>OZ025289.1:151511646-152883410 GCA_964019185.1 Maratus speculifer
GATTTTAGACCATTGGTGTAAAAATCTAGGCACCAGCGGGGGGCAATCACTCACCACGGGGTAAAATTTAATAGCATTCTAGCAAGAAATTTATACAAATTATTAGATGATACAAGACGAAAAAAAATTAGTAGTGAGAGCATAGGAGCAACTGGCGCAAAGACTTTTGCACCCCTGTCTTAAAACAAAGAGGTCCAACCAATCCATATTTTATCACATGTTCTCAATATTAGAAGTTTTACGGGAAGTGCAAATTATAATTATCATCTATTTGAGATCTTTGAAATCAGCCTGCGTAATTTTTGTGATAAAATATTAATAACAGTAAAAATCATTGATTTACAGTATAACTATTTATTTTCTTACGCGTCAAAACCTTGTGTGATTTCTTTGTTTTTCAAATTGATTATTTAGAGAATTATAAGAATATAGTTATTATATTTTCGGGTTTTTTTAACACATTTACTTTTTGATAATGAGTAATTTTAATATGACGGAAAAGCTAGGGGTCTTCCTCTGGTATTTTATTTATTTATTTATTTTGATAGTCATTATCGTCCAAACTATTCAAAAATTTTTGGAATTAAAACATGCTTTCACAGTTTTTGACAAGCAATCCAGAAAAAATATTGATGTATATTAATAAAATGGCTGGTATAAAGACTTTTTTTCATTTGGTATATTTAAATCGTTAAGAAATAATATATGTTTATTTTCAATAACAGAAAATTTGGAATGGAGAAGGAATATGGCTACCCAAATTCATTTTTGAAGTATGGTGGAGGAGTAGACTTGGAACTATTTGATACCCAATAGCAAAAAAAATTCTCGATTGTCTGCGGCAGATACTACAGAGGCAGAAAATAATCCATAGGTAAATTTTTTGCAATTGCAGCGTTAATTAAACATTTACTTTTAACGATTTTAAGCGTTTTATTCAGTTTTGTTAATAACTAACTCACATTTTTGCATTCAGTAATAAAGTGTTAAATATAACTTAAAACAAAAGAAATGTTTGATGAAAAAAAATCTGCAAAGAAGAAAAGAAAATCTGTAACACTCGCCTCCATTCTTTAACTTTCTGCTATAAGGCTTGCAATATGAATAGTGATTGCAAAAAATAGTGGATATGACTGACTATCAGCATTTTTTTATTGCACAATCTTGATCATAGTTTCTTATTTTAATTTTTTAAAAACAAAATCAAACACAAAGTCGATATTTGATTTTTTTTTAAATCAAAGGCTTGATACATTTCTTGTAATATTTCAAACCCATAATGGTAATAATAATCTAATGACTTTTAGTTATTACTAATAGCATAATTTTATTTGTAGGTACATTTAACTCGCACATAATCTAGCTAAAATAGCGTCTCAGTATTATCATTCTTAAACGCATAATTTTTACTTATTTCTAGTTAGATTTTAATTCCATACATTCCTCCATTTTAATTCCTCCTTTCTTCTCCAAATAAACTGAGTTTTTTAATTGACTTCTTTTCATATCCTGCCCTTCATTATAATTACAGATTCACAGTCGCGAGATGCCACACGCGGCTAATTTTATGCTGCGACCTGTAACTTTCGTTGCTTAAGGGGGTGCGGGAAACAAAAATATTCAAATTTTATTAAACAGTTTTATTACATTAAAAATTCTGCTTAAAATTACGTTTAAAACCTTGTTTCTATTTTAACTGTAACAAGAAATATGATTTTACTTACCCATCATACGTAGTATAGGGTAAGTCTTGCAATCGTTTTGAAAATCGAAAATTTTTTTTGGCGGATTTACACGTTTTAGATAGTGGAGATTCCGAAAAATATATTTTTGGAAATTTTTTTTGCCGTCTGTCTGTCTGTCTGTAAACTTTCTATTTCCCGAACAAATTGAGATAGAGACTTGAAATTTTGTATGTACTTAGTATGTAAGAATGGGACGAAGCCTATTTAATATCAGTAACCTCGATTATCCGGAACTATATTTTTCGGACTCTCGAAAAATTCGTTCTGATGAAAGGTATATAAAAATTTTCGAAATTTTTTATTTTAAGGAGTGATTGTAAAAGGAAATAAAATAACACAACTTTTGCATAACGAACGAAGTTGATCGAATAATTAGTTGCCGAGATATTTATAATCCTGTTTCCCACATTCTTCGATTTTTCATGACCCTGTAATTCAATTCAAATTTCAATTCAAAGATATATTTTAATTGGAAATGAGACGCTTAATCCGACCCAATAAACAGTTAGTTAATAAGATTATTATTTTTGGAGTTATAAGGATGTTTCTTTTTCACAATTCAGTACTACTTGAGTAATTAGGCGTGTTGTATAATTTATCGAAAGAGATTCATCAGCAACTCATTAATACAGCATTACTATGCACAATAAAAATATAAGTACACGTATAAATTTTGTTTTGGAATTGCAATCCATTTTATAAATAGTTTTCAAATGTATTATTTTCATATGTTATATATGCATATATATGATGGGTAAGTATTACGGTGGCCCCCAACGACTAGTTTTAAATTTTATTTATATTTCATTTATTACTTACCCATCATACGTAGTATAGGGTAGGTATTGCAATCGTTTTGAAAATAGAAAAAAAAATGTTTGACGGATTTACACGTTTTAGATAGTGGAGATTCCGAAAAACATATTTTTAGAAAAAAATATTTGCCGTCCGTCTGTCTGTCTGTCAGTCTGTCTGTCTGTAAACGCTCTATCTCCCGAACAAATTTAGATAGAGACTTGAAATTTTGTATGTAGTTAGTATGTAATAATGGGACGAAGCCTATTTAATATCAGCAACCTCGATTATCCGGAACTATTTTTTTCGGACCCTCGAAAAATTCGTTCTGATGAAACGTACATAAAAATTTTCGAATTTTTTTTGTTTTAAGAAATGGACGTAAAAGGCAATAAAATAACACATATTTTGCATATGGAACAAAGTCGATTGGATTATTAGTTGCCGAGATATTTGTAATCCTGTTTTCCACATTCTTCGATTTTTCATGACCCTGTATTTCATTCAAATTTCAATTCAGAGGTATATTTTAATTGGAAATGAGACGCTTAATCCGACACAGTTAATTGTTAGTTAATAGAATTATTATTTTTGGAGTTATAAGGATGTTTCTTTTACGCAGTTCGGTACTACTTGAGTAGTTTGGCGTTTTATATAATTTGTCGAAATTGGTATATCAGCAGTTCTTAAATAAAGCATTACTATGTATATTAACAATATTTAAATTATGTTTATGAATTGCAATGCATTGTATAAATACCGGTGTCCAGTAAATAACTCACCCATTTTGAACTTAAATAACAAATAAACGGTTTGAGATAATAATGCGCCGTTTGCGATATTGTTACTTGAAAATCAATAAATTTTTAAACATGTACTTTGTTAATATAGTTCAAATTTCGGAAAAAAATATCGCGCTGGCGGTAACAGGCTGTTTGAATACAGACATGACTCTAATTTTTATAAATATGAGATTTTTGGCTGAATCTGAATCTATATGTTGTCGAATCTGAATCTATATGTTGAATCGACTCTCGAATCAGCTTCAGAAATAGGGTACGTTGGTTGGAAAGTGATTTAAAATAATATTGGTGATTGAACCATCTGTATTATATTTCCAATCCTTAGTCTTGAGACTGAGATATTATTTTAAATATTATTATATTACATTAACAAAGTGCATATTTTAAAATTTATTTATATTCTAATAACAATACAGCAAGCCGCGCATTTTTATCTCAAACAGTTTTTTTTGTTATTTACGTTCAAATTGGGTCAGTCATTTAATGAACACCCGGTAGTTTTCACATGTTTTATTTTCATATACATATCCATGAGGGGTAAGTATTACGGTGGCCCCCAACGTCTAGTTTTCTTTTTGGTTTCTTTTTAAAATCTAGTTTTCAAAGTAATCGTTCTCATAGAAATGACTTTCTGTGAAAATGCTTTTTTTTTCATGAGTATTTTCACCATTTCTTGTATTTAAATTACTTTAACCCAATAACGGTTAAAAAAATCCTTGTTTAAATTTGGAACAAGTCTTTTTCAATTGTTTTATATTAATTTTGCTTCATCAAATTTTAAAAAAAAATTAATTTTGAAAATATGATTTTAAAAAATTACATTTTTTTAAAAAAAATTTACTTTCAATATTTTTTAATTTTATTCAAATTAATGCTTTTAAAATTCCTAAATCAGAATTAAAGCTTATATATTTCTGTTTGCATAAATGAAAAGAAATTCTACAAATAATATTTCGAGTTATAACGATTTTAAATTACCCTACTTTTTAATAACTACTAAGTTTAAAAATTGAAAAAAAAAACATTATGAGAAATTATGTCACGTGCTTTTATTTCAAAATGATATGGTAAACCATCAGAAAAAAAATTTCAAAATTTTAACTGAATAAATAACAATTACCTGATAATGTGTGCATTGTTGAGAGAATGTATTAAATTAAGGATTTCATTTCCGACAATTCCATTTTTGTTTAAACACACTAGGCTCGGTAAGAAATTTTCAATCTAAATATTAATTCTATGGTATTGTTATTTACAGACCTCTTGCCCCCCCCCCCTTTCAATATTTTTAAATGATTTTTTTTTACACAGGGTGCAGTACGCAAATTTTACTGTGCATTTCTATTTTTTCAATTGTTTGTTGCAGTTTTAGGTAGCTTTCATTAGAAAAAGTAAAAAAGCTATCTATTGCAGCCGTCCGGAGAAAAGCACTTCCGGAAAATTTTGGTATATTTTCATCGATCATGACCCCCAGACCCCAAAACCACCCTCCGTTCAAATTTTTACACATATATATATATATATAATATATTATTTTTGTCACGCTGTAACAATTGTATTTATGAACCGATTTGAATGAAACTTGGCATGTATATAGTACATACGGCCGAGTACGTTGAGCAGCATCACATGCCATCTTTTTTCAAAATGGTATCCATTTAAGTTTATCAAAAATCTTTTAAATGTATAATGATGTACAAAGAAAAATTTAGAAATTGAGGAAAGATTCTAAAGTGTTTGATATTAATAATGAATTACGGAATACTTTTTGCTTTGTCTTTACCTTAAAAAGCACCTGAGATATAGCAGTTTGGATTTTTAATGTGGATGACATTTTTTTAAATCAATTTGCCAGCGCCAACCCTGTTATATATTAATCGATATCGAAGTGAGTGGGCGCTTGTACGTGAATTAAGATTTCGACCAAGCTCATTGGATTGTTTTATCCATTATGTTGTTTTAAAATGGAATATACTTCATGATATCGTGGAATTTGGAGACCCTATATATCGCTTAAAATAAAACCAGCTTCAATAAAAGATGACTAATTTATAAAAATTCCCATTAATATTCAGTATTGACAAAAACGAGTATTCAATCTTATATAATCGGACTCCACTAATTTGAGCTTCGTATGTTTGAATAACATAACTTAATTTAAAATAAATAAATAAATAAATAAGGTATATGAAAACTACCTTTTCCTACCGGCACTGCCGGAAGGACTTTTTTATGTGCAGATGCCTCTACTTTGAAAGCAGTTATGAAAATAAAACTATTTTAGCCTTAAGAAATGGTTACAAAAGTTGAAAAAGTACAAACACACAACAATATATATCAATTTAAAATTTCACATCCAAAAAAAAAAAAAAAGTAAAAAAAAAAAAAAATACTAAAATACAAGTTAGAAATTTCTAAGAAATTTTCTAATGAATTTAACATTTGGCATTTAGCCACGGGACTGGTGGAACTGACCACACTAGTCATGGGAAGAAACGAACACCCTAATGTAAATTCTATGGGAGCGTTATTTTATAATATTTAACATGGATATAAATATTCTTTAGTAATTTCTGTGTAGGATAACTGAGGGCGATGTACTTGCGGTAGTTTTTTAATTTTTAGATTTTAGTTCTAGACTTTTTTTTTTTAGTTTTCCTTCACTTACAGAACTGATTTGGAAATTGAAACTACCCAAATATATATAAAAAAATCTATAACTAAAATAGGAAAATGAAAAGTAGCCCATTAGATCATCTTCATCTATTGTACACTGGTGTCCAAAATTTAAGCATAATTGGTAATTAAGTAATTATTTTTAAGTAATGAAAGAAATATGAATCGGAATGTGCTGAAACTCCAGGTGTGTAAACAAAATAGTACGCGTCACATATTTTCGTGAAGAATTTTCCCCGAAATCGAACAGGGGACCGTCAACAAATTGAAAAAGAACGAAGATCTTTTGAATAACCCTGTCAAAACTAATGTAGCAAAAGCGTTCAAACTGCACATTATGATTAATTGGCTTATTGTAATGTACTGTGTTAATTTTTACAAGGATAGCATGTATACTCGTAGAGAAATTAAGGTTTTTATAAACACAGTCCTAAATTTTTGCTTATAATTTGCAGAGTTTTTTGCTTATAATTTGCAGAGTTCTTATTATAAAATAATGTTCTTTTCTGAAAATATGACAAACATCATTGTACACAATACCCTGTCATCAGAATTTAAAAATAATAAAAATTCTATGAAAAATGAGTATGTTAAGTAAAAAAATTTTCATTGCGCATGCGTCCAAGATATCAAAATGTCATTTGCATATTGTGTTAGCTAAATGTATAGAGCAACTTCTGTAAAAGTTTCAAAAACATAGCTTGAAAATTCTGAAAATGATCGTCTATAGAATCAACTCAAAATCCGTTATTCCTAAAGGAAGCAAAAAAATCAGGGGTTTTACCTAAATATAGTTGTACGTGCAATATTGTGTAGGCACTAAACAATGGAATATGGATACAGCCCCTCATCTTTTTGCTTCATTTAGGGAATAAAGGATTTAGATCTCATTCTATCAACGATAATTTTCAGAATTTTTAAGCTATGTTTTTGAGACTTTCACAAAAGTTGCTCTATACATTTAACTAACATAATATGCAAATGAAATTTTAATAGCGTTCACGCATGCGCAGTAAAAAATTATTTAGTAAACCTGCTCGTTTGTCATACAATTTTTACTATTTTTTAATTCTGATGACAGGGTATTGTGTACAATGATGTTTGTCATTTTTTCAAAAAAGAACATTATTTTATATTAAGAACTCTACAAATTATAAGCAAAAAACTTAGGACTGTTTTTATAAAAACCTTAATTTCTCTACGAGTATACATGCTATCCTTGTAAAAATTAACACAGTACATTACAATAAGTCAATTAATCATAATGTGCAGTTTGAACGCTTTTGCTACATTAGTTTTGACAGGGTTATCCAAAAGATCTTCGTTCTTTTTTAATTTGTGGACGGTCCCCTGTTCGATTTCGGGGAAAACTCTTCGCGAAAATATGTGACGCGTACTATTTTGTTTACACACCTGGAGTTTCAGCACATTCCGATTCATATTTCGTTCATTACTTAAAAATAATTACTTAATTACCAATTATGCTTAAATTTTGGACACCAGTGTATGTAAATATGTATATATATATATGTATATATATATATATATATATATATATATATATATATATATATATTAAAATCAAAGCGAGAAAATTGAAAATAACTCTCCCATAGGATTAATATTAGCATTCTTGTTCCTTCTTGTGAATATTGAAATAACCTTTTAAAATGATTTTGTGAAACCATTTCTACAATTTACTTTTGTATTTTTTCGATAATTTATTTTAATTACCCATGTTGTTATAACTTATACCCATGTTGAATGAATCTTTTTCTTTAAGGTACTTGATGATGGTCAACCCTGTGTGTGGTACAAACTACAAATAATCAATTGGCGGATAATCAAAATGCAGAAAAGTGGGCAAAATTATTGGAATTTGTATATAAATGTAAATGACACACTGTGTAGAAGAAAATAAATTGTATACATAAATATTATAACTATGCATCATGATATAGTGTATTAATGTAATTTAATCGTTGTAATAAATATCTTTTTATATTTTAATTGCTTGTTTTAAATATGTCTGAATCATAATAATATTAATTTATTTTGTAAATGTTCTAAAACATTTATATTTGTAATTATAATATGATTCTCAAATGCTCTCCTTAACAATGCAAAGTTTTTATACAATTTTAAACTTATTTTTAAGCATGAATGTATAAATTTAGTCTTGACTATTTAAATATTTGGAAGGAAAATATATTTTTCATTTTTTATTAACTTTTTTTCGCGTTATAGGCAATTTTGCCCACGACAACTAGTTTTTATTTTTCTTGATCTGTAGGGAGAATTAAAGTTTGTTATTAAGATTATAAGCTATAAATTACATATCAATTCTTGCAAGAATAATATAATAGCGCATTTTCATTTTAAAAAAAAATTAAAAAGTGGTGATTTGTTAGACAGTGACATTCTTAAACTTTTAAATGAATGTAAGAAATTTTAGATTTGTATGTTGAGAAAATAAAAATAAAAATCCTAATTTCCAAGTAAGTAACAAGAATATTAATGTATATGTATAATTTTGACCACTTTTATTAATTTTACTTTATTTTTTGAAAGTGTATGTGATTTGTATTCTCTTCACGCCCTTCTGATCCTTTAGTTTTTATAATTATGTCTGTGAAACAACAAAAGATGTGTGAAATAATTTTTCGGCAGTCAGTACTCTTGAATTATTTGTTACTATTTAATAAAATTTATTAAATTCTTACTATTTAATAAAAATAATATAGGATCTATTAATTTTTTCAGTTTTAATAATTTATAGAAATGTAAGAAAAAATTTAATATTAGCATTTTATTTTATCAGGGATCATCTCACATTATCATAGCGGTCACAAATGTAAACACTGTTTTGTGATTTTTTTTTTTAAATTCTCTAAGTACATACTACTTTTACAGCATCTTTATACCTCTATTTAAAAAAATAATTTTCGCTGTATATTTAAACCAGAAATGTGACAGCAGTAACTATTTTAAAATAGTGGTATAAAAAATAAATGTAGAAAAGGTGTAGTAATTGGCAGCTATGTAAGTGTAATTCAAATTAATTGTTTTTAGTTACATTTTAACATAATTTTTTTTGAACAATTGTACGTAATGACAAAAAACAAAAAGAAAAAAATATTCCTTAAGAAATAAAGAAAATTTAATATTTATAAAAAATAATATATATATATATAATTTTTATCAAAATATTTAAATGTATCCTCACATATCTAATATTTCTCGACAAAATAAGTTTTTATAATAAGAGTAAGACTTGTGCTTACCATGTATATTCATCGATTCTGATTACAGAATAACACATAAGAATATCCCATGTTTGACAGGATAATACAGAACAAAAAAGGACTGTAAAGAGAAACTTGTTTGTTTTAAAATATGCAATGGGTATGACAAGAGTTTAAAATGACTATGTTTTAGAAACGATGATTGGTAAGTGTTATCCATTTTAAGCAATATAAGTTTCTAGACAATATCTGAAATATATCATCCCCTAACATATTATGTCTTGTGGAAGCGGCTACCTCTGCTTGAGACAATCTTGAGACAAGACCTACACTCATTCTCACCTCAAGAGAGTAATTCAGGTGGAAGTCGCAATTCTCCCACAAGACGATGCGTTCGTGGTGATAGATTCCAGACATCGTCTTGAAATGTATATTGCTCGCAATGGAGGACACTTTCCAGAAGTCATTTCTGAAAAATAGTCATTTTAAACTCTCGTCATATCTATTCTATATTTTTAACAAATAAATTTCTCATTAGAGTCGTTTTTTTTTTTAACCTGTCAAATGTGGGAGGGTTTTTTTGGATCATCCTGTATTTTTACGGTATATATACCGTATATTTCATTTACGGTACACATACTGATTACAAATGTTTTTACGGTACATATACCGCACATTTAATTTACGGTATATATGTTGTATAAATATTTTTTACGGTACATATGTCGTACATTTAATTTACGGTATCTGTGCTGTAAAAATATTTTTTACGGTACATATACCATATATTTAATTTACGGTATATATGCTGTAACGATATTTTTTTAAGGTACATGTACTTTAAATACTTTACGGTACATATACCGTCCAGTTAAATTACGGTACATATACTTTAAATATTTTACGGTACATATACCACAAAATATTTAGATTTATGTTCAGTTAAATTACGGTACATGTACTTTAAGTATTTTACGGTATATATACCGTCCAGTAAAATTACGGTAAAAGGAAGTGTCACAAAGTTGACGGTATAACCACCGTGTTTCGAGACCAAAATTTTTTACAGTGAGGACATAACCTGTCATCTATAATGATAAAGAAAGAAGTTTACGAGTATGTTCGAAACCTATGCACGTAGAGCTACTTAATTTTGGGGGTGGGATACCTCTATATATGAAGTTTTGCTCGAAGTCCGATATAAAATTTTTTAATTAGGGTTTATTTGTATAATTTATATGTGATTTTTAGCAGTTTTTTTTTATGTTTCGAGGCTATTTTTCCACATTAATAAAAGGAATATGGTTTTATTCTTATAACCTAATGTACTAAATTTTGTCCTCTTTTCAATAAAGTTTATTCGGAATTCGTACGGCAAATTTTGAATTTTTCAGCGAATTTTTTTAATGCTATTTTTATTGTTTTTTCGCATTTTGTAGCTATTTTTTGACACTGACAAAAAGAATTTTGTTTAAAACTTTTAGCTTAATACACGAAATTTTGTTGGCTACGATATTTGAATTTCAGCGATTTTTACGTGCGATTTTCAAAGCGATTTTTAACGATTATAAATTTTGTTTCAAACTTTTAGCCTAATCTTTCTACATATGCAAAAAATACCGATCTGGAAATGGACCAATGAATATCTACGTAGATACCGTAACAGTGGCCAATTCGGCAACTTGTTTTCATTCATTAAACCTATAAACATAATAATAGATTACTGAAACATCTATTTGCCTCACCAAGTATCGATTATTTTACTTAGAATTTATATGGATAAATACCACTGTTGCCAAATAGTACATGCAAAATTGTTTCAGAGAATTGTTTTTCAAATAGGATATTAGCATAAATATCGATATCGTCTTTACAAAAAAAATCTCCGTCGTGATGAAAAAAAATATATATATACGGAAATTATTTTCAAAATCAGCACAACAAATAACATAAAAATCCGCAAAATATTATCTTATATTTTTCAAAAACTTCAATTTCGCAATCCTGTATTATTTTTCTAGAGCTCGATGATCAGTGCCAAATAGCCTTTAAAATATTGTGTGCTTGAAAACGCTAAGTCTTGCACCGGGTGTCCAGTAAATGATTGACCCATTTTGAATGTAAATAACAAAAAAACTGTTTGAGATAAAAATGCGCGGCTTGCTGTATTGTTATTAGAATCTAAATAAATTTTAAAATATGCACTTTGTTAATGTAATATAATAATATTTAAAATAATATCTCGGTCTCAAGACTGAGGAGGGGAAATATAATACAGATGGTTCAATCACAAATATTATTTTAAATCACTTCCCAACCAACGTACCCTATTTTTGAAGCTGATTCGAGAGTCGATTCAACATATAGATTCAGATTCGACAACATATGGATTCAGGTTCAGCCGAAAATCTCACATTTATGGAAATTAGAGTCATGTCTGTATTCAAACAGCCTGTTACCGCCTGCGCGATATTTTTTTCCGAAATTTGAACTATATTAACAAAGTACATGTTTAAAAATTTATTGATTTTCTAATAACAATACCGCAAACCGCGCATTATTATCTCAAACCGTTTATTTGTTATTTAAGTTCAAAATGGGTCAGTTATTTACTGGACACCCGGTATATGAGAGGTTAGTCCCCACCCCAGTTTCTGTAATGGTATCATTCCGGGTAAATTTGCTACAAAAAGATGGGACATAATAGCCAGATGGCTACTTTGTTTAAGAGTGTATTCGAAAAAATATTTTTCCACCCTCAACAGCTAAAAAATTTTCTGATACAATTTCAGGCTCATTTTTAAAAGTAGAAACATGAAACTTGCTGAGGGGATTATTGAAGAGACGTTTAAGAGTCCGTGTAATTTAATTTTTCGCTCAATTCATTAGAATTTGATTTCTAAACGATTATTTTCTCAGCATGATTCTATTTTTCGTTCCCAGATCTCCCACTAAGGAAAATTCGGTGCATAACGTTGATTTAAACAGCATTTTTTTGCAATATTTTCTGCATTTATCAAAATGTCGGCAATCACGGCACCTTATGTACATTCTAAATAAGAGAATGTGCCAGTTTGAAGCGTTTAAAAGAAAAAACGAATTTAAAAATAAATCGGAAACTAAGCAGTTTGAATTGAAATACACCCTTAAAAATATTTTTTTTTTTATTCATTGTTCCTAACAAAATACTTTCAAAATGTATTTCCTTTGAAAAAAAAGAATACAGGTTGGGACAATAACTTTTGTAAAGAAAGGCTTATTTTCGACATTTGCGATCTGATAATCTGCTGGAGGCACTTGCATTCCTTAATTTCTCATATTGATACACATTATTGTTTACTTCATCTTTTAATGATTTTACACTTAAAATATTACAAAATATACCACTTTTTCTGAATGTGTGTTATTTTAGCTTGTGATGATTAAATACACATCCTGAAATAATGTAATTTGTTCATTTACCTATGCTGGTCCTTTACTCAACATATGTGTACAAGAGACCAATTTATAATTTTTCAATAAAAAATATATAATTTTTTTATAGCTTTTTTATTGATGACTAGCAGCCTTCGACCGCTACGCTGGTCAGTTTCTCTAACATAACCTTGAATCAAACGAAATATATTTAAATAAACAATCTTAATATCTAATCAAATAAACACAATTTTTGTCTGATTTATGTAATCTTTCATTGTTCAGTTCAAAGTTCATGTTCGTGAAAAAATACCTCTAAAATGACTAAATAACTGACAAATTACAAAAGTACTAATATATTTAACAATTTTTTTAGTACCTTTTTTTTTATTATCTTGAATTATACTTGAATTGCTTATACCTGAATATGCTTCTACCTGAACTTGCTTCTGAGATATGGTGAAACATGTTATTATTTTACCCCATACGTTGAACTTCCTAAGGGAGAGATTTTTTTATATATAGCTAAGGATTAAAAGTTTCAGGTTTTTTGACGAAGGAATAGCCAAATTAGGAAAATTTGAAGTATCTCACGAACTACTGGGTTTAAAAGAATTTGCTTGGTACCATTCGATTCATCATGAACAAATACTCTAAAATATGTTATCAGTTGAAACATAACTACAAAAGCCGATTTTTAAGGAATTTTTTAAAAGTTCGTTCCTTTTTTTAACACGCTTAGGGGTGGAATTTCCGAAAATCCCTTCTTAGCGGCACTCGACGTTATAAGAAGTATTTTTACCACAATTTGCAAGATTTTTGGTTCGGCAGAACTTTATGTGCTGTGATTAATACGAAATCCAGACTTTCTTTTATATATATAGATTATATATGATACATTTATATTATATATGATGTTTTTTTTAATATATAATTTTTTTAAGTAAATTAGCAACTGAAACTAAAGTTGTTTAGTTAATCCTTTGCACTCGAGAGTTAACTTACCACTAGTATTGTCTGGACTCCTTCATAAATCGGGAAACAAAATGCTTTGGACACCATTAATATCTAACAGTTTACTTCGCCATTTCTTATCGCAGATTATTCGACCATTAGATAAGGCAAAGAAAATTAGTTTAAAATACTGGTGTCCAGAGCATTTGCAACACTCATTTACGTGAGACACCTCTCGAGTGCAAAGGGTCAATAATAATAGTTGTTCCTAGAATTTTACTGGTTAATAAGGTACCACATTAAATTCATCAAAACTTAGAGAGGCCACTTTATGTTTCCTTTACTAATCGAAAAAAATATATGATAGTTTTTTTCTTATTTATAAAATATGTCAAACAAACTTCATTTCTTTCCATCTTAGAAACAATTTCTACATTATATGGCCTAAGGTGACCGGCCACTTGCGATTTAAAACATTTTGTTAAATATCTAGAAAAATACATGAGGAATGGTCCTAAAACTCAAGGTACAAGTCACACATTCCCGGGAAGACTTTTCCCCGAAACTCCATAGAGGACCGCCAACAAATTGAAAAATAAAAAATATCTTTTGGATAATCCTATCAAAACGAATGTAGTAAAAGCGTTCAAAACTGTAAATTACGATTAAGTGGCTGATTGTAATCATTAAGTGAATACGCCTGACTTTGCCCCTTTAGGTGTCGAATTTTAAAAAATCAATGCCCGATTCTTAAATTGCCCTCAAAAATACATATATACTACATGGCCAAAGATGAATGTCCACTTGCGAATTTAGACATTTTGTTAATTATCTAGAAAAATACTTGAGTAATTATCCTAAAACTCTAAGTTTGTAAATATAATAGTAGAGGTCATACTTTTCCGTAAAGATTTTTTCCCAAAACTCTATAGGGGACCGTCAACAAATCGAAAAAGAATGAATAACTTTTGGATAACCCTGTCAAAACTAATGTAGCAAAAGCGCTATAACTGTAGATTCGATTAAGTGGCTTAATGTAATATACTGTGTCCATTTTTATGTAGATAGCATGGATACTCGTAGAGAAATTAAGGTTTTTATAAAAACAGTCCCAATTTTTTCTAAGTTTTTTTGTTTATAATTTGCAGAGTTATTATTATAAAATAATGTTCTTTTCCGAAAGTATGACAAACAATATTATACACAAAACCCTGTGATCATAATTAAAAAATAATAAAAAGTGTATGAAAAATGAGCAAGTTTACTAAATAATTTTTAATTGCGCATGCGTCAATGCTATGAAAATTTCATTTGCATATTTTGTTAGTTAAAAGTATAGAGCAACTTTTTCTTGTGAAAGTCTCAAAAAACATAGCTTGAAAATTCTGAAAGTGATCATCGATAGAATAAGATCAAAATCTGTTGTCCCCAAAATGAACCAAAACAAGCAAGAGATATCATGCGTTAAGCATAGATTATGAAACACTCTCCAACACATCCTGAAATCTTTAACAAAACTTCATTATACAGGGGAATAAGGTGTTACTGTCTATATCCAAATATGTATTTCAATACTTTTGAGCAGCATTGTATTTGATCTGTCGGTTCATAGATATACTATATAACGGGGAAATCTAATTTAGCAAAAAAAAAAAAAATGCCTAACTGGTTGAAATTTTTCTTTTACCAATTTACACTAATAGATGGAAACGTACTTGAATACTTTTTTTCAGCTATGCTTTTTACTTAGTAAACTTATTGCACGAAAGTATTTTTCTAAAATTTAGTTCAAACAAAAATATTCTATAAACTATATAAACCACATTTCCAGAAATTATAATCCATATTCGACTATATCCAGTTACCCTGTGTATCATTTTACCTATATTCTACAAACATTTCTTGGTAAACTGAATGCAGTTCAACGTAAAAATGCATAACTTATTTAAAAACTACTTTTAAGTAAATAACGCGTAAAATTCTGTAACCTTTCCGAACTCTTTTGTGTAACCCTGTATAGCTAAATTGTGTAACTATTAGCATTTATATACACTATATAATGTGCATACATTTAGTGAAATTTAAAAGAGTATATTATAATTAACACTAGAACGACCAAGACCGTCATTTTGATGGTTTTCAAATTTCATGCTTAAAAATTTGATATAATTCATGGCGAGTTCCAAAATTTTATGATACGACTTTTAATGAAACATAAGAATATTTAAATATTCCTATTTAATTTCCTCTCACCCATTTTAATTTCCGTAATCAGTATGACCTATACCTATTTATACCAAGACCCGTCAAATTGACGGCTTCGTCAATTAACAAACTCATCGCGAATTGGTGCGGATTTCCCCATTTTCCACATGGGCTAGCCCTTTTCGTCCATGGGCAGTCTCTTCCAGGCTTCATATCAAACGTATCAGTAACTGGTAAATGCAATTAGGACGCGATCATTATCAATTGTACTTCTAATATGATAACGTTCTTAGTGAAAAGTGCAGTCTGTGAATACTGTAATCTGTGTAAAGTCTAATCTCGGAAAAAAGTATGAATATATTTTTATGAAAAAAAAAATAGCATATATTTTTTGTAAATTCTAGTAAAAAATGAAACGATTTCGAGGAAGAAAAAAATTATTCGGAGAAACTCACTAGTATAAATGAAATCTGTTCGGACACTAATTCAAGTAATAACAATGACTCTGAAAATTCTGGAGATGAAGTTAAAGTACGAGATATTGAAGAAAATGAAGAAGAAGAATATGAAAGTGAAGATTCAAGGAGTAAAGATGAAATTCCCCAAAAGAGCCACAAACGTAGAAAGCGATTGCGAATAATTTCAGGTATTGAATCGGACAGCTAAAGAGAAACTGAAAAAAGACAGGAAAAAGAAATTGCTCTTGACGGTACTGAATGGGAAGAAATAGGGAATGGTTGTGTTGGTAGACTCCTATTATACACTATATTCAAGGATACTTCAGGCCCAACTGGTTATGCGAAACGAAACATTATGCTTGGTAATATTAGCAGTGCATTTAGACTTATAATTGATAAGCACAAAAAACTTGTACTGAGCTAGAGGGCAGAAACGTTTTACAGAAGGACGATTGGAAAATGCGTTTGTAGCTATTTTGTATGCGAGAAATTTGAAAGCGAGAAATTTGAAATTATCCTATTTGTGGTCAGAAAAATGGGGACCTTCTTTCTTTCGCGAAACTATGAGTGGAAATAGATTTTTAGAAATTATGAGATTCATTCGTTTTGACAGAAAAAGTGAGAGGAGTGTTCGCTTACGAACTGACAAATTTGGATTAGCTTCCGAAATTTGGAAGTCCTTTATTGGTAACAGCCAAGCTTGTTACAAACCAGATAAGACTATAAGCGTAGATGAACAATTGTTTCCCACAAAGACAAGATGCAGATTTCTGCAATATATGTCCCAAAAAACAGACAAATTCGGAATTAAATTTTGGTTAGCTGTAGACGTGCGAAGTAAATAGTTTACAAATGGCTTCCCCTATTTAGGCAAAGACGAACTTAGACCATCAGGAGTACCTTTGAATGAATTTGTAATTTTGAATCGTATAAAAAACTACGTAAAATGTGGGAGGAATACAACAACGGATATTTTTTTTTACAAGTATGCAGCTCGTAAAGAAGCTACTGGCAAAAAAAAAAAAAAAAAAAAAAAAAAAAAAAAACAAGTATTTTTGGAACTATACGAGCAAATAAAAGAGAATTGCCGAAAATAGCTAAAGTTAGAAAAGATAACATGGCTCTTTTCTCCACAAAACTCTACAAATCAAATAATGTTGTTTTAACAGTTTACAAAAGTAAGCCTCGTAAAAAAGTACTACTTCTTAGCTCAAAACATAAATCTGTAAAAATTGCTTCTAATCGAAAACAAATTCCTGCAACTGTGCCATTTTATAATGAGATTAAGTTTGGAGTAGACGTAGTTGACCAAATGGCCCGCAAATGTAGCGTAAAAGCAGGGTCACGTAGATGGCCTTTGCAGCTATTTCATAATATTTTGGACTTGGCAGCAATCAATGTGTGGATTTTATATAAAGAGACTTGTGATAAAAATATAACTAGAAAACAATTTTTATTTCAATTATCCTTAGAACTCTCCAGTGAATATAGGTGCTGCAGAAAAGAAGCCTCCTCCCAAAAACAAGAACGAAAATCAATGGATTGTATTCTAGAAAATTCCCAAAATATCCCTTATCATCGCAAATCTTGCCCAATTCGATTATGCAACAAAAACAAAGCGATTTATACTTGCAATGTATGCAACAAATATGTTTGTGGTAAGTGTTCATCTAAGATAACATGTACTTTTAAAATATGTGCCTCATAATTATTTCATTCATATCAAATATGCTGTACTATAAATGCAAATAGTAAGTAGGTTTTTTTAAATTAATAATTAATGAATTAATACATTAAATGTTATTTTTTTTAATTATATATATTTTTTATTTACATTAACTAAGTCAAATATCTGTGGAAAGTGTTCATCTAAGATAAGAGACACTTGTAAAACATCTGCCTTATAATTATTTCGTGCATATCAAATGTGAAATACTGTAAATACATTAGAAACTGTTTTTGTTTAGTTTCTTTATATTTATCATTAATGAATGATTATATTAAATATTGTTTTTGTTAAATTATATTCTTTTATTTACATTAACTAAGCTTAATATGTTCGTTGCAAGTGTTAATCTAAGATAACATGTAAAATATGTCCCTCATAGAAAACACATTATAAATGCAGATAGAAACTGTTTTTTTATTGAATTTTTATTAATAATTAATGAATTATTATATTAAATCGTGTTTTTGTTAAATTATATATTTTTATTTACATTAACTAAGTCAAAAGTTACAATGAAAGCCCTGATCAAAAATCCGTGAATTTGACGGATGCGGTAAAACTAGGTATATATGAAACACCGGTAGTTCTAGTGTTAAAACTAATATTTTATCCACCCAAAAACCATCATCCATAATGCACAGTACTTCGGATAGAATATACTATTTGAAATCTCTTGTGTGTCCATGTAAATGCTATGCACTTCTCATTATGAGGGAAATAACTCATATTATGCCTCAACGACGCATATCAACTTGATTATACATGAAATCGTTTACCATAAATCAAATATATCGCAAACAATTTCCCATTTTATTATTATGTAATGGAACTTTTTTGTGTGGCCCAGTAAATGAATAATAAGTAATCTTTCCACTGTATATTTTACAGAATGCATATTTTAGTGCACTTCATAGATGCATTTGAATAGATAAATTCATAGATAAATTTGAATATGTTTTACAGAATGTAACATCTTTAAAATTCATTTGAAACGATTTTTCCTCATATGCCGTAATGTAATATAAAGCTTTTGACTATCACTGTAAATAAACTAATCATGGTAGAAACTCCATTTTTAGAGATATATTATCAGGGATGAATCATTTCAGAGATGCATCCATAATGTGGGAGCGATTTTTTCTCCCACAGCCAAATAACAGTGTCTTGAAGGTTCTTCATATCACCACTCTGATACGGAGGCTCTCAGTAAGGTAGACGATTCAAGAAGCAGCTATTAATTTCTGCGCAGCCAGACGAAATGCCGCAGAAAAGAACTGAACTGAAGATAACGTTGGATGGAATGTTTTTATTTGTTGTTGTAAGAAGAATGTTGGATGATGACGGCTTTCCGCATAAGATGTGATTAACTAGAGTTTATGATGTTTGAATTGTAAATAGCTTTATGTAAATAATCTTCTTTTTGTAAATAGTAAATGTTTTAATATAAGTTTTAAAAGTTTAACGGTGTCAGATTTGAATTTATCTCTGAATTAAATTAAGTTTTCGAAAGAACTTTTAGAAGAGAATTCCACAATAACACGTTCCCCGTCAAGTTACATTGATCATTAAATCGGTAACGAGATTTTCATGGTTTCTGGAACATAAAAAAGGAGAAAGGCACTGTTCTCGTAACAAACTTCTGACAGGGGATTGATCATTTTTCAATGTCAATATGTATAATTTGGCTATTAGTTTCGCGATTTTTATAATTTGGCGAAATTGGTTGACGGAGTAACCAAATTGTAATGTTTAATTTAACCTTGTAATCTCTGAAACCTTCGAAGCGTTTTTTATTATTCTAAATATTTATAAATGTTAAAAACTTTAAATTTCGATTTCCAAACGTTTGTAGAATATTACAGAATGTGTATTCAATAAATAAGACTTGCAGAGATACCGTTGAGCCTCTTGATCTGCAAATTTATTTGTTTCCGAAATGTCAGTGAAGGCTTACTCTGGAGACACGAAATAGGTCTCGTTTACGTTTGTTTGTAATTTGTCTATCAGTCTGCTCTGCAATAGCTGCCACAAAAAAACATTCGATTGTCTTGCAACTAAGTTGCATGATTGTGATCTTATTATAAATATGATTGGACCACCCATTAGGCTGGTTCTATCACTTGAATGTTTTCGAAATAAATACAATTCATTATGAAGCGAACAGATGGGGTAACATATAATCACTTTGAGATTTCGAGTTCATTTTGCATGAAAAAGTGGGATCGTCCGCTTTAATTCGCAACGCTTTAAATCATTATCCTCAATTAAATCTATTAAAGGGTAAAACAAACACATCATCAATGTAAAACTACCAGGCAAGAAGTAATTTCAGAGATATATCTATAACACGTTCCCTGTCAACTTACATGGATCGTTAATATCTCGTTAATCATCTTCTGGAATATAAAAAAAGGAGAGGGACACTGAATTGAATTATGAATACTGCCGAATAATTGAGGCAATAGTTAACTCCTTAAAGACAAGCGACCGGTCTACGTGACACTTAAGAAACTCAAAATCCTTCATTTTCACCAATTTTTTGTAGGGTTTAGCTTATTTAATTAGAACTTTTTCTCAACTCAATTACAAATAATTTTCTGCTTTGTAAAACAGGTGGTAAAAGTTAAAAAATTAAGTAAAATGCTTTCGTCGCGAAAAACTATGGAAAAAATTGAAATTGTTTATAAAATGTTTCTTCTACGTGGATTTAAAAATAAATGATGTTTATATATTTATTATTTTGTAAGGGATAATTTAGAGAGTCGATTTTAAAATCAATGTTAGCAGATAATTGTGTAATAGGTTTGATAAAACTTCTTTAAAAAAAACTTTTATTTTTTAAATAAATTTCTTGGAAATTTTGTCTTTAATGACATTGTGGCAGGGATTTAGTACCTTATTATTAGTGTGTGATAAAATAAAAAATTGTAAATATTTTAAAGTAGATTGCTAAATCTAAAATATTAATATATTTTATTCGATAAGAATTTTTTTTTCTTTATTAAATAAAACTGATTTTTTTTCCTATTTGATATTTATATTAAAATATCATTTAAATGTTCTCATTAGAAATATAATTTAAATTCGAATTTACTTTTACAAACAACTTTATAATTCAACTTTACTTACTTTTATTTAATTTGTTTTACTTTAAAAAATATATTTTTAACTTAACAACTTCTTTCCTTTTATAATTAACAGGAAATCTTGATTTATAGTTTAGTGTTTTTTTCACTTTAGGTAGATTTCGTATAAAATATTCTCCTATGTTGTAATTTCTGAAAATTTTGCAGTTCTACGCCCATTATGACTCCTAGAACGTTACACCACCCTCAGCAAAAAACATTATCTATCTATAACATCTTTTTATGGACACGATAACTTTCATAATCCTGCTCAAATTTCTTCCAAACTGATGCATAACATAAAGGAACATAAAATCTCGGTAAGTTCGTTAATGGATTAAAGCTGACCAAGAGAGGGAAATAGGGAGTTTTGTGAAAACTTAAACACATCCTATAACTTTTTTTATTAAAACAGATATAAAATCAGTTTACAGTTATTACTTTTGAAAAAAGAGCCAAAATTTTTGATTTGACAGATTTTTGATAAAATTAAAAATGGGTTCAAAGGGGAAAAAATAGGATTTTAAGAAAAAAAATAATTCATAACTTACCAATTCTCAAAATATCAAATCCAACTAGATTTGTTATAAATCTTCTTAACATTACCTAAAACTTTTAGATTGGCAAGTTTTTGATAGAATCAACTCTTAATGCAAAAAAAGAAAAATAATTAAAAACTAAAATAAACAAGTTGGAAATTGCACGTGAACGTAGCAAATGAGGTGCGTTCGTAAGATAACGAAGTTTTAAAATTATTCAGATCTTGCTGGTATAGTAGAGTATACCAGCTTCGGATACAGTATAGTAGTCGAAATCTTTGTGTTTCTGTAAATATGCAGAAAGAAATTTTATTACACCTCAGCAACGAATATCTTATTCATAAAATGTGAAATAGTTGAATATAATTAAAACACGACCCAAACAATGTTTCCCCGTATAGCATTATGTAGTAGCATTTTGTGTGGCCGTGTAATTTAATAATAAAAATTCTTTGCATCACAGATTGTACAGAATGCATATTTTAGTATATATTTCATAGATTCATGCCAATTCTATTATGTTCGAATGAGTGTAACATCATTAAAATGCATTTGAAACTTTTTTCCCATTGACCGTAATGTAATGGAATACTTTTGATTGTCCCTGTAAATGATCTAGGCATTCGACTTTCATAACATTTGAAATGACTCGACAAAATTACGTAAAAATTACATGTTTTAAATTTCAAACGATTAAAATGCATTTGAAACTTTTTTCCCCATTGACAGTGATGTAACGGAATCCTTTTGATTGTCCATGTAATTGATCTATGTATCCGATTTTTATAACATTTGAAATGACTCGACAAAATTACGCAATAGTTATATGTTTTAAATTTCAAACGATTAAAATGCATTTAAAACTTTTTTCCCCGTTGACCGTAATGTAACGGAATCCTTTTGATTGTCCCTGTAATTGATCTATCCATTCGATTTTCATAAAATTTGAAATGACTCGACAAAATTATGTTATAATTATGTATTTTAAATTTCAAACGATTCGGTTGGGTAGTTTTTGCGTTGTTATATGCGAACAGACAGACGGACAAACGGACGGACTGAGCGACAACAATAGGTGCTACGTATTTACATAATTACGAACACACCTAAAAAGGGTGGTTGAAGAAGAAAAAAATCCATAACTTCGTCAGTTTACAAGATAGCAAATCCCCTTATATTTATTGTGCATTTTCTTAATAATATCTACAACTTTTATTCTGATAAGATTTTGACAAGACCAATTCTTACAGTATAAACAAGTTGGAAATTGAACGTGAAGCGTAGCAAATGAGGTGCGTTCGTACTATAATGAAGTTTTAAAATATTCAGATCTTGCTGGTATAATAGAGCGTACTTTGGATGCAGTATAGTGGTCGAAATCTTTGTGTTCCTGTAAATATGCAGGGAGTAATTTTTATTATACTTCAATAACGTATATCTTATTCATAAAATGTGAAGTAGTTTAATATAATTAAAACATGCCCCAAACAATGTTTCCCGGTATAACATTATTTAATGGAATACATTTATGTGGCCCTGTAATTTAATAATAAATATTCTTTGCATCCCAGATTATACAGAATTACACTTATTATGCGTATTATATTTTAGTACATACTTCATAGATTCATGTCAATTCTATTATGTTCAAATGAGTGTAACACCATTAAAATACATTTGAAACTTTTTCCCCATTGATCGTAATATAACGGAGTACTTTTGATTGTCCTTGTAATTGATCTATGCATCCGATTTTCATAACATTTGAAATGACTCGACAAAATTATGTAATAATTATACGTTTTAAATTTCAAACGATTAAAATGCATTTTAAACTTTTTTTTTCCATTGATCGTAATGTAACGGAATACTTTTGATTGTCCCTGTAATTGATCTATGAATCCGATTTTCATAACATTTGAAATGTCTCGACAAAATTATGCAATAATTATACGTTTTAAATTTCAAACGATTAAAATGCATTTTAAACTTTTTTTTTCCATTGATCGTAATGTAACGGAATACTTTTGATTGTCCCTGTAATTGATCTATGCATCCGATTTTCATAACATTTGAAATGACTAGACAAAATTATGCAATAAACATACGTTTTAAATTTCAAACGATTCGGTTGGGTATTTTTTGCGTTGTTATATGCGGACAGACAGACAGACGGACAGACGGACGGACTGAGCGACAACAATAGGTGCTTACGTATTTACATAATTACGAACGCACCTAAAAATCAAACAAAAAGAAGAAAAGAAGAAGAAAAAATATTGTATTAAACAGTGTACGAAAAAATCCATACTGCTTATTTTATGATTCATTTTTAAATTCACTTTTGCTAAGAAGTGCATTTAGTTGGCAGGTTCTCTTGTTTAGAAATTCTATAATGTACCGTATTGAACGAATTTTTAATAAAGACAGAATATATTTCAAACAAGTTGGAAATTGCACGTGAAGCGTAGCAAATTAGGTGCGTTCGTACGATAACGAAGTTTTAAAAATATTACTTTCATATATCAATCTCATAAAATTGTAAATAGTGAATTACAATTAAAACGCTCATCAAACAATGTTTTCCCTATACCATTATGTAATGGAATACTTTTGTGTGGCCTTGTAAATCAATAACAAATGTTCTTTGCACCACAAATTATGTAAGACGTACATTACAATATGCACTTTATAGTTGCATATAAATTTTATTAAGTTCGCATGAGTGTAACACGATTAAAATGCATTTGAAACATTTTTTCCCATTGACCGTAATGTAACGGAATACTTTTGATTGTCCCTGTAATTGATCTATGCATCCGATTTTCATAAAATTTGAAATAACTAGACAAAATTATGTAATAATTATGTATTTTAAATTTCAAACATATAGAATATATTTGACACTTTTTCCCCATTGACCATAATGTAATTGAATACTTTTGGTTGCCCTTGTAATTGATCTATGCACACGATTATCAAAAAATTTGAAATAACTCGACAAAATTATGTAATAATTGCGTATTTTAAATTTCAAACGATTAAAATGCATTTGAAACTTTTTTCCCCATTGACCGTAATGTATATTATTAAATATTTTTGATTGCCCCTGTAATTGATCTATGCATCCGAGTTTCATAAAATTTGAAATGACTCGACAAAATTATGTAATAATTATGTATTTTAAATTTCAAACGATTCGGTTGGGTAGTTTTTGCGTTGTTATATGCGGACAGACGGACGGACTGAACGACCACTATAGGTGCTACGTATTATATAATTACGAACGCACATAAAAATGCTTTTAAAATGGTCATTTTAAATTCAAATTTCCTGAAGCGATCGAGCTCAAAAAATTAAGAATTTATTCAAATAACAAATTGCTTACTTTCTGCCTCATTTTTAGGTGCGTTCCTAAATATGTAAATACATAGCACCTATTGTTGTCACTCAGTCCGCCCGTCTGTCCGTCTGTCTGTCCGTCTATCTGTCTGTCCGTCTATCTGTCTGTCCGCATATAATAACGCAAAAACTATCCAACCGAATCGTTTGAAATTTAAAATACATAATTATAACATAAATTTGTCGAGTCATTTCAAATTTTATGAAAATCGGATGCATAGATCAATTACAGGGACAATCAAAAGGATTCCGTTACATTACGGTCAATGGGGGAAAAAGTTTCAAATACATTTTAATCGTTTGAAATTCAAAACATATAATTATAACGTAATTTTTTCGAGTCATTTCAAATGTTATGAAAGTCGGATGCATAGATCATTTACAGGGACAATCAAAAGTATTCCATTACATTACGGTCAATGGGAAAATTTTTCAAATGCATTTTAATGATGTTACACTCATTCGAACATAACAGAATTGGCATGAATCTATGAAGTATATACTAAAATATGCATTCTGTACAATCTGTGATGCAAAGAATTTTTTTTATTAAATTACAGGACCACACTAAAGTATTCCACTACATAATGCTGTACGGGGAAACATTGTTTGGTGCATGTTTTAATTATATTCAGCTATTTCACATTTTATGAATAAGATATATGTTGCTGGGGTGCAATAAAAATTACTTCCTGCATATTTACAGAAACTCAAAGATTTTGAATACTATACTCTATCCGAAGTACGGTCTACTATATCACCAAGATCGGAATATTTTTAAAACTTCGTTATCGTACGAACGCACCTCATTTTCTAAGCTTCACGTGCAATTTCCAACTTGTTAATACCTTCCAACAAAGCTGAAAAGTGTTTATGCGTTCGATTTGTCTGCCCGTCTGTTCATGCTTTAATTCCCATAAATATACTCGTATTTTCATGCAATTGGTAAAATTTATTTAGGGTCCCCTAGGCCCGTTTGGTGTGAAGTACGTGAGATTAATAGTTCTTTTACAAGGGCACGCAAAAGCGTTCCATTATATTATCGTCTATATGGAAAAATATTTTGCAGAGTATCTTAATGATATTACGCTATTACAAATATATTGAAACTCATATGAATCACGGAACTCCAATATGATCACCTTAGAACAGAACATTCATAGCATTTTATTTGATTTACAGGGAAACACAAAAGAAATCAGTAACATTATTTTCTTTCAGCAATAATTACTGGAAATACGTTTTCAATTTCAGCATGGGCTTTTAAATTTAACTATTTTTTAGGTGCGTTTGTAATTATATAAATAAAAAGAATATATAGTCGTCGTCTTATCTGTCCGTCTTTCTTTCTGTAAGCACATAACAGCACAAAAACTACCCAACCGAATCGTTTGAAGTTTTTAAATAAATATTTGTTGCAGAATTTTGTTGAGCCATTTCAAATTTTACTAAAATCGGATATTTAGTTCAAATACAGAGGCAGTTAACCTCTTAATCGCCGCGACCGAGACATTCACGAGAGCTGCAAGTTTCACGGATTTTATTCAGAATTGTTTGATTCCCATCAGTGTTATTCTGGTATCATTTTACTTGTAGTTAAATAAGATGAATATTTTTCTTTCAAAAAAGTGGTGGCAGTAGTGAATTTGAATTTGTAAGTTATAATTGAATGCGACCATTAAGGGGTTAGAAGAATTTTGTTATATTACAACTTACAAGAAAAAATAGTTTCAAGTGCTTTTTACTGATGCTACACCTACCGAAACATAATGAAATTAGTATACATTTATGAAGAGCACTAAAATAAACATTTTGTAAGAAAATGCAGCACAAAGAATTTTTATTATCCATTTACAAGTCATCACAAAAGAATTTCGTGACATAATGGTGTAGGAAAGAGGGTAATTATTTGCGGAATATTTTAACTATGTTAAATTATTTTACATGCAATGAAATTTATATACGTTGCTTAAGTTTGCTACAATTCTTTCCTGTGTAACAGAAAATGCGTTATCATATTGTTGTTTTAGACATAATATTTTAACTTATTAAATGGTGCAGTTTTGTTATATTATTCTGAACATGTTAAAAAGTGTTTCGTAATCTACGCTTGACACTGGATTTTTCCTTTCTTTTTACATTATTTTGTGCTCTCACATGCATCCAATCGGAAGATGCTCTTATTTCGAAACTATATAATGAGCCGTATTGGTAGACTTTTTTTTAGAAAGGCAGAATGTATTTCAAAAAATGCTGTCAAAGTGGACATTTTGAGCAGAATTTCTCGAAGAGATAATGTTGGAAACGAAAAATATAATTGAGAAAATAATTGTTTATAAATGAAGTTCTAATTATTAGATCGAAAAACAAAGCACCAGGTCACTTATAAATATCTTGAAAAATCACGTTAGCATGTTTCACGTTTTTAATTTTTAAAATGAGCTTGAAACAGTGTTAAAATTTTTTAAATTGTTGAACACGATTTTTTTAATGCTGTTTTAACATGATTCTGATAAAACCTGATCTTACAGATAAAATTAAATTAAAAACTCTCCAAAGTGGCCAAATAAAATTGTTAAACTTGGTTTATCTCTAATCATAATTTACTTTTTTGTTGGTGAAATTAGCACTTAACTTCGAAATCTACCTGCGTCTGTAGGCGGAGCCGGCAGGAATGTTTTAAAATAAATTCGGATTTAATATTAATAAAGTACATGCGTGTAGTCAGTGAACGGGAATTTCCCTTTTTTTCACACTTTGGGGAAATATTCACGGCTAAAATATCTTTTCTTGTGCTACGGAAATTATTTGTGAAAAAATGAGGAATTATTTAGCTTATATTGACGAGTTTTTCTGTCATTGTAATGTTCAATGAGGAAAAAAGATTGGAATTGGGGTGTCAAAAATCGCTTCAAGACAACAATCTAGCTGTAATAAGCGGAAAAAAAATGCAAAAAAGTGATAAATCGAAAATTTTGACCGAAATAAGTACAGCCTCACCTTAAGAAGATCCATTAGTCACGCGAAAATACCCGGTCATTAACGGTAATCCAATGTAAGAAAGTTTTTAAGATATCTCGTTTGCGTTTCAATATTTTTAAGTGAATTTTGTTGCGATGGACAGCTGAAATCGATATCTACATCTAACTTTTTTTTTTCGATTTTGTTTTCAAATATTTTTAATTAGGACACTTTTAGTTTCGGAACCGTTTTCGAAAGTGAAAGTACGTCATACAAAACACCTGCAAACAAAATAAAAAGATAAAAAACGGACATTATACAGACTAATCTCTGATATCCAATGCAAATAATAATAATAATAATAATAATAATAATAAATATAAATAGATAAATAAATAAATCATTTAAAAATATTGAAACGCAAACAAGATATCTTTAAAAATGTTCTCCATAAGATTAGCATTAGTGAGCGCGTTTTTTTGCATGTTCCTGTCCCTGCAACCATTGACATTCGTAAGATAATGCTAATCCTATAAGTAAGTTATTTTCTAATTTCCCGTTTGCATTTAAACATTTTTAATACACATATATATATTACAAATTGAAATTTTTTTCTCCAAAATTAACTTTATACTATATTAATTTTCTTTTAACAATATTCCGTACTTATTTCAACTTATTAAATTAAAATCCTGTTACTAGATCTAATCTATTAATATTTATTGAAACGATATAAATTCTTAATTCGACTTAAAAAAAACCTTTATTCCAATATGCGTAATTTTAAAAAATGGCTGTAAATTAAAGATATTCTTAATTAAACTTTATTTCTTAATTCCCAATGAAACTAATTTTTTCCCCTGTTTGTATCAACCCTTTTTTAAGAAAGTCTTAATAAATTTATTCCAAATCCATATTTTTCAAAAATATTATTCTTTTTTCTTCATGTTTGATGTTTATTGCGTATAAATAAATTCATTTCTTTTCATTTTTGTTTTAAATTAATCGTCTGTAATTGAATATCGTCTGTAGAATATTCGAATTTGATGTTCGATTATAAATTAGTTAATTAATAATCTTTTAAAATAAAAATTATCGTCTGAAAAAGATTCGAAAATTCTATGTTTAATCTCGACGCTAGACATTAAATTCTGTTTACATAAGAAAATCATGGTTAAAGATTATAGAATGTTCTAGAAGCTTTTAATGTTTGATTTAAATTAAAATAGCCGAGAGATGATGGGATATTCTTTCTTTTTTCTTTCGATGACTCGGCTTTAGACGACTTGCGGAAATTGTGTTTTTATGATGAAATGTCACTACGGAGAGAGAATTTCCCGCTCTATCTGAATGACTTTAATAAACTATTTTGGAGCAGAAACTGTGTAATTTTGGTGAAGCTTCTGCGTTTATTATTTTACTTAATTATTATCTCGCCACGACTCCTGTGACGTAATATGGGGAAACTTGCAAAGATTTTAGTGGCTCCTATCACAAAATGTCATATATAGTCATATATATATATATATATATATACCGGGTGTCCCAAAAATGACTGATGGATTTTAAAATTCAATAACTTGCAAACGGTGACAGCTATTTAAAAAAAAATTGCAGGAGGGTTATATATAATGGCAGGAGTTTTTTTACCGTAATTTTTTATTTTAGTTCGCATCTCAAACAATAGGAAGCGCTGACGGCGATTGAAGGCCAGGTCGACGCTTCATTCAGCACTGATCACCTGGCCTTCAATCGCCGTCAGCGCCTCCTATTGTTTGAGATGCGAACTAAAATACAAAATTACGTTAAAAAATCTCCTGACATTATACATAACTCTCTTACAAAAAATTTTTAAATAGCTGTTTCGTTGCAAGCTTCGTTTGCAAGTTATTGAATTTTAAAATCCATCAGTCATTTTTGGGACACCCGGTATATATATATATACATATAATTGCATTGGATAGCTAAGGCCCATCGATACATCGCTCCTTTTTTACTTTTTCGGTTTTAGTTACAGATATTTTTAGAACGACATTTTCATCTGAAAGTGTCGTTTGGTGAAAGTGAAACGAAGTCTGTTTCGAAAGGGAAACTAACTTCATAAAAAATGCCTGCAACCAAAATCGAAAAAGTAAAAAAGGAGCAATGCAGAGATAAAATTCAGCTGTTCAAAGCAAAAGAAATTATTTAGAAAAGTCGAAATGCAAACGAGATATTGGAAAATGACCTCCCTATAAGGATTAGCATTAGCTCGCTTGTGGCATCTTCACTTGCAGGGACAGGAACCTTAACCTTTAATTGATGTGACAGAAATGTAGCGTAAATAATGCGAAGCGATCTGTGAGACCGTAAGATCAAAAGATGAATAAAAGGCACCGTTAAATTATAGGATAACGTTTTTGCGCTTAAACTTTTTGTACAAGACTATTATGATTAACATTCACCTATTTAAAAGTCTCTAGTGATAGTACCAACGTTCTAAATGAAACAAAATTTCGGTAGTGTTTGCAGTTAAACTGAAAATTATAAGTTAAACGATAAAAATTAAAAAAGGCAGTGATCTGTGAAACCGAGTTGAAGGTTAAGTGAATGCAATTGCATTAAAACTACATTACTTACCCATCATACGCAGTGTAAGGTAAATCTTGCAATCGTTTTGAAAATCGGAAAAAAAATTACGGATTTACACGTTTCAGACAATGGAGATTCCGAAAAACATATTTTAGAAAAAAAAAATATGCCGTCCGTCTGTCTGTCCGCCAGTCTGTCTGTAAACGATCTATCTACCAAACAATTTGAGATAGAAACTTGAAATTTGGTATGTACTTAGTATCTAATATTGTGAAGAAGCCTAATGAATGTCAGTATCCTCGAATATCCAGAACTTTTTTTTCGGACTCTCGAAATATTCGTTCTGGTGTACATACAAATTTACGAAATTTAAAAAAAAAAAAAAAAGATGTAAAATGCAATAAAATAACACGAATTTTGTATAAAAAACGAAGTCGATCGGATAATTAGTTGCCGAGATATTTGAAATCCTTTTTTTTCACATTCTTCGATTTTTCAATACCCTGTATTTCATTCAGATTTCAATTTAAATGTATATTTTAATTGATTATGAGTCACTTAATCCGACGCAGTAAATTGTCAGTCAATATAATTATTATATTTCAAGTTATAAGGATGTTTCTTTTACGCATTTCGGTACTACTTGAGTAGTTAGGCATTGGTTCATCAGCAATTGATTTATACTTGTAGTACATTACCATGTATTAAAAATATTTAAATATACGTTTCAATTTTATCTTGAAATTGCGATACATTTTATGAATAGTTTACACATGTTTTATTTTCATGTGTCATAATACACATATCCATGATGGGTAAGTCGCGCGAGGGGCCACCAGCGACTAGTGTTTAATTGCAGTGGAACATTTTAGCAAATTACACGCAGAACGCTTATGCTTTTTTATTTTTTATTAGCCTCAAATGCTATTTCTTTCAGACAAACTAAAAAGTGTCGTGTCAAAAAATGTGGCCCACTTTTTCATAACCTGGCCGTTAAAACGAGACATTCATACAATCTATATATTTAAAAGACCTGGCTGTTTTTTTAGTCATCAGCCCTGAATTTTCTACTCAACCGATTTTGATATATATATATTTTTTTTTAAATGAAAGCTATTTATTTGTAGTTGTGACCATTTTAGCTATTTTTTAATTTATTTCCATTTTTATATTTTATTTTTAATTTTAAATGCTTTTTACGATATTTCTTCAAAATGGTGGCAACTCAGTTTAGCTTTTCTCTCGATAATAAAAATTTATTTTCCATTATCACTTTCCACCAGTCAGAAGCTTTATTTCATGAACATGTCTTCGCATTTAAAAGAAAAAAGTTAATTGTTTTCGTAAAATTTAACCACAATAAAATGATTGCGTATAATTATGCACTAATTGAGGTAATATATATATATGTATGTATGTATGTATACATATATTTACTGAGAAATAATATTAATAATGTAAATAAAATAACAGAAAATAATTTATGATAAAAATTAATGTCTAAAACAAAATAAGAAAAATTTCAAATGTGGAAAATGATGTCATTGAGCAACCAGATAAATGGGAATTACAATATTATAACGGATGCCTTTTTCATATTACTAATAACAGTAACTTTTAAAAAATGTTTGAAGAGAAAATGACGTCGCTATTTAAAACATCGTATTTTTACTCATAACGATATTACATTTCAATATTTCTTTTCATTGTGGACACTGAGATTGAGATTTCCCTTTCAGATGACTTCAGTTAGTGAAAATAATGTCACAGTAAAAATGAAATTAGTTTTTTTTTTTTTTTTTTTTTTTTTTTTTTTTTTAATAAAACTATTATTTTGTGAGTGCATATAAAATAAAATTTCTGGATTTCGCCGGCACTCAGATTACAATTTTAACTGAAGATGCGCGAATATTTCCATGCAAAATTCTAACTGGCAAACTTGACATTAAGTTTGGAAATATATTTATTATATATTGATACAATAATGCAATTACTTTTGCTTTTTTTTAAAACCAAATTTATCGGGTCTTTTATAAATTTCATGCGTCGAATACGAAGGGATTCCACTCGTTTTATTGTTAAAATACACTTCCTTTTTCTCAGAGTCTATAAAAAAGCGTTTAAACTAAAGAAAATATCCGTTTTTGATGAATCTAGTCAATGAAGAAGTAGCACGTCAAATTGTATCTCTTTATTATTCTGCAATTCCATTGTCTCAGAGAGAAATTACTAATCAGTTGGGTGTTTCACACCGTTCTGTTTGCTATTATATTGATAAACACAAGAAAAATGAAGTTAGTTCATTGCATTCTAAACGGGGTCGCCCTTCTAAAAATCTCTATCTTTTTTTTTTTTTTTTTTTTTTTTTTTTTTTTGGAGGCGAAACTGAATTCTGCAATGGCAGAATCTACATTCAACTTGTTTATTTATTTATTTTAGAAGATACGTTGCCGATGAACTATTTTCTTTTTTAATACATGTCCAAGAAATTTATTACAATAATTTCGCCCCTTGAAAATGAAAAATGATGTAATTATATACTACAGTCACGAAATTAAAGTTCTATTACCTATTCTTTATTTATTACCCTATATTTATCTAGTTATCTATTCAATGGGTATGATAATCAATATAAACGCTTATAAATATCATAGTCGACTCTCGTTAATTCTACCTCGTCGGGACCACAAGAAATGTTCGAATTATGGAAAGTATGAAATGAGAAAATGCTTAATATGGTACTATTACAAAGGAATTAATGTTATAGTGTTTTTTAAATGTATTATGCTGTTATCATCAGAACATGACTTAATATTAAATAAGAATGTATAAATATTAAAAAATTAGAAACAAGCACAATGGAAGAAAAATTTGTAGCTTCACTGATGGACAGGCGGGGTACTGAGAAAGTGGATATCAAATGCATGGAATTATATGTATACTCGTTCGGAACAATTTTCACAAAAACCAAAGAAAGAAAGTTATTCAAATGATCTGAAATCCGTGAGAAAGAAAGGAAAAACGAAAAGTCGGAATTCTCGTTAGTTCGAAATAAACGATGTCAAGAGAAAATGAGTTCGAATTACTGAAAAATTTAACGTCATTCTGCGATTGAAAATTTCGGGACTTCATGTTTAGCTCGAATTAAGCGAAGATTCGAATTATCCGATTTCGAATTAACAAGAGTCGACTGTATATCATTCAAATTTAATTACACACAATTATCATTTTTACTAATTTGCTTTTCTACTGCTTCTGTTTTATGGTTACTTAGAGAGCCCTTTCCTTTCTTGAAACTTAGTGAGTATGTCATCAGTTTTTAACAAAAAAAAACATAAATGTTTGCCGATCGCAGCAGTGGCAAATTACTCGTTCGGAAACTTTACAACGTTCTGAGGTCGAATTTGATAGTGACGAATAAACTGCTCTGAGATTTTAAATATGCTGTGATCGAATTTGACAGTGAACAATTTTATAGACGCTACGTGTCTATAGCTTAAGAGCCCACACTACTGGCTAAAAAAGACCCGGATGATAATGTAAAGTCTATGGGGGTGTTCTTTTCAAATATCTCGCTCAAATTTTAATTTTTTTTTTTTTTTTTTTTGCATAGGATAGTTGAAGACGATCCACAACCGGGCTAGTTTTTACTTTTTCGATTTTGGTTATATTCTTTTTATATTAGGATAATTTCAGTTTCATAACCGTTTCAAGCCGCTTCTGAAGATTAAAGTATTTATAAAAAAAAATTGAAACCAAAACTGAAAAAGTAAAAACTACGCTGGATGTGGATCGTCCTCTTCTATCCCATGAAAAAAAAAGAAAAAGAAAGAAAGAAAGAAAGTGAAATAAATACATTTGAAATAAGTAAATCTCTAAAAGAAATAAGTTTATATTATTGGAACACATTTATAAAAAATCTCCGAAATTTACAGTAATAATTTTAAAAATCTGACAAATGCGTAGACAAAATTTCAAAACAATACGAAAATTTTTTTTGTAATTTAAGAAATTACACCAACCATTTGAAAAATGTTTCACTCGAAACATTCATCTATCATTTTAAGCTAAATACCAGTTGTTTTATTGTGTATTATCCGTGCCACTGCTATAAATGACTTTATACATGCTGCAATTTGAAGGTACGGTTCGTTTAATTTACATCACTCCATTGTCGCCAAACATTTCAAAGACGAAAGAAACATTTCAAACTATGTAACATTGTTGGTGCGAAAGTAATCATTATTAAAATACAGCTTTGGCATATACTGTTATATTTGTAAGACTTTGGCATATACTGTTTGATTTTACATAGCAGAATTTTGGTGATGGAGGTTTTAAACCAAAATCGATCGCAGCACATGCATCTGTGAATGGGTCCATCAGACATCGAATCAAAAAAGTTTTTTCCCAGCTTTTCCCAAGCCGATTGCTTTTTAGTTTTCTTTTTAGGTGGTGGAAAATCAAGAGTAATAGCTATAACATTTTTTGGCTTGTTAGAATCACTGTTGGCACTCAAATTTTCCTGGTTAGAACCGACCGATTGTAAAACGCCATGGCTAGTGAACTGGTCGCCCTCGGGACATGATGTTTTACAATTAATCGGTTCGGCATTAAATTGCTTCCTTTTTCGTGATCGCCTTTCAACACGTAATTGGTTTTCAGCGGCTCGATAATCTTTTGATTTTCTCGTTTTCTGCATTGAAAGACGTTTTTGCGCCAAACCAAATACAGTACTACTTAGTTATCCCGTCGACCAATTTCGCCAAATGATACTAATCGCCAAACTAATAAGCAACTTATACATGTTGACTAGATTTTTATTTTTAATAACAAAAAAACAAATAAATTAGTAAAAAATTAATAAAAAGTCGAAATAAAAATCACTTTATGATTGTTTAAGTACGCGCATTATGCTTAATGTCATTGAATGCGACATTCAGGGTCATTCATTTCTTTGGCTTCGGCTTTTTCCGTATCTGTTAATTTCCGTCTACCCATTTTTAAATTTCTTAGTTTTCTCTTTTATTACAATGATTTTAAACATTTTAATTTCCTGTTCAAATAAAAATTCTTCTAAAAGTAAAGAATTTAATTTAAATTCGAAAGTGACCACGTCATTTTGTCAATCCTCCACCAAAAACAACAACCATTTTTCAATGGTTAAAAAAAAATAAATAAATAAATAAATAAACGTCAAAACATTAAAATTTGAGCGAGATATTTCAAAAGAACGCCCCCATAGACTTTATATTACTATCCGGGTCTTTTTCAGCCAGTAGTGTGGCGTATTAAGGGGACCTTGAAAATGGTCAAAATATCGATTTTCTTTTTTTTCAACAATTTCCAACAAAGTTAAAAAGTGTTTATGCTTTCGGTTTGTCTGTCCATCTATCTGTCTAGCCGTATGTCCGCGCTCTAACTCTCGTAAATTGCTCGGATTGTCATGAAATTTTTCGATGCTATTGACATTTATCCTAGCACGTACCTAATTGCAAATGAATCTTCTACCATGGTTAGTTTATTTACAGGGACAGTCAAAAGTTTTCCGTTACATTACGACCTATGGGGAAAATCGTTTCAAACGAATTTTAAAGGTATTACATCCAAATCGGTTCATAAATTCGCTTATTATCACCTTACAAAATCAGATCGTTTCAAATTATTACTCTCACTAGAAATTCAAAGTGCTATAACTCAGTCATTTTTAACACTTTCCAACAAAGTTGAAAAGTGTTTACGCTTTCGGTTTGTCTGTCCGTCTGTCTGTCTAGCCATGTGGCTGTCTGTCCGCGCTCTACCATTCGCAAATATACTAGGATTTTCATAAAATTTATGGACGCTATTGACATTTATCCTAGCATGAACTCTATTGCAAATGAATTTTCTACCATGATTAGTTTATTTACAGGGATAGTCAAAAATTTGTCATTACATTACGACCTATGGGAAAAAAATTGTTTCAAATGAATTTTAAAGGTGTTACACCCTATCAAACATATTCAAATTTATATGCATATACGAAGTGCACTAAAATATGCATTATGATTTACAGCTCCACACAAAAGAATTCCATTAGATAATAATAAAGTGAGAAGTTGTTTGCGACACATTTTTATTATATTAAACGATTTCATATATTTAAAAAAATTGATAAAATTGATATATGCCACTGAGGCTTAATATTTCACGCATAATATAAAGCGCATAGCATTTGCAGCGCATTCAAGAAATTTCAAATAGTATATTCGAACCAAAGTACTGTATATTATCGATAATGTCTGATGGATGAATGAAATGCATTTGTAATTATGATATGTGCTTTTAATTTTCACTAAATACATGAAATCATATGGTGTGTATAAATGCTATTATTGATATACAGGGTTAAGCAAAAGAGCTGGTAATGGTAACTGAATAAGAGCGTAATTTACTTAAAGGTGGTTTTAAAATAAGTATTGCATTTTTACATTGAATTGAATTTAGTTTACTAAGAAATGTTTGTAGAATAAAAATAAAATAATATACACGGTTATACAAAGAATTCGCCTATGGATGATAATTTCTGGAAATGGGATTTAAGTACTTTTAAAAGTGTTTATGTCTGAACTAATCAATACAAACGATAATAGATTCCATATATATACATATATATACAAATATATACACATATTTTTCAAACATAATTACACGCAATTATTATTTTTACAATTTTACTGCTTCTGCTTTCTGGTTACTTAGAGAGCCCCTTCCTTTCTTCAAACTTAATGACAATGTCATCAGTTTTAAATACATAAAAACATAAATGTTTGCCAATCGCGGCGGCGGCAAATTACTTGTTCGGAAACATTACTACGTTCGGTGGTCGAATTTCACAGCGACGAATAACCTGTTCTGAGGTGTTACAATATAATGTGGCCGAATTTGGCAATGAGCAAATTTGTAAATGCTATCAAATGAAGCTTCTACCATGATTAGTTTATTTACAGGGACGGTCAAAAGTTTTCCGCTGCATTACGACCTATGGGGAAAAATCGTTTCAAATGAATTTTTAAACTGTTACATCCAAAACGGTTCATAAATTCGCGTATTATCGCGTGACAAATGAAGCTTCTACCATGATTAGTTTATTTATAGGGACAGTCAAAAGTTTTCCGTTACATTACGACCTATTTGGAAAAATCATTTCAAATGAATTTTTAAATTTGTTACATCCAAATCGGTTCATTAATTCGTGTATTATCGCGTGAAGTAACGGACGGGAGTAACTATGACTCTCTTAAGGGGAGTCTAAATGGATGTTTCTCTGGAGTGCGGTGGATAAGGGGATTCCCTTTGGGTTTTTCTCTGTTCCCGTGTTCTAGGGAGGTATTCAGTAATTACAGGGGTCGTGAAGCGTAGGCAGAGTCTGGTTTCCAGGCTCAGCCATAACATAGTCCAATTTCGACAAGACCTTAGCCACTCCGTACCCAAGTCTGATACAGGGCTTCCGGAATGGTACCGCCGGTGGATGGGGGAATAGCCATTGTCCGTGCAGAATCCTGGCAGGCGTCTCAACAAGGGAAATGGCCTAGCAAGCCCTTGTTCCCATCAGGTTTTCATCGCTACTGACTAAAGAAACGAAGACAAAAATCAGATCGTTTCAAAATGATAGCCTCACTAGAAATTCAAAGTACTATAACTCAGTCATTTTTAACACTTCCCAATAAAGTTGAAAAGTGTTTATGCTTTAGGTTTGTCTGTTCGTCTGTGCGTCTGACCGTTTGGCCGTCTGGCCGCGCTGTAACTCTCGTAAATACACTCGAATTGCCATGAAATTTTTAGACGTTATTGACGTTTACCCTAGAACGAACCCTATTGAAAATGAAGCTTCTACCACAATTAGTTTATTTATAAGGATAATCAAAAGTTTTCCATTAATTTACAGCCTATGGAAAAAATCGTTTTAAATGAATTTTAAAGGTGTTACATCCTGTCAAACATATTCAAATTTATATGTATTTGCGAAATGCACAAAAATATGCATTGAAAAAAAATAGCTATCATTCATTCTTAGCTTCACACAAAAAGAATTCCATTACATAATAATAAAGGGAGAAATTGTTTGCGGCATACACTGGTGTACAAAATTTAAGGATGAGTTCCAAAATGCCAATTTTCAAGGGATTTTCAAGCGATAATTTCCACGCGAATATTCAAAAGGAAGTAATGTAATTCGAATAATTACTATCCCTGCATAGCAGCTAGTCCATATAACATCTCATTCAGGTCACACATGGTCACAAGAGTCACAGTCATTACAGCGAAACAAAAAATAGGAAATTCCATACGTCTCTTTTATAAGTTTCAAATGACCACTATATGTGACTCTACTGACAGGTCACAGCAACTGCTGCTTTGTGTCGAGTCACCAGGTGACTTTACAATGTCGTTTCATTGAGACTCTCATGTAACTGTCATTTGGAGGCTCAATTTCAAAGTCATTGTGAATGTTGCATTATGATAAATCACTAAATAATGTCACATTAAAGTCACATGATGACTTTCTGTCACAAGACTTTGTCAAATGATGACAGAGACCCTACTATGAAGTAACCACTGTGAAAAGTGGAGAAAAGTCACCATGTGATTTTAATGGGACATTATTTGGTAATTTATCATAATGCAACATTCACAATGACTTTGAAATTGAGTTTTCGGATGAGAGGTCACACAAGAGTTTCAATGAAACGACATTGTAAAGTCACTTGGTGACTTGCCACAAAACAGCAGTCACAGTGACCTTTTAGTTGAGTCATATATATTAGTCATTTGAGACATAAAAGAGTCGTATGGAATTAACTATTTTTTGTTTCGCCGTAGTGACTGTGACTCTTGTGACCATGTTTGACCTGAATGAGATGTTATATGGACTAGCTGTTATGCAAGGATAGTAATTATTCGAATAATAATACTTCTTTTTGAATATTTCCGTGAAAATTATCGCTTGAAAATCCCTTGAAAATTGCCATTTTGGGGACTCGTCCTTAAATTTTGCACACCAGTGTGTTTTAATTATGTTAAACGATTTCATGTATAAAAAAATGATAAAATTAATATACGCCGCTGAAGATTAATATTTCAGGCATAATACGGAGTGCATAGCATTAACAGGGACACACAAAAGATTTCAAATATTATATTCTATTCGAAGTACTATATGTTATCGATGTCTGATGAATGGATGAAATGCATTTTTAATTATGATATGCGCTTTTAATTTTCATTAAATATATGCTTTATTATATAGTGTGTATAAATGCTATAATTGATATACAGTGTTACACAAAAGAGCTGGTAATTTTTACTGAATATGTGCGTAATTTACTTAAAGGTGGTTTTTAAATAGGTTTTGTATTTTTACGTTGAATTGCATTCAGTTCACTAAGTAAAGTTTGTAGAATATAAATAAAATGATATACAGGGTAACGCAAAAAATTGGATACGTGGTCGCCTATGGATGATAGTTTCTGGAAATGCAATTTAAATAGTTTTAAGAATGTTTATGTTTGAACTAAATTTTAACAAAATATTGGCGTGTAATAAAGGTAATAGGTAAACTACAGAACTGAACAAAAGTATTCAAGTTTGTTTCCATCTAAAAGTATAAATTTCTGAAAGAGAAATTTCAACCTTTTAGGCGTTTTCTTGTTAAACTAAATTTCGCCATTATATAGTAATGTATATCAACCAACAGATTAAATACAGGGTTGTTTAAAAGTATTGGAATACATATTTGACTATGGACTGTAACATCTTATTTCCTTAAATAACGAAGTTTTGTTAAATATTTCAGGAAGTACAGGAAAGTGTTTCATAATTTATGCTCAATGCATGATTTTTTTTTATTTGCTAATATTAACAAAAAGCTTCTTTATTTAAGGATATTTTGACGCCTCTTTTTTTTCCTTTATGACAGTTACATCGCAATATATTGTATTTTTTGTTAATAGATCCAGCTCAGTTACCCGTACCAATGAAAACTTTAAACTGATTTTTCTCTCTGTTTATATTTTTATAATTTGCTTGTTCGATTATTTCGGTTAGCTTGTTCGTCTGCATGGTGTATTTATTAATACAAAGGCTTTTTGCTAATTTAGACAGATATTTGATTATCTTTTATTTGTTCTGCATGGTGTATTTAATAATACCATTGTGCATGGATTTAACATTCAAACTTATAGTTATTTAAAAAAAAAAAATCATTATGGGGGATTTCTGTGGCTCCGGGATGGAGGCAATAGCGTACCAAGCGGGGGGTGGAAGGGGCGGTCCGCCCCGGGTGTCACCCTCTAATAAATGACACCCAATCTTTATTTGCAAATATATATGTTACAGGCCAAACCCGATTTTAGGCCAAACTAGATTGGCCTAGGCCAAACTAGTTTATCCTAACGCCCATCGGATAGACTAGTTTTTCCTAGGCCAAACCGGTCTATCCTAACGCCCATAGGATAAACTAGTTTTTCCTAGGCCAAACCGGTCTATCCTAACGCCCATCGGATAAACCAGTTTGTCCTAGGCCAAAGCGGTCTATCCTAACGCCCATCGGACAAACTAGTTTTTCCTAGGCCAAACTAGTTTGGCCTAACTCTTATAGGATAAACTAGTTTAGCCTGCTGTTTATTGGTCTGAACTAGTTTCTCCTAGGCCGATCTAGTTCATCCTAGGCCAATTCCATTTGGCGTGATTTTATTGAATTCAATGACCGCCACAGCGCCAACATTCTAGTTTGTCCTAGACTGATCTAGTTTATCGTAGGCCAATTTAATTTTACGTGTTTTTAGCTCACAGGCGTCAAAGCCTGAGAAATAATGGGCTCGCAAGTTCTGTATGTATAAAGTACGTATGTATGTACGAATGTACGTACGTATGTACGTGCGTATGTACGTAACGCGGTAACTCGTGATAGAAATGTCCGATTTGCTTCAAATTTTGGATGCACGTTCATTGATATAAGGTACTTTTCTGATTAATTTTGGTAATTCATTGGATAAGAATAAAGGAGAGCGAACGGGAGGCTAGTCCCCCACCGTTAATTTAGAGAAATGGATTTTTGATGCAGAATTATCAGTTTTCATTTAAAATTTTAGCTATAGGATCATTCAGACAAGGCGCCTCCATGATTAGTTGTGGATGTTTATTTTTTAAGTGTAAAAAAGGACAATGTAGGTTAACCCCCCCTCCATAATTTAGATAAAGGGTTTTTGACGCAGAATTTACGGATTTGCTTCACATTTGTATATAGGTTCTTTCTGATAAGGCGATTCCCTGAAAAATTTTGGGGGTTTAATGGTTAAGTATGAAGGGAAAAATGAAAATATGAAGGAAAAAATGAAAAAAAAAATATGAGAGTTATAAACATCATAACTTTTGAATCCGTTCGGTAAAAAGTAGACTTGTGAATATATTTCTCTGTCATTCCTTAAGGCTTTTCTCAAATCCTAAAGAGCTACATCCTAACACATTTATGAACTATTTCCTTTTCGAAAATGCATAAGGTTAACAGATTCAGATAATATGTAATCGAATGGCGTAAACCATTTTCTCATAAAAGCGATGTATCTTTGAGAAAATAATAAAGCTACGTTTTGAATCGAATTTTCTGTTACGACTTCACGAAAAAAAAATTGACGCCGTGACAAGAATAGCTATGTCGACAGGTAATTAATTTCTCAAAAATGGAAAACGCTGTTCGATTCCAAATTACGTTCAGCCTCAATCTGGCTCGAATATGCAATCATAATAATAATAATAATAATAAATGAAAGTCAGATTTCAGTTGGCACGAGCGTGCAAAAAAAAAAAAAAAAAAAAAAAAAAAAAAAAAAAAAAAGCAAACACCATGTTTCTAAGGTGAACATGTTAAATTTCTGTACTGGTGTTATAAGCAATGACTCTTGACATACATTTATACTTTTTCTAGTGAAAGATATGTTTTTTACTGGCCAAACCCGTTTTCGAGCTAAATTAGATTAGCCTCGGCCAAACTATTTTATCCTTATGCCAATTCGATAAACTAGTTTTTTCTACACCAAACTTGTTTATCTAAGTGCCCATAGGATAAACTAGTTTTTTCTATGTAAGAGATGTAATCGTTCATTTTTTCCTTCATACTTAACCATTAAACCCCCAAAACTATTCAGGGAATCGCCTTATCAGAAAGAACCTATATACAAAAAATATGAAGCAAATCCGTAAATTCTGCGTCAAAAACCATTTATCTAAATTATGGAGGGGGGGGGGGGGGTTAACCTATATTGTCCTTTTTTACACTTAAACAATAAACATCCACAACTAATCATGGAGGCGCCTTGTCTGAATGATCCTATATCTAAAATTTTAAATGAAAACTGATAATTCTGCATCAATAATCCATTTCTCTAAATTAACGGTGGGTGACTAGCCTCCCGTTCGCTCCCCTTTATTCTTATCCAATGAATTCTCAAAATTAATCAGAAAAATACCTTATATCAATGAACATGCATCCAAAATTTGAAGCAAATCGGATATTTGTATCACGAGTTATCGCGTTACGTACATACGCACGTACATACATACGTACATTCGTGCATACATACGTACTTCATACATACAGAACTTGCGAGCCCATTATTTCTCAGGCTTTGACGCCTGTGAGCTAAAAACACGTAAAATTAAATTGGCCTAGGATAAACTAGATCAGCCTAGGACAAACTAGAATGTTGGCGCTGTGGCGGTCATTGAATTCAATAAAATCACGCCAAATGGAATTGGCCTAGGATGAACTAGATCGGCCTAGGAGAAACTAGTTCAGACCAATAAACAGCAGGCTAAACTAGTTTATCCTATAAGAGTTAGGCCAAACTAGTTTGGCCTAGGAAAAACTAGTTTGTCCGATGGGCGTTAGGATAGACCGGTTTGGCCTAGGACAAACTAGTTTATCCGATGGGCGTTAGGATAGACCGGTTTGGCCTAGGAAAAACTAGTTTATCCTATGGGTGTTAGGATAGACCGGTTTGGCCTAGGAAAAACTAGTCTATCCGATGGGCGTTAGGATAAACTAGTTTGGCCTAGGCCAATCTAGTTTGGCCTAAAATCGGGTTTGGCCTGTAACATATATAAAATATTTTATCCTTGTTGTATGCTTGATTTGTCATAGCATTTTGTACATGTTTTTTAAAATACCCTGGTGTTTTAAAAAACATGTGTCCCCTGGTGGTGACCCCTGGTCACCAAAGGAGACCGTCCACTTCGTTAAACACCTAGAAAAATACATGAGGATTTTTCCTGAAACTCCAGGTGTGTAAACAGGATAGTATTCACTTCCATGAAATTTTTTTCCCGAAAATCCATAGGGGAACGTCAACAAATTTGAAAAGAGCTAATATCTTTTGCATAACCCTGTCAAAAAAGTGTAGCAAAAGCGTTCAAACTGTAGATTATGATTAAATGGCTTATTGTAATAAAATGTTTTTATGTTTACGCGGATAACATGTATACTAGGGTGGATCGATTGTCTATGGCGAAAAAAAAATTATCATTCATCAAAACCTACCTATGCGGAAAAGATGTTCTATTGTATGAAGATTAAGGAAAAAATAATAGAAAAAATTAATTTTAAAATTTAATGCTGCCACAAAAGGGTTGAATTTTCGAAAAAATTTGAAAAAAGACCGAATTTTGGTTAGATTATTTTTGTCAAAAAGTAAATATTTTAATATTTTTTAAAATCCAATAATGCGGAAAAGATGTTATATCGTATGGAGGTTAAGTAAAAAAAAAAATAATAAATAATAAATTTGAAATTTAATACTGCCACAAAAAAGTTGAAAATTCGATAAAATTTGGAAAAAGTATAAAAAGATCTAATTTTGGTTAGATTTTTTTGACGCAAAATAATCATTTTAATATCAATCAAAACCTATATACCTAAGAGATATTATACTATAAGAGATATTATACCTATAACCTAAGAGATATTATACTGCATGGAGATTAAGTGAAAAAAAAAATTAAAAAAATTAATTTCGAAGTTTCTTCAATGAAGGATTTTTCTGCTTGTGTATTGTGTAGCTTAGTGGGCTTTGAATATTACTGTACTATGGCCTTGATAAAAAATGAATTGCCCCCCTATTTGGGTCTGGCTTTGATATGCCAGTAAATATGCTCCCTATTACAAAAACATTATAAAATTTATATATTGGTACTTAAAAAGTACCTGAAGTACAGAATCGGTCAACATCTATTTATTTCCTGCCAGTGAGAATGAGTTGCTAATAAGTTAGGAGTGACCTGTAAATGAGATTCATACATAATAATTTACCACTGCAGAATTGTAAGAAAAATTAGTCTCACGACAAATATTGCGCTCTTCTTAATTATTATAAAACAAAATAAGATATTGAAAGCTATTACAGTCTTGTGGACCATTTCCGAAAACACTGCCTATTTTTTTCAGTTCGATAGATTTGAATATGAATATTCGGTGTAAACTAAACCGACGTAGTGTGAGCAAACTCTCTTTTTTGCGTCATCAGCTATCATTGTAAAGCCAAAATGCTGACAAGCTAGGTGTCACACCACTTGTAGTGACGAAAATTTGCATCAGCCGAAATATTGGACATTTTGGGCATTTCCGACCAAACAGGTGCTGCCATCGTGTCAGGTGCACTTCAAGATGTGGGCATTATCTCACAAAACTATGAATCGAATGCTATTGACAGAAAAAAAATCGGCATGACAAAACAAACCAAACACCACTCTATCGTTTTAGTCATTCGCTTTAGTCTATTGTAAAAGATTATGATCATGACCATTTTCTTTAAACTTTGATGGGTGTAAAGATAAGACTACATCACTAAAAGACAACAGAAGAAAAATCATAATCGAATGAGCTTGAAAAAAGAACTTATCGGCCACATATATGAAAATTCTGGGAGAGTACCAAACAATTTGAAAACATGACGTACATTTTTTGTCCTGTGTTAACAGTAATATACATGCAACAAAGTTGGTTTCAGAATATCTGTTAACATAGATGTTAAGGGATGTGTTATTCGAAATATGGAACTGATCTTCAAGCGTCTCCACTACAATGTTTTTTGTGCTAGTTACAAACCAATGAGGTTCCACTATGTCATCTTTCCGCAACATGGATGGAACCGCGGCTAGGCACAAAAGTTTCACTGGTGAAATAAAAAAAATTATTCGCTGCATGTGAGAAGCTTTTTGTATTTTCATTTAAGTCAGTAGATTAATTCTAAAAGCGCGCGAGTGAAATCAAACGGTCTGCTGTAATCCTAATCATTACATTAAATAAATCTATATTTTCCATTTACCAGCTTTTGACCTTTTGCGACGGATTACACAGATTTAATTAAATAGGAAAATGTGTCGAACCTCCACTAACTGAGGGATTCAGTAACGACATGATTTCAGAAGCAATAGTAAATCCAGCAATCATTCTAGTGGCAATCACATCTACTATCAATAATATGTATTCACGAGACGCTCATTCTACAAAATTAATAATCAAAATAGTCACAGAAGCATTTTCTGTTGTGTATGGACCATATATAAGAGACGGTTTTATAAAAATCGAATTCAATTTCAAAATCTCATGCCGATTTTCAATACCAAACGTCAGTATTGCCACTTCTTATGTTGGCGATTTTTCTTGATTTAATAATAAAGAAGCTCTTAAATAAGAAACTAAAGTTTTAATCTTGTAATCAAATAAATATCCCCTCATTGTAATAAATGTTAAAAATTCTAAAATTCATAATTTATTTTACAAAAAACATTGATTTTTTACCGTAAAAACGTTCAAATACATAAATTTGAGCCACATTGCGGCAGATTTAAATTTTGAAATTATTTTTTTTTAATTATTTTGCTCATACTCAGCATACAATATAACATTGTTTAAGCATAGATAGATTTTTTATAATTTTTTTTAACTATTATTTTGAATAAAAAAACATCTAGCCAAAATTAGGTCTTTTTTCACTTTTTTTCGAAATTCAACCTCGTTGTGGCAGTAGTAAAATTCAAAATTAATTTTTTTAATTATTTTTCCCTTAATCTCCATCCAAGAGAACGCCTTTTCCGCATAAGTAGGTTTTGACACTGTGAAAAAAAAAAAAAAAAAAAAAAATTCGATCCACCCTAATGTATACTCATAGAGAAATCAAGGTTTTTCTAAAAACTGTCCTAAATTTTTCTAAAGTGTTTTGCTTACAATTTGCAAAGTTCTTAATAATAATAAAAAAAAAATCGAAAATATGACAAACAGTATTGTACATAATACTCTGTAATCATAATTAAGAAATAATAAAAACTGTACTAAAAATGATATGGTTTATTTAATAATATTTCATCGATCATGCGTGAAGTCTAAAAAAATTTTATTTGCATATTGTGCTAGCTAAATATATAGAACAACTTTTCTGAAAGTCTCAAAATTATAGCTTGAAAATTCTGGAAGTGATCGTCGATAGAATAAGCTCAAAATCCGTTATTCCTAAAATAAAGAAAAAAGATGAAGGCTGTATATATCCAATGATTATTATAAATGTAGAACACAAAATATGGCACGTACTACTAAATTTGGATATAACTTCTCATTTTTTTGCAAATTAGATTTTGAAAGCGTTTACGCATGCGCAGTGAAAAATTATTTAGTAAACCTGAACATTTTTCTTACAATTTCTATTATTTTTTAATTCTGATTGCAGGGTATTGTGTACAATGTTGTTTTTCATATTTTCTGGAAAGAACATTTTTTTTATATTGAGAATTCTGAAAATTGTAAGTAAAACACTTGGAAAAATTTGGGATTTTTTTTCACAAAAACCTTAATTTCTCTACATGTATACATGCTATCCGCATAAACATAAACACATTTTATCACAATAATCCACTTAGTCATAATATAAAATTTGAACTCTTTTTCTATTTTAGTTTTGACAGGGTTATCCAAAAAATATTCGTTTTTTTTCAATTTGTTGACGTTCCCCTATGGAGTTTCAAGAAAAAATCTTCAAGGTAATATATGACCTGTACTATTATGCATACACACCCGGTGTTTCAGAACAATTCTTCATGTGTTTTTCTAAATACAGTCGGGTCTCTATATAACGAAATCCATCGTTCCAGTAAAAAATTCGTTATATAGAGAATTATGTTAAAAATCGTATTTAATGTGTAAATTTTGAACAAATATTATTTTTGATCTTTTTAATTAATAATTTGAAATGTTTAAAAGTAAGTAATAACCTAACATTTTATTTCTTAATTATTTAATCTGCTTCAAAAATGAGAACAAACATTTATTTGAAAGCTTAATGAAAATCAAATAAAGAAGACTTGAATTAATTTCAGACGAAGATATCTGTAATTTTTAGCTGTTTTGATTTTAAAATTGTTATGCTCTCAAAAAAAAAAAAAAAAAAAAAAAAAAAAAAAAAAAAAAAAAAACAATTTTAGCAAGGAATGAAAAATTGTAGGCCTCCATTTAAAGGCACCTCTCTTATGTGCCTCTCATTGATTCCTCTCTTATATTGTAACAATCCAATTGACTCTGTTTTGAGAAGGATGTGGAACGATGTGTGGGAGATGGGATGAATTCGTTGGTTTTAAAGAACAAGGAGAAAAGTAATATATAAAAAAACTCAACACTGAACGATAAATCAAAAATAAGTGGTAAAAAATTGATTCCATATGATTTTGAAACATTTTTAAAACTGAATAAATTAAGACCAATTTATGAAAAAATTCATTATATGGAGATAGATATTTCGCTATATAGAGACTGTTTTCAATGTAATCATGCGAAAAGGGGACCTTTCCTGCTAAAAATTCGTTATATAGATAAATTCGATGTATGGAGTTCCGTTATACAGAGACTCGACTGTATTTAAAAATATGTCTTAAATCGCAAGTGGCCGGTCCCCTTTGACCATACAGTTTAGAATGAATTATATATGTATATATATATATGTTACAGGCCAAACCCGATTTTAGGCCAAACTAGATTGGCCTAGTCCAAACTAGTCTATCCTAACGCCTATCGGATAAACTAGTTTTTCCTAGGCCAAACTAGTCTATCCTAACGCGCCATCGGATAAACTAGTTTTTCCTAGGCCAAACTAGTCTATCCGAACGCCCATCGGATAAACTAGTTTTTCCTAGGCCAAACTAGTCTATCCGAACGCCCATCGGATAAACTAGATTTTCCTAGGCCAAACTAGTTTGGCCGAACGGTCATTAGGATGAACTAGTTTAGCCTGCTATTCATTGGTTTGAATTAGTTTATCCTAGGCCGAACTAGATTGTCCTAGGCCAATTCAATTTGGCGTGATTTTTTTTTAATCTAAAGACCGCCACGGCGCCAACTTTCTAGTTTTGATCTAATTTAGCCTAGGCCAATGTAGTGTGACGCGATTTTAGCTCACAGACTATCAAAGTATGAGAGCTAATGTGCTCGCAGATTCTGTGTGTGTGTATGTAACAATGTACGTATGTATGTACGTATGTACGTACGTATGTTCGTAATGCGATAACTCCTGATAGAAATATCCAATTTGCTTCAAAATTTGGACATAGATTTATCCTGATAACGAACTTTCCTGATTAGTTTCAGGGGTTCATTGGATAAGAATAAGGGAAGGGGAACAAAAAACTAAAACGCACCCCCCCCCCTCCACTCCTTAATTTCGTTAAGTCAGTTTTCATTCAAAAGTATCAGATTTTATTAAAAATTTAGGTACAATATCAGTTTGATAAGGTACATCCATGATTAGTTGTGGGTGTTCATTGTTTACATATAAAGAAAGGAGGAATGGGGGGTAACACTCTTAATTTATGTAAATAGATTTTTCAGGGATAATTTACCGATTTGTTTCAAATTTTGGATGTAGATGTCTTTTGATAAGGCGTTTACTTGATTAATTTTGGGGGTTCTGAGTTTAAATATAAAGATAGAGCGGATTATTTTTTCAATCGGATAGAAACTTTTGGTTTTATGAAAAGATTTTTAATTCGTAACGGATATTGGTTTTCACACACATCACTTCACGCGAAATTGTTCGTATTAAAAAAGTAAGTATCCGAATCCTTTTAAAAATAAGAAAAAGGTTAAATAAAGCATGACACTTGAAATTTAGGATACGGCGGGGAGGTATAGTAAGGGACACTAGATTTTTTAAAAAAAAACTCAGCGTTTTTTTTAAGTTTTAGCTGCCAATTAAATGTTACCAATTTTGTGAAACTTTTTGAAACATAATATAACATGATGTTAAATATTTAAGAAAAAAGATGCCGCGTCAAATACCACTATTTTCTATTAGTAATTTTTGTAAAAATGTTAAATTCTTGTTGGAATTGTTGAAACTTTGTGATAGTTTATAACATGTGATAAAAAATTGTATAAAAAGTCCCATTACGAAAGGGAAAGAGGGGGGGGGGGCAAACAAAATCAGGAAATATAACGGAAATTCTAGATTGATCTATTTGAAACTTTAAGATAGTTTATGACATATGATATAAATTTATGAAAATATATTTCGCATTTAATGCCACTATTGAAGAATAGTGATTTTTTCAAAAATCTCAAATTCTTGTTTTGAAGCACCGCGACATCGAGTAACATATCTACTGATAGATTCTTTAACGGAGTTTTCTTAAGATACACTTTTGTTAGTAATAAGGTACGCTCCCTGGTGATGGAATGTGGAACTAATGCGAGCACCCTGGTGTTGGAATTTGGAACTAATACAACGCGATTTAGGTATTTACGAATGTTGAATCGAAAAGAAAGAAACATGATGATAAATACTTAAGAAAAAGGATTCCGCATAGAAATACCACTATTTTCTAATAACAATTTTTGTTAAAATGTTAAATTCTTGCCGGAACTTTCTGAAAAATCCGTAACAACGTCTTTCAAATTCTAATTCAAGCTGAAATTTGATGAAAATCTGTGTATTAGTACTATTTCAGATATTTGAATTATCGCAGAAGTCATAAAAAACTGGATAGAAGCGCTACTTATTGAGCCATTTACTCTAAAAATAAAATAATATTAATTTATATCAGGGACTAGTTGAATTTGAAGTTTGATGAAAATCCGTGCATTTCTTCTTGAGATATTGCGATAATCATGAATAATGCCACATAGCAGCGCCACCTGTTGCACGATTTACTCCAAAAACTAAAAAGTACTTTTGTACTTTTTTATATCAAGGACTAACAGAATCTGGAGTTTCATGAAAATCCATGCATTAGATCCTGAGATAGAGCTATTGCAATAATCACGTATAGCGGCGCTACCTTTCAAGAGATTTAATCCAAAACTACAGAATACTAATTTATACCAGGGACTTACTGAATCTAAAGTTTGATGAAAATTCGTGCATTAATTCTTGCAACAAAATATTTCAGGAATCAGGAAAATTGAGCACAACAGTGTCACCTATTGAGCAATTAACACGAATACGTAAAAGATTTAGTTCATATCACGGATTTACTGATTCGGAAGTTTGATAAAAATCCGTAAATTGGTTATTGAAATAGTGTTAATGCAAATCAGTAAAAACGCACTTTAGAAGCGCCATATGTTGAACTATTTACATGAAAAAGTAATCAGTATCGATTTATATCAGGGACTATCTGAATATAAATTTGTATTAAATTCCGTCTATTAATTCTTGAGATACAGCTATTGTGAAAATTGTGAAAAATGCAGCATATCATCGCCATGTTAAGTGATTTACTTCAAAATATAAACAACACCAACTCATGTCATGGGCGAACTGTATCTAAAGTTCGATGGAAATTTGATTGTATTAGCTATTAAGTAAAGCTCATGCGTAAATCGTAAAAAAAGCCAAACAGAACTCCACCTGATGAACGATTTACATCAAAAACTAATCAGCATCAATTTAGATCAGAGACTGCCTGAATATATTTTTTTACTATATTTCGTGCATTAGTTCTTCAGCCGCGTCCCCACAGACTGCGGCAGCGTATAGCAGGTGTGCTGCAAGCGTACTGCCGAATGCGCTCTTCCTTTTCGAATGAACTTCGAAGCGAACAAAATTTAAATCGTAGCAAGCATGCTGAGCACGCACCACCGAATGTAACCCTCCTTTTCGAAAGAACCTCGAAGCGAACGAAATTCGAACCATATCCCTGCTGCACACGCCAGTCCGATAGCGGGCGAAGCCAGCAAGTTTTAACTAAGCCACGTTATATTTGTTCCTCATTCCAACACCTGGGAGCGTACTCTATTATTAACAAAACTGTATTTGAATGAAACTCCGTTAAACAACCTATTAGTAGATGTGTTACTTGAGGTCGCGGTGCTTTAAAACATACACTGTAAAAAAAATCTGTGAAGGTACTAAACATTTTCTAGGAAACTGGGATTCCAAGAACTTTTCATGTAACGCTAACAGAAAAAATTCATGTAATCGATTCTGAAACTTGAATTTTTGCTGTTACCGTTACAGGAAAAGTTCTTGGAATCCCAGTTTCCTAGAAAAGGTTTAGTACCTTTGCAGATTTTTTTTTTACAGTGTAGAATTTCCGTTATATTTCCTGATTTTGTTCGCAACCACATCCTCTTTCACGCCGAAATGTAACTCTTTTTTTTTTATATAAAATTATATCATATGCAATAAACTATCACAAAGTTTCAAAAAGTTCCAGCAAAAATATAACATTTTTATAAAAATTACTATTAGAAAATAGTGGTATTTCGATGGAAAATCCTTTTTCTTAAATATTTATCATCATGTTTTTTTTTCACTTTACAGTTCGTTCGCCTCAGCATACGTCCGTTTCAAGATTTTATATAAAAGAAGGGGCCCGATAGCGGGCGAAGCCGGCTGGCTTGAACTAAATCGCGTCCAAATTCCAACACAAGAGTGCTCGCGTTATATTAGTTACACATTAGTCCGTTATATTAGTACGTACATACATAAGTATGTACGTACATACATACGTACGTACATAAGTATGTACATACGTACGTACATGGTTACATACACACACACAGAATCTGCGAGCACATTAGCTCTCAGGCTTTGATAGTCTGTGAGCTAAAATCGCGTCGAATTGCATCGGCCTAGGCTAAATTAGATCAAAACAAGAAAGTTGGCGCCGTGGCAGTCTTTAAATTCAATAAAATCACGCCAAATTGAATTAGCCTAGGACAATCTAGTTCGGCCTAGGATAAACTAGTTCAAACCAATGAATAGCAGGCTAAACTAGTTCATCCTAATGACCGTTCGGCCAAACTAGTTTGGCCTAGGAAAATCTAGTTTATCCGATGGGCGTTCGGATAGACTAGTTTGGCCTAGGAAAAACTAGTTTATCCGATGGGCGTTCGGATAGACTAGTTTGGCCTAGGAAAAACTAGTTTATCCGATGGGCGTTAGGATAGACTAGTTTGGCCTAGGAAAACTAGTTTATCCGATGGGAGTTAGGATAGACTAGTTTGGACTAGGCCAATCTAGTTTGGCCTAAAATTGGGTTTGGCCTGTAACATATATAAACTAAAGCCTGACATACTTTAAAAAAATAGTTTTTTTACAGATTTTTGTGTTTTACCGGCGAAGGTTTATCAATTTTGAATTTTTTAGATATAAAGACTAGATTGATTGAGAAAACATGATTTTTTAATTTTTGGATAAAGGCAAATTTTGAAACTCACGTCCTCCCAAATATATAGAATAATCTTCAATTCTTTTGCTAAAATATTTGATCTATCGTAAGAAATTAAATTTATTTCTTTATTATAATGCCTATAATTTTGTACTAGACAAAATGAATATTTAATTTCAGATTTTCGAAGTATTAGACTCAATTTCCCTTGAGACTCTGTCGCCAGTAAAATTCAGAGATGAGGAATATAAAAGTATAAATTTATAAAGATTCAAAGGAAAACAAAATATGAAAGCGTTCACATTCTACAACCAATCTTTCATCCAAAGTGTTTTAATTATCTCCAAGTTCGCTCAAATTTATTTGTCAAGTGAACAGATGGTTCCTTTCATCTAAAAATACGCTGTATAGGAAACGACGATGGCGTTCATAAGAATTTATTGTTTGAACAAATGCTGCTGGATCCTATCAAGGTATTTTAAATATCCGCCAAGCTCAAGGAAACCACCTAAAAGCGATATTATAATGTACTTCTGGCAAACACAATTAATTTTTTCTTCTTAAATATTTATCGTGTTTAAGACAATTTCAAGCTTTTTAACGTTTTCTCGATTTTTTTTTTTTTTTTTTTTTTTTTTTGATAAAGCAAGTTTTGAAATTTACGTCCTCATATATATATCATAATCTTCAATTCTTTTTCTGAAATATTTCATCTATCATTATAAAATATATTTATTTCTTTGTTTTAATGCCTACAGTTTTATACTAGACAAAATTAATACTTAATTTCATAACAGATGTAAATTTTTCATTTTTCATTTTTGGGTGAAAAAATTCCGGGCCAGGATTCAAACCTTTCACCCAATTAATCTCAACGATCACTTTATCCGGTCTGATACTCTGGATCAGCTCAACAGAATAAATCGAAGGTCAATATATGGAACTGCAGAAAATCGCTGCATACAAAATTACATTAGATTAATTTTAAACACGATTATTCAATCGGTAAATTAATTATTATTATAACCGATGTAAATTTTCCATTTTCCATTTTTGGATGAAAAAAGTCCGGGCCAGGATTCGAACCAGGGATGTATTGGCTGAAGCCGCTAATGCTCTTCCAACTGAGCCATCCCGGACACGAATACTGGAGGACTATTTCTCCCAATTAATCTCAACAATCACTTTATCTGGTCTAATACTCTGGATCAGCTCAACAGAATAAATCGAAGGTCAATATATGGATCTGCAGAAAATCGCTGCATACGAAATTAAATTAGATTAATTTTAAATACGATTATTCAATCAATAAATTAATTATAACAGATGTAATTTTCCCATTTTTGGGTGAAAAAATTCCGGGCCAGGATTCTAACCAGGGATGTATTGGCTGAAGCCGCTAATGCTCTTCCAACTGAGCCATCCCGGACACGAATACTGGAGGACTATTTCTCCCAATTAATCTCAACAATCACTTTATCTGGTCTAATACTCTGGATCAGCTCAACAGAATAAATCGAAGGTCAATATATGGATCTGCAGAAAATCGCTGCATACGAAATTAAATTAGATTAATTTTAAATACGATTATTCAATCAATAAATTAATTATAACAGATGTAATTTTCCCATTTTTGGGTGAAAAAATTCCGGGCCAGGATTCGAACCAGGGATGTATTGGCTGAAGCCGCTAATGCTCTTCCAACTGAGCCATCCCGGACACGAATACTGGAGGACTATTTCTCCCAATTAATCTCAACAATCACTTTATCTGGTCTAATACTCTGGATCAGCTCAACAGAATAAATCGAAGGTCAATATATGGATCTGCAGAAAATCGCTGCATACGAAATTAAATTAGATTAATTTTAAATACGATTATTCAATCAATAAATTAATTATAACAGATGTAATTTTCCCATTTTTGGGTGAAAAAATTCCGGGCCAGGATTCTAACCAGGGATGTATTGGCTGAAGCCGCTAATGCTCTTCCAACTGAGCCATCCCGGACACGAATACTGGAGGACTATTTCTCCCAATTAATCTCAACAATCACTTTATCTGGTCTAATACTCTGGATCAGCTCAACAGAATAAATCGAAGGTCAATATATGGATCTGCAGAAAATCGCTGCATACGAAATTAAATTAGATTAATTTTAAATACGATTATTCAATCAATAAATTAATTATAACAGATGTAATTTTCCCATTTTTGGGTGAAAAAATTCCGGGCCAGGATTCTAACCAGGGATGTATTGGCTGAAGCCGCTAATGCTATTCCAACTGAGCCATCCCGGACACGAACACTAGAGGACTATTTTACCCAATTAACCTCAACCATCACTTTATCTGGTATGATACTCTGGATCAGACGAGAAATGAAAAATTAATGGAAATGATTTCACCTAAAAATGAAAAATTGAAAATTTACATCTGTTATAATTAATTTACCGATTGAATAATCGTGTTTAAAATTAATCTAATGTAATTTCGTATGCAGCGACTTTCTGCAGTTCAAAACAACTAAAAGCAATATTAATGTACTTCTGACAAGCACAAATAGTTTTTTCTTCATAATATTTTTTATTGGGATTTAAGACAATTTCAAGCTTTTTAACGTTTTCCTGATTTTTTTTTATTGTATTTTTATCTTTTTTTTTTTTTTTTTTTTCGATAAAGAAAATTTTGAAACTCATTTCCTCATATATATAGTAAAATGTTCAATTCATTTATTGAAATATTTCACCTATCACAATAAATTAATTGTTTTTTTTATTATTATTTGCTTTGTTGTTGTTAAAATGCTTATAATTTTATACTAGACAAAATTTATATTTAATTTCATATTTTCAAAGTATTAGGCTCAATTTCCCTTGTGACTCTATCGCTTGAAAAATTCTGGTATCAGGAGTAAAAAAAAAGAATAAATTTATGAAGATTTAAAGAAATTCAGAATATGAAGCGCTCACATACAACACTCAGTCTTTCATCCAAAGTGTTTTAAGTCCGCTGAAATTTGTTTGCCAAGTGAACGGCTAGTTCCTTTCATCTAAAAATATGCTGTATATGAAAACGGCGATAGCGTTCATAAGAAATTCTTGTTTGAACAAATGCTGCTGGATCTTGTCAAGGTATTTTAATACCCGCCAAGTCATAGCAAAGCAACTAAAATCAATATTAATATGCTTCTGACAAGCACAGTTAGTTTTTTCTTCATAATTTTTTATCATCAGTTAAGACAATCTTCAAGCTTTTTAACGTTTCCGGCTTTTAATTGAAAAATATCTAAGTCTATCTATCCGTCTAGCCTTCCTCTAATTTGGATAAAAATATTCGGGGTAATATGCAATTTTTATCTGTCGGCCAGTTTACCTCAAAATTTGTCCGAAACTTGATTTTCTTTTTTTCTTTCTTTCTTTTTAATATTAAATGAAAGCCTGATTAATTGTGAATATTTTAAACCCTATTTTTATCCCCATGGTAATTACATTGCGAGCTATTGCAAATGTTGTTAATACACTCAGCACATGCAAATTTAAACTTTAACTGGCTTTTTCTTCAAGATCATTTTTTTAACATTGTCCTGTTTCAAAATTGTTTTAAAAAATTATTTTTTTTTATTCTTTTTTTTTCAAATTTTAAAATTTATATCCTCACATAGCTATGTAGAATAATCTTCAATTCGCTTGCTAAAATAATTCATCTATCGTAATAAATCAAATTTATTTCTTTGTTATAATGCCTATAATTTTATAATAATAAAAATTTTATATTGATAAAAATAGTTCAATTCATATTTTCAAAGTATTAAAGTCAACTTCCTTTGAGACTCTATCGCCGGTAAAATTCAGGTATGAGGAATACAAATAATATATATATTTTTTTTTTAATTTAAAGCCTTCACATTCTATCCTCAGTCTTTCATCCAAAGTGTTTTAAGTCCGCTCAAATCTGTTTGCCAAGTGAACGGCTGGTTCCTTTCATCTAAAAATACGCTGAATATGATACGGCGATGGCGTTCATAAGAAATTCTTGTTTGAACAAACGCTGCTGGATCTTGTCAAGGTATTTTAAATATCAGCTAAGCTTTAGCAAAACAATGAAAAGCTAATATACTTCTGACAAACGCAGTTAGTTTTTTCTTCGTATCTTTTTATCGTCATTTAACACAAATTTCAAGCTTTTTAACGTTTCCCGCTTTTAGTTTGAAAACATGTAAGTCTGTCTATCCTTTTAGCCTTGCTCTAATTTGGGTAAATATACTCGGGGTGATAAGCAATTTTTATCTATTGGCCAGTTTAACTCGAAATTCGTCCAAAACTCAATTCTTTATTATTATTATTATTATTATATGAAAGCTTGATTAATTATGAATATTTAAAACCCTATTTTTATCCCTACGGCAATTACATTGCGAGATAGTGCAAATTATGTTAATGCACCCAGACATGCAAATTTAAACTTTAAATGTTTTTTTCTCCAATATCATGTTTTTTATTCAGCACTGTCCTGTTTCAAAATTGTTAAAATTCTTTTTTTTTAAGTCAAATTTTAAAATTCATATCCTTGTGTAAAAGAATAATCTTAAATTCGTTTGCTAAAATTCTTCTATCGTAATAAATTTATTTCTTTGTTATAATCCCTATTATTTTGTACTAGATAAAAATAGTTCAATTCATATTTTCAAATTATTAGACTCAATTTCCCTTGAGACTCTATCGCCAGTAAAATTCAGGTATGAGGAATACAAATAATAAATTTATAAAAATTTAACGGAAAAGCGTTCACATACTGCGCTCAATCTTTCATCCAAAGTGTTTTACGACCGCTGAAATTTGTTTGTCAAATGAAAGGTTGGTTCCTTTCATCTAAAATTACGCTGTATATAAAACGGCGATGGCGCTCATAAGAAATTCTCGTTTGAACAAATGCTGCTGGATCTTGTCAATGTATTTTAAATATCCGCCAAGCTTTAGCAAAACAACTAAAAGCTATGTTAATGTACTTCTGACAAACACAGTTAGCTTTTTTTTCATGAATTTTTATCATGATTAAGACAATTTCAAGCTTTTAAACGTTTTCCTTTATTTTATTTTATTTTATTTATTTATTTTATTTATTTATTTATTTATTGATAAAGAGAGTTTTGAAACTCACATCCTCATATATATTGTATAATGTTCAACTCATTTGCTGAAATATTTCATCCATCATAATAAATTATTATTATTATTATTATTATTTTTTTTTTTTTTTTTTTTTTTTTTTTTTTTTTTGCTATGATGTCTATAATTTTATACTAGAAAAAACTAATAGTTAAATTTATATTTTCAAAGTATTAGACTCAATTTACTTTGAGACTAATTGCCTTTAAATTCAGGTACGAGTAATAAAAAAAGAATAAATTTATAAAGATTTTAAAAAATCCAGAATATGAAGCTTTCACACGCAACACTCAGTCTTTCATCCAAAGTGTTTTAGGTCCGCTGAAATTTGTTTGTCAAATAAACGGATGGTTACTTTCATCTGAAAATACGCTATATATGAAACGGCGATGGCGTTTATAAGAAATTCTTGTTCGAACAAACACTGTTGGATATTGTCAGGGTATTTTTAATATAAACCAAGCTTTAGCAAAACAACTAAAATCGATATTTATGTACGCTCTTGAAATGAAAGAATGGATTTAGCTTCTCAGGAAAGAGCTGTAATTTTTTTTAATCGTGAATGAGTTGTTTTTTAAATGCTTTACTCATCTTGATTTAGATTGCTTATTTAAATAGCTCATCTTGATTTAAATTGTTTAAAAACAATTCACTCTCTAGAGTTGTTTCAACTTTTTATGAGATACTGCCTTTCAAAACGTGAGATGGGCGAATTTCGGCTCAACTTAGGTTATTTTTTGGCTGACATTTTAAGAGAATACTTCTGCACAGTTAGTTTAATATTCATAATATTTATCGTGATTTAAGAATATTTCAAACTTAATGTTTTCATTATTTTATTTTTTTTATTTTGGATAAAACATGCTTTGAAATTCACGTCTTTATATATATAGCATAATCTTCAATTCGTTTTCTGAAATATTTCATCTATTATAATAAATTAAATTTATTTCTTTGTTTTAATACCTATAATTTTATTCTAGACACAATTGTTATTTTAATTTCACATTTTCAAAGTAATACACTTAATTTCCCTTGAGAAATCGCTGGTAAAATTCAGAGATGAGGATTGAAAAATAATAAATTTATAAAGATTTAAGAACTCCAACATATATAGCGGTTACATACTGCACTCAGTCTTTCATCCAAAGTGTTTTAATTCCCTCGAGTCCGCTCAAATTTGTTTGTCAAGTGAACGGCTGGTTCCTTTCCTCTAAAAATACTCTGTATATGAAACGACGAAGGCGTTCATAAGAAATTCTTGTTTGAACAAATGCTGCTGGATCTTGTCAAGGTATTTTAAATAGCAACCAAGCTTTAGCAAAACAACTGATAGTGATATTAATCTACTTCAGACAGATAGATTTTTCTTCGTAACTTTTTGTCGTGATTTAAGACAATTTCAAGCTTTGTAACGTTTTCCCGATTTATTTATTTATTTGGATAAGGCAAGTTTTGAAACTCATGTATTCATATGTATAGAATAATCTTCAATTCGTTTGCTGAAATATTCCATCTATCATAATAAATTAATTTCTTTGTTATAATACCTATAATTTTATGCTTCATAAAATTAATGTTTAATTTTTATTTTTCAAAGTATTAGACACAGTTTCCCTTGACACTCTACAGCCGGTAAAATGCACGGACGAGGAATAAAAAAGAATAAACTTATAAAGATTTAATGAAAAACAAAATGTAAAGCGTTCACATACTACACGCGCAATATTTTGTCGAAAGTGTTTTTATTCCCTCGAATCCGTTCAGATTTGTTTGCCAGGTGAACGGCTGGTTTCTTTCATCTAAAAATACGTTGTGTATGAAACGGCTATGGCGTTCATAACAAATTTTTTATTGAACAAATGCTACTGGATCTCGTCAAGGTATTTTAAATATCTGCCAAGTTTTAGCAAAACAACTAAAAACAGAGATATTAATATATTTCTGATACAGTTAATATTTTCTTCATAAATTTTTACCATGATTTAAAATAATTTCAAGCTTTTTAATATTTTCCTCTTTTTTTTTTCTTTTTTTGATAATGTAAACTTTGAAATTTACGTTTTCTTATATATAGTAAAGCTGATCCGCCCGGCGCGTTGCCCTGGACCATAAATGTTTTCAAACAAATTGGAAATAATAAAAATCTCCACTTATACTAAAATTTTAAAAAAAACTTTAAAATTTTATCTGACTAATATTTTAAATTTTAGAATATTTTAAATTTTATATGAGTGAAAACAGGTATGTTACGAAAACCATATTTTAGAATGATAAAGAAATTTAGTCGTTAGTTATAGCTATTTTGACACAAAATAGTACAAAAATAATGCAACAATTGAATTATTTTAAAATTCCTTTCTGCAATGAGACCTACTCCATGCAAAGTCTTCTGAGCACGCGCACGACGTGCGCTGCACATCTGAGCAAACCCTAAGAAAACATAAAAAGGGTAATTACCTAATTTACTATTTCTCTTGGATGGTGCCATGGATGGAATTTGAAGATCGATTGCAAATCAATCAGGAAAAATAAAATCATCAAAACAGGAAAAGTTAACAAAGCATGTGCAATTTGTTATTAGCATTCAGCCGTGAAATGCCGTTGTTAAATCTCATTTTTACCGCCTGCTCTCATTGGCTGGCTGCTTCGTTGCCTTGGATTGGTGGAAAGCTGCAAATATCTTCTTACCTATTAAGTTTTAATTAAAAAAAATATACAAATTGAAATTTAAAAAGCCTTCTGTGATGTGCAATTTTCGGTGTTCGCATTCACACATGACAAACATTTTCGAGAACTGGATGCTATAATTTCAGCGTTATCCATGATCAGGCAGGCAGACAAACAGTCATCTCTTATTTATATATATAGATGTTCAATTCATTTTCTGAAATAGTTCATCTATCAAAATTTTATTTTGTTATAATACCTATAATTTAACACTAGACAAAAATAATTTTTAATTTATTATTTTGGAAGAATTAGACTCAATTTCACTTGAGACGCTATCGCCGATAAAATTTAAGGATGAAGAATAAAAAAAGAATTAATTTATAAAGATTCAAAGAAAAATAAAATATGAAGGGTTCACATACTACTCTCAATCTTTCATCCAAAGTGTTTTAATTCCCCCGAGTCCGCTCAAATTTGTTTGTCAAGTGAACGGCTGGTTCCTTTCACCTAAAAATACGCTGTATATGAAATGGTAATGGCGTTCATAAGAAATTCTTGTTTGAACAAATGCTGCTACATTTTCTCAAGGTATTTTAAATATCAACCAAACTTTAGCAAAATAACCAAAAGCGATATGAATATGTTTCTAACAAACGCAGTTAGTTTATCTTCATATTTTTTAACATGATTTAAGAGGAAACAAGGGTCTGAGATACTAAAATATAAAGCATACTTTTATCATTTGTTTTACAGAGTACCTTATTTATTAATATTTTAAAACTTATTGCACTTTATTAAACGTTATTTTAGGAATATTCTGATACATTTTCATATAAAAATATTTGAAATTCAGCCAATGGTAGCAGTGAGAACCGAGTCATCTCAAAAAAAGTTTCCATGCGGTAGTCAGGATAACCCATGATTGTTTTATCTGAAATTAAAAAACCAAAGGGATTTCTTTTGTACATAAGTTTATTTGAATTTAAACGGAAAAATTAACAAAATATTCGTTTTAGATTTTTTTTTTTTTTTTTTTTTTTTTTTGTGAAGGCAGTTATAAAACTGATTTTTGTCAAAATTTGCTCTTTTTTGTTTAATTAAAAAATAAGTTGTAATTGAAAAAAAAATTCTTCGTTCAGAAACTAGTATTTAGTAATGTAAATGAAGTGTGCAAAGTTTAGACGAAATTGGTCCGAAGATTTTCGAGAAATTTTGACTACCGACTTTTAAAAAAAATTTTGAGAAAAACGCGATCAAACTTCGATACATGAATAAAATAAAGATTTTTTAAAACTTACATATAATCGTCCATTCCATCTCCATAAAGCAACTTGTCTGCAGCTGCTGCATCATCCAAACCATCCAAAGCACAAAAATGCATCTTTTTAATGGCGTAGTGACGCTCAGAGAGACCGAGCGCCCCGAAACTCAATTGTCTATAACTTGGAAAGTTTTGCTCTTAATAACTTCAAATTTTCCGAGAATATTTCTTATAAATTATAGTATCACAAAAAGATCAGAGGTAATTATAGTGTCAGAATCTATTTTTACCCCCCCCCCCCCTTAACAAAATTTCAAGCCTTTTTCCTGCATTTAGTTGAAAAGTGTCTACGTCTGTCTATCCGTCTGGCCTTGTTCAAACTTGCGTAAGCCTTGTTCAAACTTGCGTAAGCCTTGTTCAAACTTGCGTAAATGTACGCCGGGTGACATGTAACTTTACGTTCAAATGGCGAACGTAACTCCATTTTAATATCATATCAAACGAAATGTGTTGCGTATAATGAAGACATTTTTGCTCAAAGCATTTTTGTTATTTTTCTCTTGAAGGTTGCAATTTACCTTTGCAGCAATTTTCTATATTTTAAAAAACGTGTTTAAATGACTTACGCATTGTATTTTAATGTTCCAATAAATGTGACTTTTGTATAAAAAAAATTAACTGCACATTGAATTAAAATGTAATTTTTTTTAATTGCATTTTTTGTAAATCTGTACTATTTTTTTTTAATATCATATTTGTATCCAATGCTTTTTTAGATTTTTAAATATGTGTTTCACAAGACTGTGCATTTATTTTTTGATAATCTACTTTTGCATTTAATATAATTTTTTTACTGATACATAATAGTAAAAAGCAATGAAATCTATGTTTACCTGGAAAATCGTCAAAAACTCGATTTTGACGAATTTCGGGGATTTGAGAGAATTAAAACTCGAAAGTCTTTTAATTCCCCCCAAGTTCGCTAAAATTTGTTTGTCAAGTGAACGGCTGGTTTCTTTCATCTAAAAATGCTCTGTATATGAAACGGCGATGGTGTTCATAAGAAATTATTGTTTGAACAAATGTGCTTGCTGCATCTTGTCAAGATATTTTAAATATAAGCCACGTTTTAGCAAAAAAACTAAAAGCGATATTAATATACTTCTGGAAAACACAGTTAGTTTTTTTTTCTTTAATAACTTTTCATCGTGATTTAAGACAATTTCAACCTTTTTAACGCTTTCCTGCATTTAGTTGAAAAGTGTCTACGTCTGTCTAGCCTTGATCTAACTTGGACAAATGTGTTCGGGGTGACATGTAATATTTATGCTCAAATGGCGAATGTAACTGCATTTTAATATCATATCAAACGAAATGTGTTGAACATAATTAAGACATTTTTCACACAAAATGTTTGTTATTTTTCCCTTGAAGTGGGCAGTTTATACCTTTGCAACAATTTTGATATTTTAAAAAAATGTGATTTAATGACATACACATTGCATTCTAATGTTTAAATAAATGTGACTTTTGAAGAAAAAAAAATTCTGCATATTTAATTAAAATTAAAATTATTTTTTAATTGAATTTTTTTTTCTTTTTTTTGTAATTTTTTTACTATTTTTGAATTTTATTTACTGAAAGCCTGTTTAATTGTGAATATTTTGATAACTACAAGCCTATTTTTACCCACTACGGTGCATCGCGAGGCATTATATCGCGAGATATTGCAAATTTTGTTAATGCACTCAGAGCGAATGCCCAAGCAAATTTAAACTTTAAATGGCTTTTCTTCCATAATCATTTTTTAATCACTTTCTTATTTTAAAATTGCTACAGCTTTAGAGATGTAAACTTTTTCTGTGTAGCTTCTTTCTTATAAAAGAGATAAATCTGCGCATGAAAATAACTCTCAAGTTTTTTCTTATTTTATTTTAAATAAAAGCATATAAAGATGTGTTAGATTTCATCATTTTCCCCTATTATTTATTAGTCAAAAAATTATGTTAAATCCAATAATAGATGTATCGAAAAATCCATGCACAGTCTTGTGTAATACACATTTAGAAAAAAAAACATTGGGTATAAATATTAATTTTTAGAGAAATAGTATAGATTTACCAAAAAAAAAAAAAAAAAAAAATGCAATTAAAAGAATAATTTTAATTTTAATTAAATATGTAGTAAACTTTCTTCTTCAAAAATCACATTCATTTGAACATTAAAATGCAGCACGTTCGCCATTTGAACACATCTTAAAAATAAACAAAATTGTTGAATAGATAAACTGCCTGTAATTATTTTTATGCTTAAAATCATTCTTTCCATGGCTAAAATCAAATTTAAGTAAATATTTGCAATTTCAAAATTGAATTGCACTTTAAATAATTATTCGACTTAAAAATGTATCAACATATTTGTCATATTTTGCTAAAAACCTACTATATTTCATATTTTTACATGCGATAGTTTCCTTTTCTTAGTCAAAAGTTTACAATGCAATTACACAAGCAATTGCGTTTGTTGTCTTTTTTTATTTTTATTTTATTTTTTTTTTCGTATAAAGCATAGCATGATAGACTGGGAAGCGTCAGCATAAATAATCACCTCATCGAGTTAACGGATGAAATCCTATGATTAGTTAAATGTCGATTCGCATATTAAAAAGCAATTGGTCTGCCAAGTCGTATTTTGGTAGAATATGTTTACTATTATTTTTTCCTACACCCAAAGATATGAAAACATGAAGTAGTGGAAGCAGGAAAACACAACGGTAAACCCATGGGTCAACCGCAAAAATCGGGTTTTCATTTGTTTTCCATCAAAATATGACTTGCCAGACCGATTGCATTTTAATATACGAATCGAAAATTAACTAATCCTGGAAGTGTCTGGGCTGCCACCTTCCGGTCTATGACAACTCTTTGTATATTTTAGAATACAAATATTTTATATTTGTTTAATTACTTTCATGGGATAGTGGATCCTGATTATGAATTACCATATTATTAATTATATTTTTACACTTTATAACAATATAAAAACATTTCGTGAGATAAAATGTCCAGCTTTAGATATATATATATGACATGTGTATAACATATGCATCATACATGTGTGTATAATATAAAATATACTTTATATGGGGCATAAAAGACGTAAATTTCTGTTCTGCCGCCTCCCGGTCTACAAGTGATATTTGTGATATTTCATAAATTACTATTTAAGCCACAGGTTAACCAAATTTCATTATTACAGTTATACTAGGCAGAAACGAGACTTGCATTAATTAGAACTAAAGTTAATTCTAAATAAATGATAATTTAGAAGATATTTTGAAACTAAAGAAGATATTTAAATCTATACGCTGATTTCAGAATTCTTTTGAAATTTCTAATTTTTTAGAAACCATTTTCTTAGTACGCACAGTCCTTATACTACTTTAGTTTCCATTACTAACGAAGTTCTAGAAATACGATTTTCTAAAAAATGTCTTAATAACCCTTTTTTTCACAATGCAAATTTGCAACTGTTGCATCAATATTTGTTGTTGCCATTACATAAAAAGTTCTTAGAATACAATTCTACCAGAAAAGTTTAATAGTTAAACGATTAGTCATTTTTCCTTTTTCTTTATTTTTTTCTTCTTTTTTCCCCTTTGAGTTTAGTTTTGTATATTTACATCCATGTTTGTATCGTATACAAATGAAATATTAGTAAGCATACCGATTTCTTTAAGTTTAGATCTGTTGAGTAACAGCTTTTTTTTAATACTGTGTATATCGAATGGGTATTTTTGCTTGACTGGAGTAGCCTTTTTAAATTCATGGCCTCAGACAACTCTACTGGCCTGTTTATTAATTATACCCTGAAAATATAATTCGCTTCAAAACGTAATATGCAATTTAAAAAATAAAATATTTTTTTACGAATTTTAAATAGCAATTAAAAAAGTACTGAAATACTGGTAGAATATTCGAAATCAAGCGATAATCAAGCAACAATAGTTTATTTCTTCGATCATTAATAAGCTGATGGCAAGCATTGAAGACACTATTCTTCTGGCACTATTGTCTGACTGTAACTAATGCCTATGATACACTCATTCCTTATTAACCTCTTCAGGGTTTATTTATGTGCTTTTTATTAATTTAAACTATGAAAATATATTAAACTAGTCGTTGGGGGGGGGGGGGGACACCGTAAAACTTACTCATCATGAATATGCATAATATAATATGAGAAAATAAACGCCTATAAACTATTTATAGAATGCATCGCAATTCCAAAATAAAATTTAAACGCATATTTAAGTAGTTTTAACATACATAGTAAATATACATAGTAATGCTCTATTAATGAATTTCTGTTGAGCCAATTTCTACAAATTATATAAAACGCCAAAATACTCAAGGAGTACTGGAATGCGTAAAAGAAACATCCTTATAACTCGTAAAATAATAATTCTATTAACTAACAGTTTACTGCGTCGGATGAAGCGTGTCATATACGATTAAAATATATCTTTGAATTGAAATTTGAAGAAAATACAGGGTCATGAAAAATCGAAGATTGTGGAAAACAGGATTACACATATCTCGGCAACTAACAATCCGATCGACTTCTTTCTTTATGCAAAATTTTTGTTATTTTATTGCCTTTTACGTCCACTCCTTAAAATAAAAAAAATCGAAAAATTTTATAAACGTTTCATCAGAACGAATTTTTCGAGAGTCCGAAAAAAATAGTTCTGGATAATCGAGGTTACTGATATTAAATACGCTTTTTATGACCCTGTATTTCGTTCAAATTTCAATTCAAAGAAATATTTTAATTTTAAATGGGATGCTTAAACCGACGCAGTAAACTGTTAGTTAATATGATTATTACTTTTGAAGCTATAAGGAAATTTCTTTTATGCAATTCGGTACTACTTGAGTATTTTGGCGTTTTATATAATTTGTCGAAATTGGTTCATCAGCAATTCATCAATCGAGCATTACTATGTATATTAAAATATTTAAATGTACGTTTAAATTTTGTTTTGGAATTGCAAGGTTTGCACACGTCTTATTTTCATATATTATACAACCTCTGACAAAAAAGTTTGATGAATGAATTCAGAACGACCTATCTGGCAGCACTAGGGAAATAGAACGCTGCACCTGCATAGAGGCAAGTATTGACCATCTTCCCCCACCGTTGTTCATGTGAGCGTCGTTTATGTTCTGTGTAAAACGTGCTTTACAAAGTGCTTGTTCAGTGTGTTGGTTCTTAACTGAGAACAAGAAAATGAACGAACAAAAGATCAGTTTAAAGTTTAGCTCTAAGCTTTGCAAGACACCGAAAGAAATTCATGAGGGGTTGTGCAAACTGAACACCTACCATACTCGCCAGATCTCAATCCTCCAGACTTCTTCATTTTTCCACGACTCAAACTCCCTTTGAAAAAGATTTGACCATATTGCTGACATCTAACGAAACGTGACGAAGCTTTTGAACTCCATCCCAAAAGAAAGCTTCTTGCAAATTTCCCAGGACATGTATGTATAGCAGATCTCAGCGGTGTATAGTTATGGAAGGTGACTATTTCGAAGGATGGTATGGTGACTTTCGTTAATATTTCATGTACATTAATGTTACAGGACTATTCACCGAACTTTATTGTCAGCGGTAGTTTTATGTATATCCATGATGGGTAAATATTACGGTAGCTTCCAGCGACTAGTTTTTACTATGTATTTCTATTTTACTGCCTCCAACAAGCTACGCTCGTAAATCCTCCGTCCTACATCTAAAAATCAGTAAATTTGATCCTTTTTAAAAAGTTTACAGAAGATTGAAATATAATTAAAAAACAAACAAACATTGATTATCACTTTACAAATAGATAATCACTCTTTTCTGCTTTAGGAGGGGGTTTAAGGCCGAATAAGCTGCTATTACTGGCTGTTTTCGTGTTCGATTAAATAAGATTATTTAAACATTTCAGAATCAGCTAATATAAAATGCAATTTAGTCAAATCTCCATTCGCATATTAAAACGGAATCCAGAATGCAATCATATCATAGTGGCAGACACCTAAAAACTTGATTTTTGCAGTTGGCTCCTAGTTATACCATTGTTTTCCTGCTCCCAATCCTCCACTTTTGGTTGCAGGCAAAAACATTGGTAAATCTGCGAGTCAACCAATAAAATCGGGTTTTTAGGTGTTTTCTACCAATATATGACTTGGCAGACCGATTGTGTCTTCATATGCGAATCGAGATTTAACTAATCCTAGATTTTCATCGATGAACTCGATGAGGTGATTATCTATGCTGCCGCCTCCCGGTCTATAAGGATAGAGATTCCCTCAATACAAGGACATTCATTTCTTTCAACATTTTAATTCTCTTTTAAAAAAGAGTTCAACTTAAGAATGCTCCTAAATACCTCTTCTAAAAGCACTACAATACAAATAAGACTGTATTTTAGCAGCCTACGAAGCTGTTTTAGAGGTCTGCACGAACATGGACACGGGCTCGGGCCTGACATGTGGACAGTAACCAGCCCGGCCCGCGGGCCGGCAAAAAACATGGCTCGGGCCACACAGGCCGGGCCGATAAAAACATTTAGCGGGGCTATCGGCCCATCATAAATATATAAACAAAAACAACTAAATATGAGCTATTTTCAATAAATACGTCTCTATCGAAAATGAGTATAAATGTGCGTCACGATCTGATACTAGTTTGACAAGATCAATACAGAAATGTAACTTGCACAGAGTAGAGATTAGCATCGGACAGTTACATTGTGTGTAACCCGGACTTCATATTTTTTAGTAGCCTCGTGCCGGCCCGAGATCAGGCTTGTATTGTTTTTCTACATATAGACAAGCCGGGTCGAAACTTGATTTAATTGTTCTCAAGATGTGTAGGACAGACAATATGATTTGTAAAATTATTAATAGCGATAAAGAACTTATGTTAACGTAATCTTTGAATATATTGTAACGTTCTGAATATCCTCATTAGCACACTGTCAATAAAGGCAGATGTTAGCACGTGTAAATACCCTCTGACAAGTACGATACATTTGTGTATAATAAAACTTCAACTTTCCAATTATCTAAGCAATAAATTCCACTTGAAACCTCTGCAACTGACGTTATAAAAATCGTATTTCAGACCAAGAATTTAACGTTAGACAGTTTGAATATAATAAATCTACACTACTTGAGCTGTCTGATTTACCTTGTTAATGATCGGCAATGATCAAAGAAAACTGCTTTATATATATGCAATTTCCATGAGGCTCAAGAGAGGATTTTTGGTTTTGACTTTGAAGTGAGTCGACCTAGCTCGCCAGCCGGGGCGCATTCTTGCCCCGTAAAAAGTGAAGTCCGTCACGGCCATCGTCTGATTGTCATAACTGTGAAAGGGCCCAAAAACCCACGCGCAACTGTGAAACAGCTGCGGACAGAGTATATAATGTACTCTTATTTAAATCTTACTTCTACATATTTTTTCCAATTCTAATTTTCTTCTGTTTTGCTGTGCTGTGTGTTGCTGTAAATAAAGCTTGCCAAAGTCATCCTGGATTTATTCATTCAATACGTCACAGCAAGTTGAATTGGTGTCAGCAGTTGGATGGAGTTTTAGTCAGAAGAAATAGTGATTGGATTTTCTTAGCGGAATAAGATAAGCAGATCATCTTTCCGAAAACGCAGGCTCCCTGATCCCTTGGTAGAAACGGACGACTGGAATTTTCTGGGATACGTCGTTCCTCGGAGGCGGAGGTGAAATTGTTTTCCGACCCTCGACCCTTGTCAGCTGATAAAAAAAGAAGAAGAAGAGCGATTTTGTCGTGACCTACTTTCGGGAAAGAAAATAGTGAAATAGTGTTTGTTTTTAGTGCCGTGTTTGGTGATTGCGCGCAATTCTGTGTAAGTGCTTACAGATTGTGATTTTCCTGTTTCTTTGGATTAAATATTTGGAGAGGTGTAAAAGCTTCAATGGGGTAAGTCATTCAATTTCAAAAAGTTCTTGAGTAAACAATTTTATGTATATAAAAAAAGAAGAAATATTTATAGAAGAAATTTTTTTTTTGTTGTAAATGTTAAACTCAAATTGTACAAGTACACATAAGGGAAGCATTTTTTTTTATATATGTATGTGTATAATAGATGGGTTTTTTTTTCCTCTGATTTTTATGTATGTAAAATTTAAAATTTGTTTTTAGTTATTTTAATAGTTAAAATTTGTCTATATGTAAAAGATAAATTTCTATAGATATAAATATTCAAAAAAATATAGAAAGATATAGAATTTTTTTTTTTTTTTTTTTTTTTTTGATATCTTTTGGAAGTCGTGATAAAAGAATCAGCATTGAATGTGTACATTTTGATTTTTATATGTAAATTTCTGTTAAAAATTATAAGTAGAATAAGGTAAAAGTTTTATTAAAATGGCGTAACTTAGGCAAAGGTAAGAAAGATGATGTAACTAAATTAATCGATGAACTGGAAATACCTAGACTGGGCACCGAAACTAGGACTCAGTTAAAGAATTTAATTGTGAATTCAGATGATTACGATGAAGATTTTGTATCCGAGATATATGATAATATTTTAAGAGAAAGTCAGGAAGCGGCTGAGAGAGAGGAACATGAAATAGCTAGACAAAGAAATTTAGAGCGCGAAGAATTATTAAGAAAAGAAAATGCTGAACGTGAGTGTAAAAAAATGGAACAAGAACGAGAGTTGAGACAGAAAGAGTTAGAATTAAATTTTGAATTAGAAAAATTAAAATTAGAGAAAGGAATCCCCGCATCGGGATCAAATTCAAATGACATTAATTCGCGTCCTTCAGAATTAAATTTGAAAAAACTAATACCCGAATTCGACCCCGAAAAAACAGATATCAGTTTGTATTTGGTTTTGTTTGAACGACAAGTTAAAAGAGTTAAAATTAATAAAGAAAACTGGGTGTCCCACTTAATTAGTTTATTGCCAATTGATATTGTAACGATTATAGCAAGAGAAGCCGAAGATTTAGCGGAGAATTATGATCACATTAAATCAGTTCTTTTAAAACGTTATAAATTAAATGCAGAATCATTTAAAGTTAAGTTCTTACAGCACGTCAAACGTCCGAGCGATACATGGAAGGATTTCGGTTTCGAGTTACGAAATTATTTGCAGGAATGGCTTGCAGGTTTGGAAATAAATTCGTTTGAGCAACTCACCGATCTTTTAATCGCAGACCAAATCAAAAAACGCGCTAAGCCAGAGATGAGAGAACACTTCTTAGATAAGTGGCCGTTAATTAAAAGTGAGGCCGAAATTACCGAACTACTTGATGGTTTTGATAGTATTCGAGCGTCGACGCCGAAGAATAGAGATAATAAGCATGAAAAAAATCGTATGCAAATTGATGATAAATTTAGAGGAAGTAAACCACGATATACTCCCTCCTTTGGCGTTACTAACACACAAGCGGATATAAATAGAGACAGGGCATTCGAAAGGAGAGTTAAATTAAAATGTTTTATTTGCAATTCGGAAAACCATCTAAAAAGTTCGTGCCCAAAATTGCAGAAAAAACCACCTTCAGGGTCAGTAAACAACCTCCAGGAAAAAAAAGGAGAAGATTTGTTAGAAACATATACTTTTCAGGGAACTGTAAATGGATATAGAATAGAAATCTTAAGAGATTCCGCAGCCACGTTGGATTTAGTTTGTCGGAAATACATAAATCCAAATGATTTTTGCGGTGAGCAAATATGGATTAAGCAACCCTTAAGCTTGGAGTTAGTTTGTCTACCGTTAGCAGTTGTAGAAATATCGGGAGATTTTGGTAAATTACGGACAAAGGCGGCCGTGTGTGGAAACCACTTGAACCAAAATCGATATTTGCTAGAGAACAAAACGGCAGAATTGATTAAAGAAAAAACGGGGTATGAGTTTTTTTCGGTGGGTCAGGTAAATGCCGTACAAACGAGAGCGCGTGCAAAGCGCATGGAGAAAGTTGCCGAAAGGGATCGGCAGGAAAAACTTGAAACGGAAGTTTCAGAAGGGTTGAATCGAGAGTAGAAGGATGAAGCAGGGATTTTAGTTCCGACGGTAGAAAAGGAACCGATAGAAATTCCCGCTTTAGAGGCCGGAGCGCCAGAGTTAGGGTTATTGAAGATAGATAAACAAGGTTTTATCGATGCACAACGAAAGTGCGCGGAAGTAAGGGAATTGCGGAGCCGTTTGGATAAACCAAACGGGGAAAATGCAAATAGTGTATATTCGATTAAAGATGATTTGCTAGTGAAAAATCGCGAGGATCGATTTGGAAATGTGACGAGATTGCTGGTAATTCCAAAGCCGTTAAGGGAAGCGGTAAAATCGTTGTGTCACGAAGGGACGTCGGCACATTTGGGTTGTACTAAATCCAAGGATAAGTTAAATAGATATTTTTTCTGGCCAAATTGCAATAAGGAGATGGAAGATTTTGTACGTTTTTGCGATTTCTGTCAGAAAGCAGGGCGGCCAAATGAAAAGAAGAAAGCCCCCTTAAAATTAGTACCAGTGATTCAGGAGGTGTTTTCCAAGTTAAACATTGACGCTTGCGGTCCGTTACCTCTGACCACAAATGGGAACCGTTACATTTTAACAGCGATGTGTATGGCATCGAAATATCCTGAGGCAATACCCTTAACAGATTTAAGTTCCGTGAAAGTAACTGAGGCATTATTAGACTTTTTTGTCGCACAGGTTTTCCTTCTGAGTTACAGTGTGATCAGGGAAAATCGTTTACCTCAGCATTAACTACAGAATTTCTTGAGAAATTCGGCATAAAGGTAAGCCATAGTTCTGTTCACCACCCACAAAGTAATCCTGTCGAACGATTTCATAGAACTATGAAACGGCTTATGAGAGCGTTATGTTTAGAGTCCGGAGCGGACTGGGATAAGCATTTGCCAGCGATACTGTTAGCACTCAGAACTGTAACACATGAGAGTACGGGATACACTCCATCAGAATTAGTGTACGGAAAAAATTTACGCACACCAGAAATATTAATTGCGGAAAAATGGCTGGAGCCACCTTTAGAAAACGATTTAGTTACGGAACATGTGTTCAATTTAATTAACAGGTTAAAGCGATGTCGTGAGATAGCTGTTACGCGAATGGAAGATTTACAAGTCAAACGAAAGAATTGGTACGACAAAAATGCTATCAAACGAGAATTTAAAGAGGGTGACTTAGTTTTAGTCTTGGCGACATCGAGACCAAATAAATTATCAGTTCAATGGATTGGTCCTGGGACAGTAAAAAGTAAAATTTCGGAAACGAACTATGTTGTCGAAATACCGGGAAAAAAAGAAAAGACCCAAATATATCACGTAAATATGTTAAAACCATATTATACGCGACCAGAGCATGTGAATCTACTAGACTTCGAGATTTATCCTAAATCATTGGAAGACCAAGACTTAGAGATTCCGTACCTAGAGAATGGTCCTATGGTATATGATTTTGAGGAAATAATTTGTAGCAGTGATTTAGAAAATCTGTTGAGCAAAAGTCAGCTAAATCAATTGCATGAGGTGTTAAATAAATTTTCAAAGTGCTTTTCTAACAATCCTGGTCTTACAGACTTAGTTGAGCACGATATCATTCTTGATAGCGATACTCCGATTAGGTCAAAACCGTATAGATTCTCTCAAAGACAGACTGATATTTTAAAAGATGAAATCCAGAAAATGTTAAAGTTAGGTATTATAGAGGTAGGAGAGTCAGACTACACTTCTCCGATGATATTGGTAGAAACTCCCGGAAAAGATCCCCGGCCATGCGTTGATTATCGTCGCTTAAATAGGATCATTAGAACCGAATATTTTCCTCTTCCGAATATCGAAGAAAGAGTTGAGAAAGTATCATCTGCTAAATTTATAACGGTCTTAGATCTAGCTAAGGGGTACTGGCAAATCCCTTTAAGTCCAAGAGCCCAACGGTACGCTGCTTTTTGTACAACCTTTGGTACTTTTAAATGTTTAAGAATGAGTTTCGGTTTAAAAAATGCTCCCTATTTCTTTAGCAAACTCATGTCCGAGTTACTGAGAGAATTCGAGGAATTTGCTGTTCCATACTTAGACGATGTTGCTATATTTTCAAATACTTGGGTAGACCATTTACAACATATAAGTTTGGTTTTGGAGAGAATTGAAAAGGCAAATTTGAAAATAAAACTTTCAAAGTGCAAGTTTGCGCAAAACCATGTCAAGTATTTGGGGCATATTGTAGGAAGCGGTACAAGATCACCCGCGGAAGCAAAGGTAGAAAGTGTTAAAAACTTTCCGACCCCTAAAACGAAAACACAGATACGCGCTTTCTTAGGTTTAGCCGGATATTATAGCAGGTATATCCAAAACTATTCGGTAATAGCTGCGCCTTTAACGGACGCGCTAAAGGGGAAAACAAAAAAGGGCAAAATCACTTGGGCAGCTGAATGCGAAGAAGCATTCCGCAGGTTAAAAAAGAGTTTAACAGATACGCCGGTTTTGCATGCACCGAACTTTAAAAAAGAATTTTTAGTTCAAACGGACGCTTCAAACCGAGGCATGGGAGTTGTATTAAGTCAAGAGGATGATAGAACAGGTGAAGAACATCCAGTTCTTTATTTAAGCAAAAAGTTCTCAGAAGCGGAAAAACGGTACAGTACTACTGAACGCGAATGTCTGAGTATAATCTTTGCAATAAAGAAATTGCATTACTATTTGGACGGTAGGAAGTTCAAAGTATTTACAGATCACAATCCCTTACGCTGGTTGAGATCAAATGCTAGTTCTAACCCTAGGCTTATGAGAAGGGCCTTACAACCCTACGAGTTTGAAATAATTCATAGAGCAGGCAAAAACAACAAAAATGCGGATGGTTTGAGTAGAGCAGAAATGCTAGAGAAAAAAGAGTAAAAATCTTTTTATATTGAACATTTTTATATTGATATTCTATTATTTTGTACAGTATTGTTTAAGAAATTATGCAACTATAATATGTGTTTGTGTTTTTATATTTGAAGTAGCAAAGTTAGAAATGTTTGCAATTGCATAAAATCATTCCATAAGAAAGTTCTGGTTGTTTATATTGAAATATAATTGTAAAACATGTGTATATTGTACTTAATTGTGAACTTTCCTTATGGGTACTTGTGTTCATTATGTTTAAAGGATTTTTTTTCTCAAAATTTAAAGTTAAATTTTAAATTGGGTTAAGGCTGTTTGCCAGCAAATGCAGATTAACTCAAGATCTTTTTGTTGTTGACTAACCCTTTATATATGAATTTTTCCCTTAAGAAAAATTCTTGCTAAGAGGGGAGGACTGTAACATTCTGAATATCCTCATTAGCACACTGTCAATAAAGGCAGATGTTAGCACGTGTAAATACCCTCTGACAAGTACGATACATTTGTGTATAATAAAACTTCAACTTTCCAATTATCTAAGCAATAAATTCCACTTGAAACCTCTGCAACTGACGTTATAAAAATCGTATTTCAGACCAAGAATTTAACGTTAGACAGTTTGAATATAATAAATCTACACTACTTGAGCTGTCTGATTTACCCTGTTAATGATCGGCAATGATCAAAGAAAACTGCTTTATATATATGCAATTTCCAAGAGGCTCAAGAGAGGATTTTTGGTTTTGACTTTGAAGTGAGTCGACCTAGCTCGCCAGCCGGGGCGCATTCTTGCCCCGTAAAAAGTGAAGTCCGTCACGGCCATCGTCTGATTGTCATAACTGTGAAAGGGCCCAAAAACCCACGCGCAACTGTGAAACAGCTGCGGACAGAGTATATAATGTACTCTTATTTAAATCTTACTTCTACATATTTTTTCCAATTCTAATTTTCTTCTGTTTTGCTGTGCTGTGTGTTGCTGTAAATAAAGCTTGCCAAAGTCATCCTGGATTTATTCATTCAATACGTCACAATATACTTCTTGGTGGTTCTTTCATTCACTTCTCAAAAATGCGAAAGTTTAATACATTTTCTGACTAACTTTTAACCGTAAAAGTATAAAATTGACAAGCCTATTTGAAGATATTTGGAATCGAATAGCGTTTACATTTTTGGTAAAAAAGATGCTTGTATAAACTTGTTGAAAAATAAGTGATTCTCGTCAAATGTTTGCCGATTTTTCTCCCTTCTCAGGCAGTTTCTTCCGGAAATTCTATTCAAAATGTTAACTTTGGCAGTATTTCCTTAAATTTTTGGGTCAAAAAATGGATGACGTCGTTCGATTACATAGTTTCTGAATAAAAACTTCTGCTAAACTTATGCGTTTCCGAAAAAAAGGAGAATTCATAAATGTATCAGAAAGTGGTTCTTTTGGATTTGAAAATGAATTTGGATTTGGATTCTTTAATAAAGTGATATAGAAATATTTTCATAAATCTACTTTTATTTTACAGCTTCAAAGGTTGCGATGTTTTTAACTTTCTTTTTTTTTCTTTTATTATAAACTGTATTAATTTTTTTAATGAATCTTTATTTCAATGATGAAAGTCTAAGAATCTGAGTAATCATTAATGTTGCTAGTGTGTATTTCCTGTAAAACATACTGTAAAATCATCCGTAGATATGTATACAGTATTTTTTTAAAGAATCTTAATTATATAATAAAAATCTGAATTGTTTAGAAATAATAGAAATTGTGTTGGGCCAGAAGAGGCCGGGCCGAACTTTTAAGTTTTAGAACGAGCTGGGCTGAGCCGAGCCGAAATAACTTTCTATCTGGCAGGTCCGGACCCGGGCCTGGAAATTTCGGCCCGTGCAGACCTCTAATCTGTTTTCTCTTAAGAAACTAATCTAAATAAACTAATTAAAAAAGAATCTAACTCTTTTTATGAAATTGTTTACCCTTGTAAATAAGGCTTGATTTTTTTTTTTAACTTTTGGAGTACCATGTAATTGATGCGAATAGGTTTCAAAATAGTTTAACTTCTGCGGTTTTAGATAATTGTACAATTTTAAAACGTTGATTAGAAACGTAGAAATAAAAGGTTTGTTAATTTAATGAAAATTTATTATTATTTTTTTAAATCTCAAATTACAAATCATTTTTCAACATACAGTGAAACCCCGATCTATCGTTCCCGCATCCACCGTTTTCCCGCATTGGTGGTTTTATTTCTACGGTCCCTGCACAAATTATATTTAAACAATGTTAACAAAACTCGTAAGCATCGTTCTTCGAAAAGTTGTTTTCCCGCATTCATCGTTGAAAAAATTTTCTCCTCAACGAAGTGAAATTGAAAGTTATACGAATCCATGTGACATACAGATTGGAATTACTTATTTTAACCTAAGATGTGTTCATGATGGCTATAATAATTCTGATGAAGAGCGGTTATATATAGCAGAGGATGCGATTATGTTTCCATTGATCAAGATGTTGTCCCATGTCCTAAACAGAGGAGAGATGTGTGATTATACAAAAAATTAAAATAAGGTGCAAAGGATAACTTTCATCCTAATAAAGCTGAGCCACCAGAGTACGGCATTTGAAACTGCATGAACTTTTATATAGGCATGTGAAATAATATGCTTATGGAAGATAATGTTGTCTATCTTGAAAATTTTATTTTTTAATTAAAAAAATGAGCGAAACAAAACTATTGGTTTTTTAAAATAAATATCAATTTTCTATAAGTTCGATTTATTTCTTTTAGAGTTCAGTAAGCAATTAATTAATATTTATTAGTATACTGTTTACATTGCATCCTTTAGTAATACATAAACATTGTGTATTTTCGTATTTTGAAGTTAACCCGCATTCATCGATTTTTTCCCACACCCCTTGAAAAACGATGGATCGAGGTTCTACTGTACTACCAGAAATATGATTCAACTTATTCACGAAAATTCATTTTTTTTTTTCAAAATTTTGCAAATTCGGTGAGGGGGGTTGGTCTACTTATACACTAGTATATACGATATTTAAAATTTTGTATCTATTCAATTTCAGTAGATTTTATTTTTGTCCATTATAGGACATTCATTAAGGATTGAAGCAATTATGATAATTTACTTCTAAAACTTAACAAGTAAGAAAAATTATTGCGTCAAGCGTAAATTATCGAAGACTTTCAAACGCATTCAGAATAATGTAACAAAACTGCACCGTTCAAAAAATTAAAATATTACGTCACATTTCACCATTTGGAAATGGTGACATTTCACCATCCACTTACACCCATTCACCTACATTTCACCATTTCAAAACCGAATTTCAGCTATTGCAATCGGAAAAATTATCGGAATTTTCTAGCAGGCCTGTATATAACATAAAACGTTTCTATCTATTACATTATCTACATACATTCCAAAAGGTAGTTATTTAAGAGATACATATATTTCAGAAAACTTCCTTTCAGCGATTTCCTCTAATGAGGAGAATTATATGCGAATACTTTTGTGCATCCCTGTACATGAGTTACAGAAATCATATACAAAGAGTAATATGCAAAAAAGTAATTAAATTCAAAAGCGCATACCAAATTTTAAAACGTTATCTCCAGCAATTATTACGTAAAGATTGGTTACAGAACTGTAACCGATTTCCTTTGTGTGTCCCTATAAATTAATAAAAAAAGTTAAGGAATTAATAATAAATTAATGCTCTGCCTTAACGTGATCGTAGTGGAATTCAGTGATTTATATCAGTTTCAATACATTTGAAATAGCGTAATGTCATTTAAATATTCTCCAAAAGATTTCCCCCCTTATATCATTAATTAAATTCTTTTGAGTGTCCCTGAAAATGAATCATTAATCATACATACTTCGTATGCAGTACCCAACATGTTTTGGTGACCCTAAATAAGTTTTATCAATTGCATGAAAATCCGAGTATATTTACAGGAGTTACAGCATGACCAGAGGCAAACAAACCGAATGGAACGAAATATAATGAAACCCCCGTAGCTCTGACATTGGTAAATCAAATACTGGCTGGGCCACCCTACAATTACGCATCATTCATGCCTTTTAATTTCTAATTATGCATGGTGAGTCCGAGGTACAAGTTCTTTATCATTAAAATAATGGCATAAATGGGATTTTTTCATGCGATGGGAAAGTCAGTTATTGCGATAACTTGTAATATACACAGAATAAGAGAAATTATTAGGTACCGCCAACTGAGGCTACTTTGGGACTCCGCAAATATAACGTTATCATTTTAGAGGGGAGGGGTGGTCTGGCATTTGATATCGAAAGATATCTATAGGAGGAGGGTGTCGTCTTTTAAAATCAACATCATTTTTGATGCACTCATTTTTTTTTCTCTTTAACACATTCGCTGCCGCTCACGCGAAAGCGCGTGATATGGCGCCAACGTTAAAGAGGCACTCACGCGCTAGCGCGTGATGTGGGGGGGGGGTTGTCCAATCGCCAGTCACACGCTGGCGCGGGAAAATCTTTTACTGATTCTTTGTTATAAAAATTAAATCGGCTTCTGGGAAAAACTGCAATGCTTCTACAGTGCGGCATTAACTATCAACACATCTTCACGTAAGCGGCAGCAAACGTGTTAATTGTACATTTTTCCCATTCTTTTTATTTGTATTTTATTGGTACAAAATAGCACACTAGCATGCTATTAATTTTTTAGACTGCAATTTATTTTTATGAAAATACAAAGTTATTATTAAAATCACTAAGTTATTAGTATGTGTATGCATTTATAATCGAGAAACTATAGGTCAAGTATATTCGAAATAAAGCTTGTGTTTACCAATAAATTAAACGGAAAAAAAAGAATGTTGCCCACCTGTTTTTCTGATAAAAATTTCTAGCACCCCCCCCCCCCCTCCTCCTCTTTTGTTCGGAGCAAGTACAACAGGACTGTGTTATTATTGAATGCATTCTGCAACAAAAAATTATAATACAATTCTTTTAGCTAGTAACTATCTCTTTTAAGTGTTATTTGATATAAAAAATTTGGTACTACTAGGTTATCCCGTCGACCCAAAAATTATCGCCAAACTATAAGATTAAATGCCAATAATGGATTATCGTGAATGTCACATTCAATGACATTAAATACGATTCACGTGTTTAAAATGTCATTAAGTGATTTTTATTTCTACTTTTTATTAATATTTTTATTAATATTCGGCTAATTATTTGTTTTTTCGTTATTTAAAATAAAAATTATGTCAATATGTATAATTTGGCTATTTTGGCGATTTGTATAATTTGACGAAATTGGTCGGCGGGATAACAGAGTAGTACCAAAAATTTTTGTATGCAAAATTATATTTTACAGACTTCTCTTCTTATGAATTATAAAATACCGCGAAAAATAAATGTAACCAGTTTTGTATATCACTTTGAATAAAAGAAACAAACTACAGAAATAATTAAAAACATTACACTTTAATAAAGATATCGTTACCGGGGGGGGGGGGGATTCGAGGGATGATAGCGCATGATATCGGAAGGGGATGAGGGGGTCCAAAATTACCGAAAAACTGATTAAGTTATATATGCACAGCCCCTTTGGTTCTTGCAGGATTATTTTGATCCATCCCATAAAAAAAGGTTATTTTTTATATTGAACAAAAAATACAAGATAATTTAAGTTTTTGCCCTTGAAAAATATTTTATACCCTACTACAGGATATTTGAATAGCTTAGGGTAATTAAATTTTTTTAATGGCAATATTGGATGTGTTTGTAAACAACAATTTTCGTCTGTAAATTTTAATCTTCTAGACTTTCTGTATTGGAATAGTTTGTATAATATCTACAAACAAATTAAGTGTTAAAATATTACCTTTAGTAACCTGTAACCCATGTATGATCATAGCTTTTTCTTATTTATTTATTTATTTATTTATTCTATTAGGAAATGTTTACGTTTTAATAAAGCTAACATGAAAACTTGTATTTCGGATTTACTTTGTTCAAGGCCTTTTTTTGGCACGAAAATAGCCCCAGTTGCTTAGAAATGCCTTTTATACAACCAAATCTCTTTAAAAATGTTTTAATAAACATTTTTCTCAAATGTTTCATCAATTGTTTTTGTTCTAGTGGCTGAGGATAATAAGAAAAAACTGTTTGTCGTTTCTTTAATATTAACAATTGGTTTATTATGCCTAAATGTCAGAAAAAAAAGTTTATCGAGTTTGCAATATTAATCCATTAGAAGATGCTATTGCAAAGGGGTTTCAATAAAAATGTATTTATTTTATATGAAACTAAGTGAATGGACCAAAAAAGTCCCCAACAGGGGCTATTTTATTCCAAAACTTTAAAAATAGTTAAAACATTAAAAAAATAATTCCTTTTAAAAATTATACATTTTGCTTTATTGCTTCACCTTGATTGTTTGCAACTCAGTTTGGACGTTGAAAAATCATATAACATTTTTTTACTAATAGAAAGGTGAGTGAAAATAGGCAAAAATATCCCAAAGTCGCCCCGGTTGACGATAATTACATTTAACTGATTATAGAGATCGTTTATTTATTACAATTTTAATTATTTATTTACAGCAGTTTATTTATCATAGTTTACTTGGAGTAATTTATTTAGTGTAATTTTATTTATTATTTTTCATAATTTTTATTATTTATTTACTACAATTTGTCTATTGCAGTTTATTTTATTTTGTTTAACTTTTTAATCATTTACCATTTTAATTAATTTTGTGTATTTAATTGCGTTAACTTGCTGTTTTTAACACGATTGTCAACGATAAGGAATTGGCAACAGATAACCATTTTTGGCTACGTGACTTCATAGCAGAAATAATACATAAGTACCCATATATCAAAAATTAAAATATTTCCGTTTGCTCAATGGGAAAAAAAAAAAAAAAAAAAAATTAAAAATATGTAAACCGAGAGGCGGTAACGTAGACTATCACCTCATCGAGTTCATGGATGAAAAAGTAGGATTAATTAAATCTCGATTCGCATATTAAAATGCAATCGAGCTGCCAATTCATATCTTGGTGGGAAACACCTAAAAATCGGATTTTATCGGTTGATTCATAGGGTTACCATTATGTTTTCCTGCTCCCATTCCTCCATGTTTTCATACTTTTGTGTACAGGAACGCACAATGGTAAACCTACAATTCAATCACTAAAATTGTGTTTTTAGATGTTTTCCACCAAGATATGACTTGGAAGACTGACTGCGTTTTAATATGCTAATAGAGATTGTAAACTGAACCTAGATTTTTCATTTCTGAACTCGTTGAGGTGACTACCTGTGCTGACGCTTCCCTTCTAATATGAAACCAAAAATTAATTTGGCCACTAAAAAAAATCTTTTTAACAGTTACAGTTAAACTAAATATTATTATAGTAAATAGACACAATATACAATTTAAAAATTCATAATAAAAAAATTTTAATAGAAAACTTTTATGCTCATCACTTAAAATATCACTTTCATAGTTTAATGTTCTTTTTTTTTTTTTTTTTTAACCTTAAGTCCATTGCACAAATTTCATTTTGGAAAAAATTGCAATATTAACAAAATTTAAGTGTTTGTGGATATGTATTTTTATAACTTTTTTTTAAAATCTCCCATGAATCAAATCTGAGACATTCCAATTCCGTATCGAAATTTGCAGTCCTTATCTAAAAATATTTCACCACATTTATAGCTTCCTACACATTTTATGTATCATAAAAATTCATGTTTTATGTCTATCAGAGTAAAAGGAAAGGAAAGCAATATCAAATGAAATGTGAGCAGTTGCACATTAAGTTTAGTCGAAGATTCGATAAACACTGTCAAAAAAATTGATTTGTGTTATACTTTGAAAGAAACATAAAAGATAACATTCAGAATGAAACATTTTACAAATACATTTTCTGTTATTTACTTTTTGCTGTTTGTGTTTTTGTTGATTTATTGTATATCACATTTCAATAAAATTGATCTGAAATACTTGTTCTCCAAAACTGTATGCGCAACTTAAATATTTATAACGTACTTTTAAAATAACACACGAAAAACATAGAAGGGATGTATTAAATAGTGATTTTAGCGAATACTGAATACAGAATATTCGGCCAACAGGTAAACCGAATACCAAATATTCGGCTAGCCAAATAGTCACTATCAAGCCGTTTACCGATTATTCAACCACCCGAATAGTAACTATTCGGACGAATACCGAATATTCGACTTGCCAAATACTTTTAAATTTCAGAGTTTGGAAGTAATAAAAAGTTAAATTTAAAAAAATGTATAATACACTATCTACCAAAAAGTATTTGTACACTTTCAGTTTTTGACATTTTGTCAAATATTTAAAAATATACTGGTCGGATTCTTCTGGAACTTCAGAAATATAAAGATTATGTTTCACTTTATATTTATTTACATTCATTTGTTAAGCGGGTAATTAGTGGGCCGGCAAAAAAACAAAGAATAATAGAAATATTTGGGATCGCCCTGTACATGAAAATGCACGAAACGACTTATCGTTTTAGAATACAAATATATGAATACAGTAGAATATGTACACTAATTTTTGTGAGAATAGCATGTATATTTATGACGATAGAGCGATTTTTTTGAAAAATTCAAAAAATTCTGGTATGTTTTTTGTTTATATCATGCTGGGTTTTTGACCAAATTTAACGCAAATTTCAGAAAAATTGGCGAAATGCAGTAGAAAAAATGTAGCGCAATTGGAATATAAATATATTAAATATTTTATGAAATATGAGTAGTTGTATAAAATAATTTTTATCTGCGCATGCGCGAACTAGAAAAACATTTTTTTTACATCATTTAATAGTCAATTCTATGGGGTGACTTATAAAAAAAATCCAATCAAATATCGTGAAAATTCAAAAAGATATCATTATTTTAGTGAGATGTTTTTACTCTGCTCTCTAAAAACGGCTGAATCTTAAGGGATTCTCCACAAATTGACATTTTTAATAACTGACTTTTAAAAAAAATCTAGTATTGAATTAATACAATATCTAATACAATATAGCTGTTAATAAGTACTTGACAATTGTGATAGAAAAGAAAAAGAGCTTTATTCGCATTCAGGGCCAAAACTAAGAGAGGGGGGGGGGGGGGGGAGAAGGGCATGTGCTCCGGGCGCTAGGATGAAAGTGTTCCAAATGTATCTTTCGTTTGGCGATTTTTTTCATGGCTATGTTTAGCATAATATTGTTAAAATTATTATATCTGGGCTATGCTAAAGCATAAAAAAATCTAATGATGATGGCTTAAGGTCCCTGCCCCTACCCGCGAAGATGTTCACGAGCTAATGCTATTCCTATGGGGATGCATTTTTCTAACTCTTTTGCATTTGGACATTTTTAAATAATATGTTTTGCATTGGATAGCGGAAGTCCTTTTCAAGATCGCTCCGTGATTACTTTTTCAATTTTGGCGTAGATATTTTTAATATGTTTCTTTCACTTCCAAAAGCGGTTCTGAAAGTGAAACTAACTTTATAAAAAATATCTATGACTCAAATCGAAAAAGTAGTCAAGGAGCGATTTTGAGAGGGACTTCCGCTATCCAATGAAAAAAAAAAAAAAAAAAAAAAAAAAAAATTGAAAATTTTAAAATGCGAAAGAGTTATTAGAAAAATGCTTCCCCACAGGCATAGCATTAGCTCAGCAGTGTCTTCGCTGGCAGGGACAAGGGCCTTAAAGATCCTGTTGAAAGTAGAATTTTTTTGATTCGGTGTAAAGTATCAAATTGGAGTATTTTAATAAAGCAGAATACGTTATTTTATATTACATATTTTACGTTTTAAAATAAGTCGGCTATTAATAAATTGGAGAAATTTTCTTTGTAAATATGCTTTGCGAAGGAGGGGGAAAGGGGTACCTTCAAAATCCACTTTTGCCTCGGGAAAAAAAGACTGGTTTTGGCCCTGTTCACATTTAATAATTTGTAGATCCTCCTCGAGAGGCAATTACAGCTGCGACTCTCCTGGGCATGCTCTCAACTAGTCCTTGTATTACATTAATGGTATTTTATTCCACTCTGTTTGTACAAGGCAGGTAAGCTCTTTTACTGATTTTGGGCGTGTGTCACCCGCCTTAATTCGACGATCTAACTCGTCCCAGAAGTTCTCTATTGGGTTCAGGTCTGGGCTCTGGGCAGGCCACTCTAGTCGATGCACTCCATTATCAGCATACCAATCCATGCTGGGCCTCGCTACATGGCAGCTTGCGTTGTCATCCTGGAAATAACATGGGTCCAATCCATAGTATTGCCACAACGTAGGAAGTACACTGTTGTCCAGTATATTACAGTAGGCATCGGCATTGAGCTTACCATGAATTGGGACCAAGGGTCCTAGTCCGAACCAGGAAAAACAACCCCAGAACATAATTCCCCCTCCGCCAAATTTAACTGTGGGCACAATACATTCTGGTAGGAGGCGTTCTCCAGGCAGACGCCAGACCCAGACCCTACCATCAGAACGGTAGAGGGTGAACCTTGATTCATCATTCCAGAGAACCTGTTTCCATTGCTGTACAGTCCATTGCTGGCGTGTTTTGCACCAACTTAACCGAGCTGCGCGGTTGGACTTGGTGATTAAAGGCTTATGGGCGGCAGCACGGCCATAAAAATTAAGCAGATGAGCTTCCTTACGGATGGTATTCATGGAAACAACACATCCTGAAGCTTGTTGAAATTCTTGGCGTATGTGTAACATTGGTTGGTTGCGGTTCTTCCGAATTTCTCTAGACAGAACCCGTCGGTCTCTATCTCCCAGTTTCGTCGGTCTGCCTACTCTGGCCACATTCTGACAATCACCATTCAGCTTCCATTTTCTAATCACATAAGCTACAGTCGTTTTGGGGTAATTAAGCTCGCTAGATATGTCGATTAAAGATCGGCCATTTCGGTGGTACCCGATGATCACACCTTTCTCAAAATCAGACAGCTCTGTTCTTCTTGGCATCATGCATGCGATTGATGTCAGTGTTGTTTTCGACGCCACATTTAACAGTGGAGAACTTGACGTATTTCAGGATCGCAGATATCGGCATTTGCATAAGAGCCATTATCAATTATGTATCAATGGGTAGATTTGACACAAATGCTTCGATTTTTTATAATTATTTTTATCCTGAAATAGGTTCGTTCTGGTAATTATCTAAGAAAAGAAGTAAATCACCAGTAAAAAACGTAAATGGAGATTTGGCAATTTGCGTAAAATCTGACGTCATTCAACTGCTTTCAGAGACCAATTGAAAATCAGTTCACTCCTTATCCACAATAACTTTCTGAATTCCCACGAAATTCGATCGGATTTTTTTATGGGTAGCTCCATAGAGTTGAATATTAAATTATGTAAAATGATAAATTTTATCGTTCACGCATACGCTGATTAAAAAATATTTCATACAAATACTCATATTTTAGAAAACTTTTAATATATTTATATTTCAATAGCACCTTATTCTTTCTACTACATTTTGCGAATTTTTCTGAATGTGGCTTTATATTTGGTTGAAAATATTGCATGACATAGAACATTTTAGAAAATATTTAATATATTTATATTTCAATGAATTTTGGTGAACTCCCCCCCCCCTCCCTTTTCTTCTTTGCAAAGCATCTGCAAAAGTATTTGCAAAGAAAAATTTTCTAATTTATTAATAGCCGACTTATTTTAAAACTTAAAATATGTAATATTGATTAAAGTAGTCTGCTTTGTTTAAAAAAAATGATACCTTAAAATCGTGAAACCGAATCAAAACGAAAAAAAAAAAATCTGCTTTATGCGGGATCTTTATGCCATCATCATTAGATTCTTCTATGCTTTGGTATAGGAGAAATGCTTTGAATGGGACGATTTTGACAATATCATGCTAAACATAGACATGGAAAAAATCGCCAAACAAAATGTACATTTGGGACACTTTCATCCTAGCGCCCGGGGCACATGCCCTTTTCCCCCAACCCTCGCTTAGTTTTGGCCCTGAATGTGAATAAAGCTCTTTTTCTTTTCTATCACAATTGTCAAGTACTTATTAGCAGCAATATTGTATTAATTCAATACTAGTTTTTTTTTTAAAGTCAGTTATTTAAAAATGTCAATTTGTGGAGAATCCCTTAAGATTCAGCCGTTTTTAGAGAGCAGAGTAAAAACATCTCACTAAAATAATGATATCTTTTTGAATTTTCACGATATTTGATTGGATTTTTTTTATAAGTCACTCCATAGAATTGACTATTAAATGATGTAAAAAAAATGTTTTTCTAGTTCGCGCATGCGCAGATAAAAATTATTTTATACAACTACTCATATTTCATAAAATATTTAATGTATTTATATTCCAATTGCGCTACATTTTTTCTACTGCATTTTGCCAATTTTTCTGAAATTTGCGTTAAATTTGGTCAAAAACCCAGCATGATATAAACAAAAAACATACCAGAATTTGAATTTTTCAAAAAAATAGCTCTATCGCCATAAATATACATGCTATTCTCACAAAAATTAGTGTACATATTCTACTGTATTCATATATTTGTATTCTAAAGCGATAAGTCGTTTCGTGCATTTTCATGTACAGGGCGATCCCAAATATTTCTATTATTCTTTGTTTTTTTGCCGGCCCTCTAATTACCCGCTTAACAAATGAATGTAAATAAATATAAAGTGAAACATAATCTTTATATTTCTGAAGTTCCAGAAGAATCCGACCAGTATATTTTTAAATATTTGACAAAATGTCAAAAACTGAAAGTGTACAAATACTTTTTGGTAGATAGTGTATTTAACATTCGCATTTCCATATTGATAAGCAAGACCTTTTTTTCAAGAACATTTTGCCCTTCAAAAAAATTCTTTATTTTGAATCGTTATTTAAAAAGAGGAATTTTTAAGGGTGTATTCGAAGAAATATTTTTCCACCCTCAACAACTCGAAATTTTCTGAGACATTTTCAGACTTATTTTTGAAAGTAAAAACATGAAACTTGCTAAGGTGATTTTTGAAGATATATATAAGAGCCGTGTGATTTCACTTTTCGTTCAATTAATTAGAATTTTTTTTATAAACAATTGTTTTCTCAGTATGAACAATTTTTTCGTTCCCAGATTTCTCGCTTCGGAAATTCAGTTCAAAACGCCAACTTTGACACCATTTTTTGCAACATTTTCTGCTTTTTTCAGAAAATTGACAAGAACGGCACATTATATAGATTTGTAAATAAGAGAATTTGCCAGTTTCATGAGATTGAGAGCAAAAATGAATTTAAAAATAAATCCAAAAATAAGCAGTTTCGATTGGAATACACTTTTACAGGTTTTTTAATCGATAAAATTTTAAATTTCATACATTTCTCTCGGAGTTAAAACAAATAAATAAAATTTTCTTGTATTTTAAAACAAATAAAATCAAAGTGAAATCTTGAAGGAATTGAGAGACAATTTTTAGTCATATACAGTTTAATGGTCAAGAAGCAACTAATATCGTCATTATTGGTTAATTTTCTTTCGTGTTACTTTTGGAAATAGCGAATAAAGAATATAAGAGAATTATCTTTTATTTAAATATATTTTTTCTAATTTTTATTAAATATCTAATAAAAATAAATTATAAATATATAATTTAATAAATATCAAATAAAAATAAAAATTATTTTATAAGGTTTTAAAAAATATTTTTTAAAGTTTTTTTCACACCCTTAGTATGTCATACTTTTTTTTAGTAAGAAATTAGAAAACATCTTACTAAATAAAACCCACTATAAAATTCTAATATAATAGAAAATAAAAACATATCTAAATACATGAAGCCAGGTAAAAATAAAATAAATGTAAATTGGAATAGCAAAGAGAAGCAATTATCAAATATATATGTGTGTGTTTTAATTCATACAAAATAATCAACATATCTTAGATAAGATAAAACAATTTTTAGCATATTGGAATGAAGAAAAATCAATGCTTATTTTCCTTCACTTAATATACCCAAGAAATAGTTTTCGATGACATGCATATTTAATTTATGTTAGTTTTGTTTTAATATATTTATTAAAAAAAAATAAAAATAATTGAATATTCGGGAAGAATAAGCTATTCAGTGTCTTTAAAAAGAAAATTACAATCTAATAAGTGGGTACTGTCTTCAAATCCAAGTTACATAATCAAAAGTTAATTTTGGTTATCTGAAAAATGTAAGATAAATGAAATCAAGCAAAATTACATCAGTACATAACATGTTCTAGTAAAATGTTGTTCGGAATAAATTTCTAAGAGTATATTTATACTCAAACACAGCAATTTACCAAATAATTCATTTTTGTGAAAGTTCGAATGATAGCAATTTCGAAATATATTACATTATGTTCAGTGTTCTCGCTGACATTTGACCAACGTTAGTAATTTGGCTAATTAAAAGTAAAAAACATTCGCCAAATGAGAAAAGTATTAGCAAAATATATTCGCCGTGTAGCACAAAAAAACTTTAATCCTTTAATGTATTTCCTTTTTTTCAATATGTTCTAAAATAACCCAAGCTTTTATAACTGTGACAGCGATTGTTATTAATCTAATTTCAACTATCCGCTACAAATATACAAAATATGTATACATTAAATATACAGTAAAACCTCTAAATAACGGACACCTCGGGAATGCAGAAATTGTCTGCTATTTGGAGGTGTCCGCTATTGGGAAAATGTCAGAGATTGAATAAAGAATACTGCCCAGTTAAACTGATGGCATTGAGCTCACAGGCTACAAATACTAATTGTACATTAAAGCCTTATATTTTCAAGGGTTAATTCCGTTTGAAAAAAAATTAAGAAGGGGAAACAGCTCTCCCCTTTCCTCTTTTTTTATACTTAATCATTGAAACTCCTATACTATCAAAGACATGCTTTATCATATAAAAAATCTATATCCAAAATTCAGAGCAAATGAGATAATTCTTAATAAAAACCCATTTAGCATTTATATAATTTAAAAGGAGTTATCCCCCTCTTTTATACTTAACCATTAAACTTCCAAAACTATTCAGAGATTTGAACGAAATCTGACAATTCTGCTTGAAAAACCCATTTATATAAATTAAGGGGGGGGGGGCATTAGAACCCCTGTTCCCCTTATTTATACTTATTCAATGAACACCTAATAACAGTCACGGAATCGCCTCATCAGAATGATCCTAATCTAAATTTTGAACGAAAATTAATTCTGCATGAAAATCCCAATTATATCAACTAACGGGGGGGGGGGGCATTAGAGCCCCTGTTCCCCCTATTTATACTTATTCAATGAACATCTAATAATAGTCACGGAATCGCCTCATCAGAATGATCCTAATCTAAATTTTGAACGAAAACTTAATTCTGCATGAAAATCCCATTTATATCAACTAACGTGGGGGGGGGGGCATTAGAACCCCTGTTCCCCCTATTTATACTTATTCAATGAACACCTAATAACAGTCACGGAATCGCCTCATCAGAATGATCCTAATCTAAATTTTGAACGAAAACTTAATTCTGCATTAAAATCCCATTTATATCAACTAACGGGGGGGGATTAGAACCCCTGTTCCCCCTATTTATACTTATTCAATGAACAACTAATAACAGTCACTGAATCGCCTCATCAGAATGATCCTAATCTAAATTTTGAACGAAAACTTAATTCTGCATGAAAATCCCATTTATATCAACTAACGGGGGGGGGGGCATTAGAACCCCTGTTCCCCCTATTTATACTTATTCAATGAACACCTAATAACAGTCACGGAATCGCCTCATCAGAATGATCCTAATCTAAATTTTGAAAACTTAATTCTGCATGAAAATCCCATTTATATCAACTAACGGGGGGGGGGGCATTAGAACCCCTGTTCCCCCTATTTATACTTAATCAATGAACACCTAATAACAGTCACGGAATCGCCTCATCAGAATGATCCTAATCTAAATTTTGAAAACTTAATTCTGCATGAAAATCCCATTTATATCAACTAACGGGGGGCATGAGCCCCCCGTTCCCCCTCTTATACATATCGAATGAACTCCAAAAACTAATCAGGGAAGCGCCTTATCAGGATATACCTATATACAAAATTTCAAGTGGATCCGAAATTTTTATCATGAGTTATCGCGTTACGCACATACGCACATACATACAGAACGGACGGGCACATAAGCTCTCAGGCTATGATAGCCTGTGAGCTAAAAACCGCTAGGAAATGCTCAATGTTTCATTGACTTTTATATGTGCTAAAACCTCTATTGTATCATTAATCGGAAATGAGTTATTTTTTAAGCAATGAAATTGAAATAAAATTGTGCACACCTTTATCCACTGTTTATTACATACTTATTAAAAAAATTGTTACAAAACTTTACTTTTGCATGCAGTTTGTTTTTCAATGTGGCGTTATCTGACACAATAGAGTTCCAGGCAGGAAGGGGGGGTTTCACTTTTTGACCATTAAAAGCATAAAATCTCAAAATCTTCCGGGGTGACATTTTGATGCATTCGGAGATGTCTCTCCCGAGAAACCTCCTGAATTGAACACTGAACGTAGGGGGGGGGGGGAATAGTATTTTTCCAGCCCACCCTCTATATTTATCTGTGATCACAAAATTTGTGACACACTACCTTGATAAATTTAGAGCCTTTTTAACCTTTTTTTTTTTTTCTCGTTTAATTTTTTTTTTCATCCTTTATCGCCGAAAGCAGTGTCCGCTATTCGGAATGTCCGTTATTCAGAGGTTAAACATACAAAAATTTAGGTTTTGGGAGTGGGGATTGGAAAACTGTCCGTTAAATAGAGGTGTCCGCTATTCGGGAGTGTCCGTTATGGAGGTTTTACTGTATATGCATATGTATGGAAAACGAAAAAGAAAAATGAAAAAGCAAAAATTGAGCACTAGCAATTTGGCGAATCTAATCACTTATTTACTCGCCAAATGACAAACTTAGTTGCAATTTGGCGCATTGGCGAGCGACAGACATAGTAAAAAAACACAGCTATTTCTTGTTTTGAAAAGTGTAATATGCGAACGAAACATGCAATAAGATCTTACGAGTTACCCACAATTTCGAAAAACATCCAAGGTCTTTATAAATCCCAGAAACCCATTTAACTCTTTGGGGGTCTGAAATGTTTTCATTAAAAAAAAAAAAAAAAAAAAAAAAAAAAGTTAATGACATTAACACTAGCCATCCAAATAGATTAATTAGTATTTAACGAATATTTGACTGTGTGACAGAAAAGGAATGTGGTTGTTTTGCGTACTATGCAATTAATATTCATACTGATGTACCAGCGTTGTAAGGTCTTCAGTTGGCAGAATGCCAAGCCGATTCCATTCAGACTTTGGGGGTAATAGCCTATGAGGTCGAGAAATGATATTAAATATTGTTTTCTATTTTTTGTTCCGAGTGAAATTTTATTTTAAAATTAATAGATTGTGGACCTATTATTAGTTTTCGGAATAACCTTTCCAAAATATATATTTTCTCGTACATTTTTTGAATTTTAATAAAAACATGTCTGTTTTTTTTTTCTTACATTTATATTTATGGCTAAAATGCAGTTTTAACGACTGCTTGGCATCTGACTTGGCGGCTATGCAAGAAATTCGCCAATTCTAACAACCTAAATATTCAGGGCACTTGTGTGTCATATACTCACTGGGATTTACTTGGCGCAGGCCCGGACTGGCCAGGTCGGCTGGTCGGCTATCGCCGAGGGCCCCCGGCTCAAAGGGGCCCCAGAAGTGCAACTCAAAAAAGGAATGTACGATTTTATAACTACTACTTACATAAGAAAAAAATTGAGTATTTTCCAATAATAATATGCGTTTACAATGGACAGACGGAATAGGGCTGCTGACTGATACATCGCCCTTTCTGCGGTACTCATAGAATCAGATTCAGAGCGCATCGCGACGCTCACTTGCCAATCTCATACAGTATAATTGTAAATAGTGCAGTGTCACAGTTGTGTCAACATGAAAAATGTGTAACAAAAGCGACCGACGGCGACGGTACGAAAAGTAATGAAAAAATAAGAAATTTTTTAAACATTGAAAAATGTTTTCAGAAAAAAATCAGTTTTTCTTAACATACAATTAAGATCCTTTTAAAGAATACTACATACACATTTATTAGATACTTTATATTTTAAAACTATACTTTTAAATCACGATGTTTTCGCAACAGTGAAAATACATAACAGTAACATTAATTACATAAAATCCTAAAATTCTCAGCATTCAAATAAAGATTCATTATAAACTTAATGTAGTTAAGATTTAAAGAAAAAAACGTTTAAAAATACGATTAACTTTTGTAGATTTTCTATAAAAAATATATTTGTGAAAATTTCCTCTGTCATTTATTAGAGCTTCTCTCAAATGCAAAGTAGTTAATTTCTGGCACATTTCTAAATTCATTTTTTTCGGAAATACATAAGTTTTACTGTTTTTTTTAATTCAGAATCAATGTAATTGAAGAGAATTTTTGATTTTTTTTTATAAAGACATTGTATCTTTTAGAAATACTGCCAAAGTTAGCGTTTTGAATTGGAGTTTTGGAAGGGATAGCATGTGAAAGGGGAAAACCTGCAGTCACATGACAAAAATTTCTTTCATTTTAATAATTAATGCATTTACCAAAAATGGAAAAACTATTTGATTTCCAATTCCTTCAATACACAAGCCTGTCAATTTTATCATTTACATTTAAAAATTAGCAGAAAGTTTCGCATTACTAAAAAGTGAATATAAAACCACCTTAACCCTTTCCGGCACGGGCAAAATCTGTACTAAAATGAGAAATTATCGACTGACACCGGAATTCACAAACGAATTTTTAAAATATTTTAAATTCCTTAATTTAAGCTTCTATTGTAATTGCAAAATTTCCCTGAAATATTATTGGTGCCGTTTGCAAGTTTGGAATTAAATTTAGGTATCCCAGACCGGGCACAGTGTGCCGGAAAGGGTTAAGTTATGTTTCCAAAGGTTCCGTTAAAAGAAGTTAATTATCGCTATTAATGTTTTTGCAAAACATAGTGACTGCTCTATACTTTCTGAGAACATTTAAGTCCAGTTCTGGTCCGACTCTATCAGGTAGAAAAAAACGCTCTCCTGGCCTGAATCCGATTGAGTATGTTTGAAACAACTCTGATGACGCACTGCAACAGATTAAGGCCTCTTTTTATTGTCTAGGACATGGAGATTTCTATTCTTGAAGAGTGGAAAAATAGTCTACTAAGCCTTATTGACGATATCAACGAATCCATAAAAACAGGTGTGCGGTAGTTTTATCTATTCGAGTGGACGACACACTATATCGAATACTTTGCATCATTTCTAAACAGCAATATTTTGTCATTTATAAGTAACAGTATTGTTTCACTAAACCATCTTTTGATGTTCTATTCATCGTTTCAAATAATTAATGCTCTCTTGCAATTTTTTCGTCTTTTTTTTTTCTGTATTGCGCATTGATATGCATGTACTCTGTATTTTGCGTTTATTCATGGCTGTCTCCGCTTCACTTTTTTGCATACTCCCCTAATTTTTTTGAGCAGTGTACTTTAAGCCAAGACTTGTGTAGTCTTCTTTTCATGAATGTAGAAAGAGACATATTTTAAAATTTGCATAAAGATGTTATTATAGATTATGTAGCCAGGACCGATGAAAAACTGGTCAAATAGTTATTAAGTTAGTTTATAACCTTTTCTTTGTAATCTGTATCTTTATTGTAGAGTTTTTTTTTCTCTTTCTGAAGTAAAAACTACTTAACAATTTATAATAATTAAATCTAAATTTCAGAGGACATTGTTTAATACGATATGCTTTGTTTAGGGTTTCGTTCATCTGGTGAAAACCTATTTGTCTCTGTCCGCTGTCTGTTCGTCTGTCACAGAGTCCGTATACAAAAACTATTAAGTCAGAGCCTTCAAATTTTGTTTGCTTACAGTTGAATACTTCGCGTCCCACAATAAATCATAATTTTTTTAAAGTCTATTATTTTAATGAAATCAATTTTAGCATTATCATCCTTTCATTTTTGTGATCTAAATTTTTTAAAAGTACCGTAATTTTGAATGTATTTTGTGTAGACACCATAGCAGCTTGGAGGAAGAGCGTTTCGCTAGTTAACAAATGCTTCTCAGTTCTGACCACGATGCTAGAACTTGGAGTTTTCATACTAAAATAGACTATAATTAAAAAAAATTCGAATTTTTGTCAATTTAAGGGTTTGTATTATTTTTATCATTAATATTCATAATTTTTTTAATTACAATTTTCTTTCTATTTTAAAATTTAGCGGTTTATTAATCATTCATTAATTTAAATTTCGATTAAACTTTTTTTTTTTCGTTTTTAGAAATTTAAAATTTTATTTATATCTTCGCTATTTTTTTATTTCGGGTTTTCAAAAAAATTTAATTTTGAATTTTATTTAAGTAATTTAATTTGAACATTTTTAATTTAATTAAAATAAATAACTTCCTTTTATTTTAATTTTAAATTTATTGATGGTACCATCTGTGTAAGATTTTAATTATTATATATTAACAATTTGGATTTATTAATTAAAGGATAAGTTATTTTTAAAGATATATTAAACGAAACCCTCTGAGCGATCTGCTATTACACTCACCCACTTGTTTTTATTACTGTTATGTCAGTTTTAATATTTACTTAGCTATCACAGTAGGATTTAGATTATTATGACTTCAAAACAGTCATTTGGTTGCCTAAAACTAAAAATATACTTCACGTTCATTTTTAAGTAATAAACCTCTCGAAATTATTAATTCTAGTTTTTTTTTCTAGCATAGAATTAGTTTAGGTATGGTGTATAAAAATAATATAAATATTTATTGTGAAAGTAAATTAAAGTCATTAGAAAAAGCTTACATTTTACTCAACTATTTTCCAAGTGACAAAATAACCTAAATGTGTTTTTTTGCCATGTAAGCCTAAATTAAAAAATAAAATATAATAGTCTGTTTTTGCTAAATTTCCCGTAAGGGGGCCCCTTTTCAGTCTCTTGCCGAGGGCCCCCAAAGGAGCCAGTCCGGGCCTGACTTGGCGCCAGAACGGCGTTATTTTGCCTAATATGGCAACCCTGATATTGTTTATTTTTTGATAAATTGTTTATTTACCTTAATTTTTTTTAATTATATAAAATGTTTTTTGCTCTATTGTTATTTGTTTTTAAAATTTATTATATTTAAAAATTGTTTTATTTATTGTTATTTTTTTTTAATAATAGAAAATAATTTTAAAATGTTTATTTAACCAGCATTCGAAAATGAGGTTTTCGCCAAATTGACGTTAGAATTTTTTTTTTTTTTTTTTTTTTTTTTTTTTACCAAACCTTGCGCGTATTTGATATCTGCGTTATTTCTCATTTTCATATCCAATGTATGCAAATAATATAATAAATAATGTACACAATAATGTAGCGAAATAATTTAAAAAAATTGCTAATCTGGCAAGTTTTAAAATAACACCATTCAGGCGTTAATTCTAAAAAAATTAAGTTACGCTGTATTGCGAGGGAAAAAGTTAAAACCATACCTTTAAACCATCTTTTTTATATATTTGTCTTTTTTTTAACTTATTTTAGTGTAACTGAATTACAATGTAATGTTTAGAAACAGATAATTGAATTAGAGAAACAAAAAGGTATTCGCCAAAAAAATTCGACATATCCAGGATGTTTAATAAATAAACTCATCCTCGAGATGGTACGAACTCTCCCATTTTCGCATTGGACTCGCTCTTTTCGCCCATGCGCAGTTCTGTCCAGGTTTCTCTCAAACGTGGTTTATCAGTATGACAATAGGCTAAGGAAGAATTTTTCAAGATGTTTAGAAAATATTGCATTACAATAAGATTTAACTTATATCACAATTTTCTGATACTTTTTGTGCTTTATTACACATGATGCTTTCAGGAAAGTAACTTTTATTTTAAATTTAAAGAGTGAAATAGATGCTTAAAATAAAAGAATCGCGAACGGCGCAAACAGAGTTAAGCAAACACTAAAAATTATTATTATTACTAAATGCCTAAACAGAAATGAAGTCATAGTAAATGCATAGACAGATACTAACATTACTACATATAAATTGTAGCAAAAGTATTTCTTAGAACAAAATAATACTCCATTAAAAGATATGTACTATATTAATACTACATCAGACGCGAAAGAAATATTACTCAGATTTAAAATAGCATTTATGAAAAAAAAATTTCTTTTGCTTTCACTGACTTTCGAAGAAGTTTCCGATTGTTTTTGATAGTGTATTAATGAAGTTTCTCAAACTGGAATATCGATTTTTAGAATGATAATTATTAGCTACTAATCATTTTCAGCTTCATAAATGAATTGATACAAGAAAGAGTAAAAATAATGATATTTCTTTTAATGTTAATACTAGTGAAGTTAATACTAGTGTTTGTCAATAAAACCTCTTTTTAAAGATGAAAATGTTTAGCGTATATTATACAAAAGATATTTCGGCACAAATCTCGGCTGGGCACAATATAAAAGCTAAACGTCATATCCGTGTCAGGTCAAACCCCGTCCATATGAAAAGCATTACTGGCTCGATCAGAGTAGAGTAGGTCTCTAAATTCTCCCACATACCCCGGAACCTAGGTTGGGCTACACGTCTCACTTATTTGTTTTCGTAAAAATTACTTTGATGCTGCACATTTGTTTAGCGAAATGTTTAACAAATTAATTTAGTCAAAAAATTACAGAGATGCATTTAAAAAATCTATATTTTTCTTTGTAAGGCTTTAAAATTATGATTTTCATTTCTTTTATCATCCGTTTTTTTACTTTCTTCTATCTTTACAAGAAGAAAGTATTGGATTCATGAAAATTTTCGACTTCCGGTTTTCGACGGATTTATACGTTTTAGAAGGTCCTGAACACGTTTTGACTATTTTTAGAAAATGTCTGTCTGTGAGTCTGTCCGTCTGTCTGTGTGTCTGTCTGTGAGTCTGTCTGTCTGTATGTGACAAAAAATTTGTGGGCGCTCTATCTCAAGAACTAATGCTCGAAATTTAATAAAATTTTATATTCAGTTAGACCTTGATATGAATTAGTGCCTATTGGTTTTTGGTGAAAATTGGCCTGCAGGTGGCGCTGCTATACTACGTTTTTCATGATTTTCAAGATTGCTATATCTCAAGAACTAATGAACAGAATTACACCAAACTTCAGATTCTGTTACCCCTTGATATACATAGACGCTGATTAAGTTTTGGTGTAAATTGGCCAGCAGGTGGCGCTGCTATGCCACGTTTTTCATGATTTTTATGACAGCTATATCTCAAGAACTAATGCACAGAATTTCACCAAACTTCAGATTCCGCGATACCTTGAGATACATAGTTGCTGATAAGGTTTTGGTGTGAACTTCCCTATAGGTGGCGCTGCTATGCTTCATTTTGCACGATTTTTGCGATAGCTATATCTCAAGAACTAATGCAGAGAACTTCATCAAATTTTAGTTTCTTTTACACTAGAATATATAACATAATTAGACGCTGATTACATTTTGGTATTAACCTTACAACAGGTGGTACAGCTATGTTGCATTTTGCACGATTTTTCCGATAGCTATATCTTAACAACCAACGCACAGAATTTCATCAAACTTCAGATTTTGTTACAAAATGACATATAACATAATTACACGATGATTACGTTTTGTTATAAATCCTTCAACTGATGGTGCTGCTGTGTTATATTTTACACGTTTTTTTAAAACTAGATATATCTCAAGAACTAATGCACAGAATTTCATCAAACTTCAGATTCTTTTACACCATAACATAATTAGACGCTTTTTTACATTTTGGCATAAATTGTCCAAAATATGGTGTTGCTGTGCTACGTTTTGCAAATTTTTTGTTATAATTATATCTCAAGAACTAATGGACGAAATTCCATCAAATTTCAGATTCTGTTAGGTCTTGACATCAATAGATGCTTATTAGGTTTTAGTATAAATTACCCACCAAGAGGCACTACTAAGCTCATTTTCTCAGAATATTAATTACATTTTGCGTTTTAGGCTTTTCGGATACCAGAATCTCATTAGGCTAGCTCAAATGTTCGAGGAAATTCGATAATAAATAACTTTAAAGTCACCACGTTTTTTTTTTTTATTTATATATATATATATATATATATATATCATGTATTTATGAGATAGAAGAAAGTTTCGGGATTGACACATCCAACTAGTTTTAATTCTAAATTGATTTTCTGAATGAATTTTCATTTGAACGTGATTGTCTAAATCAATTTTATATGTAGTAATTTATGTAATAATAGCCTAAGTAGTCATTGGTATTGTTGTTTTTCAGTGTTCATAAATTTCAAGCATAATCTGAAAATAAAATATGCGCATAAGTATGTTTTATAAATAATATTAATTGTAGGATCCAGGCCGGCTTCGAGCCAAAACTTTTTGCTTTTATGCAGACCGAGGCAATATATATATATATATGTGTGTGTGTGTGTGTGTGTGTGTGTGTATATTATTCATATATATATATATTGACCGGGTCGAACTTTTAGCTTTTAAACAGAATCAAGCTAATATTTTTGTGTGTGTTTGTGTTGGTTGGATCTTGAAATTCCAGCCCATATAAACCTCTAACCGACATATCTATGTAGACCGCCTTAATTTCTTTTTAATGCTCCTTTCAATCAGCAACCAATAGCTATTTGTCTTTTATTTGGAGTTGTATGCTGGTCATAGGCAAAAATATGCAAATACTTGTGTTGTAAATTGAATAGTGTTCTCTAAATAGAAGTGTCCACTATTCGGGAGAATCTGCATGGAGGTTTTTAATGAATAAAATCTTTTAAAATATCGGATTAGCCCGGAGACTTCTCGGAAAAGATAAAAAACAATCTGAAACCTACCCGAACCCGAAATAATTTAATTCAGTTTGACCTGAAAACAACGCTTAGTTAAGAATTAGAAGTCCACCTATTCTGCCACAAAAAAGTAAAAGTCAACCTGGCTAGCAGCAAAGGTGTAGAAGTCAACCGATTCCACATCCGACCGACAGAAAAACAGTAGGTAAACCGGACACCGACCGGCAGCAAGAAAGTAGAAATCAATCCGACCCGGAACAAAAAGTAGAAGGCAACCGAACCTAAACGCGATTCGAAAAAAAAGTGGAATTTAATATTTAAATAGAGGAATTTATAATTTTAAAATTTATAATTATGTGCTCTTCTTGTGTTTTTGATAGCAAAAGCTAGTATGGAAAAAACATCGATTATCTATTTCGATGTCACCGCTTTGTGTTTGTATGATTGCTAATTTACAGACATCTTTTCCTGATCTTCCTTTATATAAAAGATATCCATCGTTTCCAGCGTACATTCAATGCATTATTGTCCTCAGGGAGGAAATACTTTTGCCGGAATTTATCTTGACCATCTGTCAGCGCAAACAAGGAGCCTGCTCTATGCTAAACTTGTCCTTACACTTTGAAAATTGGCATGATTTGAGCTTTTACGATTTCTGCAATGAACGACGCCATTTGGAAACATGAGTTGTATTTCCTGATGTTAGTTTGGAAAGTCTTTGATTCGGCAATATATCCTTCAGATAAATTTGGAAAGGGGGGGAGTAGCGAGGTTCATAATAAGTATATAACTATACACTCGTATTCGAATGCATCTCAGTTCGGGAATTTCAAAGCAATAGGCGATGAACTTTGTACAAGCGAACATTTACATTTTTATTTATATAGATTAAATGTGAGGATGGTGGAAAAAAAAAAAAAAAAAAAAGTAGCAACATTTTTTTTTCTTTTTTAGCACCTTAAAACTTATAGAAGGTCTGTGCAGTTTATATTAAAAAACAGAAATTTCGTTAAAATTTGCTGGAAAAAAATGTTAAAAGAAAATTTTATTTATTTCTACTAAATAACAAACTTTACAGCTTGCATACAGCTTTTGCGCTTGTTTTATCACAAATTTATAACGAATATTTCACCTTATCGAATGGCTGGAAAATGTTGCAGTTTTTGCTTTCAAACAAGGCGAATTAATAATTCTACCATTTAAATATTAAATGGAAATATTCTAAAAATGGCGTCAGGCTTCTTGAAAATTCCAAGGAGATCCATTTAGCTTTTGGTAAAAGGAAAAATAAAATAAATCTTCTATGAAATCGCTTTATTTTACGCAATAAATCTATGATTTATTATTCAGCTTAATATATTTCTGAAAATTCAATTTTAAACTGAATTAATATTATGTTTTGCGTAAAGCTTGCTTCTTATTCGAATTCTTTTTTTTTTTTTTCGATTTATTTTATAGCTAACGAAATTATTAACCATTGGAAAATCTTTATAACTCTATTCCATAATATTTTCTTTATTTTTTTCTAATTGATTATTCTTTAGATGAACAGGTTCTTTCGAAATAACGTTCTTTCATAATTAAAACTATTCCCCTTTTAGCTTCTTGTTGTTGTTCCATAATCCTTTGTAATGCTAAATTATTCTCACTCTTAAAGATAAGAAATTTATATGAAAACATCTCTTTCTGAAGATTATATAAATTCGTGATACAGAACTGTCATAATATATTTTGCTCTTTCTATTATTTCCATGCTTTGAAGAATGATGCATTCGGGATTTAAACTTTCTCTTTAAAGTTTGTTGTTGTTGTTGTTGTTGTTTGTTTGATTTTTCTAAGATTTTGCAGTTGATTTGTTGATTTGTTGATTTGCTTTAACGAAAATTTATTAATCTTTAAAAAGACTTTAAAACACAGGCGACGTTTTCTGTGTACCAAGGCTTTTTAAAGTTTAACTATCAACATTTAATCCTAGTCTTGTCATGCAGTAGTAATAAACAGTCAAAATTTTCACTTCAAATGTAGCAAATGAGGTGCGTTCTTACTATAAAGAAGATTTTAAAATATTCAAATCTTGGTGTAATAGTATACAGTACTTTGGGTATAGTTTAGTATTAACATAAATTTCGTTAAAATTTGCTAAAAAATGCTAAAAGAAATTTTAAATATATCTACTAAATAACATCTTTTAAAGCTTGCATACAGTTTTAACACAAATTTATGATAGAATTTTTCACTTTGTGTAATGGCTGAAAAAAAAAAATGCAATTTCTATTTTCAAACAAAGCAATTAATAATTCTACTATTTAAATATTAAATAGAAATATTCTAAAAATCCTTTTAGCTTTTAGTAAAAGGAAAAATAATTTTTTATGAAATCACTTCATTTTACGCAATAAATCTATGATTTATTATTCAGCTTAGTATGTTTCTGAAAATTCAATTTTAAACTGAATTAATATTTTATATTGCGTAAAACTTGCTTCTTATTAGAATTCTTTTCTTTCAATTTATTTCGTTACTAACAAAATTGTAAACCACTGGAAAATCTCTTATCACTCTATTCCATAATATTTTCTTTATTTGTCTAATCGATTGTTCTTTAGATGAACAGATTTTTTCGAAATAACGTTCTTTCATAATTAAAACCATTCCCTTTTAACTTCTTGTTGTTGTTCCATAATCCTTCGTAGTTCTAAATTAATGTCACTCTACATGATAAGAAATTTAATTGAAAACATCTCTTTCTGAAGATTAAATAAATTCGTGTTAAAGAAATCTCATAATAAACTTTGCTATTCCTATCAATATCTCCATGCTTTTAAGAATGGTGCATTCACAATTTATGTTTTCTCTTTAGTGATTTTTTTTTTTTTTTTTTTTCAGATTTTGTAGTTGATTTGTTTTAAAGAAAATTTATTAATCTTTAAAAGACTTTAAAACACAGGCGGCATTTTCTATATATACCAAGACTTTTTTAAAATTTAAATATCAACATTTAATCCTAGTCTTGTTTATTGCAGCATGCGGTAGTAATAACAAGTCGGAAATTACATGGCAAACGTAGCAAATGAGGTTAGTTCGTATTATAACGAAGATTTTTAAATATTCAGATCTTGGTGTAATAGTATACAGTACTTTGAATACAGTTTAGTATTAACAGCTATTTCGTTAAAATTTGCTTAAAAAAAATGCTAAAAGAAATTTTAAATGTTTCTACTAAATAACATCTTTTAAAGCTTGCATACAGTTTTAACACAAATTTATGATAGAATTTTTCACTTTGTGTAATGGCTTAAAAAAAAAAGCAATTTCTACTTTCATACAAAGCAATTATTAATTCTGCTATTTAAATATTAAATAGAAATGTTCTAAAAATCCTTTTAGCTTTTAGTAAAAGGAAAAATAATTTTTTATGAAATCACTTTATTTTACGCAATAAATCTATGATTTATTATTCAGCTTAATATATTTCTGAAAATTCAATTTTAAACTGAATTAATATTTTGTATTGTTGCGTAAAACTTGCTTCTTATTCGAATTCTTTTCTTTCGATTTGTTTCGTAACTAACGAAATTATAAACCGCGAGAAAATCTTTATAACTCTATTCCATTATATTTTCTTTATTTGTCTAATCGATTGTTCTTTAGATGAACAGATTCTTTCGAAATAACGTTCTTTCATATAATTAAAACTATATTCTCTTTTTACTTTCTTCTATCTTTACAAGAAGAAAGTATTGGATTCATGAAAATTTTCGACTTCCGGTTTTCGACGGATTTATACGTTATAGAAGGTCCTGAACACGTTTTGACTATTTTTAGAAAATGTCTGTCTGTGAGTCTGTCCGTCTGTCTGTGAGTCTGTGTGTCTGTCTGTGAGTCTGTCTGTCTGTATGTGACAAAAAATTTGTGGGCGCTCTATCTCAAGAACTAATGCTCGAAATTTAATAAAATTTTATATTCAGTTAGACCTTGATATGAATCAGTGCCTATTGGTTTTTGGTGAAAATTGGCCTGCAGGTGGCGCTGCTATACTACGTTTTTTATGATTTTCAAGATTGCTGTATCTCAAGAACTAATGCACAGAATTTCACCAAACTTCAGATTCTGTGAGACCTTGATATACATAGACGCTGATTAAGTTTTGGTGTAAATTGGCCAGCAGGTGGCGCTGCTATGCCACATTTTTCATGATTTTCATGATAGCTATATCTCAAGAACTAATGCGCAGAATTTCCCCAAACTTCAGATTCCGCGATACCGCGAGATACATAGCCACTGATAAGGTTTTGGTGTGAACTGCCCTATAGGTGGCATTGCTATGCTACATTTTGCACGATTTTTGCGATAGCTGTAGCTCAAGAACTAATGCAGAGAACTTCATCAAATTTTAGTTTCTTTTACACTAGAATATATAACATAATTAGACGCTAATTACATTTTGGTATTAACCTTGCAACAGGTGGTGCAGCTATGCTGCATTTTGCACGATTTTTCCGATAGCTATATCTCAACAATCAACGCACAGAATTTCATCAAACTTCAGATTTTGTTACAAAATGACATATAATTACACGATGATTACGTTTTGTTATAAATCCTTCAACTGATGGTGCTGCTGTGCTATATTTTACACGGTTTTTTTTTAAACTAGCTATATCTCAAGAACTAATGCACAGAATTTTATCAAACTTCAGATTCTTTTACACCATAACATAATTAGACGCTTTTTTACGTTTTGGCATAAATTGTCCAAGATATGGTGTTGCTGTGCTACGTTTTGCAAATCTTTTGTTATAACTATATCTCAAGAACTAATGAACGAAATTCCATCAAATTTGAGATTCTGTTAGGTCTTGACATCGATAGATGCTTATTAGGTTTTAGCATAAATTACCCAACATGAGGCAATACTAAGCTCATTTTCTCAGAATATTAATTAAATTTTGCGTTCTAGGCTTTTCGGATACCAGAATTTCAGTAGGCTAGGTCAAATGTTCGAGGAAATTCGATAGTGAATAACTTTGGGGTCACCACGTTTTTTTTTTTTTTTTTTTTTTTTTTTTATTAAAATGTACTTATGAGATAGAAGAAAGTTTCGGGATTGACACATCCAACTAGTAACTTCTTGTTGTGGTTCCATAATCCTTTGTAGTGCTACTCGATAAGAAATTTAATTGAAAACATCTCTTTCTGAAGATTAAATAAATTCGTGTTACAGAACTGTCATAATAAACTTTGCTCTTCGTATTAATAGCGCCATGCCTTGAAGAATGGTGCATTCAGGATTTATGCTTTCTCTTTAGCGGCTTTTTTACTTTCTTCTATCTTTACAAGAAGAAGGTATTGGATTCATGAAAATTTTTGAATTCCTGTTTTCGACGGATTTGCACGTTTTAGGGGTCAGAGATTCCAAAAAACATGTTTTTACAAATGCCTTTTTATTGAGTATGTCGGATTGTCTGTCTGTATGTGAGATAAATTTTGTGGGTGATCTATCTCACGAACTAATACACGAAATTCCACAAAACTTTAGATACAGTTAGACATTTACATAAACTACATCTCATTAGTTTGATGTATATCGCCCAACAGGTGACGCTGCTATTCTTTTTTTTACGATTTCTACAGTAGCTATATTTCAAAAACTAATGGACGGATTTTCATAAAACTTCAGCTTTTGTTAGTCCTTGATGTAATATGGTTCTGATTATGATTTGGTGTATATCGCCTAAAGGTGACACTGCTATGCGGCTAAATTCATGATTGTCGCAATATCTCTTTCTCAGGAACTAATACACGAATTTTCATGAAACTTCAGATTCAGTTAATCCCTAATACAAATTAGCATTCTTTAGTTTTTGGAGCAAATCACTCGATAGGTGATGCTGCTATCCGACATTATTCATGATTATCGCAATAGCTCTATCTCAGGAATTAATGCACAAATTTTCATCAAACTTCAGATTCTGTCACTCTCTGATATAAATTAGTATTCTTCTGTTTTTGGTGTAAATATCTCAACTATTTGCTCTGCTATGCGGCAATATTCATAACTAACGCAATAGCTCTATCTCAGGAACAAATGGAAGAATTTTCACCAAACTTCATATTCAGTCAGTCCCTGATATAAATTAGTATTCTTTAGTTTTTGGAATAGGTCACTCAACAAAAAGCGCTTTTATCCTTTTTTTTTTTTTCTTTTTTTTTTCCTTTAAAGATTTTTGCGATGATTTTATTTCAAATACGGATTTTCAATAAATTTCAGGTTAAGTTAGAACTTGAAGTAAGTTATTGTAGATCAGATTTGGGTGTAATTTAACCCTTTAATTCCTATGATAGAGCACGTTCTAGAAATTATGTAGTTCAGAAAATATGACTTTACACCAGAAAATACAATGGCTAATTTCGGTTTATTTAATTACGGAATATCTGTTATTAAGTAAAGCAAATGTTGCTATTTTAATTTTCTGGTGGGAATTAGGATATACGAATTTAAATGTCTCAAAATATCTCGGGCTGTTTGGGATCTAGAGGGTTAACTAATTGGGTACGCTGTTAAGTTTCATTTTTCTGGAAGTATTAACATGTATGAGATAGAAGAAAGTTCTGGCGATTTCCAAATCCGTCTAATTTTTGAAGATTTTGTAGTTGATTTGCCTTAAAGAAAATTTTATTAATCTTTAAAAAGACATTAAAACACAGGCGGCGTTTTCTATATACCAAAACTTTTTGAAGATTAAATATCAACATTTAATGTTAGTCTCGTCTATTGCGGTATGCAGTAGTAGAAATCTACCAGAAATCGCACGTCAAACCTAAGCAAATGAGGTGCGTTCCAGTGGCGTAGCTAAGGGGGGGGGAGCAAGGGGGGCCAAATTGAGATAAATTGTTATATATCTATATTGGGGTGGGGGCGCAAAATTTCTTGCTGTCCCCGGGCACCAAAAAACATAGCTACGCTACTGGTGCGTTCGTAGTACAATGAAGTTTTTAAAATATTCAGATTTTGGTGTAATAGTATACAGTAGTTTCGATAAAAGTAGTGGAAATCTTTTATGTATCCCTTTAAACAATATCTGCTCTTTATTACACAGGGAGTAAACCTCAGTAACGTATATCAGTTTCATAAAATGCAAAATAGTTTATTATAATTAACCCTTTCCGGCGCAGACATATTCTGTTCGTAAAATGAGAAATTGTTGACTGACACCGGAATTTCCAAAAGACTTTTTTAGAAATTAAGAATTCCCTGATTTAAGCTGTCATTGTAAAAGTAAAATTTTACTAAAATATTATTGGTGCCGTTTGGAAGTTTGGAATTAAAATTAGGTGTTGCCGGAGTGGTGACACTGCGCCGGAAAGGGTTAAAACGCGCCTCAAACAATATTTCACCCCATATCATTATGTAACGGTATATTTTTGTGCGGCCCTGTAAATTAATAACAAATGTTCTTTGCGCAACAGATTTTAGAAAATGTATGTTTTAGTTCATACTTCATAGATGCATATGAATTTTATCGTACGAAATAGTATACCCTCATTAAAATGAACTTTAAACTATTTTTTTTCCATTGGTCGTAATGTTACGGAATACTTTTGATTATCCGTAAAGTTGAAAAATACATCCGATTTTCTTAAAATTTGAAATGGCTCGACAAAATTATGCAAACGATTCGATTAGGTCGTTTTTGCGTTGTTATATGCGGACGGACGGATCGAACGATGACTATGGGTATCGTTACTATGTATTTATATAATTACGAACGTATCTAAAAATATTATAAGCATTAAGTTGATTTAAAACAAGAAAACAAAACATACATCAAGCATAAATTATGAAACGTTTTCCAACATTTCTAGAAAACTGTAATGAAACTTCTCCGTAAACCCTATGATAATATTAAGGAGATGACTGCAGTAGAAGAGGGCAAAAAGTCTAATTTTAAAATTAAATCGCCACCAGATAAATGTTCTCTTAAAATTACATCCAGCGGCAAATAATTACATATTGTATCTAATAATTGTTTGTAAAAATTTAATGAAATAAAAAACAACATAATAAAAGTTATATTAATTATATTGTACACGCATATTCATTGTTTTAATTTAATAATATAATTTTATCGCAATTTATTTCAACGTAGTCACGTTGACACTAGAGAGTAAAATCCTTCTCATAATTTATTAAAAAATGGAAAATGTTTTCGATTGCATAGTTTCTGAACAACAACACCTGTTCCTTTTATGGATTTCTGAACAAAAATGAATTAAAAGTTGCCCCTAGAGAGCAATTTTATTATCTCAAAAGTCAAATTCAATGAAAATGTTTGATGTTTCATCAGTTTGCTTTTTGTCCCTTTTGTCGGCACGGCTTGAAAACCAAAGAGAAAAAAAGGCAGCAAGACACGAAATCCCCAAAAATGTCACCTTAAAATTTCACTGTCCACTCCTCTTGATCTTTGGGGAGGAAGTAGTAATTAAAGCGAGCTGTGTAAATTTTTGACCCGCAATATAACCATCTTGATGTGTGAATACTAACTGAATCACAGACAAATATAATTAGTCTATGAGTATACTCCACTCTGTGCAGTTGTAATGTCATTATTTTATCAATTTATATTCATAAATTTTATGCATAAATTATGTATTTCATTTTTTATTTCAGTTGTTTATAGTATCAGAACGCTGAAATAACTTTTTAAAAAAATTAATGACATATTTTTAATATCACTATTTAGTTTAATTTTATTGTTTAGTTCTACTATACTACTTTGAAAATCTGAGTTTGCAGATTGCAACGTAGTTTGCAGTAAGTAAACTATAAATATCGCACTTTTTGTAGTTTTTTATTGAAATATTTGACTTTTAACTCTTTTAATATTTATTTACCCGATTCTTTCACTTTTAAGTATGTATATTAAAAAGTTTAATTAATATGATTAATTAAGTATATCATTTTAAAACTACTGAAATATACCTAACAAAATAAATATATGCTTGGTCTCGCATTATCACCCATTAGAATGAAACCATTGCCAATAGCATCGGCATATGGGCGCACATATGAATCAAGGATCTCATCCCGATATCTCGCACCAGTCAGAGTTCCTCCATGGAAACATGCAGGTCAGTGTGGTCTTCGAGTCCCTGCCCAAACCATGATTCTACCGTTTCTGTACCTGTGTGTTTCGACAGTGTTTGATTGATGGTATCGCGTTCATTGTTCTCTCCAGATCCGAAGACGTCCTGAATCGCTCTCCAATGTGAATCTTGACTCCTCTGTGAAGAGTACAGAAGCCCACTGTTATCTGGTCTAGGAATCATACTCTCTTGCCCAACATAAGCGGGCCCCTTCTCTGTCGTCTTTTGATGGGGAAACACAACTGGTCGCCTTGCATAGAGACCTGCATTGTAAAGACGTTTTCGCACCGTGGTAGCGGAGATTCTTCTTCCTGATGCTGTAAAGTTGTCTGCAATAAGTTGCGGCACAGTAGTGCGTCTTCTCCTTCGTGACGAAAGAGCTAGGTCTTCTGCAGGTGCTATAACACGTGAGCGGCCTGGAACATGCCTTCTGAACCCAGTATCTTCGGATTCATACTGATCCCAGAGTCGTTGGACTACACTGCGAGACACATTGAGCCGTCTTGCAGTATCAACCTATGTCAATCCCATTTCCATTCAGGACCGTAGCAAGGTGTTTTGAGGCCCCCCCCAAGAAAAAAATTTTGGGCCCCCTCCCCCCACTTTAAACTGAGTTTTTTGAGAAATATTTAAAGTTTCATTATTATAATTTGAAACTCATATTGAAGTTTCTATATGAGTTTCAAATTATAATAATGTAATGAACAAATTTAATAGTTAGCATAAGTATTTTAAATCATTATTAAAATTATTATAATTTTCATAACTTTGCGAAAATACGAAATACATATGCATTGCTTAAAGATCAATTAATAACGTTAAAATAAAATTTGTCTAAAACAATTTTACAAATAAGCACATGATGCTAAGATTTTATTACAAAGTATAGGAATTAAATAGATTATATAAACTCATAATTCCAGCAGTTTGCTATTTAAAGGACTATTTCAGTTACGCGAAAAGACCCATTCGCTAATGCATGGAAGAATGGAATATAATACTGTGTAGGCATGGGATTCTTCCACGGATTTGCGATTTTCCTGATTTTTTGTCATTTTCCGCTTTTCTTATTTTTCATATTTTTCACATATCTTGAAAGGATTGCAGAAAAAACACGACTTTCGTCAAAAGATCGCGAAAAAAGCGTGATCTTCATAAAAAAAAAAATCGCGGAATAAAAAACGATTTTCGTCGAAAAATCCACCAAAAACGCTAAAAAAAAAAAAAAAAAAAAAAAAAAAACCCTCAACCCCTCAAAATATAGCAAAGAAAACGTTATTATCGTCAAAAGGTAGCGAAAAAAATGCTATTTTTGTCAAAATAACGCTAGAAAAACGCGATTTTCGTGCAAAAAATCTTGAAAAAAACACGATTTTTGGCATAAGATCGTAAGAAAAACAAGATTTTCGTCAAAAGATCGCAATAAAAACAAGATTTTCGCCAAAAAATAGCGAAAAAAAGAGATTTCCGCTAAAAATTGCCGAGGAAAACGCATTTTTCGTCAAAAAATCGCGAGAAAAACGCGGTTTTCGCCAAAATTTCAAGAAAAAATGCTATCTTCATAAAAAAAATCGCGGAATAAACAACGAATTTCGTCGAAAGATTCCGAAATAAATGCAATTTTCGTCAAAAGATCGCGAAAAAACACTATTTTCGTGAAAAGGTCGCGAAAAAATGCTATTTTACGAAATATGAAATAAATACGAAAACAGCGAGAGAAACGCGGTTTTCGTCAAAATAACGCCAGAATAAATATAGTTTCAAAAAAAACTAAAAAACACGCTTTTTAAGTATATCAAACTAAAAAGTGAAAAATAATTCGTACTATATGCTGAAAACGAAAATAGATGAAAAATACTATATTACTATAAAATCATTGTTATTATAGAAATCAATTAATAAGCAATAAATAAAATTATCGTGGAAAAAAAGCGTGGGGTGCTCCATCTACCATGCTCCATCTATCAGTTCTTAAGAAGCGAGTATCATAAAAAAATCTCGAGAAAAACGCGATTTTCATCATAAGACCGCGAGGAAAACACTACTTTCGTCAAAAGATCGCAATAAATATACGATTTTCGTCAAAAGGTCGCGAAAAAAATGCTTTTTTTTAATCAAAATACCGCGAGAAAAACGCGGTTTTCGTCAAAATAACGCTAGAAAAGCGCGATTTTCATTTAAAAAAATCTCGAGAAAAACGTGATTTTCATCATAAGACCGCAAGGAAAACACTACTTTCGTCAAAAAATCGCAATAAAAATACAATTTTCGTCAAAAGATCTCGAGAAAACCGCAATTTTCCGCATAAGATCGTGAGGAAAACCGCGATTTTCGTCAAAAGATAGCAATAAAAACACGATTTTCATTAAAAGATCGCGAAAAGAACGCGATTTTCCTCAAAAAAGATCGCAAAAAACGCGATTTTCCTCAAAAAGATCGCGAAAAAAATGCGAATTTTCATCAAAAGAATTGCAATTATAACGTGATTTTCGTCAAAAGATCGCGGAAAAATGCAAATTCCGTCAAACGTTTGCAGAAAAAATGCAAATCTCGTCAAAGAATCGCAGAAATTTTTTTCCCAATAGTAATGTTTTCAACAACTTTTTTTTCGCAGCTGAGTGGCAAATTGAAACATTAATTTGCCATGTTTGAATAACTAATGTTTTAAGTGAAAATATGTTAAAATTTAAATTGGACAACTAGATGTGTAAAAAATTGCATCAGAAGTATAAACTTAAAATAGAAACTTTTATTTAATAACTATTTATAATATTTACATAAATGGATTCACTTTGACCATATCTCACTCCCAAATAAAAAGTAAATAATATAAAACAGGATTCAAACAAAAATACTGACAATTTTGTTGCGAATAAAGTAACCTTCTTAATTGTCTATATGTGCGCTATTTAAAATAATTTCTCAGTTTCCGCTTCACGCACTTTTTTATAACTTTTTGGACAGATTAGTATTGTGCAGTTAATGTGAAGAATGACCTATCTCCTAAGAACATAATATTCAGATGTTTCAAAAGAAAATACCCTTTTGTCGCTAGCAACTCTATACACAAAAATTCATGGCCATAAAGAGAGGGGGAAAAATCGAGTAAGAAAATAAGGATTTCCAGTTTCTTCATTTTTGAAATCTAAACAAGGTTTTTGATAAAAACAGAGCCCAGTTAAGGATATGGGACCCCCGGAGTAAACATCATTCTGTAGCCCTCCCCTCCCCCCTTCTAGCTATCTGTAGATTTTTTTGTGAATAATGCAGAAGTGGCAAGTACAAAAAAATAAATAAATAAATAAAAATAAATAAATAATAATAATAATAATAATAAAACATATTGTATGCAGGCATAAATTTTGGTACTCGATAGGGCTCACATCTATATATTAGAGATACCAAAAATTTGGTCACAACTTTAATTAAAAATATTAATTTGATAATTATAGAAAAAATTATAAATTGGTTGACACAAATATTTCTTTGCAAATTTTTACTTTGCTTACCTACGTACATTACAAGATGTCTAAAAAAGAAGGCTAAAAATTGGTCATAATTGATGATTTTAACTTACCAAGTTAGGAGGAAACATTAATAAAAAATTTCTTTAAAAAGCTATACGATACTATGTTGTTATAATTAAGGCCTGACGGCAAAAAGAATTTTTTTGTTATGGATAATTAATAAAAAAGGCCAAAAGTCACCAAAATTCTTTATTTATCTGTTTATTTTAATCTTTATGGGGCTCTTTTCTCATATCTCCTCTGCTTTCGAACCTCATGCCCTCCCCCCCCTTCTCCCCTCAATGTAACAGTTAATTAAAAAAGTGCTCCCTGTTTAGGCTTCTGATTGGTCAATCTTATTTCGCAAACAGTGAATGTTTTACCTGTATCTGGATGTCAATTTTTAAATTATGGCGCATTTCAATGATCACAATTGAGCCGGCCTGTCGGTTATAGAAGGACCGCACTGATTCAAATTTTATTGTGTTTGTAAATAAATGGTGACTATCGTTGGTGAGTTAATTGCGTAAATTGTTGTAAATTAATTAATTATTTGTTTTTTTATATGAGTTTTATGTGAAGTTGTTTATACTCCTTTTTACATCTTATATGCGAATTTAATAAGGGAAAGTTCTCATATTTTACTTTTGAATTATATCGAAGTTTGTGATTTCCTTTTTTAATAAGTAGACACCACTGTTTTATTAATATGTATGTCTAAAGTTTCATTATTTCCCATTTTACAATCGCTTTATTTATTTATTTATTTATTTTGGCTTGATGTGTTTATAGCAAAAGAAAATATTTTTATGCACGGATTTTTGATAGTTAATGTTTCCAAAAAATTTTAAATTAAAGTATGCCTATGCAGATTTGATTGGTTTTTATGAAGTATCATGTTAAAAAAGCGAAAAGTTCTATAATTGGGTATGCTGCCTATTGTGTTATCTTTTAACTTTTCTTTACGCAAATTTAATTTCATTAATTGTAACCTAGCTTGTTTTTCTAGTGATGACTGTAATAAATTTAAAAAATAAAATATATTTAATTTTTTGCGTTTGCAACACATTTAAAATTTTATTTATGAAATTAATTTTTGTAATATGTTATTTGACAGTTTGCTGTGGGATATGAAAGAAAATTACAAATTTTTTTGAGCAGGTGATAAGTACTTTTTCTTTTGTTTATTTGTTTCAGTTATCCACAGAATTCAAAAACATGTGAGTCACCCAATTTCCACAGGTGACAAGGCAATTTTTATCACCCGTGTGAATCTATAATTGGGGAACCTGAAAAGAGATTATCCCTTTGCTTGCAATGCAACGAACAGTTCCTTATTTAAGCAGTTGCAGCAAATGTTTCTTTCAAATGTGAACATTGAATGCAAAATAGTTTGATTTTTCAACAACTTACAAATAATCATTACATCATAAATCTAGTTTCAATCTTTTAGCCCAAAATGTAATATTTTTCTTTTTTTTTCTGGTCTTAAAAAGGCTTAAATTTATTATCCCAGTTTTGAATTTGCAAATAACTGTGGTTTTACTGTTGCCATTAACTATTAGTTTTACATTTGCCAATAACACTGGTTTTACATTTGTCAATGACTCCGATTTTAAATTGATCAATAACTCTGGTTTTAAATTTATTAATTCTAGGTTTAAGTTTGTTGCTAACTCTAATATCACTTTAATTCTGATATTTTTTTCCTTTATATTTTTATTTTCAAACATACAAATTTTAAAATTTTACAAGTAAAAAAAAAAAAAAAAAAAAAAAAAAAAACTCCAAAACAATGAAGGGCACCATCATATCAGAGCTAAAAAAAAAAAAAAAAAAAGTAATTTAACAAATTATGACTATTTAGAAAATTACATTTTCAAAAAAATTCTGTATTTAAATTAGTAATAATAAACATCATTTTTAGGATAATTATAATCTTTCATTACGTACGTCTGCATTAAACATTAATATTCCTGGACCAATGATAAAAAAAGCAATATTTCATAGGTAGACAACTTTAACTGTTTAAAATGTGCATTTTTATTGGATGTAGTTAATCAGACTGACTTCTGAATGTCTCATATTACATACGGAATGGATTAAACATTAATATATTCCTGGATCCATCAGAGACAAATTTTAAATGAAATTTTAGTTTTACAATTTTTAGAACTGCAAATTTATATCTTCTTAACATCGCACAATTTAAACTTTTACAGCATTGCATAGAGAAAAAAATGGTCTTTTTAATGAAATTTGTTTGAAATCTCTATCACAATTTGTTTTTAAATTATTAATTTAAAAAAAAAAAATTATTGCACTTTTTGCCATTGTGGCAACAGAAGTATTCTGTTTTTGGACATTAAACGTGCAACAATCAGAAAACTAATAAAATAGAAAACAGAAGTATTCCATTTTTTGGACATTAAACTTGGACCAATCGGCAAAAGAATAAAATAAACCAACTTTATTGCAGAATTCAGCCATTAAAAAGATTCGAATATACTTTACATTTCCCAATTTGCTACCGAGAATAACTATTTTTTCCAAATAGTTAAAATTCAAAATGACATTTTGAAATTTTTTAAAAAGATTAGTATTAAAATTTTTTAATACATATTTTCCCATTTGAAAGATAAAATATGATAATGTGGTGTGTATTTTTAGTTTTCCATATTTGAAATGGTTTAGCTGCATCAGAGCTTCAAAAGATGCTGAAAAAACTTTTCTACCTTCATCAGTGTTGAATTCAGGGGTGGCCCGGGGAGACCCCCCCCCCCTCCCTCTCCCAGAGCATAAAATGGAGCCACAAAAATTTCTCCCGGAGAAAAGTGTCTCAATTCACTGACCTTCATATTTTCCATGTGAGTTCTGAAACAGTCAGCATGCACTATTTTCATTAAAAAAAGCTGAAGGCTGTTTGTTGCAGGGTCAACTAATTCCAAAAAATTAAAAAGCTGAACATCATATGCATTCTGACTCTCCTTGGACCATCATTATTCAGATTTTCAAACCCTTTCTTGCAGTAAATTTTCTTAGACAAAAACACACAAACATCTCTCTTTTATTGGTATAGATTTCCAGTACTACTAGGTTGACCAAAAAATTATCGCCAAACTATAAGATTAAATGCTAACAATGGTTGATCATGTATGTCACATTCAATGATATTAAATAAGATTCATGTGTTTAAAATGTCATTAAGTGATTTTTATTTTGACATTTTATTAATATTCTACTAATTATTTGTTTTTTTCGTTATTTAAAATAAAAATTACATCTATGTATAATTTGGCTATCAGTTTGGCGATTTGTATAATTTGGCGAAATTGGTTGACGGGATAGCAGAGTAGTACCAGATTTCCTTAGTTTTTAAACTGCTTATAAATATGTCTATTTGTTGTTATACATGCTACCTTAAAAAATAATTTTTAATTTGTGTAATTTTTTTTATTTTCAGTTAGAAATGGCATTTACATTGCATGAACGACCTCATACAGTTGCTGCTATGTCAAATCGTTATATTCATTCTGATACAATTATGCAAATTTTACAAGAGATTGAAAATGAAGCTCATATGTCACCATCTAAACCTAGTAAGTAGTATAATATTGAAAAGTTTTCACAAAAACCATTCTATTGTGTCAAGCCCCACTAAATCATAACAATTGGTCAGGAACACGATAATACAAATCTGACCATTATGTTGATAGTCTGATTGCTGATTGGCAGGGTTGGAAAAAAACCAGGTTTTTTTGAAAAAAACCAAAAAAACCGGTTTTTTTGGTTTAAACCAGGTTTTTTTGGTTTAAACCGGGTTTTTTTTAAAACATTCTTTCTTATTACATATACATGCATATTTACTGATAAAAACAGACATTATTGGTTTATAAGCAGGATAACTTCATTTAAAATAATTTAAATTTAATAATTATAGTGAATTTATGCTGAAAATTGAAAAAATTCATTTTTCAATTTAAACAGTTTTAGCAAACAGTTTTATGTTGAAAGTTTTAACTGTTCTACACAGTGAACCATTGATGCCCTCTAAATCTTTATAAACAATCTTTTGATTACTAATAATAAACATTTGTATGTAGTTTGATAAATATTCTTTTCCACAATCATTCAAGTAATAAATTACAAATACTTCTTAGGATTTTTCTTTCTGAGTGAGAAGTTTGAAGTTAACATTTTTAGTCGTTAGATTCAGCAGATAGCAGAGGGAAAAAAAATTATTATTAAAATGCTATAATTAGCAACCAGTCTTTGCTTTTAATTCTTCAAGATAATCTCCCAAAAGAAAAAAATGTTTTACAGCTTGTGCAAAATCTTAAAAGATCATTGTGTTACATTATTAATTGCATTAAATAATCTGCATTAGTAAAAAAAATTAAAATATTTTATACAAAATATTGAATCTATTTTATCTTTGATCAATTCACATGTTTGAACTTTTTTCTTTAGAGCAATAGATATGATCACCAATGTGTACTGATTTTAATCCTATGCATAAAAAAATGACGTAAACCAAATATATCTATTGCTTATTGCTGAAATAAAGTGTTAAAAGTAGAAATTACTTATATCCAATAATCTTAAACTTGTGAATTATAAAGAAAAAAAGAAAATATCATTAGATTTCTTCAAAAAAAACGGGTTTTTTTTTTTTTTTTTTTTTTTTTTTTTTTTTTCTAGAAAAAAACCAATTGGTTTAATTCTATTCATAAAAAAAGACCTAAACCCACTATATATAATACTTATTACTGAAATAAAGTGTTAAAAGTAAAAATTATTTATGTCCAATAATCTGAAACACATAAAGAAAAAAAGAAAATGTCATTAGATTTCTTCTAAAAAAACCAATTGGTTTTTTTGAGAAAAAAACCATTTGGTTTAAACCGTGGTTTAAACCATGGTTTAAACCAATTGGTTTAAACCGTGCCAACCCTGCTGATTGGCCATTTTTCTCTCCAGAGGTGAAGAATTACATTAATCTACTCACCATTGCCACTTTAAGAGTAGATTTTCAGATGGAAAAGTGAATATTTAAACTACTTTTTTAGCTGCCAGCTGCATAAAATTTATTTATCTATCTATTTAAAACTGAGCATATTTTAATTCATTGGCCTATATTTCACATTTTTCTTAATTGCCACAACTTAAGCACAATATTTTATGCCAAACTGTAGATGTTGTTTACATTTTATTATCGTATACTACAAATAACTGTTCAATGTTATTACAAAAATGCATTTAGTGATGTGTGTGATAGTATATGGTAAATATACTATACACTATATATATAATACATATATATATATAAGATTGCTAAAATATTTAACTAATTTTTGTTATATATTGTAAAAATGATACAAATAATAAGAAAAAATTTCAAAATGAAAGATCCAAAATATAAAATATCAAAACAGACTTTGTATTACATTTAATGATTATATTATAATAACTGTATATAATGATATGAGTAATTTCGCAATGATTTAAATTTTATCATAAAATTTTTAGGTTGCATGTTGCATCTTGTTGGCTTGTTAAAAAAAAGAATTTTGCCTCACATAAGATTTTGCGAAAATTCCTCGTCTCTCCAATTATAGATTATAAATGTTAAAGGCAATGATGTAGTCGTAAATAAACCTGAGGGTATACACTCCAAGCAGACAGTATATGCCCGAGCTAGAGTATATACCCTAGAGCATACATACTACGCTTTCTTGAGAAACAGAGAGTATACAGCGTTCCTTTAAAAAAAACTGAGGGTATACGGTGCATACCCCTCCACTACACCCCTGGTTAAAAGCTAATATGAATCAATATAATATCTAATGAAAATGTTTGATATATGATGTGCACCATAGCATTTTAATATTTTAATGTCAAAAAATCTCAGAATTTGAAAACATTCTCTTGAGTCCTGAAAAAGAAAGAAAAAAAGAAATTTCTGTAAAGAAGAAAGATATCCCTGTAAAAAATAATCCCCAAATTTTAAAATAACACTGAATTTCAACACCATCCATGGAAGTGAAGATCTTGATGTGATTGTGAATTTTAATTATTTGTATATAACTACATGTAGGGGAAATTTTTAAAATGTACATATTTCTCTGTTCTTACTGTTTTATTTGTAAAACACTTATTTGATAAAGTATGCATAGTGTTTTCTACTTGATTATATTAGTTCTAACTACTTATTCTAATTTAAGATAACAAACAAACATTAAACATTGCTTTTACTGGTCATTTTGTCAAAAATACCAGAAAGCATTTGCTGATAATAAACAAACTACAGCTTGTAAAAGTGGAATGATTTCATTTGCTTTATGTATTAGTTATTTATTTCTGTACTGTAATTTCTACACATTTCATTCAGTATCTTAGTAAAGCCATGTATGGTTTCATGTAGTTGTCCGAAATATTCTGTATTTGGCCTCCATTTTTTTTTTTCTCTTTTTTAAGTCCTGAAATTCTGTAGATAAAAAGTGTGCATTCTACACAAGTATATACAATGCAAATAATTGATGTAAAAATATCTATTTGTCATCAAAATTATGATGAATTACAAATTACTAAGACAAATTATTAGTATTTCAATTTTTTAAATCTTTAATCAATAGTAGTTTAAAAACATGTTTTAAAATCTTTTCTTAAATCCTATGAACTTTTTGTATTCCCTGTTCAGTTGCAACAATCTATATCATTATAAAATTTAATATTTATCCTAATAAAAAGTTTTTGCTCTCTTTTCTTTGATTCATTTTCTGATGGATACTCAGTGTTCTCTTTATTAGATACTACATTATACTAATATTTTTTTAATTTGCCAGATGTTGAGGGACTACTGCTTCATCTGTAAAAGTTACCTAGCTTAGAATTAGGGATGCAACGGATATCCGGCCAATATCTGATATCCGGCATATCCGGCTGATTTTTCAATATCCGAAATATCATCGGATATCCGACTTCTCTATCGGATATCCGGCAGAATGCAACAAACCACATATATATTAATAACAGTAATCGTTTGATCCCAAACAATGCGAAAAACTTTTGTTCATAATGCAAAAGATGAAATATTATTATAAGTTCCCTATCGATGAATAAAAGGTAATTCTCAAAAGTTTAAAGAATTGCCATCTTTCCAACTATTTATATTTAAACTCTGTAACAAATTTAAAAGTTTACGTTTACATCTTTTAGAAAATTGTATCTACTTTCAGATTGTAAAACAAAATTTGAAGTCAAAATAGCAAATGAAGCTTTTGTGCAAAAATTTATAAAGATAAAAAACCAACATTGAGAAATGCACAAATAATGCATGAAAAGATAGAAAATAGCCATTTCGAATCTACTATCGAGATTCTTCATCAGTATAAGACTCAGCATGCTAGAAAAAGCTAAGCTGAGCAAAGCGACAGGGAAGCACAGTCTTATATGCCTATTACGGGAACGAATGGTAATAGATTCGAAACAGCTGTTTGCTACCTTACATGCATTTCTAAACGTTGGTTTTCTATCTTCATAAAATTTGAAGTTGTTTATTAAACTGTGATTTTACTAATTTTCTTTCTTTCTTTTAATTTAAACAATGGGTTAATTGGTTTTTAAGTTACACAACTAAACGAACCTATTTTTAATTTCTTCTATCTTTCAAAGAAGAAATTATTGTAATCAATTTTTTTGACGAATTTGCGTGTTTTAGGGATCCAATATCCCCAAAAACATGTTTATTCAAAACATCTGTCTGTCCCAGTGTCACCATCATACTATCAAAAAGTGTATGAAGTTATGCATAGAATAATCCAAATATTTTGTGCATATATTTGACTGTAACTAGCAAGTTCTTCTTCAATATGGAAACATTTCGCTGTAAGGCGGTGCTGTAATTGCAATTTTTGTGCTATTTTCATTGTTCTACCATCGAATACTGTATGAAGTTATGCATAGAATTGAACCAGATTTCTTTGGATACATTTCTGGGAATGACTGTCTGGTCTTCCTTCAATTTGAAAATAGTTTGTCCAAAGATGGTACTGTAATAATGATTTTTGTAAAATAATTTTGATTTTTCATAATCCTTACAGAGAATTGGCGGTTCGTGCAGCGATGCGAACTCCGTATATTTCTAAAATTGGCTATTCGCAAACAACTGATGTATAGCAGAACAGAAAAGAATATTGATATTAATAAATATCATGATCGAGATTAACTCATTCTTAATCTAATTAACTGACTGCAGCAAAAATTCTAGATGAAAATAAAAGTTGGTATAGTACTGAACTAACAATATTGAAGTAGTATTAATACAGTTGACTCTCTCTACAACGGAACTCTATCCAGCGAATTTCTCTATTTAACGAATTTTTTGTAGGAACGGTCAATTTTTTTTATAAGTACATTAAAAATAATCTACATATAGCGAAATATATATCTCCATTTAACGAATTTTTTCAAAAATGTTCTTTTTATATGTTCTGAAAACGCTTCAAATTATTTGTAGAGTAAATTCTTTTCATTGATTTCTCGTTTATAAGTCATAGCTACATAGCATCGTCTACCTTATTCCTTATATCTAAAAAAAGACATTCAACCCCCCCCCCCCCCAAAAAAAAAAAAAACATTATTTTTGCATGTTTATACTTGACTTTGTTTTAGCCAAGGTGAGCTTGCGTTCTTGGAAAAGAGTGAAACATTTGCTTGCTATTGGAACGATTTGCAATAATCACAAAGCATCCTAAAAGATAAAACTATTCCATTATCGTCTTGAAAATGGTGTTTATTTCTTGGTTTGGATAGTAAGTCAGCAATAAGGAAGGGGTGAGGGGGCAATTGCAGAAAAGGTTGTTTTTTTCATCAAGTTTTCATCGATCTAAACTAACTCTCATTACTTTTAGAGTTTATGTTTGTTGTTTGTGGCGACTTGGAACATTTTTTGTTGTGAGAGATCATTTGAATGAAGAATTGTTACTAAACGTCATCTATGCTGGTGTTATCTTCTACTGCATCTGCATAAAAACTCCTTTGGGATAAGTATAATGCTTTCTTATAAAGTACAAAATTTTTTGCCGTTTTCTATTCAATGAATTTTTTGACTGAACGACAGATTTCGTTATATAGAGACTCGACTGTATTTGTAAATATTTTTTGAAACATTCAGATATATGGAATAGAAGAGAGTTTTGGGATTGGTGCATCCAACTAGTTATTTTCATGATTTCATTATAAATATTTAAAATTAAAAGTTTTTTTTTTTTTTTGGCTTATAAATTTGAAAGTGATTTAACTTAAAATAAAATTAAATGTAGCTTAAGGTAAAACAGTATTAAATAATTAAAACATGAAAAAAATCATTAAGTAAACCCATGTTTGGAAATAACTCTTCAACCATTGGTATATTCGTAAGCCTTTTTATGTTTACATTATAAATAGAAGCTATGTATTTCTTTGTGAAATTACTTTACAATTATAAAATAAACATATTGATAAATGTGTAAAATTTGTTCTATAAATTATCTGCATTTCATTGTACAAATTATTAGCAATTATCAGCATTTCATTGTAATTATCAGCCATTATCAGCGTTTCATTGACAAATAAGCAGAACATTTAAATGTTTGAAGTACATTTTTTATTCAATATTATTAATATAGACATACAGGGCTTGAACTTTGGCATGGGATGGCTAAATTCATGCCTTAAAAAATCTTACGGCCAAGACATTCCTGTTTCCCAAAAAAAAAAAAAAAAATCCCTTTTTGAACTTTTTTTCTTTTGTTAAATGGCGATCAAATCTCAGGACTGACTGACTATTTTTGTGATATTTTCCGCTGTCAATTGGCAAATCTCACAGTTTTCTCTTAGGGCAATTATACAAAATTCATGATTGGTTTTTTGCATTTGATTGAAAAACTTTGTAATTTTTCTCACAATTTTCTCACTTGCTCGCCTCGCAAACTTTTGCAACTTTTTTCTCGAGACCGATTGCCAAATTTCACAATTTTTTTCTCTCAACTGAATGTGACAAATTTAGCTATTTTATTCTGCGACTGAATGTAAAATTTCCTTTTTTGTTTTAGTGACATTCTGCTGAAATTAATTATTTCCCGGTGTCCAGCTGAAAAATTTGTGTTTTTTCTCTGTTACCTGCTGATGATTTTCATGATATTTGCTTGTGACAGGCTAACAAATTTCACAATATTTTACTGTAAATGACTGATGAATTTCGCTATATTTTCCCACTGCCGAAGTTCCCTCAAACTTCAAATTTTTTCAGACCGATTGGCTATTTTTAAAAATTTATTTTTGCCATGGTGGACAAAATCAGCGATATTTTTTCTATGGCCGATTTCTGTATTTTGTGAATTTCTTTTTCTAATTTATTTTGTCTCTTTTGCCGAAACAAGAAATTGCTAAAAGGACAGTAATGGTCACTAGAGTCTGATCTCTATCTAATTAGCCTGGAATCAGTATTAAACAAAATTAGATTAGATCTTGTGTTGCACATTGGAAAAAAAAAATTTTTTTTTTACAATCAATGGTTCAGCATTAGATTTTTTTTCATTTTTCGAAATCATCGCACATTTTTCTCGCACATACAATGGGCTTGATAATCATACTTCTTTTTTCATTTAAAAGATAATCTTTCATACGATGTTTCTGTTTGGATTCGTTTTTTTTCCATATCTGATAATTTGCATCTGCCCATTTTGTAACTTTTTATTTTCTTCTTTATTAAAAATGACATTTTGATTTCCTATTCAAATAAAAATTCTTCTAAATTTAAAGAATTTCGTAAAAAAATGATAAATAAATAAAATGAGGGCATCCATTGTCCAAAGCAAGATGTTTAAATGTTTCCCATTGAGTTAATGAAAATCAGTAAAAACATTATTTTTATGATGATCAAAACATGACTGATGTAATAAGAGTCACATACGATATATGTCATGGATTTCCTGGACCAATAATAAACAAAATAAAATGCAGACACCACAAGGTCCATTCTCAACCGATAACATCAACCGCTTTCCAAATGATTGAAAAAAAGTGGCAAACTTTAAGGAAACACATTTAGAAACAATAAATAGTTTATGTGCATAGTTCACAGAAATTAGGACATGGCCTTTTTAAATAAATCATTTCTCATGGAATAGAAGAAACCTACTGATTATGCCCTTTTCAGAATTTCATATGGGTTTAAAATTCCGTTGCATAGAGAACATAATTCAATTAGCTAAAATGTCAGAAATTATAGTATTGACGATAATTCCACTAAGTGGTATGCCATCACCGCAGGATATTGACAATACAATCATCTAAATGTATTATTCTTGCAAGTAAATTAAAAACAAGTTGGAAATTGCACGTGAACGTAGCAAATGAGGTGCATTCGTACGAGAACGAAGTTTTAAAAATATTCAAATCTTGCTGATATAGTAGAGCGTACTTCGGATACAGTATAACAGTCGAAATCTTTTTTGTGTTCCTTTAAATATACAGAAAGTAATTTTTATTACACCTCAGAAACGTATATCTTATTCATAAAATTTGAAATAGTTGAATATAATTAAAACACGCCCCAAACAATGTTTACCCATATAGCATTATGTAGTGGAATACTTTTGTGTGGCCCTGTAATTTAATAATGAAAATTCTTTGCATTACAGATTTTACAGAATGCATATTTTAGTATATACTTCATAGATTCATGCCAATTCTATTGTGTTCGAATGAGTGTAACATCATAAAAATGCATTTGAAACTTTTTCCCATTACCGTAATGTAATGGAATACCTTTGATTGTCCCTGTAAATGATCTATGCATCCGACTTTCATAACATTTGAAATGACTCGATAAAATTACGTAATAATTATATGTTTTAAATTTCAAACGATTAAAATGCATTTGAAATTTTTTTCCCAATTGACCGTAATGTAACGGAATCCTTTTGATTGTCCCTGTAATTGATCTATGCATCCGATTTTCATAACATTTGAAATGACTCGACAAAATTACGCAATAACTATATGTTTTAAATTTCAAACAAAATAAAATAAAATAAAAATAAGAAAGTGTAACTTACAAAAGATTCTAAACCACACAAAATCGAATAAAATCTAAATTAAAATATTCATTTAGCAACTCCATTATTAATTGTTCATAACACTGAATGAAAATTGAAAAATAGATATGATATATATAAGGCTTGATTCTTTTCATTTGTTTTAATTAAAATAGACATTTTGGATAATTATCTTGTTGTTGATTTAAATTATTTTAATGGAATTTCGTCATGCTGGTATAAATTAAATATTTAAATGGCATGTAAAAAATAATAGTTTTTTTTTTTTAATTTCTTCCTTCTCATATAGTTTAACACCCCTGCATTTACAAATGTTATGAGGAAAACTCTCTCTGCCTGGTAAAACCTGAATTTCAAGCCCTGATAGTCAAAGATATATAGTTTCTGTAAATTATATTCCAATATGTTTAAAAGTTGTAATGGTGTGTGAAACATGTTTGCAATTTATTATTTGAGATGGCATTGCATAAAGAAATAAACAAACATTCACCATATCTAAAAACACATTCAGTACCGGATATCCGGCCAGATATCTGAATCCGGCAGGCAAATCGGATACCGGATATCCAATATCCAGCAAAATCAGTATCCGGTGCATCCCTACTTAGAATCAACTATTAAAATTTGGACATCCTGATCTTTGTGCAAAATCATAAATGAAAATGTTATTGTTTATATTGTAAAGTATATAATTATTTATACATTTTTTATAATTAATTGTCTGTACACTTAAAATATTCAGTTGTTAAATTCTTGTTGCTGTAAGTTTATATTCTACTTTTTAGTTTATTAATGTAAACTGATCGAGCAGTAGCAAAAATGTATGGTCAAAATATTTTTAAAATTTAATTTCATGCTGTGTTCAGAATTAGAATGAGAACTTTTGCTCAATATATCATATCTGGCAGATAACATGCAATTTGAAACATGAAAATTTGTCAAACACTGCTGGTGCACATTTTACAACAGGTATAAATATGAAAACTTTAAGGTTATATTCCAATCCAAACTGCTTATTTTCAGATTTATTTTTAAATGCATTTTTTATTCTCAAATATATTAAACTAGCAAATTCTCTTATTTAGAAACTACAGTGTGCCATGCTTGTCGATTTTTTGATAAATAAATAAATAAAAAAATATTGCAAAAAATGCTTTCAAAGTTGGCATTTTGAACTGAATTTTCTGAAGCTGGAGGTATGGGAATGAAAAATATGATCATACTGAGAATTTTTTTTTTAATTAATCAAATTCTTATTAATTAAACAAAAGATAAAATCACATAACCTCTTATACATCTCTTCTAAAATCACCTCAGCAAGTTTCATGTTTTTATTTTTGAAAATGAGTCTGAAAATATCGAGCTATTAAGGATGGAAAAATGTTTTTTCAAATACACCCTTAAGCATAAGAATTATGATTAGCTTGTTAATGAACAAGAGAAGAGTGTGTAATTATTTGAATGAATGAGAGTTTAACTTCAAGTGCTTTGTGGTGACTCAAGCAGATTGGTTTGATGACAGTATATCGCATCCTTGTTACAAAAATGTTATAACTCAAAAAACTTTATTTTTCACTAAATGTGAAAAACTGCTTCAGTCTACAGTAGACTCAATAGCCAATTTGCAAATACATCTATTACCTGGTTGCTTGATTTTATCTGTGTTATCTTCTACTTTTAATGATTGGTAGAGGAGTGTAAACCACATAGAATGGCAACCATAATTCAAAAAGCCCAATTTTTGAGCTATGACACTTTTGTAGGAAGGGCTCAATCTGTTTTACTTATTTTTCTTTATGTTCATACTAGTCATAAATTTAAATGCTCTTTATTGTACTTTTATGCTATATATCTATTGAAAGTTTAGTTCATAATATAATGAATATGCTCCTAAAAAGTCAAAAATACAGACTCCTATTGTCAACGCATGTTTTGTGCCTCGATATAGGGTGATTTCTTTTAACTTTCTTTGCCAAAACCAATATGAAAAGTTTCTGAATAATTTGCATTAAAAAAAATTAATAATTTTACATTTTAACATTTTGATATAATGTAGTGATGCACAACCTTTTTGCCAAAAATTGTTTGCTACCATAAAATTTGAAAAGTGACGTTTGTGTCATTTAATAACAAAGTTTCTGTCATTATTATAAGGAAAATTACTCTGCATGATAATCTTGGTGTCATTGTGGCCCATGGTTGTGCATCCCTAATATAAAGCAAGATTTTTCAATTTATGCTTGTTCTTAGAGTACAAGAGATCATATGAATTACGCATCCAGCTTTATCCACTGCATAACAAACAAACAAACAAACAAAAAAATCATGGGGCTTAAATAAATATAAAAAATATGTTATTTTAATGTATTATTAATCCTTTCATTATTTAATATGATGATATCCATTTTGAATACACATGTTTCTGCAAGTGATTGGAAGTAGCATGCTGCAAGTTGTTTGAAACAAGGAATAAATACATGAACCATTATAATTCTCATATAAGCAGATTTCAACTTTCTCAATATTTTTTAATGAATTTTAGGTTATATTTGCTTTTAACTTATTATTCTATCTGTTTAATAATCATATAATTCAGGGCGGGATTTGCGCCCAATATTTTGAAATCCCGCCCAAAGGAATAACGTGGACGGGAGGCTCCCGCCCAAAAAATTTTACATTTTGAAACTATGATCAACTCCCACGACCATTTTGCAGATTTTGTGATATTTTCGTGCGACTGATCGACACATTTTGTGAGTTTTTTACTGTGAAGCATCATTGAAAATCATGATTTTTTTCGCAACCGATCGAGAAATTTCGCAATTTTTTTCCAGCAATCGATTGATGAGTTTCGTTCTATTTTCCGCGGCGAAAAAAAGGCGATTCTTTTCTGAATTTAAATAAAACAAATAAATAAATAAAAATAAATAAATAAATAAATAATTAAAATTAAAAAATTAATGCATTAAAATAAAAAAATTATGAAACAGTGATGCCACAAATGCACTATAGCTCGTAAATTAGGCAAAAAATCAGAGATGGCACACAAAAAGAGTTATTATGCGCCCCACAGGACACGTGATTTCGTAAAAAACGGCAAATATTGTTAAAAAATCGCGAAAAAATGCCTAATTTCCCGCACAATTCGTCAAAAGATTCGCGAAAGAATGGCTAATTTCGTCCTGTAGAATGGCAGTTTTCGTCAAAAAAAGTCGCAGGAAAACGCCAAATTTCGTCCAAAAATCGCGAAAAACAACAAATTTCAACAAAAGATTCACTGTAAACGACAAATTTCTTCAAAAGATCGCGAAAAGTGCCAACTTTCGTCAAAAAAACCCACAATAAAATCGCAGATTTCATCAAAAGATCATGAAAAAACAGCAAATTTCCTCAGAACATTCACGAAAAAACAGCAAATTTCTTCAAAAAATTCTTTAAAAAACAACAAATTTCATCAAAAAATCCCGACAAAATGGCAGATTTCCTAAAAAGATCATAAAAAAGACAAATTTCTTTAAAAAATAGCTAAAAAATGCAAATTTCGTCAAATTGAACTTCTCACCCTGGCCTCCCCCAAAAAAGTAATATTGCCGGAAGTGCATATTTCTGTCAAATAAGCTAATTTTCTTGCTTCATTTTTTAAAAATTTATTTCTTTGCTGCTCTAAAATCCGTTTATGACAGCTCCAAATCTTTCTGAGCTAATGCAATTCCTGAAAGTAGCTGTTCATTAAACAAAAAGCATCCTTTTACTTAACAAAAGTTTCTGTTCTTTAAGAAAGAATATTCTTCGATAAATTTGACTTGCCCCTTTTTAAAAGAAATGTGAACAATAGTGATATTTCTTATCTTCTATACTCAAATAAGCATTATTTTTTAATTAAATTTGTATCTTAATCTTGTACATTTAATATACAGAAAAATAATATTGGTTTTAATTATAACAATTAATTATAAATATATCAAATTAATTACAAGTTTTATTAATTATTATCAAAACAATAATTAGACCTGTAACAAAAATAATTAGCACCAGGAAAGAATTTACCACCAATAAAAACTAAACAGTATAAAAGTTTTTTGCATTTTGCATAATTATTCTGAATTATTGATAAAAATTGCTTCAGTCCTTTTTGTCATGTCTGTATTCTGGTAATTCTTTAAATAGAACATAAAATAATAGCGGGCTTTAAGCATTTTTTTCTCCCTCACAAACAGCTAAACTCCCCTCCATTTGTAAATGCTGGTAGGGAGACTCCCCTCCTTCGAAAAATTAAATTTCAAGATCTGTAATTTTAATAAAATAAGTAAAATCAAAATGACACTTGAATAGAATATTGTAAGAATTAAAAAAATATATATTAAATGCAAAGTTATTCTCATTTATTCAGACAAAATTGTCATTTAAAACATAATGGTTCAAAAATTGTTCTCAAACATTTAATTATCACACAATATCTAAAGATTTCCTTCCAATTAATTTTGCTGCAAATTTTAACCTCCTCAGTCCTGAGGCAAAGTTTATATGTAGCAATAAAAACAAAAACCAATTTAAAGTTACTATAAAACACATCAAAAGATGCATCAGTGTATATATTGATGCTTATAACATGCACATATTTATTAAAAAATTCTAGAAATAATTTTAACAATTCTAGAAGCATCGAAATTGATTTAAAGGGTGTTCTTTAGAAACTCTAGGCGACATAAGGACTGAGGAGGTTAAAAAAGAAAAAAAAATCAACACAATAAAATTTAGTTTAAAGTTATTAATTATTTACATTCTCTCCTCCCCCCCCCCCCCTAAAGATACAAATTGCATTATTTTTTTCTTCATTTGATATTTTATAACTAAAATTTTGCAACTCTTCTATAATTAAGTCTGTAGCCAATTGGTGTATTTTAGTGTGTGCTAAATTTATTTCTTTATAACCATTGTTGTAATTGTCATAAATTTGAAATTATGATGTTGAGAACATTTCTATTTGATAAATTAATTTAGTTTAATTGGTTAGTCAAATTCTTTAAATTAATCTGGAATCATGCAAGATTGTAATTTTGATCAGTTAAAAAACTAATTTTAAGTAAAAAAGTGGCCAAAACCGGTTTTAATCATCTGAAATTTGTCAAAATAGTTGAAATTCAATTAAATAATATTAGCTTACATAATTTATCAAACTGCAGGTATGTTTAAGTAAATACAGCCAAACCTCATTGATGTTATGAATAACAAGCCTCATTTATATCTTATTACCATATTATCATACTGCTATAACATTATGTCACTTTTAACTGAAACAGCCAATCTTTATTTAAAACATAAATACAGATGTTACTTACCTTATATATCTTGCAATCTTTTATAATTATAACTCCATAATAGTTTAGTTTACATTTACCCTTAGTTACAGTATTGCACTCAAAAGATAAAATTCTATTGTAACAATTGCATTGAGGAGTGAAATAAAAGTAAGAAATGCTAAAGTTTTTTTTTTTTTTTTTTTTTTTTTTTCACAAACCTGCTTTTGTGCGCTAATTAAACTGTGACATCTCTTTGCCAGTGATTATGTGGATTCTAATAAGAAGAAGGAAAATAAATGAAGTTGTTTGTCTTGAGTATTGGTGGATTTCTTCAGATTTAACATAAATACTAGCCAGTTCTTCTTATAAAGACTTTCATGTGTAAGTTTATGTTCTTGGTGGATCAGTCTTTGGAAACAATATCAACATCAGCAGTGCAATGGATTTTGAATATACATATATATTTATTCTTGTTACATGGAATATAAAATATTTTTAAAGTATATGTATAATGTAAACTATTTTAGTCATGAACAAAATAATTCTTCAACTGTATTAACCCCTTAACATACAGTGTTGCCGGGTCCGCAATACCTAAAGTTCCCCTCTGTTTAGAGACACAAAAACTCCGTGAATATTTCAAAAACTACTCTAATGGCTACTTTAAATCTTTCTTATGAGTTCTAGATGGCAGCACCACAGAGATCAAACTCTACTGTTTTTAAATAATAGGTCAAATGTTTTACAGTAATACGTGCTTCACAGCAACGCTCTTCTCATTGCGCTTATCAATGCTTTACTTATGGGAGGTTACCACTTCGGCAACAGCTGTATAATTAAAATGGTTAGTGCAATCTTTACAAAACATTACTTGTGTACTCCTCTAGGCCTAAATAGATTGCCTAATTTTTTTTTCTTTAAATTCCAACTTTAAAGAGTAGTGCGCCGAAAAGGGTTAAAGCCATATTATATTTATATATGTGTATATATAATTATTAATCAATACTATTAACATTAATAATTATTAAATATAGATTGTGTTTCCCATATCTTATGTAATATTTTATAGCACAAACATATTTCATAAATATATATATATATTTTAAGTGTCATTAATGCATAACAATATTTGGTGGGCAGTAATGAAAACATTTATTTGAAATTTGTAAATTTCATAAGGCACATGGTGAATGTTTATGCCAACTCTTCTCCATTAGAAAAGTTATTTTTAAAGTTTGATCTCATCCAGAATAAACTATGAAAGTGTTTTTAATAAAACTCTTAATTCTTTTTTTTTTTAGTTCTAAGTAATATTTATTAAAAATTACAAAAAGAAAAAAAAAAGTAATATAAATTTAAGTATAATACAATTTATGTGTACAATGTGCAACAATATTCAATATTGTTAAATGCTATAGCGATAAATCCTTTCAAATGTTGTACTGAATTTATGATTTCCGAAAATAAATTTCTGTTTCTTTTACAAATCAAAATGAGTTTTGACCAAACATATTTTGACCAGGGCATATAAAACTTGTTTTAACCATGGTTAAAATCAGTACAACCTTGGAATTGCGTTAAATCTGTTTATATATATATTACTTCTCTATAAATTTTAGCATGTAAAAATTTGATAACTATAAAATGCTAAAAATGTACTGACTAAATAATTATAATTACTTATTCAAAGGGATTCTTAATTTTCAATTTTTATAATTTCAGAAATTCTTGAAAAGAATCACCTTAAAGAAAATTTCAAACGTCTAAAAGATATTCAGGCCAAAGCCAAACAGAGATCTGTGGAAAAACAACCTCTAAAACCTCTTAGAGCTTTGAATAAATATAGTGAAGTTCAACCCAAAGTATCTGAAGTATTTAATGTAAGTTTATTATGTTTCATTAATTTTTGATTGCTTAAAAAATTAGAATTAGTAAGTTTTGTTTTTTAAATTTATAATCTTTTTTAAGATTTATAAACACAATCATTATTGACTGGCAAGTAAGTCACCGTCACATGATTGCTTTATCAATTGGTATGATTGTATTAAAAATAATAAAATGTGATTGCATATTCATCATGTATTGGAGTGTACCCAGTTTTTTCTTGCAGTTTATTTTGTTGAGATGTCCAATGGCAGAGTAGACTGCCAAACAATTTGAGTAAATAATATTAGCTGAGTATATTCCAGCTATCTCAATAGGTAAATCTTCAGCAATTTAAGCCAGAGTTTCTGTATTTGACTCCCACACAGTCATTTTTCCTCCTTTGTTGGAAAAATCAGAAGTCATATAATAAAACTAATTTTTCTTCTCGTTTTTTTCTTTACATTTTAGTCATTAGTACAGATATTTATTATAAAATATCATTGTGAAATTTTTTTGTTGTTTGGAATTGATTTGAAGAAACTAAGTTTTTTAATTCTTTATTGTAAAAAAGTTTGAAAAGGAATTTTTGTGGAAAACCTATTTTAGCTTTTTAAGGTTAGAAATAGAAAAATTAATTTTTACTGGTAATGCTAATTATATCATTTCAAGCCAAATCTAATATTTTTTTATGTATATATAAAAATTTTAAATTTAAATAAAATGTTATACATTAAGATTTGTCAAATATTGTTTTTTGCAAGTAGATTTAAAAAAAAAAAAAAAATCAAGAACATCTGCATATTTATTTAGATATGTTTGATAAAAGCTTTAATTGAGAGAGAAATTTTTTCAGGTACCTGTTATAGAAATTTTATGTTTTTTGTATTTAATAGGGTATTTAAACAAGATCTAATATTGTTTAATGTGAGTAAGAAAAGTTGTTTTCATATATGATAATTGAAATGATATGTTGGAACATTTACTTATATTTTTAAAGAATCATTAGGTTTCTGTTTTAGCATTATATAATAATCTAATTTTACATCAGGTAATGTTTTAATTTTGTCACAAGTTAAAAAAATTGTGAACTTTTCAATTTTTAAACTTATGATTGTTATTTCATTACTTGTCGTGCTGTTTATAATATAATATTAAATCACACTGAAATTGCCTATATATTGTCTATATATAATATGTGTTATAAGTAAATTTTAAAGTTTTGAAATTTTTTATCCATGAACATTTGGCATATACTTTCTGAAATAATTTGAACTGAGAAACATGAATTGCTGTGTGTCTAATAAAAATATTTGATAGAAATTTGATTTGGAATTTTTTCAGGTGTCTATTTAACATGTTCGCTGCTACTCCCGCACAAGTGCGTGATATGGCGCCTGCGTTAAGAATGTCAGCCATTTTTCCTTCCTTAACACTCTAAAATACATAATTCTAATTATATATATATCGTAATATTGTAAAATGGCATGGCTTACTATCTTATATTTTGTTCCAACTTCCATCTTTCTTCTTTGCCGGCATTTTCCAATCTTCCGATCTTTTGTTTACATGTTCAAATCAATCGCTTATCTTTTGTTTTTCCGATCGTCGCTGATGGGTGTGTTCATCCTGGTTTTATCGTTCCGTTCGATCGCAATCCGCAAGCATCGCGGATCGCAACTCGTAAGTGGCTGTCTTGCATTTCTTCCATCGCAAGTCAGGAGCTCGCTTGCTCAACTCGGAGGGGCGTATCCAGTTTCGAATTGCCGCTGCTATTTAAACCGGCTGAGATATGTTGTGCGGGGGATTTTGAAGCGATGTTATGTTTCAAGATAGTTGATGTTAAAGTCAATATGATATAGTTTCAGAAATGTATTTTAAATTCATCCAGTTTTAAAGTTTTAAAGTTAACATCTAGTTGTTTAATTACGCCAAATCCGTTGCTGGACATTTAATTGTGAAAATGGTTATTCAACTTCGCCCGTTTGTCATTTTACCAGCAGTCATAATCCATTTGTGTTTTTAATTAAGTTTTCATATTCATTTGTGGACATTATCATCTTCAGTTAAAACTCTACATGTTTTCAAGACTTTTCATCGAAACAGTTGGTGTGCCGTATCATTGGAATTTCTCCAGTACGTCGATAGCTCTTATCCATAAGTGAGTCCGTTTTGTTTTCAGTGCTATCCTAATATTGTTATATGCCATGCCATGCCATTTAATAAGTAATATTATGTCATTATATAGAATAGTTTTAATTTAAATACGGAATTGAACTTATTTTCTGTTTACATTTTACCAGTTATATTTTTCATCTAAGTTGATACATATTTTATTTAAACTGGAATATTATTTCATGACATAGAATAACTTTAATATAAATCTGGAATTGAACTTGTTTCTGTTTATGTTATGCCTGTTATATTTTTCACCTGGATTTATACATGTTTTTATTTTAACTTGCATTTATATTTTCGTTAATAAACGTTAGTATTATTTCACTGAAAAACAGTTTCTTTAATGAATGTCTTAAACTACACTGTCACAATGTCACCAATACTTACTCTCTTAGGTCACCGAAGTTGCACTATTATAAACTGCTAAATTTTATTTTGTTTTAGACGGTTCTTGTTATAGAACCGATCACGGGTTATGGGCCCAGAGCGAATACGCTTTTAAACCCTTTACGGCGGCCATAACCTAATTGGTGACATTTCAAAAAATTTGACAGTTGTTTGTAGTATGCGGCCATTGGACCTCCGAGTCATTTTAGAGGGGGGGGCCGCAATATAAAAAAAAAAAAAAAAAAAAAAAAAATTTTTTTTTTTGAAGGTTAAATGAATTTTTTTTTTCCATTGATATGAAATACAAAAAGGTTTTTTTTGGATAACTTATAATAGAAATTTTGTTTATGTACTATCTGACCACTAAGTACGTTATTTAAAAAAAAAAAAAAAAAAAAAAAAAAAATTTTTTTTTTTTCCTCTTTCCTGTCAAATTTTTCTGTTTAAGGCATGGCCATGGCTAACATACAGGTGTGCATAACAAAACTGAATTCTCATAATTATGGAACTTGGGCAGCTGACGTTAAGTATCTACTATTAGATAAAAATGCGTGGAGCATAGTTAATGGCACTGAAAAGGCTCCTGATGAAAATGACTCTGTAGCGACAAAAGAATATCAATCCAGAGTCAGGTCTGCCCTATCAATTGTGTATTTAAATGTTGAAAATGAATTCCGGAGAATCATAGAAAATATCGACGACCCTCATGAAGCCTGGACTAAACTTAAACTGCATTTTCAGCCTGATAACCGGGCACGCCACATGCAGCTCTTTGGCGAAATACTTTCCTGTAAAATACAACCTGAAGAGCCCGTTGATATGTTTGCAGCTCGCCTCCAAAGACTTGCTGACCAACTTGCTGCGATAAATGAGCCAATCAAAGAAACTTACCTTACATTTCAATTGCTTAGATGGCTCCCGAAGAAGTTCGACAACATGGTGCAAGGGATTCTGCGATGGCCAGACCAACAGTTCACATTTAAAGATGTTCTTACAGAGTTAGTCGCAGAGGAGTCCCGTATCAAACTACGAGAGGACGACAGAATAGATGCCGTGCAGTCTCATTTCTCTAGAGCCCGTTCCTCAAAGAAGTGTTCCTTTAAGCCTAAGTTCAAAGGTCGGTGTCACAAATGTGGACGCAGAGGACATTTACAGAGCCAGTGTAGAGTGCCTGATGTCACCCGCCAGGAATCCTGTCTTAGCTCTAGTTCCAGAAGTTCCATGATGCCTAGAGACTCCTCCAATTCCGGTTCCGTGGTGTACAGAGACTCTTCCAGTTCTAGAAATTCTTCTTTGTCCAGAGGTTCCTCTTTTTCCAGAAATTCATCGAAAGACTCTTCCGTATCCAGTCCTGTCCGTGCTCAATCTGATGGTCGTAGATCCAGAAAAGATGTGCCTCGCAACCGACGTCAACGTAAGCCAACAAGCCAGGTAAATTACCTCATACAATCTAATCTGAGTAACATAAAATGTGGTGGAGACGCCTGGGTCTTTGACACAGGTGCCTCCCACCATTTCTGTAAAGATAAAAGTTTATATGTTAAGTTCAAACCATTAAAAAATGAGGAATTGGCTGTTGCTGTTGACGGTGCTACTTTCCCTATCGAAGGCACCGGTTTAGTGGATTTAAAAATAAATGGGGAAATGGTTCGCTTCGGCGACGTCATGTATTGCCCTAGTCTAAGACATAATTTAATTTCAGGTCCCAGACTTGATAAAATGGGTGCCAGGTTCAAAGGAGGTGAGGGAAGGGTCAAGGCATATCGGGATTCTGGCACACTTTTTCGTGCTTTTCTTAAAGATGGCATTTACTGCCTCTATCCAGATCCTAACCATAAAAATAGAAATAAAGACCCTAAAACTAACCGTAATCAAAATCCTAAAAAGGTACGTTTCCAAGCCTCAACCGTTCAAAAAGATGATTTTAAACTCTGGCATAGACGCCTTGGGCACATCAGTTCCACATTAATTGAACATACTCTAAAATGTAATGGCGTTAGGGGCTTACCACCCATTAAATGTAAAGACTTTGAATGTGAAACATGTAAAATTAATAAACACAGACGAACCTCATTCCGCCCAATAAACCAAATAAGATCTAAACGACCTCTAGAACTGCTACACACTGACCTGTGGGGTCCGACACAAATAACAGGGCGAAACGGGGAGAAGTATTTCCTAACTATAACAGACGACTTCTCTCGCAAAGTGTCGGTATACCCCTTATGCAGTAAAACACAGGTGTTTAAAGTATTTTCTAACCACGTAAAAAGAGCAGAAAGGTTTTTGGGCACCAAAGTAAAAGAAGTTCGTAGCGACAATGGGCGGGAATTCGATAATGAAGCATTCACCAAATTCTTTGAGGACAATGGCATACGACACGAATTTACCAATGTATATTCTCCGGAGCAAAATGGAGTTTCAGAACGTTTAAATCAAACAATAATGGACGGGGCTCGCTCAATACTCAATGAAAGTAAACTCAGTCTCAAATTCTGGCCAGAAGCTGTCTTATACATCGCATACACTCTTAACCGAATATGTCACAAAACTAAAAAAAAAACTCCTTTCGAATATTATTGTGGTAATAAACCATCCATAAGACATTTACGACCTTTTGGTACGGTGGCATATGTGGGGGTACCTAAACAACTAAGAAACTCCAAATTCGATCCGAAGGCTAAAAAGGGTGTTTTAGTGGGTTACGCAATGTCTACAAAAGGCTACAGGGTATGGATTCCCGAAACCAATAAAATAATAGAGACAATAAATGTTAGGTTTGGTGACGAATCTGTATCCAGAAGTATCCACAAACACAGTGAACAAGGTCCAAGCTATTCAATAGGCACAAACCCATTTACAACTTCGGAGCAGCGCAACGGAAGCGATCTGGGACCCTCTTACATCCTAAGTTCCGAACCACCTGAAATAGACCCTTTGACTGACCTTCAACCTGACAGATTTACTTCAGAAACACCACCCACTCAAAGTATTAGACCGAGTACCTCTAAATCTTCCGACTCTGCCTCCCCACACCCATCTGAGGGTGACAGTGACGAGGATGGCGAGGATTTTTCTAGAACTCTCAGGGAAGCTGTCTGGTTCCGTAAGCCTGTACCCAGGCCTGACAAATCGAGAACCGACGTCTACTATTACGAGTTGGGTGAAACACAACGTCTAAGATCACTGAAGGAAGTAAGAGATTACTGTCAATCTAATGGTATCAAATTTAATCCGTCACTGTTCAGTTTTAAAGGAAGCAATAAGTACCAAGGCATTGTAAAGTCCGCTCCTAGTGCTAGCTCAAGTCCTAGTTACACACCTCCACACACCTCTTTCTCTGAAACTCATAAAACCAATACCTGACTAGAAGACTCCATACCTAACACATATAAACAGGCATTAAAATCCCCTCAGTGGGAACTCTGGAAACAGGCTATGCAGGAAGAGATGGATGTTATAAATAAAAGACAAGTATGGGTATTAACATCTCTGCCACCCAACACCGAACCGCTAGGCTGCAGATGGGTATTCACCATCAAACGAGACGACAAGGGACGGGTTGCAAGATATAAAGCGAGACTTGTAGCACAAGGCTATAAACAAGTCAGGGGTGAAACGTACGATGAGACGTTTTCGCCCGTAGTCAATTTCAGTCTAATTCGCTTTTTCTTTGCAGCCCTTGTCTCATGTCTCGGATGGATCCACACTCAGTGTGATGTAAAAGGAGCCTATCTGTACGCTCCTCTTTCTGATAACATCTACATGAAACAACCATCAGGGTTCGAGGTAAAAGGTAAAGAACATTTAGTCTGCAAACTCCAGAGGGCCCTTTATGGCCTCCACCAGAGTGGATGAGTATGGTTTTATGAATTACATAAGATTTTAATTTCTCTTGGTTTTAAAAAGTTAGAGTGGTGTAATTGCGTCTATACGTTTTCTAATTATGTTGTTTTGTTACTATATGTGGATGACTTTGTAATATTAAGTAACCATCAGAAACATATTAATGAAATTTTAACCCTTTTAACAAAACATTTTGACATAAAAATCCTGGGGAAAACACGCAAACTACTTGGTGTTGAATTTGAGGAGGATGGGAATGGCACTATTTCAATTCATCAAATGCAATATATTGATGATATTTGTACAAGATTTAAAGAATTCAACTTTCCCATTACATCACTCCGTATAACTAAAGGTACTGTATATTCCAAGTCACAATGTCCTCAAACCGAAGCAGAAACCCAGGAAATGTTACAATATCCATACAGAAGTGTTTTGGGCTGCCTTTCATTTTTAACAAGCAGAACACGTCCTGATATTTCGTACGCTGTAAATATCTTCAGCCAATTCCAGAGCAATCCTGGGATTGTTCACTGGAATGGTCTCCTGAAGCTTTTAGGGTATGTCCAAAGCACAAAACACTATAAACTGAGGTTACCTTGTCACCACATAAACCTAATAACTTACACCGACGCGGATTTCGCCGCTAATAGGGATGACAGGACATCAATGGGGGGACAACTACTAATGTTAGACAAAGCTCCTATCATGTGGAGAGCCTTTAAACAAAAATCTGTCTGTTTGTCTACTATGGAATCAGAATTTGTGGCTTTAACAGAAGCAACTAAAGAGCTTCTATGGTTCAGTAGGATCATAACTGAATGTTATGACAAACATATTTTTACAGGTCCACAAGTTAAACCAACACTTTTAGTAGACAATATGGCCTCCATTGATTTTCTTAAGTCTCCCATTGAAAATTACAGAACGAAACACATTGACGTAAAATTATTTTTTGTTAGAGACCTTTTAAACCAAGAGATTTTTAATGTTAAACACGTAGCCAGTAAATCTAATCTCTCAGACATTTTCACTAAACCTTTAACAAAGTTTGATCTTAAAAAATTTATTGATGTAATTTTTAGTTATAAGTAATTTATATATATACATGATATTTAAATGCTATGAAAGAAAACTCCTCCTCCTTTGAACTTGTGTCAAGCATTAAGATGCTTGTTTAACTTTTCATGTTAAACCTTGAAGTTTAGCATTTTTTTTTAAAACTGAAATTTTTGTATATTTCAGTACTTTTCTTTTAAAAAATGTTTGAATATGTGATTATACTCTTGTTGTTTCATATTTGTTTCGTATGCATACGTTTCATAATATCATTTCATAGGTTTTGATATACCCTCATTTCAAACATCGCGGACAATTTAACTCCCGCTGGAATGTGGTCAGACCTCAGGATCGTTCATCCTCCGGGATCCGAGCAGCCTCGAAAAACGCCTCGTGAGGTGCCCTTGTAAATAGCCAGAGTGGTCTGCAGGGGGTAGCGGCGTTCTTGAGTGTTCTGATCACAGGAAAGCCTGTCGCGGGCATCGTTCTTTTTAAGTCTGTAAGTCCCTGTTTTTGTATAATGGAAATGTCACATAGGTCCCGTCCGTGGTGTTGAAAATCGAGTTGTATTTTTTATTGCATATGTAAATATGAAAATTTTTCTTCTCGTTTTAAGAGTATATATAACAAGTTTTTTTTTCATATTCAAATTGGCCAAATCATTTGCAAATGTATATCGTTTCAAAAGCTTAAGCATATTTTTTGTGTTGTCTTTCACGTGAGCGCTCACAGTCATTTAACTCTGTCACTATCATAATCATAATTCATAATCGTTATCATGATCATGATCGTTATTGTTCTCATTATTGAAATTTTCTCATTTGCATAACATGTATCTTTTATTGTCAAAGTATTTTTCATATTGTAATTCATGTATATTTATTCTTCATATTATCCTGAATTTGCGTTTATATGATAATCATTCTCTTCCAGAATAAATATGCAAATGTATGATTGTTTAAAGTTCATTTGAATATTGTACAAGTCAAAATCAAGAAAAAGATCATCATATTAAATTGTTATGTAAAGGTAACTCGTAGTCACTTGCACGTGACGAGGTAATTGTAATCATCTTTCATGGTTTTTTTTTCAGGAAAACGTTATCTTTATAGACTTTTGCTATTGAACTTTATTCGACGTGGAAAAAAAAACTTTTCGTTAGAGTTACAATTGTAACTGAACTTCCATGAAATGAAAAAGTTGTTAATCTAGTTGTTATATAATTGTTAAAATTGTTGTTATTGTTGAATATTGTTATTAACATTATTGAAAATTGATGTTTTTGATTAACCCTGTTGAAGTTATTGAATTTGTTGCGTTTATACTTGTTAATGTTAAGTTTCTGTTTTACTGATAACTATCGAAGTGTGATAGTTGATATTCTAATGTTTTACATTATTCTATATATATATATATAATTTACAATATCTGTTAATTATCCATTTTATTTTTAAGTACGAGTGTTAAGGGGGGGGGGCGATTGTCAGCCATTTTTCCTTCCTTAACACTCTAAAATACATAATTCTAATTATATATATATCGTAATATTGTAAAATGGCATGGCTTACTATCTTATATTTTGTTCCAACTTCCATCTTTCTTCTTTGCCGGCATTTTCCAATCTTCCGATCTTTTGTTTACATGTTCAAATCAATCGCTTATCTTTTGTTTTTCCGATCGTCGCTGATGGGTGTGTTCATCCTGGTTTTATCGTTCCGTTCGATCGCAATCCGCAAGCATCGCGGATCGCAACTCGTAAGTGGCTGTCTTGCATTTCTTCCATCGCAAGTCAGGAGCTCGCTTGCTCAACTCGGAGGGGCGTATCCAGTTTCGAATTGCCGCTGCTATTTAAACCGGCTGAGATATGTTGTGCAGGGGATTTTGAAGCGATGTTATGTTTCAAGATAGTTGATGTTAAAGTCAATATGATATAGTTTCAGAAATGTATTTTAAATTCATCCAGTTTTAAAGTTTTAAAGTTAACATCTAGTTGTTTAATTACGCCAAATCCGTTGCTGGACATTTAATTGTGAAAATGGTTATTCAACTTCGCCCGTTTGTCATTTTACCAGCAGTCATAATCCATTTGTGTTTTTAATTAAGTTTTCATATTCATTTGTGGACATTATCATCTTCAGTTAAAACTCTACATGTTTTCAAGACTTTTCATCGAAACAGTTGGTGTGCCGTATCATTGGAATTTCTCCAGTACGTCGATAGCTCTTATCCATAAGTGAGTCCGTTTTGTTTTCAGTGCTATCCTAATATTGTTATATGCCATGCCATGCCATTTAATAAGTAATATTATGTCATTATATAGAATAGTTTTAATTTAAATACGGAATTGAACTTATTTTCTGTTTACATTTTACCAGTTATATTTTTCATCTAAGTTGATACATATTTTATTTAAACTGGAATATTATTTCATGACATAGAATAACTTTAATATAAATCTGGAATTGAACTTGTTTCTGTTTATGTTATGCCTGTTATATTTTTCACCTGGATTTATACATGTTTTTATTTTAACTTGCATTTATATTTTCGTTAATAAACGTTAGTATTATTTCACTGAAAAACAGTTTCTTTAATGAATGTCTTAAACTACACTGTCACAATGTCACCAATACTTACTCTCTTAGATCACCGAAGTTGCACTATTATAAACTGCTAAATTTTATTTTGTTTTAGACGGTTCTTGTTATAGAACCGATCAAAGAAGCCAATCACGCGCCAGCGCGTGATGTGGGGTGATGTCCAATAGCCAGTCACGCGCTGGCGCGGGAAAACCTTTCACTGATTCTTTGTTATAAAAAGTATATCGGCTTCTGGGAAAAACCCACTTCTACAGTGCAGCATTAACTATCATCACATCTTTGCGCAAGCGGCAGCAATGGTGTTAAAAAAAGAAAAAAATCTGCATTTGAACTTTTTAATATGGCTTCATTATTTGTGCTTCTGCTTATAATATAATTTCAAATCTTACTGCTATTGTTTTTTGATCTGTTTGTTATAAGAAGATTTTTAAGTTTAAAAGTTCTTATCGAAGAAGATTTGACAATTTAAAAAAAAAAATTAAAATAGGTTAAAAATAATGAATAGTAGTCATTCTTTGTATCATGTTGTGTTACTTTGATGTACATAACTCTGTTATTTTACATACCCCCTCCCCTCTCCCAAAAAAGTTATATCTTAAACACACTCTTAAGTAACTTTTTCTATAGAAGATTCAATCTGGATTATACAGCAAAGGTAGAAACCATTTTTTATTTTTTTTTATAGATTTTTTTTATATTTAATATATTTTGCAATGCACAATAACAACACTAAAAAAGCATTTTTACATAAAAAGCATCAGAAATGTATGCAAGTAAAGCTTTCTTTGTTAAAAGTGATACATTTGTATTCACAGCATGACAGAAATTTAACTAAAGAAATTGCCAATGTTTTGTTGCTTACAATAGCCTTTTTAACTTGCATTATATCAGCAGTTTAAGCATATAATTTGATTATGTACCTCTTAAATTTGAGTTTTATTCATATTATATATTGATGATATTTTAAATTTGGTCTGGAATATTAGCTAGAAACAAATTCTAAACTATTTATATTCTTTTAAGTACATACAGATTAATCTTTCATAAACAGACTGCACATGACAGATTTAAAACTGATTCATGTTTAAAATTTATTTTAAAAACACAATCAATAAACTGAGACACAGTTTTCAAACAAATTATACTTGTAAATATATTTCCTCTTCTATTCATTTGTGTAAATATTGAAAACAGGCAATGTTTAGAAGTTTGAAAAATTGCAGTACAAATCAGGGTTGGCATTTTTGCCGGCAAAAAGGTATTTTTGCCAGGACAGTGGAAAAAACTGGAAATAAAAAAGAATACTGCCCAGTTAAACTGATGGCATTGAGCTCACAGGCTACAAATACTAATTGCACATTAAAGCCTTATATTTTCAAGGGTTAATTCCGTTCGAAAAAAAAATTAAGAAGGGGAAACAGCTCTCCCCTTTCCTCTTTTTTTATACTTAATCATTTAACCTCCTATACTATCAAAGACATGCTTTATCATATAAAAAATCTATATCCAAAATTCAGAGCAAATTAGATAATTCTTAATAAAAACCCATTTAGCATTTATATAATTTAAAAGGAGTTATCCCCCTCTTTTATACTTAACCATTAAACTTCCAAAACTATTCAGAGATTTGAACGAAATCTGAAAATTCTGCTTGAAAAACCCATTTATATAAATTAAGGGGGGGGGGGCATTAGAACCCCTGTTCCCCCTATTTATACTTATACAATGAACACCTAATAACAGTCACTGAATCGCCTCATCTGAATGATCCTAATCTAAATTTTGAACGAAAACTTAATTCTGCATGAAAATCCCATTTATATCAACTAACGGGGGGGGGGGGCATTAGAACCCCTGTTCCCCCTATTTATACTTATTCAATGAACACCTAATAACAGTCACGGAATCGTCTCATCAGAATGATCCTAATCTAAATTTTGAACGAAAACTTAATTCTGCATGAAAATCCCATTTATATCAACTAACGGGGGGGGGGGGGGGGGCATTAGAGCCCCTGTTCCCCATATTTATACTTATTCAATGAACACCTAATAACAGTCACGGAATCGTCTCATCAGAATGATCCTAATCTAAATTTTGAACGAAAACTTAATTCTGCATGAAAATCCCATTTATATCAACTAACGGGGGGGGGGGGCATTAGAGCCCCTGTTCCCCCTATTTATACTTATTCAATGAACACCTAATAACAGTCACGGAATCGCCTTATCAGAATGATCCTAATCTAAATTTTAAACGAATACTTAATTCTGCATGAAAATCCCATTTATATCAACTAACGGGGGGGGGGGGGGGGGGCATTAGAGCCCCTGTTCCCCCTATTTATACTTATTCAATGAACACCTAATAACGGTCACGGAATCGCCTCATCAGAATGATCCTAATCTAAATTTTGAACGAAAACTTAATTCTGCATGAAAATCCCATTTATATAAATTAAGGGGGGGGGACATTAGAACCCCTGTTCCCCCTATTTATACTTATTCAATGAACACCTAATAACAGTCACGGAATCGCCTCATCAGAATGATCCTAATCTAAATTTTGAACGAAAACTTAATTCTGCATGAAAATCCCATTTATATCAACTAACGGGGGGCATGAGCCCCCCGTTCCCCCTCTTATACATATCGAATGAACTCCAAAAACTAATCAGGGAAGCGCCTTGTCAGGATATACCTACATACAAAATTTCAAGTGGATCCGATATTTTTATCATGAGTTATCGCGTTACGTACATACATACAGAACGGACGGGCACATAAGCTCTCAGGCTATGATAGCCTGTGAGCTAAAAACCAGGGAAAAAATGGAAAAAACTGGCAAAAATGGAAAAAACCTATATGTCTTTAATGTGTAATAAAATCTGCATGCTAATAAGAATAGTAATGGTATAAACAATTAAATTTAACAGTGTATTATTTAATATTTTAATTTCATTTGCTAATTAATATTAAATATTTTAAATCTTTAAAAAATAGGTGGGATTCAGTCTTACTTAGGAATTTAAGAACAAAATAAAAAATTACATATCTATTTTTTTTTACTTTAAGTCAGGGATATGTTTAGGAAAATTTTCACATGCAATGGTTTCTTGTACATGCAATGGTTTCTTGAGAACAGCACTGACACACTCACAAACTTCTCTTTTTATTATAGATGCTATAATGAATATAAGGTTCTTCTAAACCACAATTGTACAAGATACATGAATTTAGACTAGCTGAATTTGCTTAAATTCAATTTTTTAGAAATTTAAAAAACTGAAATGCAACATAACCTTCTCAGTGCTGTGAACAGATAACTGTTCACTAAGTTGTAGGAGATTTCATTGCAATAGAAATATTATTTAAATTAATACAATTTTACATTTATAATGAAATTGCAAAACATTAAGTATGATCCTAGGAGCAGAAAGTTTTAGTTGTCTGTGAAAGCAGAGGACCCTTCACAAAATTCTTTAACCTCAAACAGGATTCTTCATAAAATTATTTGTCTCTCAAATCGACATTTCACCTTTAAACTGAACTTTTCACAAATTTAATCATTTTAAAATAAAATCTGGCCTGTTAATAAACATTTGAACTCACCAAAAAATATATTACTTAGCTTCTCTATATCTGAAGGGTGGAACCTGAAAACCTGATAATTTAAAATTCACAAAACTGTCTAGAATTTTCACAAAGACGAGAAAAGTCTAGACAGACCCCTGTAAGTAAAGTATTTTATCAGTCATTAACATACATATTTTTTTAATTATCAAAAGATTTTCACTTTCAAATATGTCCAGCAAGCAGTGCTGCTATTAAAAGATTTTTTTCAAATTTTTCATTTGTGCAAACTGAGATTCGAAATACTTCAACAGATACTCTTTCAAAACTTGTTTACTGTTATGCCATGCATAACATACTGTTATGCCATGCAGCAAAATTTAGGTTGTGAGGAAGATATTACTGAAATATTTGAAATTTAATAGTTTTCTGCTTTAAATATAATTTTATATTAAATTAAATTTAGGTTACTATAAATGTTTCTTCGAATTTCTAACATATATGAACTATAAATATAAATGCTTTATTCAGTCTCAACAGTTCTATTATGTGAATTAATAATTGTATAAACATGAATAAATGAAGTTTCTATTTATTTTTATTAAAATTGGTATTTTTTTCATTTATAATCTTGTTATAAAAGTTAGTATTCTTTCATAAAGTGCATAATTATACTTATTTAACTTAAAAGTTAAAATAAATTTAGAATAATATTGATTTTTTAATTAAGTATGCAGTTTATTTTTTCTTTTGTGAAATATTTTTCTCTTTCTGGGGAAAAAATTTAAATGGACAGCCCATTTTTGCCACTTCTTTGGCAAAAACCTATTTTTGCCGGGATGGTTTTTACCAGGTTTTTTCCACCTTCGGCAAAAACTCGCCAACCCTGGTACAAATATTGACAAATTGAAATTTAACCAGGGCAATGTTTCAATTCAAGTTGGAATGAGACACTGTATTTTTGACTGAATAAATCGATTACAACATTTGTTTCATATGCAAAAAATATTTGTTATAGTATGTTGTACCACCTTTTAAAATTTGAATGATCAATTCTGAATCGCTCTACAGCTTGTTTCTGCTGCAAAGAATCAACTGAAATGTATAACATAATTTTTAGATGCAGAAAATGAATAATATTGATTTCAGAGTTTATCTATATATATCTATTAATAAAAAAGATGTGAGCTTTTCATTATTGAATAACTGTCCAATCTTTTACCTAAATATTTCTGGAGCAATCAAAACATATCAGCTTATTTTTTAAATACATTTAATAATTAGTCAAAATCATAAAAAATAGAATAAGGCTTTTTAAAATCCTTTTTACAAAGATTTAAAAAATATTAAAAATTTACATTCATTTTCTTTATCCTTTAAAAAATAATTTTACTTTAGAAAATTTTTATTGCAGAATATTAACATTAATTATACTATCTGTGATTTCAGATAATCAATGCCACAATTAAATTTAGTTTTATTGTTTTCTTGAAATCAACATTATAATAAATGTCTTGTTTTCTGTAATTTATCTTATATTTTTTATGTTCTATTGCTGGTTAATTTTGAAATATTTCAAAACTAATGGTTTTTGTTTATCCTTTATTTCAGGCCAATTACAACAAAGAAAGGCTTCTTAATAGACAAATAGAAGAATGTAGTCTTCCTAAAGCTACTGGTTTACATAGAGGTCCAATTCCTTTATCTCCACGTTTAAGTGCTAAATCTGATGGCCACCGTTCATTGCAACAGTACAAATCTTTACCTCAGTTAAACCAAGCAACTGAAGAGGACAGGGTAAGTAATACAATAGAGTATCTCAAATTCACAATTCCTAAAGTCGACAAAGGTTTAAAATCCACACATCATCGCAAATGTAAACAATAAAACTTTCAGTTCAGATGTAGGGACAAATTACAGAATTTTTTAGTTTAATGTCATTCTGTTTCTATTTTAATCTGTAATTCTCAAGAATATGACTGAAATCGTGTTTTTTTCATGAATTACATACAAGTTTATTTCTGGGAGAAAAATAAATAAATAAATATAAAGATGCTGCTGATATTACTAGTAATAACTGTCTTTTTGCAAATATATTTTTATATGAATCAAACTATTTTAATGAAGATTGGATAAATCTAAAATAAAACTTCCTTCTTTTATGATGGTGATGAGAGTTAATAGGGTATCTTTATGAAGAAAGCTTCATTGAATAATTCAAGAAAAATGTATCACATTTATATTATGCGGATGTTTTGGTAAACATCCTCTGCATTCATTTATGTAGAAAAAAGCTCCAGTAAGAAATTATATTATTCGTTACCATGGTCATTTATTCTTATTTTATGTTTTTGGCAGCATTCTCTGTTTTGGTTTTTAAGTTTGTTTTTATTCGAATCTAAAAAAAATGATGGAATGTGTTAAGCAGTGTGGCTCGTTCGCTATTTGATCTGAAGTAAAAAAACGCAATCACAGTCTACCTTGTCTCTAATTAAAAGAACCAGCATTTGTTAAATTTTGTATTAGTTTAGAACCGCTATGAACAGTGTATGCAATTATGCATTACTAATTACTAGCTGATTCGCCTGGTGTTGCCCAGGCTCGTGTTGAACGAACCTTAAATGAACCTCAAATTTCTATGATTTTATACCTTTAATTCCTTTTTGTCTAAATTTATATCTTTAAGTGAAAAACACAAGAAAAAAAGAATTGAAGATATTTAAGAAAAATATTGAATTGAAGGTAAATGCTATTTTGCTTAGTTTGATTTTTGTAGTCTATGTATATCGAAAGCGAGCAAAACCACAAAACACACAAATTTTTACTGATTTTGTGGACATTTTCACATATTTTATTTCATAAAACTTCTTTTGCATTTTATTTCAACCCTCCTAATGCTTCAAAAGTTTTGTAGGAGACATAAATTTTGTCTATGTAGATGCTTTGAAAAGATTGTGCTAAAATAAGGATTGTGACTGAAATAAAAAATTAATAAATTTGTCTATATTACTATTCAAAAATAGTGGTTACTTCAACCTTTCACCAAAAAGGAGTGCAGTATGTTCTATGCAAACGTTACATAATGAAACATCAGTCAAAAGGCTGTTATAAACTATCTGAAAATTTCAATGCAATCAATTAGTTTGTTTTTCCACTTTTAACAAATTCGTGTTCATTCTCTCTTAAAAAATGTTTCTTAAAAAAAAAAAAAAAAAAAAAAAAGATTTTTTTTAATAAAAGAAATGTTTTGAGTTAAACTTTTTGAAGTTTATATATTCTTAATTAGCTTCTAAAGATAGGCCTAAATAAATAAATTTAAAATCTCTAAATGCTGTATTTTTGAAAATTTTTGAATCTATATTAAAATTTTGCACTATGGTTTTATCCATTGTATTAAACAAAAACAGGTGTTTTTCAAAGCAGGCATAATGTCTTACTTCTGCAAAATACTAGCCTCCTCTCACAGCTATTGAGATTTAAAGGGGAGCATTTGGATTTGACAGTCTTGTGCTAGGCTAGTTTCAAGGTCCAAATCTAGTCAATATATGGTTTTGAGGAAATAAATACTTTTTTTAATTGGATATTTGATGAGTTTTTAATTAATTTTGCAACTAATTATTAGAATTTTAAAATTCTGAGGCTCAGATACATTAGTAGAAGTCTTCGACTATTTTCACCAAAAAATTTGAGCTTCGTACATGCCATAGTTTTCACTAACCATTGCACATATACAAATAGACAGGCCAATTTTTTCTTTTTTAAAAATAATTTAATCATTATTAAACTTGTTACTTTTTATCATATTAATTTATTACTTTACTTGATTATTTTAATATTTTATTATTTTGAAAGTATTCATTAAAATCTTGATTGCATTATTGCATTCAAATTACTGTTTAAACAAAGCAGTAGCTAGAAATCTGCAAAATTCTAAAATCTACTTAACCTCTGGTCTCAAGCTATGCAATTTTGAGGAAATCTACTGCACTTATATTCTGTATTGAATGTGTAATGGATATAGTAGTTATTAAATATTTTGAGTTTTTCTGTAATAAACATGTTATAACTATTTTTTTTTTTTTTTATTAATATTGCAAGATATTATTATCAATAAATGTGTTTATTTAGAAACAAAACTCATCCTTTTTTTCTGTCCATCTTTTTTTTTTTTTAAATTTTTAATTTTTTTTAATGTTATATCAATATATAAAATTAAATTTTTATTTTTTTATATTTTCTTGGTATCTTGGATAATTAAAATAAAATATATAAAATGAATAATCTCTTTTGGAATGTGTTTATCTGAGTGACAGTCATAGAATGATGCATAAATATAGAAACTTTTTTTATGAAAAAATTTTAGTTGAAAATAAATAAATGTGCAATCATTTGCAAGCTCTGAACAATAATTTTTAATTAACCTGTCTTCTTTTTATTTATATTTGATGTTGGTTGTCATAGCTGTGAAAGTTCTGAATGATTTTTAAATTAAAAAGTGCCCCCCCCCCCCCCAAAAAAAAAAGTAAATAAAATAAAATAAATAGAAATAAATAAATACAGGCGATCATTTGTACTCTATCATAGGGATTCCTAAAGTGCAAATTGCATAATGGTCTGACAAAAATAAGATCTTGGTAGGTTGTGTAATAATCAATAGCTTTTTCCAAAAATTTTAACCTTTTGTATCAATGTGTTGCAGATCTGCAACATACTCAAAAGTCAATAGTACTTGCACAGTAAGCTTTAAAACATGGTTTTATTTGTTGTTCCTAGTTCCCAACACGCCTGTTAACATAAATTAATTGTTGGACTTTTCAACAGACGATGATGAGTTAATGTCTCATACCAAAGTTTTGTTTATTATTTGAGAAGCTTCAGGTTGATATTGCAAAAATTAACATACTAAATTTTGTCAAATTAAAGAAAGCTGGAGAAGTCTGAAAGTAGATTTTTTTTTTTTTTTTTTTTTTTTTTTTTTTTTTTTAAGGTAGTTTTGTATTACAAAATGGACAATATTTATGAGAAGTATGCCAATTTGTGTTTATTGTAGATGTGAAAAAAGTACCTTTTTATTCAATAATTATTTTAGTTTCACATTCTAAATTTAAAAAAAATATATTTTTTACATGCTTAAAATGATGTATTCTCCCATCTTAGTCAATATTTTTCAAATCTGAGTTTTTGAGCCACAAAGGGTTTATTTTATCTGCTCTGAATTGTATAATGAATAAATTATGTTCATATTTAAAGAAAGTACCTGGGAAGAAATACTAAGCAATTTAATGAAATGACAGTATTATATTAAACTTTGCATTCAAAACCATTTGAGACTAAAATTATCCAGTTTCAATCTCTTGTAGGCATCCCATTGATACAAAGTAATTTTACAAATCACTGAATTTTAAAATTCAGTCGGCTGTCGTTAATTCAAACTCGTTGGGACCACATGAAATGTTCGAATTATCTGAAGTTCGAATTATGGAAAATATGAAGTGTAAACATGCTTAATATGGTACTATTACAAAGGAATTAATGCTACAGTACTTTTAAAATTTATCTCGTCTGTTGTTATAAGAATATGACATAATATTAAATTAGAATGCATAAATACATAAACTAATTAAAAGATTAGAAAGAAGCACAATGGAAGAAAAATTTAAAGCATCACTGGTGGACAGACGGCGCACTAAGAAAGTGGATATCAAATGCATTGGATTATAGTAATATGTATACTCATTCAGAACAATTTTCACAAAAATGAAAGAAAGTTATTCAAATGATATGAAATCTGCGAAAAAGAAAAGAAAAAAGAAAAATCGCCATTCTTGTTAGTTTGAATTATATAAAGTCAAGATAAAATGAGTTTGAATTAATGAAAAATTTTAACGTTATTCTGCCATTGAAAGTTTCGGACTTCATGTTTAGTTTGAATTAACCTTCCTACCCTGTTCAAATTTTACTCAATCTTGATAAAAACATTTCACACCAGAATTGCTATTTAAAACATTTTAATATATTTATCTGACTTATTTTTCTGAAACTGTTATTTAACTTTTTTTAATGTAAAAAGTTCTAGTTTGAATTGTAAAAAACAAATTATAGTTATGGGTCGATTAGATCCATTCAGGGTAGGAAGGTTAAGTGAGATTCGAATTATCCGAATTCGAATCAACGAGAGTCGACTATATATTCTTTTTATTACATAATTATTAATAAAACTTTTATACTTTGTAAAAGTTTGTTTTATATTAAATTATTATTATTATGATTATTCACATTAGAAATACTTATTACTGTTTCCGTATATGTATATTGCTATTTTAAGCCAATTTAAAATTTAATAATTCAATATCATTTTTTCATGAGCAGACCAACTATGTTACAATGCTAATAGTTATCTTTCTAAATGTAGTTCATTAGAATTTATTAACATATTATTTAATTTGTTTTTTGAGTAGTAATATGCCAGATAGATGTATTGTACAATTCTCCTTCAATTCTGTCGAAGTTTTAAAATATATTTAAATGTGACTAACTACGAGAAAAAGCAAAGTAAAAAAAAATGTAATACTTATATTGGTACAACATAGATGCAAACAAAACATATTAAGAAATGCAAATTTTTACTTTAAAATATTAATATCTTTGTGAAAATTTTGCTTGCAAGTATCAGTATGTCGTTTATTTATTTAGTACTTGTCTATTTTCCCATTGACCACAGTCCCTAATTATGCATGCCTTTTTAATAGAAAGTGTCTAAAAAAACCCCCCCAAAAACATGCTTTAATTTTTTACCTGCTGAAGTTTCATAGGCAATATAACTTGCAAAGATGTTCAAAAGGAGATAGGAATTAAGATTAGATGGTAATAAAATAGTTTTGTCATAAATTTTCACATTTACATTTTTGAAATTTTTATATTATTCTTGGATTTTAAAAATGTAGTCTGAAAAATTTTCTCCATTCTCTGACCTGTAAAATAGTGAAAATTCCATCTTTTTATCATCGAAACCTGCTGAATTATATGGAATTTTGAAGCTTTTCAGCACTAAATATGGGCACATGCTTTTTTAGAACTATAATCCCTTGACATTCGTGAGAATTAGATTCAGGAAAACATTCGTGAATTTCAAAATCATTAATGTTAAGACTATCTTCCTGTACATATAAAAAAGTTAGGTTCTTTTTTTTTTTTTTTCTTTTAATGGAAAAGAACAGAGAAAGTTAAAATATTTATTAAGTGTTATACATTGAAAGTGCATGATATAAATAAATTTGAATATTTATAAACGTACTATACACATAAAATTTATTTGCTAGTGTATAATGGAAAAAAATTTAGTGATGTGCAATTGTTTAACAGAACAAATTTTGTTTATGAATTCCGATCTAAGGAAAAGGTAAAGCCTCTATTTCTATGTTAAATTTAAAACTCCTCACCAATAAAGAATGGCATTCTATTGTTTTTTCAAAAAGTTGTTGATGTTTTAAAATTTCCCCAACAATTTTTGTAGAAAATATTTCATTTGCAATGAAAATTTGTAAGTTTAGAAAATTTAGATAATTGAAAAATCTGCATAAAAAATAATAGAAATTACTTATCTATATTATCCCATCAACACAAGGATCGAAGTTCTCGCATCTTAGGCCATTCAGTAATACAGTAGGCTATACAATACATAAAAATTTATCCAGTGTTACATAGTTCATAGAATTGGTAAAACAAAACAAGATAACTTTGTAAAAAAATATCCTTATAAAAGAAAATTTGCAAATAACCAAGTTCAGTGTTCACAAATGTTGAAGTGTCCTACATTTTTTATTTTGTGAATATTGAAAACACATGAATGTCAAGGGATTACTGTATTTGAAATTTCTTGAAATTCAATGTATCATAACTCGGTGAATTTTGATCCCAGAAGAATGGAATTTTTACTGTTTTACTTGTCAGAGCAAGCAAATTTTTCCTTGATTATAACTGATAAGGCCCTGATATGACATAAAAGTTTAGAAAGAGTAAAATAATAAGTGCAGTATTATTTTATCAATACTATAACCTTAATCCTTTATCTATTGAATTATGAATTCATGAAAATTTTTACATTCTAAAGCATTTAACGTAAAATTTTCACCCTAAATTAAAAGATTTGCATAATCATTTAATAAATTTAATAAAAGATTTTAGAAGGATTAATTAAATTTGCATTTACAGGGATCTTGTGCAGTATTTATGACCCCATTCAAATCTTTTATTTTAAAATGTTTTCTTAGTATTTTGTAGAATTATAAAATGTACAAATATGATGTTCTTGCAATATAAACATAGAAATGTTTCCGAATCGAAAAATCCACACCCCCCTCCCTCAGTGCCAAGAAAGCTGAAAAGATACATAGACAAAAAAAATCATCCTTTTAAAAATATTTTTATTTTCTGTAAGCAATAATGATTTTGGAACAAAATAAAGTAATGTATCTGTAACTCATTCTAAATAGTATTACAACTATTTGACATATTAAAAGAATTTCATAATTAATTTTAATCGTACTTATAAGTACTGTCAGTAGATACAGTTTAAATTCCAATTTTATTTTGAGCAATTTTGCAATATCTACGTATCTTTAATAGATGGAAAAATTAAAATGTGTTCAATCTTTTTTGTTCACCCTCTGTGCATTTTATATTAAATTGCAATTACTGCTTCAAGACCTGGATGGCAAGATTTATGCCATAAATACCAAAATACCATGCCGCCCAAGAGAATGTCACAATTAATTGGTGATTATGTCAGTCTTGCAGATATAAAAAAAATCTCACAAAAGAACAACAACAACAAAAATCTGAAGAATGTTCTATATCTTATGAGTTCCCAGAGTATTTATCCAAATAAGATTTTTAATATATTCCTTGTACCAGAGAGTCTTTGGATGAAAAGGCGAGCCTTATTGGTTTCAGTAATTCTGCACCTTCTCCTTTTACTGCCATGGATCTAACAAAAGTTAACTGTGCAGATTGAGACATTTTGTATTGAATTTAAGGACGCTATGCTGTGTTGCTTATTTACTCAACTTCTTGCTTAACTTTTTTATGAGGATTTTCCAAGCATGTGTACAGTGTCATCACTGTACATATGCTTGGAAAAATGTGTAAATTTGTCATGTAAAAATTGATCATTTTTTTCCAAGATGTTTTTAAGTGTAACTTAGGATTTGTATTTACTGTTTGTCTCTCTCTCTTTTGTTTTTTAAAGATTGTTTAAATGTGTTGTATATCACATACATCATAAACATAGGCTTATTTAAGAAATATCAATATAGATCAGTTGTACCAATTTCATTTATTTTTTTCAACATGAAGCATTTATATTACTATCATAATTTTTATATATTTTGTTTTATTTTCTCATACACACATATAATACATTGTAAGCTTTTCATGACAATTTGATTAAAATAAAATATATTAAAAATTTGCTAAATAACTCTGTTTCTTACCTCATACAACTCTTATAAACAATCTTCAGGCAAAAATTTTCAGAGAGGCAGTAATTATGATTCCTTTATTATTTTAAATCAATGAAAACAGAAAAAATGGTGTGAAAATTAACCAATTTAGAAGCTGAAAATCAATACTAATGTTTTCATCTTCTTTAGTATAAAAACAGTAAAATAAAGGAATTTTTTCCCTTTATCTGTGTATAATTTGGGAAACAGTGACATCTACTTATGACTAGATTTAATACACCAAAAATAAATTCAAGTAAATTATTATTACAATGCTGTAATAATTTACTGTTTTCACAGAAAGCTGACACTTATCCAATATCCAGATGCAAAGTAAAATAGAGATCGGTAAAATTTTAAGGCAAAATAAATGTTGAATTTTATCACCAGCTGCCTTCTTAAAATAGGTATAACAGACTTTTTTCAGCAAAATAAAGTTTGTCATATCATTTTTTTTTTTTTTTTTTTTTTTGAAAGAGTACAAAAGTTTCTATAAAATACTGTAAAAGTAATAAATATCTGTAATGGCGCACAGTGTGGTATTTAGCCCCAAAACTTGGCCAAAATTATTTTATTACTCTAACAGCTACAGATCTGTATTTTTATTTGAATTATAGAATAAAAATGCTAAAACAAGGTGTTATTTATAAATACAAGTATTTATTCATCACTTTCATCACTATTGTTATTATCAAGAACATTAACATTTGTGATATCACTTTGATAACAATTTTAGAACTTCAGAAGATAAGAATTTTTTTCTATTTTTTGTCGCCTCTCATGCCGTTATTAGGGGGTCAAAAGTCAGAAGAAGCCTATTTAGTACATTCATGTTGCAGGCCATGTGAGAAAACTTTCATGTATGGTTCAATCTGAATGACCTAATATGTTTATTGTAAGCTTCTGCAGCCTCTTCGCTTAGTTGGCCTATTGGCAGAATAGCTTCTATTATGACATCTGCTCCATTGACGAAGTATCTTATGCATTGTAGGGGACATAGGATAAAAACTATATGGGGTCACAAATAGTTCAGCCGTTTCTTGGCAATATTTTAAAATTTTTTCTGTATTAATTTTGAATCTAACACAATAACGTTTTATTTTCATATCATCAATTTTTGTGCTAGCTAGTGCTGAGATTTGAGATTTAATGAATTTTATTTCATCTGTTGTTACATCAGTTGTCTCTTTGATAAATCAAATCTTTATAGATCGACAGTATTGGGGTGATGATGGTGTTGGGTTTTGCCAAAGAATTTTCTTTTCGGACCCTTAAACTAATTGCAGAGGAATCATTGAACTTTGAAAAATATTGGTGTCAGAATCGGCTTCATTTTCAAACTTCATTTTATATTGCATCTGCTGTGATCCGTCACAATCCCACTTGCTTATTAAAATTAAAGATCGCTTTTCGTCATCACTCAAAGATTCTACAACTTCTCTAATATATAAAATCAGTCTTGTTGCTGTATGATCCATCAAATTTTGCACTTTTACTTCGGCACGTGCCTCTGTCTCTCTGTGAATTTCTGGATAGCATTCTTTTTTTAATCTTTAAAGAATAGAATAGCAAAAAAAGCTTTAATTTGTTTATCGTATTTTCTCATATTAAGATTTAGTAAGTCCTGCTTCTCTATACATGGACAAAGCATGTAAAGCTGATAATTGGTAAGGTTGCTCTTGTCCTTCGGGATACTTTTTCAGTCTTTAAATATTTTTTTTGCTCTTCGGGGACTTTTAGTAAGGTCTTTTACGATATGAGAAGTAACTACTTTGCCTGACTCTCGCAATTTCATTTGGGTAGTGTATGTCAATACTTCAACGTCTTTTGATCGAAGGTATTTGGTTTTGCGGCATTTGCTTCTTTCACTTGAATTTACAAAAGTTTTTTGAGGAAGACCGGGACTGATCCTTGTAATAGTACCAAATACCAATTTAATACATATATAATAATAAGTTTCTTTTCATTGCACAGGAGACTAAATATAAGGAAAAAACAAAGCACAAAATAATAATAAAGTAAGGAGATTGCATCTATTATGTTTCACATACCTGAAATAGGCAGCAGTATAGTATCATTTAACCATTCGGCATTGTTTTCTTCGAATCTTGACCTCGTTTTATGTGTAGCTAACCATTTTCGTTTAAACTGGTTCTTAATAACTAAGAGCTTTTGCTTCATCTCAGCTATCCTTGAATCGCCTTCAGAATTATTTCTTAATAATTTTTGCTCCATAAATTTAAGCTTTTTATCAAATTTTAACTCATTTGAGCCTTGCATGATGGAATACAACTCATTTCGAGTCATAGACCTCAATCCAGAAGGCCCTGTTAACAAAATAAATAAAAACTAAATAGCAGTAATTTAAGTCAGAAATTGCTGAAACTAACAAAAAAAGTCTATAAAAATAGGGGGGGGGGGGCGTTTTGGGCGGCTAATTGTTTTATAACTATCTTGAATACTAAATACAGCATATCACATAATAGTTTTCTTTACTTAGATATGTTTAGAAATTTAACAAAATCCTTTCTAAACATCATTTATAATTATATTTTTTCCACTGTTAATTACACCTACATTACCAACCATATAAACAAAAAGAAGGAGGATATTCATTATTTAAGTACAATGTGTATAAAATATATGCCTGGTTTAAAATAATCCATAACAACTATAAACAATAAATAGTTTAGATTCGAAACTAAAAAAAAAAAAATTTTAAACTCTCAAATCTGAGCACATCAGAAAATCACACAACCACTGTAGACAAACGTGAACTTTCGACCAATTGTGTGGCGTGCTGTGTTGCTCAAGTGCTTTGAGCTTATCGCATTTTGATACAGCAACTAATTAACATTTTAAGGAATAATGAAACAAGATAACTATTTTTGGCCAGGTTTTGGGGATAAATACCACATTGTGTGATGGTAAAACATTATAACTTTTTAATAATAATTTAATTAAACATATTTTTAGCTTTGGAAACCTAATCATATCAAGCTTTTACTATTCATTTATATTAATATTTTTCAATTCTGTGGGGCTTCAGTGTTACTGCTCTCAGACTACTGAGTGTGGAGGGTTGGGAGAAAGAGCTCAAATTTTCATTTTTATGCAACACATTAATATATTTTTTTAGAAAATTAAATTCTGAAACATAATCAATAATGGATTGCTATCTTTTTTTAGAAATCTAGCTATTCCCGATGTGGTAGAAAAAATGATTCAAAAGCTTTTCCTTCTTGTAAATCTCCTGATTTTACTTGTATGAAAAATAAACAAAAAAGTGATACAAAGTCAGAGGTTAAACATCGTTTAGGACATATTCCTTCATAGTAAGTAAAATATTTATTTATATTTTTAAGATTTGATTTTATGTATCTGCTTTTATTATTTTGTAGAGTAGAATCCAGATAATAAAAACTCAGATAAATCAGTGTCATGTAAATGGAATGGAAAAAAAAAAAAAAAATTTCCCTGAAATCACAAAGTGTTTTAAATTTGATTATAACAAAAACTATGTAATATACACTCTTTTTAGCTTTGTCATGAGGGGTTTTTACTGCAATACTAATCATATATTAGGCATAAACATTTTTTCCCCCATAAGGAAAGTTGTGCAACAGCATGAATTTTGGTTCACCTGCATGCTAACTGTATTAGAAAACTATTCTAAAATCAATAGATGTTCTTTGATAAGTCTCAAGTGTAACCTACTTATAAATTTAATACACAGTAAATTTACAAATGCATTTTTATTCTTCAGGGGTCTGTCACGACTTTTCTCACAGGGTTCTGTTTTTGCGAAATTCCGAATTTTTTTTCTTAAATTTGTGAAAATACTAGTCAGAATTTTGTGAATTTTAAATTATAGATGTCTTCAGGCTCTATTTTTCATATGTAAAAAGCTAAATAATATGCTCTTTGATGAGTTCAACTACTTATTTACAAGTCAGATTTTATTATTAAATGGTTAAATTTGTAAAAAGTTCAATATGAAGGTGAAAAGATTCTGCAGAGATAAATAATTTTGTGAAGGGTCCTGTTTTGGGATAAAATGTTTTGTAAAGGGCCCTGTTTGGGGATAAAATTTTTTGTGAAAGGTCCTATTTTAAGATAAATTATTTTTTGAAGGGTCCTTTAAAGGGCCTAAATTTTTCCTAAACCTATCCCTGCTCTTTATGCAATAAAACCTTTAAATGTAAAGAAGTGAGTGATTTTCAAGAAATCTTACCAGCCAGCAAAATTGAACATGCACTTGAAAATTGCTGAAACAAAATGTATACTGCTTTGGGGCAGGGGAGTAGATATATGTTTTAGTAATGACATTTTTACAAAATTTCAGCATGCACTTTTTCGGATTGCCATTTGCCTAAGAAGATGAAAATAAGGCTTAATTGATTATATATTTAGTTCTAATTAATTCATTGAAATTAAATAGTATAAGAATTAATTTTTATTATTAATAAATTTATTTTTATCAAACTATTTCTTTTCTCTAGGCTTGGTAGAAATATTAAAACTAATTCTATGAATTATAAATACTGATCAAAACAAGACAAAATAGATAATGCAATTGCTGAAAAACAATTCTCATCATTGTATAACTTTTGATTGTATTATGTTAAGTTTAGAAATTTACCTCCTTAACTTTGCCTCTGCAAATTTTTATTGTTTTTATTTATTGAATATGATCGAAGGTTTCCTTGTTTATTCAACTTCCTATTAATGATAATTAAATAAATAAACTTAGATATAATTTAAAATTGGTTGTAAAATATAATTTATTACTAATCTAATAATCTTTGTTAATAATATGATAAAGTAGAAACATTTGTTTGTTGAAGATAATCTCTAGAATTACTGAACTGATTAAAAAATAACTATAGAAAAATGATGGTGATAGTCTTTAATCTAACACAGTCCTTTTTTTATGTTTAAATTACTGCCAAACAAAAATTTTGAAAATGAAACTGAAATGTAAGGAAATAAAATAATTAAATTACTCATTTATGTGAAGGAAATATTAGCTTGAAATATTTCATTAAGAAAAAAAATAAAATGTATGAAATTTAGAAAAAAATGTTTAAATTGCATCATGTGATTTATCTGTAAAGTTTTTTTTTTTTCTTTTTTTCAGAAAGTGAATAGCAAAAAACTACTGCTGATTCTATGCAATGATGTGTAATCAATTCATGTATTTTGTTATTCAATCATTAACCTTATTGTGAATTTTCAACAGCATCATTTTAATTAATTTATAAATATTGCTGCATGTTTGTTATTAAATTATTTAGGTTAATTTACAATTTACATCTTTAAAAATTGATATCTTGTTAAAGTTTTCTTTTTCTTTTATAGCTTAACAGAAAGGAAAAAACAATGGGAACTTGAACGAGAAAGACAATTGAAATTAATGGAAGAGGCTAATATACCACCTGGTCATACTTTACTACCAGATGATGAAAGGATTGAAACTTTAGAATTACTAAAGAAAAGTATGTGTTCATAATTCATCATAAGCAATTGTTTTCTATCTTATTCAATATTCTGTGATATATTAATATATTTTCAATGTCTTTAATTTTAAATTCCTTGCAGTAAAACATGCCATGATAGAATATCAAGGATCTACAGTCACAGCAAAAAAAAAAAAAATCTTGACATTTACGATTTCAGACGTTTTGTTAAATATCTAGAAATATACATGAGGAATGACTCTGAAACTCCAGATTTATAAACAAAATAGTGCAGGTCATATATTTTCAAGATTTTTTTTCCAAAATCCAATAAGGGACTGTCAACAAATTGAAAAAGAATGAATATCTTTTCAATAACCCTGTCAAAACTAATGTAATAAAAAAACTCAAACTGCAGATTATGATTAAGTGGCTTATGATAATAAACTATGCTCATTTTTATGTGGATAGCATGTATATTCGTAGAAAAATTAAGGTTTTTATGTAAACAGTCCAAAATTTTGCCGAATGTTTTGCTTATAATTTGCAGAGTTCTTAATAAAAAACAATGTTCTTTTCGGAAAATATGAGAAATAATATTGTACATAATATCCTGTATTCAAAATTAAAAAATATTAATAATTGTATGAAAAATGAGCAGGTTTACTAAATAAAAGTTCATTGTGCATGCATCAACTGTATAAAAATTTCATTTGCATATTGTGTTAGCTAAATATATAGAGCAACTTATGTTAAAATTTCAAAATCATAGCTTGAAAATTGTGAAAAATATCGTCGATAGAATAAGATCAAAATCTATTGTTCCCAAAATGAAGCAAAAAGATAAGGAGCTGTATCCAAATATGTAAGTGCAATACTATGCAGACACTAATCAATGGAATATGGATATAGCCCCTCATTTTTTTGTGTCATTTTCAGAATATCAGATTTTGATCTTATTCTTTAGACAATAATTCTCAGAATTTTCAAGCTATGATTTTGAAACTTTAACAAAAGTAGCTCCATACATTTAGCTAACATAATATGCAAATGAAATTTTTATAGAGTTGGCACATGCGCAGTGAAGATTTATTTAGTAAATCTGTTCATTTTTCATACAATTATTTATATTTTTTAATTTTGATTACAGGGTATTATGTACAATGTCATTTCTCATATTTTCCAATAAGAACATTGTTTTTTTAATTAAGAACTCTGCAAATTATAAGCAAAAAACTTGGCAAAAATTGGGATCGTTTTTACTAAAACCTTAATTTCTCTATGAGTGTACATGATATCCACATAAAAATGAACACAGTTTATTACCATAAACCATTTAATCATAATCTGCAGTTTGAACGATTTTGCTACATTAGTTTTGATAGGGTTATTCAAAAGATATTCGTTATTTTTCAATTTGTTGACAGTCCCCTATTGGATTTTGGAAAAAAATCTCAAAAATATGACCTGTAGTATTATATTTTTACGTCTGGAGTTTCAGAGTCATTTCTCATGTGTATTTCTAGATATTTAACGAAACATCTGAAATTGCAAACATCAACGTTTTTTGGGGTTTTTTTTCATACTGTGACTGTATCTAAATAATTAGATCTTTTTTCCCTCTCCATTGTAATCCTAGCACTTTTTTTTTTCCCCCAAGATCTTATAGTTTTTTGCCTTAAACAGGTTTCTGTTATAAATATGTTCCTTATTGACGAGTTTTACTGCAATTAATTTTTAAATGATGTATTCTACAGTCAGACAAAAAAAAAAAAAAAAAAAAACTTTGTACATTTTAATTACCATAAAGTTTCAGAAAAAAATAGAAATAGTCATTCTAGAAGAAATTATATATATATATATTATTTAATGTAAAAAAGAAAAGAAAATCAGCTTAGGGGTCCATCTTCAAAGTGAAATTGTACAAAATTGCAAAATTTTCATTGTAAATACTAATTTTGCCATCATATTGTTTTTTCATTAAATCTTACATTATGATACCTATCAGAAGGTCATTTGATGAAGTAGTTTATTTAGAAATTTTGAAGATTTAATAAAGTTTGGATCTCCTAATGTTAATTTTGTCTGTATTAATTCAAAATAGCATGCAAGGCAGTTATTTTTTAAAAACATACTTCAGATACTGTTTAGTGAAATTAGCTGACATTTTGAATATGATTATTTAAGGCTTCTAAACTTCAAATCAGTTCTTTTAAAAAAATAAATAGATTAAAAAAATTAATATATATATATATTTTAATTTTTGAAAAAATTATGAATGGTAACATAAATTTTTAAAAATAGAAATAGATTTTTAAAGCTTCAAATATGCAAATATAAAATTACAAATAGTTTTTAAGTTTTCTTAACATACTGCTGCATTGCAATCTCTTTGAACATTTGCAAATAAATTTAATTTCAGGAGTTCCAAATATTAATCCTCTGTAATTCCTAAATTACTTGACAGAATGACTCCTAGTTTGATATCATAAAGTAAAATTTAATAAAAAAAGCTGAATATGATGTCAAAGTTCTGTGTTCATATTCAGAGTTTGGTACAATGTTTGTATGAAGATGATCCCAATATTTATTTTTTAAACATAAATGGAAAGATGACGTAGTTTCCAGTCGAATGGCTATTTCTGTTTTCTGGAATAATTTTGGAAATTAAAATATAAAATCTGTTTTTGTTTTCTTTTTAGACTGTACTTGAATGTTAATTGTGTATATTTTATACTGCAGTTAGAATTTTATAAAGTAATGAATTCTTATGTATCTAAAATTAGGGATGTTTTAAAATATTTACAATTTTATTTATTTATTTAAAAAAAAATTATCTTACATACATATAGGCAATGATAAAAACTCATTCCTTTTTAACCCTCCAAGCATCTTGAAGGCTTTTCTGCATTTTCATAAAAAATATTATAAAAAAGATCTTGGTTAATATTTTCTATCATCATTTGTTTCTAATATACAGTTAATGTCTCTTTATTTGATATCCATCTTGAAATACAATTTGTTTTAATTTTTTTTTTTTTTTTTTTTTTTTTTTTTGGCTGCAGCAGTATAAACTTGTTTCTAAGGAACGGAAAAATAGAGGCAAACCACTCTGAGTGTTAAATCTTAAATTTAAAATAAAGATTCAAAATTTTAAGTCCTAACTAATATATTTTTTTAAACTTTAATTCTAAAACTTAAAGCTATTTCACCCCAATAACTTTTTTTCCCCAGCCTAACATTTAAGACGGTCAGACTTCATTTTAGGACGATTCTTAAGATTAACTGATCAAAGTATTTTTTATAGGCATTTGTGGTTAAAGACTGATATGTCACCAAACCCGAGAATTGTGGGGATCTTGATCACATATCAATCAAAATCTAATCAACCAATTAAAGAAATGTTCCTTCTAAATTTTCAACTGTGCCGTCTGCTGGAAAATATGACAAGTTAGGGCTTGTCATATTAAAGCCCTAAGGTATTAGCAAGAATGCACATGGAAAAGATATTTTGCAGATATGACAGGCCTGCTAAAACTATGGCAATACACTTCCAAAAATCAACATAAATGGCTCGCAGGACTTCTGACCAGACTTTCAACTCTAGTTGTAAGATGAAGCAGCAAAATAAATGAGTTTGATCAAAAAGAGGTTTTACAGTCCAATTCTTCTCTTTGATTTATGTCAACCCCAAGACGTCCTTGCATATATATATATTTATCTGTTACTGATTTGAAATACTTATTTTTTGTTCAATTTCTTACTAATACAAGTACTTAGAATTTAATAGTATTCGTATCATGTCACTATGGTACAATTATTTGCTGTTAGTATATGACAGTATGATGACATACTCATTTTGTCTATACACGTGTTTCGGTATTAAATAGTATCTGGCTTATTCAAACAATGATCACAAAATAATATATTAGAAAAAACACTTATTTTTCTACAGTTGGAAAATTTCTCTACTACTTCAGCTGTTTCATAATTAAATTTAACAAACCTTCCTTTAGCTGGTGAACATCTATTTTTTTGCATTATATCATCCAGAATTTTTTTTTAAGCACTTTTAATATTCTAATTTAGCTTTCCTAAATTAAAAACTATTTTAACATTTTTTTAGTTATATAATTTATTTTTAAATTCAATATTTTCCCTCTATAATTTTTAAATTTTAAATCCCTTTGCTTTTGAATGTTTATCTTTAATTTTATTTATTTTTTTATTTTTTTTTTCATTTTGGTTTTTTCCCCCCCTCAACAGTTTGCTTGAATGATTAAAAAGAACCCAGTTCAATGTCAAAATTTAAGTTCATCAAATATAGCTCATTAAAGGAAAGTTTCTATTAAAATGTTTTAATTTGTTTACAATATTTATGTGTATATATGTATGTATATATATATATATATATACATATATATATATACTGTTACAAATGAATTACAAGAAATATATATAACACTAGCAGACCTGACAGATGTTGTCCTGTCACCGACAGACATTGTCCTTCTTGGCACTGACTCCAGAAAATCAAATAAATGTATGTGAATATGGTAATACGCACGATAAACATTACGCTCCTAATTTATTTTCTTATTACAATTATGTAAGGAAATTATTTTTCACTCTTCAGTATTTTTTTTTAAGTCGGTTCAATTTTTTGATAGAAAAGTTTATTTTTCTCTTTTTAGTTAAAAGTTAACAATTTTCTAAAGTCGGTTAATCAAAATTATAATACAGGAAATATTATTGTAAAGTATACACATTTGTCAGAAGTGGGGTTCGAACACGCGAACTCTTTCTTCAAGAAGCTGAGCTTAAATCTGGCGCTTTAGATCGCTCGAACATTCCGTCTGCACTCTATTCATTGAACTTATTCAACACTTTTAATTAGCGAAAAATCACTAACTATTACTTTTTGCCTAATTACTAAAAAAGTACTGAATCAATTATGACGAAATGTGAATCAAAACCATTCTCAAATCCATTGGAACGCACACACAAAATTTCATTAAAATCGGTCCAGTCGTTTAGGAGGAGTTCAGTGACATACACACGCACAGAAGATTTATATATATAAAGATAAGCCTTGAAAATTTCAGGTTTTTGCGCCGAAGACATAGCCAAATTAGGAAAATGTGAATTATCTCACGAACTACTGGATTTAAACGAATTTGCTTAGTAACATTCGATTCAGAATGAAAAAGTACACTAAAATATGTTATCAATTGAAAAATAACTACAAAAGCCGATTTTAAAGGAATTTTTTAAAAGTTCGTTTTCTTTTCTACTCATCTTAGAGGTGGAATTTTCGAAAATCCCTTCTTAGCGGCACTCGATGTTATAAGAAGTATTTTTACCCCACTTTTCAAGATTTTTGGTTTGGTAGATTTTTTCGTGCTGTGATTAATACGAAATCCAGACTTTCTTTTATATATATAGATAAGGATTGAAAATTTTAGGTTTTTTCTTCCGAAGACATCGCCAAATTAGGAAAATGTGAATTATCTCACGAACTACAGGATTTAAACGAATTTGCTTAGTACCATTCGATTCAGCATGAAAAAATACACTAAAATATGTTATCAGTAGAAAAATATCTACATAAGCCAATTTTAAAGGAGTTTTTTAAAAGTTCATTCTTTTTTTGACCTTCCTTAGGGGGGAATTTTTGAAAATCCCTTCTTAGCGGCAATCGATGTTATAAGAAGTATTTTTACCCCAATTTTCAAGATTTTTGGTTCGGTAGATTTTTTTGTGCTGTGATTAATACGAAATCCAGACTTTCTCATATATATATATAGCACTTTTAATTAGCAAAAAATCACTAAATATTAGTTTTTGCCTAATTACTAAAAAAGTGCTGAATCAATTTTGAGGAAATGTGAATCTAAACCATTCTCGAATCCACTGGAACATACACACAAAATTTCATTAAAATCGGTCCCGTCGTTTAGGAGGTGTTCAGTGACATACACACGCACAGAAGATTTATATATATAAAGATTAACTTTATTATTCCATCTATCAATTTTGCCAAATTGTACAAATCACCAATCTCATAGCCAAATTATTCATATTGACATAAATTTCATTTTAAATAATGAAAAAACAAATAAATAGAAAAAATATTGATAAAAATACAAATAAAAATCATTTAATGATGTTTTAAACAGGTGTATAATATTTAATGTCATTGGATGCGACATTTACGATCATCCATTATTGGCATTTAATCTTATAATTTGGCAATGTTTTTTTGCGCTTTACAAATGGGGAAGAATTCCATAACCTGTTTTTTTCCCGTCAACCATAAAATGATCGCTAAACTATAAGATTAAATGTCAATAATGGATGATCGTGAATGTTGGATTCAATTAGTATGGCGATTTGTACAATTTGGCAAAATTGCTCGACGCAACCTAACTACCTAATTATTTATAAATGTATGGTTGCATATTATAATTAACTTGATTATCCCATCTATCAATTTTGCCACATTGTACAAATTACCAATCTCATAGCCAAATTATTCATATTGACATAAATTTCATTTTAAATAATGAAAAAACAAATAAATAGAAAAAATATTGATAAAAATACAAATAAAAAGCCGAAATAAAAATCACTTAATGATGTTTTAAACAGGTGTATAATATTTAATGTCATTGGATGCGACATTTACGATCATCTATTATTGGCATTTAATCTTATAATTTGGCGATGTTTTATTTATTTATTTATTTTTATTCTTATTTTTTTTTTTTATTTATTTATTTATTTATTTTTGCGCTTTACAAATGGGGACAACAATTACAACTGTTTTTTTTTTCCCGTCAACTATAAAATGATCGCCAAACTATAAGATTAAATGTCAATAATAGAATGTCATTAAATGATTTATTTTGTACTTTTTATTTGTATTTTTTATTAATATTCTACTGTTTTTTTTCTGATTTCAAGTAAAAATTATGTCAATATGTAAAATTTGGCTATTAGTATGGCGATTTGTACAATTTGGCAAAATTGGTCGACGGAACCTAAATACCTTAGTATTTTTATATGGTTGCATATTATAATTATCTTGATTATCCCATCTATCAATTTTGCCAAATTGTAACTTGACAATAGTTTTTTTTTTTTTTTTTCTTTTTTGTGCTTTACAAATGGGGAAAAATTTCATAACCTGTTTTTTTTTTTTTTTTCATTAAATGAACGATATTTTGATTTAATGTAAGGGTAGGCATTATTAAAGGCCTTTTACAAAAAAGTTAATGACCAAATCCTATGACCTGGAGACCAAACTGGTCGCCAGGGCAGAGTACTGAACCAATTTCGATGAAATGTGAATCTAAACCATTCTCGAATCCACCGCAACAGACACAAAAAATTTCATTAAAATTGGTCCAGTCATTTAGGAGGAGTTCAGTTACATACATACGCACAGAAGATTTTTATATATAAAGATATGCATGTTACATCACTCTTTTCTTAATGAGAAAAGACTTTGTTTTTATGGAAACACATTGACTTTTCATAAAACTATGAGCTATATTATAAAAACAGCATAATGTGTTCAAATTTTTTAATTTGGTATGTCCTGTTTTAAAAGTGCTATATTTTGACACACGAATTATTTTCAAAAGAAAAATACCACTATTGAGCTTTATAAAATAACCAATTTTATGGAAACTGGTTTAATTTTAGAAAACAACAAATCAAAAGGATGGTCAAGCACATGATCATAGGAAAGGGAGATTCTAAGGGGAGCTTGTATCCTTCACATTTAATTGAAAACAATTCAATTTAAAGTCAGAAAATTTGTCTCAAAAACTATTTTTGCTTTCATTGCAATTCATCTTTGAAAAAGCATAACTGTAAAATAGTGCTGTAATTATTGATAATATTCTTAATACCATATTTACTAGTGTATACCACTCATACGTGTATACTGTGCATGTGTGTATAACGTGCACCCAGAATTTTAGAATGAAAAATGGAAGTTTTTTGTATCTCGTACATAATGTGCACCATAAATTTGACATACAAGGGAGAAAATGATCAAATGAATTTCAGTAAAGAAAATGAAACAAATGTTAGGTCAGACTAGTAAAGAAGTCGAAATTCTTTTTTTAAACTTCATATAGGAAGTGAGTGTCATGATATGATGACAGTACTTGCAAACGAAATACTTGAATGTTTATATTGTTTAAAAAACATCTGTAATTTCATAAATGTAAAATTGCTGAAATCTGTATTCTTGCTAAAATTTTATTGGTGCACTGTAAAAAGAAAAAAAGAGATTGAGAGACATCTACAAAACTAGTTTTTGATAATGTTAAGACTTCTTTTGTATAAAAAAGTGCAAGGAGTGAAATAAGGATGCAAGAATACTTCTATTGAGTAAGATTCCAGTTTTAATTTCTTCTATGAATACATTTCTTGATTCAAAGGTATATCGTGTGACTACATAAAGCAGTAAAAAAAATATTTCACTTTAAATTTTGGGAGGAAAAAGTGTGTTATACACAAGTAAATACAGTACACAAATTTGTAGCTTACAGAGACAGCTGTGCAATTCACATTTTTTCTTTTAAACTCATTTAATTTTTAAAGCTTTCAATCATCATTTTAATTTTTCCTATATTGCTATAGTACTAACAAGGAAGGTCTCCATTGGGGGCATACGCAGAATCTTTTGAAAAAAATACGAATTAAACTACTCACGTTGGTAATAAAGGATCAGTGAAAATTAGCGGCGGAATTACATTATTAGATATGTAAAAAAATAAAATAGTTTGGAATAATTGGCGTGAAAAGCTGAAACCGACGCAGGATTTGGCGAGCAGTGCATTTCCTCGCCAAAAGCAGACGATTTTAACGAATCTGAAAATTGATTTTAATTGACTTCACTGTTGAAAATCTGCAGCATTTACTGCAACGTCACTCCACTACTTTTATAGAATATCTCTCTTCTGACCAATGAGAATGCTCCATAGCACGGTAAATTGACCGTGCTATGGAGAATGACACTGTTAAAAATCTGCTGCATTTTGCTGCAACGCACTCCACCGCTTGTATATAATATCTCTATTCCAACCAATGGGAAAGCTCCATTTCACGGCCAAGTAACCGTTTTCTATACAAGCAAGGGAGTGCGTTGCAACAAAATGCAGCGGATTTTTAACAGTGTATTTTTCAATTTGGAACAATTTTAATCAATTTAAATTGTGTTTTAAATGATAAAATATATTAATTTCATTTTGTTATAAGTACATATAAAAGTATATGACAAAATTACACTTAAGGTAAAGTAAAAATGCAAAACTAAAATTACTTAAACTAAACTTATTTGAATAAATTCAACATAGAAAGTTTTTTCTTTAAAAAATATTCGAAGCGTAAAAACGTATTTTTCAAAATTTCATTTTTTCGCCAACCGGAGATAAATCGCCAAATAAACAAAATTTTTATTATTTTTTTACGGACGTTATAAGGAGGTTCCGCTGGAATTTTTTTTATAAACATATATAACTATATGAGAAGAACATTCTGTAATTTTTTCAGATTTTTCTGAGTATGCCCGTATGGAGACCTTCCTTGTAAGTAATATACTAAGTAATTTTATACTAAGTAAGTTTAGAAGATCCAATTTTTACAAATTGTAATGCAAAATAAGATTACATGCCTCAATTTCAGTAAGTGTATTTATTTATTAAATACTAATTGTGTTGTGTCATTAATCTGATAAGTGTAACACCGTCAAATTCATTATCTCAAATCTGACATTTTGAGACTTAGCTAAACTTCAAATTTCATGATAAAGCCAAGCTTTAAAAAAAAATTTAACTAATATATTTTTTTAATCAACACAATTAAACATAAAAGTAGAAGAACAAAAGCTGACATACTTATCTTTAAAAAATTCCCAAATGAATTCTTTTTACATTTTTCTTTCCTTTTTGAAAATATATTGGAGAAGAAAAAAGGATATTGAAAGTAGGTTTTTGTTTATTTACCTTATTTGCTTATGAATGTTTGATATAATTGTATACATAGACTAACTTAAAATATATTTTTTTATTTAGATCAAGAAGAATTACTACAAAGTCTTGCTTCTTTACCTGTTAGAAATGACACATTTAGACTTCAACATTATAAAGAAGATTTAGAACGCCAACTTGCAAAAGTTGAAGAAGGAATCAAAATATTTTCCAGGCCGAAGGTTTTAATAAAAAATGATACAGCATCTGTATAAAAATGTAGTGTTTTAGTAGAATTAACTATCCGTCCCAGTTTTTAGAATATTGCATTGTTAATTTCATTTCAATAGGGATAAATGAATTTAGGAATGAAATATTCATGTTATTGATCGTATGTTTTGCTAAACATTGGTAGATTTTATTACTGAGCATTTCAGTAGGTTGAAATTGTTATGTTCTTCTTTAATGAAATATGGAATGTTGAATTTAATTGAATTTTTGTGTTTTGAGATGTTAATGTTTTGATTGAGAAAATGCACAAAATTTCCAGTGTTTTTGTATTGTTTTTCCAGAATTTTAAGGATGCTTGAATCAATCTTAAATTTGTGATTGTGATGTTTTATGTTTTTATTGTGTGACTTTAAAATATGACTATGTATTGCTTTGTTCTTAAGTTCTCTTTTGATTAAGTGTAGAAAATAACCCTCTTTTAATCTGTTTATATATTGTGTTAAGCAATAATTTAGTTGCATTACAATGGTTAGCTAAATGTATGAAATTTATAACCCCTAATTGAACAGAGTTGAAAGGTATTTATTACACTGTAAAAACATGCATAATACATTTTTATATACAGTAAATAAATTTTGTACAATTTTTAGAAAATTGTTTTAAAATTGAATGCATTAGTAATTTATCAGCGTAAATGTGATTAAGGCTATAACACCAGTCAGATCACCCTTCTCCAATGTTAAACCTATGAAAATAGAATGCATTCACTTTTTTTTTTCTTCTGTCTATTGTTTTTTAAAAATGTCTCTTACTGGTCTATTTGACAAAATATTTCTTAAATAAATGCTTCATTTTATAATTTAAATATTAAAATCACTTCAAAGCTGATGAGCTGTGAGTAATATTCTAAAGCAGTAGTTCTCAACCTGTGTGTCGTGGAACATTTGAGGTTTGTTGTAAAAAATATTTTATTTCATCTGCTTAAAAATATATGTAATATATAAAATATTTTAGTCTCAATAATCATGAAAGCTATTCGTTTAAACTTAAACTATGTGGGAAGATAGTGTTTTTTATTGGTGAGTTGCTACTATGTTATGATCTTGTTGTGAGAAAAATCATCAGTCATATGCTCATCATGGCAACCCTGGAAAAACTCTTAATTTCCATCTGGATGAACTGGACAGAATATTGAAAATTATCTAAGGGTAGTTTCAAGGGCCAGAGACTGGTTGACATTGTGCAATAAAGATTTGTTAATGGAAGTACATCCTAGCTACATGATGGTCAGCTCTAAACTGCCAATTGACCGATGATTTGCTGATTGCAATAAGTATGCAGTAGAGGTACCATCTGTTGTGGACAAGATTACATATAAATAATTCACAACATCCCTTTCTTCTTAAGGAAGATACAAAATGACAAAGAGTATATTATATACACTGGTGTCCAAAAGTTAAGCATAATTGGTAATTAAGTAATTATTTTTAAGTAATGAAAGAAATATAAATCGAAATGTGGTGAAACTCCAGGTGTGTAAACAAAGTAGTATGCGTCATATATTTTCACGAAGAGTTTTCCCCGAAATCAAACAGGGGACCATCAACAAATTGAAAAAGAACGAAGATCTTTTGGATAACCCTGTCAAAACTAATATAGCAAAAGTGTTCAAACTGCACATTATGATTAATTGGCTTATTGTAATGTACTGTGTTTATTTTTATAAGGATAGCATGTACACTCGTAGAGAAATTAAGGTTTTTTATAAAAACAGTCCTAAATTTTTCCAAGTTTTTTGCTTATAATTTGCAGAGTTCTTATTATAAAATAATGTTCTTTTCTGAAAATATGACAAACATCATTGTACACAATACCCTGTCATCAGAATTTAAAAATAATAAAAATTGTATGAAAAATGAGTATGTTTAGTAAATAATTTTTCATTGCGCATGCGTCAATGATATCAAAATGTCATTTGCATATTGTGTTAGCTAAATGTATAGAGCAACTTCTGTAAAAGTTTCAAAAAGATAGCTTGAAAATTCTGAAAATGGTCACCTATAGAATCAACTCAAAATCCGTTATTCCTAAACGAAGCAAAAAAATCAGGGGCTTTACCTAAATATAGTTGTAACCTTTAATAATATATGATTTAAGCTTGCATAAGTTGGGGATTTTCTTAATTTCCAAAGCAATCTGATGATCATAGTTACTGGACTGTCATTAAGTTGTTTAATCATTAAAATGGTGTCTGCTATATTTGGTGAATTAGCTTGTTTGGTATTTAGGGTCAGCCAACTACAAACCTCTGCATTTGCATGTAAGCTACCTTTACAATAGTTGATTATATAGGAGTATGCAGAAAGTGTCAGAACCTGTGCAGCAGCCATAACAGGAACTAGTTTATCTAGGAAAAGAATATTCACCAGGGAACAATGATCCATCATCAGGATGAAGGTTCGACCTAAGAGATACTTGCTAAACTTTGTCATGCATAAACCCTAGATTTAATGCCTCTTTTTCGATGTGACTATAGTACTTTTTAGCTTTAGTTAAGTACCTTGATTCTAGAAGCAATTTGGTGATCACTGTTTTCAGTTTTATGTGATAGAACAGCTGTGAGCCCATAAGGGCTGGCGTCACAGGCTAAGACAACCTCTTTTTCATCGTCAAAATGCATTTGAAGAGATGAATTTTGCAATGCTTCTTTAGCCTTAGCAAAACTGTTCTGCTCTGCTCCCAGAGTCGCATAACATAGACGCATGCCATGCACAGAAAATTTTGGAGGCTTTGCAGAAAATTTTTAGAAAAGAAAAACATAATTTTTGTTTTTATAACTTTAAAAAAAAATAATAAACGGAAATTTTTTAAATATTTCCCAACTTTATGTACCATTTATTTACTATTTGCATACAATTCTACATTTAAAAGATGCAAAACATATCCCGTAAGACATGGTGACGTCGTTGTGAAGTCACATTGTGACTTTGTGACCGTCGATGTGACGTCAATGTGAAGTCGTTATGGCCGTTTTAGAGCTCGTTTGTGACGTCACATTGTGACCAAAATGTGAAAAATGTGTCATTTGTGACAAAATTGTTATTAAAACTGTGACTATTTTGTGATGATAGTGACAAGGTTGTGAAGACAGTTTGCGATTATTTTTTGATTTGTGACAAATTTGTCACTAACTTTATGACGGTGGCAGCATTGTCAATGTTGTGAAGTCACACTGGGACACAACTATACAGTTATGAACATTGTTATGTAGTGTAAAATCACTTACATCTATAATTTTATTATACTTTGGCGATACATCTCAATTAAAACTTGGGAGCTGCGATAAAAAGAATGTACCAAAAGAAAGTTGCTGAATCAAAATGCAATGCCATGCAGACTTTAATCTTTGCTACTTTTTTTTCTGTTGCAATAAATGAGAATATTTAAGACAATTTAATATTCAATCTATCACAATTATTTCAAATTTAACAATTTGTTTTTCTAATAAGCATTAAAATTATCAAATAAACACTTCTTTAAGGTGCAAAACTAGTCACAGAAAAAGACCCGGATGATAATAAAAAGTCTATGGGAGCGTTCTTTTCAAATTTGAATATTTTTGCATGTTTTTTTTGTATAGGATAGCTGAGGACGATCTACAACCGGCCTCGTTTTTACCTTTTCAATTTTGCTTATATATATTTTATATTTTGATAGTTTCAATATCAGAACTGGTATAAACCGGTTTTGAAATTAAAAAAGAATATATATATATATATTTTTTTTATCTGAAAACAAAATTGAAAAAGTAAAAACTAGGCCGGTTGTGGATCGTTCTCAGCTATCCTATATAAAAAAAATCATGTAAAAATATTAAAATTTGAGCGAGATATTTGAAAAGAACGCTCCTACAGACTTTACATAAACATCCGGGTCTTTTTCTGTGACTAGGGCTGCACCTTAAAGGAAGTGTTTCTTTGATAATTTTAATGCTTATTAGAAAAACAAATTGCTACATTTGAAATAATTGTTATAGATCGAATATTCAATTGTCTTAAATATTCTCATTTATTGCAAAATATGTATGTATATATATATACAGGGGTGCAAAAATCTAGGCGCCAGCAGGCAGCCTCTCACCACTAAAATTATTTAATTTCTTTTTATCTAATATTTCGTGTTAAATTCTAGTAAGATTGCTATTAAATTTTGAGCGAAGAAGACTTTAAAATTTTTGTGGTTGGATATTAGCCACTGGCGCCTAGATTTTTGCATCCCTGTATATGTATATATATGTAACAAAGATTAAAGTCTGCATGGCATTAAATTTTGATTCAGTAACTTTCTTTTGGTACATTCTTTTTATAGCTGCTCCCAAGTTTTAATTGAGATGTATCGCCAAAGTATAATAAAATTATAGATGTAAGTGATTTTACACGATATAATAACGTTCATAACTGTATAATTGTGTCCAAGTGTGACTTCACAACATTGACAATGCTGCCACCGTCACAAAGTTAGTGACAAATTTGTCACAAATCAAAAAATAATCGCTAACTATCTTCAAATGCTATCTTCTATAAATATTAAAATACTATTAAAACATGCAAAGAGGAATTATGAAAAAAAAATTAAAGCTAAATATTTATTAGTATATTAATGAACAAAAAACATTAAGGGGCTATCCATTACTGGAAGGCTGTCCATCACAAACACATCTACCTAATAAAAATTCCAACGATAAAATAGAACAACAAATACGTTAATTGTAATTATTAATATTTTATTTATAATATTAGAGAGTAATTATAAATAAGAGACCCACTGTAACACTAGAATGCCCAGAAGGAGTCGATTCGACTCTGATCATGCGTTTAAATTTCAATTCTAGCCAGAAATTTTTTCCATAAATAAGTTAAATTCAAACCACGAGTATTTACTTTAAATAAATCAATTAAATAATGTTGAATAAAAATTCTGGTGAGAAATATTATTATCAAACATGAATAAAATTTCCGGGCGTTCTAGTGTTAATCACTATGTACCGGGTGATCCAGAAGTCCCGGGACTTTTGAAATGCTAATAATTAGAAAACCATAAACAATAGAAGTATGCGGTTTTCACAGAAATGCTGAGAAACTTGTGGGATTTGTTTTTTCGATGAAAAAAACATATTATGTTAGTTGCACTTTTTGACAGCAGGTGGCGCTAAAATTGATAGTATTGTCTTTATAGTACGATACATCTCATTTAAAAGAACGAATTAGTGTCCAAGGGTTACAAAGTTTAATCATGACGCCCATGGCTTATAAGTACCGCCGTAAGCCGATGCAAAACAGCGTGCACAGTATCCTCAAAGCAGAAAGAAATTTCAGAAGAAATTTCAGTTCATCGTGATATCACAAGTTTACTGCACTCACCATGAACTTGTGATTTCTACAGAGTATTGGCATAGAATCCTACCTAATTTACGATTGTAACAGACATTTGGGATCTCTTGTTTCTATTACGATCTTTCAATGAGCCTTTTTCTCAAACCTTGCTTACCATAGCATTTCACATTTGCAATGGCCATCGATTCTTTTGCAGTTTTAACTTGACGTATTGTACCATATGAAAACAACGCGACATGCAAAGATGTGTCTAAACATAGTCTAGACGACAATGTCTAAACACTGCAGTTGCTCATGAAATTTTGTATCAAATTTCCCTTACAATGCAATTTCATTTACCTTACAAAAAATGTTTGAACATAAACCATCCTTAAAACGAAATCTCATCAATATCATTGAAAAGAAGTTTTGCAATGAACTCATGTGTCTATATAACGCATGGTACAGGTACATTCAGTCTTATACAACAGCGCCACCTGTTGCGAAAAATGGTAACTATATATATTTAAAAAAATTCATTCGAAACAAAAATCCCACATGTTTCTGAGCATATATCTGAAAACAGAATCTTTGTATTATATATAGTTTCCTAATTATTAACTTTTCAAAACTCCCGAAACTTCTGGATCACCCGGTATATTAATGCTACATATAATGGATATTGTGAAATTTACCTCTTTAAAATTATTCAGGAAAGGAAATAATAAAAGTGTCTAGAATGGAAAATAAATAATAAAATACAGTTATTAATTTCTAGCTTCATACCGTTTAAGTATTTGCGTTATTTGTTTTAAATACAATCATGTTTAAATTCTTATTGATTGCGTAACTTCCAAATCTTCATTCAGATTTCTAGTTCTTTCTGAAAACATTCCAATAAGAATATTTACAACTGAAACGTTTTCACCCACTATCCATTTTGAAATTTTATAACATTTCACAGTTTGAAAAATACATTAAACAATCATTATTTTTTTAATATGAAACATCTACTATTTCTTTTAATTGTTCTTCTCGTTCTCTTATAAATTCCTCTTCTGAACATATGTAATTTTTTAAATAAATTTATGTAATGTTCCAGAAGATTACTTAATACAAAAATTAAAAAAAGATGTTTGCAAATAATTTTATTTTTTTTAAAGCTTCTTTATTAAAAAATATAAGACTTTATGTTTATGGAAACATATTATTTTAACCAGATATTTTAAATAAGGAAACAACGCAGATTAAAGTGCAGTTAAAATCACTACCTTTAACAACCTAATCCAAATTATTAATAATCAAGTGTTCTATGTCAACAAAATAAATAATGAATGTATTAGACTTTATAATGTTAATGGAGAATTAATGTTTTATAACATGTTTTTGAGTAGCTAATTAAAATCGTTCTAAGAACAATAATAATTAAAAAGCAACCATGAAAAATATTTTTCCATACCTTTTTTTCCATCGAAGTCATTCTTTCTAGTTATTTATTCTTTTTGTCGCACAAACTAAATCCGATAATAATTAAAGTGGCAAAGACCAAATCATTTTCACAGTCAAAGCCCCATTAATTTTCTCGGACTTATATTTTGCCGCTTGGAAGTGCTGTAGTAGACCTTCTTGTTTAAATTGTTAAATCCGTATCAATACGAAACTATCCACAACTGCCATAAATTCCAGCCAACTAACTTCTTGCGTCTATCATCAATTTAAAATAGTTCTGTTTACGTTTATTTATTCTTTCCACGAAGTAAGAAACCACGGAGTAAGTTTCTTACTCTGTGATCCTTTCGTTTGCAGACGATTTTAACTTTCCACGCGCATGGCCATTTTGTTTTTTCTTTTTCTATACAGTATTAAAGGAACTTAAATACGCAATAATTTTATGCGTGTGTCTTTGATTAAATCTTTTTATTTAAAGAATTTTTTAATGTATTTTTACCTTTTATTTTTATTAGTTTCAAAACAATTCAAGTTAAAATAAATTGTAAAACCGTTTTTTGTAAATAATAATATTCATAATTAGAATTCATTAGATAAAATGTTGTTTTTAGAGAATAAAAATGATAGATTTAATGCTAATATAAAGAAAAAAATTAAAAAATAAAGTTTGTATCACATGCAAAAATACATAGTATCTTCTTAATAAAAAAAAGGGGGGGGGGCTTGTACAGGATGAAAAGTTTTTTATTGGTCAATCACTAATTATTTTCATATTAATTTTCTGCAGAATAAAGCATCTTGTAAAGTAACTTTTTTTAAAAAAACATACCTCTAAAACAAAAATTTGAAATTCGAATAAATAGTTATGTGACCTACATGCACATAATAAACTGCAGATTTCATTGTAATAATAAAAATTGTAGTTTGAAAATGCAGAAGTGATTGGACCTTTGAGAAATTTCTAGTAGAACAAATGATCATTTACAAAAATCATTATAAAAGATAAATGTAAGTATTAGGCCTAAAATATTTTTTTATCAGATAAAATTCGTATAATTAGAAAAGCATTATTAGTCGCTGATGAATTCACCCGTAAAGCATGGTGACGTCACTGCAACACCGTTCTGAAGTCTAATTGTGACTTTTTGACAATCGATTGTCGATGTGAAGTCACAGTGACTAAAATATGAAGTCGTTATGGCCGTTTTAGAGCTCTTTAGTGACGTTTCACAAAGTGGCCACAATGTGACAAATTTGTGAAAAAGGTGTCATTTGTGACTAATTTGACATTAATGTGGAATTTTGGCCACAGATGTGATGTGACCAAAGTGACTCACAGTGATGTCACTGTGACCATGCATGCTATTAGAGACGTTATTTGCAGTAACATTACAATGACGTCACAAAAACTTTTTCAATTGACAGAACACTACTTTTTCCATTAAATAACATCTTTTGAAGAATTTTTGTATTTTTAAAAAAATTTTCTAAGGTCACATTTCAGTCACAATGTGACTTCACTGAGTGGTGGCCTTTTGGTACAGTGGTGTCACAAAAACTTTTTCAATTGACAGAAAAATGTTTTTTCCATTAAATAACATCTTTTGAAGAATTTTTGTATATATTTTTTAATTTTCTAAGAAGGTCACATTTCAGTCACAATGTGACGTCACTGAGGGGTGGCATTTTGGTCACAGGTGTGACGTCACATTTCAGTCACAATGTGACATCACTGAGGGGTGGCATTTTGGTCACAGATGTGACGTGACTCACAGTGACGTCACTGTGACCATGCATGCTATGTGGGTATTTTTAACACCTTTATTTCTCTTTTCTGCAGATTAGAGCTTGGCGCCGCGCCGATTGGTTTCCTATTGGTCGGTTTGGTGGCAGCGGCAGTTAAATTGAATAATTTCATAGTGTTAGAAAACATTTTAAACTGAATTTATTTGAAATTATTTTAAGCTAAATTTAAATATTTCAAAAATGTATCAAATTTTAATAACATCAATAACTGATTGGCGGCTAGCCAAAAATAAATCTATGGTTGAGAAATTTTCAAACATAAATAAAAATATTTGAAAACAGTACTTTTTGGAGGGCATGATATGCTTTGGACCTGCAGAGTTAAGATTTTTTTTAATGTGCCGAACCGGGCAATAAACTAAGTAAACAAATCAGGCGAATGAAAAAATAAAAATAAGTGGGGCGACTTTTCGATATAAACATTTAAAAGAAGCCGACAAAATATGAACCATATTTTATTCGAATGAATGTGCTGATGAACATTTTCTTTACTCACGCGGAAACACTGTCTTGCTAATATTAATCCTTAGAAAGGATTATTTTTATGTATGTCGTTCGTATTTCATTACTTTTAATTGTACATTCGTTTGCAAAATATATATGTTAAAAAGTTTTTTTCTTTTTCATTGGATAGCTGAGCTTGATCTCTACATACTACGATACTTTTAGTTTCAAAACTGGTTCCAAAAATTAAAGTAACCTAATAAAAACAAATGTAAACAAAATCGGAAAAGTATAAAAGGGTCTTTGTAGAGAAGACCTCAGCTATCCAATAGAAAAAAAAATCTTTTAAACATATTGAAATGCAAACAACTTACTTAAAAAACTTCTCAAAATTAGTCAGGCACTTTTCTATAAAACATGGTTTTTATGTCACTATGGTTAAAAATTGTTTCATACAAAGAATTCTGAACAAAAGTACCTCTTTCAGCCTTTTTTTAATTTTCCTGTTTATAATAAATAAAGTGCTTAATAAAATACCTCATGCTTGAGATCTTGCACGGGCCGATTTCCATTAACGACTTTCGGGCCGGGCTCAAACCTTTTTATCTGAAGACTCTGACTACTTATTTTTCTGGAGTATCGGGCCGGGTCTAAGTTATTTTTTCCATACAAAGTCGAGACTGATTTCATTTTTCCTAGTCTTCACAGATCAAAATAATCGGTTCCAGTTGAATCATCCCGTATGAAAATCATTTTCCCAACATGGCCCAGTTTAAAAATCAGTAAAATTTGGCCTGGTCCAAAAATTTTTGCAAAAAAGGCATATACTTTTAAGTCATCATTATTCTACAATTAAACATTAGAATTTATTCTTTTTGAAGAATCGTAGATTTCTAGGCCTATTTAAATTGAGTTTAACACATGGAGAAAAAAAAGCCTATGACAAAATTTAATTTGAAACTAAAAACTGGAAATTTCTTTTAAACTTCTTTTTAAACTGTTCATCCATGCAAAATTAATACAATAATACGCGAGAAAAAATATATTAAACATTTACACCTGATATAAAGTGAACATATATTTTCCAATGCGATTCTGTCTTAGAAGATTTTACTTTTACCATACACCATTTTTTAGATTTTTATGTCTCCATTACATGGAATTTGGATTAATAATACTAATGATAACAGAAGCATTTACATATAACAAACAAAAGTTTCATTAAAAGCATAAATATTGCAGCCTACAACACTTCTACATAAAGGGAGATTATAAACATGGAAAAAAAAAAAAAAAAAAGGCAAGTGTTTCTGGTCAGAATTCTTCTGTAAGAGTAAAGATCAATGTTCTGTAGAAATTCACCTGATTTGGGCCAAAATAAAAAAAATTTCCGGGCCATACTAAGCTTGGGCCTTGTTTTTAGCTATTATATTGGGCTGGGTTGGGTCAGGTCGATAAATTTTCTATACAGGCCGGGCTTGGTCTGGCTCTTATGTTCATTTTATTTAACTTTGTGATTGTTTTTCATGGATATTTTAAATTTAAAACTTTATTTTAAACATATTGCGATGAGCACCAATTATCCAAGTTTAATGCAGAAAGTGAAATGCCGCTTTTGCGATATGGAACTGCTCGAGAGATATTACAGTTTGCATTTACAACATAAGCACAGTCAAGCAAATTCTGCTGATAAAAGAAGCACTAAACAAAAGTTAATTGCAGCTTTTGTCAAACCTAAAATTAAGCATGTATATAGAAATATTGGTAGCATTTCTGAAATATTGAAGGTGGGAGTATTTCCTCTGAGTCGTCTGTTTCTAGAAGTGAGAAATTTCTTAAAGTCTTAGATGATTCTTCAAAGCCTGCTCTCCGAGAAAATTCTGAAATGCTTGTTTCAAATCCTCCAGGCAATGAAACTAATGAAAATTTTCAACTCAGTGAGGAATCTTTTAAAGTCTTAGGTGCTTCTTCTACATTTGCTGTCTTAGAAAATTCTGATATGATCACTTCAAATCCTCCAACTACTGATTTTAATGAAAAATTTTAACTTTGGTAGGAATCTCTTAAAGACTTAAGTGATGTTCCTAAGCCTCCTCTCTCAGAAAATCCTGATAGGATTGCTTCAAATCCTCCAGCTACTGATTTGAATGTAAAATTTGAACTCATTCTCAGCCAGTTTCAAAAACTGGAATATCAAGTGTGGTGAATGAAAAAAGTGAAAATTTTGAAATAATTTTCATTCAAAAATTAGAAACAAATCTCAAGTCTGAAAAGTAAAAAAAATTGATTCCAGCGATATCAAAGAAAATAAAAAGGTTGAAAGTGATAATGACGCGTATACTTCATATACTTTTCTATCCTGCTGATCTGCTTCAGATATAACTTCTGTATTTGTCGAATTTGAAAACTTAGCGTGCAGTGTGGTATGTCGTGTAAGTGTGCCAAAAGGAAATCCTTTACCTGAAAAAATAGGATTTAATTGCCATCCAGCTGTTGTTTATGTTGCTGAAAATGGAACTGATAGGGTGCAATTTGCTTGTAAAATTTTGATGCCCAAAGAAGCATTTAAAAAAACACTTGTCAAGTAACTTGCATCAGAAAGCATTAGAATTGAAAGAAAAAATGAATCATATCAAAGCCGAGAAGGGGAGGTTGGACTATGCATTGGTCGAATTACATATAGGTTGTATTATAAAGGTCGTCCATATAATGACTTTAAAGATGAAATTGCTCTTAACATACAAAATGGCTGTGATATGAGAGATATCAATCATTCAACAACATTTGCCAAGAACTTTTTAGCATATGTGTTTAATTCTATGACGTGCCACTTGAAGAAGTTTAAAAATAATCAGTTAATACAAACAGGATTTCAGTATCACCCTTAAAAATAGCAGACAAAGCTAGTTGGAAACATCGCACTCATCACTTCATTATGGCTGTTACTATAGTTCCAGACTCCACTGAACCTATTCATGCCATCTATTTAGGACATTCTGTAATTAAAGCACATACTGGCCAATCTGTGGCAGACAGCATATTTTCCTGCATTTCACAATGGGGCATTACAAAGGAACAATTTATTGGAGCTAGCTTTGATAGCCAATACTTTAATTTGTCAGTACCCAAATACTTAAATGAATATTTTGCAGAAGCGAAAGGTAATGATAAAACATTTTATTATGACTGGGATCCAATGCACAAAGTAGGGCTAGTTATGACCATATGAAGAAAAATACAAATTTTCATTTGTTGTGATGGTAACTCAAACAATAAATTCAATTTTCAGTGAGTTTAATTATGGAAAAGTATATGAAAATTTAAAAGATGTTAGTTCTGCATTAAGTATGAGTGCACCTGATGGAGAGCACAACAAATTTAAAAATCCCTGTTTCTTTAGCAAAAAAAAATTTGCAAATCACTGCAAAAAAGTTTTAAAAAACTTTATAGAGGACTTCAAAGCAATTATAACAATTTTAGAGAAATGACAAGTGGAATCTCTTAATGGAAATTTTATTCAAAAAGAGAAGGCAACACCTGCAAATTCCCAAATCAATAAAATTTTCAAATTCTGTCTTCAACTCTTTGGATTATACAACTTATATTACCTGGTCAGCAAAATTGTATGCAATTTGCAGAAGGTAAGACATTCTCCCTCATGAGAGATATGACACTTGTATAAATAAAGTTCATTTTTTGAAATCAATGTCCTCTGCAGTTGATTTACAAAAATGTCCCTGCAGTAAGGCTACAGAAGAATTGGAAGTGGAACAAGTGACATGTTTTTGGCCCACTTACCATGCAGACTCTGCTTCTTTAGATACTGCTGGAGTCTACCAAAACTTTTTCTCTCAGAGCGTGAAAATCAAAATAATACTCGAAGTATTGCAAATGCAAAGAAAGCAAAAACTAACTGCAGTGCAACTAAATTGGCTGTTTATGAATCAGTTATCAGATCTATCTTAGCATTTAGCTGAAGAGCTGGAAAAAAATGTATTCACTAAGGATAATGTAATTGTTTTTAATCACATTAAAGTTCTCACTGATTTGAAACCTCTAGTAACAAAAATAAAATTGAAAGGAATTCCTTTAACTGCTGCATCCCAGATAAAATTCATTATTTCTGCACAAAAATTAGTTTGATTTGAAAGATGTCTCTCCATCTCATTTACAGCTTCAATATAGGACATTTTTAGTTAAGCTTGAAGGAATTGTAAAACATATGCCTCCAAAAGAATTCAATGAGTTAAAAAGTACAGACATCATTAAAAAATTTCTCTCCAGCAAGATCACTTTGTTTACTGGATTGGAATTAATAATGCACTCAATATGTGTAGCTTCGATTATTTCATCAGTGGAATCTGTTTGTGAATCTTTTACGTCTATCTGCAAGTACCACAACAATAAAAGAACTGTCACATAAGAAACCGCATACCGTGAAATGATGATATCGATGAATGGTCCTATCCCTACAAAATGGATTCAGTTGTTTCAAAAGCAATGTTACATTATTTCAGCAAACAGAGCAATTGGCATTTTGTACAAAGAGGTCACAATATTAAGGATTGGGCTCTTTCTAAATGCATTGACAAAATAATTGACAAGAATTCATCCCTTCCTATAATGAATATTTAGCTTTAGTTATTTAACCATAATAATTACTCTTTGTCTTTAATATTAATTTTTAATTTAAATGATTTTTTAAAACTACTATTATTAATTCACGTATTCAAAATAATATAACGTATAATTTTAAACTTCAAATTTTGCAGAAAGTTTTTGACACAATATTTATGTGCGCTGAAAGTTTTTGGTTTCCTACAAATAAGTCTGTCTGCTCCCTATTTCCAAGTTGACTTGTTTTGTAAAAGTGCATACAGTGTTGCCATGTTAGGTAAAAACTTTGCATAATAAGTGATAAGTTCCAATTCATCAACATTAAGTGGTTCTGATGCTTTTGCAATTGCTTCCATTTTTGATTCAAGTAGATAGAGTTCTTCACTATCAATACAATGTCCCAGATATTCGACTGATGCCTTCAGGAAAGTCACATTTGTCCTGATTTAGTTTAATACCTGCTTTGTGGACTTAAATTCTAAAACTGTTCATTTTCATCTTTTCCGTAGATCAGAACATCATCTATGTAACAAACAGCTTTCAGCCCAAGAAGAATCTTGTCTATCTCTTTCTGAAACACTGCTGGAGCTGAGACTACTTGGAATGGTACTCTTGTGTAACGAAAGAGTCCTTTATGAGTGTTAATGACTACCAGATCCTTGGATTCTTCATCAAGTTGTAACTGGTAATATAGCATCTCTGCGATCTAATTTTGAAAATAAACGTCCATCTGTTAACTGGGCAAATGATTTTCAATATTAGGTAAAGGATATTGCTCTAACTCAGTAGATTTGTTAGTGGTGAGCTTAAAATCTCCACAAATCCTAATGCAACCATTGCTTTTTAAAACTGGAACAACTGATGTTGCTGATTCAGCTGTCTTTACAGGTTCCAAAATGCCTTCTTCCAAAAGACAGAGTATTTCTTTCTCAACCTTTTCCCTCAATGAATATGGAATTGGACGTGCTTTGAAGAATTTAGAGATTGCCAATTCTTTTTTCAGTAAATGCACTTTAACTTGTTGAACTAACACTAATTCTAGTGCAAATAATTCTGAAAATTCACTTAACAGCTTTTGGATAGATGATTCAGAATTAGGCTTATTATTGATGGACAATGAAGGTTACTACTCTTGAATACTCTCAACAACTGTATTAAGTTAATCCAATTGGGGCCTGCTAAATTTACTCTCCTTGTTTCGCAATTAACAAAGATAAGGAACAAGAATTGTCCTTCCAGGACACTTGAATTTGAATTAAGTCCATAACTTCAATTAGATTCTCAGTAAGTGAACTCAATTTAATGGAGGTTGGCTCCAAGGGAGGAAAATATTTTCTCATTTTACCAAAAATCTTCCATGATCACAGAAAATGTGGCACCTGAACCATCTTCAAACCTACATGGCTTATCTTGAATCAGCACTTCTACTCTAGCTGGAGGAAGAGATTCTATTCCAGTGATGTTAAACATAGTATATGTGCACTCTCACCGTGAACAAAGTCTGTTTTCACATACTTTCTCATTTACGAAATCTGTTTACAGACTTTGTTTACTATAGGAATGGATAAAACAGACTTTTTGCACATTTTAAATGGGCTCTTTTTTTTTTTTTTTTTTTAATTCACTTATTCCAATATGGTGTGAGCCCTTCGTCTATAAAAAGTTAAAAGCATTTATGTTCTGGTGAGAAATTTGAAAATGTGAATGTAATCCATGCAAATAGGTTTCACATTGGAGATTAGAATTTATCTGATTAATCAACAAATGTCACATTTAAAATAAAAAGGTGCTCAGTTTTATTTTTATATAATAAAATATTTAGATCCGTCCTTTAATAAAAAACAAAAAGTATTATTTTTTGTATGTTTTATTTTGCTAGCCTTTTAAGTGTCCTAAATAGATTTTTCCATCACGTAACTTTTGGAACCAAAGGCTAATTTAACACAAAATCGATATTGAAGCTAATTTTTTGAAGTGCAAGCGATAAATAAAGATGTAAGGTTACCAAATAAAAATTCTCATGCCAATACTTTTCATAGCTACTGTTTTATAAATCGTTAAATATGAATGGAAAATTTTGCAGGATGCTTAAATGGTTTTTGAGGAATGTAAAATTAGCCATTATGTAAAATTAAAGAGCGAATATGATTGAAAACACTTTGTCTAATGTATTCATAACATCAGTTAAAAATTTGGTATGAATTCTGTGAAAACTTTAATATCTTACCAAAAGAATAAATTTGGAAAAACAAAGAAGTGTTGTAACTTCTAACAAAGAAGTGTTGAAGAAATTATTTTTAACTAAAGATAGCTATTTATTTCTATAAATTGACTGTAATTCATTATAAAATTTCAAAAATGAAGTAGAATGACATGGTGAAAAATTACATCACCAACGTTTTATAAGAATACAGGGAAAATAACAGAAAAAAGTAATTAAAATGTAACCCTATAAAAAGGAAACTATGCTTCTCTGTATCAAATGATGAAATGAATACTTGTTTTCCACTTGTATATCTTATATCACATGCACAAAAAAAAGGGTTTATAAGGCAAAGGGTACATGTGCTAATATATTTGCAAATTATTTATTATTGTAGATTTATTATAAATTGTTTGATTTTTTATGCATTTTGCTTAAAATGTTCATTATCAAGAGATATTGTATTAAAATATTCAAAATATAATAAATATATTAAAATGCAGTGGAAGCCCGATATAACGTGGTTATTGGGAGACATGTTTCACACCCGCGTTATAACTCAAACCTGGTATATCGGAATGCTGTCAAAGAAATGGTACAAAATGGTGAAAACATTTACCTGCTTTGTGAAATGTAACTAACTTTATAATCCATTGAACACAGATTTAATATTACACTATCTTAAAATAATCGATAAGTGTTGTTTGGAGAACTGAGACGTTTAGTTTCTTTTCGGCATATTGTTTCACATTAGCAAGATGAAGTAGATGAACACAATCTGAATCGTCTTTCATTTCCACATCATTTCCAATTTCATCCTCATGATGCTGCTTGCTGCAATTTTTTCGCATTACAGTATCGATGATATCCTGATCTGTTATGACCTCTGAAGTTTGTTGTTGTCTATTTCTATCTAGTCATTTAAATCAACAGATATTTCGAGATGCGTAGCTCCAACCACAGACTGCAAGTCCTTCATTGTGTTTCACTGAAATTTTAAATGCAAAATTTATCCTAAAATGGATTTTTTTTTCTTCCGAGAGGCATACTTTTTATTGTATTGATCTAAATTCACAGTACAGTAGACTCCCTCAAATCCGCAATTCTCTAAAATCCGCACATATTTTACGGATGTAAACAATAAAACATTCAGTTCAGATGTAGGTGCAAAATTTGACTTTTTTAGTTTTATATCAACCCATATATATATTTTTTTAACTTGTAATTTTTGTTAAGGTTATTGAATTCATGTTTTTTCATGAAGAAAAAAAAATTTATTTCTGAAAAAATAAAGATATTGCTGATATTATTGGTAATCACAATCTTACCAAATATATTTATGTGTTAATCAAGCTTTTTTAGTTATTAAGTCTGGCTAAACCTGAAATAAAGCTTCATTATTTAATGATCTTGATGTGAATTAGTAATGTACCTTTATGAGGCAAGTTTCATTGAATAATTTAGCAAAAACACATTTCATCTCAATAATGAATATTTAATAGTACATTATTTATTATTAATTTGACCTTTGCTTTTAGTATTTTTATCATTTAAAAAACTGTATAATTTTTTATTATTTTAGTTTATTACTTATTTCATTATACTTTTGATTTCATTATTAATTAAATTCAAATTACTTTTTAAAAAATGCAAACAAAGCAATGACCAGAAATCCGCAAAATTCTAAAATCCACAAAACCTCTGGTCCCAAGCTGTGCGGATTTGAGGGAGTCTACTGTATATCAGACCGCTGTATTTCGGGCTTTTACTGTATTTGAAGATAAAACACTGCTCAATAAAATTGCTGTGCTAGGAAGGAGTTATAAATGTTCATTTATATTAAATTGTAAGATAATTATGATAATGATTGTATTGTTTGTTATGATTGTATATATTTTTGTAAAATTGAATGCAAAGATAGTACTTTTAAACTTTAAAGGTATTTTTTGGTAACTAATCATATCTAAGTAATTTTAAACAATATGGGCAAAAAAGGTTACCATATTTTCTAATGTAGAAAATACTCCTTTGTGAAGACCAATTATTAAATAAGATCAACATTTAATACTCTTTTGAGGTAGTGGACATGAAAATAAAACATTGACAATAATATTTAGATGCAATAATACAGTAGACTTCCTCAAATCTGCAACCCTTAAATCTGCACATCTTTACATACATAACCAGTAAAGCTTTCATTTCAGATGTAGAGGCAAAGTTAAGGAATTTTTTAGTTGTATTTTAATATGTAATTTTTAATAATATGACTGAATTGTGGTTTTTCTTGAAAGGAGTATAAATTAATTTTTTTTTAAAGTCAAGGTGTTACTGATTTCACTGTTAATTGCAATTTTGTTTACAAATATATTTATGTTTTAATGAAGCTTTTTTCGTTATTATGATGATTTTGATATAAATTAAAAAATAATAGTTTTTATAAAGAAAGTTTCATTAAATAATTCAAGGAAAATATATTTTATCTTTTTTATGCATATTCAGCTATACATTATTAATTTACTTGATCTTTGCATTTAATATTTTAATCTGTTTTTAAATTATCTTACTTTTTATGCTTTTAATTTATTACTTTACATAATTATTTTATTATTTTACTATATTGTAATTTTGATTGTATTATTGCATTAAAATTACTGTTTAAAAATATAAACAAAGCAATGATCCAAAATCTGCACAAACTCTGGTCACAAGCTGTGTGGATTTGAAGAAGTCGACTGTACTATCTTCTGAATTTTTGAAAATTGTTGTATTTTAGAATTTCAATAACACATAATTTTCTATTTAGTAGGATTAATTTATGAAAGTATTCATTTTTTTTAAATTAAATACATTTCTTCATATATAAATTACATTAGTCTGCATAACTAAATTCTGTTTTATTATTATTATTATTATTACTTTAAAATAAACTAGTAACAAAAATGTGGTATAATTCTGCAAATATGAAAAATTATAAAACAGGTATTTATAAAACCAAACAACAACAAAAATTTATATTTTTTATTTATAAAACCCACACCATTTTCAAGGCAAATTCTAAGAGTACAAAGTGTGTTTTAAAGACCAAAAAAATACAGTGTACATAGAATTTTTGCATTTACCTTTACTTTGCATAAAAAAGTCCAATCAGTAATACAGATCTCATGCTTTGATTTTTTTTTTTTTTCAATGCACTTTGTAAGTTTGCTTTCTCTTCATAAACATTACATTTTCCTATTACTCATGATTTTCAAATTTTGGCTGAAACAGCCTTCTCTCTCCTCCTTCCCAAACTTAACCCATAAGCTCTGAACAGATCAACCTTTTTTTGTCATTTTTTTTCACTTTTTAAATTTTAATCTGAAATGTTGAGGAAGCAGCAACATTTTAAAAATATGGAACCATTTATCCAGAAACCAGTTAACCGGAAAACCAGCTATCCGGAATGATATTTCTAATAGACTGATGTTGGAACTTTTATAGAAAAAAGTGTCATACACTTCCAGTTTGACATAGACATTGCTTGAAACAGTTGTACAGTTTGATAATAGCATCTAGTATTTGAAATAGAAGCATATATAGTTGTATTATAGATGTTTTCATTTTTATGCAGAGAAAACGGAAGAATTTTAGTTCCCAAGGAATTCTTGTAAATTACCTTCTTTCAAACTCTAATATTTTATCTTACTTGCATCTGATTCTTAGTTCAAGTGATCTAATAATTCATTTAAAATTAGAAGTAATACCACAACCACTTATATTCCATAAAACTTATCAAATGGAAGCTGCTTTAGTGCCCAACCAGTTAACTGGAAAAACCAGTTATCCGGAATATATCTGACCCCAACCCTTCTGGATAAATGGTTCTGGACTGTAATCACTTTATGCAAGGTGATCTTTAAATATGCGATTGATCTTATTTAATCAATCACTTGCATCCAATGCTGTCACAACAGCTGTTGTGACAGCATTGGATGCGGACTCAGGGAGTCACAGCATAATTAAAGTGAAATGAACACCAGCTTGATTTGGTTATTCCAGTGGCAATCAACTGTAATCCAGATACCACTCATTGACTTTGGTGAATGTTGTTGCTCTTGAAGCCACATTCAACACTGTCAAAAAAACTAAAGTCTGTTTTCATGATGAGTTGGATAAAATAAATTACATATTTGAAGGTCAGCACATATAAAATATTAAATCCAAAATAGCTGTTACTTCACAGACAAGGCATTGAAGAAACTAATCTGAATACAATTGCATAGTTATTAACTTATATTAGCAGCAGTTAAGCCATACAGTGTATGGTTTCAGTTCTGAACAGTTGTATGGTTCAGCAATAAGATTGCATCATTTTGCATAAAAAAATTAGTATTAAAACATAAAATATAAGTAAATCTACTATCAATGCCTGCTACTCAAGTTGCAATTTATTTTCATCATGATTAGCCTTTATCTGATTGCCTACGTTCTGCAATTTCATTTGTTTTAAGTTGCATATATTTAAGAGCATAGGAAAATTCTCAAAAAAAAAAAAAAAAAAAAAAAAAAAAAAAAAATCTAACCTTTTGAAATTAATTTATTTCTGATAAACATTAAATAACATTTCAAGCAGTGATGTTTTTGAATGGTTTATTCATGTAATTACTTTTAAATATGAAGTATACTTTTCAGGCTTTTCCCCTTTAACATCCTGTTTTTTTTTTCACTAATTTTCTTTAATTATAATATTTCTTGATTGTCCGTAAAATAAATAAATAAATAAAAAGAAAAGAAAAAAAATGGAAAATGCAAAACTGAAGCAGCATAATAAAATTTTGACAGAAACATACGCTAAAGTATTTTCATGTCTAATCAAATCTCATAAAAATTGGTCTTTTCTTGATGTGCAATTCTGATCTTAAATTTTCTTTTGGAGGTTGGAGTGATATAAAAGAACATATTGATATGGTTAAACATTCAAAAAACTTGTGCATAAGTATCATGTTGTGTTTTTATTGCACATATTTTTACTACTGCATGTTTTTTTAATCTTGTCATAGAGCTATATTACTTACAAACACTATGTTGACAAGTATGCAATTGTCAGTGGGCACAATTTATATATTAATTTATTAATAAAAATATTTTCAGTAAAATCTTCTAGTTTTGGTTTAAAGCAAATGAATCAACATGTTATCCTGAAATGTCTAATTTGTTATTCATGGAATTTGTGTAGTTGCAAATATAATATTTCAGTTAGTTATATTTAAATGAACTGCTTTAAAAAATTCTGTAAAATGTATTTATTTAAAAAATATTTAAATAAATATATTTCTTAATCATTAATGTCTCTAATTTATTGATAAACTTTTACACTTTTTAACAACATTTATAGAAACAAATTTGCAATTTATTATGCGAGTACACAGGTTGTCTAGATTAGAGGTCAACTGAAAACTAGTTTTCATCTTTGGCCCAAAATCTGAATTTCAGTGAAAATTCAACCGAAATGATCAATATTCCAAAAATCTATTTTCTTCTTTTAGAAATTTTCAAAATTGTTCATCAATTTTAGTTGTATTAATTCAAAGATACTATTTATTGCTATGAGCTTTATTGTTTATAATTATGAACGACTCGGTTATGAATGATTCAAGATGTAAATGCAAATTATAAAGCAAGCAATGCATATATAACTAAACTTTTTTACATGCTCTTTAATCTCTGCTACCAGAACGGTTATAGAAAATACTTAGTTTGAAATTGCAGAATTGTTTGGAATACTTTGAGAAAGTCCTAGTATAACAGATGATCATTTACAAAAATTATTATAAAAGATAAATCGAAGTTTGTATGCCTAAAACTATGATAATTTTATATTAAATAAAATTTGTATAATTAGAAAATCTCTCTGTGTTGTTGATCAATTAATTATATTTTATTTTAAATGAAAATAAAATTTTTTGGGTCTAAGGCACAGAAAGCCAACTTGGGCCACATGTATTATACTGCAGGGTCACAAATTTTATTAATGTCTGGGAGGCGTCTGAACAGATATAACCTTATTGAGTTGACAGCTGAAATTTTAGTATTAATTAAAACTCAATTAGCGTATTAAAATATAACTACAGTCAAACCTCTATATAACGAAACTCCATACATCGAATTTCTCCATATAACGAATTTTTAGTAAGAACGGTCCCCTTTTCGCATGATTACATTAAAACAGACTCTATATAGCGAAATATCTATCTCCATATAACGAATTTTTTCATAAATTGATCTTAATTTATTCAGTTTTAAAAAAGCTTCGAAATCATATGGAATCAATTTTCCATCACTTATTTTTGATTTATCGTTCAGTGAAGAGGTTTTTTTTTTTTTTTTTATAAATATTACTTCTCTCCTTATTCTTTAAATCTAACAAGTTCATCCCACCTCCCACACACCTTTCAACATCCTTCTCAAAACACAGTCAATTGAATTGTTACACATATAAGAGAGGAATCAATCAGAGCATATAAGAGAGACCTTCAAATGGAGGAAAATATCAACTACAATTTTTCAGTCCTTGCTAAAATTTGAGAATTTTTTTTGAGAGCGTAACAATTGTAATTTTAAAATCAAAACAACAAAAAATTACAGATTTCTTCCTCTGAAATTTATGTAAGTCTTCCTTATTTGATTTTCATTAAGCTTTCAAATAAATGTCTTTTCTCTTTTTTGAAACTGCTTAAATAAGTAAGAAATAAAATGTTAGGTTAATATATACTTTTAAACATTTCAAATTCTTAATTAAAAAGATCAAAAATAATATTTGTTCAAAATTTACACATTAAATACTATTTTTAACATCATACTCTATACATCGAATTTCTCTATATAACGAATTTTTTACTGGAACGATGGATTTCGTTATATAGAGGCTCGACTGTATTTTGCTTATCATATCTTTGCGGAAACAACATATAAACTCAATTTTAATGGTTGATTGGTTATTTTTCATTTTGTTTTCCTGCACACATTCTTTCATACTTTTGGATGCAGGAAAACACAATAGTAAATCTTTCGTCAACCGCTATAATTAGGATTTTAGGTGGATTCTACCAAGATATGACTTGGCTGACCAGTTACATTTTGATATGTTAATCTTGTTTTGACTAATCCTAAAATTTCAATTCTGAATTCGATGAAATGATGGTGTATGCAGATGCCCACCTGGTCTATTGTAAATATCGGAGTTCTTATCTCAATAGCACTCTAGTCAATCTAACATATCTGCTACTATTTATTGAGCACCTTTCCTTTAACCCTTTCCGGCAAGCTGTGCCCGGTCTGGGATACTTAATATTAATTCCAAACTTGCAAATGACACCAGTAATATTTTAGTAAAATTTTGCTTTTACAATAAAAGCTTAAATTAAGGAATTCAAAATATTTAAAAAATTGGTTTGTGAATTCCAGTGTCAGTTGATAATTTCTCATTTTAGTACAGATTTTGTCCGTGCTGGAAAGGGTTAAGTGTGTTTTAGTGATGCTAATAAACTTTATGCGTATGCATCATCATATTATACATACAGCCTGAGCAATAAAGGTGTTACATGATTTAAAGCTACATGAATTTTTACATGCTTTTACAAAAATCTTTAAAAGGTAAATCTTTCAGTTTACCCATCCTTCTTTCTATCTTTTATTTCCTTAAAACAAATTTAATTGATGACCAGGAGCCATCTGAACAGATATAATCTCATCCAGTTGACGGCTGAAATTTATGAAGCGCTGGCAATAAGGATCCAGTATTTTCTTGGTCGTATTGCACTGATGTTATTTAATTGAAAACTCTTTTCATAAATATATTCGGAATAACTTATTTTAAATACATATATTAAATGTTGTATTATTAAACAAACAAGTATTGTTTATTTATTTGTTTAAATATTTTCTTATTCTAGACAATCATTTTCCTAAAATTTCAACTTAAATTCTTAACAAAAAAAAAAAAAAAAAAAAAATCGAAATTGTATATAATATTTATGTAAATTCTTTCTTTGCATCAAATTATCGAAATTAAGTGAAACTCATGGAAATGGATAATTTGACGAAAGGAATAATTTACATAAATATTAATTACAATTTTGAATAGCGTGACACAAAAGATAAATCAATTTATTGAAATAAATATCTTTCAGTGCATAGTATAGATTCAATTAAAATTATATATTTAACAATGAATTGGAAAATTAAAAGTATTTTTTGTTATGTGTAAATACATTTTAACCCCCAAAAAATAATAATAATTTGAATTTTAAAACAAACCTTTTAAAACCACATAAAGGCGTCACTTAAATTTTATATCATATATTTTAAAACTCATATTTTTAATTTGAGAGATGTGTGTGAAAAAGAATCGGTGAATAAAGTTTTATATATCTTTCATGTTGAAGTTAACTTTTGCATGTACTGTAATATAAATAACATAATAGAACAAGTAGAACAATATACATAAATAGAACAAAAATGAAGTGAAATACAGAATACAAAAATGCGTTTTTTAATTAATAGCATGGCGTCACTCAAAATTTGATATCATTATTTTTAAAATTCATATTTATAATTCTTAGAGCCATATGATAAACAGCTGTGTGAAAACTTTCAACCCGCTGAGGGTTTTTGTATTGATACTACTGCTTTTTTCAGGTTAGTGATCAAAGGATTAAAAAATCCCCGTCAGCTTGGCCTATAAGCAGAGGTCGATTTCGAAAAGTGCTCATTAAAAAAAAAAAAAAAAAAAAAAAAAAAAATATGATAAGCGATAAACCCAGTTTAACAACTTTATTTAGCCGTTTTTAAAAAAATGTTAATTTCATTTTTCTGTAAGAACTGGTTTTATCAGAATCATCTTAAGCAAAATTTGGCTCAAATGCCCATTTTGATAACATATTTACAAATATATTCTGAATTTATTGAAAAATCGGTACATCAGGGCTGTCCAACCTTTTGGTGAACAGGGGTGCACCTCCGCTCTTGGTACTCAATGAAGGGCGCCATTTTTCATATGACTCAAAACATGCGGTTGTATTATTGCGTAGTATTAGTATACATGCACATCTTAATGATGTGGGGTGAACCTTAAGGTCGTAGACAAAAGGCACCTAAGTTTATGAAGTTAGATATGTTAAATTTCAAATTATCCATTTTCCTACGTAAGTTCTATCTTAAAAATGTTTGTAGAGTAAGGTACCAAAAACTTTAAACATGTCTATAATAAAAACAATAACAAAATGTAAAAATAAATAAACATGGAGATCAAAGACTATGCTAGATTTCTTTTAGGATGCCAAAATGCATTTTGAAGGTGTGAATTTAGCTTTATAAAAAGTACAAAAAGAAAAACAAGCATGATAGTGACCAATTCATAAGGCTATGGTTCCTGAGAAAAGTCTAGAAGGGCTTTCGTAGATGGAAATCATTTTGCACTGCTTTATTAATTTTTCTAAGCAAATTGAAAAGAAAATGTATAAAATGTCAAAAGTCAAGAAGGAAAAATTAAGCTATTTTATACCTCGTATAAAACAGCCAGGCCAGTGTGACAACAATAAGATTTAAAAAAAAAAGAAATTTCATGCACATACTCATGTGTCTTCAAAGGAGCGGACGGGGAGAAATGAAAAAGGGAAATTTTTCTCTTATTTCTGAATATTAAAAATAGCAATTTCCAATTATTACCAAATTTAAACATCTTTATAACACTTTAACAACAACTAGAAATCGTGAAAATATGGATGCTTAAATTTTCAAAGTATGTTTCTCGTTTTTTAATATGTTTTCGCAGACTTTGAAAATATCTCTAATGGAAATAAGAATGATTTCAAAGGAAAATTTCTTTATAATGGAATTTTACTTTTAAAAAGTACAATAACAGGAAACTTTCAAAAGGGCGCCATGGCGCCCGCGGGCGCCGCGTTGGACAGCCCTGCGGTACATGTAGTTCTTAAATAAGAAAAAACTGTCAATTGAATGCGTCTGAGAGCAAAATTGAATTTAAAAATGAGTCAAAATAACCAATTTATTATTTGAATACACCCTCAATTCTTTAATCATGTTCGCTTTGGGAAATTTTGTGTGAAGTGCCCACTTTGACAGCTTTTTAAAAAAATATATTCAGCCTTTATCAAAAAAATGAACAATACGACACATCGTACAGTTCCTAAATAAGAGGACCTGTCAATTGGATGCGTTTGAGAGCAAAACGGAATTTAAAGTTTAAAGATAACTCTGAAAAAAACGCAATTTGTTATTTGAATACCTCAATTTTTCAATGACGATCGTTTCGGGAAATTCTGTTCAAAATATCCATTTTGGTAATTTAAAAAATATATATTCTGCCTTTATCAAAAAACTGGCCAATACGTCACATTATACATTTCTAAATAAGAGGACCTGTAAATTGGATGCTTTTGAGAGCAAAAATGGATTTAAAAATGAGTCAGAAAAAACGCAGTTAGTTATTTGAATACTTCCTCAATTTTTCAATAACGATCACTTAGGGAAATTCTGTTCAAAATGCCCTTTTTGGAAGCTTTTTTTTTTTTTTTTTTTTTTTTTTTTTTTTTGTCTGCCTTTATTAAAAAACTGGCCAATACATCACGTTATATAATTCTTAAATAAGGGAATTAACCATTTGAATGTGTTTAAAATCCCAATTGAATTTAAAAATAAGTCAGAATATAAGCAGTTTGTATTTGAGTTTTTTTTCTTCAACTCCTATTTTTGTTTAATTTATTCTTGCTAAAAGAACTGGTCCCATGAAAATCTTGTCAATATAAAAGTTGGGGATATTATTGAGAAGATGTAAAATAAATTTAATTAGATTTGATTGTTTAAGAATAGGCGAAGTTATGCATTTTTGTCTTTTTAAACCCCCTTTTTTGTTAGCTCACAAGCTATCAAAGCCTGAGAGCTTATGCGCCCGCCCGTTCTGTATGTATGTGCGTAACGCGATAACTCATGATAAAAGTATCCGATTCACTTGAAATTTTAGATATAGGTATATTCTGATAAGGTGCTTCCCTGATTAGTATTTGGAGTTCATTCGATATGTATAAAAGCGGGAGTGGGGGCTAATGCCCCTCGTAATTTATATAAATGTGTTTTTCATGCAGAAAAAATGATAAAAGAAGGATAATAATTAACTATAAAATAATAATTAAAATATAAGATAATAATCAAATATAAAAGAGGGGATAACTCCTCTTAAATTATATAAATGGGTTTTTATTAAGAATTTTCCGATTTGCTCTGAATTTCGGATACAGATTTTTTATATGATAAAGCACATCCCTGATTAGTTTAGGGGATTCAATGATTAAGTATAAAACGAGGAAATGGTGGGAACTGTTCCTCTCCCGTCCTTAATTTCTTTTTCGAACGCAATTTTCCCTTGAAAATATAAGGCTGTAATGTGCAATTATAATATTATAATTATTTTATAGTATGCGTAGCCTGTGAGCTCTGTCATATAAATAATGGCGGGTTTAGGTAATGGAATTGTAAATGATCTAATTCGGCCGTTAAAGTTGTACATTGCGTTTTAAATATGTTTTGCAATAGCCCCTAAAGTTCTTTTAGGTAAGTAGTTAGACAAAAAGAGTAAAAATATACAATCGTACTTTGTTGAGTTTTAAATAAAATGATGAGTAGACTTTTCAGTATAAAATATACTCTTTATTAAATCCAGAGTGAGAAGGAAGAAAGATCTCCACCCTATGGCCACCGGATTGCCGGTAACGATTCCTCAGATTAAAAAAAGGTTTATCTTGAATAGAATTTCACATAGGCGTAAGGAGCAGCGCACAATTTATTAAAATAATCCTACTTGGATTTGAACTTTAAATAAAAACATTTTGTAATGCTGTTTAAACTCAAGGAGCTTGAAGAGGCGACGGCGAACTTTTTAACTTCGCCGTTCATCCTAGGGACGGTGACCGGTGAACCGGGCCCGAAGCCCTGCGCTCCTAAAAAAATTCACATCATGAGCATGACAGCAGTAACACCAAACGTATTCTAATTCAAATTAATGAAATTTTTAATATCTAGAAAATTAACGGGGTGGGCGATGTAAACGAACGAAATATTTAAATCTGTTGATCAAATTTAAAAAGTTGGCGAAACATCGAAAACAAATCAAAACCCTTAAAACAATATAAGCGATTTCCGATTTGCTGTGATCGAAAAACGTCACGGGTGGACCTCCTCCAAAAAGAGCCGCGATGAGTAGAACTATTGCGCATGCGCTTCGCATCGGCGAGCCCCAAAGCGATGCATCGCGAAAAAACAAACTTTACAGGCGCGCACCAGAGCCGACGTCTGGCGAAACGAAACGAAATCAATTGCGCGTGCGAACGTAATGAAAAATGCGAGATGCAAGATTTCATCTTACAAGCTCAATGCCTTCAGTTTAATTGGGCAATATTTTTTTTTTTTTTTTTTTTTATCAATAAGAAATAGTCCTATCAAAAACTTGTAAATACAAGAGTTTTAGATAATTCTGAGAACTTTTATAAAAAAATTAGTAGGATTTAATATCTTGTCAATTGACGAAGTTATGAACTTTTTTTCCCCAAAACCCTGTTTTTTTCGCCCCCTTGAGCCCATTTTTAACTTTATCAATAATCTGTCATTCATAAACCTTTGGCCCATTTTTTAGAAGTAATATAAACTTTAAACTGATTCGATACCTATTTTAATTAAGAAGTTATGGCGTTTTTTCGGTTTTCACAAATATCCTCCCTATGTCCACCCTCTTGATCCGATTTTGCCCGTTAACGAACTCGACCGAGATTTAATACCCCTTGATTTTATGCATCAGTTTAGAGGAGATTGGAGTAGAATTATAGAAGTTATTGTGTCCAGAAGAATTATATGTATATATATATATATATATAATATATATATAGTATATATATAATTTTCAGAAATATCAACATAGGAGATATCGCAATAGGTAGCATTTCATACGAAATCGACCTGAAACGAAATTCAGGGGTAGAAGGAGAAATCTGGCATGAAAGAAGAACAAGTTGGAAATTGCACGTAAACTTAGCAAATGAAGTGCGTTCGTACGATAACGAAGTTTTTAAAATATTCAGATCTTGCTGATATAGTAGAGCGTAATTCGGATACAGTATAATAGTCGAAATTTTTGTGTTTCTCTATATATGCTGGAAGTAATTTTTATTACATCTCAGCAACGTATATCTTATTCATAAAATGTGAAATAGTTGAATATAATTAAAACACGCCCCAAACAATGTTTCCCCGTATAGCATTATGTAGTGGAATACTTTTGTGTGGCCCTGAAATTTAATAATAAAAATTCTTTGCATCACAGATTGTACAGAATGCATATTACTCATGTATATATTTCATAGATTCATGCCAATTCTATTATGTCGAATGAGTGTAACATCATTAAAATGTATTTGAAACTTTTTTCTCTATTGACCGTAATGTAACGGAATCCTTTTGATTATCCTTGTAAATGATCTATGTATCCGATTTTCATAACATTTGAAATGACTCGACAAAATTACGCAATAATTATATGTTTTAAATTTCAAACGATTGAAATGCATTTGAAACTTTTTTCCCCATTCACCGTAATGTAACGGAGTCCTTTTGATTGTCCCTGTAATTGATCTATCCATCCGATTTTCATAAAATTTGAAATGACTCGACAAAATTATGTTATATGTTATGTATTTTAAATTTCAAACGATTCGGTTGGGTAGTTTTTGCGTTGTTATATGCGGACAGAATGTCGAATTTCATTCTAGGTTGACTAAAAAGTGGAAAAAAATAAATTTAACGTTTTGCCCTTGATTTATATATATATATATATTAATTCCTGATTTCGATCATAGGTGGTGACAGTTGTGCGTGTGTTTGGATTCAATCATGCGTTTTTTCGGATTTTCAGGTTATTTCCGATTTAGTTTTGAAATACCAACCTATGCAGTAAGCTTTTTTCGCTGAGAATCGTTATTTATGTGCCACACCGTCAAAACCATAGCTCTCTTACTATGGCCTGGAAGCGAAAATGAAACCGCGAGTCACGTGATCAGGATAGACGGAGAAATCGGCGCTCAAATGAAGAAAGAGAAACCAATTCTACTAAATCCTCCAAAGATTATTACTGTTTTTTAACCATTTAAAAAATTTATATAAAAATCAGAAAAATAGATCAATATTCATCAAACATTATTCAATTATAAGATCAATATTCATCAAACAAAAAGTACACATTTTCTAAAAGCACTAAAACATTTTCACTCATATTAATATACAACATAGCTAATTTACTTTTATCTTATTTGACTTATAAAAACATGTAATAATATATGGATATGCTAATCATAAATACTTGCCTTTATGATATCTTCTAACAGAATATAAATTTTTTAATATTTAATAAAGTTAATACTTATAGCAATTTATTATGTACAGAGTTGTTCTGTCATAGATGATGAATAAAATATTGAAGATTGAAAGTAATAGATTTTTAAGAACTCGTGTGAATTAAAAAATTGTTTTTATTTGAAAAAGAAGGGCTTACACCCCATGAGCATCTCCCCCCCCCCCTCTACCTTTGAATACTGAACTTTATTATCTGTTTCCTAAGCGGTTTATTTAAGAAAAAATTGGGCCCTTCACAAAACTTTTTATCTCAAAACAGCCCCCTTTATAAAATTCTTTGTCCTGAAAATAGGCGTTTGACAAAAATTTTCCATTTCCAAACTGAACCTTTCATGAATTTAATAATTAACACACATAAACAGTGTTGAATTCAGACACTTTTCTCCGGGAGGGATATTTCTGGCGCCTGGGAGAACATTGTAGAGTTCCGAGGGAGGGGGGGGGGGGATTGTCCCTTTTGACCATTGAAAACACAAAATCTTAAAATTTCCGGGGGGAGGCATTTCAGAGATCCGGGGGGGAGTGCCCCCCCCCAAGAGACCATCTGAATTCAACACTGCATATAAAGAAAATATATGCATTTTACATATATATATTTCTTTTGAAAAGTATAAACAAAAACCTGAATATATAGATGAATCATTTCAAATTTACAAAATTATGATAAGATATTTCACAAATTTTAAAAGCTTTTCACAATTTTACAAAAACAGGACTCTAGGAAAAAAGTCTGATTAGATCATTGGATTAAGATTTTCAACAATAAACCCGATTATAAAACATGCAATAAAAAATTAAAAATAATAAAAACGGAATTTTTTATTGTTATTCTTTTATAATATATATATATATATATATGTGTGGGTATAAAGGATGAAGTATTAAGCAATAAAAGATAATATACTCAATGATTTAATGAACGTGATATCCCAATTGAGACTCACGTGATGATGCATAAAAAGAACGAGGTGTTCTATAGATTTCAGCAATGGCGAGTTGGATGGATTTTTAATCAAAAGCTCAGGGAAGCTTATTTCTTTTAAATATTATTCAGTTCTACTGTTATCATTGAATGTTACTTGCATATTTTATGTCTATTAAACCTTTCAAGAATTTTCCTTTTTTTTTCAAGAATGTTAGTTTTTCTTAAATCATAAGCTAATCACTCAATATTCCCACAAGTTTTGGGGGTTCGTTGCCGGGATTTGAATGATTTCGCTGATTTATATTTGAATTTGAATTTCACGATGAAAGCTATTTTACACTAAGAAGATCTAAGTCTAAGAAAAATGTTTTGTTTTTAAACTAATACGTATTATGTAAAAAAGGAACTGTTTGTTATATGTGTAATGATTAGAAATTATCCGTAATCAAGCCTGCAAGATAGTGCACTATATTGTTTTGTTGAAGTGTAAACAAAAATTATAATGTCTGTTTTGAATAAAGCTAGAAAGGCGGACTTGTTAACATTGTGTGATGACCTAGGTATAGTTGTGCCTCAGAGTCCAAGAATCATTGATTTGATAAAGTTGGTGACTGAATCGAAGGATTATGAAGAAAATTTTGTAAAAGTTCGACTTGAAGTCATTGCCGCGGAGAGAATAGAAAAAGAAAGACTAGAAGCAGAAAAAGAAGAAAGAAGATTAGAAGCAGAAAAAGAAGAAAGAAGACTAGAGGCAGAAAAAGAAGAAAGACGATTAAGGCTGGAAGCAGAAAAAGAAGAAAGAAGACTAGAGGCAGAAAAAGAAGAAAGACTATTAAGGCTGGAAGCAGAAAAAGAAGAAAAAAGACTAGAAGCAGAAAAAGAAGAAAAAAGACTAGAAGCAGAAAAAGAAGAAAGACGGTTACGGTTAGAAGCAGAAAGAAGATTAGAGGAAAAGAAGATGGAAATGGAGTACGAATTACGAAAAATTGAACTTCAAGGAAATATGATAAATACAAGTGACGGTTCGGCTGTAACTGGTACAGGTAAGCAACTAGATTTGTCTAAATTAATGTCACACTTTGATGGGAAGGGTGATATTAGTATCTACTTAGCTCTATTCGAGAGACAGATTTCTAGGATGAATATAACAAAAGAGAATTGGGTCATGCACTTATTAAGTTTAATGCCGCTAGAAATTGCTAATGTTATAACTAGAGAACCAGAAACATTAACAAATAACTACGATTATGTAAAAAACTTGCTGCTCAAAAGATTCAAATTGACGCCAGAAGAGTTTAGGCAAAAATTAATGTCGCATAAGAAAGAAAACTCAGCCACTTGGCGCGATCTAGCATTTGAGTTAAGGAATTATTTAGAAGAATGGATTACCGGTCTTGATGTATCCAATTTTGAAGATTTAAAAGAATTAATATTAGTCGATCAAATCAAGAGAAGGTTACCGATAGAAATGAAAGAACATTTTATCGATGATCTTCCAAAAATTAAAAGTGTTGATACATTAGTTTGTAAACTAGATGATTACGAAACAGCAAGACGTAATATTAAAACCCTGAATAGAAATTTACACCGCTTTGAAGAAAGAGAGCCAAAAATGCGCGAAAACAACAACACAAAACCATGGTTACCATATCAACGTTATAATACTTTAAGAAGACAACAATTTAAAGATAATACAGATAATGTAAATGAATTTTCTTATTTAAATGAAAAGAACAGGGCACAAATTATGTGTTTCAAAAGTAATCGTCTTAGCCACGTAATATCGCAGTGTAATAATGGGAATAATAAACAAATAAAAAATGACAGCCAAAATCGGAGCCAAAATCCGCGATTATCCAACTACAAAGAGATGAATTCCGCAGTAATCAAGCAAACTAACAGTGCCAAATCAGATTACATGAAAAATATTGATATTAACGGTGAAAAGACACAGATCTTCTTCGACACTGGAAGTGATATCAGTTTGGTGAGTTACGAATATTATACGAAAATAGGCTCGCCAAGATTATTTTCAAATAATATCTTTTTGTCCGGCATAAATAAAATAGTTGTTTATCCAAAAGGATACTTCCCATATGAATTTAATATTGATGGTTTTCTAATCAGAACAAATTTGTACGTGCTAGAATCTCTTGAATATGATATTTTACTGGGATATGATGTCATTAGCAAATTAAATTTGGCGATAGACGAGAATGGAATTAAGATCGTTGGCAAACGCAATAGTATTCAAGTAGGTTACACTAAAGTTCAGAAGAATTCTGATATAAAATTGAATCATGCTGCCAAAAATAATAATGAAATGAAAACGTCTACGTTAGATAATTCACGCGATGAAAATGTTATACTTGCAAATGATAATAATGCAGGAGGTAATCACTTGATTAATTTCGCGAGAGTCATAGAAGAAAATGAAATTGATTTGAATCACGTGAGAAATTTGAAAATTAGAAAAGAAATAAATGAGAAAGAAGAAAATTTAATTAGTAAGAAAAGATTGAATGAAAGAAACGAGACATCACAAACAGGACGAATGAATGACCTAAAAGAAAAACGCAATTTATGTGCACGCGCCAATGAAAATAAAAATGAAACGAGGAAAATTAAAAAATATTATAAACGGAAAAATACGAGGGAAGAAAGGAATATTGAAGGAGTTAATGCAAATAAACAGAAATTTATCAGAAATTACAAGAAGCGTGATTACAATGATAGAGATGAAGAAAAGAAATATTATTCGAGAAATAATTTTGATGGAAAACGTCACACATATGAAAATTGGAGAAACAGCAAACAGAAATATTTAGAGGTACAGCAAACAGAAAGAAAATATGAAATTTTTGAAAAAGAAAGGGCTGAACCGTGTGAAAAGGATACTTTTAAATTTAAAGGCAAAAGAAGCATAAAAACAAATTTTAATGGTCCGTGTAGAAATCTATATTTTTGGAGTAATGGTAATTATAGAAAGCAATTTAACATGATGAGAAAAGTACCTAACAGATATGAATTAAATGATACCAAGTTAATCCAAGAAATGCAGTATGGAACAGGAATGAAAAGGAGAAAATTCCATGGACCTAATAAAAACATTATAGAAAAATCACATGATCATTATGATGCAAAGAGGATTGGAGACCATGGTGGACAAGATATCCACTATTGCAAAATACGTCAAGCCGTGGGGTAATGCATCTGCATAATGTTAGATGTTTTTGTTTTATGTTTACTTGTAACGATAGATGTTGTTGTTTTATATTTACCTGTTTTATTTCTATAAATTTGTGTCTAAATTTTAATAGGCAGCTGGCGAGGTCGCCAGGAACGTCAGGATGACCGAAAATGTGGGTATAAAGGATGAAGTATTAAGCAATAAAAGATAATATACTCAATGATTTAATGAACGTGATATCCCAATTGAGACTCACGTGATGATGCATAAAAAGAACGAGGTGTTCTATAGATTTCAGCAATGGCGAGTTGGATGGATTTTTAATCAAAAGCTCAGGGAAGCTTATTTCTTTTAAATATTATTCAGTTCTACTGTTATCATTGAATGTTACTTGCATATTTTATGTCTATTAAACCTTTCAAGAATTTTCCTTTTTTTTTCAAGAATGTTAGTTTTTCTTAAATCATAAGCTAATCACTCAATATTCCCACATATATATATATATATATTTGGAAAGTGTTTGCCTATAGCGTATATTATTGGCATATTTCCTTTTTTTTTATATTGAAATAAAATTTGTCGCTGTTTCCATGCCACCCAATGAGGTAAGCGACCAACTCGTTTTTTTTAATGTGGTATCCCCATCTTATATTAATCAAATTACATTGACAGGCCTAGTCCACAATTTACATCTTGATTATATATGAAATATAAATAATTACATATTTTTTCATTAAATAAAGTATATCATTAATTAAATTTTTTAAGTTTCTTAGCACTATTATTTACACTTATCAAATCATATAGGCAAATACGAAACATTAAAGTATCATGTATAAATAACCAATTTTTATCAAATGTTGCTTTATTTTCCTCTAGATATGTTTTAATATCATTAAAAGATTTCACTGCGATCTTTTCCAAAGATGCCTTCTGTTCAAGAAGGCTTTCTTGGATTGCTCGCTTAAAATTTTCTTCTTCGATATCAATAAGTCGACGAGGTTTTGGCTGGTTATTTGACAAATATGAAGGTGCATTCGGAAATATGCAAGGGACAGTACCTTCTTTAAGTTTTGGAATTTTTCTGTCATATTCACCTTTATAAACGACACAGTCTTTCCTAATAATGTCACTTTCATCGAAGTGTTTAATGCAAATTACTAGATTCTTTAGTTTGCTTAAATCCGTTGGAATTTTTCGCAGCCATTCAGCTTTTAATTTTTCTAGTTTTGGTAAGCTAAATGTATTTACTGCTGGCTGACCGTCATAATTGGATTTACATCCAAATATACTGCAATGTCGAGGCATTTTAAAAGCAGTAAAAAAATATTCAACGAAAACGAAATTTATCGCATTGCTAGATAACAAAGAATGTTTTTACTCGCAGGTAAATAACAATATTTATACTAATAATAAGATAAAATTTCACTACATTATTATTTAAATGGCATAAATACCTTCTTTAAGTGTTATCCGCCTTGTATGTACACAATTTTATCGCCGTAACACATGTAAATATATTTTTTAATCACAATAAGTAAAGAAAAGCGAGAACTACAGCTATGCGCGTCAAAGTATTCTTAACTTAATTTCGCGGCATTCTTGTTAAAATCGTTCGACGCGGTTGGTCACATGACTTTTTCGCATCCGGGCCATAGTAAGAGAGCTATGGTCAAAACTAATGTAAAAACCAGAAGAAATGCATTTTTTAAACTAAACATACAGATAAGTTGCGCCATCTGTGATTGAAGATTGAAACTAATTATTTTCATTCTCTTGAAGAAAACCTTTCATTGTGAGAAGCATTTTAGTACAAACTGCACTCCTGTACGACAATTATTTGATTTTATTTTAAATTTTAAAATTTGTCAGGGACTTTTGAAACATCCTGTATAACAAATCTTATTGGAAATCTGCCTATAAAATCTTTTATTGAAAGACTTTTAATAATCTCTTTTGTTAAAAGTCTGATTACATTTAGAAATCGACCGAACATTCGGTTTCGATTTAGTTTTCGGGCCAAAATTCGTTTTCGGCAAAAATGCAGCTGAAAACTCAGACCGAAACTATCTGCATTTTAAAAAATCCGTTTCTTCATTGGGAAATTTTCAACATTACTCATTGATTTGAGATTTCTCGGCTCAGATGAGACTATTGGAACGAGCTTTGTTGTTTATAATTATCAGTCATTACTGACTCAAGGCGTGAATGCGTATTATCAGTGCCTGATTTATGGCAGGGCATTCGGGGCACAGGCCCAGGGCCCCTGATTTTCAGGGGCCCCCAAATGCTACTGAAGTTTTTTTAATTATTGTCCAAAATCAGATGTAGTTTTAACTGTTAAAAAAAAGTAAACATTTTTCGGGGGAATGTTTATAGTATTTGAAAGAAAATATTATTTGATTAAAAGCTAATATTTTAGAGTAATTATTGCTTACTACTGTAGAAAATTTATTATCATTTGTTGCATGCTTTATCATTCCAAATATATGAACTTACATAGAAAACAGTAATCTGAACAACACAATTTATTAGAAAACATCTATTCAATTAAATTTAATAATAATGAAATAATTATTAAAAAGCACATTAATAATTATTAAATTTGATTTTTTAATGGATATTTTAACAAAATTATTAAAGCTGGAGTGGGCTAAATAAGTACGGCTTTTAATTTTTTGGTTAAGCTCCTTCTAAGCATTGGTGATAGGGGGCCCCCGTAAGCATCTGTGCCCAGGGCCCCTAAATTTGTAAATCGGTCCCTGCATATTATAAAGCAAGCAAGGCATACAGGGTGTTTCCAAAATTTTTTTACAATAAAAGAGGGGTGATAGTACACATCAAGACAAACAATATTAAATAGGAGACCAAGGGTCCCAAACGTTTTCCAAAAGAGATAGCCGCCATTAAAGTTTAGGGACCAAAATTTCAAATAAACATAAAAAATGGAAAAATCGGTCGATTGATTTGCGGTTTTCACTAAAATTATTCTTTATGTCGGCATTTTCTTGAAATTAAATTATAAAGATAAATTTCAAAAAATGCCGATAGAGGGCGCTTTAGACTTTGGAGTAACGAACAACTATTTTTTGCCGGTATTTTTTGCACCTCTTTAAATCTTTTCGTAAGCTTAGACTCAAACTTAAATTTTGAGCTCAAAATCTGAAAGTGGAAGTGGTTAAGTAGCACAAACAGAACTGTGTTCAGAGGGTTCAAATTTCAAATGATTATAAAAAACGGAAAAATTGGTTCATTGATTTGCGGTTTTCACTAAAATTATTCTTTATGTCGGTATTTTCTTAAAAATAAATTATAAAGATAAATTTCAAAAAATGTCGATAGAGGGAGCTTTAGACTTTGGAGTAACGAACAACTCTTTTTTGGCGTTATTTTTTGCATTTTATTAAATGCTTTCGTGAGCTTAGACTTGAACTTAAATTTTGAGCTCAAAATCTGAATAGTTGGGAGTAGTTAAGTAGACAAACTGAACTGTGTTCAGAGAGTTCAAATTTCATATGATTATAAAAAATGGAAAAATTGGTCGATTCGTTTGCGGTTTTTGCTAAAACTAATTTTTAAATGAGCATTTTCTTGAAAATAAATTTTAAATATAAATTTCACAAAATGCCGATAGAGGGCGCCTTAGACTTTGGAGTAGCATACAACTATTTTTAACTGTTATTATTATTATTTTTTTTATCTCATTAAATGCTTTCAAATGTATAAACTTAAATTTTAGGCTCAAATTCTGAATCGTTGGGAGTGTTTAAGTAACGAAAAATTGAATCGTGTTCGAGGAGGAGGAGTGTTAAATTTCAACTCCTGAAGACATTTCAATTTGCGCTACTTAACTACTCCTAATTATTCAAGATTTTGAGCTCAAAATTTAAGTTTAAATCTAAGCTTCCGAAAACATTTAATAAGTTTTTGCAAGCATTTAATTAGAACAAAAAATAATGGTTAAAATTAATTGTTGGTTACTCTGAAGTTTAAGGCGCCCTCTAATGGAATTTTTTAAAATTTATCTTTAAAATTTATTTTCAAGAAGATACTGACTTAAAGAATAGTTTTATTTTAAACCGCAAACGAATCGACAAATTTTTCCATTTTCTATAATTATTTTAAATGTGAACACCTTAAACACCCCCTCTCCCCTTAAACACAGTTCAGTTTGTGCTACTTAACTACTCCCTACAATTCAGATTTTGAGCTCAAAACTTAAGTTTAAGTCTAAGCTTCCGAAAACATTTAATGAGATGCAAAAAATAACGGCAAAAAATAGTTGTTCGTTACTCCAAAGTCTAAATCCGCCCTCTATCGACATTTTTTGAAATTTATCTTTATAATTTATTTTTAAGAAAATACCGACATAAAGAATAGTTTTAGGGAAAACCGCAAATCAATGAACCAATTTTTCCGTTTTTTATAATCATATGAAATTTGAACCCTCTGAACACAGCTACTTAACCACTTTGTGCTACTTAACCACTTTGTGCTACTTAACCACTCCCACTTTCAGATTTTGAGCTCAAAATTTAAGTTTGAGTCTAAGCTTACGAAAACATTTAATGAGATGCAAAAAATACCGGCAAAAAATAGTTGTTCGTTATTCCAAAGTCTAAAGTGCCCTCTATCGGCATTTTTTGAATTTTATCTTTATAATTTAATTTCAAGAAAATGCCGACATAAAGAATAATTTTAGTGAAAACCGCAAATCAATCGACCGATTTTCCGTTTTTTATGTTTATTTAAAATTTTGGTCCCTAAACTTTAACGGCGGCTATCTCCTTTGGAAAACGTTTGGGACCCTTTGTTTCCTATTTAATATTGTTTTTCTTGATGTGTACTATCACCCCTCTTTTATTGTAAAAAAAAAAAAAAAAAAAAAAAAAAAAAAAAAAAAATTGGAAACACCCTGTATATAACTAAACTTTTTCGCGAATTCATTAAATGCTGCAGACATAATACCCTAATAGCATGCATGGTCACAGTGACGTCACTGTGAGTCACTTTGGTCACATCACATCTGTGACCAAAATGCCACCTCTCAGTGACGTCACATTGTGATTGAGATGTGACTTTCTTAAAAATCTTTAGAAATTTATAAATATCCTTCAAAACATGTTATTTACTTTAAAAAACCCGTTTTGCAATTTAAATATCGTTGCTTTCGTCACAACGTTAATGTCAAATTAGTCACAAATGACACATTTTTCACAAATTTGTCACATTGTGACCACTTTTTGAAACGTCACAAAAGAGCTCTAAAACGGCCATAACGACTTCACATTTTAGTCACTGTTCCTTCACATCGACGTCACGTGACGCCACATCGACAATCGATGGTCACAAAGTCACAGTGTGACTTCACAACGACGTTGCAGTGACGTCACCATGCTTTACGGGTAGTAATAGAAAATTTTCAGTGTTAAACCGCAGAAAGTGTTTCGAAAACCCTTAGAGAAAGTTTTAGCGTAACAAATGATCATTTACAAAAATCATCATAAAAGATAAATCGAGGTGTGTATATCTAAAACTGAAATGTTTTTTTAATTTAATTAAATTCTTGTAATTAGGAAACTATTCTCTGTTGTTGATGAATTAATTACGTTTTACTTTATATGAAAATAAAAAATTTGTTCCGGCATTTTCATAATTTTGGGATTAAGGCTGCGTCACTAGGAATGCTATCGTCTTCCATGATAAATATGCATAATTAATTAATAACTATGCATGCATAATAAATATGTATAATTATTTAATAATTATTCTTAATTACGTATACATTAATTACTTTTAAAATGCAATTTAATTACTTTGAATTTTTTTGAAATCTTCTTTTTTTGTTTTCATTTTTAGCCAAAAATAGTAAAGGTCGCCGAAATTCGATTTCAGATTCAGTTTCGGCTTAAAAACCTATTTCGGTCGATCCTTGTTTATAACATCCTTTGTTGGAAGACTTTTAACAATTTCTTATTGTTGGAAGTGTATTAAAAATATATTTATACTAGCAGGCTATGCCCGCTGCGCTGGTTAATATTTCAAAATCAACCGTAGAATATTTAAATATTTAAAATACATTTTTTTTAGCCTGGCGCAAAAGAGATAAATAGCGAAATATTGATTGAAGAAATATTGAAGAGGAAATGGTTAATTAAAAAAAACTTGTAAATTTTATTCAGCAGGAATTTTTTATTTCAAAATGTTGAATTTATCAATAGTAATAACGCATAATTGCATAAATTTCCTTTGTATTGCAAAATTTTTCCTTCAGTACTACTTGGTTATACCGTCGACCAATTTCGCCAAATTATACAAATCGCCAAACTATTAGCCAGATTATGTAGATTAGCATAATTTTTCATTTAAATAACGAAAAACAAATTAGCAGAGCATACATAAAAGTAGAAATAAAATGTCGAATTAAAAATCACTTGATGACGTAATTAATATTTATATCATGCTTAATGTCAAGTGAATGTGGCATTTACAATCATCCATTATTGACATTTAATCTTGGAATTTGGCGGTAGATTTTTAATTGACGGGATGACCTTCCCTTCTTCAGTTTCTAAATTTTAAAACTGTAATTTTTCTTGTAAATGAAATTGACGAAATGGCGCAATAAAAATTAAATTAACAATAATTTTTTTTTTTCAAAAAGAAATAAAAAGGTTATATTCGTTGATCACATTCTTCAAAATTACGGGGAAAATCTTTTGAAAAAGTATGACATTATTTTATAATATATATGTGTGGCAAAAATACATACTAAAGCTAAAATACAAATATTTGATTCAATTTTTTAAAATATTCACTCATATCTATATAACTTACGATTGAATATTAAAATATACTCCAAAAATGATCTCCACTTAAAAAAAAAAAAAACCATTTTTGCGACTATTAAGAACTTAAGTCAGGCATAAAGTCAGTAGTGCATTTTCGGCTTAAAAACACATTCTTTGGCGACAAAAGCAAAATGAAAATCGCATAGAAACGAATACTAAAAATAACTCACAACTTACAGTGTCTTTTACAATCAGATCTGCTTTTTTCTGCTGTAAGTTATATTATACGGAAATTCGATAAAAAAGAGAAAGAAAATAATAACAAGTTGAATGTAGATTTCGCCATTGCAGAATTCAGTTTCGCCTCCGAAAAAAATAAAAAAATAAATAAAAAATAAAAATAAAAATAAAAGAAAAAAGAAAAATCGATAGGGTTTTTTAGAAGGGCGACCCCGTTTAGAATGCAACGAACTAACTTCATTTTTCTTGTGTATATCAATATAATAGCAAACAGAACGGCGTGAAATACCCAATTGATTAGCAATCTCTCTCTGAGTCATTGGAATTGCGGAATAATAAAGAGATACAATTTGACGTGCTACTTCTTCATTGACTAGATTCATCAAAAACGGATTTTTTCTTTAGTTTAAACGCTTTTTTATAGACGCTGAGAAAAAGGAAATGCATTTTAACAATAAAACGAGTGGAATTCCATCGAATTCGGTGAATGAAATATTTAAAAGACCCGATTGATTTGGTTTTTAAAAAAAGCAAAAGTAATTACATTATTGAATCAATATATAATAAATATATTTCCAAACTTAATATCTAGTTTACCAGTTACAATTTTGCATGCAAATATTCGCACATCTTCAGTTAAAATTGTAATCTGAGTGCCGGCGAAATCCAGAAATTTAATTTTATATGCACTCACAAAAAAAAAAAAAAAAAAAAAAAAAAAAAAAAGTTTTATTAAAAAAAAAAAAAAAAAACTAATTTTATTTTTACTGTGACATTATTTCACTAACTGAAGTCATCTGAAAGTAAAGTCTCAATCTCAGTGTCGATAATGAAAAGAATTATTGAAATGTAATATCGTTATTAGTAAAAATGCGATGTTTTAAATAGTGACGTCATTTTCTCTTCAAATGCTTTTTAAAAGTTACTGTTATTAGTAATATGGAAAAGGCATCCGTGATAATATTGTAATTCCCATTTATCTGGTTGCTGAATGACATCATTTTCCTCACATGAAATTTTTTTTAGACATTAATTTTTATCAAAAAAGCTTTTCTGTTATTTTATTTACATTATTGTTATTATTTCTCAGTAAATATTTTTTTTTTACCTCAATTAGTGCATAATTATACGCAATCATTTTATTGTGGTTAAATTTTACGAAAGCAAGTGACTTTTTTCTTTTAAATGCAAGGACATGTTCACTGATGAAATAAAGCTTCTGATTCGTGGAAAGTGATAATGGAAAATAAATTTTTATTATCGAGAAAAAAGCTAAACTGAGTTGCCACCATATTTAAGAAATATCGTAAAAAGCATTTAAAATTAAAAATAAAATATAAAAATGGAAATAAATTAAAAAATAGATAAAATGGGCACAACTACAAATAAATAGCTTTCATTAAAAAAAATAATTATCAAAATCGGTTGTGTAGAAAATTTAGGGCTGACGACACGACATTTTTTAGCTTGTCTGAAAGAAATAGCATCGGAGGCTAAAAAGGGAAATAACTATCATTCAAAATTCATTTAATCAAATTTTCAAATTTGTGTTTTTATTTTAACGCAATTCAGAATGGGTCACCAAAAGTTGAACCAATTGTTATATTTCTCGTTAATTTATTTTTTAAGCATTACAAATATTTCTATTCATTTTCAAGATATTATTATTATTATTATTATTATTATCAGTAGCTATTTTCTGCTTTTATTTGCAAGATATTTGTAATATTTCTAATAGATATAGCCATTTTAATTCTTTTAGCAATTATAATTTTCGCCAAAAATAAATACTGGCAACCCTTTCGTCAAAAATGACCGAAAAATACGAAATTTATTACGAAAAATCAGAATTATCCCTGTATATTTGAATGACAAACCTTCGCAAAAATATTTCCTATCGAATGATACAATCGGCAAAAAAAAAAAAAAAAAAAAAAAAAAAAAAAAATCCATCGGGTAGTTTTTGAAAACATTCGAGCGGAAGTTTCAGAATTTCTGCTTTATAATATATATGATATTGGTTTCGATTAAAATATCTATTAACAACCACCTACATCTTATACATTTCTTAAAAGTTAAGCGAACTTTTTCAATTTGAGAAAATGCCATCCTACGTATCTAGGGAGTTTGTTTATCTCGAAAGCCACATTTTATCTAGTCCAATTTAATGCACCTTATCTTTCCTAAAGAATGTCGCAACGAAGTGTGTTAACTTCACCTGACTTTAACAAATACTTTTCCAGAGAAATGTGATCATACTGATAGATATACTTATGGGAATTTCTTACAGATGCTACGGATTAATATTTAATGGAAATAAAAATCGTTTAGATATTTGAAAATCTAATTTATTTATTTCACTCACAAAATTATTTTATAAGCATTTTAGTACAGGCATATTAATATTTTTTGACTTGTTCAAAGAATAAGTGAAAAAAAAAAATTATTTATTATTAGGTGCGTTCGTAATTATGTAAACATCTAGCGCCTATAGTTGCCGTTCAGTCCGTTCGTCCGCATATAACAACTCAAAAACTACCCAGCCGAATCGTTTGCAATTTAAAATATATAGTTATTAGATAATTTTGTAGAATCATTTCAAATTTTATGAAAATCAGATGGATAGTTCCATTACAAGGACAATCAAAAGGATTCCGATACATTACGGTCAATGGGGAAAAAAGTTTCAAGTGAATTTTAATGGTCTTACACTCTTTCGAACATAATAAAGTTGGTATGCATCTATGAAGTATGTACTGTAATATATATTCTGTACAATCTGTGGTGCAAAGAATATTTCTTATTAATTTACAGGGCCTCACAAAAGTATTCCATTGCATAATTATATATTGAGACATTGTTTGGTACGCATTTTAATTGTATTAAACTATTTAATATTTCATGAAATTGACATAAGTTGCACAGGATTACATCAAGTTATAATCATCGTTCAGTCTGTCCGTCCCTCTGTTCACATATAATAGAGAAAAAAATTACCCAATCAAATCCTTTGAGATTTAAATATATAACTGTTGCGTAATTTTGTCAAGTCAATTAAAATTTTATGAAAATCGGATATATAGTTTAACTACAGGGACAATCAAAAGTATTCCATCACATTACGGTAAATAGCAAAAAATAGTTTCAAGTACATTTTAATGATGTTACACTCTTTTGAATATAATAAAATTGAAGTATCTATGAAGTAGATACTAAAATATATATTCTGTACTATTTATGATACAAAGAATGTTTATTATTATTTTACAGGGCTATTCAAAAGTATAACACTGCATTATGGTATATGGGAAAATATAATTTGGGGCGTGTTTTAATTACATTAAACTATATTATATATTTTTTGAAACTGATATACGTTGCTACGGTTTAATGCAAGTTACTTTCTGTTTAATAAAAAGCTGATAGTATTTACAGGAACACACAAAAGATTTTGAACACTATACTGTATCCGAAGTACTGTATACTATAACAGCAAGATCTGAATATTTTAAAGTTTCGTTGAAGTACGAATGCACCTCATTTGCTACGCTCAACGTGCAATTTTTCAATTTGTTTATTTGTATGGCTTTGTTTCACATCACAGTGACTTGGTGTTATTTTTTTAATTAGTCAAATCAATAAATATTATAGCTACCTTCCTAACTTTCAAACTGTGTAATTTAGAGATGCATAATGACCGTCTTAACAGAGTCCAATATTTCATTTTTTTTCAGTCTGATAAACATGTTTTGAACTAGAAAATTTAATGAATAAAATTTGTGGATCTTACTTGACTTCATTTATTGAGTACAGTTTCTGGTTGAGGATACATATTTTAATAATAATAATAATAATAAAAAAGAGGCTTAAAAGTGGAAGTTATGTGCTCTGTATTTTTCTTTAAATATATAGATTGCAATTCTGGCTTCCTATTGGAAAATATTTATCAGAACATAGTATGTCGCTCTTTGCAATTCTGAACTTCATTTGAGATGTACCCTGTATATAAGATCTTCAACTTTAATCGCAACAGTTCTAAGGATAGGAATTGCTAAATAACTATTCAGATATAATAGTACTAAGTAATAAAAATCGTACGCATTCTATATGACATACATACATGACAATCATCTTGAAGTCTTGCATTAGATTTAAAAAAAATAAATTAAGCCGGGAGATGGAGGATAAATGGGACAGTTTTACAAAAATATATATTTTAAATAACTTTTTAAAAGTTATTATCAATATTATATGTCACATTCAATTCATAAGTATTTGACTACATCTATACACAATATGCATCCTAGATTATCATTATAGAATAAAATGTTACCAAAAAAAAAAAAATCCTTCTTGTCCTAATCATTTGCATAGAAGGGATAAATGGGACACTAATAGGATGGACAGGTCACAAATATTTTTCTCCCATTCATTCAATATTACCTAATTAAATTTTTTATCTGTAAGCTTACATGTAATTATATATGTAATATATGATCTTATAATATAGCTGTTATATCTCATCGTTAGTAATCACTTCTTTTACTGCAGTCTGAACTTGTAACTCAACCTTAGGATGTCTGTCTGTTTCTTTATCTCCCTTACGAGACATTTTAGACATGAAATGAAAGAGAAAATTTCTTTGAAATACGGTATAGCTAATAATTTTCATTTACAGCTTATTAATTACTAGCTTTCCGCCCGCGGCTTCGTCCGCGTGGAATTCGGTTATATTGCGGTATAAAGCACAACTATAACAAAACTTCTCATTTCCACGGAAAAATGTAAGAAGCGCGATGTAACGCTGGATATGATTAGTTGTTAAACCAAAACTGAATGGTACACTATATTATATGTTTTCCCTTGTGGAGCAAAAACATGCAGATTTTGGGCACTAGAAACCCGGGAACACGCTACATAGAACTGACCATGCTGACGTTGAGCCTGTTGCGATAAACGGACTTGAGTACGAATATCATTCTCAGAAGCCCTCAAAGAAGCTTGGCGAGCGGCTTGCTCCTCAAGTCTTTGCTGGCGCTGAGATGGTAGCTCAGCAGCTCTCGAAGCAGCCTGACGCTCTGCTTGTTCGCGCCTTCTTAATTCAGCATGGAGAGACGATTCTTGAGATCGGGCAATTTTCATTGCCCGAGGTTTAGATGAGGTGCTCGACAAATTAGATTTACGTTTGCGAGGCATTGTGAAAATATGAGTAAACTATAAACCTAAAATAAACTAAAATCCCAAAGTAAACTATAACAATCTAAACGACGAACAAAGCGACGTAATTACCTATCGAAAAAACAATAACTACTTTAGATATCTACCTAGAAAAAAAAGCACTAAACTAACCTAACCTAACTATTATACAGCTACTGCACTTCGTTACCACGTTTTAAAAACACCCAGCGCCATCTATCACATACCTCAAGAACTAAATAACGTAACTAATACTTATACCAATTAGTAATTCGTTGACTTATAGTTATTTCAGGATAAGTAGATGTAAAAAAAACATTTTAGACGATAAAACAAACAGTACGTCATCCCTCGGGAATTCCTCATTTTCGAGGATTCATTATCGTATCATTTAGCTTCTAAATTTACATGTTCATATTCGTTTGCAATATACCAGGTTGTTCAATAAGTTTTGTCGGTCGATAAGAGAGGGCGTTGCTACTAGTCCAAATTTGTTTTTGTTTTGTTGGTTCACTCTTCTTATCAACGTAGGTGAAGGTTCATTTCAATCAGTCTATTCATTCTTTGTTTGCAAGCCATTTAGTGTCGCCGTGTCACAGTATTTTCGACAATGGAAAAAAATTGAATATCGTGCAGTGATAAAATTCTTATTTTTGGAAGGTGTAGCACCAAAAGAAATTCACGAACGAATGTTAAGAGTGTATAATGAACGTTCACCTTCAATTAGAACAGTAGAAAAATGGGTTGCTGAATTTAAACGTGGTCGTACAAGCCTTGAAGACGATCCACGTGAAGGACGTCCAAAAACCGCATCAACACCAGAAATCGTAGCCAAAGTACAGGATATGGTTTTGGAAGATCGTCGATTGACTGAGAGGGATTTAGTAGAGGCTCTACACATCTCATTAGGCAGTGTGAGTCATATTTTAAATGAAATTTTGAGTTTTAAAAAGCTGTGTGCACAATGGGTGCCGCATTTGCTAACAATGGAACAAAAACACATTCGAATGCGACTTTCTCAACAACATTTGGAGCGTTTTAAAAAGGATAAAGTGGATTTTATGCGTCGATTCATCACTATGGATGAGACTTGGGTCTATCAACATGATCCTGAATCAAAACAAGAGGCTAAAGAGTGGTGTGAACCTGGTTGTTCGGCTTCGAAACGAGTTCGTATCCAGAAATCGGCCAAGAAGGTTCTGGCATCAGTTTTTTGGGATGCGAAAGGAATTTTATTTGTGAATACTTGCAAACTGATAAAACAATTAATTCTGAATATTATTGCAACCTTTTGGACCAGTTGAAGGAAAAAATTCGTGAAAAAGGCCCGGTTTGCAGAAGAAAAAAAATCCTTTTTCATCAGGACAACGCACCGTGTCACAAGAGCATTTTGACAATGGCTAAAATCCATGAATTAAAGTTCGAATTGTTGGAGCATCCGCCGTATTCACCAGATTTGGCCCACAGCGACTTCCATTTGTTTCCAGAACTCAAAAAATTTATGCGTGGCAAGCGTTTTTCGTCAAATGAAGAGGTCATAACGGCTGTTGAAGCGTATTTTGCAGACCTTCCGGAATCTCACTTCAGGGATGGGATCCACAGATTGGAGGATCGTTGGAGCAAGTGCATTAATGTTCAGGGAGATTATACTGAATAATAAAGTGTATTTTGAACCATAATATTGTGTTTTTCTTATCGAACGACAAAACTTATTGAACAACCTGGTATAAGTAGATGTAAAAAAAACAGTTTACGCGATAAAACAAAATGTACGTCATCCCTCGGGAATTCCTCATTTTCAGGGATTCATTATCGTATCATTTAGCTTCTAAATTTACATGTTTATATTCGTTTGCAATATTTTATCTTGTTTTAAACGACACACAGCGCCATCTCCAATCCATCCATCAAGCAAACTATATTTTTGTTTTCCCTCGGGAATATCAATTTTTTCCGGGATAAAAAGTACCCTATTATTTAATCCGAACTTCTAACTTTACGTCTGCAAAATTTCAAAGCAATCGGTTCAGTAGTTACGGCGTGAAAGCGGAACAAACAAACAAACAAACAAGCAAACTCACTTTCCGATTTATAATATTAATTAGGATTATTAATTAAATGCATCTTAGATATCATGCATAATTGAAATTATGTTAGGGGGAGTAAAGATTTATTTAAGCAAAAGTTCAAATTCAATGCAATTTTTCCCTATTTGATCAATAAATATGCACTATTTTTATCAATTTTATCTTTATATGAGTAGAGCCTGTATATCAGAATAAATAATGAATTAGGGCCATTCCATGAAAAGAGGTAAATTGATAGTCATTTTTAAAAATTTGTTTAAATAAATATTTTTGGTATTTACTGATTGGCAACATGTCAAATTTTATGTTTTGAGTAAGAATGCAAAGTTTATCTTTTGTGGATTGGCAACACAACAGTTTAAAGATCGTGTCCATGTGCAAGCAAGTATGTTGCGTTTTACAATACATTTTGAGTGAGTTTTTTTAATAACGAAAATCCAGTGAAACTTTTGAAATCAACATTTTAGGTAAGCCTAATATTCATTGTTTATATTTCACTAAACTGAAATATATAAGATGATTTCAAGTAATTATTACAGCACACAAAAGAACTTTGTTTCTGTGTCCCACACGTGACACAAAACATAAACTTTTTCACATAGGAGGAAAAAGGAACGCATTTATTTTGTTTAATTGGCATTTCTAAAGCAGTTTAGTATAGTACACTTATCCTATGCTAGTTAAAAATTTGGATGAAATTTTTATTTTGAGAAAAATATCAAAACAAAATTGTCCCGCACGTGACACCTTATGAGCAGGATGATTATTTTTGTTTTCTGAATGTTAAATAGATATTTATTCTAGCATAGTTTTAGCAGTTTAATTATTATTTTGTCCTAAGAACTTATTCTATGTAACTAAAACGAAATTAAGATTTTTTTTTTAATTTTTATGATAGTTCCATTTTTTTTCTTTTTTTGTGATGCTAATATTTTTTATTTCCATTTTTTTATAAATTTTTTTAAATAAAATTTGAACACTTTGATGGTTATCTTTATTTTAAGAACATATTGTTTTCCAGCAAGAATTGATCTACTTGATTTATAGGGATTTTTTCTATACAATAAGAAGAGTCGTGTGTTTAAGAGCTTGTTATTATTCTACAGAAAAATATAATAAATCTTCTTATCTATATTCTGTTTTTCTAAGTTTAATTCTATTTTAAGTTCAATTTTTCTATGAAATTAAGTAAATTTAGACAAAAGCGTTTATAATTGATAAAGTTTGTTATTTAATTAGCTGAAATGGAAAGATCTAAGTCTACTAGTGCTAGAAGAATGAAAAGGATGAGAGAGAAAATGTCATTAGAAAATCCTAATTTCCAAAAAGAAGAAAATAAAATGATCAGAAACAGCAGTTTCTTTTAAGATGGGTGAATGGGTAGTTGTAAAATATGACGGCATTAATTATCCTGGGAAAATTACAAGCACCCATCATGATAGTGTTGAAGTGTTTGACGTGATAAAAAGTGGTAAATTCTACAAGTGGCCACAGTATCCAGATAAAATTCTATATTCATTTAAAGATGTAGTAAAAAAGATATCAACCCCCCACTGTAGCTAATAAAAGGGGTGGTTTCAAATTTCTAGAAAAATTTTGAATTTTTGTTTATTCATTTACTTTATTTTATGTTTAAAAATGTCAATTTGAACATTTACTTTGTACAAAAAAAGTTAAAATAAATATTTTTGTATTGTAAAATGTATAACATGCATTATCTTTTTTGCATTTCCTTATTTTCTGATTTTTGAAAAGGTTACTTAAATGATATTTGCAAATGTCCCACACGTGACAACCGTGTCCCGCACGTGACACTATACGTTTATATTTTTTTAGTAATTTAAAAATTTATTTTTCAAATAAGAAATCTTATTTCATGAACATTAGACCTTTAGCTTCTAATACATATTTTTTGTTTTGAAATTGCAATATTAGTAGAGCAGAAATGTTATCTGGATCACACAGCAAATTACAAGTGGTTGACTTCAGATGTCCTGCACGTGACGCATGCAAATTAATTAATAACTAAATCAGTAAACCATTTAGGAAAAATCTGTCCCTGCCTGAGGTATTGTTATATCAAATATAAACTTACAAAAATATGTTTATTCTTATTTCTGAAAAATCTTAAGCCCTTTAACACAATTTTGGTGGAATTATGGTGTCTGATTGTCCCGCACGTGACAGTGGAATGGCCCATTAGAGCATCTATAATAACCTTCACTATGCGTAGCTTATTAAAATAAAAAATTCCAGTTTTAGGCAGTTTTTGCATGTTTTATGAACTTTTTGAAATTATTTCCCTGTGCGAGGAGTGATTGTAACTTTGTATAATAACATATTGTAATTTTCCCAAAGCATAGATTGTAGGGGGAACTGGGGCACATTGATACAGCTTTTTTCTAAGAATTTTTTTGGTGTCCAGAAAGCGGAAATTTCAAGTTATTTTTCTATGTGGTGTCAGTAAAACCTGTGTAATGTGTTATAAAAATGTACAATTGTTGTTTTATATATTATTTTTACATGTAATTTTTAAAAAATAAAAAAAAGTCATTTGTATCAATGTGCCCCATCCCTGGGGCAGATTGATACATCTTTGATACGTCTGAGTAAAATGGAGACAAAATAACACCAATGCATATTTTTCATAGAAAAATAGTTAGCAAACCATTTTATATTATTTATAATAATTCAAATCACCCACACTTTATTTGTAAGCAATATTTAAGCAATCAAAATGGAAATGTACCAAAAAATCAAAAAAAGTCATTTGTATCAATGTGCCCCATCCCTGGGGCAGATTGATACATCTTTGATACGTCTGAGTAAAATGGAGACAAAATAACACCAATGCATATTTTTCATAGAAAAATAGTTAGAAACCATTTTATATTATTTATAATAATTCAAATCACCCACACTTTATTTGTAAGCAATATTTAAACAATCAAAATGGAAATGTATAATGACCTGATGTTCTGGCTGTTTCTTGTCGGATTGTTGGCTGTGGTAACTTTGTCATAGCTGGCACTTCAACCCCAACATTATCTTCTTTCTTAAGAAAGATGAAAAAACCACCAGGTTTTCTGTTTATAAATCGGTTTACAAACAGAAAATAAAGGATAATTATATTAAAAATTCTGTTTATAATATAATTATCCTGTGCTGTTCTGCAGTTTGTTTCTCTTACTTAACATTTCTCATGTCGAAAATACTTTTTTCTCTGGAGAATCTACATAAATTTGACATTTTCCAGCGCACCGTCCTTTTCTTTTGTTAGCTCTACTAGCACTAGATGTTGGGTAAGTTCGTACGTCTTCTCTTTGCAAAAATACTACAAAATGTTATAATACAAAGAAATTAGAGCTATTTCACTTCAATAAAAACTAATGTTAGAAATTTTTAGCGAAAAATGGTTGGTTTAAGGAGTGTATTGTAAAAAAAATAATAATAAAAGGTAATGAACTAGAAAAGGATTTCGGTTGTATCAATGTGCCCCGACAAAGACTGTATCAATATGTCCCACACAGCCATTTTGAATAAAATGAGTCTCAAATAAATACTTCATAATTTTTCTAAAAAAAAAAAAAAAAAAAAAAAAAAAAAAAAATGCGGAATTGATAAAGAGTAGTTTTACTTCCCAGGGAGAGTGTACTTTTCGGTTGAAAACACTAGAACAGCTGTATAATACCATTTCAATTGTACAACTCAAATTTACTTTTGACCTACAAAAACAATAAATCACCCATCCCGTTTCATCAAACAACTGAATTATTCCAGGACTTTCTGTATGTAGTTGAATGCACTAGCATCACCTTTTGGAGCTGTTGAGAAACTTCCTATAATGACCCTGTGAGCAGTAGAGGGAGTGTATCAATGTGCCCCAGTTCCCCCTATATTATTTTCAATACACGCAACCTATTTCGCATATTTTAATTTTAATTTAATTTAATGTAGCCATAAATCTTTTAATAAAATTATATTAAGATTGTTTGAGAAGCAGATAAATATTCAAATATTATAAGATCTATTATTTCTAAACACATACCAAACAAGGCTTGAAAAGCATAATCTGCTTTTGAAGAGAATAAGCTGGTTAAGATAGTTTTATGAACTCAACCACGTATTTTGGCTGCTAAAGCATAAAATTATGTACGAGTAATTTCTGTCAAATTATTTGGAGGCGAAGGATTTAATGTAATCCTTCTGAAAAAGCTCACTTTTATGTGCCATTATAAAATTTCATACGTAGGACATGTGGGAATTTGTAAATACATGTGTTTTGATACACATTAAAATTTTTCACAGTTTAATAAAGAATTTTTAATTAATCGACTGTTTAGTTGTATTTTTACTTGAATAATATTAAGTATTCTGAAAATTTTTGAAACAAATAAAATAAGTTTTGAGAGTCGTATATTATTATCTACTAAATTTCACCTACTTGTAAATATGTAATTTTTGCTGGCGTATATCGCTGTCTTAAAATTTAAATGAAAATGTTATATTTAATATTAGCAAAAATGCCCTAATGTATCGCATTTAGAAAATTTATGCAGTACAATATAAAAATAAATATGGCTATAATACGTATTTTTAATCTTATAAAAAAACAGATAATCTTTTCAACAATTTTTATTGGAAAAAAAGGTTCAAACGGAGAACTCGCTTTATTTCAATGTTCAACTGAAAGCACATTAAAAAAATTCCTTTTTAATGTATTTAATTAAAATTTTTAAAAAGTTAATAAAAATTTGAATTTTTAAAAATCTTTGCAATTTTTAAAAATCTTACATTTTGTTCAATTTCTTTTGAGATTTTCAAATGTGTATTAACACGTTCGCTGCCGCTTACGTGAAGATGTGATGATAGTAAATGCCGCACTGTAGAAGTGGGTTTTTCCCAGCAGCCGATTTACTTTTTATATCAAAGAATCAGTGACAGATTTTTCCGCGCCAGCGCGTGACTGGCTATTGGACATCACCCGTGACTGGCTATTGGATATCACGCGCTGGCGCGTGAGTGGCCCCTTAACGTTGGTGCCTTATCACGCGCTGGCGCGTCTGCAGCAGCGAACATGTTAAATAAGACTGCGCATGGATTTTTAACTGCAACTAATATTACATTTAAAGTGATTTTTTACTGATGTATATAGTGTAAAAAGGTGAAATCTAATAATCTTTATTCAAAAAAATAACAAAAAACCCGATGGTTAATTCCAAGTGCAGATTTATCACATATATAATAAAGAACAGGTACAAAAAAAAAAAAAAAAAAAAAAAAAAAAAAAAAAAAAATTAAATATCCATCTCAAATACAAAAACAACAAAAAAAGCCTTGGTATTTTTAAAACATGCAAAAACAAGTGAAGAAGAAATAAAACAAATGAAGGAAAAACGAACACAAATAAAATAAAATAAAATAAAATAAAATAAAGTTTTAAATTTTATAAATAATTGCGCTTAGTATATTTGCAAAATTTAGATTTCGCGATATAATTACCGTATGAGTAAAAATGAGGTGTCAAAAGAGCCACAATTAAACAAGTAAACAAAAGACAACAAAATGGCGCTCACGATTACGGTTATAGTTACAGAAACTCGAAAATTTCCAGTGGCAACACACATTTTTTTCATCGCAAAATGCTCAGCGCATGCGAAAGCCCTAAAGAGCGTTGGAACCGTACGTGTATCGCAAGAAACGGACATGTTATGCACGCATAACAAACCGTTCTGGGAATCCTCCCCCCCTTTAGAAAAAACGCGATTGGGGCGCAAGGAGGAAATTTGCATATGACGCAGAGTCAGTACATTAATCTCTGATTACAATACAGATCGGAGAAACTAAAACTTTTTTTTGATTACACATTTTCCACGATGGCAGCCATGAAGAAAATGTTTAATCAAAATAAAAGTTTTAGTTTCTCCGAACTGTATTGTAATCAGAGATTAGTGTACTGACTCTGCGTCATATGCAAATTTCCTCCTTGCTCCCCAATCGAGTTTTTTCTAAGGGGGGGGGGGGGAGGATTCCCAGAACGGTTTTTTTGTGCGCACATAACATGTCCGTTTCTTGCGATACACGTACGGTTCCAACGCTCTTTAGGTTTTTCGCATGCGCTGAGCATTTTGTGATGAAAAAAATGGGTGTTGCCATTGGAAGTTTTCGAGTTTCTGTAACTATAACCGTAACCGTGACCGCCATTTTGTTGTCGTTCACAGAATTTCGAGCTCATATCTCTGAATAGCTATATCTGAAATTTCACCTCGATCGGTTGAGCGGACTGGCCGCTAGAGCTCCATATATCAGCAAAGTTTTTTTATGACCACCCTGTATTATGTTCAAATGAGTGTAACACCATTAAAATGCATTTGAAAATTTCTTTCTCATTGATCGTTATGTAACGGAATACTTTTGATTGTCCTTGTAATTGATCTATGCATCCGATTTTCATAACATTTGAAATGACTCGACAAAATTATGTAATTATTAAACGATTAAAATGCATTTGAAACTTCTTTTCCTATTGATTGTAATGTAACGGAATACTTTTGATTGTCCCTGTAACTGATCTATGCATCCGATTTTCATAACATTTGAAATGACTCGACAAAATTATGTAATAAAATACGTTTTAAATTTCAAACGATTAAACTGCATTTGAAAGTTTTTTCCCCATTGACGTAATGTAACGGAATCCTTTTGATTGTCCCTATTTTTAATTGATCTATCCATCCGATTTTCATAAAATTTGAAATGACTCGACAAAAGTATGTAATAATTACATATTTTAAATTTCAAACGATTCGGTTGGATAGTTTTTGCGTTGTTATATGCGGACGGACAGACAGACGGACAGACGGACGAAATGAGCGACAACAATAGGTGCTACGTATTTACATAATTACGAACGCACCTAAAAATTAATACTCACAGATATATTAATTGATAAAGGATGAATTTTACTGTAAAAGAAAATAAAGATTTGGAACTTTCCAGCTCATTTTCTTAAAGTATCAATAGTGTTCTTCAAATGTTTGTGGTTTATGTTATTTTAAGGGGTCAACAGGTATTAAAAGTGAACCCAAATTAAAAAAAAAAAAAAAAAAAAAAAAAAATAGAAATACCTTAATTTTAATGCATACCTACAGCAGAAAACGTCGCATAGTTTGCTATGTTTTATAATATCATTTTTTTCCATGTCGCAAAACGTGAAAATATAAAATTAGATGAATTTTGAATGGAAGTAATATATAAATTATTAAAAAATAAACGAATCAGCATAAAAGAGAAACTTCTGTTATTTAGACGCATTTCGAACAATAATTTGTTTTTCCTTCCTTTTTATTTATAATTGGCGACAGTTTTATCACAATTAAATGCATGCTAAGCATTGTATCTTGTTACTTTAATTCTTTATTTAATTTAATTGCTCTATCATCTGCCACATAACAGAGAAATTAAGAACTCGATAATTTTTCGTTAGTCGGACACAGGTGAAAGATCGCCAAACATTGTTCCCGTTGCATTTTTTCGCATTCCATTAAAATCACTGAAATACGTATTTAATTATTTTTAAGTTAATTTCTTTCCCAAAATTTTACTCGCTTTCTTAAAATTGCTGCTGAAATACGGAGGAATGATCTAAAAATCGCCACATCTAAACTTTAACCCACTTATTGGGGAAGGGATAGGTTTTCACAACATCTGAAATATATGTTAAATTATTTTTTACTATATTTGTTATCATGAATTTTCTACTCATACCTAACTCTGCTGCTTGTCGAGAACTGATCTAAAGCTATAGTTCCCACCTTTTAACTCACTCGAGTTTAAAATCCCGAATTTCACGTTTTCATTCATTTCGTCTTTTGCGTTAGTCGTTTCATCTCTGCATCGATGAGTCATTCAGTCATGAATTTCTCTGTTTATTATATCAGTATAGATGATTCAAAATGCATGTTAACTCCCTTCACTCTGGCGCTATTAGTGGATGTATATCACTAGCCAGCAGTGAAACCGCATCTGGCATATTTTTTTTCTTTTTCTTTTAGAAATTTTTAATTCTTACTACACAAAATTAACTGGTAATTTTCTTTTACTTTTAGACCCAGAGGCGGCAGCACAGACAATAACCTCATCGCGTTCACGAATGAAAATCTGTGATTAATTAAATCTCGATTCATATATTAAAACGCAATCGGTCTGCCATGACATATCCATGTCATACCGCTAAAATTGGATTTTAGCGATTAACTCATAGGTTTACTATTGTGCTTTTTTGCGCCCGAAAGTATGAAAACATGGAGGATTGATAGCAGACTAATTGGGTTTTAATATGCGAAACGAGGTTTAACTGATCCTAGATTTTCACCTGTGAACTTGGTGAGGTGATTGTCTGTGCTGCCGCCTCCCGGTCTATTTATTTATAGAAAATCGATTAAATCGATAAAATCGAAATTGTAAAGAAAAAAAAAAAGTTAAAACGTTCTAATAAAATTCGGAATGTCTAATTAAAAAGTCAGATATGTAGCATGACATATGCTGCATCATTATCGTAAATGACTAAAATAGTATGAGGTATACTGCGTATTTCATAGAGCGCGAGAGGTTAAACATAAGGTACCTGATGTAATTTTAATTGTCTTGTAAACAAACAGGAAACGTTTTCCTGCAACTTGACTTAAAATTTATTTTCAACACAACTTGACCTAAATTTATTTTCAACATAACAAGCGCTGCTTAAAATTATTTCTATTGTGTACAAAACGTTTCAGTCAAGCATTAAACTGTAATATTTATTTTTGCTAACACTTACAAAATTAGGAATTTTACACACTGAAATCGTCTGTAACACGCAGTTTTAGCTACATCATTCTGTTATTTCATTTATATTTCTATTCAGCTTTTGTTTATTTTGAAGAGCTTCAACATTTGTATGATTTTCAGCATAAGTATTATTATGTATAAGTATCAAAATAGTGCGTTTAAAATGTTTGTTGTGTATTTTAGTCAGAAAGGAATTAGCATTTGAAGATTTTTTCATTACGCAAAAAGTATCATTTTCCATTTTTTTCATTTTAAAATTAAATTAATTAAATGAGTAAGTTTGTTGAGTGCAGGTATAAAAATGTATTAAATATATATATTTTATATTATATATTTTTTCTGTTTTATAAAAATCATTTTTGTCAGAAAATGATCGGGCAAATTTGGGACTAGTTTTACACTAATTAGTTGAACGGTTTAATACAATTATTAAATTTAAACATGATGAAATATCGATAAATTAATCAATTAACTCTACTTGCTGTAGATTAATGAACTTTGATACATTTAAAAGTTAATATTTTTTCATAAAACGCTCTCCAGTACCTCCTTAAGAAAATTATTTGTCAAAAATTTCGTTGTAAGTGCCACAACCTAATTAATTTTTGTTATATTAAAATAAATTTGTGTAAAAGGTTGTCAGTATATAAAATAATTCAATATGGTGTAGAAAATTTCATTCTCTATACATTTTAGAAATGTATTAATATGATGTACTCTCGGATACTTATAGTTCACTTCTGATTAATTTTAAATGTGAAATAAAATAATTTATCAGAAAAATAAAGATAAAATAAATAAACAAATAAATAAAAATAAATTTACTAACTAAGTAAATAGGAATAAATAAAGAAAAATAAAAGTAACTAAACTAACTAACTAAATAAAAATAAACTGACTGAATAAAAATGAATAAATAAATAAGTTAATTAATACAATAATTAAATAAAAAGTTTGAATAAGTCGAATATATTAATTTAAAAATGTATCAGAATACTATTTTACATTTGTGATTTGTAAGCGAGAAAATCCGATAGATAGGCTGAAAAAAATAGTTAAATTTATTCTTTAAATATAAACATTTAAAAATATTTTATAGCTGGTGTATAATGACATTCATAATAAGTTGAAATCGTTCATCCGAATTTGTTATTTTATTGAATAAGGGTTATTGAATCGTAAACTCTGCTACATTTTCAAAGAAATTCCTCGAGCATCTCGTTGATGTTTTTATTTTATTTTAAATTTATTTTTTTAAACAAACATAAAAAGTTCTCAATTCATCACTGAAAAGCTGTTTAATAGTTTTAAATGTACAGATAATGACTCCTGAATAGAGAACAATTGTTATTTTTTAAATATATTTCTTTGGCTTAATAAAATAAAGAAAATCACATAATCTCAAAAAACACAAATAAAAGATTAACTAAAAGGTATTTACTTCTCCAGGCAATATTCCAACTCCCGCTTTACCCAATTTAAATCGAGTTAATTGATAAAAGATGTTTTGTTTCGTGTTTTATTATGCAACCCTTACTCCCAAGGTGATTTCGTAAGTTTTTGTAAATAGATAAAAGCAGACTCAGCCATTTTTTTTTTGTATTTCAGTGTTTAAAGAAGTTTTAAATGAGGTTTGGATATTTGTTTAATCTAGATAAACATGCAAGACTTATTTTCTTAAGATTGTTACTTAAGGTATTTTTTATTCATAGAGAATAAGAAAAAAATCGATAAATCTTTTTTTTAATAATGTTGACAAAAACTTTATACCTAACTTTAATATCAAAAACTTTTTAAGCATAAAAAGGTAAATAAAGATAAATATTTATGTTTAAAAAAGTTGTAGATAAACATTTATGTTTTAAAATTACTAAAAATGAAAAGTCAGAAAGTTTTAAAGTTTCAATTTAAATAAAAATAATACAAAATATCAGAATAATATTGTTATTAATTTGTTGAAATTTTTGTGATTAAATATAATTGTGTTTAGATAATTAAAATTAAAAAGTTGATTAATAATCATTGAAATAATGAAAATGAGATACTAAATACAGTTGTAATTAAAATAATTGAACGATAACAGATACAGTTGAAAATGTAATTTTAAAGTAAAATGTTTTTATCCAAAAGTTGAAAATATGCTACAATTTTCCTCTCAAATCGCTTAAACTTATCTTGCAGTAATGATGATTATAATCCTTTGTTATGACCCCGCCAAAAAGAAAACGAATAACTTTTTTCTTATCTAATACGAAAATGCTTCATTTTTCTGGTTAAATATTTTAAAATATATGATCTCTGAGAATCCGAGTCAAAAATCAGACAAACAACTTTCTTTTTGTTGTAGGTAATGATTTTCGCATCGAGCGCCTGAAGAAAAACTTTAAGATTTCTATTAAAATTTGTCACATTTACTTCTTTTCTAGATTTCTAACTCTTTCTTTTCATTAAGCTGCTTTTGATCGAGCATTTGATACATAACAAAGACATGTCTTTTATCACAAAAAATAAAATAAAATAAAATAAAAAATAAGATAGTTTTACAGCATTTCGTTGTGTGACCTGTTGACAAACATAAAAAATAACATCTTATGTCTTTCAATATGTTGTTTTCTTATTAAAACTCACCTTTCGTGCCGAGAAGCCTTCTGAACACAAATATTTTCCGCTACAAAAACGCAATTTCCCCTCAAATTTGGCTTTGAAGAAGCTGTTAATAAAGTAGCAGCAGTTGGTAAATGTTTATTAACATTGGTGTAACCTTTATTTTTTCTAAGGTCGATTGATTTTTTTTTTTGCCCAAATAAAACATAACACAGTCAAATTAATTCTTTCACCTCCTTCAATTTTAGATTTGAGTAACGTCATTAAATTGTCTAGGCGTTCTTTTGCATCAGAACTAACAGAAACCGTATGAGTCCTACTCCACGCTTTCATAAATTCAGAAGTAAAAGAAGTTCCTGCTATTGGATATAATGTTGAAACTCATTTATCCATTGTGACTCCTAATAACTCCAGAGCTCATAAATGAGACTCAGGTTTAGGATACAATTATGTAATAGAAATTTGTTGATTATACAAATAATGAATTTCATTAATTCCTTAACATATACTTCAACCAAAAAATCTTCCCTATAGAAACGTGCCTTAAGAATAACTATATCTTTGTCATAGTTATCGTCAGTGTGGGCGGAAAACTTTCAACAATTTCTCGCGCTCTAGATACAGTGAATAATGTTTGGATCAAATACCGGAATTGGTTTTCTGGCGCAATATAGTGATCATTATGAAAATATACAAATGAACTCCTGAGTTTCAACTATTCTTTCAAATCAGTATCAAATAGACGTTATTAAAACTTGAATAATGTAAATTTCTGTTTAAAATTATTAGTTTCATAATCAGTTGAAATGTATTCACCTTGTATTTGTCCCTGGACTGGATTCTTGCTATTCTAATTGATGGTTTAGTCCAGCTTCCTTAGTTCTATTTTTCGATTCAACATTTCCTTTAATTCTAGATATTTTAACTTTTGAATTAGCTTCTCCTTTTCTACCCTCTTAGCATCGTTTAATTTTTCCTCTCTCCCAGAAACAGCGTTGGACAATTATTTTTTTGTTCAAAATCAGGACCTTTTTATACACTATATGGCCAAAGATGACCGTCCACTTGCGATTTTTGACAATTTGTTCTAGAAAATTCTTGAGAAATCATCTTGAAACCTCATGTGCATAAACATAATAGTACAGGTCATACATTTCCGTGAAGATTTTCGCTGAAACTCCATAAAGGATCATCAACAAATTGAAAACGAACGAAAATCTTTTGGGCAATCTTGTCAAAACTAATGTAGCAAAAGCGTTCAAACTGTAATTTATGATTAAGTAGCTTATTGTAATAAACTGTTTTTATTTTTATGTGGATAGCATGGATACTCGTAGAGATATTAAGGTTTTTATAAAAACAGTCCCAAATTTTTTCAAGCGTTTTGCTTATAATTTGCAGTTTTTAATATAAAATAACGATCTTTTCCGAAAATATCACAAAAAAACATTGCACACAATACCCTTTAATCAGAATTACAAAATAATAAAAATTGTATGTAAAATGAGCAGCTTTACTAATTATTTTTTCATTGCTCATGCGTCTACGCTATCAAAATTTCATTTGCATATTGTGTTAGCTAAATGTATAGAGCAACTTTTGTGAAAGTCTCAAAAGCATAGCTTGAAAATTTTGAAAGTGTTCGTCGATTGAATAAGCTCAAAATCCGTTATTCGAAAAATGAAGCAAAAAGATGAGGGGTTGTATTCATTTTTAGTTTGATTAGTGCCAATATATAATACACAATGTGGCATGTACTACTATGTTTGTATACAACTCCTCATTCTTTTTGCTTCATTTCGGGAACAACGGATTTTGTGCTTATTCTATCGACGAACACTTTCAGAATTTTCAAGCTATGTTTTTGAGATTTTTATAAAAGTTGTTCTATACATTTAGTTATCACAATATGCAAATGAAATTTAGATAACGTTGACGCATGCGCAATAAAAAAATATCTAGTAAACTTGCTCATTTTTCATACAATTTTTAATATTTGGTAATTTTGATTATAGAGTATTGTGCACAATGTTTTTTATCATATTTTCGAAAAAGAACATTATTTTATATTAAGAACTCTGCAAATTATATGCAAAAAACGTGAAAAAAATTGGGACTGTTTTTATAAAAACCTTAATATCTCTACGAGTATGCATGCTATCCGTATAAAAATGAAAACGGTTTATTACACTAAGTCACTTAATCATAATCTACAGTTTGAACGCTTTTGCTACATTAATTTTGACAGGGTTATCCAAAAGATTTTCGTTCTTTTTCAATTTGTTGATGGTCTCCTATGGAGTTTCGAGAAAAAATCTTCACTGAAATGTATGACCTGTACTATTATATTTATACTCTTAAGGTTTCAGGACGATTTCTCAAGCACTTTTCTTGATATATTAACAAAATGTAAATAATCGCAAGTGGACGGTCATCTTTGGCCATATTGTTCAGTCTTTACTATTCAGAATAATTTCTTTTAGTGTACCGACTGTCCTCATTTTGCAGAATTGTTTCCCAAAGCTCCTTTGTACGAATTTTAAAATTGGATTTTTAAAAATTTTCGCTTCTTGAAACATTTAGCTTCAATAAATCTTTTAAAATATCCTGTCATTAAACGTCACAATTGTTAATTAAAGCGTTTATAGAGTTTTGAGAAGAGTTTTTAATGTTTAACCCTCCAAGCGTCTTGCAAATGGGTAAATTTGCAATGTTGTTTTCTTTGCATTTTGTCTTAATTGCTAATAAAATATCATTCTTTCAATATTACATAAAAAATCTTATTTAGGAATATAAATGTAATCCTTGAGAGTCTTAATCATTCTTCAAAGCTTTGAAAATTCATTAAATTTATAGAATTATAATATTTTAAACATTGCTTATATTGCAGTGAAACTTGGAGCTTAGTGTACGGAATATTACGGGACAAACGCTTAGAGGGGTAAGAACCCCTCGAAACAAACTTTTATTTCACAAAAAGGAACTGCCATGATAATCAGGATTTAAACACTTTTCCTCTCTCTTTTGTTCCAGTGTATATGAGTCTACATAACAGCAAGCTAATGAATATCTCCTGCTGAATGCGGTTAATGTAGAGGCACACTTGTACCTACTTTTTCTCCCCCCCCCCCACCCTAAATGTACTTTGATTCAGTCCTGTTTCTATTTCGGTCATCTAAAGATGTATCGACTGAACGGGAACTACCCTTTTTTCTTTTGGACCATTTTATTTGTTACATTTTAATCAAGAGCATAAAAATATTCATTATATATGAGGGTCCTAGAAGCCAAGGGGTTGTAAAGTGATAAAACTGAAAAAAAAAATTACGTGCACAGACGAACTGTAAATATGTTTTCTTTTCTTTTCAGGTAATGAAATATAAGTGATTTTCTAATTATGCGCTGCGTTCTAGAGATCAACTACTTTTGCTGAATAATAATCAATATTGATTATTTAGAAATTTAAAGAAAACTGTGCTGTAATTTTTTCACAGATATTGAAATAAGAGTACAAAGACCACAGTGAAACAAGCGGTAGTTTCCTATTTCAATTCAGCCAATTATTATCCATGTTCAAATTTAACGCTAATTATATTTGAACTCATTTTACTCCAAATCGAATTTTTGTCATTTATACTCCTTGGCTTCTGAGGTCCTTATATATGAAAAAATGATTGATTGTATCGAAGACGGCCTTTACAAATAAAATAGCATACACTAATAAATAATTAACTTCTTTTCATCATACATTTTAGGTTTAAGAGTGAATTATGCATAATTTTCGACCCATGGATAATCAGTGCTGAATGTGATTTGGATCTTCCGGGCGGATCGTTATTTAGATTGTAGGTAATAAAAACTTCTTTACTTTATTTTATTTATGAAATATAATTAAATATCTATATAAATAGAGGTTTCTCCACGAAAAATATATTGTATTTTTACAAAAAGAATATGGGTTTGTAACGTAACATCAGAATAAATCTAAAACTACACTACCTTCATTAAAGAAACACGAGCCTTCACTTCTTTGTGAGCTTCCAGCCTTGTTACAAGAAGATTTTGATTAGAATTGCTGAATTAAAAGCTGAATTTATCTAAACAACTATTTGGAAACTTGCGAGTTGAATGTAGATTTAAATTACTTTAAAGTAAATAATCCTAAATCAGAATAAATGCGAATAAAATTTGTCCTTTTCAGATTGTAATAGAATAGAGATTTAGAATTGACATTTCGTTTTCAGAATCAAAACACACATCACTGCTTCGAAGAAAAATACAAGTAAAGATGAAAATAAAATTATTTAAGAGAGAAAAAAATAATGATGTATATACATACATTACTTTAAGATCGGAAAATGTTTGATAAAAATTTAAAGTCTTGAATTTTAATCTTAATTATTAGCATAACTTTTGATTGGAAAGCAAATATTTAAAACAATTTCCTACACCTGGTTACGGCAAGGGAGGATCTACAAAATTGGGGGGGGGGGGAGATTCGGCTTTAAGTCGCACAAAAAGGAGGACTACTCCCCCCCCCCCCCCCCTTAGGATCTGATACATCATTGAATAGGTCTCGTCTTAAAGGGATGAATAGTAAAAAACTTAATAGGATTTTAGAGTTTAAAAATGAATTAAAAATAATATGAATTACAATTAATTAAAACATACTTATGAAGCAACCAATAGTTCGATAAAAAATGAATATTTGTAGTCCAGTTGTCTAGTTCTGCCCTCTGTCGTCTTCCATCTTTACTAAGTACTATTCAACGTTCAAAAAGATGTTATTTTAACATCCTAACTTTCAAAATACAGTACGGATGATAATTATCAGCTTAAAATATATAGATGTAAAAAAAAATGTAAACACCAGTTACTAACTCTGTAACTAATTATAATCGAAAATAATTACTAGCAAAAAACGTTTGAAAAAAAAGTTTACTTTTAAATTATGTATGTAAAATTTGCTTAGGGTGGGTCATTTACAAATAAGAAACAAACCAAACTTTTTTTTCAATAGCAACATCCAATTTTGACAATATATTTTAAATTTTCTCTTCAAACTATGCATAAAAACGAAATTTCAAGTCATTAAGATGATAAGTTTTTGAATTATAAATATTCAAATATAGAGCTTCTATTGTGAAATTACATTTTTATATTTTTATTAAATTCTCCTAAAATTATAGCCTTAATGTTATAGCTTTTGTGCGATAATGTGATAACAAAAATTGCTATTACAACATACCTTCAACGGGATATTGCAAAATTAAAGGAGGACCTGCTTGCCACAGCCAAAAACATACACAAAACGTTTGGTTTGATTCTATGCACATCTGCATACACTTTTCGAAGTACAATAGACACACGGACACGCAGACATTTTGTATAAACACGTTCTTTGGGTTTCCGACCCCTAAAACGGGTATATCTGTCGAAAACCGGAAGTCGAAAAAAAATCGATTATAATACTTTCTTCTACTGAAGATAGAATAAAGTTACATTATAAACATGAGGATTTAACAACATTATTTATGGCAATAGGCGCAAGGCTATGTGAGTCACAGAAGATAGATGAAGTTATTAAAAATTTAAAAAAATAAAGTAAGACAGACTTGAATATAGTTTAAAATAAAATTTATAAAAAGTTTAAAATACTAAAAAATTGAAAAAAGCATTTAGTAAAGGTTTGACCAATCAACCTCAAGGCCTCATCAGTACAATTTAACTATTGTAAAACAAACAAGTGAGCAAATCAAGTACTTCCTGTATAATAGAAAACAGACAGTATTTACAGGGACACACAAAAATTTTCGTATACTTATACAGAATCCGAAATGATGTATACTGTTACACCCAGATCTGAATTTTTAAGAAATTCGTTTTAGTACGAACGCTCCTCATTTGGTACGCTTGACGTGCAATTTCAGACTTGTTTTAATAACCACTTCATCATGATTTTCTCTCCATTTTTTTAAAGGTGTATTATATATTAGGGTGGAGCGAAAATTATTATTTTTTTAAAATCAAAAACGGGTAGGTGCCAAAAGTTGCCTTTATACTAGTACATCAACTGCGTGAAATTTTACCACTGAAAAAAAATGGCTTGAGTCTGCGCTTTTGCTCCAAAATCGAAATTTTCGGTAAAAATTCTCATTTTTTGACATTTTTTCAAAAAAATTAAAAAATTCCTACAGAGCTGGTTATTTTTTAAAAGTGCTACTTAAACCTTTATATTTATCTGATTTACATATTTAAACTATAAAACAATATCTTTATTCCGTATAGATGGAGCAAAACAGACAACTTTTGGTAAGAAAACGGCATCACCACTCTATTGGAGCATACAACGAAATGTTGTTTTGAATGCATTTCTTACCTATCTGCTTTCAAACCTATTCTGTATATAACTCGTAGATGTGGCTGCATTTCATATCCCACCTGTCTCAGCCACACAACAATCTAGGCCCAGTGTTTTATTTATGTATTGATTTGTTATTTTTTTTTCCCGAAGAAGGGCATAAGTTTTCTATGTATCAAAGTAGTTTACCTCTTCTTTGCTTTCACTGACATTGGATGCTACTGGTGTGACCTGCTGCATGTATATTTTTATACCTTGTATAACACAAGAGGAAGCTGAGTAATGTATTATGTATGTTGTTAATTAAACCTATTCAGCAGTCTATTATCTTCATTAAATTTTTATACAATTAATACATTATTATTGGGAGTTTTGTTACCACAACATTTTTTTCAATCAATTGCATTAACTATATATAATGATATGCCTAAAAATTAATTGTATGAATTCAATTTCCAGTAGGTCAACATTTACTGTACCTATTACATTGAATATATTTTGAAAAGCTAGCAGTTTAATATGATGACGATCGTCACAGAGGATTGCAAACAAAATTTGCGTGTAAAGCAACAACATTTCGAAAGAAGTTGTATGTGTTTGTTTTATATCGTTTCCTGTGTTGTTTCGTAGTCGAGTAATTTCTAATAAGTTTTTAGGCCTATTCTTTAGGTGTGTATTACATTTGGTATAAAATATCCCGCGGTATAAACTTTGATTATATATTTTGTGAGTAAATCTATAGACTCTGATTCCAATCTGTGCTTAGCGGAAAATTTTATTCGCTTTATGAGCTGTTTTTTTTTGTGCGAGATGTTTTCTAAATTCCTGTTCCCCATTTCTTCTGTGAAATAGCTTTCCTTATGAATTAGTTTGAATTCCTTATGAATTTCGAGTTTAGAATCTCCGACAGAAATTTCTAGTCTGTCCTGAGTATCTTTTACTTAATTTGAGAAAATCATTTTTCAAAATTATTATCTATTTTATAAAAAATTGCAATAGGAAATGAATAGTACGTAGACAAAGATTTTCTTATTGATCCAGTAAATCCATGTAGATTATAACGTTTTACATCGACTTCTTTAATAATTGACGCAGAGGAAATTTACTAGAGTTGAAGTAGCAAATGATCCATTATTATATACAATTCTAAGCGTACCCAATGCAAAATGGTTCACAGCGACAAATAAAATTCTTCTAAATTTAAATGAGTACTTATAGTCGATTAGAGTCTGTACATTCTCTCAAAAAGTACTATGCATAATAAGTTTATGCCCAGGACAGTTCAGCATCAAATATTGTTTACTTATAAAATGGGGATCTAAAAGTTAATAGGAAATTACCTGGCTACGAAAACACTTAGAAAACGGCATAAAAACTAATGCAAAAAAAAAAGTTATTTCAGCAACGGTTGCTCTGCACGTGCAGGACAAATTCCCATTGCAATTCTCTCTGATGATCACCAGAAATCACATTAAACAGCTCGCTTCTCATCTTATACAAAATGCAAAAGCAGAATAAATGATGGCATACTTATAATTGCAATACCTGAAATCAACTTTGAAGCAGATCATTAGGTAAAAAAAATATAATTGACTGAAAAAATGTTGTGGTTTCAATCACTTTCATCAACTAGATGTAAGTTTGATAAAGATAATAGATGGCCGAATAGATTCCTTTAATAATATTCCCGTACATTACTCTACTTGTCATTTTTTTATATAAGCTGTAAAAATATACATTAAGACAGTCACACCAGCGTGAGGATACAAAGACAGATCAACTAGGTGGATGCATCGAAAATATGCAAAATTTTAATTAAAAAAAAACACAGTTCAATATATAAATAAAACGCTGAACTAAGATGATCGAATAGTTATTGGGACGGGTGGTATATGAGATATAGCCACCTCCATGACGTATGTCCAATGTAGTTTTGTAAAGAAAAGCTGTATTAAAAACAACAATTCATTGTATGTCCCAATAGAATGGAAATGCCGTTTTCTTACCAAAAGTTGTCTGTTTTGCTCCAACTATACGGAATAAAGATATTGTTTTATAGTTTAAATTTGTTAAGCAGATAAATATAAAGGTTTAAGTAACACTTTTAAATAATAACCAGCTCTGTAGGAATTTTTTAATTCTTTTGAAAAAATGTCAAAAAATGACAAATTTTACCCAAAATTTCGATTTTTGGAGCAAAAGCGCAGACTCAAGCCATTTTTTTTCAGCGGTAAAATTTCACACAGTTGATGTACTAGTATAAAGCCAACTTTTGGCACCTACCCGTTTTTGATTTTTAAAAAATATTTTTTTTCGCTCCACCCTATTATATATGTATGGAATGAAATGTGTAAGCATACACTGTAAAAAAAATCTGCAAAGGTACTAAACCTTTTCTAGGAAACTGGGATTCCAAGAACTTTTCCTGTAACGGTAACAGCAAAAATTCAAATTTCAGAATCGATTACATGAATTTTTCCTGTTATCGTTGCATGAAAACTTCTTGGAATCCGAGTTTCCTAGAAAATGATTAGTACCTTCACAGATTTTTTTTTACAGTGTAGAATGCAAAGAAAACTTCCATAGTTTTAAAAGAAAAAAATCATTGTAAATTCAAATTCTTAAAAACATAATTACTGTCAAACATTTATTACAACATTATTTAATAACTCTAACAACCTCTTACTATACAGTAATAGGTTATTAATACGATCAATAACGTAGTTAAGAATAACTTTTATGTTTCGGAAAATTTACATGTTAATAATATCTTATCAGATTTGAAAGCTTATTTCGAATTCATTAATATATCTAAACAAGAATCTTGCATTCTAAGATTTTAAGATGTACCTGCTTTGTAAGTCTCTTTGTCTTAATCACATTTATTTTATAATAAGTTCAAGAAAACATAACATTAATGATTTGGGGAAATTGGTACAAGACACTTAGTTTGAGATCACGAGATTTGTGATAGGTATTATATGAGATTTAACGACCATGTAGCTGAAAATGGTTAATGATTTTTTATTTGAAGGAAATGAAAATTTTCACATTTACATATATTTTAAAATATATGGTGTATTGATTTAACCAAGAATATGTTAAGAATCTTACAGTTTATTTTTTTAATTTCTTTTTTTTTTTGAGTGATTAAAATATAAATCTAAACTCTGTACAATCAAGAAAAAGAAGTAGTATGTATATAGACCGTATTTACTCGTGTATACCGCGCAACCAGTATTTTAGAATGAAAAATGGCGATTTTTTGTATCGCGTATATAACACGCAAAATAAGTCTGACATGCAGGGGAATGAATAATCAAATGAATTTGAGTAAAGAAAATCGAAACACATATTACGTCAGGCTAGAAAAGAAGTCGAAATTCTTTTTTTCTAGACTTCGTGTAGGGAGTGAGTTCATGATATGGTGACGTAAGTTGCGAACGAAATACTTGAGAACGTTTACACGGTTAAAAATAAATAAATAAATCCTATAATTCTACAAATGTAAACTTGCAGAAATGTGTATTCTTGCTGAAATTTTATCTGTACAAAAAAAAAAAAAAAAAAAAAAAAAGAGAGAGAGAGAGATAAATCTACAAAATTAGTTTTTGTAAATCTATAGAAATCTGTAGCTTTACAAATGAATCTAGTAAAATTATACTAATTTTACTGAAATTTTATCTCTTACTTGAGTCGCAGATAAAATGTTCTAGGTTTCCCAGTTTTCTAAAAAAAATTTCTTAAGAATTTTTTAACCTTACAGATTTTTTTATTTATAGTGCAAATCTGTATCTATTACATGAATTTTTGCTGTTACCATTACATAAAAAGCTGTAACGGCAATGAGGATTGCTAAGTAGTACTGGTACACTGTGCCCGGTCTGGGATACCTGATTTTAATTCCAAACTTGCAAACGGCACCAGTAATATTTTAGGAAAATTTTGCTTTTAGAATAAAAGCTTAAATTAAGGAATTCAAAATATTTAAAAAATACGTTTGTGAATTCCGGTGCCAGTGGATAATTCTCATTTTAGAACAGATTTTGCCCGTGCCGGAAAGGGTTAAATAATGTTACTACCGCTTTTGTATAAAAGATGCAGGAATGCGTCTATTCAGTAAGATTCCAGTTTTAATTCTTTCTATGAATACATCTCTTGATTTAGAGGTATATCGTGTGATTATATAAAGCAGTAAAAAAATATTCTGCGTATAACGCGCACCCAGGGTTTTTGCCCTACATTTTGAGAGAAAAAGGTGCATGTCATACATGAGTAAATACGGCATTACAAAATATAAATTTTTTGCCAAAATTAACTTTATACTTTATTAATTTCCTTTCAATAATATTCCATATTTATTTCAGCTTATTAAATTAAAATCCTGTTATTAGATCTAATCTATTAATCTTTATTGGAACGGTATAAATTATTAATTCGCCTTATAAAGGATTTTTTCTAATATGCATAAATCTAAAAATGGCTCTTAATTAAAAATATTGTTAATTAAATTTTTTTTAAATTCATAAAAAAGCTCACTTTTCCTGTTTTTATCAAATTTTTTTTAAAGAAAGTCATATTAAATTTATTCCGAAAAAAAAAAAAAAAACATACTTGTTCAAAAATATCATTCTTTTTATTTTTTACCTCGCGTTTTATATTTATTGCGTATCAATAAATTCATTTCTTTTTCTTTTTTGTGAAATTATCATATGTAGAATACATTTGAATTTAACCTCTTTAGATTCTGTCGTTTTAATCTCGACGCTTGATATTATTTTCTGTTTACATAAAAGAATTGTGTTAGAGATTATGGAAAGGTCTAGAAATTTTTTTATTATTATTTAAGCGAGGAGGCCCAGATATGCATGGATTTTTATTCGATGATTCGGGTTTAAGCGACTTGCGGAAGCTATGTTTTCTTTTTGATGCAATGTCTGCTCCGGGAGAACATTTCCCGCTCTATATGATTACATTTCAATAAACTATTTTGGAGCTGACAATGTGTAATTTAATGAAGCTTCTACATTTTTTTTCTTCCTTGCTGCGACTCCTGTGCTCTAAAACGGGGAAACCTGTGATTATACTTCAGGCTTCTAATCTCAAAATTCCACATATATATATATTTGTAAAACTAACTGTCAAAAGGATTGGCTACCAAATCAGTCTCGGGCGTCTGTAGGTAAACTCTCCTTCAAGCTTACAGTTTGGAGCTACTCTTCGAATTTCCCTTCCCTTCCCTTATTCTTCTTTCCAAAACGATTTGTTTTTGCACTCAATATTGATGGCTGTTGCTTTCATCGATTAATATTACATTGGGACATTGTTATCACAAGTTACCACAAAACGGGCTTGCGATGGGTTTTATTCTCGTTTTTCTGTTGATTGAACAAGAAAGCCAGTGCGTGCTACATGCTGCTTATTTGTCTGAAAATACGATATGTTTGACACACGGAAAAAAAATAATACGTTAATTTGAGTTCACTTGAACATCAATGACATTTTGAAAGGTACTATCATATGTACAACATGACATAAGAAGTTATGCTGAGAATTAAGTTCTTTATTCCACCGCCATGTCTTCAAAAAATTAAGAATTATTAATCGCCATACATATAAACTTTATGATGTTTCGATTCATTTCTAGAAAATATTTTAGTCAATGTTAAAATAAAGAACAATAAAAGTACTCTATGATAAAACTGTAACATAAAAAAGTAACTAATTTCGTTAATGCATTTAGATTTGTTTCGAACATTACATTTTAAGTTAAGTTCATAATACCTTCTAATTCGCTTATTGGGTTTGTGTAAGTGTACTTATGTTTTTATTTTCTTTCTAGCAACATATAATGTAATAAATATCCATCGCAAATTATGTTCATAAAATATGCACAAAGGCCTTTTATCGTTTTCTGATCTTAAAACGTTAAGTTCTGGTGAATAATTTAATGTATCAGATGCAAAATGGCTTTTTTCATCTTTTATTTTAAATTGGCTTTTTTTGTGTTGATATAAGAAGATAATGGGATATCTAGAGTGGTATTATTGGATCTAATAATACCGCTCTATGGTTTCTTTTTTTTCAATAAATTTACATAAAAGTAGTAAAGTCAATTGTTTTGTAAATATTTCCTTATTATTTAATTCTGTGTGTATTTATTAGATCTATCCTTATGGTTTAATTGTACTACTGGAAAATTATATTATCATTGCTGGATAGTCAATTAAACGAATCCCTTTTCTTATCTTTAACATTTAAAAATATTTTATTAAAATGTTTAATAATTTGAATTGAGGATATGAAACAACATATTGTTTATTTTAAAAAATAATCCAAGTTCAGTTTATATTTAACTAAGAACAGGATTGCAAGAAACATATAGTTAATATTATAATATAAGATTTGATTATAATACTCTAAATTCTAAAATTACTGCTGTATTAAAATGATTATGAAAATTATATTTTACTTTTATAATCATATATATTTTTTAAAAATATAATGTATTTGAAAAACAATGATCATTATCTAAAATTAAATAAATATTAAAAGTATAGACTCCAATCATTAATTGTGTAAACAGACTGCAAAAATTGAGCACTTATATATAAGACATAGAGTTTATCTTTGCTAAACATTTTGTTTTTGCTCTAACACGCTTCATTTGCTTTTTCGAAACACTTTTGTTGTCATTTTTTTCTATTTTATATTTCAATGTATGATTTGAAACATATTACATAGAATGTAACTTTTATAAGGTATGTGATTTATTTAGACATTTTTTGTGTTCTATCAGAACTGCAACTAAGTATGTTTTCTACAAGATGAAGAAAGCCATTTGCAAATGTTACATTCTATGCAAACGCTCCGGACTTTTCTGGGAAATATAAATCTTGAAAATTTCTAGAAGAAATTTTATTGCAATATTATGTTTATTTTTTTCCACTTAAAAGAATATTTAAATCATGTTTCTATTGTAATTAAAACAATGTTCATTAATATTTTTGTTTCGTTTTGTTTTCAAAATGTAGTTTTCAAGCAATGGTTATCATGTAAATAACTTCTTGTGAAAATGCGTTTTTCTTCATGGTGGTTTTTTTCACCATTTCTTCTATTTAAATTATTATAAGTCAAGAACAAATAGTGATAAATTGCTCAAACAATGAACATATTTTTTTCAATCGTTTAACTTTAATTTTGATTCAGCAAACTTGAAAAAAATATATTTTTTTTGAAAATATGATTTTTTTTAAGTTACATTATTAAATTTTTTTCTTTATTTTATTTTTAATTTTTATATAACCTTCCTACCTTGAATGGGTCTAATCGACCCAGTCCTTTAATGCGTTTCATTCGATTCAAACCAGAAATTTTTTTATAAAGTAAATTAAATACTGAGGACAAAAAAAAAAAAAAAAAAAAAAAAAAAAAAAAACTTAAGTTAAATAACTATTTTAAATAGATTTAAATAAAAATTCTGGTGAGAAACATTTTAATTAAGTTTGAGCAAAATTTCAACAGGGTAGGAAGGTTAAATTAGTACCGTAATTTCCTGCGTATAATCCGCGGATCAAACAATCAGGTTTCGACCCAGAAATTTTATTAAATAAAATATAACTTTTTAGATCGCCGTAAATATTTGCCTTCAATTGCAAAATAAAATTTCTGGGTCAAAAAAAAAAAAAAAAAATTGTTTGATCCGCGGATTACATGCAGGAAATTACGGTATTTATAAATATGCTGAATCAAGATTAAAGCTTATATATTTCTATTTATTTAAATGAAAAAAAGTGAAATTTTACGAATAATATTTCGAGTTATAAAGTTTTTAAATGAAAAACTGATTTTTTTTTTTTAAATTTTAACACTAGAACTACCGATGTTAGATATATACCTAGTTTTACCATACCCGTCAAATTGACGGATTTTCGATCATGACATTCATTGTAACTTATGATTTAACTAATATAAATAAAAGAATATAATTTAACAAAAGTAACATTTAATACAATAATTCATTAATTATTAAATTAAAAACACACAAAAAACAGATTCCATTTGCTTTAATAGTATAACATATTTAATTTGAATGAAATTATTATGAAGCGCATAATTTACAGGTACATATTATCTTAGATTAACCCTTGCCACAAATATATGTAACTTAGTTTATGTAAATAAAGAACGATCTTTATATCCCCTCCTACAATAAAATATAATTTAACAAAAACAATATTTAATATAATAATTCATTGGTTATTAATAATAAAATAAAATAAAATAGTTTCTATTTGCTTTTATATTATAGCACATTTGATATGTATGAAATAACTATGAACCGCATACTTTACATGTGCAGGTTATCTTAGATGAACACGTGACACAAACATATTTGTTGCATACATTGCTGGTATAAATTGCTCTGTTTTTGTTGCACACTTGAATTTGTCAAGATTTCCGTTCATAAGATGTTTTGTTATAGTTTTTGAAGATAATCTATTGCTTTCCGTTTTTGTTTTTGGGAGAACGCTTCTTTACTGAAGCATCTATATTCACTGGATAATTCTTTGGATAGTTGAAATAAAAATTGTTTCTAGTCATATTTTCTTCACAAGTCTTGTTATATAAAATCCACGCATTGATTGCTGCCATGTCCAAAATATCATAATATAATACCTGCAAGGGCCAGTGACCATGCTTTTACGCTATATTTGCGGGCCATTTGGTCAACTGCGTTGACTCCAAACTCAATCTAATTGTAAAACGACACAATTGCAGGAATTTGTTTTCGATTTGAAGCAATTTTTATAGATTTATGTGAGCTAAGAAGTAGAACTTTTTCACGAGGCTTACTTTTGTAAATTGTTAGAACAATAGTATTTGATTTGTAGTTTTGTGGAAAAAAAGAGCTTTGTTATCTTTTCAAACTTTAGCTGTTTTTGGAAATTATTTTTTATTTGCTCGCATATTACAATAAGTATAAGTCTTTTTTTCTTTTTTTGAAAGTAGCTTCTTTATAAGTAGTATACTTGTATAAAAATATCCGTTGTTATATTTCTCCCACAGTTTACATAATTTTTTTTTATAAGATTCAAAACTACAAATTTCTTCAAAGGTACTCATTATGATCTAAGTTTATCTTTGCCTAAATAGGGATATCCATTTATAAGATATATATACAGATATAAGATACATATATATTTGAAAGAAAGAAGGTCCCTATTTTTTTTTTATAAAAGACAAGTAGGATAATTTCAAATTTCTCGCTTCGTACACTGTTAAAAATAAAGGTGACAAACCGGTGCCATTTGGGACCCGGAGGTGAAAAGGCGGTGCCATTTGGAACCCTAGGGTGTCATAGAAGCTTGAATATGCGGTTGGGGTGACGACAGATCTGTTACTGGATGATGGGAGCTAAATAAGGTGCCATGCACTTCGTAACCACCTCATCGGGTGACTGGCAACTTGCGCATGCGCTATGACGCGTGTCTTTCTGCTCTCGGTGTCGGCAAGTAAAGTTTACGGGTGTGAGCAAATCAAAACATGGCAGTGTGTAAATTGGCGATATTAATTGAGGACTAACCACTGAGCTACAATGAAACAACAATGAGCACTTAATGATCCGATTTGTGCGACCAGTGAACCGGGCAAAGTCTGATTAAAGGTAAGATTTAACTTTATTTTATTTTATTTTATTGTTACGTTAATTTATTGTACATCCCTATAAGTAATGTCATAAAAAAACAGTAAATTAGATTTTCTTGTTAGTATGATTGATTGTTAAGTTTATTATGTGAAGCTACAAGCTACACTCTCATCAAAATACCCGCTTGCTAATGTTAAACCTATGAGGTAGTTATTTTACAATTTCTCGTTTACATGTCAATATTTTTAAATGATTTATTGAGGCCTTAGCTACCGAGGAGCAATTGGAGCAAACTGATCTAAAAACGGGAATCCTAAAGGCGCACAATTAGAAAGAGCGAAATGAAAGATTGTAAAAATATTTACACATTTTTTCATTACAAATCAGTTATTATAGAAGAATCTTGTTGCAATCGGAATATTCTATGACCATGTTACCTTGTGTTTAAACTCAACTGTTTAGATTTAACCCTTAACTGCTGTTAGTGGTCTCAGACACCGTGAGTTTTTCAAGTTTCACAGTTTAACTTGTAATTTTTAGTTTAACTATGGATACTGGTCAAATTTTTTTAGTTTGGAGTCTTATTACTACCTCTAAATACTTTTGAATAGCTGAATTTGATTTATAATATTCTTGTACATAAAATTTAATACATAAATAGTATTCTGAGAGTTAATGTAACATTTTATTCATCTTCAGATTAAACGGTCTGACAGACAGCTCACAGTAGTTATGTGACAATTTTTTTCACAGCAGTTAAGGTTAAAATATGTGTTTGCGTCTATATACAGTTAAAAGCAATTAATTTTTTTCGCGAAGTTTTAATTTTAACCTTTACACGGGATCTCGGACAGCATCTGGCTGGCTTTGCATATATTGTCAGATAAGATGCTATCCGAACCCCTCCTGTAAAGGATAATTCACACCATATTGCAGCCTCGCGTAACTTCTCTAATATTGTTTCAGTATACCTGATTCGTCTTTATTTGAGAGGGGGGGTAACTTTTTTATTTAAGACAATTGAATACTTGCAAATCTTAAAGTAATCAAAACTTATTTACAGGGTTTTCATTATTAATATTTCCCTTATTAACCACCATTATTTCCAAAATAATCTTCATAATAAGATTAGATCGGGAGGCGGTAGCACGGACAATCATTTAGTCTCATTTAAGGATAAAAATCACGGATAAAACCTCGATTTGCATATTAAAACGTTATTAGTCATCCAAGTCATACCTTGGTGGGAAATGCCTAAAAACCCGAATTTAGCGGTATCTTGGGTTTACCATTATGTTTTCTTACTCCCAATTCTTCACATTTTCATACTTTTGGTTTCATTTTCTTTCAAAAAGGTGAGAAAATGTTAGGGTATTGAATTGAATAAACCTTATGATCTGATTATCGGCAATGCAGATTTACACTCATTTTTTTTTTCGAAAGTATTCTTTAGCATTAAACCTTATTTAGTAGCAGAATTTTATGGTTAAATAAAATAAAATATATATTTTTCAATAATAGTAATTTAAGTTTGATTAGACCGTAATCAGTCCCCCCCCCCCACCTTTCTCAATCATCAACATCATCCGATATGACAAATTTGTAGTCATGAACATTCAAATTAAAGGGAAATTCAAAGGGAATCAAAAGGAAAACAATCTGTATTTACTCCACTGAACTTTCAGAATAGTTTACAGAAATAGTGCGTGTTCAAAAAATATAACAATGAATAAAATCTTATATCGTAATTTTACACAAATGTGAAAATTTTCCGCAGGTGATGAAAATCTCGTGTTTTAAAGGTGATTTTTGCACTGTCATTTATAAATCTTAAACATTTTTCTTATGACATAATTTTTAACAATCTTTCATTCCACCCGTTCTGAAACAAGACCAATAAACAGGGTTGGCTTTTTATCGGTAAAAACCTGGGGAGAATGTGGTAAAAACCTAAGGATATACAATAAACTGTTAGCCCTTAAACTGTATTTTAATATTATTGATAAAAATTCTATTTTCATGTAATTGGTGTATTAATATATAATATCTATATAGGGGAGAGTGGGGTAGTGTGGGACTTTTTTTACAAACGAATTTATATATATATATATACTAGCGCACCCGACAGACGTTGTCCTGTCACCGACAGACGTTGTCCTTCTTGGCACCGACTCCAGAAAATCAAATAAATGTACGTAAATCTGGTAATACGCAGAATAAACACTACGCTCTTAATTTAATTTCTTATTACAATTATGTAAGGAAATTATTTTTTACTCTTCATTAGTTTTTGAAGTCTGTTCAATTTTTTATAGAAAAGTTTATTTTTCTCTTTTTAGTTAAAAGTTAACGATTGTCTGAAGTCGGTTAATCAAAATTATAATACAGGAAATATTATTGTAAAGCATACACGTTTGTCAGCAGTGGGGTTCGAACACGCGATCTCTATCTTCAAGAAGCTGAGCTTAAATCTGGCGCCTTAGACCGCTCCGACATTCCGTCCGCACTCCATTCATCGAACTTATTCAACACTTTTAATTAGCGAAAAATCACTAACTATTAGTTTTTGCCTAGTTACTAAAAAAGTACTGAATCAATTTCGACGAAATGTGAATCTAAACCATTCTTGAATCAACTGGAACGCACACACAAAATTTCATCAAAATCGGTCCAGTCGTTTAGGAGGAGTTCAATTACATACACACGCACAGAAGATTTTTATATATAAAGATATATATATATATATATATAAAGAAAAAATTCAATTTATAGCATGCAAGGTAAAACTCTTTTTAATCCCCCTGAACAATATAGAAACATAACGTGCAAATACTATTTTATTTTAAAGAGAACGTAAGTTTCAAAATGTGTCTCATACCTCCTCATTAAGAGTTATGGGACAGCAATAATAAAAAAAGCTCTAAGGCACAAAATAACCTATAGTGTCGGTAAGATAAACAATCAAACAAAGGTTGCAAGTTGATAATGTATATGCCACAATATAAAATTCCAGTATCTTCATGACTGGAATGGAAATTCAGGATTCTCTGTCATAGGTGTCCTTAAGGCCCCACACTAGACTCAGAATGTAAAGATGTTAATGTAAAAGTCTATAGGAGCGTTCTTTTGAAATACCTAACTCAAATTTTAATATTTTTACATGATTCTTTTGAACAAGACAGCTGAGGATGATCCATAACCGTCCTAGTTTTTATTTTTTCGATTTTGCTTTTATATTTTTTGTATAACGATAGTTTCAATTTCAGAACCGGTTTAAACCAATTTCGTAAGTTAAAGTATTTTTAAAAACAAAATCTGAAACCAAAACTGAAAAAGTAAAAACTACACCGGTTGCGAATCGCCCTCAGCAATATTGTACAAAACAATCACGTAAAAATATTAAAATTTCGGCGAGCTATTTGAAAAGAACGCCCCCATAGACTTTGCATTATCATACGGGTCTTTTTCTGTGCCTAGCGTTGCGCCTTAAATAATCATCAATTTATTTACATTTTGAAGGATGAATGCATATATTATCAATGTTATAATTAATATATTATCGTCTAAAAAATTTGCATGTTAGCAATTCGCATTATTATTAATTAAAAAAAGGAACTGGGCGCGTCGCATTCATCCCTTTTCTGGCATGTCCCATTCCTCGCCACTTCCTTGTTTGTGTTAAACTTCTTGTTCAAACAAAAATGCTGCTTTAGACTTAGTTTAAATTATGGATAATATACAGTATAATGTTCCATAAATAGGGAAACTATTACATTTATACATAAACAAGCCTTTAATATATTGAGAGCAAATAAATCAAATTTAAATTGGATTTTTGAAATAATTTTTTCTTTTATACATTTGCAAGCCTATGCATATAAATATTATTTGTAAACTGAAGAATGGATTACCATTGCTTCATCTTGTCTGCGATCGATGAAATGTTTAGAATAATGCACAAAGAGAAAAACCTAAAGTCCCATTCCACCCAACTTTCCCCCATATAGCAAAAAGGGAAATAAAGAATTAGCCAGTTTCCTAAAGCTCCTGATATACACTATATGGCCAGAGATGACCGTCCACTTGCGATTTTAGACATTTTGTTAAATATCTAGAAAAATGTATGAGGAATTATCCTGAAAATCTTAGTGTATAAATATAATACACTACCTGGCCATTGATTATCGTCCACTTGCGATTTTAGACATTTTGCAAAATATCTAGAAAAATACATAAGGAATTATCCTGAAACTCTCAGTGTATAAACAATATAGTACAGGTCATCTATTTCCGTGAAGATTTTTTCCAGAAACTTTATAGGGGACCGCCAAGAAACTAAAAAATGTATGAATATCTTTTGGATAACCCTGTCAAAACTAATGCATCAAAAGCGCTCAAACTGTAGACTGTGATTAAGTGGCTTATTGTTATAAACAGTGTTTATTTTTATGTCGATGGCATGTATACTCGTAGAGAAATGAAGGTTTTTATAAAAATACTCCCAAATTTTTCCAAGATTTTTGCTTATAATTTGCAGAGTTCTTAATATAATATATAATAATATTTTCTGAAAATGTGACAAACAACATTGCACATAATACCCTGTAATCAGAATTAAAAAATAAGAAAAATTGTATGAAAAATGAGTAGGTTTACTAAATAATTTTTCACTGCGCATGCGTGAACGATATCAAAATTTCATTTGCATATTATGTTAGCTAAATGTATAGAGCAACTTTTGTGAAAGTTGCAAAATCATAGCTTGAAAATTCTGAAAATAATCGTCAATAGAATCACTTAAAAATCCGTTATTTTCAAAATGAAGCAAAAACAAGAAGGGTTGTATCCATATATTCATTGATTAGTGTCAATATAGAATACACAATACGCAACTTACATTTACACTATTATTTACATTATTAGTACATTTGGATACAATCCCTCATTTTTTTTTGCTTCATTTTGGGAACAATGGATTTTTGACTTATTATATTGGCGATTATTTTTTAGAATTTTCAAGCTATGATTTTGCGACTTTCACAAAAGTTGCTCTATACATTTAACTAACGTAATATGCAAATGAAATTTTGATATTGTTGATGCATGCGCAGTGAAAAATTATTTAGTAAACCTACTCATCTTTCATACAATTTTTATTATTTTTTAATTTTGATTACAGGGTATTATGTGCAATGTTGTTTGTCAGATTTTCAGAAAATATTATTAATTTATATTAAGAACTCTGCAAATTATAAGCAAACATCTTGGAAAAATTTGGGAGTATTTTTATAAAAACCTTAATTTCTCTACGAGCATACATGCTATCGACATAAAAATGAACACAGTTTATAACAATAAGCCACTTAATCACAATCTACAGTTTGAGCGCTTCTGCTGCATTAGTTTTGACAGGGTTATCCAAACGATATTCATCATTTTTTAATTTGTTGACGGTCTCCTATAAGGTTTCTGGAAAAAATCTTCACGGAAATATATGACCTGTACTATTATGTGTATACACTGAGAGTTTCAGGATAATTCCTCATGTATTTTTCTAGATATTTAACAAAATGTCTAAAATCGCAAGTGGACGATAATCAATGGCCAGGTAGTGTAGTACAAGTCATATATTTCCCTGAAGGTTTTATTCCGAAACTCCAATAGGGGACCGTCAACAAATTAAAAAAGAATGAATACCTTTTGGATAACCCTGTCAAAACTAATGTAGCAAAAGTGCTCAAACTGTAGATTATGATTAAGTGGCTTATTGTAATAAACTGTGTTCATTTTTATGTCGATAGCATGTATACTCGTAGAAAAATTAAGGTTTTCTACGAATCCGAAAAACAGTCTCAAGTTTACCCAAGATTTTTGCTTATAATTTGAAGGAGTTCTTAATGTAAAGTAACATTCTTTTCAGAAAATGTGACAAACAACAAATCAGAATTAAAAAATAATAAAAATTGTATGAAAAATGAGTATGTTTAGTAAATAATTTTTCACTGCGCATGCGTCAAAGATATCAAAATTTCATTTGCATATTATGTTAGCCAAATGTATAGAGCAACTTTTGTGAAAGTCGCAAAATCACATCTTGAAAATTTTGAAAATAATCGTCAATAGAATACGTTGAAAATTCGTTATTCCCAAAATTAAGGAAAAACATGAGGGGTTGTATCCATATATTCATTGATTAGTGTCAATATAGGATACATAATAGGGGCGTACTAATAAATTTGAATAAAATTCCTCATTTTTTTTATTATTATTACTGGTATGGAATACCTGTACATGATAGGGAAATTCGTTGCTAATCTGGAATAGACACTTTGTTGCAAGATATGTTTTGTAAATATGGTTAATAATGTAAATAGTTTGTAATTCTTAATGATAATACAGGAAAAGAATATCTGAATGACAAGTATGAGTTGGTCATGTAATTTTCTCATGCTGTCCGAAAATAGGCAATAAAGAGAAAAGTGCCCAGTTAAACTGATGGCATTGAGCTCGCAGGCTATACATACAACTGTATATTATACTCTTATTTCAAAGAATAATGCCCTTCCAAAAATAAAAGAAATCAACTGTAAGTTATTGGACAGTGGATTAACTGCCATCCCTCTTTATACTTAACCAATGAGCCCCTAAAACTAATCAGGGAAGTGCCTTATTAGAGTGAACCTATTAACAAAATTTGAAGAAAGTGTGATAATTCTGCATGATTTCTGCATATTTATATAAATTAAGGAGGGTAGCACTCTCTTCTCCCCCCCTTCATATTTAAAAAATGAACCTCCAATGCTAATCAGTGAAGAACCTTATCAGAATGAACCTACATATAAAATTTGAAGCAAATCTGATATTTATATAAAGAGTTATCACGTTACATACAGAACCTGCGGGCACATTAGCTGTCAGGCTTTGATAGCCTTGTGAGCTATAATTTAAATTTTATTTAAATTTTATTCTTTCTTTTTTTTGTTCATCTACCATTTTTGCTGTACTTTGATGATACATTTTAATTGGACTGTCTTGTTGTGTGCTTTCCTTAATGTGTTATTATTATTATTTCAGATAGTGAACTTACATTTATAGTACTTACATTACCATGCTTGATACAAGAAAAGTTTCCGACTCTTTATCATGAAGAAGGTGCAGAAATTTCTGTGTATCAACCTGTTACTGTGCTCCGCAACTCAAGCAACTTGCTAAATTACTCATGCTATGTATTAATTTTATATAAACAGTTAATTACAAAACTAATTTTATAAGCCTAGTTACTTTGTGGTATGCATTATTTTGGTTGTTTAACGTTAACTATAGCAAAAGCCAATTTAAATTTTTATCATTTTTATTAGATACTTATGTCTTCAAAATTTTCTCAGTGGCATCAGTTCCACACAGTGTTACGTCTTTGTTTAATAATATTTATTACATACTTGGTGTTTACAATAAAAAGATTATTTGAACTAAAAGGTTGTTTTTTTAATTCAGTGTTTTATTCCTTTCATTATAATTACTCTTTGGATTAAAATTTCAGATGCAATAAGTCAAAACACAAAAACAATTTGGCAGAAAGTGTTTTGATGTAAATACAGGACTAGAAATCAGCAGTCGTTAGTCGTCAAATGAAACTAAATTATAGAAAAATTATTCCTAGTCGTCAAATCTTGATAGCTAGCTTTTTTTAACTTTAATTTTTGTTTAGCAAATGCTTTCATTTTTATTTAAGCATACATCCCCCCCCCTCTGCACCATGACATCAGCACGTGTCTTAAGAATTTTGAACCTTTCAATAACCTCTAAGTTAACTTCACTTTCACCAATGACTGATAAAACTGGTCCTTGGATATTACACCCCTGTAAACAAGATTTTTTTTATTATGAGATATTTCTGCATCCTTATATGTTCCTAAAATAAGAAACTGTATTAAAATTGTTTTAAAATTTTTGTATTCCCTTCCTCAAACAAACAAAAAAAATATGTGTGATTTGGAAATGTTTTAAATGCCACACCATAATTGGCAACCAAAGATTCATTTATTTGCTAACTTTTTATTTTCTGATGTACTGTTAGTCTCAGATTTTTTAAAAATTAGCTTATCCCTAGTTATATCTAAAGCTCATATTTTCTCTCTGTGGACATATTTGCTTGTTTATCTGTTTTGTATGCATATTAGCTTTATAAAAAGAATAAGTTTTACCAGAATCCAAATATTGTAGTTTAATAAGATTCCATACTTATGGAGAGTCAGTTTTTATTTTGTTTAGTAAGAAAAAGTGTTTAATATATAAAGTTTCCTCCCCATTTCCCTTCAATACATTAAAATTAAATATGCAATGCAATAATATTACTATTAACATGGTTGTGAAAAGAAATAAGAAAATATGAAATGCAGTTGGCACATCGAAAAAAAATTGTAGGCATTATTTTGACACCTTACATACAGTTCTTAATTTCTAATCCTGTGTGAATATATGCTATAAAATATGGATTTGCATAAGTTCACTATAAAGGTAAGTACTACATATATTGTAAAAATGATTTTTTTTACTCAAATTCATCTGTGATTTTACCACAACTATAAAATGAACTTATTTTCTATAATTAATTTCATAGCTTGATGGCTAGCTTTCTGGAAGAATTTTAAAGAATATGAAGTATTCTTACTAATTTAAAAGTTACACAGCATTTATTACATATTCTTTTCTAATTTTTGTTTTACATTTTTTTAATTAGATACAGCAGGGTAGCTAAAAAAATATTGGTGTGTTGTTTGACATTGATATTTCACAACTAAAATCTGAGAAATGCTTATTTTAAAATTTTGTAGCATTTCTTCTATTATATGAAAATCTTAATCCTCCGAAAAGTTCACAACCGTCAAAATGATCAGCAACTAATATGTTCAACGAAGTGTTCGCCTCATGGAAGCACAATAATTTTAATGGAACTTCCAGCAGTATTGGGGCCTTCACATGGAGCAAAAACAACATTGACCTCCAACACCCATCTGCGTGGATATTTAATAACAGGTGTATTGCCTTCGAACAATCAGATCTTAACTCACTTGACTTCTGTAGAAAAGCTAGAAATAGAAAATCCCCAGTTTGCATTGTATGTGATGCGAAATTATCAAGGCATAGAATGATTTAAAGCAGAATTATCTGCAGCGGACTGTCAATTCTGTGATCTTTCGTTTTAAAACTTTTATAAAAAATAAATATCATGCCAGTGAAAAATTTGTTAAAATATTGTATTTCTTTTATTTTTTTTATTATTAAATTATGGCATATATTTTACAGGATATAGCATTTTTCTTTGTCCCCATACTTTTCAGTTGCCCTGTATATAAAATAATGAAAATACATGTCAAGCAATATACTATGTGTCAAAAAAGATGGTTACGGATTACTTCTGAAATTATAAGAAAATTATAAAAATATTCATATGAAGATAGATAATTCAATTTGTACTTTCTCTTATTTAGGAGTCAAAAAACATCAAATTTTTATAATGTTCCTGCATCTAAAAATGCCCAATCACAAAAATAGTTACTGGCCCTTTCTTAAACATACCCAAAAAGTTTGATCCAAACATATGAGTTAGAGACAGCCAAAAATCATGATTTTACAAGAACTTCAAAACATAAAATTTAAAATCAGGCTTCAAATTGCATGACAAAGTCACAATATTTGACTCTAACTCAGTGATTTTCAGAGGCAGAAAATAGGTGTAGATGTTGTGTAAATTTTGCGATTTATTCTAACAAAACCTTTTGGGTATGACTAACAATGCAATAGTGATGACTTATGATTGGTGATTTTGAAATGCAAAGGCTGTATAAAAGTTAAAATTTTGAATTTTTCTTAAAATACTCTCCATGTAAATGAAAGTACAATTTGAATTCTCTGCCTTTCTATGATTATTTTTGTAGTTCATATTATCCCTCTCTGAGTTACAAAAATATGCTACAATATTTCTTTGGACACCTGATAGAGTTTAAAAATATAATATTCCATCAATCTAAAAGAAAAATAAAAGACTCAAAATATTGACTGATCATGATAATTTTCTCTGCAGAATTCAATTTAAAAATGGGTAAACACTTTGTATTTCAGGATTCAAACCAATACAATTTCTTGACAAGCAGGGTGGGGGGAGGGGGGTTGCAACTGTGGGCCATAGATTGTGAGTGCTATTTCTTGTAGGATGCCACAGGGCACACTGGATTAGTGTTTCATCCGTTCACCCTCTGAGGCACCCTGGATAAGTGATATCATTATTCTCCCCTGAGATGCCATTCTTTCACCCCTTAAGGTACCCTGGATGAGGGGTGCCATTACTCTCCCCTCAGATGCGATCCTTTCACCCTCTGGGGCACCCTGGATAAGGGGTGCCATAACTCTCCCCTGAGGCGCCATCTTTTCACCCCCTGGGGCACCCTGGTTAAGGGGTGCTATTATTCTCCCTTGAGATGCCATCCTTTCACCTCCTGGGACACCCTGGATAAGGAGTGAGATTATTCTCCCCTGTGGTGCCATCGTTTCACCCTATTGAACACTGTGGATAAGGTGCCATTATTCTTCCCTGAGGTGCCGTCCTTTCACCCCTTGAAACACCCTGGATTAGGGGTACCATCTTTTCACCCTAGTTAAAGGTGCCATTTTAGCTCCTCTAGGGGTGTCACCAGCGAGACAAGCCTTTCACCCCTAAAAGGTGCAATGTGTCACCATTAGTTTTAACAGTGTAGACTACTTGAGAATACAAAATAGCTATAAACGCATATAAATCTTCAATAATAATTTTCTAATCGCCTTTCTGTAAAACCTTTCTGTTCTCGAGGTCAGTGAAGCTTTCATGTAATTCATTCATGAAATAATAATTCATCATCATCATTCGATTACCAATTATAAGTCTAAATGCACTGCTAACATTACCATACGAATCATAATGTTTCGCTTCGCTTTACAAGTTTTTTTGAATTATCCTTAAATACAGTATGTGCTATGTGATGGGAGTCTACCAACACAACCATTCCCTAATTCTTCCCATGCATTATCGTCGAGAGCAACGTTCGTTCTTTTAGCAATTTGTGTTTGACTATCCGATAGAGTTATCTAAACTTATTTGAAATCGCTTTCTGCGTTTGAGGTTTTTTTGCAGAATTTCATCTTCACTCAGCGAATTTTCTCTTTTATACTTATCTTCTTCACGTTTTTCAATATCAAGTACTTCAGTTTCATCGTTAGCTTCTTCAGAGTCTGAAAAATCATTTTTATTTTTCACGCAAGATATGTCCAAATTATTATTACTTGAATTAGTATCCAAACAGTTTTTATTTATACTAGTTAGTTCATTGAAGTCTTCGAATATTTTTTTCCTCCCTGGAAATCGTTTCATTGTGTGCCCAGAAATTATAATAAATAAATTTTAATTTTTTTATATAAAAATATGTTCATACTATTTTCCGAGATTGGACTTTCACAGATTACACTTTGCACAGATTGCACTTTTCACCAAGAACTGTATTACATTACACGTACAACTGAGAATGTTTGCGTCCTGTTTATAAGTACCAATTATTGTTGTACCACGTTTCATAGAGACTTTGAAAGAAGTGCGCATGGACGAAAAAAAAAACCTAGCCCATGTTAAAAATGCGGAAGACCGCACCAAATTAGGATGAATTAGTTAATTACAAAAGCTGTCATTTTGACGCGTCTTGGTATAAATAGGTATAGGTCATACTTATTATAGAAATTAAAATGGGTGAGTTGAAAATTAATTGCATTATTTAATTATTCTTATGTTTCATTAAAAGTCGTGTCATAAAATTCTAGATCAATACGTAAATTAGATCAAATTTTTAAGCATGAAATTTGAAAACCGTCAAAATGACGGTCTTGGTAGTTTTAGTTTTAAACTAAAGAAAAATGAGAAGTTTTGTTATGTGATTTTGGTTACAAATAATATGATTGACCATCACAAATTTTTTCAAAATTTTAACTAAACGAATAAAAATAATTTAAAATGGGTCCCTGGCCCCCTTAAACTAAATTTTTGGAAATCTGATTTTTGTTTTTATGTATAAAATCATATATGGATAAGTAACTTATAAGAAAAATATCCAAGGAAATGTTTAAGAAGAATTAGAAGTTTGGTTTTAAAATTTTCTTATATGAAAAAGGTGCTTTATTAAATTGTACCACAAAAATTTTTTTTTTTCTTGATTATTCCTTTTTATAAAACCGTTTCATAATATGACAAAAAATAAAAAATATATATAAAAATAAAAACATAGTAAAAAAGGTACCGAAAAACTTCCTTCGCTTAACGGAACTACTTACTGATTACACCATCTTTGTTTTATCTTATTAAAGTCTATTATCAGAGGGGTACTTAAAAAGCAATCAAGATATGTATTTTTTTTAAACTTAAGTAAAGATAAATTGTAAGATGTATCATGGAGATGAGATAAGAAGCTGGACAAGTCATTATTTCTTTACTATTAAATCTGGTACATTTTGCGGTTTAAAATACAGAGTATATTTTCTTATTGCTGACCAAAAATTAATTTCTCCCTGATTAGTTTGAATGATAAACACACACAAAAAAATACCTCTAATGTTATTAAGAATTTTTTAGAAAACTGAAAATGCCTAGAACGTTTTATGTAACTGCAATAAAAGAAATTTTTGTAGCAGATGCACGTTTGCACTGATTCACCGTAAAACAAAAAACCTGTAAGGTTACTAAGAATTTTTTGGGAAACTAGGCTGTCTAGAACTTTTTACTTAACTTCAATAAAAAGTCATGTAATTGTCTTTGGTTACCAATAAAATTTTAGTAAGAAGATTTAGAGATTTAGAGAAGATTTAGAGATTTCTGTAGCTTTACAAACCTATTGGGTTATGTGGAAAGTTCTGCAGTTTTTCAAAGAGATGCCCGGTTTTGTCGAGTTATTCTGCTACTACTAATAAAGCGTGACTGTGAATGAACCAGAAATATATATTCAATATTGTTTGCTTGCTCTAACATAATTCTCGCTTGTATTGTCGCAAAATTTTTGTTTCAGTGCTGTGCAGTGTTCCCGCTGACATTTGACCAACGTTAGTAATTTGGCTAATTAAAAACAAAAAACATTCGCCGAATGAAAAAAGCATTAGCAAAATAGATTCGCCGTGTAGCACTATATATATATATATATATATATATATATATCATACCGATGGAAGGTGCGGATTGGACATTAAGTCTCTGCTCCCAGTCGATTCCTTTAAGTCCTCCTAGAAGGCAATTAAAGGGTCTTCTCCTGGTTGATAAGCAGAGGCTATTAAACAGCCCATATATATATATATATATATATATATATATATAATATATATTTTAATATTTTAATGTACCCCCTTTTTTCAATATGTTCGAAAATACTCTCAGTTTTTATAACTGCGAAAATGATTGTTATTAATCTAATTTCAACTATCCGTTACAAATAAATTAAAAATATGTATATATGCATATGTATAAAAATCGAAAAAGAAAAGAATGAAAAAGCAAAAATTGAACAATAGCAATTTGGCGAATCTAATCGCGTGTTTTAGTTAATTTTCGTCATATAATGATCTTTTATTTATTTTTGAAAAAATGTAAAAATGCTTGTTCAACTTCTTGTAAAATTTGTGAGATGACCAAAGTGCTGTTTCAGACAACACCGTTCGATAGTGGTTTGAGAAGTTTAAATCAGAAAATTTCTGTCTCGAAGATGATGCTCGTTCTGGAGGACCACCATTTTTAAAGAAGGAATTCATAAAATAATTTGACACCGGAGATCCACATTACAGAGTGCAGAAGCTGTCGCATACATTAAATATTCGAAAAAGTGTAGTGCACAGTGCATGATATTTTGCAGAAGATTGGGTGCATAAGCCTCTATGTGGGGATATCCCAAACTTTAACACGGCACAATACGCTTGCATGAATAACAGTTTGTGATTCCTCGCCGGAGCAAAATAAAAAACGCCTTTTTTTAATGGCTCGTTATTGGAGAAGATAGATGGATACTCTACAACAACATTACTACCAAAATATCATGAGATAAGTCAAATGAATCTCCCCGCATGCGTCCTAAAATAGTCCAAGAGCCGACCGCACAAAACCCTAAGTCATCGAGCACAAGAAAAAATCCTTTATTTTATGGAAGAGTAGTCATAGGGGAATCTAATGACTCATGTATGCCGGAAGCAAAGTGGTGCATAAGCCAAAAATGAATACCACTAGTGGTTGACTTAGTATTATGTTTTCTTGCACCCAGTTTTCCGTGTTTTCATACTTTTGATTGTACAGCAAACACAATGATAGACCTACGAGTGAGCCACTAATGGTATTAATTTTTAGCTTACACAGTTCTTCACTTCCGGCAGACATGGATCATTAGATTCCCCTGTGACTACTTCTCCATAATATAAAAGATTTTTTCTTGTGCTCGATGACTTAGGGTTTTGTGCGGTCGGCTCTTGGACTAAAGTTAATGCTTTGTATATGGTGGAATAATACAAGTTATTTATTATAAAATGTTTCCGCTAAGTAAGACAATATAAATTCAGGAAAATATTGTTCCGAAAAGGCAGTTTTTAAAGGTTTATTTATTTATTTATTTTATTTTATGTCGGCCGATTATCTACACTTGGGATATAGGCCCTAAGGTGGGGGTGCCCTCCGTGGGGGTCTTTCTAAGGGAACCTAACCCGTATTTACGCAAGATTCGAAGAAAACCACGAAAAACTCCGAACAGTTTGGCCGACGGCCGCGATTGGGTTCGAACCCAGCACCTGCCGTCTACCAGTTGAGAGGTCAGAACCTCTCGGCCACTGGTGGGGCGCAGTTTTTAAAGGAGAAATCGAAAAAAAAAAGTTATCAGAATTGACGAATCGTGGAGATATTGTGTTCCAATATGACAATGCTGGGCACTGTACTGCGATTAATACAAGGCAACCCCTTAATGAATATGCCTGTTATGTTTTGTATCACCCACGATATTCACCAGACCTGGTCTTTCAGATTTTCTTTTTTACATATCATTTCAGATCTGTCTGAACGGCTGGAAATTCACTTTTTTAGAGATTGCGAAACACCACATTGATAATCTCTTTACGAATAAATCTAACTTTTTTTTTTTTTTTTTTTTTTTTTTTCACATTGAATTTTTATCTGCCAAAACAATAGGAAAAAGGTAACGCAACAAAATGATGCTTATGTGATTCAATACAATTTTCTTATTCTTTGTACGTCTTTATTGAAATTTGTCATAAACAAACTGTAGAACTTTCCGGGTAACTCAATAGTTTTGAAGATTTACATCTATTTCTGCAAAGTATACAGATAAAATTTTAGTAAACATACACTTTCTGGAATTTTTACACGAACTAGTTTTGTCGATTTAGATCATTTTTAATAGAGTAGTTCTAATAGTAAAAATATTACAAATGTTATTTTTCCTCATATGAAAATAGATTTACATCAAAATAATTATTTTAGTAATAGATACAAAATTATTTTTTTATATTTTTATATATTTATGACCCTTTTGTCAATAAATTGAATTTAAAGATACTTTCGCTGTATTCTGACAAATAAAACAGAGAAAATTCAATTTATTTATGATCAAAACTCACAGAATAATGATATTTTGAATTTTATGAAATTTTGGAGCTTCTTGACAACATAAATAGAAAGACGATATTTTATGCTCACAAATTTCTTTGACGAAAAATACTTCAGAAATATTCGTTTTAATTTAAACATGATGAATCTACACTATTAATCAAAATTAAAAGATAAAGACAGAAATAAAAAGTAATTGATTCTTAATGAAAAACTATTAATAGAAATTTGTACAAAAGTACTAGTTAACATAAATTACAATGTTTGGTAGTTGATTATTCTCAAAATATTGAAATTAAAACCAAATTTATGGAAATTGGAAAATGGTAGGAATGTTAAATAACCTCTTATGAAAAAAAGTTTAACTTAATATGGTTGTATGGTCACCTCAGACATATATGCATATGCCGATTTCATTACTCTTTTAAAAATGCACTTTCCTGCTCCTAGAGGCTTCGGAGAGGAAATAGGCGAGACGAAAGTCGACTAACTAAAACATTCCACATATGCTCAATTGAGTTAGAGTCGGATGAGTAATATGGCCAATACATTCGGGGGGGGGGGTTACATTTTCTATTTGCAAAACCTGACTTCACATATGCTTGATATGGTCGAGCATTTATCATCCTTTATTAAAAACTCTGGGTAATAGCACCCCTAAACAGCCTAACTTCGAGTTCCAATACCTAATACACATATCCCTGAGCTGTTATAAAACTTCCTTGAACGATATGCAGATTGGTGCTGTCATTTGTCAAGACTCCTGCCCCCAGGCCATTAAACTGTGGTCACGGAGACGGGATATTTCACGGACAAGGGAAGGTAAGTTCGTCTTTCTTTTTTCTGATCAAAAGATGTCTAGAATCAGTATTCAAGCTATATCTGAATCCGTCACTAAATAAGATTCGGGTCCAGTCTTCTTGGCTCTATTGAACATGACAACTGCACTTCTTTAAACGGGCTGCTTTGGAAGCTGGAGTAAATAGGATACAATCTTTATTGGTTTTCTCGCATACAGTCTACACTCGTGCGGCAATAGAACGGCTAATTCGAGTTCTCTGATAGCCTTTAGGTATGAAACAAAATCTCTTGCAGTCGCTTCGCAGTTTCTTCTAACCGACAATGACAGAAAACGATCTTCGGATGCAGTTGTTTCCCTTGGTCGACCTTGACAACGTTGGTTATCAACGAATCCAGTGATTAAAAGACGGCTCAAGCTTTATATATAACACTTTGAGGAATATTCAAATCTTCTGAGAACTTTCGTTTCTATTTGGCGCCTCCCTCGATTCTACCAGTTATTCGCCATTTTTAACCTTCATTTAAATAGCGCCTTTGAGACATAATAAGACATATTGATCACTATCAGATACCATATTCATTTTAAACCATACTACAGACCAAAATACCAACATGCGTCAGCACCACATTGTCAGTCACGGAATTTTGTATATTTCTGGCGCCAACACATGCTCGGAAGTGCAATTTTGACTTCAATAGTATTTAATTAATAGAAATAATTGCATTGGTCATCATATATTAATCATTGGCTGCAACGTTAACTTAAGCTGCTATCAGATTCAGAAACTTTTCGAGCAAGTTTTGAAACAACACTTGATTTCATTCAACTTTTCGCGAAATCTTGTCTCTAATATTGTCTCAGCTATAAAAAAAATCTGGATATTTCTCTTCAATTTTCAACATTTCAACCCATCAGAGATAACCGTTTGATACGAATAGACGATAGATATTAACGGCTGGTACAATTAGTACTGGTTTTCCTCCGACTTTATTCACAGCATTTGTAATTCTTTTTCTTCCTTTGAACGAGAAAAAATTAGGGTTAAAATTGGCAGAAAAGTTTGTTCCTCGAAAAGGTTGTGAATCTAATTGCAGCTTTACTGAGCATATGTTTTTTCTCAATATCTTTTAATTTTGATGACCTATATATATGTAATAATAAAAGAAAGATGGGTACTACTAGGTTATTCCGTCGACCAAAAAATTATCACCAAACTATAAGATTAAATGCCAATAATGGATGATCGTGAATGTCACATTTAATGGCATTTAATACGATTCACGTGCTTATAAAAATGTCATTAAGTGATTTTTATTTCGACTTTTTATTAATATTTTTATTAATATTCTACTAATTGTTTGTTTTTTCGTTATTTAAAATAAAAATTATGTCAATATGTATCATTTAGCTATTAGTTTGGCGATTTGTATAATTTGGCAAAATTGGTCAACGGGATAACAGAGTAGTACCGAAAAATATTTGCCTATCCTTGCGCGCGTGTGTCTTTCAGTCTAAAAATTTGCCGCACGTAAGGGTCTTAAAATTTAGATGCGTATAGACAAATGCAGGTTTGAATGCACAAGTGGCTCAAATTTTAAGGACAGTCAAAATTTTAAGGGTTTACATACATTTATAATTTTTCAAAAATCGGTTTTTTACAAGTGACAGTTTTATGCTTGTATTCACCATGTACCTGAACTTAAAAAAGCTCGATCGAACATTCAAATGAAAGTCAATAACATTTGATTGGACATTATCAAAGAGACGTCTAATCAGGATTAAAGGATAATACTCTTTGAAAGCTCGATCGAAGTTTTTGGTATAATTTGTGGTCGAAGGAGTTGGTGAATTCGAGCGTAAGAGGCTTAATCAACTGAAGATGAACTACACCGTGTTTTTAATATACACAATTAGATGTGAATAAAAGTTAATAATAAGTATCGTACTGTAATTATAATATAAAATTTTAAACTCCTTTTTTTTCAAAAAATGCATTTTTCAAATCAGTGACCATGATTAGTCAAACATTTTTGAATCGATTTACTTCTAATTTTGTCAGACCTTTTTTTATATAGTTATGTAGAGACTGAATGAGGAAATTTTATAGCTAAAATTAGTCATTAAAAATAAATAAATAAATAAAACTTTCTCTTGAGACAACTGCATATTTGAAAACAGAATTAAGCTTTCATAAATTTCTCTGTCCAGTTTGTAGAACAAAACTTATTTAAACAGCATAAATACAAATCCTTTGGATTTCAGGTAAGTTAAATTTAATCTACAATCGTCATTGCAACAACAAAAACAACAGTAAAGATCCTCCAGAAGACAACAGCTTCAAACACATTTAAAATTTCAAAATAATGCATCAAAATTATCTTTAACTATTGCATTTTAAAATAAAAATTAAGATATATAACAACAACAACAACAAAAAAATTAATCCCTTAACGAAAACATCTGAAAAAAAGAAGAAAAACACAATTTCTTTTTAACGCTGGTTGTAACCTCTCTTGCAGCAACATTTCCCATGTTTTAATTACAGCGAAATTAACAATGCACATTCATTAACAAAGTTAATCTTTTAAACATCTTCCAGTTTGAGTTTTGTTCTTTCAATTCATTCTAAACTTCTTAAAAAAAAATAATAATAAATTCAAATGTGAAACTTGGGAGGCTTTTATCGTTTTGTACACCCCGCTCCCCCTCACCATAGAAAATAGCTCTTTGAAACGATACGTGATCCGATTTAAATGATTTTATTTACGTAACGCATTCCCGCTTTGAAAATATCTGCCCACCATTTTCTCATCGTCACATTTAATTTTTTCTTTCAAAGAAACATTTCACTTTAAGATTTATAATTCATAAGTTTAAGAATTTTATGAAAAGGAATTTTTTTAAAAGTATTTCTATGAAGATGGAAACAAATACAGAAGTAACTTTTGTCTGTGGCGTATCTAGACTTATTATTTCAGAGGGGGCTAAGCTATAATAAAATGTTTTAAGACTGAATCCTAAAAAAGTTAAATTTTCCACTTTAAACAGATTTTTAGCATAGCAGTTAATGCATATATTATGCAGATCTTACTATGATTGAATAGCATGAGATTGAAAAAAAAAAAAAATCATTTTAAGCAGGTTTTCATCTTAATTAGCTTTTATGGCATATAAAGAGAGCTTGTATATAATGAAAATTTGGCTGAAACAGTTATTTTGTGGTCTCTGTAAAATAATTTCTTTATAATGAAAACCCGCCTAAAACAGAATGTTATTGTACTCCCTGTAAATTTTATCTTAGCAGATTTCATTACATTTTGATAAACTTTCGCAATTATATTTTGTGTTTTTTACAAATATTGGAGGGGACTGCATGCATTTTTGACGATCCCACCGAAGCTAACATAGGATAGAAAATACGGGCTTTTCTGAATGGTTGAATAATTAAAAGAGCAATTGTTGTTTCTAAAAAATCGTTCTGAATGTGGACGTTCGTGTTAGGGGCGTATATGTACCTGTACATATCATGTTAAAATAGTAATAATAAGAAGAAATGGTAATTTATTATTATTGTTATTATTTAAAAGTAATACAACACAATTGAGTTTATAAATATTGCATAATTGATGCCATGAAAAGGAAATATAATTATTGTGTTTATATGACTATACAAATTGTGCTGAAATTTTAAATATTAATTGCTATAAACATCAGTAAAATAAACATATTACCGGTGCATAAGTAAAATATATAACTGATATAATGAAAGAATTCTCTTATATTTTAATTCCATTTTTAAAATTTATTTAAGTATTAGCTTTTGATGTAATTTTTCAACAACATTTTTAGCACTTTCTCCCATTAAGATTTAATTATGAAAGAAAGATATTCCATAATTCTTTTTAACTTATATTAGAAGAAACATCATAATTAACTACTTTAATTGTAAATTCCAGAAAATCTTTCTTTTTATCTATTAGTAATACGTAAAATCAGAAGAAAATTTATCAAAATCCATCTTTCAAAAAGTTTTCAAACAGAAACTGGTGACTAAATAAATGTAAACTCAAAAATTAAGCAAAACAAAATTCTTTTTAAATTATTTAGCCAATCAGAAGCCCGTATTTTCTTCCCTATGCTAGCTTCGGTGAGATCGGCAAAAATGCGGACTGCATCCACATCAGCCCATTCCCTGAATACACCACTGACTTTTGTTTTCGTGTAGATTAGCTAATTTCTGCAGCCTATAAAACCAATAAAAGACAAGGAAACAGACAAGTTAACAACCATATGATCTTTGAATTTTCATAAGATTTACAGTGGACTACCACAAAGACGGATTCTGTCCAAAATGGAAGGTAAAAAAAGAAGAATTATGCGTCAAACATAGATTAGAAACTACGTTCTAACATATTAGAATACCGCAAAGAAACTTCGCAGTTTATTTAGGCGTAAACAATTTGGAAAAATGCACAGCACATTCGAAAATCCAATTCAATTGAGCAATGAATTATTTTATGTAGACTTATATATGATATATACCAACCATACTCACGGGACGCAAACATAAATTTCAAACTTTAGGTAGACCGCAAACAGAGGTTTTTGACTTTAGATGGGCCATAGACAGAAATTTCCGACTTTAGGAGGGGCTATAATATATATATATATAAGTGTGTACAGTTATATATATATATATATATTAGTGTGTACATTGCTTATCTTTATATATATAAATCTTCAGTGCGTGTGTTTGTCACTGAACTCCTCCTAAACGACTGGACCGATTTTAATGAAATTTTGTGTGTGTGTTCCAGTGGATTCGAGAATGGTTTAGATTCACATTTCATCGAAATTGTATCAGTGCTTTTTTAGTAACTAGGCAAAAACTAATAGTTAGGAATTTTTCGCTAATTAAATGTGTTGAATAAGTTCGATAAATAGAGTGAGGACGCAACGGCCGAGCTGTCTAAGCCGCCAGATTTAAGCTCTAGTTCTTGAAGAGAGAGAACGTGTGGTCGATCCCCACTCCTGACATACGTGTATGGTTTACGATAATTTTTCCTGTATTATAATTTTAATCAACAGATTTCAGAAAATCGTTAACTTTTAACTAAGAAGAGAAAAATAAACTTTTCTATTAAAAATTGAACCGACTTCAAAAACTATTGCAAAGTGAAAAATAATTTCCTTATGTAACTGTAATAAGAAATTAAATTAAGAGCGTAGTATTTATCCTACGTATTATTATATATATGTACATTTATTTGATTTTCTGGAGTCGATGACAGGACAACGACTGTCGGGTCCGCTAGTATATATATATAAGTAATACACATTTATAAATATATATTTATAAGTGTGTACTTATAAAAAAGTTAAAAAAATTAAAATATCGTAAGTTGTCTAACAATGCAGTATAACTGTGGAATATTTCGCAAATCTCTTCCTCTCTCAACCAGACAAGAGGCACATGGATCACGTGACCTACTAGGTAATTGATATTAAAACATTTTTTTCCAGTTAGTTTTATGTAATGTAACATTTGAACGCAGTAAGTAGACTACATTATCTCTTGATCTTCCAAAGTGGAAGAAAACAAAATATTGTTTGGTACTTTTCTGTTATCCCGACGACCAATTTTGCCAAATTATACAAATCGCCAAACTAATGGCCAAATTATACATATTGACATAATTTTTACTTTAAATAACGAAAAAACAAATAATTAGTAGAATATTAATAAAAATACAAATAAAAATTCGAAATAAAAATCCCCTAATGACATTTTAAACACGTGAAGCGTACTTAATGTCATTGAATGTGACATTCACGATCATCCATATTGGCACTTAATCTTATAGTTTGGCGATAATTTGTTGGTCGACGGGATAACCTAGTAGTACCTATTGTATCAATTTTAAAAAGGAAAAAGTTGCTATAATATTTATTGAAATGTAGAATCAAGATTTCTAACAAAGAACAAAGCAACTAAAAATGTTCATCTGTAACTATGTACATAATGTGTATAATGTATATTTTCGATTTAATAATAATCTATAAAAAGTTTTCATGAAGAGGATTGTTTACAAATAGTGAACATAAAACTTCATTCAATACGTGAAATTAAATATGGAATCGTGAATTCATTAATCATGCTCTCCTATTTTTTTTTATCAATTGTTATATAACGTGAAAATTCGTGGGGTATGTGAACACCTGCATTAATAACAAAGTTTATTGCCAATAAGGTAAAACATGCGTGTTGCGAAAGGAATATCACCAAATAATTTAACACCAAACTTCGAAATAATAATAAACTTTTCTTTTCTTCTTCTTCTTCTTATTATTATTAGTTGTAATACTGTAAAATGTTTTCGGTAACATTTTTTCCGCGAAAAAAATTCAACCCTTAAAAGTAGTGTTAGCTATATAATAAATATGAAACATATAATTATAATGATGCAGGATTTCCAAGATTTCTGAGATTTTGTCTAATAAATCCACATTTTGCTCAATGAAAAAAAAAAAAAAAAAAAAAAAAAAAAAAAAAAAAAAAAATGGTACTACTAGGTTACCCGTCGACCAAAAAATTATCGCCAAACTATAAGATTAAATCCAATAATGGATGATGGTAAATGTCACATTCAATGACATTAAATACGATTCACGCGTTTAAAATGTCATTGAGTGATTTTTATTTCGACTTTTTATTAATATTTTTAATTCTACTAATTATTTGTTTTTTCGTTATTTAAAATAAAAATTTTGTCAATATGTATATTTTGGCTATTAGTTTGGCGATTTGTATAATTTGGCGAAATTGGTCGTCAGGATAACAGAGTAGTACCAAAAAAATTAATCGTAGAAGTATATACTGTAAACTTAAATTGATATAATGTTTTATTATTGTTCAAGATTAAGAATGTGTACATAATTGTAGGACAAATAAGACTACATGCAAAAAGAGTTTTTGACAAAGGAAACGGCTTTTAACACAATTTTCAGTTAAAATCTTTCCTGTTAAGTATAATTATCTTCCCACAAAAATATATGAAACGAAACTGAAAATCATAAATACTTTTTCATGCGCATCTGAATTAATTGTATAAATATGGATTAATGATTATGTGCCTAGTCTTTTATCTATCTTATACTATAATGCGAGCAAAAATTGTGTGTGTGTGTGTGTGTGTATGTGGGTAAATTTTATCTCAAAAACGGCTCTAACGATTTTCGCAAAAGTTTGGATTTTAACATTTTCGGGCACGAGAAGACCATTGGGCTAGGTCACATGTTCGAGAAAATTCGATTATTGGGTCGTTTTGGGTCATAATGGGTCAAGATTAAGCTATTTATATCTAGAGAACGGCTGGATCGATTTTAAGGAAATTTTCTATCCAATCGTTTTTTGGCACAACAAAACTATTGGGCTGGGTCACATGTTCGAAAAATTTCGATTAGTGGGTCAATTTTGGGTCATTATGGGTCAAGCCATTTTTATCTAAAAAACGGCTCTAACGATTTTGACCAAATTTTATATTGTATCGTTTTGGATTACAAGAAGACCATTGGGTTTGGTAACATGTTCGAGAAAATTCGGTTAGTGGGTCATTTTTGGGGTCATTGTGGGTCATGCTATTTTTATCTAGAGATTTTCTCACGCAATTTTGACTAAAAATTGCACTCTATGGTTTTCGGGCACGAGAAAAACATTGGGCTAGGTTACATGTTCGAGAAAAAATTTCAATGGGTCATATTGGGTCATTAAGAGTCTGGGTCAAGCTATTTATATTTAAAGAACGGCGTGATGGATTATAACGAAATTTTGTATATAACAGTTTTCTGACATGAGAAAATAATGGGCTAAATCACATGTTTGAGAGATTTCGACTATGAGGGTCATTTGTGGGTCATAATGGGTCATGGTCAACCTATATCTAAAGAACAGGTGGATCGATTTTAACGAAATTTTGTATGCAACATTTTTTTGGCACGATAAAATCATTGGACTAGGTTACATGTTCGAAAAATTTCGATTAATGGGTCATTTTGGGTCATTAAGAGTCTGGGTCAAGCTATTTATATTTAAAGAACGGTGTGATGGATTATAACGAAATTTTGTATGTGACAGTTTTTTGACATGAGAAAACTAATGGACTAAATCACATGTTTGAGAGATTTCGACTATGAGGGTCATTTGTGGGTCATGATGGGTCATAATAGGTCATGGTCAAACTATATCTAAAGAACAGGTGGATCGATTTTAATGAAATTTTGTATGCAACATTTTTTTGGCACGATAAAATCATTGGACTAGGTTACATGTTCGAAAAATTTCGATTAATGGGTCATTTTGGATCATAAAGGGTCTGGGTCAAGCTATGTATAATTAAAGAACGGCAGGATCAATTTTAACGAAATTCTGTATGTAACAATTTTTAGAAACGAGAAAACTAATGGACTAAGTCACATATTCGAGAGCTTTCGATTATAAGGGTCATTTGTGGATCTTAATGGGTCAAGATCAATCTATATCTAAAGAATGGGTGGGTCGATTTTAACGAAATTTTGTATACAACATATTTTTGGCATGAGAAAATCATTGAGGTAGGTCACATGTTCGAGAAATTTCGATTAGTGGGCCACTTTTGGGTCATTCTAATTTTATCTAGACAAAGTTTCGCGCAATTTTGATTAAATTTTGTATTTTATCGTTTTCGGTCACAAGAAAATCATTGGGTTAGGACAGATTTTTGAGAAAATTCGATTAATGGGTCATTTTGGATTATAAGGGGTCAGGGTCAAACTAACTATATCTAAAAAACGGCTCAATCGATTTTATCTAAATTTTGTATCTAATGTTTTCCGGCATGCTAAAACTAAAGAGCTAGGCCACACGTTCGAGAGATTTCGATTATAAGGGTCATTTGTTGGTCATGATGGGTCATGGTAATTTTATATAGAAAATGGTACTCACCATTTCGACTATACTTTGTATTATATCGTTTTTGAGCAAGAGAAAACCATTTGGCTTGGACACATGCTCGCGAAAATTCTATTAGTGGGTCATTTTGGGTCTTAATGAGCTAGGGTCATTCTAATTATATATAACAACGACTCAATCAATTTTACCTAAATTTTGAAACAAAACGTATTTTGTCACGAGAAGACTATTTGGCTGAGTCGCATGTTAAACAAAATTATATTAGTGGGTCATTTCGCTTCATTGCGGAATTCTGCCAAGCTAATTTTACCTAAAAAATGGCTTAAACGATTTTGATTCAATTTTATATTCTACTGTTTTTGATTACATGAAGACGACTGAGCTATGTCACATGCTTGATCAAATTTGATTAGTGGCTCATTTTGGGTAATACGGGTCAGGGTCACGAGAATATGGCAAAAGCCAATAACTTGGTGATATTTGACAAAATATTGGCGACATATGGCCAAAAAATCGACTATAAAAATTACGAAAATCAAAACACGTATTTGGAGCCAAATGAAAGAATGCCTCCAAATTTGGCTATATCTAGCAAAAAATATTGTCTTTCAGAATGTAAAAATTTTTTTTATACATTCTTAAAAGGATTCGAGATGCATGGTTAAACCAATCAGAGTCGAGCTAATAAAGTGATTTAGATCGATATCCTTTCGTTGTAAAATTTAAAATAAAATAAAATTTATAAATATGCGCATAAAAACATAGTTTTCTTATTGATTGTTTTTCTAAATAATACTATTATAAACATGTTTTACAGTAATAATACAGAGTTAATGATACAGTGAAAATACTATATCGAGTTGAACACAAAGTTAATTTTGACCGAGCTAAGCTCGGTCTCCCCTGCTAGTACTAATAAAAGAACAAAACGCTCTGTCTGTGTGTGTGTCTACGATGGCTAGCAAAATCTACAGCATGTACGAAGCTCAAAAATTTTTTGAGAGTAGCCCTAAATTTCTCCTGATGCACCTGAGCTTCAGAATTTCGAAATTCCAATTATTAACTGAGTAATTAATTAAAATCGAGAGGTCACTCAAATAAAAAATCATCTTTTTCCAATTTTTTTTCTCTTTCGTTTGGTTACGGTTGGTTGGTTGTGTAAAAATTTTCGCAGAAGTAATAAGAAAGCTGAGACAGAATTAAAGAAACCCATAGAGGAATGAGATAAGTGGAGGTGAAGTAAGCCACAAAAAAGTTTTGCAATATGAAACCATTTATTGCTCAAATTTTAATGTGCCAAACAAAAGGACGTGGAAGAGATTTTGCATTATAAGACGAATTGAAAGAAATGAATTACAATTGAAGCATATTTTAAGAGGAAATAGCGAATTTTTAAAATGGTCTTTGTTCTATTATTTTTTATTAAAATAAATGTTCGCTTTTAAAATGCAGGAAATTGGAAAATTAGCAATAATTAAATATCAAATTAATTCTTTTAAAATCATGTATGAAAACTTAAGTAATAAATATTAATCTAAAATATAAATTTCTGACTGCAGACGATTTTAATGTATTAACAAAAGAATGTTATATTTTCAAGCAAAACGTTAAAATAATTTTTTATATTGATATTTAAAACACATATGATAAAATAATTAATAAATTTTTACCGGTGAAGCGATAGATTAGTTCTTTTTAAGAAACAAGAGCAAAAAAAAAAAAAAAAAAAAAAAAAAAAAAGGGGGGGGGGGTTAGATTGATAGGCGTGTCAAAGCACGTACTTTTGTTGGTACTTAATTGGACTTAATGTAGGGTTACATTTTTAGCATCACCTCCAGAAATAATACTTCCACTCTATTAATTTCTTTTTACTCTATGAGAGAAACCAATTTGAGATTTTGACATTTCAAAAGTGACTGTTTTTTCTCCCAAAGACCTTTAAAATTTAAAGACTGGCAAAATGTCATTTTAACTTAGGATTTTTGAACACAGCTGTTACGTCAAATCGTTGGTACTTCGTACATTAGAATGTATGTGTCGTTAGCTATAATGCAGTAAATAAATGAGGCTTTTTTAGCAGGTTTTTAAATCATTGATTAAATTTGAATGCATTTTATTTAAGTTAAAATTTTATTAAAACTTTAATTTGTTTTTAAAACAAAAATGAAATGGCTGTTTGACGGACAATTGTTCGAATTGGCAGGCGATTCATACACAGTAATAAATTATTAAATAGCAAAATAAATTATATATAAAAAATAGTCACAAAAAGAATAGTAGCAAAATATAATGTTTAGGCGTATTAACACATAACCCGATCCCAACCAGAAAGAAAACAGACTATACTCCGATCCAAGCAAGATAAAAATTCCATGAGCATAAACCCGACCCAAACCTAAAAATTACATTTGAAAAAAACTATGGATTTGATATCTGACCCGAATCAAATCTGAATACCACAAAAATATTCAAATGAAGCATACCCCAATCCGATCAAGGAAAAATAATATTCGTGTATATGCAACCCGACCCGAACCTAAAAATTTTCTTTGAAAAACCCGAAAAATGACCAGAACGAAACCTGAAATCGATAAAAGTATTCCAAAGAACTATAACCCGATAAGAGTAAGACAAAATAATTTCCGTGAACATAAACCTGATTCGAACCTAAAAAATCCCATTTGAAAAAAAAAACCCCTGAAATTTGATGCAAACTACATCTGAATCCGATAAAAATATTCGAAAGAACCATAACCGGATTCGAATAAGAGAAAATAATTTCCGTGGACATGAACCTGATCCGAACCTAAAATTCCATTTGAAAAAATACCTGAAATTAGAATCGAACCAAATATGAACCTGACAAAAATATTCCACAGAACCATACCCGGATTTGAACAAGACAAAAAATTTCCATGAACATGAACCCAATCCGAACCTAAAAAACTGAACTAAATCTGAATCTGACAAAAATATTCCAGAGAAGCATATTCTTATTCAAACAATGCAGAATAATTTCCGTTGATGCGCAACCCAACCTGAACCTAAAAATTCCATTAAAAAAAACGAAATCTGAATTGAATGACATCTGAACCCGAAAAAATATGCCAAAGACCCAAAACCGGACCCGAGCAAGACAAAATAATTTCTCTGGATATGAATCCGACCAGAACCTTAAAAATCAATTTGAAAAAATACATGAAATCTGAATCGATCCAAATCTGAATCCGACGAAAATATTCCACATAACTATAACCAGATACGAACAAGACAATATAGTTTTCATGGGCATAAACCCAATCCGAACCAGAAAATTTGTAAAAAAAAAAATAAATCTCGAAATTTGAACCAAACCTAATCTGAACCTAACAAAAATATTTCAGTGAAGTATAACCTCATTGGAACTAGGTAAAATATTTTCCATGGAAGTACAACCCGAACCGAACTTAAAAATCTCATTTGAAGGAAAAAAAATCCCGAAATCTGAATTGAACCGAATCTAAACTGAACAAAAATATTCCAAACAACCATAACCGTATTCGAAGAAGACAAAATAATTTCCATGAACATGAATCCAATCCGAACCTAAAATTCGGATGTTCTACAAAACATAATGCGCTCCGTAGCAGTGGAAAGTGAAACTAAGTACTTAGGGCGAGATGGTTAAGATATTTCGTTTATAGTTAGTGTTAAATTAGAACTTGGTTACGGTTAGGTAACAGTCAGGTAGCAATTACGTTCCGGTGAACCTTATGTTATATTTATTTTCCGGTTAGGTTACAGTTAGGTCATGGTTAAGTTACAGTTATGTTAAGGTTAAGTTGCGGTTAGGTTGTGGTTAGATTATGGGTAGGTTATGATAAGGTGACGGCCAGGTTACATTTATGGTATATTTAAGTTACAGTTAGGTTACTGTTAAGATACAGCTAGGTTACAGACAAGTTATGATTACAATACAATTAGGTTACGGTTAGGATTTTGTTCACAGAATGAACATTACGCCTGTTTGATAAAAAATATGCACCTATTTTTGTAAAATGGCTCTGAAATTATAATACTATATACTAGCCTTTTAGCTAATCATCGAGAATTGATTTCATTCACGGTATAGTAGGATTTAAGAGTGATATAATCAGTTTGAAATTCAAAATATTTCACTTGGGATATCTATGTGAAAAAAGTATTTAGTTAAGTCACTTAACAATAATTTTAAGGATAAATATCAACAGTTTAACACGAAAATCACGCAATCGTTAGACACATATTCCCTCCTGCGTTTCCCATTGCAATCATTTTGGGTACTTTTGCAGCTAAATATTACTTTTTTTAACCAATTTTTGACACAGTGAGGGGGCACGTATTTAATATAATGTACACTGTAAAACATTTTACCTTTTTGCTGTATCATCACTCGCCCGCTTTTATAGAATATCTCTCTTTTGAGAATATCCATAATAGGCTGAAGTAATCATTTTCTATAAAAGCGGTGGAGTGACGATGCAGCAAAAGGGTCAAGTTTTTAATAGTGTATTTACACATATTTCGAGTTAAAGATAAAATCATAAAAATTTCAAGTTCGTTTAAGATTATTATTACGGACCTGGGCAACGCCGGGTGGGTCAGCTAGTAAAGATTATAAATGTTTCGTATACTTTTATTACATTACAGTAATCCATTAATAGCTACTTCAGTCAAGTGAAAAAATCCTTTCGCGAATGCTAATCCTATGGAAGAATAGAAAAGATATCTCAGTTGCATTTCAATATTTTATTTAATTAATTAATTTATTTTATTTTATTTTTTTGCACTGGATAGCTGAGATCGATCTTTACAAAAGCTGTTTTTTACTTTTTCGATTTTATTTACAAGTATTTTTAATGGGGACACTTTCATTTCCGGAAACGGTTTCTAAAGTGAAAGCATTCTCATTAAAAATGTCTGAAATCATAATCGAAAAGGTGAAACGTATAGCTCGATCTCAGCTATCCAATGCAAAAATTATTTAAAAATTTTGAAACGCAACTGAGATATCTTTATAAATTGCTTTTATATGATTAGCATAAGTAAGCGGGTCTTTTTGCGTGACTGAAATAGCTTCTTAAACTCTAGCGTTGCATAAGTGTAACAACTCATCTGCCAACACGTTTGTTGTTTGCACAGCAGCAATTTTATAAAGAAATAATAGTTTTGTTTGATGACATAAACTCCTCCATAAAATAAGACATGATTTCTATTTTTAAAAGGTGGTGCGAATTAAAATATTTCCACTTGAAAAAGAAAAAAAAATCCAACTTTTATGGGTTAAAGATGTGTACTGCAGATAAAAACACATTTCCAGCAACTATAGCTCCTAGACAGCACGGTAACCGAATATTTTTCGTATCCATGTAAATGAACGATAAACACTGTGCTCACCCTCTTCCATAGTAAGTATCTTTATGATTTTTTCCCATGGACCATGTTGTAACGGATTTTTCTTGAGCGCCCCTGTAGAAAAACTGTACATGCTAAGAATTAGTTTCCAGCATTAAGTATGCTCCATTAACATGCGCAAGTCAATTAATATCTTAGAATTTATCATTGCTTAGATAAAATACGTTGCTGGAAATCGAGTCAATATGAATAGTAATAATAACTAGTTGGATGTGTCAATCCCAAAACTTTCTTCTATCTGATAAGTACATTTTAATATTAAAAAAAAAAAAAAAAAAAAAAAAAAAAAAAAAGTGGTGATTCTAAAATTACCCACTATCGAATTTCCCCGAACATTTGACCTAGCCTAATGAGATTCGGGTATCCGAAAAGCCTAAAACGCAAAATTTAATTAATATTCTGAGAAAATGAGCTTAGTAGTGCCTCATGTTGGGTAATTTATACTAAAACCTAATAAGCACCTATTTATGTCAAGACCTAACAGAATCTGATATTTGATGGAATTTCGTCCATTAGTTCTTGAGATATAGTTATAACAAAAAATTTGCAAAACGTAGCACAGCAACACCATATCTTGGAAAATTTATGCCAAAACGTAAAAGAAGCGTCTAATTATGTTATGGTGTAAAAGAATCTGAAGTTTGATGAAATTCTGTGCATTAGTTCTTGAGATATAACTAGTTTAAAAAAAAGTGTAAAATATAGCACAGCAGCATCATCAGTTGAATGATTTATAACAAAACGTAATCATCGTGTAATTATGTTATATATCATTTTGTAACAAAATCTGAAGTTTGATGAAATTCTGTGCGTTGGTTGTTGAGATACAGCTATCGGAAAAATCGTGCAAACTGCAGCATAGCTGCACCACCTGTTGCGAGGTTAATACCAAAATGTAATCAGCGTCTAATTATGTTATATATTCTAGTGTAAAAGAAACTAAACTTTGATGAAGTTCTCTGCATTAGTTCTTGAGATATAGCTATCGCAAAAATCGTGCATAATGTAGCATAGCAGCACCACCTATAGGGCAGTTCACACCAAAACCTTATCAGCTACTATGTATCTCAAGGTATCGCGGAATCTGCAGTTTGGTGAAATTCTGTGCATTAGTTCTTGCGATATAGCTAGCATGAAAATCATGAAAAACGTGGCATAGCAGCGCCACCTGCTGGCCAATTAACACCAAAACTTAATCAGCGTCTATGTATATTAAAGGGTCACAGAATCTGAAGTTTGGTGAAATTCTGTGCATTAGTTCTTGAGATATAGCAATCTTGAAAATCATGAAAAACGTAGTATAGCAGCGCCACCTGCAGGCCAATTTTCACCAAAAATCAATAAGCACTAATTCATATCAAGGTCTAACTCAATATAAAATTTTATTAAATTTCGAGCATTAGTTCTTGAGATAGAGAGCCCACCAATTTTTTGTCACATACAGACAGACTCACAGACAGACGGACAGACTCACAGACAAACAGACGGACAGACTCATAGACAGACATTTTCTAAAAATAGTCAAAACGTGTTCAGGACCTTCTAAAACGTATACATCCGTCGAAAACCGGAAGTCGAAAATTTTCATGAATCCAATACTTTCTTCTTGTAAAGATAGAAGAAAGTAAAAAATACTTTACAGTTATAAAATTAAGTCAAATACCTCAAAATGAAGCTACACAAGAGCCTTTTGAAAATAAATTAGCATTGAACTCTAAAAATCGATTACTTATTTACACTTTTCTTTAAAAAAGAGAACTATTTACGCATTCGATGGTTTTATGTTTACAATGTCTTTTATAATGAGATCCATTTGCGTTCAGTCGTCTACTATTCAAAAGAAACAAATATAAAATCATTACTGACATTGAAATTAGTGGAGATCGTAACATCAACTCCTTTGTCGTAGCTTTATTAACAAAATCCCAAAACTAATGGAATAATTTCCCACCTATTGACAGCGCTATCTGACTTCCATGAATTCTATTCACAAACGATTAAACCTCTTGAGAATGCCATCGCAATCAGCATTCAGCCTCTTTAGATGCCTGCTTCGAGGTATTTGTTCTGCACACTCTTTCTACTGTGAAATCATCATGCTTATGATTTTGGTAGCACTTTATTTTCTTATATATGTAAACTAGCTGACCCGCCCGGCGTTGCCCGGGTCCGTATTAACAATATTAAACGAACTTGAAATTTGTATGATTTTATCATTAACTCGAAACATGCAGAAATGCATTGTCTAAAATACGTGGCCACTAACTGTGTGAAAAATCGGTTTAAAAAACAGCTAATGTTAAGCTCTAAAAATACTCAAAATGAACGATGAGAAACGCGGGAGGGAATATGTATCCAATGACTGCGTCATTTTTGTATTAAAGTGTTGATATTTATCAAAAATCACTATTAAGTCATGTAACTAATTATTTTTTTTTTCACATAGAAATCCCAAGTGAAATATTTTGAATTTTAAACTAATTATATCACTCTTAAATCCGACTATACCATGAATGAAATCGATACTCGCTGGTAGCTAAAATGTTGGTATGTAGTATTATAATTTCAGAGCCATTTAACAAAAGTAAGTGTTATTTTTAATCAAATCATGCGTAATGCTCACTCTATGGATAAATTCCTACCCGCAAACTTTTGTACCGTAACCATAACCTGCCTATAATCTAACTTTGACTTAACAGTACCTTACCGTAAATTAAATATAACATAAATGTAACCTAGCCTTCACTTTATTGTAACATATCCTTATTCTAACCATAACATAAATGCTATTTAACTTAAACCTAACTTTAACTTAACCGTGACCTAACTGTAACCTAACGGGAAATTAAATATAATCAAAGACTTACCGTAATGTAATTGCAACCTAAATGTTACCAAAGCATATATTGTTTTCATGTCCATTGAAATTATTTTGTCTTGTTCGGATCTCGCTATGAATCATTAGAACATTTTTGTCGGGTTCAGATTTCGTTCGGTTCAGATTTTAGGTTTTTTTTATATTGAGTTTTAATGTTCGGGTCGTATTCATGTCCATGGAAATTATTTTGCCTTGTTCGGATACAGTTATGGTTCTTTTGAATATTTTTGTCGGGAACAGATTTGTTTCAATTCAGATTTCGGCTTTTTCTTCAAATTGAATTTTTGGGTTCGGTTTTTCTTGCGTGTTAACGGAAATTATGCTGCCTTGTTCGAATAAGAACATGCTTCACTGGAATATTTTTTTCAAATTCAGATTTGGTTCAGTTTAGATTTCGTGATTTTTTCAAAGAAATTTTTTAGGTTCAGATTCGGTTCATGTGAATGGAAATTTTTTGTCTTATTCAGATCCGGTTACAATTCTTTGGAATATTTTTTATCAGGTTCTGATTTGGTTCGATTCAAATTTCAGGTATTTTTTCAAATAGAATTTTTAGGTTCGGATCTCGTTCATGTCCATGGAAATTATTTTGTCATACTCGAATCCAGTTATTATTCTTTCGAATATTTTGGTGGAAATAGATGTGGTTTGGGTCAAATTTCAGTTTTTTTCAAATCGAATTTTTTAGGTTGAAATTGGGTTTATGTCCATAGAAATTATTTCGTCTTGCTTGGATTGGGATATAGTTCTTTGGAATATTTTTGTCAGGTCCAGATTTGGTTCAATTCAGATTTCGGGTTTTTTCTTCAAATATAACTGCTGGGTTGGGGTCTTTTTGCATGTTCACGGAAATAATTCTGTCTTGTTCGAATAAGGACATGCTTCACTGGAATATTTTTGCCAGGTTCAGATTTCGTTCAGTTCGCGATTTTTTCAAAGATTTTTTTGGGGTTCGGATTGTGTTCATGTCCATGGAAATATTTTGTCTTGTTTGGATCCGGTTGCGTTTCTTTGAAATAGTTTTGTCAGACTCAGATTTGGTTCGATTCAAATTTCAGGTATTTTTTGAATGGGAGTTTTAGGTTCGTATCGGGTTCATGTCCACGGAAATTATTTTGTGTTACTCGAATACGGTTATAGTTCTTTCGAATACTTTGGTCAGATTTAGATGTGGTTTGGGTAAAAGTTCAGGATTTTTCAAACGGAGTTTTTTAGGTTTGAGTCGGGTTTATGACCAAGGAAAGTATTTTGTCTTGCTGGGATCGGGTTATAGTTCTCTGGAATATTTTTTTCGGTTTCAGATTTCGTTCGAGTCATATTTCGGGTTTTTTTCAAGAAAATATTTAGGTTCGGGGTCAGGTTTCATACCCAAGAAAATTATTTTTCCTTGTTTGAGTCGGGTTATGCTTCACTTAAACATTTTTGCGGGATTCAGATTTTTTCGGGTCAGTTATCAAATCCATAGTTTTTTCCAAACATAATTTATAGGTCAGGGTCGGGTTTATACTCATGGAAATTTTGTGTATCACGGATCGGAGTGTGGTCTGTTTTTTTCTGTTTGGGATCGGGTTATGTTTAAATTAGTCTAATCATTAAGTTTATAATCAGTTTTGCTACTATTATTTTTATGGCTATTTCTGATAGATAATTTACTTCGCTATTTGATAATTTATTATGGTGAATGAATCGTTTGCGGATACAAACAATTGTACGCCAAACAGCTATTTTATTTTTGTTTTAAAAACAAATTAAAGCCATATTACAATTTTAAATTGAATAGAACATATTTAAATTTAATCTATGATTAAAAAAATAAACTCATAGAAAAGTGTTGTGTAATGTTTTTTACAGCAACACAGCTAATGATTCTCATTCTAATGTTCGAAATGCCAAAAATATGCCTAAAACCATATAGTAAAAAGAAATTAATAGAGTGGCAGTATAATGTTTTGGGGTGACGCAAAAAGTGTAACTCTAAAATCACCTACATTAAGTCCAAATAAGCACCAACCATGTCCTTTGAAACTCCGATCAATTCAAACTGATTTAAACCAGTATTTCTTTGTCTTTGTTTTTTACCTTTTAAACTGTTATTGAATAGATGACTAAAATTTCGTTTAAAAAATAACGTTTTGTGCCATTATTGCCTGTAATACACGATCAGAATGCATGAAAGATACAATTAGATTAACCTTCCGTCTACCAGACGGGTTCATTGGACCCGACAGCAATATTTCTGGTGTCAATGGTAAAATGAGAAATTGTCGATTGACACCGGAATTTATAAAGGACTTGTCTAGATATTACGAATTCCTTAATTTAAGCTTTCATTGTAAAAGCAAAATTATATTAAAATATTACTGGTGCAAGTTTGGAATTAAAATTAGGTGTTGCCGTAGATAAATGGGTGTTTTGTCTGGTAGACGGAAGGTTAATCATAGGCAAGAATTATTTGATTATTTTTATCATATGACTTTGAAATATCAATATAGAAGCATCATTTTAGACTTTGCTTGAAAAATCAACATTCTTCCGTTAATGTCTTAAAATCGTCTGCACTCTGAAATCTTGATTTTAGATTAATATTATTATTTAAGTGTTCATGCATGATTTTAAAAGAATCTTTTCATCACTATATTTTATATATTGACATGGAATTATTAATATGTTGTTAAATCATAAACATTTTTCATCTACGTTATAAAGTATTAAAAATTTCTGAAAAAAAAGAGAAAACTTTTAGTAATACAATTTTTTACTTCAAATCATATGTTTTCAATATTTTATTTATTTTGTTTTGCCATTTAATTATTTTTAATTTTCCAATTTCAATTATTTTAAAAGCAAATATTTATTTTAATAAATAATATATAATAGAAAAAACCATTTAAAAAAGTTGCTATTTCTTCGTAAAATATGCTTCAGCTGTAATTCATTTCTTTCAATCCGTCTTATTAATACAAAATTCCTTCCTCGTGCTTTATTTTGAGGCATTAAAATTTCAGCGATAAATGGTTTCAAATTGCAAACCTTTTTTTCCGTTTACTTCGCCACCACCTATCTTTTTCCTCCATGGCATACAGCAGCTGTAATAAAAAAAATCCTCATTTAAACTGACAGTTTGCCAGTCTATGAATTTTAAAGGTCAGTCCCAGTCTTTTAAATTTTTTCTGCAGAAAATTTTATGCAACCAACCAACCATAAGAGAATGAAAAGGAAAAAAGGTAAAATAAAAGCGATTTTTTATGAGAGTGAGGTTTGGAATTTAATTAATTACTCAGTTAATAAATAGAATTTTGAAATTCTGAGCGTCAGGTGCATCAGGAGAGATATTGGGCTACTTTCATAAAAATTTTGAGCATTGTACGTACCGTAGTTTTCGCTAACTATCGCAGACACACACACACACACACACACAGACAGAGCGATTTGTTATTTTATTAATATAGATTTGATTTTACGCCCATATCAAAACAATTGAAAGTGTTCAGTATGTTTGTAAGGGGAAAATAATTTTTTTTTCACACATAATTTGGTTTACGAAGTTTCGAAAATAAATGTTAAATTGCAAATTATGCAGAAAATGTCGAAACGCAAATAATATATGTTATGGAAAATTTTTTGGTGATCTTTATATTTATTCTTTTTCATAATTTTTTTGATAAATTTTTAAATTTAATGAAACAAATCTGTTGACAGTGAACTATCTGGACCTGATTAATGCAATTCAAGAACAATTTCAACAGCCCGTAACGGAACAATGCTACTATAAAAGTGGCATTGTCACCCTTAACCAACCGTATTCGCTTGGCACCACTATTTTTTAAAGAATACTTTACTTATACTTTGACAAAATATGGAAAATAAATATAAAATACAATGAAAATTAAATAAATAACAAACTAGTTGGATGTGTCAATCCCAAAACTTTCTTCTATCTCATAAGTACATTTTAATATATATATAAAAAAAAAGCAAAAAAAAAAAGCAAAAAAAAAAAAAAAAAAAAAAAAAAAAAAACGTGGTGACTCCAAAATTACTCCCTATCGAATTTCCTCGAACATTTGATCTAGCCTACTGAGATTCTGGTATCCGAAAACACTAAAACGCAAATTTAATTAATATTCTGAGAAAATGAGCTTAGTAGTGCCTCATGTTGGGTAATTTATACTAAAACCTAGTAAGCATCTACTTATGTCAAGGCCTAACAGAATCTGAAATTTGATGGAATTTCGTCCATTAGTTCTTGATATATAGTTATAACAAAAAATTTGCAAAACGTAGCACAGCAACACCATATCTTGGACAATTTATGCCAAAACGTAAAAAAGCGTCTAATTATGTTATGGTGTAAAAGAATCTGAAGTTTGATGAAATTCTGTGCATTAGTTCTTGAGATATGGCTAGTTAAAAAAAAACAGTGTAAAATATAGCACAGCAGCACCATCAGTTGAAGAATTTATAACAAAACGTAATCATCGTATAATTATGTTATATGTCATTTTGTAACAAAATCTGAAGTTTGATGAAATTCTGTGCGTTGGTTGTTGAGATATAGCTATCGGAAAAATCGTGCAAAATGCAGCATAGCTGCACCACCTGTTTCAAGGTTAATACCAAAATGTAATCAACATCTAATTATGTTATATATTCTAGTGTAACAGAATCTAAAATTTGACGAAGTTCTGTGCATTAGTTCTTGAGATATAGCTATCTCAAAAATCGTGCAAAATGTAGCATAGCAGCGCCACCTATAGGGCAGTTCACACCTAAACCTTATCAGCGGCTATGTATCTCAAGGTATCGAGGAGTCTGAAGTTTGGCGAAATTCTGTGCATTAGTTCTTGAGATATAGCTATCATGAAAATCATGAAAAACGTGGCATAGCAGCGCCATCTGCTGTCCAGTTTACACCAAAAACCAATAAGCATTAATTCATATCAAGGTCTAACTCAATATAAAATTTTATTAAATTTCGAGCATTAGTTCTTGAGATAGAGCGCCCACAAATTTTTTGTCACATACAGACAGACTCACAGACAGACATTTTCTAAAAATAGTCAAAACGTGTTCAGGACCTTCTAAAACGTATAAATCCGTCGAAAACCAGAAGTCGAAAATTTTCATGAATCCAATACTTTCTTCTTGTAAAGATAGAAGAAAGTAAAAATTCAATGCTTAGTTTTCTGTTTTCCTTTTTAAAAGGTATTTAAATTTTGAAAGTAATTTGAAAATAATTTATTGTGTCCACAGACATTCTTAAAATTTAATTTAAAAAATTGTGTGCGTGTGTAAATTTTATCTCAAAAACGGCTCTAACGATTTTCGCAAAAATTTGGATTTTACCATTTTTGGGCACGAGAAGACCATTGGGCTAGGTCACATGTTTGAGAAAATTCGATTGTTGGGTCATAATGGGTCAGGATCAAGCTATTTATATCTAGAGAACGGCTGGATCGATTTTAAGGAAATTTTGCATCCAATCGTTTTTTTTTTTTGGCACGAGAAAACTATTGGGCTGGGTCACATGTTCGAAAAATTTCGATTAGTGGGTCATTTTTGGGTCATTATGGGTCAAGCCATTTTTATCTAAAAAACGGCTCTAACGATTTTGACCAAATTTTATATTTTATCGTTTTGGATTATAAGAAGACCATTGGGTTAGGTAACATGCTAGAGAAAATTCGGTTAGTGGGTCATTTTTGGGGTCATTGTGGGTCATACTATTTTTATCTAGAGATTTTCTCACGCAATTTTGACTAAAAATTGCATTCTACAGTTTTCGGGCACGAGAAAAACATTGGGCTAGGTTACATGTTCGAGAAAAAAATTTAATGGGTCATTAAGCATCTGGGTCAAGTTATTTATATTTAAAGAACGGCAGAATCAATTTCATCGAAATTTTGCCTGTAACAGTTTTTGATATGAGAAACCTAATGGGCTAAGTCACACGATTGAAAGATTTCGATTATAAGAGTCATTTGTGGGTCATGATGGGTAATAATGGGTCATGGTCAAGCTATATCTAAAGAACAGGTGGATAGATTTTAACGAAATTTTGTATACATTTTTTTGGCACGAGAAAACTATTGGACTATGTCTCATGGTCAAGAAATTTGGATTACTGGGTCATAAAGGATCTGGGTCAAGCTCTTTATATTTAAAAACGGTAGGATCGATTTTAAAGAAATTTTGTATACAGCATTTTTTTGGCACGATAAAACTATTGGGCTGGGTCACATGTTTGAAAAATTCAGATAAGTGTTTCTCTATTGGTCATTATGTGTCAAACCAATTTTATCTAAAAAAAGGCTCTAACGATTATCATAAACTAAAATTTCCAAATTTTGTATTCCACAGTTTTGGATTATAAGAACACCATTGGATTAAGTCACGTGTTAGAGAAAATTCGTTTAGTGGATCCTTTTTGGGTCATTGTGGGTCACGCTAATTGTATCTAGAAAATGACTTGCTCGATTTTGATTAAATTTTGTAATCTATAGTTTTCGGACATGAGAAAACCATTGGGCTAGGTCACATGTTCGAAAAAATTCGAGTAATGGGTCATTTTGAATTATAAAGGATCAGGGTCGAGCGAATAATAAATTATTTATAACAATAATAGAGCGAGAACTTCATTTTGTATAAAATTTAATACAGAGTTTACTTTAACCGAGCATGGCTCGCTGTTCCCCGCTAGTAATTTTTATAGTAAGAGAGGATAAAACAAAGATTTTTTAAAATTAAAACATGCATTTTATACACTTAGATTATATTATACTGCGTGTGAGACATTGATATTGCTATTGGGCTAAAATTTAAATACAAGCTAAACATTAACAGTATATTAACTATTAAAGAAAATAACTAGATTTAATTTAAATTAATAAATACGATAAATATAACTATACAACTATTATACATGTGCTCCAATTCAACAGCTATTATAAAATATATTGTTGCAATGTAATATTTATCAGTTGACCCCCCCCCCCTTTTTTTCTCTTTTAATTAACCTTTGCGTATTATCAGATAACACCGCCATATATATATATGTATGAAAGAAAAAGAGAAGTAGCAGGCACACGCCTGCTACTTCTCTTCCTACATTACAGATACATTCAGTAGGTCAACCCTACACTGTAAGCTTTTTTTTATGAAAAAATATTTTAAGTATGTATATTGATCTAATAATAAGAAATACAGTAAAAAAATAAATTTCGAATTTTCATCTAAAGTTTGATATTTTATGGCGTGTACTCTGAATAGACAGTGAAAAATTTTAAATATTGCATTGATATATGTTGCAATTAAATTAACTTAACTTAATTAATTTTATCTGCTTAATATACTTTAACTTTCTTTATATCAATACTGTTAAGTATTCAGTAAAAAGAGTTAAAGTAAATTTTGAACTAATAGCTTGATCAACTTTTTTTTTTGTTTGCGAAAAAACAAATTGTAATTTTATTGTCAAATGCAGCCATCTGACATGGACAAAATTAGGTGTTATTCCCTTCTTGGGACAGTTCTTGATCAGTTACATCGATCATTTTGGCCGAATTCATGGCACATAATGAAAATTATAGTGTTTTTATGAATGTGCAAGATGTGGCACAAAGTGCAGTGAAGGACTAAGGTTTAAAGATCCAGCGAATATTGTTTGAATGTCTGAGAGGGTTTGCTTAGACTAAGAAACTAAGTCTATAGAACGTATATATATCCATCCCGGTTCCCTTTATTGAAGTCTTAAAAATAAAATACAAAATTCAGTCGTAGCTGGGCATGTCAGTAAACACGTCAGAGAGATTTAGAGATAGACATTAAAAAAAATGAATATAATAAAATAAAAATAAAAAAATTGAAAAAAGACTATTTTACTGCGAAACACCCTTAAATTATTGAAGATGAACTGATGATTTCGTTTAAATGTTGCTTGATCTTTAAATATTTTTACTATACAAAATATAACGTCTTCATTACCTGTATTCACATATGAAGACCTTCATTCTTTGCAGTTTTATTAATGACTAGATAATACCCGTCAAGATTTGACGGTAAATAACTTGAATTAAGAACTTAATTAAAAATTCTTGAATTTTTAATTAGTTGCTTTTAAATTTATCTTTTCAAATTGTGATGAATTACTGTATTACATAAGTGATTTTATTTATTTATTTATTTATTTTTTTTTAAGACGATTGATTGTCTAATTTATTCGATGAAGTAAAATAGTTTTAAGTTTATAATTTACAACTAATTATGTTTGTATTTTATCAGCAATTTAACTAAAATACTGTATAAGGTTTTTTTTGCTTACTATGGCCTATTTTCTTTCTGCCCCCCCCCCCTCTCAAGTAACAATATTTACGCGACCATTCAAAGATGCCATGACTTTTATTTTTATCTATCTCATTCTCTAAAATCCTAAATTTGAAATTTGATGCAGCTAAATATTTATAATATAATTTTTTTGTTACTTGAATTTTCTTATACATTTTTATGCATCTTTTCAAATATTAAATCATGGGTATCAATGTAATTTATTTTATAGCTGTTATACTAATATTTTTATTTATTTCCCTTTTTTTTAATGAATGAAAAACTTTTCTTTCTTACAGACATTTATATTCTTGATAATGGTAGAAAAAATGTAACGAAAATTGTAGATCAGTTCAATTTATGTAATTGATAACTGCATGTAAAATATTTTATGCTAAGTATTTTAAACATAAAATAATTATTTTTTCAGTGTTAAATTTTGTTCAATTATAAAGCATTCAAATAATAGTAATAATAAAAATCCTAAAACTTTTCTTACTATAAAAATGTGTTAATATTGAAATAAATTATCGACAAAAAATCTACATATATCATTCTGCCGTGTTTAGATTCGAACCTGCATTCTCTACAAAAACTCAAAGCTTAAAACAACTGCGTTACCCCACTACGCTATCAGGATCACACTGAGTAATTTTCTATAATGGATGAAATCTAGAATCAGTTGACGCATGCGCAATTGTCTGAAATTTGGAATTTAATTTTACAGAAACTGTTTTGTGTCTTAATGTTTATGATAACTTATTTTTTTTATAGATATTGATATCAGCTACAACATAAAATGCTAATATTTCCAATCTTCGTGTGTAACGGCAATTTATAAGAAGGATTACCAGTCGTAACTTCTAGCCTCAGTTTACCTTCTATGTGTTGTACGACACCTTCCGAAATAAACTATATTTTTGAATTGTTAATAACACTGAAAGAGACAAATAATAACTTTGTGATAAAAAGAAGAGCTTGTCTACAATAAGATCGAATAAATTATATTTGAGAGGCAGACGCATTTAAAACGAAGCTTCTAGCTGTGAAGTGATAGTTCAACTGAGCAAGGATCTCTACGCATGTGCAGTACGTCACTCCAAAGACAGACTTGTACTTATGTACTACGCATGCGCATACGTAAAATTTTAATTGAAAATTGTGGCTAATTAATAAAATTTTTGAACAAACAAATGTACGATAACAAATCTGTGGCCAAATACCTTTCGTTTAAAAAAAGAATGGTGTGATTTGATGCTGTAGTTTGCTCTCACGGACTGTCTAAAGGAATTGCTTAGCGTTTTAAATATATAGATCTACGAATGATATGCTTATATGCTTTTATGCTTATACTCAAAATGGTACAAATAGATTAAAATTCTTACTCAAAAGTCGAATTGGAGAAGAAATAATTTAGTAATAAACAATAATATTACATTAATAACCAATAATGAAAGGGTTAGATAGACGCAAGTCAATTTATACCTTGGAATTTATTGTTGCTTAGATAAAATGTGTTTCTGAAAATCGAAGCAACATGAAATAAGAAAAAATACTTTAGAGTTATAAAATTAAGGTCAACGCATCAAAATGAATCTACATAAAATCCTTTTGAAAATAAATTGGTGTTGAACTCTGAAAATCCATTACCCATCTAACCTTCTCTTTAAAAGAGAGAATTTATTAGAAGAAAGAGAGAATTATTTACGAATTCGATAATTTTATGTTTACAATGGCTTTCATAATTAGATCTATTTGCGATCACTCGTCTACTATTCAAAAGAAACAAATGTCAAATCATTATTGACATTGAAATTAGTGAAGATCCTAACATCAATTCCTTTGCCATAGTTTTATGAACAAAATCCCAGAACTAATGGAATAATTTACCATCTATTGACAGCGATCTCTCATTCCCATGAGTTCTATTCACAAACGATTAAACCTCTTGAGAATGCCATCGCAGTCACCATTCATCCTCTTTATATATTTGCTTAGAAGTATTTGCTCTGCATATTTTTTCTACTGTGAAATCATCATGTTTCTCACTTTGGTAGCAGTTCATATCCTTATATACGCAAATTTGATTTTACGTTTATCTCAAAACAATTAAAAGCACTCAGTAGGTTTAAAAGTAGAAAACAAATTTCTTCATGCATAGTTTGGTTTACGGAATTTCTAAAATAAATGTTAAGTTGCAAATAATGCAAGAAATATTAAAATGCAAATAATATATACTATGGAAGTATTTTGGGTGACCTATATCTATTCATTCCATCGGAATCATCGATTATTTTCCTTTTAAGAAAGGATGTTATTAAATACAGTTAATTTTACATGTTTTATGTATGTATATATATATATACATACATACATATATATATATATATATATATATATATATATATATATATATATATATATATATATATATATATATATTATATATGTGTGTGTGTGTATACGTGAGAGAGAGAGAGCGCACACACGGAGAAATATTAACTGACTTAAGAATTTGTGATCCAGTGAGTATGCTTGATTGCCTTAGAAGGACTGCCCAGACTATGAAACTAAGTTGATAGAGCGTACATGTTCATCTCGGTACCCTTTATTAAAGTCTTCAAAATAAAATATAAAATTCAGCTCAAGCTCTTTTCGTCGGTAGACGAGACAGAGGAAGTTGGGGAGAACAGTAAATAAATTACATAACAAGAATTTTTTTAAGCAATATTATAAAAAAACATCCACATTTTTTTCTAATATGAGCTTAATATTTCGTGTAAATATTGTTTTTCTTTTAAATACTTTTACTGTACAAACATTAAATGGACGCAAGTCAATTCACATGTAGAAATTTATTGTTGCTTGGGTAAAATATGTTTCTGGAAATAGAATCAAAATGAATAAAAATAAAAATTACTTTACATTTATAAAATTAAGGCAAATACATCAAAATGAAGCTACATAAAAGCTTTTTGAAAACAAATTATCAATAAACCCTGAAAATTGATACTCATCCAAACTTTTCTTTGAGAGAAAAAAAAGGCATTCGTGCATTCGATAGTTTGATGTTTACAGTGGCTTTCATAATTAGATGTATTTGCGTTCACTCGTCTGCTATTCAAAAGAAACAAATGTCAAATCATTACTGACATTGAAATTAGTGGAGATCGTAACATCAATTACTTTGTCGTAGTTTTATTAACAAAATCCCAGAAATAATGGAATAATTTCCCATCTATTGACATCGATCTCTGATATGAATAGTAATAAAAACAAAAAAATACTTTACAGTTATAAAATTAAGTCAAATACCTCAAAATAAAGCTACACAAGAGCCTTTTGAAATTAAATTAGCATTGAACTCTAAAAATCGATTAATTATTTAAACTTTTCTTTTAAAAAAGAGAACTATTTACGCATTCGATGGTTTTATGTTTACAATGCCTTTTATAATGAGATCCATTTGCGTTCAGTCGTCTACTATTCAAAAGAAACAAATATAAAAACATTACTGACATTGAAAATAGTGGAGATCGTAACATCAAATCCGTTGACGTAGTTTTATTAACAAAATCCCAGAACTAATGGAATAATTTCCCATCTATTGACATCGATCTCTGATTCCCATGAATTCTATTCACAAACGATTAAACCTCTTGAGAATGACATCGCAATCAGCATTAATCATCTGTATATGTCTGCTTCGAGGTATTTGAAATGCACATTCTTTCTGCTGTGAAACAATCCTGTTTCTCATTTTGGTAGTAGTTTATTATCCCATGTATGTAATTTTTATTTCACGTTTATCGCAAAATTATTAAAAGTGCTCAGAATGCTTGAAAGAAGAAAATAAATTGATTCACACATAGTTTGGTTACGGAATTTGAATAATAAATGTTAAATTGCAACTTATGAATAAAATGTTAAAATGCAGATAATATATATTATGGAAGTATTTTTGGTAACCTTTATATCTATTTTTTTTTTTTTTTTTTTTTTTTTTTTTTTTTTTTTTACAATTTTGTTGATAAAGTTTAACCTCCTGACTGCCGCCGGCTGATTTTTTCACACACTAAGCTGCAGGTTTCACTGCAACATAAGCAATATTTAAATTAGTATAATTCCACAAATAAAACCCAGTTCTGAAAAATTAAGTTAGGATTGATGCTATCAAAGACTATACACCGATACTAATAACGTATTTTGCATCAGGTTGGAAAAAACATCTTTTTTTCATATTTTTAATAAATTACAGAGAAAACGACAGTACAATATTACCCTTTGGCTGGGCAGTCAGGAGGTTAAAATCTAATGAGAAAAATAAAATCTGTTGACAGCAAATTATCTGAACCGGATTAATGTTATTTATGAACAATTTCAACAATCCTTAACGGACTGATGCTACCATATAAGCAGAATTAGCACATTTAACCAAATTTATTCGCTTGGACACCACTATTTTTTTAAGAACAATTATAGCTTAATAAAATGCGAAAATAAATATATATTATAATAAAATTAAATAAATAACTTAAATTATAACGTTTAGATTTCTTTTTTTTATCTTTAAATATTTTTACTATGCAAACATTAATGCCTTCGCTACCTGAGATCCACATATGTGGATTTCGATTCTTTGCAATTTTATTAATGATGCTTGAACATATTTACAAAAGCGATCTGCGAAGGATATGCATTCATGTCTAAGACTTGAATGGTGGAAATAGATTACAATTCTTGCTCTGAAATCGATTTGAAGGAGAAATAATTTACTAATAGTCTATAATTTTACATTAGTACACAGTAACGAAGAGGTTACATAGACGCAAGTCAGTTAATATATTGTAAATTATTGTTGCTCAGATAAAATAGGTTTCTGGTCGACATGAGTAAGACTAAAAAAAAATACTTTATAGTTTGAAAATTATTGCAAATACCTCCTAATGAAGGTACATAAAAGCCTTTTGAAACCTTTTGAAAATAAATTAGCATTGAACTCTGAAAATCGGTTACTCATTTTAACTTCTCTTTAAAAAAAGAATTCTTTACTCATGTGATGGTTTGATATTTACAATGGTTTTTATAATTAGATCCATTTACGATCACTCATCTACTATTCAAAAGAAACAAATGTCAAATAATTATTGGCATTGAAATTAGTGAAGATCCTAACATCAATTCCTTTGCCATAGTTTTATTAACAAAATCTCAGAACTAATGGAATAATTTCCCATCTACTGACTGCGATCTCTGATTACTATGAATTCTATTCATAAACGATTAAACCTCTTGAGAATGCCATCGCAATCAGCATTCATCCTCTTTATATGTGTGCTTCGAGGTATTTCCTCTGCACATTCTTTCTACTGTGAAACAATCCTCTTTCTCATTTTGGTAGCAGTTACTTTTCTTATACATGCAAATTTAATTTTACGTTTATCTCAAAACAATAAAAAGCGCGCAATATGTGTGAAATGATAAAAAAAAAACTAATATATTTATAATATATTTAATATTAAATTAAATAATATTTTTAGTTTACGGAATTTCAAAAGTAAATGTTAAATTGCAAATTATGCAAAAATTGTTAAAATGAAAATAGTATATATTATGGAAGTAATTTTGGTGACCATTATACCTATGAGCTTAGAGGCTAGGAAGCCAAGTCTGTAAAGTATAGATTTCCATTCTTGTTCCCTTTATTGAAGTCTTAAAAATAAAATGCAAAATTCAGCCGAAGATGAGCACATCGGTAAGCGTGAAGTTGGTGAAAAACACTAATATACATAAAAAATGGTACTACTAGGTTATCCCGTCGACAAAAAAATTATCGCCAAACTATAAGATTAACTGCCAATAATGAATGATCGTGAATGTCACATTCAATGACATCAAATACGATTCACATGTTTAAAATGTCATTAAGTGATTTTTATTTCGTTTTTTTATTTGAATTTTTATTAATATTCTACTAATTATTTGTTTTTTCGTTATTTAAAATTAAAATTATGTAAATATGTATAATTTGTTATTAGTTTGGCGATTTGTATAATTTGGCGAAATTGGTTGACGGATAACAGAGAAGTACCAAAAAATATTTTTGAAAAAGAAGAAAGACGATAAGAAAATAAAGAAATATTCCTATTTTTGCGAAAATGAGCTTATGATTTTGTTTAAATGTTATTTGAACCTTAAATATTTTTACCGTATAAGCATTAACCTTTTTCCTATCTGAGTCCCATGTGTGGTTCTCCATTCTTTGCAGTTTTATTAATGATCTTCACGATCATTAATTGCAAAATTAATCTCTAAATGATATGCTTCCATGCCTAAAATTAAAAACGGTGCAAACAGATTAAAATTCTTGCTCTGAAGTCGAATTGGATAAGAAATAATTTAGTAATAACGAATAATACTACATAAATATCCAGTAATGAAGAGGTTACATAGACGCAAATCAATTAATATCTTGGAATCTATGTTGTTTAGATAAAATACATTTCTGAATATCGAGTCAACATGAATAATAATAATAAAATACTTTACAGTTATAAAATTCAGACAAATACCTCAAAATGAATCTACATAAAGCCTCTTGAAAATAAATTTGCATTGGAGTCTGGAAATACATTACTCATTCAAACTTCTCTTTATAAAAGAAAATTATTTACGCATTTACTTTCACTCGTCTACTATTGAAAAGAAACAAATATCAAATCATTACTGGCATTGGAATTAGGGAGATCGTAACATCAATTCCTTTGTCATAGTTTTATTAACAGAATCCCAGAACTAATGGAATATTTCCCCATCTATTGACAGCGATGTTGATTCCCATGAATTCTATTCATAAACGATTAAGCCTCTTGAGAATGCCATCGCAATCAATATTCATCCTCTTTATATATCTGCTTCGAGGTATTTGCTATGACATCCTTTCTGTTGTGAAACCAACATATTTCTCATTTGTCTAGCAGTCCATTTTCTTATACATACAAATTTTCTCAAAACAATTATCTCAAAACAATTAAGAGTACTCAGTAGGTTTGAAAGGAGAAAATAAGTTTCGTCACACATAGTTTGCTTTACGGAATTTCAAAAATAAATGTTAAATTACAAATAATGCAAGAAATGTTAAAATGCAAATAATATGCATTATGAAAGTATTTTTTGATCCTCTTTATACCTATTCTTTTTCACAGCTTTGTAGATAAAGTGTAAAATTTAATGCAAAAAATCATACCTATTGACAGCGAACTATCTCAACCTGATTAATGTTACAGTGCTCAGCAAAAGTTTAGACACTGACGTTTTTTAACCTTTAAATAAAAAATACGAAAACTTGAGTTTTACAAATGACTATACTTATTTTTAAATATATTTTAAACAATGTAGGATAAAAGTAATGTTTATAATATAAGATAATATTTGATTTAACTAAAAAAATTAAAATTTGCATATTGCAAAAGTTTAGACACTTTTTTGATTTTTTGATAACTGTTCATGGAAAAAAGGAAATTTCTAAGTATGATGTCACATGTCTGAAGTATTTAAGTGTACTTTGATATAGCACCAATTAGTGAAGATGCCGCGAGCTAAAAATATTCAGTTAGATGAGATAATTGAAGGAGAAAGTTGAAATGCAAAGTGAAGACTTGCAGAAATTTTAAGCAGCATTGAATCGTCCAAAGTGGTCTATCTATAAAGTACAGTCTAAGGATGACTCTTTCAAAACAAAACATCAATCTGGAAGACCTTGTGTGGCCAGAAAAGGAGATGACAAAAGGATCCATAAACTGACATTTACACAAATGATGATTGCTAATCACATTAAAAGTAAATCAGAACTTTCTGTGTCGACGGACATGATTCGTAGATGAATTAAAGGAACGGGTAATAGATTTTACATGAAAATGATAAAACAATCAGCTTTAAAATCTCGCTACAAATTGACGAGAATGCAATGAACTTTCAAATCTACGTCATATGGACCCAAATAGTATGCTATGATATTCAGTAACGAAGAAAAAATGGAATTTGAATGGCCCAAATGGGTTGGCATACTATTGGCACTACTTGCGTCAAAAGCCTGGGACTTTCTTAAGTCGACAACAAGGAGATGACTTTTTAATGATTTGGTCCTCACTTTGCTTTAATGCTCGAGTATCTCTGGAATTATTCATTTGTTGCCAAGCAACTCAAGACTACGTACATACGTTGGAGATTAATTTTTAGTCATTTGAGGAACTTTTAGTAGGTCCAAAGTATGGATTTTAGCAAGATAATGCGTCTATTCATGTTGAATTACAGATAAAGAACTTCGTTTAACTCTGAAAATACTACTGATCTCAACCGGTCGGCGTATAGCTCTGATCTGGACCCAATCGAAGACCTTTGTAACATCAAATGTCGCAAGGTTTATGCAAATTTTTGCAATACTTTTCTGTTAATAAGCTTCGAGCTGCTGTTGAACATGTTTGGTACAAAATAGACCCCCCAAGTATCGCAGCACTTAGTTTCTTCGATGAATAAGTCACATTCTTGCACTAACTGCAGACAATGTGGGTGCAACTCGATTTTAACTTCTAAATATTTTTCTGTAAATATACAAATTATCTATACTTTTGCCACAATGTTAATTTCGTTTTTTGTCATTGTATGTTATGTAAAACGTAAAATTTAAAATTTATTGTTTGTGAATAAAGGATAAACCACAAGTAATGTATGACAGATGAATTACAAAAAATTGGCACATACTTCTGAATATAGAAGCGTAATCGAACATTGTCTAAACTTTTGCTGAGCACTGTATTCGTTAACAATTTTGTTAAAGAAAGGAGTTATTTGTGAATTTGATAGTTTGATGTTTACAGTGGCTTTTATAATTAGATCTATTTTCTTTCACTCGTCTACTATTCAAAAGAGACAAATATCAAATCATTACTGACATTGAAATTAGTGGAGACCGTAACATCAACTCCTTTGTCATTGTCTTTTTTAACAAAATCCCAGAACTAATGGAATAATTTCCCATATATTGACAGCGCTATCTGACTTATTTCTGCTGTGAAATCACCCTGTTTCTCATTTTGGAAGTAGTTCATTTTCCCATTTGAGTAAATTTAATTTTACTTTAACCTAAAAAAAATTAAAAGTGTTCAATAACTGCTTGAAAGGAGAAAATAAATTTTTTCAAACACATTTTGGTTTACGAAATTTTGAAAATAAATATTAAATTGCAAGTAATGAAAAAAATAAAAAAATAAATACAAGTAATGTATATTATGAAACTAATGTTTGAATGCCCGAAAGGGACTGTTAAGGCTAGAAAACTAAGTCTAATGAGCATAGGTGTGTCCATTCCGGTTGCCTTTATTGAAGTCTTAAAAATATCAGGTAACCAAGAAAGTTCGTGCGGTTTTTAAGAACAGCTATTTTTGTTGTGTAGGCGTGGATATACTGATTCTGATGACGTCATTTCTGTACATTGCCTTTAAATTGCAATCAGTAGAGAGTTGTTTAACGTATCTCACGTTTCGCTATCAATTATGTAGGAAGTACAACCGTTGCCAAAGGATGTCGTTGACAAATGAGATTTTGAGGCCTATTTTGCTCTACGAGTTCAAATTAGAAAACAAAGCTGCAGAGGCCGCTATAAGAACATGTTCCGTGTTTAGAGAGACTTCAGTGAGTGAATGATCCGCTCAAAAGTGGTTCAGCAGATTTTTGTCCGGAGACGAGAGTCACGAAGACAAGCCGTCCGTTGGTCGTCCATCCATCTTAGACCAAGTCCAGCTGGAAGAGGATATCAAACATAATCCTGATCTAACATGCCAGGAACTTGCGCAAAGGTTTGGAGTATCTGTCGAAACCATCCGATTGCATCTTCATAGCTTTGGGATGTCGTGGAAACTTGATAAGTGGGTTCCTCATTTCCTGTCTGAGGAAAACAAGCTCCAACGATTGAACATCTGCTTGTCATTGCTGTTGCGTCACAACAAAGCCTCTTTCCTGGATCAGATATTGACATGTGACGAGAAATGCGTAATGTATGATAACCGAAAGAGAAAACATCATTGGTCGACTTCTGGTTCCGTCTCATTGGTTACTAAACCGGACATCCATCAAAAAAAGATAACGCTGTGTATTTGGTGGACTAGCGCTGGTATAATTAACTATGAATTCTTAGAAAGCGGGAAAACAATCACAGCCGAAGTCTACTCGTCGCAGTTGAAAAGGATTTCAGGTCCTTTGCTTGAAAAGCAGCCAGCGCGGTCAACAGGAGAGGAGTTCTTCTCCTCCACGATAACGCCAGACCTCATACGGCCAAAGCGGCCAAGGACGTGATAAAAACATTGGGCTGGGAAGTTTTGCCTCACCCACCTTACTCCCCGGGCATAACCCCATCGAACTATTACTTGTTTTTGGCCATGGATAATCACCTGCGGGAACAGCAGTCCCAAACCCAAGATGATGTCAGAAAAACTATAACCCAGTTTTTAGACTCTAAACCAAAAGATTTTTTCAAAAAGGGTATTTATAAGCTTGTGTCTCGTTGGGAATACTTAACTGAAGCTAATGGTGATTATTTAAAAGAATAAAATAAGTGTATGAGATTTTTGTGGGTCGTTTTTTATGTCTGATGAAAACACGAACTTCCTTGGTTACCTGATAAAATACTAAATTCAACAGTAGCTGAACACGTCGATAAGTGTGGAATTTGTGGTGAATAGTAGATAAATGTAGATAATGTAAATAGTAATAATCAATAATATAACATTAATAGCCATTGTTACATTGACGCAAGTCATATCTTGAAATTTATTGTTGCTTTGATAAAATATGTTTCTGGAAATCGAGTAAACATATGAATAAAAAATAGTATTTTCGCGTTATAAAATTAATGCAAATAATCAAAATTAAGTTATATTAAAACCTTTTGAAAATCAATTACCATTGAACTCTGAAAATCGATTACTCATTTAAACTTCTTTTTAAAAAAGAGAACTATTTACGCATTCGATGATCTGATGTTTACAATGACTTTTAGAATTAGATCCATTTGCGTTCACTCGTCTACACTGTAAAAAAAAATTCAAGAGGTTACTAAAAATTTTTTAGTAAATTTGTATTTCACAGAATTTTTTAGTAACCATTACAAGCATTTTTTTTGCAAGTGAAACAAACATTTCTTTTGTAAACTGAACAAAAGAATTTTTTTGTATAACTAACTTAAAACTTTTAGTATGAGCCACCAAGCAAATTTTAGTAATAGCTCCAAAATTATTTTTAATTAATTAAAAATTAGATTTAGACTTCTGAAGCGGAAGATTTTTGGCAAAACCGCAATAGATGGCAGCACCAAATATTGCTACCTGCTCTATTTTACATGTTTCTAAAGGGGAGAGAAAGTCCAGAGATCATTACCCATGGTAACTGCTACGACAGGATTTTCACAATACCTTTATTTAACGAGTACTTACATTGCATACATTCGGTGCATATTTGGTGGCTCCAGCATCGAGCCGGGTACTTTCAGCCTGGAGTTCGGTGCTATGCTCACTAGGGTATCACGGCCACACCAAGTGAGTTTTAGTAATAGCTATTAAAAATGTAAAACTATTAACTTAATTCGTTGCTAGTTTTTTTCTAGTAATTCTTACAGAATCCTTGTAACCGAGTAAGATTACTAAAAAATTTTTAGTAATTACAAGGATCACAAATTTTTTTTAGTAGATCGACCTTTTTTTTTTACAGTGTACTCTTCAAAAGAGACAAGTATCAAATCATTACTGGCATTGAAATTAGGGGAGATCGTAACATCAATTCTTTTGTCACAGTTTTATTAACAAAATCCCAAAACTAATGGAATAATTTCCCATCTATTGACAGCGATCTCTGATTCCCATGAACTCTATTCACAAACGATTAAACCTCTTGAGAATGTCACCGCAATCAGCATTCATCTTCTTTATATGTCTGCTTCGAGGTATTTGCAGTACACATTCTTTCTTCTGTGAAATCATCATGTTTAACATTCTGGTAGTAGTTCATTTTCTTATATGGGGAATAAATCTGATTTTAACTTATCTTAGAATTAATAAAAAAGCTCACTATGCTTCGAAGGAAAAAAATAAACATTTTCGCGCATAGTTTAGTTGCAGGTGGACTGAGTAAGCAATTATTTTCCTTAGAATGCCGACTTTAACACTCCCGGATTTCGGAGGTCAGAATGGTCAATGTCACTTAAAAATTCACTGCATCAAGAGGGGCGTTGATCATTTTGGCCAATGAAACTTGGGGGGTGTTTAAGGGAACCTCCCGTCGGTCAAAAAAAAAAAAAAAAAAAAAAAAAAAAAAAAAAAAAAAATAGACAGAGTGGATTGGGGACTTCAAGAAAAATCATTACTTTCTCTTGCAAGCTCTCGGCTGCAGCTCTTGCCTTTGGTCTTGCTCCTCCGAGCGAATGAAGCTCTCATGATGGAGAAAGTATGATCTGCGTATTATGAGGTCCTGACGGAAACTTTGATTTTACCGGAAGACTGTAATTTTGGCTTGTTCGCGCTAGAGATGAGACAGCATTGTGTTTGAAAGCTGGCGGGCATCTGATAGTAGCTATGTTCGAGATACGGATGGAAGAGATCGTCAGCCTATAAGTGGTCTCCGGCGTTTTTCAGCGGCAAAGGAGGTTCCCGCTCTTCGCTTATTCAACGGGATGACAGGGGCAGTTCGTTTGGGAGAGCTCCGTCGGATCCGAGATTCCAGCCGCGGTGTTTGGACTCTACCATGAAGGCTTCATAGGGAGGATTTGGTCTGAGCTGAGGTGCCCGAAGACGATATATTGATGGAGTTGATGTACGGAGAAAAGGGTTGTGTGTATTAGAAACCCGGGTGAGTGCAGTTTATTATGTTTTGGGGAATATACTATAAATTCTACCCCTAGGGAGTTTAGTTACTCTACACGAGTTTCAGTATATTTAATTGTAATTTTAAGTTGTTATAAGAATATTATGTTGTAATATGATTAAGTTTGGTAAATATATCTCAATCAATAAATACTAATTGTTAAATTTTGTAAATAAAAATATTATCTTAGTAATAGAAGTATTAGTTTCTTTAATTCCGGAATTCTTGCTTGCTATCCTTATTAATTGATTTATAACTGATAATAATTGAAACTACTTTGGAGCATCATTTTTACACAACGCAATCGTAGAGCTTAAACTTGTTTACATAGAGGAGAATTCCTCTTGAGATTATAGTTAATTATGAGAGTTATGGGATTCAGTTAATTTAGCATAATTTTGAAATTATTTAAGGTAACAAATAAACAGATAATAGTAAATAAATAAAAATAAATAAATCAAAAATAAACGAAACATAACACCTATAAGCTGAGAATTCCCTCCTTATATTCTTTTCACAGTTTTATTGATATTTTAAAACCTAATAAAAAGAAAAATCATATTTGTTGACAGCGAAATCCCTGAATTTTATTAATGCTATTCACGAACTATTAACCCCCAACGGAACAGTGATGCCATAAAAGCGGCATTGGCACCGTCAACCAAATTTAATCCCGGACACCACTATTTTTGAAAAAACACTTTTACTTATACTTTGACAAAATGTGCAAAAAAAAAAAAAAAAAAAAAAAAAAAAAAAAAAAAACATTTACTCTTAAAATAAAAATTTGTGAATAGAATATAAAAATAGAGTCATGCATTTAAAACTTTTGCCCGTTAAGAGTTAAACATTCTGAGACGCCTTACTTAGTATTCAACCCTTTTATATCAAGTTTGAGATAGTTTTTAAGCATGTCCTTGCTAGTCCCGGAGGCAGCGTCACATTTTTGCAACCAATTTTAGCGTCAATGTGTTTGATATTTAGGATATATTGAAAACGTGAGATAACGAAATTATCAACCACCTGGCGCACTAGCAATGAAAAAGTTGCTATAGCAACAGCTTTCAGATCATTTTAATGTACTACTGATACTGTACTGGCAATACGACTACTGATGATGGTCCAAAATCCGTGTAACGTACCTAATTGGGTTACCATTAATTTCACATTGAATCAGAGCATGCGAAACAGATTTAGGAACATTCTCCGCCAGCTAGCAATTTCGTAATATCTACCTTTTAATCTATCATGCATACCAAAATCATCGATGCCGAAAATAAATTGCAAAAATGCAGTGCTAACTCCGGGGCTATTTTACGGTAAAATCTGTATGTGTCTAATTTTCTCAATAGTTCCTTTTTGTATTAAAAAAATATTTTTATTTTTTAACCTTTAAAAATACTCAGTATTTTTATGATATGAAAATAAACATTTGCACACATTGTTTGGATTATGCAGAAATATACATGTGACATTTTAAAGGGAGAAACTCGAAACATCTTCACCGGTTCCCCTTTTTTAAAACACAGAGTCGTGTCAAGCGAAGAAAAAAATTAATAAAATAAATGTAGACGCTTCATTGACCGCATATTGCCTTCTCCATAAAAGTTTATTCAAGTGCAGGCATAATAGCGGAAAATACTCTCTTGCAAGCCTTCTTGAATAGAATCCACGAAAGAAGGAAAATATATTCCATCATAAAAACATTATTCCGCCGTTCGTTCTAATCAAATCATCGGAAGAAAAAAAGGAATATCTCTCCGTCATCGCCTTTCAGTTTCCTTCTTAAATCTAAAAACAAGACTTCTAGAATATTTCATAGTCTCTAACTATGATTTTCACATGTAAACAGAATTCATGTCCAGCGTCGAGATTAATTTCATTCAGACGATAATTTTTATTTTAAAAAATTACTATTTAACTAATTTATAATCGAACGCTGAATTCGACATCCTGCAGACGATATTAAAAAAAATGAATTTATTGATACGCACAAATATCAAACGTTGAAGGGTGAAAAAATAAATAAATAAAAAGAATGATATTTTTTGAAAGGGTATGGTTTTGGAATGAATTTAACAAGACTTTCTTAAAAAGGGTTGATAAAAACAAGGAAAAAATGAGTTTTATTTGGAATATTAAGAAATAAAGTTTAATTAAGAATATTTTTAATCTAGAGCCATTTTTTTAAATTTACGCATATTGGAATAAATGTTTTTAAGGCAAATTAAGAATTTATATCGTTTCAATAAAGATTAATAGATTAGATCTAATAACAGGATTTTAATTTAATAAGTTGAACTAAGTACGGAATATTGTTAAAAGGAAATTAATATAGAATAAGGTTGTATTTGGAAAAAAAATAAATTTGTAATATACATATTTCATTGGAAATTGTAGATGTGAAGAAGTTTATGAAGTTCCTCTTCACCTTTACGCCTACTGGAATAAATGTTTTAAGGCCAATTAAGAATTTATATCGTTTCCATAAAGATTAATAGATTAGATCTAGTAACAGGACTTTTGTTACAGCATGATTGATAATGTTCAAAAGTTAATAAGTAATTTTTCGCTTTGTAACAGCAATTTTCGAGAATGGAAATTAGAGTCAACATTCATTTTAAATGCAGCATAAAAAACGCAATGCACAGAAAAAATTGAGTAAAATTCAATATTTTTACAAAAGTATGCAGTTTTTTAAGAAAATAAAGTTTCATGAAAAGTATAGAGTTCCATAAACAACAATCTTAAGCAAAGAAAAGCTATTAAATTTTCGGAGACTTGTACTTGAGTTAGTTTATTTATTAATTTGTTTTTATGTGAAGCAGAGGGAACACTGTATAAGGGGAATAATAATAATAATAAAAAAATACAAAAATTGCAGTCCGCACAGTAAAATTTCTATTAAATGTTATATAATGCAATTTTTTTATACATTCTAATAAAAATATCCTTAGAATTATTTCCAAGAAGTATTACATTTCTAATAGCATAAATAAAGTAATTAAAAGACTAAGAATTTCAGATTGTCATTTTCATGGCATATCACTGTGATGTGCACAAAGTAAAGGGCCTTCTGCTGAACTGCATAAATATCTCCTTCTAGTTTTTTTTTAAAATTTATAATTAATATTTACACCTTATAAAGCAAATATATGAGGAAGGTAACAAATTCTATATTTTATAAATAATTTTTCATAATTAAAACATGATTGTCACTGAAAATGAATGTCATTTTCATGGCCTGCATTTTAATTCTCAATCATGTGTAAATATGGCGCTGCAGAGGAAATCTTATTTTTGAGATAGTTTAAGTCAGAAGTAGTAAAATCATAGCAACCAGCAAGATCTTTTAGATATTATTTTGAAAATAATGTGGTTAAAGTCTTTGTAAAAATTGAGTAGACTTTTATTATGTCATTTTCGTGGATTTCATATATAAAAAAATAAAACTGAACATTACTTGGAATATGAGATACAATATTGAAAACATGTTACTTTAAACAAAATTGAAATAATACCAGAAAAAAATAATTTAAAAAAATGTTTGAGAATGAAGTTGTCAATATCCTGGCATGCGCATGCCAAGAAATGACATATAACTACTTAAAAATTAATTTTTTATTACAGTTCTTCAAAACTTAGCAACTTTACATGGACAATCTTTTATTTTTCAATAGAAAATAAATTTACCTCTTGAAATTTTGAATTGTTTTCAATGGATACCTTCAATGTCGTTTATGATTAAAATCTGACATTTTGTGATATTCACCCATAATACTTGAAAGATGTACTTATTCTTAAACTGCATGAATATCATAAAGAAAGATACAATGTGCCGTATAATCCATAAACGAAGTGTGAACTTTATAGTATTGTAACGGACGATAAATTTATTTAAAAAAGTACAGAAAAATTAACATATGTTACTTAAAAATCAGAAATTTGTTTTTATAGACTGTAATAAAATGAAAATAATTTGAAATTTTCTCTAACTAATAACTTAAGAATTTTTACGTGGCCGAATCATTATTACATAATATTAAATCTACCGTTTTACATTTCTTTTTCTTTTTCAAAGGATATTAGAGATATATTAAAATTTCACTGTTGGCAAAATTCTAAAAAAATATGCGTTTTATTATTAAAAATTATTTTTATATAAATATGGTAATTTTTCTAATTGACATAACTTTCTTGATTAATCTTCTTCGTTCTTTCAATTTATTATAACTGCTTAATGCACTTTTATCTTTTACTTTGTTGGCAGATATATGCCTTCATATTAATAGGTCTGCAAAATTGACTATTTTAAAAGTAAAAAACTCTAATAAAATATTTTTAAATAAAGGGAATTGGGGCATATTAATACAGCTTTTTTCTAAAAATTTTTTTGTTATCTAGAAAGCAGAAATTTCAAGTTATTTTTCTATGTGATGTCAGCAAAACCTGTGTAGTGTGTTATAAAAATGTACAATCGTTGCTTTATATATTATTTTTGCATGTAATTAAAAAAAATATAAAAAAAAGTAATTTGTATCAATGTGCCCCACCCCAGGGGCAGATTGATACACTTTGATACGCGTGGGGAAAATGGAGACAAAATAACACCAATGCATATTTTTCATAGAAAAATAATTAGCAAACAATTTTATATTATTTATAAAACTTCAAATCACCCACACTTTATTTGTAAGCAATATTAAAGCAATCAAAATGAAATGTATAATGACTTGATGTTCTGGCTGTTTCTTGCCTGATTGTTGGCTGTGGTAACTTTGTCATGTCTGATACTTCAACCCCAGCATTATCTTTTTTCTTAGGAAATATGAAAAATCATCAAATTTTCTGTTTATAAATCGGTTTATAAACAAAATTAAACGATAATTATATTAAAATTTCTGTTTTTAATATAATTATCCTGTGCTGTTCTACAGCTTGTTTCTCTTACGTAACACTTTCCATGTAGAAAATACTTTTTTCTCTGGAGAATTGATATAAATTTGAGATTTTCCAGACTGCCGTCCTTTCCTTTAATTAGTTCTACTAGCACTATATGTTGGGTAAGTTCGTACGTCTTCTCTTTGCAAAAATACTATAAAATGTTCTAATATAAAGAAATTAAAGCTATTTTACTTCTATAAAAACTAATATTGGAAATTTTTAGCGAAAAATGGTTGGATTAAGGAGTGCATTGTAAAAAAATAATAAAAGAGAATGAAAAAATGAACTAGAAAAGGATTTAGGTAGTATCAATGTGCCCCGACAAATACTGTATCAATGTGCCCCATACTGCCATTTTGAATAAAATGAGTCTCAAATCCAATACTTCATAATTTATCTAACAAAAAAGAATGAGAAACTGATAAAGAGTAGTTTTACTTGCCAGGGAGAGTGTTCTTTTCGGTTGAAAACACTAGGACCAGTTGTATAATACCGTTTCAATTGTACAACTCAAATTTACTTTTGACCTACAAAAACAATAAATCGCCCATCCCGTTTCATCAAACAACTTAATCATTCCAAGACTTTCTGTATGTAGTTGAGTGCACTAGCATCACCTTTTGGAGCTGTTCTGAAACTTCCTGTAATGACCCTGTGAGCAGTAGAGGGGGTATATCAATGTGCCCCATGTATCAATGTGCCCCAGTTCCCCCTATATATTTTCTGTGAAGGATTGTGAATATATCTTTCAGGAACTATGAGGATATATTGTAGTTGCGTTTTGATTGAAAAGAAAAAAATCAACAAGCATGTATATCAAAAATATTTTTCAAAATATACAATGTCTTTTCTATAAAATATTCTAGTATACTTATCTTAATGATAAATAAGATTTACTATGAAAATATACATAAAGTTTACAATTTTGCAAGTATTTGAAATTTCAAGCATGATTCTAGCGCTAAAAATATTACTATTCACTTATCAGACAAAAAATTATACGATATATTGAACAAGAAGTAATCGGACAGATTATTGAATAGAAAACAATTACAAAACACTTACCTAACATATTTTTTTCATTTACATTCAAGTCTGGAAGCGCAAAGACGTCTGAATTTTCTATTAAAAACAAATGATTTAGATTAACGTAACCCATTTACCAACAGAAAACGTCTCTTTTAAGAAAATTGAAGTCATTTTTCTGAAAGGAATACACCATAATTGGAAAATTTAAAAGATAATACTCTAAAACTTTCAGTAACGGATAAATAGAAAATAACCCTTACGTGTAGGTGAGTTTCCTAAGACATTCTGTTACTCCCATAGTTTTGGAGCATTAGAAGAAATATGCTCATAAAATACTATGCATATAAAATGTTGATATAAATAGTATTCTTGCTTTTGAAGCTTCTCTAAAAAGGGGGTATTAAAATGAAAATTTTATAAAAATGAGAATTATGTGTATACATTAATTTATAAATTAATGTATACAAAATTTATCAGCTACTTTGTGAACATTATTTCACAGCATTGAATTTTTGAATTTTAAATTCGAGCTTCTTTTTGGAGATATTGTGTGCAATATTGTGCAATAATATATTGACACTAATTAATGGATTGGATGCAATCCCACATCTTTTTGCTTTATTTTGGGAATAACAGACTTTGAGTTTATTCTACCGGCGATAATTTTCAGAATTATCAATTTTTTAATTTAAAGATTTTCAGAAAAGTTGCTCTATACATTTAGCTAACATATTATGCAAATTAAATTTTGATTGCATTTAAGGATGCAATGAAACATTATTTAGAAAACCTGCTCATTTTCATACAATTTTTATTATTTTTTAATTCTGATTACAGGGTATTGTGTGCAATGCTGCTTGTCATATTTTCTGAAAAAAAAATTGTTATATTAAAAATCTGCAAATTATAAGCAAAACATTTGGCAAAATTTCGGACTGTTTTCATATAAATCTTAATTTCTCTACGAGGATACATGCTATCCGCATGAAAAAGAACACATTGTATAACAATAAGCCACTGAATCATAATCTATAGTTTGAACGTTTTTGCTAGATTAGTTTTGACAGGGTTATCCAAAAGATATTCGTTCTTTTTCGATTTGTTAACAGTCCTCTATGGGGTTGCGGAAAAAATTGTTTGCGGAAATGTATGACCTGTAAGCATAGCATCATTCCTCAGGTATTTTTCTAAGTATTTAAAAAAAAAAAAAAAAAAAAAAAAAAAAAAACAGTTTAAAATCGTAAGTGGCCGGTCACCTTTGGCCTTATAGTGTATAAACATAAAAAAAAACATTTTAAATTGTGTCAGTAATTGGGCTGTGTGTATTAACAAAATTTATAACATTTTGCGATTACCATAATGAATAAAAATGAGGTGTCAAAATATTTGCAATTAAACAGACTTTCATTCAATATTAAAAATAAAAAATCGATATTATGACCAAGTATCAGGTTCATTAACTCCTTAATATTTATCTTACTCTAGTTTCCAATTAAACTTTCACAAATTATTGACACTAATTTTTCTAAAGGACTAAATTTCCTGGTATTCTTTCAGTTTATTATGCTAACTGTTTAATTCAATTTTATCTTTTAAGAAAATAGAAGTCATTTTTTGGAAAGGAATACACCATTAAGTTTGTATTTCGATTCAAACCGCTTATTTTCCGATTTATTTTTAAATTCATTTTTGCTCTCATATGCACGAAACTGACAAATTGTCTTATTTAGAAAGTAAACAAGTTGCCGTAATTGTCGATTCTGTGATAAATGCAGAAAATATTGCAAAAAAAAAAAGCAATCAAAAACAGCATTTTGAACATATTTTTCCGAAGTGGGAGATCTGGGAACGGAAAAAAGGGTCGTACTGAGACGATAATTATTTATAAATGAAATTCTAATGAATAGAGCGTAAAATGACATCACACGGTACCTTATACTTCTCTTCAAAAATATCCCCTCAGCAAGTTTCATGCTTCTCTTTTTAAAAATATGTCAGAAATTTTCGAGCTATTGAAGGTGGAAAAGCGTTTTTTTCGAATACACCCTTAATGGGAATTTTAAGAGAAAATACTATAAAACTTTCTGTAACGGAAAAATAGAACATGATCTTTACGTGTTTGTGAATTTCTTGAGGGATTCTGTTTACTCCCATAGTTTTGGAGCACTGAAGAAATATGCTCATGAAACACTATTCATATAAAATGTTGACTAAAAGTAATATAAATGGTATTCCTATTTTTGCAGCTTCTCAAAAAAGGGGTATTAGAATAAAAATTAATTTATAAAAAGTGAGAATTATGTTCCGCTTATTTTCAATTTGTCGTGGAAGTCGCTAAAAGGGAGAAGTTTACATTTTGAAGTTTGTTTGAGTACTCACAGTTTGAAATATCACAGCACCACCTATTGACTAAACTTTTAACAATATATATATTAATGCATACGAAATTTATCAGCTACTTTGTGAACATTATTTCACATCACTGGATTTTTGAATTTTAAATTCGACTTTCTTTTTGGGGATATTCTCTAAGTATATATAGTACCGTAATTTCGGGTGTATAAGCCGCGGATCAAACAATTCTTTTTGGACCCAGAAATCTTATTTAGTGATTGGAGACAAATATTTACGGCGATCTGACTAGTTATATTTGTTTCTTAAAAAATTCTGGGTCGAAAAAGAATTGTTTGATCTGCGGCTTATACACCCGAAATTACGGTATTATTCTTTTCACCTATAAGAAAAAAAATCCACAATTGTTTAACAACTATTTTTAGACTAATTTCTGAGAAAATATTCGCAAGCTATTAAACTTGGTTTAAATAAATATATAAAATTTCTTTGTTTATATTTCTGTTATTTGAAATTTCTCATACAGAAGTAGCTAAAAGTAAGAAGTTTGTACTATGAAGTTTGTTTGAGATAATGCAGCTACTTCTATTGTGTAAGCTTTTAGTATTGTTTTAAATTATTGTATGGGAAACTGGGGTACAATGGACCACTTTTGTTAACTTTGACTAATTACTCTTAAAACATACGTTTAAGAAAACTCACATGCATGCATGTTATCTATACATTATAGTTTAGATTACATATATTCAAAAATAACAATTATGTATACTTTTTCTAATATATATTTTTAAATAGCAAGCGATAAAATGGACCATTGTACCCCATGGCCGGGGTACAATGATCCACAGCATGGGGCTCTATGGATCATATGTAATTCTGAAAAATATATAAGTATAGTACATATTTTAATAAGAAGAAGCATAGAATATATCATAATTTGTTTATTTATGTCTTAACTTCATAGATATAATGTAAGTTTAACGATTATTAAGGATAGCAAATGATACATCAAAAGATATTTGTGTCGCTGAAAGCCTGCTGCTTTCTAGTGAAGCATTAGAATCCAGAAGAATCATTACAATATCGTAAACATTTACAAGAGATTCATTAACAATATTGGAAAACATAAATACATTTTGGTTCGATTTTCTGCACATGAATCTCACAAAAACAGAATCATCCTCATTTTTTTCTATTACTAAATCAACAAAATGAGTCTGATTTATTTTTTTTGTCAAATATTTAATCAAAATGTAATTAACAACTTTTATTTTATTATTAAAATTAATATCATTCTGTGAAATTTTACCATCACTGCATTCTGTATCACTATTGAATAGAAATATTCAAATTTGAAAACATGTTATATAGATAATGTTTAAAAAATGCACTACACAACATGAATCATTAGTTTATTTACATACACAAAAATAAATTATTTATTAATTCTTAATTTCACATATAAGTTTTAATTTTAAAAAACATAGAATACAAGACTGGGGTACAATAGACCATGGTCCATTGTATCTCGGTTTCTGGTGGTCCATTGTACCCCATGTGACTTTGACGAAAAATTGATTAAAAAAAGTAGTTATATATTCAATTGTTTTACTTACAATAAATATAGTAATATATTGTCTAACCCTTTTGTTGTGCTCAGCAGTGTCTTCCAAATTACAAATCTTTAACATAAAAAGTATCATATTTTTCACTGAAAATATTTACTTTTCAATATTTACTACTGTCTCACATCAACTATCAAAAATAAAATGACTAAAATTACAGCTATGCATGTGGATTTAAATTTCTATTCACTACTGCAGGGTACCATGTATGTACCAAAATATGAAGCATTCAAAAACAGAAATAATATCAAAAATAGAGGGTGGACCATTGTACACCAGTCTCCCCTATATAAAATTTATCAGATACTTTATGGACATTATTTCATCTTTATTTATATCAACTTTATTTATATTTATTTCAGTTACTGAATTTTCGCATTTTAAATTCGAGGTCCTTTTTTAAATACATCTTCTAAATATATGTCGCAATTTCCCTAATGACTTGTTCAAAATAAATAAATTAATTAATAATAAAATAAACAAACAAAAAAATAAATAAAATAAACAAACAAAAAAAAATAAATAATAAAATAAATAAATAAATGAATAAACAATAAAATAAATAAATAAAAAACCGATTTTAGTAATATCTGCAATTATTTACCATTATTTATACTGACTTATGAGGAAACTTTCGCAAACTATTGATGCTAGTTTACGTAAATGTATCAATTTCTTTATTTTATGTTCTTTCAATTTATTATACTGACGTTTGAGTGCAGTTTTATCTTTTACTAAGTGTTGGGTAACAACATCGCTTTTGAAGGAATTCAAATCATTTTTCTAAAAGGAACGCACCTTTAATGAAAATTTTAATGAACAATAACACTCGAGAAGTTCCAGTAACGGATAAATGCAAAATGATTTTTAAATCCTTGAGGGCATTAATTTACGTTGGTAGTTTAGTTCAGCTCAGTTTTCCTTTTCAAGCTTTAAATGAAATGCATTTGTGGAATATTATTGACTCAAAATATTGATTAAAATAAATATTTCTTTCTCCGATTTACTTCAAAGATGAGATAAATCATATTAATAATTAACCCTTTGTGACCCATGAACTGTGATTTGAGAAATATTCACACACGTTAGAATGCGCAATTTTAGGCATGCAAAAACTATTTAGAACATAAAATAAAAGACTATTGACTAAAAGGTATAAATATAGAAACTTATTATTTTACGTTCTTTCAATTTATTATAATAACTTTTTAAGGGAATTTTATCTTCTATTTGGTGTCGGGTAAAAATGCCGCTTTTGAAAAAAAACTATATCATTTTTCTGAAAGTCAGTAATAAAAATATAAAATTAAAATATTCGAGAACTTTCAGCAATGGATGAATACAAAATGACTTTTGAGTCTCTCGAGGTCATTAATTTATGCTGGCAGTTGAGTTCAGCTCAGTTTTCAAGCTTAAAATTAATTCATGGAATATAACAGACTCAGAATGTTGATTAAAAAAAAAGTAAATATTCCTATCCCCGATATTTTAAAGATGAGATAAATTATATTAATAATTAACCCTTTAAAACACATAAATTGCGATTTGAAAAACATTTACACACATGTAAGAACACGCAATTTTAGGCATGCAAAAAATATTTAGAACAGAAAATGAAAAATTATTGACTAAGGAGTATAAATGTAGAAATTCCCAGGTTTTAGGTCCTTTCAATTTATTATACTTTTTAATGGTATTTTATCTTCTACTTTGCGTCAGATAAAAATACCGCTTTGAGGAAACTTAAGATATCTGCCTAAAAGAAACACATTATTAATGAAATATTTAAATTATAATATTCGAGAACTTTCATCAATGGATAAATACAAAATGACTTTTGAGGTCTTTTTAGTGCGGTAATTTAATTGGAAGTTTAGTTCAATTCAGTTTTCAAGCTTTAGATGAAATGCACTTGTAACATTATAGGCTCAAAATGTAGATTAAACTGAAAATGAATATTTCAATCTCCGATATTTTACAAAGATAAGATAAATCATATTAATAATTAAACTTTTGTGACACAACAACTGTAATTTGAAAAATGTTTACACAGATGTTATAATACACAATTTTAGGCATGCAAAAACATTTAGAACAGAAAAAAATCTCTAAAAAATATAAATGAAGTAATTTTTCTATTTTACATTCCTTCAATTCATTATGCTATTACTAGTATGAAGTACGTTCTACTATGTAGTATGTATACTATTATGTAGTACTGTATTATAAAGTTCGTGTTTGCTGTTTAAGTGAGGAGCGCCATCTATTGACTAAACTTTTAGAAGTTTTTTAAATTATTGTATATAAAATTTATAAGATACTTTACGAATATTATTTCAGCTTTATATTTATTCTAGATAATAAATTTTAAATTCGAGACCCTTTTTTGATATATCTTCTATGTATAAGGATTGCTCGAATGAAAGTGGCATTGCTATAATAACTCCGTCATTTCAAAAGAAAGATGACTACGCATGGTCTTATAGAAAAACAGAGTTCTGCGAATGCATGCAATATCGTCGGATCCAGTTAAATACATGTGTGATAGTGTGGGAGCACGTCAAAAGACATCGTTCGTATCTGTTAGCTTCATGGATGCCTCCAAACGGTATCAACACGCGGTCCTGCAATTTTTAACAGCAGAAAATGTGTGTTTGGATAAAAATGAGGTGTGAAAATATTCACATTTAAACGGGCTTTCCTTTAATATAAAAATAAAATTGACATTTTGATATATTTTGGAGGAAACTGTTCACTCAATCGATAAAAAGATGAAAACTACTTTAAATGCAATACTTATAGTTTGTTAATGCAATAAACCTCTGACAATGGAGTGTATACATAAAGGAATTCCGTCAGCTTAAAGAAAATAGAATTGCAATTATACTTGTTAACACGGAAAGCTGTCTCAATCGGAATTCCTTTCCATTCCCTAGGGATCCTGCTTATGCCGGTTTTGCTGTAATACTGAATGATCGAAAAGTCGTGTAACCCTGGAAAAGTATTTTGTTTATTAAAATACAAAAATGATTCAAATTACAAACATATAAACAAAACTGAAATAATTATAATATTCAGACAAACCTGAGTGAAAATTAGCATTATTGCAGAAAATATTGAAAATGCAGCTCCTTTTTACTTACCCATCATACGTAGTATAGGGTAAGACTTGCAATCGTTTTGAAAAAAAAAAATTGTTTTTAACGGATTTACGCGTTTTAGATAATCGTGATTACGAAAAACATGTTTTTAGAAAAAAAAAAAAAAAAAAAATGCCTTCCCTCTGTCTGTCTGTCTGTAAACGCTCTATCTCCAGAACAAATTGAAATAGACTTGAAATTTTGTATGTACTTATTATGTAAGAATGGGGTGAAGTCTATTTAATAACAGCAACCTCGATTATCCGGAACTATTTTTTCGGATTCTTGAAAAATTCGTTCTGATGAAAGGTAGGGGAGAGGGGGGCACCTTTGAAAATTTTTTCATAAAATCAATATATTTCTTACTTGAATTATATTTATTGAGTTTTAAATATTATATAATAAAAGCAACACATTTCTTCATCATATGAACCATAAATTAAAGATTTTCCAAAGAAATTAAATAAGTTGTGGGGATTTAAAAAGTTGAAAGATTTTTGTTCAAACCTGCCCCATGTATGGGTACTTTTGAACAAGCAAGGGGCACCTTTGAACAAATGAATAAAATTTTAAAATATTGATAGTTTTTATAAAAAAGTTGCATATGTTACAGAAATAAAAAGTAATATGAATAAAATTAAATAACTACATTTTGTTGAAATTACTATTTTTTTTGTTATTTAACCAAACTTAAATCCATCAAAGTTGATGTCAAAACTCATTGTTGATAAAACACAAAGTATCCCTCCAGTTGTGTTTGGTTGTGAAAACTTTTTTATAATATCCTTGAAATACATCAATGTGATATCTGATGATTCTGGAAAACTAAAATTTTTTATTCGCTACTTTTTTTAAGAGACCTGACATAAAATTCCGTTTTATCCCTTACGGAAACCAGAAATAATGTTTGGAAACCGGTTAAATCATGAATCATTATTTTGTATCTAGGATTTGCAATTATCCAATAAATGAATTTAGATTTGATTAAATTTAGATTTGAAACTTCCCATCACTGATACATACAGAGGTTGGAACCTATGTGTGCAGTAAGGGAATTGTTAGCAGTATAAGTCTATGTTCTTTGACATTCTTAATTAAAATCTTTTCACATAAAAAAATCAGAAATAATAATATTTAGATACTTTAACAACTCTTTACTTCATAGTTTTAAGTGTTCTCTTTAAATTATTTCAATTATTATTTATCACCAGTTTATTCGGTGTTTTTTTGCTGTTCAATGGTGCCCTATCACATGGAATGCAACATTAAAACAGTTTATTCAATTGGGTTGAAGAATTTGAATAAAACAAAGCTTATAAACTAAAGCTAACACCTTTGTTTAGGCACTAAACAATAAATTAAAATTTTAATGATAGAAATTTGTAAACAAAAATCTTACAACTTTATTTTTTTAAGTTTAGATTCAAGAGGAAGAAATATACGTATCTTGTTTAGACATTACTGTTCATACAAAAAAGTACAGCTTTATATAATTATTCCCTTGAAGCAGCAGTTATGTATTCCCATATACATTTTTTAAAAATAATTTATTTGAAGGAAAATATTTAGAGTGTTCAAAGGTGCCCCAGTTCAAACATGCCCCCCTCTCCCCTACATAAAAATTTTCAAACATTTTTATTTTTAGGAATGGACATAGAAGGCAATAAAATAACATAAATTTTGAATAAAGAACAAAGTCGATCGGATAATTAGTTGCTGAGGAATTTGTAATCCTGTTTTCAACATTTTTCGATTTTTTCTGACCCTGTATTTCATTCAAATTTCAATTCTAAAATATATTTTAATTGGAAATGAGACGCCTTATTCTATGCAGTAAACTGTTAATTAAATTATTAATATTTTTGGAGTTATATGGATGTTTCTTTCACGCAATTCGGTACTACTTAAGTAGTTTGGTGTTTTATGTAATTTGTCGGAATTGGTTCATCAGTAATTCATTAATAGAGCATTACATTGTATATTAAAAATATTTAAATATACGTTTCAATTTTGTTTTTGAATTGCGATTCATTTTATTAAATAATTTACACTTTTTTTATTTTCATATATTATGTTATACAGATCCATGATGGGTAAGTATTACGGTGGCCCCCAACGCCTAGTTTCGGATACAAAGACGTATGCGTTTTCTCAAATTTGAGGCCTCTACTCTTAATGTTGGAAATATTTTGTGAATGTCATGTTCAAAGTTTCAAGTCAACGATGGAATGTGGATGATTAGCAAAAACATATCTCTTTAGGTGAAAACAAATCCGATCTAAAAACAAACATTGAACCTGAGATCTAAAAAATAAGTGTTTCAACATAGAGAAGAGTTGTCTGGAACTTGCAAAAAAGCATTCGTCTTTGTAATCGAGAAAACGGACCATATTTTCAATTTCTTATGTAATAATGTTAATTTTAGCTCAATTTTCTGTCCGAGTATTTTTACTTTTTCAATTTGATTTACGTTTGAAACATGTTTATATTTTAAAAAGTAAAATATTTTTCAAGGGTTTAAAAGAAAATAAAGAAAAAAAAAGTTTTTCTTATGATATTAGGAATAATTTCAGCCTTATGCACAAATTAAAATGAAAAGGAAGAAATTAAATAAATGTTTACACGAGTTATTTTAAAACTTTTTTTAAGCTAATGTTTTTTTTTGTAGCTTTTACAGTTATGCAAATTACTTTTATCATATGAAGAGTATTATACCATTTATTCATCAGTATTATACGAGTATGAATGATACTAAATTTCCAATGCACTTTGATCTCGGAGAAAAGTACTTCTTCTGAGAAAATGCAAGTCATTTTTCTAAAAGGAATACGCCATTAATGAAAGTTTTAAAAGATAATGCACGTGAACTTTCAGTAATGGATAAATAGAAAAGAATTTTTACAGGTGGCTATGTCTATTGGAAGATTTACTTTATGCTCTTAGCTTAGCTTACCTCAGTTTTCAAGCATTAGATGAAATGCACTGATGGAACACTATACAAATAAAATATTGATTAAAAATAAAGAGACAAATGTTAATTATGTTTTCATAAAAAAAGACAAATGGAATTGAGATTTAAAATTTATCAATAACAAGTGGGTTGTGTTTAATATTTCTTTCACTTTTCCGTTAATTAATAAATCCAAATTATTAATTTATAATTGTTAAATTATTACACAGATGGTAGTACCAATAAATTTAATTGTAAAATAATTATGAAAGGAAGTTATTTATTTTAAACAAATTAAAAATATTCAAATAAAATTATTTAAATGAAATCCCAAATTTCAAATTGCTTAAAAATTCAAAATAAAGAAAATAGAGGAGATATAAATAAAATTTTAAATTTCTAAAAACGAAAAAAAATTGTTTAAACGAAATTTAAATGATGAAACATTAATAAATCGCCATAGTTATTAAAACATAAAGAAAATTGAATTCCAAAAATATTATGAATGTCAGTGATTATTTTTTACAGCGTAATAATAATAATAATAATACTATAAACCCGTAATTTGGAAAAAATAAGAAATTTATTTTAATTAAATCCATCATAGTTTGAAAATTTGAAGTTCGAGATCTGGTATTTGAACTATGAATCTTCTGTTTACTAGCTAGTTGCTTTACCTCCAAGCTATGATGTCTACACGAAAAACCTTAAAGTTAAGGGTTTTGTTTTGAAATTTAAATCGCAAAAAAGGAACGACTGACATTGATAAAATTGATTTAACTAAAGTAATAATTTTTTTTTTTTAATTTTATGATTTGTCGTGTGACACAAGATATTCAGCTGAAAGTACACAAAATTTGAAGTCTCTAGACTTATTCAGTTTTTCTGTACGGACTCACAGACAAAAGACAGAACAGAATAGGGTTTCGTGAGATGAAAGAAACCCTAAAAAAACGTTGCATTTGTACCCGTTAACACGGAAAGCTATCTCATGCGGAATTTTCCCCCATTCCCTTGGGATCCTGCTTCTGCCAGTTTTACTGTAATATTGGGTGATCGAAATCCTGGAAAAATATTTTGTTTGATAAAATGCAAACATGATTAAAATTACAAACATGCCCTAAAGTGAAAGAATAACACTAATCAGACACTAAACTGAACGAAAATTAGCAGTGTTACAGAAAGTATTTAAAGTGTAACCATTTTTTTCGGATACAAAAATGTATGCGTTTTCTCAAATCTGAAGCCACTACTCTTAATGTTGGAAGCATTTTTTGATTGTCATCTTCAAAATTTGTTTTTAAGACAACTATGGAATATGGATTGTTCGCAAAAATCTGACCTGAAAACAAACATTGAACATGAGATTTAAAAAATAAATGTTCCAACATAGAGAATAGTGGTCTCAAATTTGAAAAAAGAAGAAGAAGAAGAAGAAAAAAACCGCCTACGTCTTTGTAATCGAGAAAACAGGTCATATTTTCTATATCTTCTGTAACATTGTTAATTTAAGCTAAGTTTTGCGTCTCACTATTATTACTCTTTCAATTTTATTAATGTCTGAAGTATGTTTGCATTTTAAAAAGCAAAAGAATTTTCAATAGTTGAAAAAAAAATTAGTCTTTATTTAAGATTTTCGGAAAATTTAAAAATTATACCTAAATAAAAGTGAAAATAAAAAAAGTAAATAAATGTTTACACGAGTTATTTTAAAGCCTTTTATTGAACTAAATTTTCTTTTTGAAGCTTTTACTATTGTACGAATTACTTCTATCATATGAAGAGTATTATACCATTTATACATCAGTATTATACGAGTATGAATGATACTAAATTTCCAATGCACTTTGATCTCGGAGAAAAGTACTTCTTTTGAGAAAATGCAAGTCTTTTTTCTAAAAAACACCTTTAATGAAAAATTTAAAATATAACATTCAAGAACTTCCACACTGTAAAAAAAAATCTGTGAAGGTACTAAACATTTTCAAGGAAACTGGGATTCCAAGAACTTTTCATGTAACGAGAACAGGAAAAATTCATGTAATCCATTCTGAAACTTGAATTTTTGCTGTTACCGTTACAAGAAAAGTTCTTGGAATCCCAGTTTCCTAGAAAAGGTTTAGTACCTTTGCAGATTTTAAGCTATTGCATAGCTTTTATCGCGGGCTTTGAGCGCGGCGACCGAATCCAAAAATTCCGTAACGAGGAAAATCCTAACACATCCGTAACGAAAAAACCTAACACTCGGCTAACGTCGTTTCAGCTCGGCAGACTTTGGCATGGTATCCTTCGGTACACTTCGGCAGACAATGACGCGGTATTTTTCGAATATTTAAAGGATATCAAGTCTCAAACTTATATTTCTTATTTCAGTTACTACAAATCTATAGTTTCAATAATAAAAATTCCTGATAGAATGTGTATAGAAAAGAATCGTCTTAAGATAAAACAAGGTAGGATAATGTAGCTTTTGGTGATTGGAGACCCGCCCAATGGTGAGGATCGAAAAATTCAAAATGCTTATGACTCGCGATCTAATTTTCGTAGCGCGGCCAAATTTTGTTTGGTAATTTATTATGAGACAGTGTTAATTTTTGGTGACAGGAGACACCCACGGTGAGGGTCGAAAAAGTTAAAATGCTTATAACTCGCGATCTAATTTTCGTAGCGCGGCGAAATTTTGTTTGGTAATTTATTATGATACAGTGTTAATTTTTGGTGACAGGAGATCCCCCATGGTGAGGGTCGAAAAATTTAAAATGCTTATAACTCGCGATCTAATTTTCGTAGCGCGGCCAAATTTTGTTTGGTAATTTATTATGAGACAGTGTTAATTTTTGGTGACAGGAGATCCCCCATGGTGAGGGTCGAAAAATTTAAAATGCTTATAATTCGCGATCTAATTTTCGTAGCGCGGCCAAATTTTGTTTGGTAATTTATTATGAGACCGTGTTAATTTTTGGTGACAGGAGATACCCCATGGCGAGGGTCGAAAAATTTAAAATGCTTATAACTCGCGATTTAATTTTCGTAGCACGGCCAAATTTTGTTTGGTAATTTATTATGAGACAGTGTTACTTTTGGTGACAGGAGATCCCCCATGGTAAGGGTCGAAAAATTTAAAATGCTTATAACTTGCGACCTAATTTTCGTAGTGGGGCCAAATTTTGTTTGTTAATTTATTATGAAACAGTGTTAATTTTTGGTGACAGGAGACTTCCCCCCCCCATGATGATTGTCGAAAAAATTAAAATGCTTATAACTCGCGATCTAATTTTCGTAGCGCGGCCAAATTTTGTTTGGTAATTTATTATGAGACAGTGTTAATGTTTGATGACAGGAGATACCCCATGGTGAGGGTCGAAAAATTTAAAATGCTTATAATTCGCGATCTAATTTTCGTAGCACGGCCAAATTTTGTTTAGTAGTTTATTATGAGACAACGTTACTTTTGGTGACAGGAGACCCCCCAAGGTGAGGGTCGAAAAATTTAAAATGCGTATAGCTCGCAATCTAATTTTCGTATCGCGGCCAAATTTTGTTTGGTAATTTATTATGAGAGAGTGTTAATATTTGGTCACAGGAGATCTTTCCCCCACGGTGAGGGTTGAAAAATTTAAAATGTTTATAACTCGCGATCAATTTTCGTAGCGCGGCCAAATTTTGTTTGGTAATTTATTAAGGTATTGCATAGCTTTTATCGCGGGCTTTGAGCGCGGCGAAATTATCTAGAAATTCAGTAACGAGAAAAAAATTTAACACTCCGGCTAACGTCGCTTCAGTTTGGCAGATTTCGGCACGGTATCCTTCGGTAGACTTCGGCAGACATTGACGCGGTATTTTTCAGATATTTTGAGAATATCAAGTCTCAAACTTATGTTTTTTATTTCAGCTACCATAAACGTATAGTTTCAATGATAAAAATTCCTGATTAACCTACATGTATTGTAAGATAATAAAATTATGTTAAACGATATTAACTTCTCATTTATTCAATAAAAGAAAAAGAAATTTTTGTTATCGGTCATCACGCTCAAAATGTGTAACTTGAATTAATATCAAAGACAAAAAAAAAAAAAAAAAAAAAAAAAAAAACAAAAAAAAAAACTGCATAAATAAAAAATAAATAAATAAGTTGTATAAGTTGATAAAAAATGCTATGCAATAGCTTTACCGCGGCAGTCCCCGAGTTCCACACGTATTTATTTTTTACAGCGCAATAATGGGTAAATAGAAAATAATTTTTCAAGTAGCTGTGTCTTTTGAAGGATTTACTTTACGCTCATTGCTTACCTTACCTCAATTTTCAAGCATTAGACGAAATGCACTGATGGAGCACTATACAAATAAAATATTAATTAAACAAGTCAGAAATTGCACGTCAAGCATAGCAAATGAGGTGCGTTCGTACTATTACTAAGTTTTAAAAATATTTAGATTTTGGTGTAATAGTATGCAGTACTTCAAATATAGTATAATAATCGAAATCTTATGTGCGTCCCTGTAAATACTATCTGTTTTCTATTATACAGCAAGTAACTTGTAGCAAAACCCCAGCAATGTATATAGCTTTCGTAAAATGTGAAACAGTTTAATATAATTAAAACGTGTCCCAAGAAATTGTCGCTCTATATCATTATGTAATGGAATATTTTTATATGGCCCTGTAAATTAATAACGAATATTCTTTGTACTACACATTGTATGCATATTTTAGTATATGCTTCATAGGTACATATCAATTTTATTATGTTTGAAAGAGTGTAACATCATTAAAATGCACTTAACTGTTTTTTTCCATTGGTTGTAATGTAACGGAATTCTTTTGATTGTACCTGTAATTCAACTATAAATCCAATTTTCGCAAAATTTGAAATGACTGGACAAAATTATGCAATAGCTATACATTTTAAATTTCAAACGATCCGGATGGGTAGTTTTTGCTCTGTTACATATGGACAGATGGACGGACTGAACGATGACTATATACGTATCTATATTATAAAGGCCAAACGTATCTGTGCGTAACGCATACGTCGTTTTGCGCATGGCAACACTTTCAAATTTTAAATGAATTTCGGTATTGCAATTTTTGCTACTAAAAGTTTTCAAACTTCTTAATGTCGCATATTTTCAATTTTTTACACCATCGTGTAGGGAAAAAATGTACTTTTAATTGAACTTTGTTTGGAAACTGTACCTTAATTTGTTTTTGAAATATTAATTTTTTTGTAGCTTTTAATACCTCTTTTTTAATCGTGGCAACAGGAGTAATCCATTTCTATTTAAAGTAACAACAGTTTAATATCTATTTCAGCTAAAAGCATGAAACTTCAAGTTTTGAATCAAAATTATCAAATTAAAATGCCAGTTTTTTTAAACGTGAATACAGATGTGAAATGTACATTTGTAAATTTTGATATGGTGAAAATGATGCCGGGTTTAGATTTCACGGGAAAAAAATTCTATGATTGAGTCATAGTTGAATAAATTTTGCTTTTTATCATTTTGGAATACAAACATGAGATCCTTAATTGATAACTTTATCAAAATAACATATATTTGTTATTTTTTACACTTTACATATACGATTAAAGTTTAATTTTAACAATTTCTACAACTGAGTTTTATAGAAATAGTATTTTGTTAATTTGACGATAAATATCGTTTATTTAAGAGTTAGACTTACCAATATAAAATGCATTTTTTACTATAACTAATTTTGTAGGTTTATTACAAGTTAATGAAAAGTTCCTTCTTAAACATTTTCTTTGGTCAAAATTTGACGGGTTTTACCTAGTTTACATAATTACGAAAGCACATAAAAAAAGTAAATAAATGTTTACACGAGTTATTTTAAAGCTTTTTTTTATTTAACTAAACTTCCTTTTTGTAGCTTTTACTGTTATACGAATTATTTCTATTATACGGAAAGTATTATGCCATTTATACATCAGTTTTATACGAGTATGAATGATACTAAATTTCCAATGCACTTTGATCTCGAAGAAAAGTACTTTTTTTGCGAGAATGCAAGCCATTTTTCTAAAAGGAATACGTCATTAATAAAAATTTTAAAAGATAACGCTCAAGAACTTTCAGTAATGGGCAAATAGAAAAGAATTTTTACAGGTAGCTGTGTCTTTTGAAGGATTTACTTTACGCTCATAGCTTACCTTACCTCAATTTTCAAGCATTAGATGAAATGCACTGATGGAAGCCTATAGAAATAAAATATTGTTTAAAAAATAAAGAAGCAAATGTTAATGTTTTCACCTAAAAAAGACAAATTGTGATTTAAAATTTATTAATAACAAGTGGCTTGTATTTAATATTTTTTTCACTTTCCTTTTAATTAATAAATCCAAAGTTTTTAAATTATAATAATTAAATTCTTACATAAATGGTATAACCAATAAGTTTAATTTTAAAAGAATTATAAAAGAAAGTTACTTATTTTAATCAAATCAAAAATATTAAAATAAAGTTATTTAAATAAAATCCCAAGTTTAAAATTTTTGAAAATCCAATATTAAAAATAATTAGCAGAGATATAAATAAAACTTTAAACTTCTGAAAACACATAAAATTGCTTAAATAAAATTTAAAATACTGAATAATTAATAAATCGCAGAAGTTTTTAAAAAAGAAAAAAAAAATGAATTAATAAAAATATTGTGAATGTCAGTGATTAAGCATAATAATAACTAAAAGAATCGTGTAAAACCTTAAACTGACAGAAAATACAAAATTTGTTTTAATTAACTCCATCTTAAAATGAAAATTCCAACTTTTAGCAATGGGGTTTGAGCCTTCTGTTTACTAGCAAGATTCTTTACCTATAAGATATGATGTCTACACGAATAACGTTGATGCAGGTTCTCCTTTAAAATTAAAATCACAAAAATAAACGGATGACATTGAAAAAATTAATTTAATTAAAATATTAGACTTTTTCCAAAAGTTTATGATTTGTAATTTGACACAAGATATTTAGATGTAAGTACAAGAAATTTGAAGTCTCTGATTTATATAGTTTTTGTATACGAATTCTATGAAGGACAGAGAGACAGAGGAGTGAGATGAAAAGCGTTTCGTCACATGAATGAAAGTCTTAAAATGAGAAATATGTTTTTATAATTTTAGCCACATTTTTATGATGCCAAGAGAAATTTCAGCAATAGACCTAGTATAATTTAAAATTTAAAGCGCAGATTACTTAGATAAAACTGTTTTCGTGGCTCCTTTTAAAGTCTTTTTTAGGGCGAGGGGAAAGGGGGGGGGGGAAGAGATGCTTGTGTAATACTTGTGTTTAATAATTATAATTTTTACAGGATTTTGCTACTACCTTTAAGGACTCATATATTGGCATTTTATGACTCCCCTTCAGTTCACATGCAACTACTGTAAAATTAAAATCCAGTTGTACAGGGTGTCGAGCAAATAAGACCCCGATTTCAAAATCAAACTTTTTAAAAACAAAGATCGATAGAATTCTGCAGTAAACGGTTTATTTATCAGGTAAGCTGTAAAAATCTTATACAGAAGTTTCGAATGATGAATATTTTGAAAAGATTGTGTTCTGATTGCATAGAATATTTGACTTGACATTTTTCTTGTTTCAGATTGCTTGCAGAGAAAGAGTTTTTCGAATTACAGTACCATAATTTAACAATTTTAGAGTTAATTTTTCGAAATTTCGGAATTCCAAAAAAATTAGTTAAAAAAATTATTAAAATATCGCTCTGTACACCAAAAAACACGCTCTCTGCAAGCAATCTAAAGCAAGAAAAATGTCAAGTCAAATGTTATTTGCAATCAGAACACAATTTTTTCAAAATATTCACCAATTGAAACTTCTGTATATGATTTTACAGCTTACCTAATAAATAAATAGTTTACCGCATACTTCTATTGATTTTTGTTTTTGAGAAATTTAATTTTTAAATCGGGGTGTTATTTGCTGGACACCTTGTACATGCTACAGCTGTCCAATTAACTCTTCATTTCCCCATGCAACTACTGTAAAATGAACCCTTTAGTTTTGCATGCAACTTGTGTAAAATTAACTCTTCAGTTTTACATGCAACCACAGCAAAATTAATGTAGTTTAGAGATAAATGTTTTTTATAACACCATATTTAAAAACAAAACAGGATTTTTAATATGTCATATAGTGCGTACTGTATTCACTATAATAATAGAGTTATTATGTTCGCAAATATCATACACCTTAAAGCAGAAACATTTTATGTTATTCAAAAAATATTTTTGCATGAGCTATTTTTTTCTGATACTTTATTTCACTGACAGCTTAATATTCGTTTGACAATTTCTTGCTATTATTAATTACAATTTTCAAATATTACAAATAAACAATGAAACTAAATAAAATAAACTTAGAATAAAACATAAAAATGCTATTATGCTTGTTTTATTGTTCAATGTTATGTTTTAAATGCTTTGGAATGTTATTTTAATGAACTAGGGGGGGGGGGATATTTTTATATCCACAATGAGCTCATTAAAATTATTTCCTATTATTTTCTTTTCAAATTGTTTCTTCACAAGTTTTCTTTTCTTTCTTTATTTGAAAACATTAGTTCTCCTCGAATCGTGTTATTTGATATTTCTAAGCATTTTATTTTCTTAAATTTCAATTGAAATGCGGATTTTTTAACAAATTACTTTTGATTTTTGTGGCTTCTGAGAGAAATTCGAAAATAAAACTTCTCATAGAATACATATTTCCTTTTAAATCAGAGCTATACTACCAGGGTTCCAGTGCTATAATGATTACGGTTATTTTGGGAATTGGTATATTTTAAAAATATAATATAGTAAAATCCGCTAATCCGCAGTAATTGGAATCGGTGCCTGTTCGGATTACCCAAAATTCCGATATAAAAAAAGAGAGAAAAGATGCATGCTAAAAGAAAAAAGTGCAAGTTATAAGCATTAAGTAGTACAATAAACATGCTTTAATCCGTCATCCAAAGATCTGGCATGCTGGATAATCCATAGCGATTTTTGGAAAAAAATATAGTATTCCTTGTTTATGGCAAACTGTCGAAAATCGCGAATCTATAAATAACGCTGCCCGTTGCTGACGAGAGGGCGGGAAAAAAACATTTATGTAGATAATTTGCGAAACCAAACAGTTTAAAGAAATTTTTTTATCATTTGAATTAATTGCCTTTTGTATTTTAGAAAGTAATTTTATAGTAACTGTCTGACAAACTGATATTCAAGATCACAAGTAAGCCTAAAGTGCACGTTTTCGTTTTATATTCGTGTATCTATGTTGTATTTTTACTTTCCTGAATATTTTTTCTTACTCTGTTCGAGCTGTTTAAAGAGTAAAAAATATGATTAACTAACATTTTTTGTGTATTTCTCACTTAGATATATTTTCCCCGACATTTATCCCATAATCCAGAAAATTTCGTAAGTTGATCTTTTCAGTTAATCAGTTCAAGTATAATTTTTGCAAATAAAATCGGTTTGAATTAACCGTATTTCGGATTAGCAAGATTCGAACTAGCGTAATTCTACTATAGGCCTAGTAAATTTTCTTTCCACCATCATATTTTCGAAACGGCTGCTGCTATATTCCTAAAAGTGGTATCTAGTCATAATAAAGTAGTTATGCGGTGTTGAATGAAAACGCATACAGCGCCACCTAGTGGTAAACTGCGGAGATAACATTCGTATCTCGAAAGCGGAAAATGGTAAAGAAGAAGAGCGATTTACAAATGGGCAGAGAATCACCGATTTAGATTAATGCAGACCTTGTGGATATTGATGTGAAGAATAGAATGGTTAAAACGTGCATTTCTTTTGTCGTGATTTCTTACACTGAGACGTCACGAAACTTTAACGGAAAGAGAAATGATTACCTTTCGGACAAATGTGCATTGCAGTTGATGGTGAGAAGTTTGAACATCTCGAATAAAGGTATACTGTCGAAAATAGTTGCTTTTTTCTTACACAGTTTATTTTCTTGAATCACAGTATAGAAAATCATAAAAAATAAATGCGCGTTTTAATTTTTCTAGTCTTCGCATTAATGTCCACAAGATGTCTTCATAATAAATAAAGTAATAAATAGTAGTAATAAATAGAATTCGTATTTTTTAAATGTGTATCTCAATTTACATGGATATAGGTCCTTAAAAATGGACGTGGTAACAGCAAGCCACACATTACTCGTACGATCTCCATAGAACAGATTATGTTGCATGCCGTAGAGAGGAATTCATGTACCAATGTACTTGTCGTACTAAGATCTCGGAATAGTGTACATCGTATATTGCAAAGAGAAGTCTCACATCCATAAAATCGCCAAAGAATCCAGACTCTGTTCGCCATAGATCATCCTATACGTGTGCGTTTTGTTTGATGGTATATCAACCAATGTGCCCAATATGCTGATTTCCCGTATTATGTTTTGTTTATGTATGAGGCGTACTTCATGCGTGATGGCATGTTCAACCAATACAATGCACGTTTATATGCTCGAGAAACCCCCCCACGTTTGAGAGTGTATGCTGCACAACATCACTTTTCAGTGAATGTTTAGGTTGGTTTGGTCGGGAACTTTTTAGTCGGGCCTTACTTCTGTGTATCACAACTATCATAAGCAAATTCTCTTATCTTTTTGAAAAAGATATTATAATGATTACTTTACCGTGTGCCTCAAAATGTTCCATGCAACACATGGTTTCAAAGTGATGGGACTCAACCCCTTGATGGAAGGTATGATAAGAGACATTTTAATGATGGATGTTTAACGATGGATTGGGCGTGGTGAACTGTTAGCTCATCCCCACGCTCTCTTGATTTAAACATCGTGGATTTCTTTCTTTGAGGAGTATTTAAAGATGCTGTGTATGCAACTCTTGTTGAGTCGAAATGGATATGCTTACAAGAAATGCCTGCGCTATTGCTGATATTCAAGAAAATCGAGATATGTTTAACCAGGTCGATCTATGATTCATCTGTGTAACGTATATATCGTTTTGCAATGGTGGAAACTTTGAACATCTTTAGTAACTTATTCACGTTTCATCTCCTACAACTTATCTAATATTTATGAACAATAAATATTTCAGGTAATCTCTTTTTTTGTCCTTTTATTTATTCTACGTCTCTTATCACATTTCCGTGACGTTTTTGGTCACGGGTTTCTATGCAGTTCTCAATATTTTTAGTATGTATTCCTTCGGTAAAGTTTATCCAAGTATTTACGGCACACTCTTATAGTTCTGTAAATTATTGCTACAAGATGTCACAAATGTAAACTTATTGTTCAAAGAATAATTTTAATTCATTTCTCATATTACAACGATGAGATAATACGTTATTAGGGTAAATATAAAGTTGTTTGACAATTTGTGTGCAAATCCAAGCAAAAGAATATACTTGAATGTTATATAATTATGACACATAAGTCTGCATGCCACGCTAGGGGAGGTGTATACAAAATGCACATGCACGTCATAAAAATTACAAGAAGTCTATCATCACTACTTAAGGTTAAAAAATTTCTATTTAATATTTAAGCAGCAGAACTTGTTAATAAGATGTCTTACCGCAGAATTTGGATTATTTTTCAGAAATTAAATAGAGTGAAACGTTTCGTTAAAAAATTCTGATAGAACTGTATGCAGTCTATAAAGATAACATTAATGTAAACGTGTTATTTTGACATTTGAAAATAAATCTGCCAAGGAAGTATTAAAATTTTAAATGTCTGAAAAAAATAAAGTTTATAGTTTATCTGATTGCTAAAAATGAATATAACTGAAATTTTAACGCTTCTCACCCGTTCTCGTGTGTTTTATTACTAGAATCTTTGAAAATTACAACAATATCTTTAAAATAAGTTGTTATTCCAATGCATGAATACTTTCACGAGTCATAATATTGAGTTGGAGAAAAAGTAATTTCGCTTTTTTTCGTATTTTCCAAACTGAATTTATTTATATAAATTAAAAAAACTAATCAGTAATATATGTGCTGTTTTATTCGATGATCTTTTGCCATTTTTTTGGTAAAACCATAATTCCGTCACTGTAGAGCTTCTGAGAGTTCCGGGAAAAAAACTGAACAAGGTGGTTTTTACAAGCCTCCTTTGAAGTCAGCTTAACATCATTAAGAGAGTTCCGCAGAGGGCAAAACAAATAGTAATCGGTCGGATCTAGGTCCGAACTATACGGTACGTGCATCAAAACCTCCCACCAAGCTCTCTAAGTTTTTGCCGAGTGACTAAAGATGTGTGTGGTTTAGTGTTGACGTGATGGAAGACAACGCTTTTCCTAATGATCAATTTTGGACAGGTTTTTTAAATCGCCTGCTTTAATCGCAAGCTGTTCACAGTAGATAGTTGAATTAATGATTTGGCCAGGTTCGAGCAGCTCATGATGGACAATTCGTTTTCGTTCCCACCAAACACTCAGCATCACCTTCCTTGGCGTCAATCCAAGCTTTTGCCATTGTTTGTGAAGCTTCCACCACGATGCTTTTTGCACATTGTTGTCGTACGTGATTCACTTTCCATCACCCGTAATCATTTGTTTAAAAAATGGATTGATTTTGTTCCGTTTCAGTAGCAATTCACAAATGAAAACTCTATCCATTAAATTTTTCATTGTAAGTTCATGGGAAACTCAAGTATCGAGTTTCTTTTGGCATTCAATTTTATGTAAATGTTTCAAAAGTTTTTTATGGTCAATGTTTAGTTCCATAGCAATGTCGCGGGAAGAAATATGTCAGTCTACCTCGATTTTTCTTTAAATGTCATCGTCTTTTTCAACGAGAGACTGGCCAGGAAAAGGTTCATTTTTAACGAGCAAACCGATTCTGACTTTGGCGTTTACTTAAGCACCGATCACCATAAACACCACACAATTTTCGATGACCTGCACCGCATTTTTCATTTTTTGGAAATAAAAAACTAAAATGTGACAAAAATGATGTTCTGGAATCTCCATTTTTAAAACGCAATAACTTTTGACTGATTAAACAGATAACGCTACCTTTATTTATAAAATTTTTTAGAGATTGTTACCTTTCAAACGCTGTATAGTATGGCAAAATTGAGTAAGTATTACTTGAGATATGCGACATTAAAGCTATCTATTGGGAAAAAACGAAATTACTTTTTCCCCAATCCAATATTATGGCATATTTTATGAATAATTTTAAAAGCATTTCTAAAAAAAGTAGTGACTGAATGCGACATTGTGGACTTTAGTTGAAAACTTAACGAAGAGCAATAAAAAAATAACATAAAGGATTGAAGTAACTGGTTCAAGTTCTTACAAGAGATCAAATTCATCTCTAATATTAAAAAGAAAGATTTTAGAAAACAAATTGACAAACTGACAATATGGATAAATGTATTTATCTTAACTACTCTTTTTTAAAATTTGTTACTTCAATTTTTCGATAAACTGCAGATTATAGTTAGTCAAATTATCGGAATTGTAACTGCAAAGTTTCTTACACGTTTGCGTGTGTTTCGATAGTAGCATCCTTGGAAATTGGAACAATATTGTTAAAATGATAAGCCACAAATCATTTTAACTCATCCAGTTGATGGACTGGATTACCATAATACAGAAATTGCTATACGAGTCATACTATTATGTCGTATTTGATGAATAATTTTAAAAGTATTTCTCAAAGATATAAAGTGGCAGAATATAAAGCTTTGTGATCATTATGAGCAAACTTAACAAAGGAAAAAAAAAGGGTTCTATTTGGTTATCCCCGTCGATCAGAAAAAACATCGCCAAACTATAAGATTCAATGCCAATAATAAATGGTCGTGAATGTCGCATTCAATAACATTAAATGCGATACACAAGTTTAAAACGTCATCAAGTAATTTTTATTGCCACTTTTTATTAGTATTTTTATTAATATTCTACTAAATTTTTGTTTTTTCGTTATGTAAATGCAAATTATGTCAATATGTATATTTTGGTTATCAGTTTGGCAATTCGTGGTCGACGGGATAACTAAGTAGTACCAAAAAAAAAAAAAAAACAACAGATTTGATAAACTGGTGAAACATTTATTTGATCCAGTTCGTCTCTAATATTTGAAAATGTGTTTAAGAATACAAATTTACACGCTGTCGATAATAATTAATTATTTAAAAAACTGTTTCTCGAAATGCGTATTTGTTGAGTTTTTCCTTAGTATCCACAATGCCCTGTGTTTTCTACCACATTTGTGCTTCTTTTATTGTACTGGATATTATGCATTTTCTAAAATTTTATTTTAAAAATGTACCGTTAATATTACTACAATACATGTGGGGTGTGAAATAAATTTTTTGCTGAAAAGCTGGTTAAGATAAAATGATACTTTTAAATGCGGCTCGAGAATGACTAAATTTCGAGCATCCCTACTTTGAAAGTAAAGAGGAATACAGATTTTTATAAATCAGTACTCTCAGAACTATTTATTAACAACTTCATAGAAATGTAAAACAGTAATACCGCTTTAGAAATTATACTGTCGAAGTACGCCGTACAGCATTCTACTGGCGTAAATGATTTTTAACAGTTCCTTTTATAACAAGTTGGAAATTGCACGTGAAGAGTAGCAAATAAGGTGTATCGTACTATAAGGATGTTTTAATAATATTCAGATCTGGATGTTATGGTATACAATACTACGGATATAAAAGAGGATCCTAAACATTTTGTGTGTCCCTGTAAATAATATCTGCTTTCTATTATACAGGAAGTAACTTGAAATAAGTCTCAGCAACGTACATCAATTTTGTAAAATATGAAATAGTTTAATATAATTAAAACGTGTCATAAAAAATGTTTCTCCCTATACCATTATGTAATGGAATACTTTTGTGTAATCCTGTATATTAACAACAAATATTCTTTGCACCGCAGATTGTACAGAACGCATATTTTAGTATATAATTCATCAGTTTTAATATATTCGAAAGAGTGTAGCACCATTAAAATGCTCTTAGAACTATTTTTTTCATATTGATCGTAATGTAACAGAATGTTTTGATTATCCATGTAATTGAACTATTCATCCGATTTTCATAAAATTTGAATTGGCACGACCAAATTATGCAACAATTATAAATTTTAAATTTCAAATTATTCAAATGGGTAGTTTTTGCTCTGTTATCTGTGGACAGATGGACAAACAAATTTTTTTTATTAAACTGTAAGCATACTAAAATTTTATCTGTACACTGTAATGAAAAAAAAAATGTAAATCTACAAAAATCTGTATGTTCACTAAAGTTTTATCGGCATCTCAGGCTAATAGCATTAATTTTTTTTGTTGTTGTTGCAGTTATATAAAAATATCCAGGTACATCAACTTCTTAGAAAATTCTTACTAATATTGTAGTAGGGTTTGAAATGTTGTAAAATGCGGGTCCAGCTGGATTGATGTGCTAAGTTTGATCTTTTTGTTTTATTCTGCAGGTTTTGACATGTAGATTTCAAATATCTTAGGTGCCATTTTTTTCTTACACATTTTTGAGGGGATTTTCAAGATGGCGTCCAAGATGGCTGCCATTCACTGACTTGTTTAATATTTGAGGCCTATTATTGATCAGTATGTCAAATTATATGTTTTCGGAGTCCAAAAATGCAAATCTGTAATAAAATTAGGAATAAATTGAGTTTTTCAAATATTTTAAGCGATAAGATGCAAATAAAGCACAAAAATATGAAAAATCATCAGATATACTAGCGTTTTTTCAACCAGTTATACACAACCAAAATATTTAAATGAAATAACATAAATAACTGAAAATATTTAACAGAATTTATAAAAACAGTATTTATATGTATATAGAGTACTGGAATATTACGTGTTCTCTCTTGAATCGCTCTTATATCTGTCATTGTATTGATAGTCCTGTATTGTTATGTCACTGCATTTGCAAAGGGTAGTACAAACGAGAGAATTTTTTAAACAAGAACATTTCCCAACTGTACACGTTTTCTTACACTCACATTTCAAAAGTTCAATAACTCATTTGGGCCAGTTAACTCCAAGCATTTCAGTAGAGGCATTATAGGTCGAGGATTTTTCTAGCCCTTTCCAGTGGTGCAAATTAAGTTCGATAGTAGAATATGTAGCTTCAGTGCTTCAAGGGTTGATGGTAATTTCTTCCACTCGAAACTTTTAATTCTGTCATAGTAACACTGAAATCCTTGAAAAATTACAATTTTTTAAATAAATGAAGTGCGTGAATTTTTCAAATAACAGCAGAATGAATAATGGATAAACATTAGGTTCCCCAAGTTCTTGAAAAAACTGTTTTAATACCATTATCAAACTGAATATTTATATACACTTTTATTCACTTCTTTTATGAAATGCCTATAATTTTTTTCCTTTCTGTCTCCACCAGTATATTATTGTAAAACTAGTAAACTTTTGCTTTTATAAGCACCTATTGCTTGACAACTTTCAATAAATTTAATTTTTCTGTATTTGTTGCCTCGGCCAGTAACAGAACTGATTTCACTGTTTACTAGATGATTTAGCATTGAGCTAATCGGCAATATGAAACTGTCAGTATCTTGAGAAAATACATCGATCTCATAATTATCATGATGGTTCACTAGATCAAGTACATGATAAGATACAATGGTGTCTGCTTCTTCATGTGTATGATCGTATAATTCTGAATCGAAAACATTCGCGTGGTTGATATATGCGTTATTGCCAAAAACGACAACAATTTTTTTCCTCACAAGCAGCAAAAACCTGTAGTAATGTATTCCCGAGATAGATCGTTAGCTGTGATTTTGTTCTTTAAGGGAAAAAACGTTTTTAATGACACCAATGTTATGTTGGTACTATTTGTAAATCTAAGAGATTCTGTCGTTTTCAACCATTTCATGCGAGTTTGCTCCTTGAATAAATGCTCAAGGTATTGGTCAAATATTATTTTCTCCTCAGAATATCTGTTTATCATTTTCATAATGATCTCTGTAATAACATTAGCAAAGTCTTCACACGTTTTCATGGCTGGTATGTCTTTTACTGATTGTACGACTGTCATTCCCTCTATAATACACATTTTTTTTTTTTTTTTTTTTTTTTTTTTTTTTTTTTATCGGAGAAGAAATCGATGGTTCTAATGATTGAAGTATGGGAGAACAATTATATTGCTCTATTTCTGCAATAAAAGAACTTTTGTCAGATGGAATATGAAGATATCCATCAGATAAAAATAATGATCTTATTATTACACTAAACTCGTAGTGTCCTATTGCATCTTTTAGGTTTGTAGTCATTTGAGGTCTGGATTCCATAACAACATGGAATGAAAATGAGCAAGAAGTTGCTTTTCTTCTTGAATTTAAACCAATTGATCACCAACCTTAAATGCAGTCTTCTTCTTATAAGTACTGAATGTTTTTAATTTCATTTTTTTATTCGATACCAAAATGACTTCTGAGCATGTTCATTTAGTAGTTTATTTTATAAAATCTTCAAATTCCAATTGGTCTTTTTTGTCACGATTCAGAATATCATCTTTCGCACATGCTGAAATTTTTATAGATGATGCAATATTCATTAAAGTTGTATTATCTTGGAAAGTGCATTCTCCACAATGATTCCGAATACTTTTCTTGACGATGTTGCATTGTGAAAAATTCCTAATGACATGGAGGTCTAATGTTGATTGTGCCTCTTAAGCTGCTTAGAGAGATCATTTGGATGTTTCAAAGAAACTTGAGAAAATGAATAATACTTCTGGTTTCACACAAGAAATACCTTTCGACGACGCTTTTATTCTGAGTTAGACCAAAGACCAATAACACCACCAAAGTTCTTCAGTTCTTTGATTTTCTGTTCTAACAAGGAAGGTCTCCATACAGGCATACTCAGAAAAATCTGAAAAAATTACAGAATGTTCTTCTCATATAGTTATATATGTTTATAAAAAAAATTTCGGCTGAACCTCCTTATAACGTCCGTAAAAAATAATAAAAATTTCGTTTATTTGGCGATTTATCTCCGGTTGGCGAAAAACGAAATTTTGAAAAATACGCTTTTACGCTTCGAATACTTTTTAAAGAAAAAAATTGTCAAGTCCGTTACTATACAAAATTATTGAAAATACTCAGCTTTAAATTTATTAAATTTCCTAAAATCAACTTACTTTGAAATGACTTATGTTCCTAAATTTCAAGACAAGATATTTATCAATAGTACTTAAAGTAAATTGAAATGAGAGACCGTTTTAGCTACAAGATTTTGATCACATAAAATTATACAAAAACTTTTTCAAATAATTGCACTATATATTCATGTAAATTATTAAATTTTAAAGGAATTGCATGTTCGTTTCTTAGTTGAATAAAAAATATAAGTAGAATGGTGAAATAATGACAATAATAAAAAAACCTTGCGGTATCAGACTTGACATTTGGTAACGGACTTGACACTATATTGAAAATGGCTGAAATATATCAAAATGTTTAAAACGATACGAGATTTTCTCCGATAGGTTTCTGTAGTAAGTTATATGAATTGTTTGACAGTATTTCATTGAAAAGGTATTTGCGTCACTGTATAGGCATGCATAATTTTAGAAAAAATTCTGTTACATCATCATAAAGAATAACTATTATTTTTCAAATCATTAAAAATCTTTTTTTTTCAATCTCGAATAGATCTCTCAATACCGTAATAGTCAAGTGTTATAATTACTGAAGTTTTAGTCACTGCTAGTTTAAAGGAAATGATGCATTCTGTTCTGAAATTCAGATATTGTCTATGTCCAGGTATTTTGCTGAATGGTGTCATCGTTTCCATTATTATGAATAGCAAGAAAGTGTAAGCATTTATGAATTTCTTGTTCGATGGTAAATTGTAGTGTTGGATAAATTGAGTTAGCTATTTGTAAAATTAAAGGAAGATTGAGATCTTCAGAAATTACAAACACATCATCGAAAAAACATCTTTTCTGAACAATATCTCATCTTCAGATCCCAATGCCCCATATCCCATAAAATCGCAGCATTTAAGATTTTTAATTTGACTCCTTCGCTATTGCAATAATGAAAAACTATTCGAGATTGAAAAGAAAAATATTTTTAATGATTTGAAAAATAACGAATATCCTACAAGATGGTGTAACAGATTTTTTTTTCTGAAACTATGCATGCCTATACAGTGATATCTCTTCCTATTCAACGAAGTACTATTAAGTAATTCATAGTCATGGCTTAACCCGTCAGTAGTCGCGTGTCGGTCTTTTCGCCGCCCGAATAACTTAACTTCTCTTAACTTATATTACAAATACAACGGAGATCTACCATGCAGCTGACTTTGAAGCTTTTTCGACCACTTTAGTGAAGTAACAGGACACCTCTGTTTTTATTTCATGTACATTTTTAGAAACAAAGTTGAAATCGGCGAAAAAGTCTACGTAAAAATTACTAATGTGAGTTCGTTTTTACTTTTTCCAATCACTCCAGATCTCATGAATAAAATGCATAAGTTAAGAAAACTGCAAATTTATATCTTCGTTGTAATGTTATTTTCGTATATTAGGTGAAAATTATTTCTTATTTCACATATATGGTATATGGGGGGCTAGCGGCGAAAAGACCGATCGCGACTAACGACGTTGTGAAAAAAGTCGCGACTACTCGCGGGTTAATATAGAAACGTATGGCGGCGACAATTTCGCATCATTTAAAACTTTTTTGATATATTTACATCGTTTATTCCACAAAAATCCTGACAATGCTCCCTCAATAACTTCAAATACAAGTAGGATAGTTCTAAGAAATGAATAATATATTGAATCCCAAAACAGTGTGAAGAAATATAATATATTCGAGATAGTCTTTTCTGGAGATACGGCTAAAAAAAGCAAACAGAAGAATGGCTTTAAATTAAAAAAAAAACTCTAAAATTGTAACCCACTATATAGAAACAGATCATTTTGTAGACTTTCAGATGGCCAAGGTAATGAAATCCGACTGCAAAGTATACAAAAGCCGTGATTTCCTGGAGGCATGGTTTACCAGAATATCGCCAAATACCCTCAATAAAGCTAGTTTCATCCCACTAAAATATACTATCTTAATTCTACTCAATTCTCCGTGTTTAATTGTTTCTGGCTCGTGGCTATAACTACAAGTAGAATTATCTTATATTTAGTGATTATGTGTTATTTACATTGCTGAAGAGGAGCTTTAACTAAGATCAAAACACTACATGTTTTGATTTTGAAATTACAACTTTTTAACTATTAAATTGCCTATATTTTTATAATTAATTTTAATTAATTACGAACAGACGTAATATCTTTTTTATTTTAACCACAGATTTTTTCAGCAAAAAACGGGAGTCTGTTGCATGCTTTTTTGTTGCAGTTCTAGGTATCCCAGTTTTCTATAAAATTCTTATCTTATAAATTTTTTATTAAGTGCATATAGATATTTGGAGTATGTATGCTTTTACAAGTTTGTTCATAGTCATAGCGAGAAGATGCTCTGTTAACTGACTTTTAGTTTTATTCATTTATGCACAATAGTGCGTAAAAGTTTTATAGCAAATCAATTTCAAAAGGATTATTTTTAAATCCCTTTTCTCTAACTAATTTTCAGACAAATTTCGTTTCTGCTTCATTTATGAAGTAATAATATTTTATAAACTTTCTGCACTAGTTTATCTTTATCCAGTTATGTGATCAAAACATGGAAGCATGATTTCCATGTCTTGTCATATAGCATAAATGTCAACGAGAATATTAAAATAAATGACTGTAAAATATTATGATTTTCTATTGTTCAACAGCTTGGTACAAGTTTTGTTTTCAAGACATGTAATTTTCTGTCAATGATATTTTGACATAATTATATCTCCATCATTTATGTAAGCCTAGCTTAGGTATGCTGTTAGGCAATTTTAAAATTTACTTGAAAATGTGATATTAAATACGAGCAATAAACGTATGTTTTATGATTTATGCATGTTTTATGTATGTAAGTATGTCATGGCGCCTTAAATATATTTTTCTGCACTTGATAATCTGTTATATCTGAAAACAAAATCATTTTTAATTTGAGATTAAAACAACTTTTCCACGTTATGTTTTTAAACCAAGTAAATATTTTAAAAATACATAAAACTAAAAGAATGGGAATCTAAATTTTCATTATTTTGAAACATAAATTTTTCCGGAAAGTTATGATTGAATTTAATAATTTAGGTGGATAGTATACCTCAAAATTGATAAAAAAATCGATTTTTGTTTTAGGTAGCTTTTATTACAAAAAGTAAAAAGCTACCTATTGCAGCCGTCCGGACGAAAGCATTTTGGTAGAATTTTGGTATATTTTCACCGATCTTGACCCCCCCACTCCTAAACCACCCTCCGTTCAAATGTTGACACACATACACACACACACACAAACACACACACACACACACACACACACACACACACACACACACATATAAATATATATATATATATCTGTTTTTTGTCATGCTGTAACTATCATATTTATGAACCGATTTGAACGAAACTTGGTATGTCCATAGTACATACAAATGTGTCGACCGAGTTCGTTAGCCAGCATCATCTGCCATCTTGTTTCAAAATGGCGGCCATTTAAATTCTTTTTTTAATTTTAAATTTAAAATTAATGTGAAAAAAATAAAAGTTGGAAAACATTTTTCTTTTATGTGTTAGAACTTAAAATAACAATTCCAGAACACTTTTTATTTTGTTTATATTTTAAAAAATGACTGAGTTATAGCATTTTGAATTTCTAGTATAGCTGACATTTTGAAACGATCTGATATTTGTCACGTGATAACACCCGTATTTATGGATCGATTTGGTCTGATTTTCGTCACGTGATAACACGCGTATTTATAAACCGATTTGGATGTAACTTGGTGCGTACATAGTACATACTGACGTGTGGATCGAGTTCGTTGGCCACTTTCATCCACCATCTTGTTTCAAAATGACAAAATATTAAATATTTTTTACAAATTTAAATTTTAAAGTTAAATGCAAAAAGTTAGAAATTGAAAAATATTTTTCTTTTGTGTGTTTTACCTTGATACAAAGATTCCAGAACATTTTTTGTTTGATCTATATCTTGAAAAATGGCTGAGTTCTAGCACTTTCAATTTAAAGTGTGGTTAGCATTTTGAAACAGGCTGAAATTCGTCACGCGATAATACACATATTTATATACTGATTTGGATATTAACTCTGTGTGTACATAGTATATACCAATGTCTTGACTGAGTTCTCTGGACAACGTCACCCGCCATCTTGTTTAAAAATGGCAGGCATTTTAGTTTGTCAAAAATCTTTTAAATATAAAATGATGTACAAACAAAAATGAGATATTGAAAAAGACTCTTTTTAAAGTGTTTTATCTCAATAACGAATTCCGGAGTATTTTTTGCTTTGTCTTTACCTCAAAAAACGCCTGAGATATAGCAGATTAAATTTCTAATGTCGGTGACATTAAAAAAAAAAAATCAATTTGCCCGCGAAATCACTCCTATATATTAATCAATTTCGATGTGAGTCTGTATGTACACATGAAATAAGATTTCGACCAAGCTCATTGCTTTGTTTTATTTATCATTTTGGTTTAAAATAGCACACACTTCATGACATCGTGGAATTTGACCACCCTATAAATCGCTTAAAATAAAACCAGGTTGAAAAAAAGATGACTAATTTCTAAAAAATCCGATCAAAATTCAGTTATGGCAAAAACTAGTATTCAATCTTATATAATCGGGCTCCATTAATTTGAGCTTACTATATTTGAATAATACAACTAAATTTAAAATAAATAATTAAATAAATAAGGTATATGAAAGCTAACTCTTCCTCCCGGTACTGCCGGAAGGACTTTTTAAATGTTGAATGAATTGTTTTATTGTAAATATTTTGACGCTCCATTTTTACCCATACGGTATAATCAATCAGGGTAACTTTGACCTATCAGGGTAACTTTGGGCCAAGAGAGCGAAAAGATTAAATCTGCTACATCACTTGAATTAACGGCAAAGGTTTGGTCTTAACATATAGATAGAAGCACTAGCGTGAGTTTGGCAGCTCATTGGAAATCATTTGTCAAGATTTCACCATGGCAGAATGGACCAAAGTTTTGTAAACGTGGAACAAAGTTACGCTGATTTGTGCGAAGTTACCCCGATTGACTGTAATTACATCACGAGATATAATAAATTTTGATAGCACAAACAGCTCAATTCCCCCCTGTTCATATTTTCTACACTTTCATGTTTGAAAAATGCTAAGGCCTCTTTTTTAATTTGAGATAGAGATTTAAATTTTTTTGTACATGTTTTTAATAATATATATGATAAATCTGCACATAGAAATAATCTTCAGGTTATTATTATTTTTAAATAAAAGGATTCGAAGATTTGTTACATTTCATCGTTTTACACTATCTATACCAGTATATAAAAAAAGTATGCAAAGATGTGCTATATTTCATCATTTACGCTACTTATATCAGTAAAAAAAATTATTAAATATGGCTAAAAATCCATGCGCAGCTTTGTGTAATACACACTCAAAAATCGAAAAAAGCAAATAATAATAATTGGCCAGAAATATTAATATTTAAGAAGGTAGTAGGGATATTTAAAAGTTAAAATTTTCTTAAACTGCTTAAAAAATCTAATTAGATGTACAGATAAAAATCCTTTCTGTATTTTTAGTTGAACGTTGAACAACAATGAGATCACAATTTAAGATTTTTGGAATTTAACAGTTTTTATTATTTATAGAAAATGTGATTAATGATAAGATTCCAGGTAATGTAACATCATATTTAATAGAATAATTAATATTGAGGAAAAGCTTCCAATAAATGAATTTCACTCCAATATACTATCTAATTCCAATAAAACAGTTCAATATATTTTTAATGCAGCTTAAATTATTAAAGTCAACCATAACTTTTCAGAAGTATTAAGCTTCAAAACAATGAAAATTTAAATTTTCATTCTTTTAATTTTATGTACATATAAAATATTTATTTGCTTTAAAAGCCTAATGCGCGAAAGTTACTACATTATCTTAAAATTAAAAATGATTTAGTTTTAAGAGATACTGTATTACCAAGTAGAGAAAAATATATTTAAAATGCCGTGGCAAGTTTAATATAAACGTATATTTATGACAAGTACTTAATATCATATTTTCACAAAAATTTTATAATTGAATACAGCATGCCTAAGTTAGGTTTGAATATTGATCGAAATATAATTATGTCAAAATATCTTAGAGAGAAAACTGCATGCCTTTAAAACAGAAGACATACTGAGCTTTTTGAAAAGCGGAAAATCATGAAATTTTATAGCCCCTTATTTTAATACGCACATTGACATTTATGTTATATGTCGAGGAGATGGAAATTTTGCTTCCACGTTTTGATCACATAACTGGATAAAAATAAACAAGTCAAGAAAGTTTATAAAATGCTTTTGCTTCGTAAATGAAGCAGAAAGTGAAATTGTTAGAAAGTTAGAGAAGGAGGAGGATTTAAAAATAATCCTTTTGAAACTGGCTCGATTTAAAACTTTTATGCATTACAGCGCTGATATGAGTAAAATTAAAAATTAATTAATGGAATATCTTTCATAACTTTAAATGTGGGCAAGCTCATAAAAAGCATTCGCATTACGAATTTATTCAGGGTGTCCATTCTCAAAGGTGTCCAATGGTCAATTCCTAAACCGTTAGTTATAGATATATAATTCCAGTAACAAAAAATGTTTTAAATGAGGTTAAAAAATATTTAAAAAACGATTTAAGCTAATCAAAACATTTCTTCAAAAATGAAGAAATTTAATAATGAATAATTACATTAACGAATAATAAACATAATAATTTAAAAATTTTTATAGGTAACCCAGTCCTATAAGTTATATAGTAATATTTTCCTATTCCACTGACGAGTAAGGCAAAAGAAGTTTCGTCCACATAACATTAAATTTCTTCGAGCTATGAATCTTTAAAAATAAATGATTTATGCCATTTTTCTACATGTGAACACAAATTAGCTCAGCCATGCTTTGAGGGTCTTATACACTATATTGCCATTGATTATTGGACACTTGCGATTTTAGACATTTTGTCAAATATCTAGAAAAATACATGAGGAATCATCTCGAAACTCTTAGTGTATAAATATAATAGTATAAGTCATACATCTCCTTGAAGAATTTTTCCCGAAACTCCATAGGGGACCGTCAACAAATTAAAAAAGAATGAATATCTTTTGAATAACCCTGTCAAAACTAATGTAGCAAAAGCGCTCAAACTCTAGATTATGATTGAATGCCTTATTGTAATACGCCTTGTTCATTTTTATGCAAATAGCATGCATACTTGCAGAGTAATTAAGGTTTTTATAAAAAGGGTCCCAAATTTTTCCAAGTTTTTTCCTTATAATTTTCAGAGTTCTTAATATAAAATAATATTTTTTTCAGAAAATATGACAAACAACATTGCACACAGTACCCTGTAATCAGAATTAAAAAATAATGAAAATTGTATACAAAATGAGTTGGTTTACTAAATAGTTTTTTACTGCGCATGCGTCAACGGTATCAAAATTTCATTTGCATATTATGTTAGCTAAATGTATAGAGCAACTTTTGTGAAAGTCACAAAATCATAACTTGAAAATTCTGAAAATAATCGCCAATTGAATAAGTTGAAAATCCGTTATTCTCAAAATGAAGCAAAAACAAGAGGGGTTGTATCCATATATCCATTGATTAGTGTCAATATAGAATACACAATACAGGATGTACTACGACATTTGGATAAAATCCCTCATTTTTTTGCTTCATTTTGGAAACAGCGGATTTTGTCCTTTTTCTATAGACGATTACTTTCAGAATTTTCAAGCTATGATTTTGAGACTTTTACAAAAGTTGCTCTATACATTTAGCTAACATAATATGCAAATGAAATTTTGATATCTTTGACGCATGCGCAGTAAAAAATTATTTAGTAAAACTACTCATTTTTCATACAATTTTTATTATATTTTAATTCTGATTACAGGGTACTGTGTGCAATGTTGTTTGTCATATTTTCTGAAAAAAATATTATTTTATATTAAGAACTCTGAAAATTATAAGTGAAAAACTTGGAAAAATTTGGGACCATTTTTATAAAAACCTTAATTACTCTGCGAGTATGCATGCTATTTACATAAAAATGAACACAGTGTATTACAATAAGGCATTAAATTATAATCTAGAGTTTGAGCGCTTTTGCTACATTAGTTTTGACAGGGTTATTCAAAAGATATTTATTCTTTTTTAATTTGTTGACGGTCCCCTATGGAGTTTCAGTAAAAAATCTTCACGGAGTTGTATGACGTATACTATTATATTTATACACTAAGAGTTTCGAGATGATTCCTCATGTATTTTTCTAAATATTTAGTAAAATGTCTAAAATCGCAAGTGTCCAATAATCAATGGCAATATAGTGTATACCAACTGTTAAAAATATTCAAAGAACCCTTTTCACGTGAATCAGCACTTTGAAAACAACCGTACACGTATTACAATTAAGTTAACCTTTATAAAATTTCAATTCCTTATCTTTTATTTTGTAGGAATTTGCGATTGTTCCTTTTCATAATTTCTTTGAACAAGAATTATGATATTTTTGTAAATTTTTATTTAGCTTCCCTGATTGTACGTATGTTTTTCCAGTTCAAAATTTGTACTCGAACGTTAAATTCCTTTCAAATATTCGATCGAGATTAAATTTGACTTGCTGAAGTAAATCCGATGACAATCAGATGTTATTATAATTTTCAGTGATTAACATTTATACTTATTTTACACACACAAAAAATTTCGCATAGTCACACAAAAATTTTCGCATAGATTACCGTTCAGAAATGTAAGACAAAGTTTTAGATTAGATAACTCAAGTCTGTGATGGTTAAATTTTTTAACTTTTATGTAATTTTTAGCACCGAAACCTAAAATTATCTTAATTTTTAACCATCATGTCAGGATATTTCACAAATCATAAATTGTTAAAAAAAAAATCAGATATTGTAAAATAGAGGAGATGGCTGCGTTTTTTAATTTATCATATGTGATTTTTATGTATTAGTTTGTCCAAAAAGATAAGCATAAACGATGGAAATTTTCATAAAGGCTATATTTTATTGAAAAACGCGTGTTCCAATATGTTGAACAAATGCTCTTCTATCTTTCCGGTAATCTAATAACACATTCTTTTCAAATCTGTTTTTATTTGGTGGCAAAATACTTACCGAAGTGATTTTTTATGTCAATCAAAGAATTCATTTTTTTTGGGGGGGGGGGGCAGTGAACAGAACTTTTGAGAGAAATAAACAAATAGTAGTCGGACGGAGCAATCAATATTTTCTATTCTGTACAACTCTTTTTTTTTTTTAAATCTTATCCTAATCTTTTTATCGTTAACTTAATTCAGCACTGAGTGCATAATCAAACTTCATTTGTATAAAATTAAATTCAACGTAGTAACAATATATATATGGGTGATTCTACGATAAGAGGTTCAAAAAATAGAGAATTCGGCCAAAAAGTAAAGTTTGAGTTTGATCAAAAACCTTTAAATTATGATTTTTGTCCCATTTATTTACTTTTTCATTTTAGGGGCAAGTCACTTTATACATATTTTATAACTTTTTCTGGTCAGTGACTCGCTCCCCTAGCAGTTATCTTGCCAGGGGAAATACGGCAGGAGAGAGACATTTTCATGTAAATTCAAATTTTTTAACTGACTGAATTAGTTTTTGGGTTAATTGTGTATTTCACTTTAATTACTACCGTATTGTTTAATTAGGGCAGTAAATGCAATTGAATTAAATGAATATTATAAGTTTTATGACTTACCAGGGGAGATACACGATCACCGTGCGAAACCACTACACCGCACAATCAAATCGCAATAACTAAAAATGGCGACGCTTAAATGGCTTGCGCGTTTAGTATTGCTAACTTCAAGCCAATAGATGTCCTTAAGCGCTTCTTCCGATATAGCCATCCTTGAATTTATATTTGTTTCAGCGGAACGAAATTTGACAGGGTAGATACACAAAAAAAGCGGGACAAAAGTTAATTTTAAAAATTATTTGAAATTAACAAAATTATTTTATTTTTTATTTTATAATAAGTAAAATTACTTAATATTACTTAATATTAAGTAAAATTACTTAAATTCCAATTAAACATACTTTAGCTAAGCATCTGACGGAAAAAATATATGTATTGTATGAAAGTTAAATTGAAACCGGCAAAGGGACATGCCAGGGGCGAGACTTTTTTAGACTTTGTAAGAAATTTCAGAAAAATGTGTTTTAATTAGGCATTCAATCGTGATGTTATTTAATAAAGTATATTAAGATGATGCGATTCATTGCAAAAGATTGCAACATATAGAATAAAAAATCTGTTTTAAACGGATTGCCGTACAAATTACCTCTTATCGTAGAATCACCCATATATTTTTAGAACGTAGATAACATTAAAACCATTGTCCAAAGTTTTAACTCGGTATTGTACTAAGTGCGCTTCGAAAGGTGATCGCAAATCTGCTAAATCGTCTTTTTCCTTGCCGAGTTTTTCTATATATGTTTTTAGTTATCTTTTAAAGACACGGGAAAATGTATTGGGTATTGGGTGTATTGGGAGACTTACCCAAAGCAAACTAGTCCCGAATCCCATAGTATTTATGTGATTAATTCTAATTAAATAAGCCTGTTTCTAATGTTTGAAATTTATTGCTTTTAAACTGGTACTAAGCATTACATTACACAAATATATCATTGAAAGTTATTATCTAGGCTTTAAAAGATGACCGTACATAGAAAACGCCGCCCCTGATATATACAAAATTTGCACTCTTAATATGTAGAAATAATATAAAAGATACATACAAAGAAAGTGAGTTTCAAAAGTACGTAATTAAATTTGAATTATAATGCAATGTACATATTTATTCATAGGTTCAATGCTTGCAAAATAAACATGAAAGGAATCAAACAATTTGATATGTATTTACTATTTGCTCCCAATTAAAAAGGAAATCTGCATGAAAAAGAGAAATGATATTAGTAATGAGTATGACTCTCTAAGAATTCTGCTAACGGCTGGTTTAAGAGATACAATAATCAATACTGTTGAGACTTGTACACACAAGGGATATTTATTTATACAGCTTACAAAATACAACAATCTTATACTGACTGAAATAGAGTAGTAAATTCGGTTTATTTGACGTCTGCTGCAATTTATACCCTCTAAAGATGCTTAGTACATTAAAAAAATTGAGAAGTGTAGTATTATTAGTGGAATATTTCTCAAATTAAATTTGTTTGTTGAATACAAATGCTAATAAATTTTAAGCATAAATTGAAACAAAAGTTATAAAAATAAATGTGTTTATCAAAATAAAGTTGTGGAGACTTCTAAACCGACTTAATAAAACTGAAAATATAAACCACTTTAGTTTATAATTTTCTGAAAGCAAGTAATTAAGTTTGTCGGAATAATTTGTTTGTTGACTTTTTTGTGTTATTTCCTTTTGAAGTATTTCATAAAGGAAGCCGTAACTATAAAATTAAATAATTTTTAACAATAATAAGTATAAAGATGAAAGAAATGACATATTTATCTCGTGATCGTAAAATTTGTATATAATAAAAAAAATATTTTAAATTGTCATTGATAAATGGCAATGTATTATTTTAAGCTAAACGAATTCTGAGATAAATTTCAAATTTTCAAAATGTAATTTTTATATTCGCGTTTAAATAGCTGAATAGAAAAAATAAATGAAAACCGAGAGATCTGTCTTCTAGTTTTACAAATTAGTTTAAACAATTTTAAACTTTCAAATAACGAAGGCCTTTTTTGTTGACAAAAAGTTAAACTATTTCTTAAAACTATTGCGCGGAAAATTTATGAGTTACTTCGAAAACGGACACTTCTGTCCTGTTTGCATTTATTATAATTAATGCACTATTGAATTTTAAAGTTATGCAGTTCTTCATGAAACACTTAAAAACACTTGTAAAAACATAACTGCATTAAATTAATGGGAGATTCTACGATAAGAGGTAATTTGTATGGCAATCCGTTTAAAACAGATTTTTCATTTTATATGTTGCTATTTTTGCAATGAATCGCATTATCTTAATTTACTTTATTAAATAACATCATGACTGAATGCCTAATTAAAACACATTTTTCTGAAATTTCTTACAAAGTCTAAAAAGTCCCCTCCCCTGGCATGTCCCCTTGCCGGTTTCAATTTAACTTTCAAACAATACATATATTTTTTGCATCAGATGCTTAGCTAAAGTATGTTTAATTGGAATTTAAGTAATTATACTTACGTATTATAAAATAAAAAATGAAATAATTTTGTTAATTTCAAATTATTTTTAAAATTAACTTTTGTCCCGCTTTTTTTTGTGTATCTACCCTGTCAAATTTCGTTCCGCTGAAACAAATATAAATTCAAGGATGGCTATATTGGAAGTAGCGCTTAAGGACATCTATTGGCTTGAAGTTAGCAATACTAAACGCGCAAGCCATTTAAGTGTCGCCATTTTTAGTTGTTGCGACGCGACCGTGCGGTGTAATGGTTTCGCAAGGTGATCGTGTATCTCTCCTGGTATCTAATGCTAAACTGGGCATCATCTTAGTATTTTAAATGGTAGAGCTCTTGGAGCGCTCTTCCTAGGGTTCCGGATTCAATTTCCGGCTTGGACGTTTTTAACAAAAGTTGGTTCTACGCTTTGTTAGCAACGTGAAAACTCACGTATTTTATATTAATGACAAGCAATGTTATACACAATACCTTGTAATAAAAAATAATAAAAAAATTATAAAAAAAATGAGGAGGTAAACTAAATAAATTTTCACTGCGCATGGGTCAACGATATCAAAATTAATTTGCATATTGTGTTAGCGAAATGTATAGTGCATCTTTTGTAAAAATCTCAAAAACATAGCTTGGAAATTCTAAAAGTAATCGTCCATAGAATAATCTCAATATCCGCTGCTCCCTCCCCCCCTCAAAAAAATGAGAGGTTTTATCTAAATATAGTAGTACGTGCTATATTGTGTATTCTATATTGACACTAATCAATGGATAAATGGATACTATCCCTTATCTTTTTGCTTCATTTAGGGAATAACGGATTTTGAGCTTATTCCTCCCTAAGGATGATCACTTTTATAATCTTCAAGCTATGTTTTTGAGATAAAGTGTTTAGAAATGTCTCTTTTCAGCTTGTGACAAGTTATATGGTGCCATCTGTTGATGTAGCTGTAATTTAGTTCTTTTTTCTTTTCTTTTCTTTTTTTTTATTTAATCTATGCGCTTGTAGTGAGTAAAATTACACCGCATTACAAGGTACGCGAAAGATAGTGGTTAGTGTTAATAAAGTAATATTAAGATAATATCCCAATCCGCGTTGTGAAAGATTGTGCTGGATATTACCAAAAAAAATTGTTTTCTTTTAAACTTATCAATAATTTAAATAAAGGAAAATCGCAATAGCTCAGATTCCACTCATTTAACGTTCAACTTTGCAAATCAGGATTTTAAAGAGATAATATGAATGTAAAACAATAACTGTTTTCCAGAAAAAAAATTAATTTTAATAATCTAGAATCTGCATCTATTAAAGTACTTAAAGAGAAATAAAGAAAAGAAAATATCAAAGAAAACAAGGATATCTATGTACATACCAATATTTATTTCAAAACAACACATTTTGTTAGGAATACAATAACAAAATACCATTCAAAAATATCGATTTCATAATAGCAACACAGTGAGATAACACCACTCGAAAATGTATTCATTTCATAATAATATTGTTTTTTTTTTTTTTTTTTTTTTTTTTTTTTAAGTTAAATGTTATCATAAACCTACACAATTTTCTCACAGCACAACTAAAAAGGCATAGCCTAAGTTTTCCCTATTATTCACTTTTCTTCTTTATTTATTTTATTTTATTTTATTTTATTTTATCTTATTTTATTTTATTTTATTTTATTTCATTTTTTAATTTAAATTTCAAATAAAAAAATTAATTTTCATATTAAAGAAATTTCTCTAGATATATATGAATAAAATCGACTAAAAGATAATTTCAAAAAAAGTAACACCACAAGAGACAGATTAAATTGCTCACCATTGTTGAACAGTTGGCCACTAAATCCACAGAAGGTCCGTCGGAACAAATAACTTGTAGCACTCTCACGCAGCACAAATGAAGTCTCGTAATTCATAAAACTCCGGTAAATGCATGGCAGTAATTAAAATGTTCACAGCAATTTCGGACATCTCATCTGAAGTCGCACTAGTCATAATTGTCCATTACAATGCGTGGCAGTAATTAAAAATGTTCACAGCAAATTCGGACATCTCATCTGAAGTCGCACTAGTCATAATTGTCCATAATAATGCGTGGCAGTAATTAAAAATGTTCACAGCAATTTCGGACATCTCATCTGAAGTCGCACTAGTCATAATTGTCCATTATAATGCGTGGCAGTAATTAAAAATGTTCACAGCAAATTCGATATTGTTTTTCGTTTTTTTTTACCAAGTCCAATAAAAAAAACGCTTAGACATCCGCATCAGAGTGGAATGATTTCTTTTCGGAGTCCTTTCTTCATGACAACATACTGGGAGAACAAAAAAAAATTCTGAATCTGCTGACTTCTAACTTCTCACTTCTGAGGTAGTTCTTTTTTTTCTTTGATTTATATTATTAATTTATTTGCAAACGTTTTCATTGGGGCAATTGCCCTTTCACTTCTCATTGGTCCCCTGTCCAAGTAGGAGGTACACCCCTTTCGGCCACTAGAAAAAACTTTTTATTTTTCTTCCCACGGGTTGCAGAAACTCGTCAGACCCCTGACCGAGTCCTCCCTTCTGTGGGCGTTTCACGTCTGTAAATTCTTTTATTGTTGGCTCCTGCGCGTAATGTCAAAGTTGGAGACAGTCTGGGTTTTTTACAACTTTGCTATTATCATTATCTGACGTTTCTATGGTGAGCAATTGAAATTTCACTTGGGTGTTCCTTGTTACAATCATTCATTCCCACCGAACGTTCTAGAGTCATAAAGTTTATAGCTTTAATTACAACAAAAATAGCCTTCATCTATTCCTGAAACCTAAAGTTATTATTACTACCTGAAAGAATGAAACGAACTTAAAATAGATATTAGTGAATAAAATAAATTTAAAACTTTACTTTAATCAATGATACTTTTTTTAATACAAATATTTATGTATTTTCGCTTTAGTTGTGTTTAATCATTCTTTATATGTACATATTTATTCTAGCAATGTTGTGACGATTCGTCACTACATGCTATCTCCCCTTTGATTAAGAAAAAAAGAACATCCTATACAAGACAAACTAAAATATATACACAAATATATCAAAGGAATACAAAATTCTAAAATAATATACATGATTCTATGGTTGAGAAATATAATCTTTCCAATGTGGTGTTATTGAAAAATAATATCCAAATATATACATAAACGTATTCTTTATAGGAATAGCTATATTTTCTATATTTTCCTTTTCCTTTTTTTTATTATATATATGTATATATATACATCTGTATTATACATCTGTATTATAGCGTTCCAGAAATGGGTGTGTATTTTACTTGGCATGTTCTATATTTCTACGAACTATGCCTATGAACAAAAACAAACTTCCCCAACTAGCAAAATTTTGAAAGTTTACTACTCTGAAATAAGAGAAAAATTTCTCCGAAACTTCTCTCTTTTTTTTTTTTGAATCATAAAAAATGTTTTTGTTGTTTTCATCAATAATATTTGAGAGAAAAAAGAAATCTTCGTCCTAAATCACTTCTTATTCCCCCCCCCCCTTTTTTTTTTTTTTTTTTTTTTTTACATACATTTATCTATGTTGTATATTAAATTTTTGTTACTGAAACGTTCTCTCACTTGAATTCTTTTTAATTGACTGTCTATTTATTTTTTCCTCACTGGCTTTATTAATATTTTTATTAGATTATTGTGTCTGGTTGTTATGTAACCGCTTTTATACATATTGTTACTTTCTCCATCGTATGAGAGTTATGAAAAAAATAATTAAGTTTATTTTATTTCTTTATTTTATTTCTTTATTTTTATTTAAGTATTTTATTTATTTCTTTTTTTTTTAGAACGTATGAGTATTTTAAAGATTGTAATTAATAGTTTTTTTATGTATTTCAAATTTTATTCTAATCTAATTTTATTGCTATATTAATTAATAAGATATGATTATTTATATAAAATCTTTATGACTAATATATTTTCTGTGGACACTCTCATTTACATATAATCTCAAGAAAAAAATATCTTTTGTACAATGCAAACTATCGACCAGCAATAAAAATTTGCATCCCGGGCAGTACGAAATATATATTTCTGATGAGATTATAATATAGCCTCTATATATATATATATATATATATATATATATATATATATATATATATATATATATATATATATATATATATATATATATATTGTAATAAATATTTTATTTTATTTTGTTTTATTTAGTTATTTAACTGTTATTATTGTTCATAGTGTTTTAAAATCCATTTTTACGCTGAATATTAATGAAAAATTGATCGACCATGAATTATCCAGTTTTATTTTACCTTTTTTTTTTGAATCATATATTTATTAATCATGTGAGACCATGAGGGAAAACTTTTAACGTTTAGTTTTGTATTAGAGATATTTCTTTTTGTACATGAAAGTCGAACATTCTTAGAAGTCATTAGTATTTAATTGTAAAAGTTTATAATTTAAGCCAATATGTTCAATGAATTATGATTATTATTTATTTATTTATTTATTTTTATTTATTTTAGAAAACTTTGACAGTTTCAGTAGACAAGTGAATCAGTTTTAATGAATCATTTGAATTATACATTTTTATTTATTTATTTATTTGTTTTATTTATTTATTTTATTTACGTACTTGTGTTCCCTAACGAATGATTATTTGTTTTAGTTTTGCTTGCCATATTGGGCGCAAATAATTTAGAAATATGAATTCTAATAGGCTTTAGATCGGGTCTATCCTTGTTTTTAATGAGATAGTTGTCATTCCTGAAAATTCTCTCAACATAATATGGGCCTGAAAATTTCTGATGTAACGCTTTAGGTTTTATCAGCAGTTTTAAGTATACTTCATCGCCTAATTGTAACTCCTTGTGTTTTGCTTTTGAATTTTTATTTAATTCCCTATCTGCTACTTCCTGATTTTTGATAACCTCTTTTCTTATTTCGTGCATATGTTTTAATTTATTTTGAACGTATTTGCTATAAGAAGACATGTCATGTACTTCGAAGTTTGTGAAAGGCGTTTTTATTTCTCTTCCAAAAAATAACATGCTTGGAGAGAATTTTGTTATTCTATGTACAGTTGAGGTATGCATCAAAATAAAATATTGAAGTTTCGTATCCCATTCATAAGTTTTATTACACATAGCTGCTATTGAAGCTTTTAAATCCCTATTAATCCTTTCCGAAATCGATTGGCTTTCAGGATGATAAATTGATGAGGGGATTAGTTCGATATTTAAATTTTTCATGTAATCTTTAAAATCCTTCGATTTGAAATAAGATCCATTATCAGTGGGAAAATATCTTGCTAATCCGAATGCACTAAAGTAACCATTGAGAGCATTGATTATGACCCTAGTGTCCGTCGATTTAAGTGGAAATGCTTGCAAGTAGCGTGTTGCTGTGTCTATGACCGTCAGTACAAATTTATTCCTATTTAAAGATGGAATTAAAGGTCCAATTAAATCGCATACCAGTCTTTGTCCTGGGATGTAATTTTTATCCATTTTTTAAAAGGAGTTTTTATCGTTCTATGTTGTTTAAATGTGTTGCATGTTACGCATTTTGTACAAAATTGTTTTATCTCTTGATACATTCTGTACCAGAAAAATCTTTCTTTTATAATACCATAAGTTTTTAAGAAAGCAAAATGTGGGACATGTGCACTGTTTAGAATATCTTCTTTTAAGCTCTGCGGTGCGATATATAATTCCGCATTATTTGAATTATGTGAATTTTTCAGAATTAATATCCCATCTTTATTTAAAGTATACTTTTCATATTTTTTTATTTTTCTTTGTTGTTGTAAGGCCTCAATAATTTCTTTTAATTTTGGGTCATTTAATTGTTCTTTTTTTATATTATCTGCATTTAGCTTTTTATTTACCATGAAAAGATGTTTGTACAAATTATCTGCTATTGATAGAGCCTGTACCGATCTACTACAGAAATCAGCGGGATTATGGATACCTGCAATATGCGATACTTCAAAATCATAATCCTGTAATTTTAGTAACCATCTTGCTACAATCTCAGGCTGCTTTTCTAACTGTAAATGGTACGTTAATGCCTTTGAATCTGTTAGCAGAAAAAATTTTCGTCCTAATAGAATGTTTCTAAAATATGTTATGGTTTCGTAGATTGCCAAAAGTTCAATCTGCATGCTTGGATATTTCTTTTCTGAGTCTTTTAATTTTCTCCCCGTAAATTCGATTGGGATCATTTTATCTTCTTGTTTTTGTGCTAATATACCCGATGTTGCAATTTTCGATCCATCTGTAATTATATAGAATTCTTTACTAAAATCTGGGGGGGTGAATAGTAGGTTGTTCCATTATAAGTTTTTGTATTTTTTCAAATGATTCTTGTGCTTTGTCATTCCATTTGAATTTTGTATTAGCTTTAGTGAGGTCCGTCAGTGGTGCTATTATCTCCGCATAATTATGTATAGTTGCTTTAAAATATGTGCATAATCCAATAAATGCTCTAACTGTTTTTTGAGATGTGGGTACTGCGAAGTTTGTTATTTTTTGGATATTTTTTTGTGAGGGCGCATATCCCTTTTCACTAATTTTGTATCCCAAAAAATCTATTTCCGGCATGTATAATTTTAGTTTAGTCGGTTCAATTGTAAGATTAAATTTTTCCAATTGTTCTAATACTGCTTCTAGTATTATGTGCATTTGTTGTACATCATTTGAACAAATTATTATGTCATCAATAAAGTATTGAATATTGTATTTTTTCTTTAAGTCTCCTAAAACTATATCAATTAAACGAGCAAATTGATTCGTTGAAATTTTTGTCCCAAAAGGCATCCTTGTTATTTGAAAATGGTTATCTTCCGTGATAAATGCTAACTTATGCTTGTCCTGCTCACTTAATTTTATTTGAAAGAATGCAGAATGCAAATCTAAGACAGTGTATAATTTTTTCCCTGCCATATTTTGTAAAATCTCCTTTGTATTAGGTACTGTGTATGGGTCGCTTTCTAATATATCATTAAGAGCTCTAAAATCTATAGCCATCCTAAAGTTAATTAAATTCTTATCATTTGTTTTTGACGTAGAATTTTTCTTTACGAAAATTACTGGGAAAGCATAATTTGAATTCGTGGCCTCTATGATACCTGCATCCAATAAATCCTGAATTTCTTTCTCCGCGAATTTTTTTACCTCATGTGCTAACTTAAAGGGTTTCGTTTGTATTGGAAAGTCGTGCATTAGTTTAAAGTTCGGTTTTATTACATCTGTTTCTCCTAGCGTTTTATATGATTTGCTGAAAGCAGTAGCGTGTCTCATTAAAATTGTCAGTACTTCCTTTTGTACCTTTGGTGTTAAGTGATCAACTTTAAAATCCTTCTCTGAAAGTTCTTTCTTTCTTAATTCTCTAATTTGTGTGATATTTAAGTTATTAACTTCGTAAATATTATCAGTATTTGATTTATTTTGTTTTTTTATAAAAAAATCAGTGGTAATTTTTCCCATTTCCTGATCTTTGTGAAGTCTCAAGTATTGTTTAGATTTATTTTGTACTAATATTGCGAATAAATTATTTTCGTTTTCCTTATTTTCATGAACTGAATTTTGGATTACTAATTTCCTGTTGTTATATTTAGGTTGGAAAAAAATTGTTGTCCATTTTTTAATTTGCCATCAAAAATTAAGTTCACTAACTTCGATTCTCTGGGTCTCAAAGTAATGCTTTTTTCTACAAATACTCGTGTATTAATTTTCGGAATCTTATTATACTGATAAGAGTGAATTTGTTTTGGTATTGTTTGAAACTCATCATTTTGTTGTATCGGCTTAATTTCATTTACCTCAGTAATTTGATCTTCATTAGAATTTAATTGTATAATTGAGTTATTGAGTTTAAAAGTATTATTTTCAAAATCCATAATTATTTTATTACTTTTTAAAAAATCGTATCCTAAAATAATTTTGTAATTACGATCAAATTCTTCTTTAGTTACATAAAATGTGCCATTTAAGAAAGTGTTGTTAAATCTAAACTTAAATTTTACACAGTGTTTAAAAGGAATCGATTTATTTGATAAAGTTGTAATTTTTATAGCGTTGGCTAAATATTTAATTTTTATATCTGTCTGTTTTATTTTCTCGAAGACCCCTGGGGATATTAAACTTATACTCGCCCCACTATCAATAAGGCTGGGTATAATTATATCTTTCTTTATTTTTAAATTCCATATTGGTAATTCATTGCTTTTACCCGAATTACAACTTGCAATTAATTTTTCTTTAATCATCTTTTTTTTTTGTTCTCATTTCTTCTTATCTCTGTCTTTTTTGTTTGTTTTTGTTTAATTATTTTTAGTTCCTTGTTTGCTTTAGGTTTTATGTTATAACCCTGTTTTTTTTCAATGATGCGGGACCTACGGGCTTGTATTTCTCTCAATTTTGTAAGTCCCTTTACCGGTTTAAATTACTTTGTCCTCTGTTCCTGTTATGATTTTGCCTACCCCTTCTGTCTCTGTTTTCATTTGGAAAGGTAATTGTGGGCTGATGTTCCCTGTTTCTCTCATTATTTTGCGGCAAAAGATTTTGGCTATTTTGCATATCTGCGAAATTGTGATGCTGCCCTGTATATGCGATTTGTGTATTGTTTCCCTGTGTTGGGTCAAAATTTTGCATTGGAACCATATTTTGCATATTATAATTTCCATGATACATTTGATTAGGTCCTATCGGTGATTGGTGCAAATTTTGCCAATTTGGCATCTGATTTTGCATATCATTAAATCTAATTTGATTGTTATGAGATCTTGCAAAATCGAATGTTTGTGGTGCTTGAAAATGTTGTGAATAGTTTTGTGGAAATCTTGTAAAGCTTCTATAATTGTTATTTTGATAGTAATTCTTGTGAAATCTTGGCCTAACATTGTTTTGTGCTCCCCTCGGTTGAAAAAATTTCGCACTTTTTTGATTAAAATAACAATTTTGTGTCTGGTGATTGGACTTGTTGCATATATGACAAAAATTTTGTGTTATATGATTTATTTCCGCTTTGTTTTGTTCACTTTCGTTTTTGTCAATTTGTAAACTTTTTAATTGTTCTTTCAGCTGTTGTATCTCTGATTTTTGGTCTTGTGACATGCTAATAAGTGCCTCAAATAATTTATTTTCACTTGTTTCCGTCAAATTATTTATTTCACCTGCACATTTACTGTTTAATGCACTTTCGATGTTTTTAGCTTTTTTTACCGCATCTTCGAAATTTGTAGGTGGATATTTTTTTAATTCGAAAGAAATGTCCGGTCTTAGCGCCTCAAGATATTTTGTTAATTTTATAGTCTCTAATAATTCTTTGGCTCCATTCTTTTGTTCATGTCCTGATAGAGCAAGATATTGCTGTGCTTCTATATTGAACTTTTTTGTGAATTTCTGAATAGTTTGATTGGCTGTTTGTTTGGCATTTATAAATTGCAACTAAGCATCAGCAAAAGATCTTTCTTTTTGGAATTGTTTTATCGCATTTTGTTTAAACGTTTTATAGTCTTGTGCTTTATGCAATTCATTTGTATTTCTCATAACTTCTCTTGCTTGCCCTTTGAATTTTGATTTCGCTAATACCAATTTTATGTCGTCGGGAAATTGTGCCGCTACAGCTAACTCCTCAAATTCTTCAAAAAAATGTGTTATGTTTTGCTCCGGCTTATCCTCAAAATTTTGTAATGAATTTATCAGAGTATCCACTCCAATAGTGAATGATTCCCTTTCGGGAGAAGGCTGTCTTCCCTTTCTTCCTGTCATATTTATTTATCTGTTTTGAAAATCTCTAACAGATTGATGTTTAATTGTTTTTCTTTATTTTATTTTATTTTATTTTATTTTTTTAAACTTTTTTTTACACTGTGAATTATTATGTACTGTACTCTCAAAATATAACTTTTTTTTATCTAGGTATCGAAATTACACTCACATAAAGGGAAAAGAGAAAAATAAAATACTTCATAGAAATTTCAAAATCCCCCTAACTATTTCTATAGATACACACAAAAATAATCACAAAATAAATTTTCAAAGTACAGATATATATATATATATGTGACGATTTCAGGAGAACTCGAATTATTTCCACTGGTTAAACAGAAACACGCAGTCATGGCAAGCGAGGGAAAAAACAAAAATAATAAATAAATGTAGAAGATCCAATAATTAGTCATGGGCTGCTGTAAATTCATTTATTAAATTCGTGATAATGAGGAAGGAAAAGCTCCTTGTTGCAAAAATTCCATCATTATTTCAGCGAGCTGTCCTCATCGAAGAAGCAACCCAAGAAATCTTCAGAATCTTCCTTTCATCTCGAGACTTCCCCCTTTTAAACTGAAAAGAAAGTTCTGGAACATTCGGTAACCTCAAACCATCATTCTTTTATGTAAACAGAATTCTTGTCCAGTTACGAGGCTATTTTAAACAGAAGATAAATTTATTTTAAAAAAAATATTATTTAACCAATTTATAATTGACTCCGAATTTTAAATATCTTAGGCAGACGATTTTTTTACATGATTAATTTTAAGAGAAAAAGAAAAGAAATGAATTTATTAATATGCAAATTATCGTTGACGGCGGAAAAATAAATAAATAGATAAAATAAAATAATGATATTTTTTAAAAGGTATGGGTTTGGAATAAATTTAATAAGACTTTCTTAAAAAGGGTTGATAAAAACATAGAAGAAATCAGTTTTATTTGGAATATTAAGAAATAAAGTTTTAATTAAGAATATTTTTAATTTAGAGCCATCTTTTTAAATTTACGCATACTGGATTAATGTTTTTTTAAGGCAAATTAAGAATTTATATCGTCTGCATAAGGATTAACAGATTAGATTTAGAAACAAGATTTTAATTTAATAATTTGAAGTAAGTACGGAATATTATTATAAGAAAATTAAGATAGTATAAAGGTTAGTTTTGGCGAAAAATTTTAAATTTGTAATATATATATATATATATAAACAAATCTTTAGTAACGAAGGCTTTATTTTTTTTATAATGTGCTGTGAGCTAAACCAGCTCTCCTCTGTAAGAATTCATTTCATACGTATAATTATTAATTTTGTTCATTATTATTAATTTTTCTAGAAATGCATAAAATATCAATTTTGTTTTACACAATATAGGTAAGTGATGTTTTGTTAGTAAAAGAAGAGAAATAGAAAATAGGTAATTGAGGAGAAAAATTTATAATACTGAAAATATATTTCTATGTATAATCAAATGCAGAAGAAAAAAAAATTAAATTTTTAATCCTAAATGCAAATTAAACACCTGGTATTAGCATCATTGAACTTTAGTAATGTAGTGAGGAAAATTACACCGCATTACAAGGTACGCGAAAGATAGTGGTTAGTGTTAATAAAGTAATATTAAGATAATATCCCAATCCGCGTTGTGAAAGATTGTGCTGGATATTACCAAAAAAAATTGTTTTCTTTTAAACTTATCAATAATTTAAATAAAGAAAAATCGCAATGGCTCAGATTCCACTTATTTAACGTTCAACTTTGCAAATCAGGATTTTAAAGAGATAATATGAATGTAAAACAATAACTGTTTTCCAGAAAAAAAAATTAATTTTAATAATCTAGAATCTGCATCTATTAAAGTACTTAAAGAGAAATAAAGAAAAGAAAATATCAAAGAAAACAAGGATATCTATGTACATACCAATATTTCAAAACAACACATTTTGTTAGGAATACAATAACAAAATACCATTCAAAAATATCGATTTCATAATAGCAACACAGTGAGATACACCACTCGAAAATGTATTCATTTCATAATAATATTGTTTTTTTTTTTTAAGTTATATGTTATCATAAACCTACACAATTTTCTCACAGCACAACTAAAAAGGCATAGCCTAAGTTTTCCCTATTATTCACTTTTCTTCTTTATTTATTTTATTTTATTTTATTTTATTTTATCTTATTTTATTTTATTTTATTTATTTTTTTTTTTTATTTAAATTTCAAATAAAAAAATTAATTTTCATATTAAAGAAATTTCTCTAGATATATATGAATAAAATCGACTAAAAGATAATTTCAAAAAAAGTAGCACCACAAGAGACAGATTAAATTGCTCACCATTGTTGAACAGCTGGCCACTAAATCCACAGAAGGTCCGTCGGAACAAATAACTTGAGCACTCTCATGCAGCACAAATGAAGTCTCGTAATTCATAACTGTCCGGTAAATGCATGGCAGTAATTAAAATGTTCACAGCAATTTCGGACATCTCATTTGAAGTCGCACTAGTCATAATTGTCCATTATAATGCGTGGCAGTAATTAAAAATGTTCACAGCAAATTCGGATATCTCATCTGAAGTCGCACTAGTCATAATTGTCCATTATAATGCGTGGCAGTAATTAAAAATGTTCACAGCAAATTCAATATTTTTTTTTTTTTTTTTTTTTTTTTTTTTTTTTTAACCAAGTCGAAAAAAAAAACCGCTTAGACATCCGCATCAGAGTGGAATGATTTCTTTTCGGAGTCCTTTCTTCATGACAACATACTGGGAGAACAAAAAAAATTCTGAATCTGCTGACTTCTAACTTCTCACTTCTGAGGTAGTTCTTTTTTTTTCTTTGATTTATATTATTGGTTTATTTGCAAACGTTTTCATTGGGGCAATTGCCCTTTCACTTCTCATTGGTTCCCTGTCCAAGTAGGAGGTACACCCCTATCGGCCACTAGAAAAATCTTTTTATTTTTCTTCCCACGGGTTGCAGAAACTCGTCAGACCCCTGACCGAGTCCTCCCTTCTGTGGGCGTTTCACGGCTGTAAATTCTGTTATTGTTGGCTCCTGCGCGTAATGTCAAAGTTGGAGACAGTCTGGGTTTTTTACAACTTTGCTATTATCATTATCTGACGTTTTTATGGTGAGCAATTGAAATTTCACTTGGGTGTTCCTTGTTACAATCATTCATTCCCACCGAACGTTCTAGAGTCATAAAGTTTATAGCTTTAATTACAACAAAAATAGCCATCATCTATTCCTGAAACCTAAAGTTATTATTACTACCTGAAAGAATGAAACGAACTTAAAATAGATATTAGTGAATAAAATAAATTTAAAACCTTACTTTAATCAATGATTCTTTTTTTCTTTTCTTTTCTTTTTTTTTTATACAAATATTTATGTATTTTCGGTTTAGTTGTGCTTAATCATTCTTTATATGTACATATTTATTCTAGCAATGTTGTGACGATTCGTCACTACAGCGCTGTAAAAAATTTCAGAAAAACAACAACGTTTTCAATGATGCATGTTTTTAACACAATAACAAGATATACAATATACAGATATACATAATCTCGTAGTTACTTATTTTTACACAATTTCAAAAATTCCTCTACCTTAAGAAAACCTGTGGAGAAGAAAAAATCAAAATTTTTAGTATGCGACAAATTTTCAACAAAAGTGAAACTTTTCTAGATTTAAATGGCTCTTTTGCTATTTGTAAACTAAAGAGAGAATTCTGCAGACTTCAGAAAATTTAAATTGAAATTTTTATATGTATTCTTTTTATACAGTTGCCTTTCAAGTTATGGAATATAAATTGGTATTTTCGCTATTTGCGCAAATAAACATTAATTTCTATATGCACTTTATGCTTTCTTATTGCTCACAAGTCGTTGAATATTCAACGCTTTTGTTTTACGTTCCAGTATAATTTAACTTAAACGTCGCTGAGTTTTTCCATAACCTTTGTTAAAAACACCAGTTCATCAAATTTAAAACTTTGGTTTCAAAGCAAAAGACATAAAAATGACCACTTATATTTTCGTCTGCTATTCTTAAGTAAACGCCAACAAACATTAGAGGTTAACTCTAAAAAAAAAAAGAGGAATATTCCTTAATTTACGAGGATATAATGCAATGTGTTTAAAACTCTGTCAAATTATATAACAATCCGAAAAGCATTCTGTATCTTTAGAAACCTCAGAAACTAATGTATCTTCAAGATTCAAAGAATTTATAAAAAGAAAGCTTACTTATAGCATCAATATTTACTGTATCAATTATTATAGTATCAAATGTAGAGTTTTGGTTCACGATCACAAATAAAGACTGACTTAAACAGTTTTAGATAAGTACATGTCCGAGTACTGCTTTATTTACTGGCTTGCAATGCCTTATATGCAAAATGGTGACTCCTGAGCACAAAGTGGAATTCCTGGACTTAAGAGCCCATACTTCTGGCTGAAAAAGACCCTGATGATAATGTAAAGTCTATGGGAGCATTATTTTATACTATCTAGCTCAAATTTTAATATTTCTACATGATTTTTTGCATAACATAGCTAAGGACGATCCACAACCGGCCTAGTTTTCACTTTTCGATTTTGGTTATATTCTTTTTATATTAGGATAGTTTCAGTTTCATAACTTGTTCAAACCGGTTCTGAAAGTTAATTTTTTTTTTTTTAAATCGGAAACCAAAATTGAAAAAGTAAAAACTTGGTCGGTTGTGGAACGTCTTCAGCTATCTTATGAAAAGAAATTCACGTCAAAATATTAAAATTTGAGCAAGATATTTGAAAAGAGCACCCTCATAGACTTAATATTATCATCTGGGATTTTTTCTTTCAGTAGTGTGGCGTCTGAAGGTTTAAAAGCCTTTAAAGCCATGCGATTCTTTCCTTTGGGACTTTATAAAAGATCGTGTCTATATTCCGGTGCTCAGTAACGATTTGCAGAGTTAAGACATACATTTGAAGAGGCTGTTACTTACATTACAACGGATTTATACGAAATGAATGTTTTCAACGGAGCGAAAAATTAACCAGACTGGGAATTGGACACAAAACGTTGCCTACGGAGCCAATGCTTTACCGTTTAAGCTAACTGGGCCGACAACCGGCAAACATATTTCGCTCAGATAGCCTTATTGATAATAACACCTAGTCTGTTATTCAGACAGCTCAACTGAATAACCTGCAAGTAAAGGAATTCCATTAAATGGCTACGTAGCTATACTATTTTTTTAACACAATCAAACTAATTGGTAAATTTATCGTACGAAATGAATATTTCCAACAATTTTCTGGGTTCGAATCCCGTTCAGTTGGAAATATTCATTTCGTACGATAACTTTACCAATCAGTTTGATTGTGTGAAAATAATAGTACTACGGATTTGTCAACCTATGTCTATGGAGAATTTAAATTTAGGTTAGATATATGCCCTGGTTAGATATATAACCAATGGTACACAAATTGAACATTTAAATAAAGTAAAACACTTTGTAAAATCACAATAAAAGGAAAAATAAAGTAGGACGCGCTGCGAGCTATAACAATAACAGCTCGTCATCAGCTAAACCAACACGTGTCCGTAAGGGCACAGAGTCGAGATCTGTCGACATCTCCACTCTGTGCCCTTACGGACACATGTTGTTTTAGCCGATGACGAGCTGTTATTGGTGTAGCTCGAAGTGCGTCCTACTTTATTTTTCCTTTTATGGTGATTTTACAAAGTGTTTTACTTTATTTATTAATTATCGCCAGCGTTTACGGTGTTTTTTTAATAAATTGAACGTTTGTATAAAAAAAAAAAAAAAAAAAAAAAAAAAAACTGGGTTAGTTTACGGATTTGCCAATTAGTCAATTTAAAATAAAGTAATTTGTTGTAAATAGTTTAATTTAAACTGTTATAATACCTCATTCAAACTGGCATATTCTTATAGGGACACAACATACAATCATTAATACTTAAAAGAATTGGCGCAGGTGTCATATCCGAACCACGTTGGCGCATTTTTTTTTCAAATGCCAATTTGGTGAAAAGGTCGTTTTCAAAAACCAGTTTAATACATATTTTAAAATTATTTTCTATTATTTTTAATAGGAAATAATATTAAATAAATATAAGGTTAATTAATAACTATAGAACAGAACAATTTATATCACTTTAAAAAAGAAAATAAGCAGTTTATTAATAAATAAACAACTATAGCCAGGTTACTATATGAGGCATAAAATCGACATTTTGTTACAAACGCGCCAATGTGTGCGTATATCACATTCATGCCAAAGAATTTTATGGGATTAAAAAGAATCTATAAAGAATTCACAAAGATTTTTTATAAAAAGCATTTCAAATCTAAAAAGTAAATATTTTAGAGTGCCCCAAATCCTTCTTCTCTGGGCAAAGATTGTTTTTAAATGTTACGTGCTCAGATTAGAAATTATCTTTTTTTATTAGACTTAAGTGCTAAACGCCATCGGTTGCCAAGCCACTTCAAAAGCCATATTTTATTTCCTCTTTAAATAAACGCTTTTTACTTTCAAGTATAAAATTTATGTATTTGAATTTTTCCAGCATTTATCACATGAAAATGATCAAATGAAAATGCACTTTAAAGGAAAAGGGAGTTTATTAATTTATTTGTACAGTATAATTAATTATTACCAGTTCGCTACTGAGTATTATTGCAATACTCGTATCATTGATTATTATTAATGAATTATTTCTTTTTCCGTTTGATTTCAAAGTGAGAATTTTAATTTATTTGCATTAGTTCGAATCTTAGTCTTCACAACATCTTATTCTGAAATCAAAATTCTAATTATGTTCAAGTATCATTAATTAAATGAGGCAAAACAGAGGTTCACAAATGTGGAAATAGGCAGCGAAGAGGTTAAATGGAATGAAGATATTCACATTTTATGGAAGCGACATTTTTAGAGGAACAAGAAGATAAACGAAGGCTTCGCAATATTCAGAATACAGGGAAGATATTCAAGCATATATATATATATATATATATATTATTATAATATACATAATTATTTCTGATGCTCACTTCATTTGACTTCAAAGTAAAAATTTTAATTTATATGCATTAGTTCAAATCTTTGAGAGACATCTGATTCTGGTATCGAAATTCTAATTATGCTGGAGTATCATTAAAAAAATGAGACTTCGCATATGTAGGCAGCGAAGAGATTAAATAGAATGAAAATATTCATGCTTTGTGGAAGCCGCATCTTTAGAGGAAGAAGAAGATAAACGAGGACTTCCCGGTATACAGAATACAGGAAGGTATTCAAGCGAAAAAACGCAATATATAATAATTTCTGATACTGACTTCATTTGATTTCAACGTGAGAATTTGAATTTATTTGCATTGGTTTGAATCTTAGTCTTCACAACATCTCATTCTGATATCGAAATTCTAATTATGTTCGAATATCATTAATTAAATGAAGCAAAACAGAGATTCACACATGTGGAAATAGGGAGCGAAGAGGTTAAATAGAATGAAGATATTCATATTTTATGGAAGCCGCATTTTTAGTGGGACAAGAGGATAAACGAGATTTTTCCGGTAGCATTTTAGCTCTGTTTACTCGATTAAGGATCACAGAGAATTTTCCAGAATCCTCATTGGTTGATTTCTTTTATGCGATTTAATTTAGCACCATTATAAAAAACCGAAACACTGACTTTAACCTTTTCCGGCATGGGCAAAATCTGATAGTAAAATGAGAAATTATCGACTGACACCGGAACTCACAGACGAATTTTTTAGATATTTTGAATTCCGTAATTGAGGCTATTATTATAAAAGCAAAATTCTACTAAAATATTATTGGTGGCGTTTGCAAGTTTGGAATAAAAATTAGGTATCCCAGACCGGACACAGTTTCCGGAAAGGGTTAACCCCTTCGCGAAGTTTTCATGTTTTGTCACCGGTTTTAAAAAACAGAAATTTATGTCTTATTAAATCGCGAAAATGCTCCGATTAAATAACAAAATTTTACAGTAAAATTTTACTGGTGGGGATAAACGAGGATTCTTAAGCACTTTTTCGGCACTTTTACGTGTCACTCGTCAACCATTTGGTTAAAAAATGAAACTGAAAATTTCATCGTGAAAATAAAATTAATCGCAAAGTTAGTAAATGGTGTATACGGAATGTTGTAACCTGTGGTAACTTAAAAACCAAACAAACGTCAACATCGTAGTTGTTGATCGAAATGTCGATTATTAATATTTAAATTTAAAGTTTGTTTACTTTATAACTTCAAAACATTCTGTATTTACCATTCAGTAATTTTGTGATTTATTTTATTTTCACAGTAAAATTTTCAGTAATAATTTCCATGATGTTATAATACAGCTTATTTATTAAATGTATACTATATGGGTGAAAAACTGTCGTTACCTATATAAAATACGAGAATTTAAAACACTTTTTATGAATAAGAATGTACATATTTCTTAATATATACACATTTAAAACATTTTCGAAGCTGATACCTAAAATCAAATTTAATCCCCAAAAGGAAAAAAAAAGTCATAAAAGACAAGTGTTACTATTAATAAAAATAATAATAATAATAATTAAAAAAAATTGAAATTTTGTGTAAGAAAAGCAGATGGCGCCATTACATATTTTTTGTGTGTTCTATTTAATTTATGATTTCTAATGGCATAACAATTTGCGAGATTTTGAATTGATTAGATATTTGATAAGAACTGAGTTAGAATAAAATGTTTAATGTTAAATGCTAATTAATTTCTATACAAAAAATAATTAAAGAATTATCTTATGGTATATTAGTACTGATGTCAAAAGAATGCCAGCTTCCAAATACATTAAACAGAATAAAAGACGAAAGAGAAACCAACCAATCAGGAGACCGGATCTTTCTGTGGTCCTTAATCGAGTAAACAGAGTTGAAATGCTTCCCGATATACAGAATACTGTGATGGTATTCAGACGGAAAAATAAATATAATTATTTCTGATGCTAGCTTTAATTTTTCTCTGCACAACGTAAAAGGTGCTGCGATCATTGAGATATTTTTATAAAGGTTCCACAAGCGGCTTTTGACATAGTTCACTTAAGTGTATTTAGAACAGGTTATTTGATAAAAAAATGCACTTAACCAAAAATTAAGGGAAAAAAAAATTAAGCAAATAATTTCAAAGATTGAGGCAAGAAAGTCGTACACTGTAAAAAAAAAAAAAAAAAAAAAAAAAAAAAAAAAAAAATCTGTAAAGGTACTACACCTTATCTAGGAAACTGGGATTCCAAGAACTTTTCCTGTATCGGCAACAACAAAAACTCAAATTTCAGAATCGGTTACATGGATTTTTCCTGTTACCGTTACATGAAAAGTTCTTGGAATCCCAGCTTCCTAAAAAATGTTTAGTACCTTTACAGATTTTTTTACAGTGTACGGGTCCATTGTTTTTTGTTTTCTTTTTCAATTCCTACTATCAGTTTACGTTCTCTCTATATATATTTATAAATCTTGCTCGAATTTTCAATCGCTAATGAAATACTTTTTTTCATCCAATCAAGTTCAAATACATTTTTTAAAATCTCGCAGTGTATGACACTTGACGTTAAAACAGTTTTTTCAAATATTAATACATTTATATAATTAAATTACTTTTAATTTTATACCGGAAAAGAAAGTACAACACAACGCAAGTGACGATTAGAGAAAGAAAAACAAAAGTTCCAAGAAAAGCTTGCAAATGAAACAGAAGAAGTAAAGCGCCTATATCTACACTGATAAAAAAAATATACCGCCTTCACCTAGAATGAATAGTTAGTCACTTTCTGAATACCTAAATCAGAACTATAGATGACCGAATTATGCGAATAGGTTAAAAACAGACTAAGCTAATTAGACTAAATGACCTAGGATTTCTAGTCTCATATTTTCTAGGTGACGAAACGATATTTAATCGTTTCAATATCAAGAAATTATTCTTTGATTTCGGGAATGGTTTCATAATCTAGAATTATAGTTACTAAATCAAACCTCTTGTATTCGCATCTATATGCACAGATTTTTAAACAAATTTGACCGCGAGAATATTGGAAAGCACTTTTGAATTCTAATAGAAGACTCTAGACCTCTCTAACAAAGGGGGGTTAGAATTTATAAGGATGACATGGAACTATTTTTTCTTGAGACACAATTTAGATTCCGGATTATAGAACTGTATTTTTTTTCTCAGTGTAGGACGAAAACTCCTTGTGGCAGGTCAAGCATATGCTGCAATGAATCGTGTGAAACCATTAGATGGATTATTAATTGAAGAACTGGATTGCTCGAATCTCGCTGGAAAAATTTCTGTCTATAGTAAAGCATTACAAGAGATGGGCAGAATGAGAAATTTCAAACCACCACCAGCTTCATAAATTAGAAACGAAAAAATGTAGAAAGTGAGTAAATATTATTTAACAAAAATGATAGTTCAATACTATATATAGAAAGGAAAAAGAAAAATTGCAAGAAAATTCGCTTTATTTGTCACTTAATATTGTGATTATGTCTTATATATATACATATTTAAATTAATCGTAATTATTTAATAAAAAAAATAAATTTTTTTGTTGTCCTAAGTAGCAATTGACTCTAAAAAAAGTATTACTTGTTAATTGATAACGTTAATAAATGTTTTACATTCAATATAGTTTTTAAACAATATTTAACAAAATTAAAAATCATAATTATATGAAAAATATAAATAATTGCTTCCAATAGAATTTTAAAACTTATTAACAGTGATACTTTCATATTAGCTTTACATCAGTGCGCTTTTCCTTCTGTCTTTATGTCTTTTTCTAGATAATTATATACGATAAAAATATATAATTAGCGTGATTTTAGTTAGTAAAATATTTGGAATTACTGGCAGTGTAGTATTTCGTCGAAGTTGGTTCATTCGTTCTAAAAATACAGCACATTTGCTTTCATGCTGCAATGATTTTCTATAGGAGTTCAGGTTTAATTTGAATGTTAAATTATGGTTGCTAAATTTTCAAATAGAAGATCTGTAATTAACCTTCTCGATAAGTGAATACTTTTGTGGAAATTTAATTTATTTGTTCGAAGGACATGAAAAACTTTTTTTACTCTCTTTTTACAAATTTTACAGCTATTTATTTATATTTTACTCCTGTTGCCGAGCCAATATCTATTGTTGGCTGACTACTGCATTAAAACAAAATATAATAAACTGCACTATTTTGACTTCTAATAAGATGTCTCTTTTCATAAATTTTGTATGGTTTTACTAACGACAAATAAATAATTATTTATTTCGATAAAAAACAGCATTGCAATAATTGTTAAAAATCAGTCTGTTTAATTGTCTACCATCTTTTTTTAAGTGACACACTTATTGTTTTATTATTTTTAAAAAGTTTCAGTTACCAAGTAATCTAAATTATATTATAAAGGCCAAACATATCTGTGTGTAGCACATACGTCATCTTGCGAATGGCAACACTTCCCCATGTAATTTCAGTGTTGCTTTTTTCGCTACTGCAAATTTCATAGTTCTAAACATCGCATATTTCCGATTTCTACACCGTCGTGTAGCAAAAAATGTACTTTTAAATGCAATTTGTTTGAAAACTGTATCTCAATTTGTTTTTGAGATATTAATTTTTTTATAGCTTTTAGTTCCAATTTTGTAAATGTGGCAACAGAATCACTCCATTTTCTCTGAAAATTGAAAAAAGAAAAATAGTAATTAAAATGCGCAATACTTTCCCATGCAATTTTGGTTTTGCCATTTTTGGTACTGCAAAATTTATACTTTTAAACGTCGTAAATTTTAAAGTTTTACACCATCGTATAGAGAAAAAATTGTACTTTCAAAAGCAATTTGTTTGAAAGCTGTATCTCAGTTTATGTTTGATTTATTAATTTTTTTATAATTTTTGGTTCAAATTTTGTAATTGTGGCAACAAAACCACTCCATTTTCTCTCAAAATTAAAGAAAGAAAGAAATTAAAATGCGTCTGTTATAAAATCCGGTGAATTTCGGTTTTATTTCGTTTAATAACTTGAATAATTGAGTTTTATAGTATTTTGTTAATTTTAGCTTAGAATAATATTTGCTTGACAGTTAGACTGACCATATAATAAGATGTATTTTTTACTGTAATTAATTTTGTAGATTTATTATAAATAAAGAAAACAATTCTTTTTAAAGGTTTTCTTTCGTTGAGTTTCGACGGGTTTCACCTCGTAATAATAAAAATGAAAAAACTTTGCTCAACCAGCAACACTGATAAGAACGCTTTTTAAAATATTACGAAATAATCGCCCAAACTGCGTTCTTTAAACAAAAATTCTAAAAACTTTAAACTTCTAAATTAGATCTCTTAAGAGGCGTTCACATTAGTATAAGTATCTTTGTTTTATAATATTTTATTCAAAATTCGCAATAGATGCGGATATTTAGTGTTTAAAAGTTTGGTATTTGTTTAAAAGTAGAATAAAATATTTTGCACAACGAATTATTTATGCTAATGAAAGTACAACGTACGACACCCTCGTTTAAATATTTAAATCCAGAAACAGCAAAATAACTGTAAATTGCGAACTTAAAATTAATGAGACAGTGGTGAGATTAGGGGGCTGAGACCCCCGAAGAAATGTTCTTTTCATTCTAAGAGATTTACAAGAAGCAGTTAGAGAATATTATTTCATAAAACCGTGACACTTTTGAAAACTGAAGTATTTTCTGAAGCTTCTGGAAATCATATGTTCTTATAAACATCTAAATAACCCAAATAATGTAAATTTATAATGGTAGGGTATTAAATATTACGCAAAGTGATATAAGAAAATGACTTGCAGAGTTGATATTTAGGCTTCTGATGTGCATATTTGCCAGTTATTTCATTTAAAGTGGATTATTATTATTATTATTATTATATTATTATTATTATTATTATTATTATTATTATTATTATTATTATTATTATTATTATTATTATTATTATTATTGTTGTTGTTGTTGTTGTTGTTGTTGTTGTTGTTGTTATTATTATAAATATTATTGTTATTGTTATTGTTATTACTGTTGGATATGCTTTTGGTTATAATTTAAAATTATCTCATTTATTTTTCATACTTCCTAAAAAAATTCTATAAATTTTTTTTTAATTTTATAAAAATTCAATGGAAAAGGAATTTATTTCTCAAGGAAACTGTAAGGAATGTTTAAAATATATGAATATTCCACCGACACCATTTCATTACTCAAACAAATAAGGGCCACGAAATATGACGCCGTAAAGCTATACAATACAATAACTTTCTGAATGTGCAATGGACCTTTCCAGAATTAAATGAGGACTTTCTTTACCATAGATGCACAGTTTGTGCCTATTCACCGAACATTCTCTCAAAAGTATACCTTGCCAGTGGATAGAATGTTTCATATACAGATTCATCTATTCTATCCATATGAAGATCATTTCGAGCAAATAACTTTAGACATACGTTAGACCTGCATTTTTAGGTGCGTTCGTAATTATTTAAATACGTAACACCTATAGATGTCGCTCAATCCGTCCGCCTGTCTGTCCTTCCGCATAACAACAACACAAAAAATACCCAACCGATTTTTTTAAAATTCAAACTATATAATTTTTGCATAATTTTGTCGAGACATTTCAAATTTTATATAAATCGGATGCATAGTTCATTTATAGGGGCAATCAAATGCATTCCTGTACATTAAGACCAATCAAAAAAAACAGTTCCAAGTGCACTTTAATGTTGTTATACTCTTTAAAACATAATAAAACTGTTATGTATCTATAAAGTATATACTAAAATATATTCTGTACAATCTAGGGTGCAAAGAATATTTTAAATTAAATTAAAAGGACGCAAAAAGGTATTCCATTACATAATGATATAGGAGGACACATTGTTTGGAATGCTTCTTAATTTTATCGAACGATTTCACATTTTATGAAATTGACATACGATGCTGAGGTTTACTAAAGATTATTTCCTGTATAATAGAAAGCAGATAGTATTTACAGAGACACACAAAAAAAATGTCGGATACTTAAACAATATCCAAATTACTGTATACTATTACACCAAGATCTGAATATTTTTCAAACTTCATTATTGTACGAATGCATATCACACATTTAAAACGAAAGAGTGGATTTGGCTTCCCAGGAAAGAGTTGTTATTTATTGAATCGCGAATGAGTTGTTTTTTAAATGCTTTACTCATCTTGATTTAGATTGCTTATTTAAATAACGCACCTTGCTTTAAATTGTTTAAAAACAACTCATTCACTTGAGTTGCTTCAACTCTTTATGAGAAGCTGCCTTTCAAAACGTGAGATGAGCGAATTTCGGCTCAACTTGAGTTATTTTTTGGCTGACATTTTAAGAGAGACTTGCTATGTTTGACGTGCAATTTCCGACTTGTTTTAATTTGGTTACAGCTGCTAGAATAGAGGGGTTTTTTTAACTGGTTTTTTCACAAACTTTTTAGATGATTCATAAGAACAGTAGCACTCGACTAATCTAATGCTGCTCATAGTGCAGTAAAATGTTATACTGCCCATGCAAATCGCACTCTTAAAACGAAAGAATGGATTTAACTATTCGAATAAGAGCTGTAATTTATTGGATCTTGATCGAGTTTTTTTTAAATCTTTTATTTATATCGATTTAAATTTCTGATTTAAATTACTCATCATGATCAGGGCCATCGCTAAGACTTTTTATTGGTGGGGGAGAAGACTTTAAATTGCCAAGTCAAATTTTCATATTTGCCAACTCGTTTTATAATTTTGTCAAGTTAACACACTTTGAAAATGTAATACAGTTCTTATTCGTAAAAAGTTTAATAATATTCCCAAATAGAGTAGTAACTTTTGCCAGTTCTGTCAAAAATAGGAAATGTATTGCAGTTTTTATTAACATTTTGATTAAATTTGCCAAGTGTAACAACATTTGCAAATGTTTAGGGGGTAGGCTCCCCCTGCCCCCCCCCCCCTTAGTGAGGCTCCTGATCATGATTTAAATTGTTTAAAAAAAAAACTCGTTCACTCGAGTTGTTTCAACATTTTACGAGAAGCTGACTTTAAAATCGTGAAATGAGTGGATTTTGGCTCAACTTAAGTTATTTTCTGGTTGAGGTTTAAAGCGAGTGAATTTATGACATCTTTTACAATAAGAGCAAAATCTCCTCTTAGCTCTGCACAGAATGATTTTTTTATGCTGTTGAACGACGAATTCATCACGATTCTTTTCCCACGGAATTTTTGATCATTTTTCGTAATCTGTTTGTAATTTTTGAGTTTCTGTGAAGTTTTTAGGAATCTGAAAATACCGGCGACGTTTTTCCGATACAATTAACCAGTTCTTGATAATTGCAGTAGGAAGAGTCGATGAAAACATAACTTCATCTTTATATAATAAAACACAATGTAATGCATAGCGTGTAATTTTTTTTCCTTTCAAAAACTGTCATTGGAATAGACGTTTCCACGAAGATGTCGTCTGTGTGAATTCCGAAGCTTGACAGCAGAAATAGAAATCTGCCAACACAAGTGAAAAATAACAAACTTTATTTTTTCTTCAGCAAAGATTGGGGGGTGGGGAATTAAAAATGCAATTTCAAAGTGCTATAAAAATAGCAATAATTATTAATTATTAGTATTATTTCAATAGTTGCAGCAGACTTTTTTAATTACGCAGTTTTATTGCATATTTGCTAAAATTCTGTTTTATTAAGAAATGTTAATTTTGTATAATATAGCAGCCGCAAATCCTTGTTTACCTAGAAGTATTGTAAATGCTAATAGTGTGTTTATTAGAACATAAACTAGTTGAACTTTGATCATCTAAATGGTTCCATATTCTCAATCGTTTTTATTAGTTTTTTCAAATTTATGTGAAAAACACAATTTTTACCCACTGTACTTGGATGGGCATCTACACCAGTATAAAAAATGCTGTGGTAACGTTATGAGTTGCCTCGCGCAAATCAATGCTCCAAATGCTCTGAACGCCGCTACTTTTCAAAAGTTTATTCTACCATCTTTAATCACAGATATTTTCCCCCTTATATGTAAGGAGAAGAAAATAACTTTAAAATACTAGTCTCCACAGCATTTCAAGCAGTGTTCTCGTTGTCTCTTGCCATTGCCCCCAAACTCTTCATTTGGCGAGTAAACAAGCGATTAGATTCGCCAAATTGTTAATGTTCAATTTTTGCTTTTTCTTTCTTTTCTTTTCGTTTTTCATACATATTTTTAATCTATGCATATTTTTGATATATTTGTAGAGATTAATAACAATTGTTGTCCCAGTTATAAAAACTTAGGTTACTTTAGATCATGTAAAAAAGGGGGTAGATTAAAATATTAAAGATTTTTTCTTCTTTTTTGTGCTACATTGCGATTCTATTTCGCTAATACTCTTTTCCTTTGGCGAATGTTTTTTATTTTTAATTAGCCAAATTACAAACGTTGGTCAAATGCCAGCGAGAACACTGATTTCAAGCCAGAACTGATTTACGTAGCAGACCTGGCAAAATCCATGAATGAAAACGGATGTTTGTGAATATTTATGTTGACTTTTTCATTGCATGCGAGCTTATACGTCACGTCATTTTAAAAAATTGTATGGATACTAATGATGTACCAGAATCCCCATGTGATCATTTGTAGCTGATTTTTAGAAAAGTGTTCTTCTCTCACCATAATTAACACAGTTTCCAAGTTTGATACTTTTCGGATAAACGGTTGTAACTTCAGGCAGATCTGAATAAGTAGATTTTAACTATGCATGTGTTGTACTTGATTCAAATTTGAATAATAACACTGCATCTTCCTCTTCACTTTCTCTTCTTTATATAAATGTTGCGATTTACCTATATAATGATAACTATGCATAAGAGAGGAATGGATAGTCCATTTATTATACTAAAATAGGAAATTGTGCAGAGAGATAATATTCAAACTCTTAATTAAAATTCACTTGAATCCATACACCTTAAATTCAATGCTAGCATTTCATTAACACCCTTCAAGCGAAATGATTACTTTGCACGCAATAATAATTATTATTCAAATCTCAGGAATGTATTCAATACAATAACAGTGTTAATCTAAAGTTTGTAAATGTTTAATCCGCTTCTACAATATCCGCTTATCTTGAACTATATCATTAAATATTCTGATAAATCGGTATCTCTGTTTAAAATAGTTACGTATACCTTTAATATTAATTTATATCTCAGCGATTGAAAATTCTTATCAAAAAGAAAAAAATAGAGAGTGGGGGAAAATTTTATTTAAGTTGATGTTTCAGAAAGAAAAGCTTCCGTTTTAAATTCATTTCATCTATAATCATATGTTTTGTATTTTCTAAGCATATCAATAGAGGATAGAAATAGTATGTATTACATTCAATTTAAAATAAGAGTACAAACATACCGCAGTGTTGCGTACAATTTAAAATTACGATTTCTTTAAAAAAATGCATGTAAATCATTATCAACCGCTGAACAGCCACAAGCCTGCAGGACTATAACCCAGTTTCATGGGTTTGAGTGCCTGGAAAAGGGCGAAATCAGTTCGCGGCGGTCTGATGCATATGCACTTATGCCATCTTCATAGCAATTCTTTGTTTTTGCTACTTGTCAAAGGGTGCTTAAAGCGGATTTATTCACTTAATTTCGCTTTATTGCACACATACACATCACGCTGAGTACTCGAAGAACATCTCTCCTTGTACGAGTTGGTCTCGTAATTTAGAGCCTTGATCAGGTGATGAAACTTTCACCTGATTTATGCACCTCCAGAGGTGTAATTCTTTGGAAACTTGGAGGTCTTTGCATCCACGATTTAATTTACATGCACTATGTGCCATTAGTACATGTGACATAAGCTATGTCAAAATGTCTGGCGATTTCTAACTCTACATTTTTAAAAATATAGAATTCTACAGTAAAATTTACATTGAATTGTAAAATAAATACGCAACTTTAATTAAATTTGTTTACATTAAGCTGTTTATGTACACTAATTTAAACTGAACAATTGCTCGGGAGTTGATGATTTAGCTTTGAATTTCTCTAATAAGTTGAATAAAATGTCTGAAGCTTTGGTGATTTTCTTCAGGGATAGCATAAAAATGGGACAGTTTGCCTTAAAAAGACTGCTAACGTAGGGATCCACTTGTAAATCCCTATAAGTATTTATCTGTATCTAGCTATCTGTCTTGACGAATCGATCAAGGCAAATAAAATAAACACTCGCAACACAGCAGATTTTGTAAGTAAGTACACATAATTATTATTGTTTCAGGAAATATATCCAGTAAAATCTCCCTAAAGTGACTACGTTTCGTTCCAATAAAAATTGGTTACTTTAAGCTGTGGTTTCTTAATAGAGGTCATGTTTAAATCTAGATTTTAATTGTTGAGAAAAGGTAGCAATTAATGATACTAAAATAACTTTTCTCGTTAGGAAGATATATAAAAATTTAAGTATCAAAACAAAAATCAATTATTTAATTACTCCAGAGCTTAAAAAATGAATACAATGTCATTTGCTTTGATTTTATGATTTTATCTTTTATAACTTTTATTTTTAAGTTTGAAGTTCTGTAAATAAATGCAAAATTTTTTGGACGAGAACAAATTCTAAATACGATTTCATTATTATTATTATTTTGTTTTATCACTTTTGTAGGGAGTTTCTCACCAGAATAGGGTAAAGAAATTTATTGACTGTTAGCTCATCATCAGAGTTATATGCATTGCCTAAAAAGGCACAAAAAGGTTTAAATAGTTCAAAGTTACTTGAATAATAATAATTTAAAAAAAAATCTAAATGTAGTTTAGAAGTTTGATGAATAATTTGCTCTCCGGAAGGATTTTTCTATAAAAGCTTCTTCAAGCGAGCAGCAGAACACGGAATTCATTTCATTTTCTTCAAAGAAATTGGTAACTCACGAAAGAAGTTCAACTGGGATGGTCTCTAAATGAAGGTAAAATTAGCATTCAGCCCATGCGAAGAAATTTCGTTATTAGAAAACATGGTCATTCAGAGGGGTAGACGCTTATTGGAGAGGGTCGCAATGTGGACGAGGTTTCACTGTAATATTTTAAAACTATGAACAATATGAACTATAAACTACTCTTGACATGAACAAAATTCCCCCCGCCCGCAAATATTCAAGTTAACGAGGTTCCACTGTATTGATTTTGCCTTGAAATAGGATATTGTAACACTGAGATTACGTTTCACTATACTATAGACTTTTTTTTTTTAAGTCCATAGTTTTATTTTTTGACAGACTTTCAAACGCAAATGTTAAATCATAACTCTAATTAAATTATTTCAAATATTTTACATTTCCCACGCAATGTTTTCTCAGCACAATCTTAAATACTTTATTTGAAAGTGATTTCTCAAAGTCAATGCTTTTTTTTTCCCATAAATAAGAAATTTCCATTGACAAAATTTATTTATTTATTTATTTTTATTTTATTATTTATTTTAAAAATTGAAATATTTTTAAGTATAAATAAATAACCAAAATATTAAAAACAAAAGAATTAATAAAAATCTGAAATTTCTTTAAATAATTTATTTTTTATTTCCGATTAATGCAACGAAAAAAAAAAAGCTAAAGAAATGCAATTTAACTCAGCATGTGGAAAAGTTATGAAAATTATTACCATATCTATTAACTAACACATATATATATATATTTCTTAGCTACAAAAAGTATGCTTTATGATAATTAAATGCCACTGTGTTTCCAAACTTTACAGAAAAATTTAATTGGATTTCAATATATTTTTTTTTCATTAAATATTTTTTTTTTTTTTTTGTATATGAGAGTGCATTAATTTGCATATAAATGTATTCAATTTCTGCATTTTAGCATCGAATTTTAACTTTTTTTTGGTCTTTCTACGTGTTATTAAATTCATTATCTTTCTTTGAAATGTTTGAATTAAATTGATTTTAATAAACTATTCGGACAAAGATACAAGAACGTTTTTAAAATTTCATTGATATTCAACATTTATGTAGTGAATTTGTATTGCCTATTTTCTTTATTTCCGTTACGCATTATTTATTCATTATATGTTTTTTTTAAATTTATATGCTGTATCTCAAATTGAATGATTTTCTGGATAAAATTTCAAGCAAAACATTAACAATTATAAGCAAATGTATTAATGTATTATTATGAATGGCAAAATAACTATCATAACTATAATTAAAAGGTATACATAATCATTTAATAATTTTTGAAGGATTTAGAAGGATTAATTAAATTTGAATTTACAGGGATTTAGTGCAATATTTATAACTCCATTCAAATCTTTCGTTTTAAATTATTTTCTTAGTATTTTGTAGAATTATAAAATGTTCAAATATGATGTTCTTACAATATAAATATCGAAATATTTCCGAATGAAAAATTCCCATCCCCTTCCCTCAGCGCTAAGAAAGTTGAAAAGAAGCAAAGACAAAAGATATCATCCTTAATTTTTTTTTTTTTTTTTTTTTTTTTTTGCGAAACTAATAATGTTTTTGGAACAATGTAAAGTAATGAATCTGTAAGTCATTGTAAACAGTGTTTAATTTAATTTTAGAAAATTGAATCCGCTTTAAATTAATCTCTATTGAAATTAATGAATATTATTGCTCAGATTCTTCTTAATTATTAACCCCTTCGCGACGGGAGTCTTTTACAGAACTTTTAATGTTTTGTCACCTGTTTTTAAATACAGAAATTTGTGCCTTATTAAATCGAGAATATGCTCCGATTAAATAAGGCAAATTTTTCAGTACAATTTTACTGATGGGTATAAACAAGGATTCTTAGGCCTTTTGTGGCACGTCCCCAAGGGTTTAAGAAAAATGTATCATGTATATTCTTTACCCATTTATGCCTGACTTTTTTTTTTCAAATTTGTTGGTAAAAACATTTTAAAATATTTCAAAAATGTTATTCAAAATTTGTTTTAAATGTTGAAAAATATTGAAAGAAAAAAAAATTATACAATTTTTTTTTGCATTTATTTGGTAAAATATAATGCATAATATTTATGAAAGTTTCATATTATAAGTTTCGTCTAAATTTATATGAAAAAAGCTTTAAATCTGCATATTATATACTATAATTAGTATTTTTATGGGATAAAAAATATATTTATTTCTTTACAAAGAGTAATAACATTATAAGTATTAGTAATAATAAATTAAGAATAATAGTATTTGCATTAAAAAAATAATTTGTCTCATAGTAATCTTGAAAAGGACTTTAAATTAATCTCTATTGTAATTAGTGGGTGTTGTCACTTACAACCTCCTTAATGATTAAGATAAATTAATCGCAGAAGGATTCTTTACTTATTTATGCCTGAATTTTTGTTTTTCAAATTTTTTGCTAAAATCACTTTAAAATCTTTTAAAAATAATGCTGAAAAATTGTTTTAAATGTTGAAAAATACTCATAAAATTACACTAAAATATTTTTGTATTTATTTGATAAAATGTAAGCATTGTAAATATGGTAACATGCATAACTTTTATGAAAGTTTTAAATTATATATTTTTTCTAAATTTATAAAAAATAAGTTTAAAATTGTATATTATGTACTTTAATTAGTATTTAAAATACTCATTGCGTATCTTTGTACTGCAGATTTTTATCTTAGCCAACGAGATAGAAATAGGTAAACCAATGTTTTTAAAACGATATAATTCCTCACGAAATTATAATTAAAGAAAATACCGATTGAAGGTGGTACTTGCCTGTTGTTTTAATATCGCATTTTAATCATCATCACATAAGTTTATATCAATATGTTCGTTAAAAATTATAATCTATATATATATTACGCTAACGTATGTGTCACAAAAATCACGATTATTCGTTTATTGTTTAATGGCAACATCCAAATGAAACGCATCCTATGGGTTTCTGTGCAAAAGTTCTTTGTTAAGATTTAGGCTGTGTTAACTTGGATTTATTTATGTTTTGTTCCTTCGCTGCAATTATAGAGCTTTAAAATATCATTATTTTTAATTTTTTCTATTCTTTTTACTTAAAAAAATAAATAAAAGTCATCAATTTTAAACTTTTTAGTTTCAAATTAAAGCTGTGTAGTATAAATGAAATGAGTGAAAGGATTATATTATTATATTTTAAATAATTAATGAAATACGAAAATATGACACTGGTACAATATTTTGATTTATTATCTGCGCCGGGCTAGCATAAAAATACGCAGCAAAAAATTGAGCAATTAAAATAAATTATAGATAAAAGCAATATGGTTTAATGCTTACTTACATTCAAGGGAGACCAAACTGGTCGCCAAGGGCGGCTAGTCTATGGAAAATGCGTAGCTTTATACCACTTCCCTAGTTGCTTTCTCGAAGTAATGCATTTCAAAATAATATTCTTGAAAAAAAGATAATGATTCTTATAAAGAACAATTATTTCCGCTTATAATGCATACTTTAATTATTCATATTTCGCAAGGTTTACTTCATTTTTTATATTTTAATAAGTTTCGTTGAGAAACTTAACTTATATGATTTTATTAAAATTTCATTTTTAGCCTCTTCGCTACCTGGGTCCACATATGTGGAACTCTATTCTTTTTCTCATAAAACTAAATTGGGTTTTTTAAAGAAATGTTGACTTCCTTTCTGTATAGCTGAATGTTTTTTTAAAGAAATCTCCACTTTCTTTAGATATTCTACAGAAATCTTAAGAAATTTTGCAGATTTAGCCTTAATAATATCTGCAGAATATTTTGAATCATCTTTAAAATTATTTGTACCCCAATTAAAAAAAAAAATGGCCAAACTGCCTACAGGTTTTTTAGGTAGATTTCGTAAGAAATACTACCTATTGCAATCGCTACAGTTTATCTATCTATCTATCTATCTATATATATATATATCTCACTTTTTTATGGACACGATAGCTTCTATAATTCTTCACCAATCTCCACCAAATTGGTACATAAAATCAATGGGGATTAAATCTTGGCTAAGTCGTTAATGGGCAAAATCGGACCAAGGAGGTCGGAATATGGGGCGTTTTTGTGAAAACCGAAAAAACGCCATAACTTCTTAATTAAAATAGATACCGAATCGGTTTAAAGTTTATATTACTTCTTAAAAATGGGCCAAAAGTATATGCATGACAGATTTTTGATAAATTTAGAAGTGGGCTCAAGGGCCGAAAAAAACAGGGATTTTGAGAGAAAAAAATTCATAACTTCGTCAATTTTCAAGATATCAAGTCCAACTAAATTTTTTGTAAATGTTCTTAAAATTATCTAAAACTTTTGTATTTACAAGTTTTTGGTAAGACCAACTTTTACCGATGAAAAAAATTAAAAACGAAAAGAAAAAGGGCGCTGAGAAAAGAGAAAAATCCATAACTCCGTCAATTTATAAGATATCAAATCTGATTAAATTTATTTTACACCTTCTCAAAAATATCTACAACTTTTATATTGACAAGTTTTTCATAGGACCAATTCGTAAAGAAAAAAAAAAAATTAAACAAAAATAGGAGTTGGAGAAAAAACACCAAATCCAAACTGCTTATATTCTGACTCATTTTGAAATTCATTTTTGATTTTAAACGCATCTAAATGGTAGATCCTCTTATTTAGAAACTGTATAAAGTGACACATTGGTCAATTTTCTGATAAAGACAGTATTTATTTCAAAAAAGGCTACCAAAAAGGGTATTTTGAACAGAATTTTCAGAAATCATCGTGACTGAAAATTTAAGGAAGTGTTCAAATAAGAAATTGCGTTTTTTTCTGACTCGTTTTTAAATCCATTTTTGCTCTCAAAAGCATCCAATTTACAGATCCTCTTATTTAGGAAGTATATAATGTGATGCATTGGCCAGTTTTTTGATAAAGATAGAATATATTTTGAAAAAGGCTACCAAAAAGGGTATTTTGAACAGAATTTCCGGAAGTCTTCGCGATTTGAAAATTTAAGGAAGTTTTCACATAGCAAATTGCGTTTTTTATGACTCGTTTTAAAATCAATTTTCGCTCTCAAACGCATCCAATTTACAGATCCTCTTATTTAGGAACTATATACTGTGACGCATTGGCCAGTTTTTTGATAAAGATAGAATATATTTTTAAAAATGCTGTCAAAGTGAGTATTTCGCTCAAAATTTTCCGAAGCAATCATGATTAAAGAATTAAGGATGTATTCAAACAACAAATCGGTTATTTTATGACTCATTTTTAAATTAATTTTTTTCTCAAATGCATTCAACTGACAGTTTTTTGTTATTTAGGAACTGTATAATGTACTGTTTTGGTCGATTTTTTAATAAATTCAGAATCTATTTCAAAATATGTTGTCAAAATGGGCATTTGAGCTGAATTTTTCTTAAGATGATTCTGATAAAATCAGTTTTTGCAGAAAAATGAAATTAAAAATTTTTCATAAACGGCCAAATGAAGTTATTAAACTGGGTTTATCTTTAATTATATATATATATATATATTTTTTGAAATGAGCATTCTTCGAAATCTACCTCCGCCTATAGGCCCAGCCGACAGGGATTTTTTATATTAAAATCATACCAATCAAATATTTTAAAAGCAGACCAATCAATAAAAAGACCTGTGCTGATTTCCTCATAAAACAGATATTATTTTCATCTGAGTTTGAAAAATGTCCCCATGACAGTCCGACCAAGAAATTGAGAATTTTTCTGAGACATTTTTAAAAATATCTACAGAATTTTTAAAAAAAATGAACAAATTGCCTACATATTTTCTGCATATTATTTTAAAGTCATATCAATCAATGGCAACATCAACTGATTTCCTCATAAAACAGCTGTTACTTTCATCTGAGTATGAAAAATGCATTCAGCCAAGAAATTGAGAAATTCTCATGATAATTTCACAAATCTTGCGCCATAAAATATTTTAAGGTTTTGATATCATTTACATGTTTAAAAGCCTTACATTTGTGATTATGTTAATTTAAATTAGTGATAGTTTATTTGATGTTTTAAGGTAATTTTTAATTTCAGATCTCGATTTGTGAACTTAAATTATTAGTCTCCTAAAGTATCAACTTTTGAAAAATGTTCTTTTTTTGTCTTCAATGATATCATTTTGATTTTTTAAAACCAATGCATGAGTATCTATAGAATTATTTAGCTTCGGTAACGAAAAAAATATGCCAAATTTAAAAGATATAGCAATATTATAGATTTACTCTAATTATTGGGCCGTGATAGCACAGTGGTCGCAGCACCGAACTCCAGACTGAAAGATCCAGGGTTCGATGCTCGATACCAACGAGTGTATGCAGTGTACGCGCTCGTTAAATAAAGGGGTTAAATAAGTCCTGTGGTCGGTCGTACCAGTTACCACGGGTATTGATCTCTGGAAAAACTTTCCCTTCCCTTCAGAGGCATATCGAAATTGAGGAGGTGGTGGTGTTTGGTGCTGCCATCTTTGGGGCCTACCGAACTTCCCATACTGCAGAAGCCTGACTTCCAACCCTCAGGGTGCAGTCCACTGGAAGCTCCAGCACCCATCTTGCCCTTCGGGCACACGTCAACAACAACTATAATTATTGTCACAAACATTATTTTATAATAAATTCATAAAAAAAACTTTAATGCTTCTTGAAAAACGACAGTAAAATTATTATTTTTCTTGAAAAAAAGTCGATAAAAGTGGGAGACGGTTGAGAGGTAATTAATTTTTCTGATGAAAAAATATGCTTGCTAGTCGCGAAATTTGTTCTCCACTAAAAATAATCTTAAGATTATCTGGAGAAATCACCACTTTCTTCATATATTCTACAGAAATCTGAAGAAATTTTGCAGATTTAGCTTTACCTTAATAATATCTGTAGAGTTTTTACAAGATATCTTTAAAATTATCTGCAGAAATATTTTAATTGGACCAATTGTCTACAGATTTTCTGTAGATTATTAAAAAAATTTCTTTAGATTTTTTTAATGTACAGCTAAGTATACGCATAATAAAAATGTTATTAATTAAAAAAAATATCTAACATCATTATTTTTGTTCAACAGCTAAAATTGTGCTCTATTTTCTCCTCTAATTACAAGAAATCAAGTGAATTTCGAAAATAAAATATACATTTTGTTTTTTAATTTTTGTAATCTAATTTACTTTTACAAAACTTAATAAAAGACTGCGAACTTTTAATCTGTTTAATATTTGCTATAATTAATGCCGAACAGAAATTTATAAATAAGTAATCGAATTATTTATTCGTTAGAAGTTCTGAAATAATTGTATAAGCCTTATGGATTAACTTCTCAATTTTAATTTTCGTTTCTGAATTAAACTCTTGTTTGATTGCACATGTTGTTGCTTTAAAATGTATTATTTAATTATATTTGAATATGAGGAACAAACTTAATAATAATCCATTTTAATCAAAAAAATGATTTTTAATTAATACTAAGCCGATTAAAATATTCTGATTTTAAAATTGCTATATAACTGGCAATTAATGGCATAAAAAAGTATATTTGAGAATTAATATTATATACGAGCTTGAAATCCCTAAAACTAAGAACGTTGTGTATAAATTAATGGAAGAAAAGAATATTTTCACTGCAAAAAGATTAATAACAATCAAATTACATTTTGACTTTCTTCATTTAAATGGAATATTTTTATACACTTTATTTAAAATAAAGCTCTAAATTTATATATACTGATGCGCTAAGAAAACTAGCATAGAAATACGTATGCAATAACGGAGATGTGAATCAATTACCATAATTCTCTACACTATAAAAAGAAAAATTATAAAACTACTAAAATTTTTCTAGGAAGCTGGTATTCCAAGAACTATTTATGTAATAATGACAACAAAAATTCATGCAACAAATAAAGATTTGCACTGTTAAAAAAAAGAAAAAAAACTGTAAGATTAAGAAGAATTTTTCAGAAAACTGATATTTCTAAAGCTTTTTATGTAACGGCAATTGGGATTACAGATAAAATTTTAGTAAGATTACTAAAATTGTGTTTTTTTTTTTTTTTTTTTTTTTTTTTTTGTAAAGCTACAGTTTTCTGTAACTTTGTTTACAAATTTTGAAGATTTATTTATTTACATATTTATTTTTGTACAGTGTATAGATAAAATTTTTGTATGTATACGGATATCTGTAACTTTACATCAGTAGAATTGCAGTTTTTTAATACAGTGTACACGGTCAGTAGTACCAATATGACAAAAAGTGACTAACGAAGCGGTTATACAGGTTCCCACTGCCCCGATTGTGCGTTGTCATGATTAACCTCTTCAGTCCTGAGACAAATATTACCAGGCCCCATAGAAACGATTTAATATTACAACATCTCGAGAGTTCTCACGATTAAACTCTTCAGTCCTGAGACAAATATTACCAGGCCCCACAGAAACGATTTAAAATTACACCATCTCGAGAGTTGTAACGATTAACCTCTTCAGACAAATATTACCAGGCACCACAGAAACGATTTAAAATTACAACATCTCGAAAGTTGTCACGATTAACCTCTTCAGACAAATATTACCAGGCACCACAGAAACGATTTAAAATTACAACATCTCGAGAGTTGTCACGATTAACCTCTTCAGACAAATATTACCAGGCCCCACAGAAACGATTTAAAATTACAACATTTCGAGAGTTGTCACGATTAACCTCTTCAGACAAATATTACCAGGCACCACAGAAACGATTTAAAATTACAACATCTCGAGAGTTGTCAAGATTAATTTCTTCAGTCCTGAGACAAGTATTACCAGGCACCACAAAAACGATTTAAAATTACAGCATCTCGAGAGTTATCATGATTAACCTCTTCAGTCTTGAGACAAATATTACCAGGCACCACAGAAATGATTTAAAATTACAACATCTCGAAAGTTCTTATGATATCCACGTATTTAATAAAAATAGCTAGAAGTAACTTTAGTAATTCTAAAAGGATTTAAATTAATTTAAAAGGCTATTATGTAGTCTCTCCTCCAGGCAACATCAGAATCGAAGATGATAAATTACTTTGAAAGTAGCGTTATAGCTCGCGCACGGCCATTTCACGAACATACCGTGAAATATAAAAAAATCGGTAAAGTTATCAAACCTGTAATACCGTTCCCGCTAGAAAAAGACATTAAGAAAACGGAACTGTCGATAACTAACGAGAATCTTTAAAATAGACTTTCAATCATTTATATAAACCTTCTGAGCTGCAGTGCCACTTATGTTCCGTTGTTGACTCACGGCACAAGACTTTACCCCTCACCTAAGCCCACCTACACCTTTATTGGACTGCTGTTGACTGGAAACACGTTGTCTAGTAACAATCTGACTTGTTTCATTATATTGGGTGATTGAATGTGCAGTGGACTCTCTATGTCTAAACACTCTCTAATGTGAACACCCTGGTATTATGAACAGATTCCGACGGTATCGACAAAACTTCATAGACATAGCAAAAGATGAACTCTGTGTATTCTGAACACCCTCTAATCAGAACACCCCACTATTGTCAACGCTACTTTTGCTCCTTATCTCTACCCCACCTGTCTGTAAACTGAACACGCGTTTGTAATCTGAATTTGAATTCACATCATGGAAATTTGAAGAAACTGTTACTGAAGAATAAAAAAATTCAAAGAACTGAATTAAAAAATAAATAGACAAAATCTCTGCTACATTTTAAGCGTGTACTTGAAGTTGCAATTTGAATACTTCAGATAAAATTTACACTTTCAATGTTGTCAGCTGCCTGCTGTAAGAGAAGTCATTTATGATTTTTTAAATTAGAAAACGTAAAAATTTAGTTTTTGATTAGCTGAAGACAATTACAGTAAGTTAAAATAATCCATTTCCATCTTGATTATTTCAAATATTAGTTTTATTGGAATCATTATTAATCACAGCTTAAGTATGATATTTTAAAGATTAATTTTGGAATTTTCAGTTGAGTTCTTCGATTGATCAAATGCTGAGCAAATGACAGTTAAAGAAATTGTTTATAATGCTGTTGTGATTTAATTTCAATAGATTTTGTTTTTGCTCATCATAGATAATTTATTAAGGATTGTAGGCAATCATATTAGTTTACTTCTAAAATTTACAAAGGAGAGTATATAATAAAAACCCCGATCAACTACTGACTCTGTTACCTTACACAGTAGTAGTAGTAATGCTTTCCAGTCTCCCTCTATAATGAACACCTCCGTAATCTGAACATTTTTGGTCGGTCTCAGAATAGAGAGAGTCCACTGTATACAGATATCGAGACAATCTCATGAATCCATAGACCCTACAGTTCAACAGGGGGCTGTTAAAGCTGTTGAAGACTTTGATTATACGATGCGTGTGCAGTTGGCATGATTATGCATTCCGACAGATTTGGACAGCTCCAATAGGAAAATGGGACATCTTGCACGCCGAGAGTTGCTATCGAGTAGCTTCGAGAGCATTCTTCTAATTTTAGACGCTTTCTTTTGCCACATGAATGTTATTGAGTATCTATGGGTCATCTTGGAACGTGTTGTTCAGAAGAGATCACCACCACCTTGCTTTCTTATAGATTTTTAGACTTCATTCCAGGATTCATAATATGAATTGCCTCAGGCAATATTCAGATATTAGTCGAGTAGATGTCACGTCATTTCATGACATTTCTGCGTATCACGGAGGCCCTACATAATATTAGGCAGTTTTAGTAGTTTTTCTGGAACTGGAATGTACAATGCAAGTCAGAAACATTTCAGCAGGAAATGAAGTCATATGGTAAATAAACGCGATGATAGATTTATCCAAATCTTACATTCTATTACGTTAATTCGATGCTGTGAAATTTTATTATCTATACCAGTGTGTTTCAGACTTAATATGGTTATTCAGAAATAATGGTTTTATGAATAATAAACTTTCTTATAAAGTTATTGATAGAAAAAAATGAATCAAGATCTTTTTTTTTATTATTAAAAGATAGGCGAAAGTATTCCATTTATATGAATCCTACAATTTTATAGGATCGCATGAACAAAAAATAGTTAAAGCAAAACACCGAACTTACATACATTTATATGTGTTGGCTGAAAAATTAAATTAAATAGTTTTGCAATAAATCATAAATACCTATTCAGAATCATCCATGTATAGGCTTTAAATTTAGAAAAAAATAATTTTACTATTATTATTATTATTATTATTATTATTATTATAATGTGTGAATTTTTAAAAATATCTTATAGCTATTGTTTAATTAGAATGTAGGCCCAATGTATTCAGCTTACATTAAGCCTATATTTTAATAAAATCTCATGAACAACACACAAGTAACCCTTTCGAGTCTGAATTATTTTCCATTTTGAGAAGAAAATTAATTTTACTTTAATAACATTTATCGTAGCTATCCAAATAGGCTTACTGAAGTTTAAATATTTTCTCATTCTCTGAAATCTAATGAATGTACTTATTTTGTGTGGTATTCAATTAACCTTTATATGATAATAGATTGAGGAAGAGTTTTCGAAGACGTTTGGAGAATGATGTAGTAATACAAGATTTAATAGGGCATTACAACTTTCTAATGTTTTTAGAGTTTTATCGTACATGGCTGGTTCAAAAGAAAATTAACTTATATTTTATATTTAAAGAGTGAAATATATACATAAAATAAAGGAATCACCAATGACACAAAGATAATAAAGTAAACTTTTATTATTATTATTATTATTGCCTAATGCCAAAACATAAATGAAGACATAAAAAGAAAGGCATGCCATGTACTATCCTTTTTATATGTCAAAAGTAACTAAGTAATTGTTAAGTCAAAATGATACTCGATGAAAAGACATGTATTATTAATAGTACACCAGACCCAAAAGGGTTAAAACAAAATTTGGAGCATACCTACATTTATAGATGTTAATTGAATAATTTTTAAAAAACTATAAATAGTAAATACAGCTTACAATAAACTAAACATATGCTTTAAAATGACGAAAAAATGACTTTATCATTTTAATAATTTTTATTATAAATTGTCGACCTTTAGGAGTTATTTTTACATAATCCCAAAGAAAACTTTCTAAAATTATAATCCTAGAGCCATAAACGTTGATCTGCCTAAACTACATACTCAGTTTACATATTCAGATAAAACTTTAAAGTTAATTATTTGTAAACATTGTTTTCAACGGATTTATCAAGATAATTTTTGAAAATACTAATCTGATTTACAGTTTCTAATTTTTTTTAATAAATAAAGGAAATTAATTTTCTTCAAACTCTATGTGGCAGAAAATAAATATTTACCAAGTTATAACAAAAGTAATATTTCATTTTTACGAATTTTTAATGTTTTGGATTAAAATTAATTTTAAGTGGAAAATTGAATAAATTTTAATTGGATTGAAATCTTTCATTTTTAAAAATTTTTTTCAGCATAATTAAAAAACTAAATAAGCAAAAAAAAAAAAAAAAAAAAAAAAAAAAAAAGGAAATGCGGAATTGTGGCAAAACTAGTGTTGTATTATTGATTTGGCGTGCAAAACTTTTCTTATTATTTTTTGTATTTTAATTTTTTTTATTTCAACAAAACACAAGTTATATGTCCAACTAATTAAATACTCTAAGCTAATAACATCTATATTCATTTATATCTATATTGGAAAGTGTTAAAAATTCAATAATTTACTTCCATCTTTAGGAAAATTACTTTAAAATCCACAAAAAATTGATAACCCAGAAAATAATTCAAATTTTAAAATTTTGAAAACTTATGTAAAATTATCGAAACAATGCGGATAACTGGTGTTAATTTTATTGTTCTCTGTACTATATTATAATTGGAGGATTTGTGAAATATAGACATACAGACGGTTTTTAGTATAATAAAGAAATATACACGGGCTTCTCGGGTTACAGTATATGAATGAAAATAATTTTTATATAACTACAGTATCAATCTTAAACCATTCTTAAAGCGAAAGATGATTTTTTAAGGTAATTTTCTCATGATTTATTTGAAAAAAAAATAATAAAAGTCAAAGAATATTTTTTTAAACTGATTTTTAAAAAATAAGGCATTTAAGGGTTAAAATACATATGCAAATCAACAGCTTGCTATAAAATTAGCTTTCAAGAAAATTCAAATTTTGGGATTTTTGAGCTGTTTAAAAATGTTACAAAGAAAGATGAGAGAGAGACATGGTAAATGTATAAAGTATTTATTTAATAATCTCCAGTGTATTTTCTTTTTTTTAATTGTTTTGTTTGTCTTATCAAGAAACATGAAAAGATTTGTTGAAGGAGTGGTTGACTAAAATCGGGGCGAATCAGTCAACAAAAAAATGGAATTTGTCTTTTTGTGTTACTAGCTTGTTTAAGGGGGTAGTAAGGTATTTTTTTTTATTTTTTTGCATTTTTTTATTTTTATTTTATATTAATGTACAACATCTTAAGATTATTCTGTGAAAATTTGAAAGCAATTGAAGTAAAACTGACGGAGATATACACTTGTAAGTCTCCGCCCTCCGATTGTCCGAGCGGTGCTGATTCATGGTGTGAATGGCAGAAGGCTGCAGCTACAGAAGATCTGGAGTCATTCAAACACAGTTACACCGCACTTCCGAGTAATGTGCTACAAGCCATCAAACCTATTTATGAGGATTTAAGCAAAGATGCACTTCTGGAACGATGTGTTGGAGGTTTCACTCAGAACAATAATGAAAGCCTTAATCAACTTATTTGGAAAATTACTCCAAAAACAGTGAATGGCACCTCCAACGTCGTTGAAATTGCAGCTAATGTTGCAGCATGTACATTTAATGAAGGCTGTTTTTCTCTACTGTCATTTTTGCAAGAAATGGGCATAAAAACTGGAACAAGTTCTCATGAATCGGCGCGAACAACAGATAGTCTTCGAGTATGTAAAGCGGAGCGTGAGGCTGCAAAAGAGAGCAAAGAAGGCAGGATTCGTCGTAGACAAGAGCAACAAGATGCTCTGGACATCATCTCCGACAGCTTTTCGCTTTATGGGCCTGGCATTGATGATTCTGTGTAAGTATATGAAAAAAGCAGTAATTTACAAATATCTATTTCGACAAAAATGTCTGTGAAACTTTAAACGTGTTTTTCTAACACTTCGCTTTTTCAAAGCCGGTGAACTCTGTAGCTCAAAATCTACTGAACCGATCTTTATAAAATTTTACACACTCTTTCTTTATATAAATTACGAGATAACGCTGTCGAGGTTTTTTATTTTTTTTTATTTTAAGTTACTTTTAAAAAACAAAATATCAGATTTTTTTGATGAAAAATCAGTATTTTGACTTCCGAGCCTTGTAAAAAATTGAAAAATCAATAATTAAAAAAAAACTCGACAGCGTTCCCTGAGGAAACTTATCAACTAATTAAATCAATTTGGTTTTTTAATTTCAGTTGATCCAGTCATGAGTTATGCGGTTCACCGCGAATCAACTTTTTTTTGGGATGTCTTCGAAGATTCGCTGTCATCGGCTCATTTTTTAATATTTCTTAATGAAAATTTCACAGAATACTCTTTAAATGACATATAATTATACTATAACTATACAAATAAATAAATATTAATTGTATCCTTACAAAAAATGATAGAAAATTTTTCCCTCGAATTAACCTTACTACCCCCTTAAGGCTGCGTCCATTCAGAAAATTTGTGAGAATTGGAGCAAATTTTCGTAAATAATCCTAATTATTTTATTAAACAAGTCGGAAATTGCACATGAAACGTAGCAAATGAGGTGCGTTCGTACGATAACGAAGTTTTAAAAATATTCAGATCTTATTGATATAGTAGAGCGTACTTCGGATACAGTATAGTGGTTGAAATTGTACAGAATGTATAATTTAGTATGTACTTCATAGATTCATGTCAATTGTATTGTGCTCGAATGAGTGTAACACCATTAAAATGCATTTAAAACTTTCCCCCCCCATTGATCGTAATGTAATGGAATACTTTTGATTGTCCCTGTAATTGATCTATGAATCTGATTTTCATAATATTTGAAATGACTGGATAAAATTATGTAATAATTATATGGTTTAAATTTCAAACGATTAAAATGCATTTGAAACTTTTCCCCCCATTGACCGTAATGTAATGGAATACTTCTGATTGTCCCTGTAATTTATCTATCCATCCGATTTTCACAAAATTTGAAATGACTCGACAAAATTATGTAATAAATATATATTTTAAATTTCTAACGATTCGGTTGGGTAGTTTTTTGCGTTGTTATTTGTGACAGCGTTTCTGTCACATATTATCTTGTCTTCTCCCCTTTTTAGAAAATGAACAAGTAAAATCAAAACTTCAAAATTTTAACTGGAAATTACCTCCCCCCCCCTTAAATAAATACTTAAAGTTAATATTCTTGCATTTAAGGTTTTAATGCTGTACTTTGTTATTTTTCCTTTTATAACTTTGCATGTGAAATTAATTCTTTTACAAACCCTCTTTCATATGATAAAAAAACACCATTTCATTCCCACTCTTTGTTTTGGATTTTTATCACTGTGAAAAAGATCTGTTAATTCTTTTCTCATCACAATAAAAGTTAACCGAATGTCAGTCTTCCTTAGATCTGCACATTTCTGCATTTTTCCCATGTTAAATAGATCCAGCTGTGGTTTATAATAAGTTTATCCGTTAACATTCTCATGCACTCAGCTAATCTTTAAAATCTCCCAGATGTCATGAATCATTTGGCATGTAATTCTTTCAGTATCTGGAAGCACACGTGCGTATGCAATCGACACTCCTTAAAAACCACAGGACTTTGATATTACACCAACCCTAGCATTCTCGGTTACTAAGCATTTTTAACGGATTCGCATAACCTTGACGCTGTACATCTTCCCTGCTGCAGTCGCTCTTCTACTCGGACCTTCAGCCATGTAACACCACGTTAAAGGGGCGCTGTGCCCCTCTCCGGCTAATGCCGTGCCTGTGAGCAGACGTTGTGATTTCCCGTATTGCTAGCGACTTAGCATTGTAAACCTTCCATCGTTCATCTAAATAAACACCTTATTCTGTCTGCAATTATGTTGGAGTTTATTTCTCTGCGCTCTCGATCTCCTCCTGGGTAGTTTTTACGATCACCTTTACATGTAGTACTGGTGCAGTGACCAGTGCTCCAACATAAAAAAAAACGAAAGAGCGCAAAGTGGAATACATAACTGTATTGGACTATTTCCTCTGAAATTACATCGTTACCCAGCCTTCAGATGATTCTACAGTGACACCCCCCATGCATTTGTGTTTGGAAAGACTAAAATTCGACTGTGCTTCCCCGGTGATGATTTCGTCGCTGCGAAAAACCTTTTTCCGTCTCCGAAATAATCAGCGCGGATTCCACGGTCATTCACCCTTCTGCGTTCCCGTGAACCTTCTATCCGTAATTTTCTGCAGCTGAAAAATCGTCGGCTTCCCCCCGTAACTACAAGTTATCTTATGCCTTAGTCCAGTGCGAATTGACAGAAAAAAAAAAAAAAAAATTCAACATCTCTCTGTGTCACTTAAAGTGTTTTTGTGTGCCATCGTGTGTGTGTTTCGTGACGGGTAAAAACTGTGCCGTTCGTCCCTGCTGCACTTTCGGTTTCATATGTTTATGCTTCGATGAAAGGAGTACTCAACCCCGATTGTGAAATATGCTTAAAAAAAATCGTTTGTGAAATTCATCTAAAAGTATTGTGGTGCTAATTATCGTCAGATTTGTAAAAAATTCGTGGCAAAAGTGAATGCAATTTTTGAAATGCAAAGAAGGTCGAAGTTTCATCATGTCAAATTAGATTGCAAAAGATTTCAGCCTTTGGTGTTGCCGTTTGCTTCTAAATTCTTCATGTGTGTGTCAAATTTTTTTGTACTATCAGTTCAGCTCTTAAAAAGTTATTTTGTGCTTCAACATATCAGTTTTGGCTGAAAGAAGATGTGCTGCAACTTTTCTCATAAAAAAAAGATGATAAAAAAATAAAGTGTTACAAGTCAACATCATGTGCAAATAATTAAAATAATAGAGTTACAATGTTCGGCATAAAAAAAAAAAAAATGCTAACGCATATTTTATGAAGTGAACCCTTTACAGTTTTAAATATTTTAAAATTGCACATTATTTTGGTTTCAGTTTCATATTATAGTAACTATAAATTTACTTTTTAGTTATTATTCGTGAGCCATTCTAAAAGTATTATTATTGCAAAGTTTATTTTAAATATTTTTGTGTGTCAGCATGAACAGAGAAGATTTTTTTATAAATCTAAAATAATTAAAAGTTAAAAATTTTAGTTATAATTGCATAAATTTTGCAATCTTCTCTTTTCACGCTTTATTTTGTAATTTTTGTGTTAGTGATATGCATGTAGATTTTCCAATTATGATTCTGAAGTTAGTTATTTTTTTAGTTTTTTTTTGTTTGTGTTTTTAGGTAATATTCCTATTCTACTCTTGGTGCATATATTCTGAGCTAGTCGCTCGACTTTGCACGTTACCTTTTATTTTATGTACTGATAGTTTATTTTTTTTAAAAAAGGGGCAACCCTTCTACTAACATTTTTTTGGCTTTTGCACAGTTACTTAAATTTTGCTTGAAATAACAAAATGGGAGATTTCAAAAAATAAATAAATTAGAGAAAATGCAATTTTAATACATTTAGTTTCTGGGTTAAACTTGGTGTTAATTTAAATGGGTCAGAATTATAAACTTGATGTCCATGTTGAAATCGTTCTGAGTTTTGGGGTACTTTTAATATGTATGGAGATTTTTTTTTCTTCTTTCCATTATTCCCTATCCTTTTATAGTTCTGCATACTTTAAATTTTTTTTTTGCTTAAAATTTTCGAGATTTATTTTTCAGTGATCCACTTTCTTAACAGGCAAGTGTGTGTATAGTAAGACAAAATTAATTCACTTACACTTGATTTTTTTTACTTGTTAAAAAAATGGGAACTTCTCGCTTTCACATTTTACACATCTTAGATAATAAAAGTTAGACACCCCCCCCCCCCCCCGTTGGCAAGTGAAAGCCCATTTTGTTTTTCTTAAACTAGTTATGTACATAAATGTAGATGTTACATAAAGTAAAATTATAGGTTTCTCATGTGCTATTATTTTGAAACAATCATTTCTAACTGGACTTTTCTGGGCAAAATTCATTTTTTTTTTCCCTTTTCTAATTACACCCTTAAATTTTTGCTTTTGATTTTTGTTTTGATTTTTTTAACTTAAGTTTTTTTTTGTTTTCAAAGTTTTTATCCTGTTATACTAGTTTTTGTTTTTTTTTTTTAAAAAATTCTAGCAGCTGTGTAATATGGCAACTAAAGATAAAAAACCCCCACTTGAACTAAATGAACCTAGCTATACTTCTCCTTGGCTAGATTTCTTTCAAGACACCCTAAATAAATACACAGAAAGTATGTGTAAAGAGGCAGCTGCATTTCAAAATAAAATTTTAGCTAACAACTCCCCTTTTTTAGAAGATTTTGCAGATATTACTATGCAAATGAAGTGGAATCTTAACACGCTTAATGAATCATTCAATATCTTGAAAGTGGAATTCTCTAACTTAAAACGTGACAATGATAACTTACAAATTGTTAATAAAAAACTCATTGAAAGGTTACATAATTTAACTAGTAAACAAACCTCTACAACTTCAATCGAGACTATGCAGGGTGAGAAATTAAATAGCAGTAGTGGTAGTCTGTCCACAATAACAAGAGACAAAGCGACACAAACAGGTAATCATAAAAGATACAAGGATAATTTGCAAAAGGACAGAAACGATGAACTAGAGATACTTAAAAAATTCAGCGATTCTAATCAAAATTCTTTTTCAGCGTCTGAATGTAAAAAAATAAAACCTGTTCGAATTATTATTTTCAATTTGCCAGAAGAATGTGGTATACCAGATATTTTACTGGGAGTGGGTGAGCTTTTGCATATTAATGAACCTGATATTCAATTTTCTAAGAAATATAAATTGCAACATGTCGATTCATACAATTGGGTTTTTGAGACATCTTCGCAGACAGCTAAAAAATTAATAATGCAACAAAAAATAAACATTAAGGGTAATGAATATTCTGTACATGTATACATTAATGTCAAGCGATGCTTTTCGTGCCAAATGTATAAACATGTTGCTAGACTATGTCCTAATAAAATCTCTTGTCCTGTATGTCCTCTCCCACATAGTGACACTCAATGTACAAATTCACCAAAATGCATAAACTGTATCAGAAATAATCAAGATAACAATACCAATTTTAATATTTTTCATCCAGCATTTGCACAATCTTGCCCCTCTCTTAAAAGATTTATTAAACAGGAAAGAAAAAATATACAACTGCATCTATTTCAATGATTAAGTTTGCTCCAAAAAAAAAAAAAAAAAAAAAAAAAAAAAAAAAAAAAAAAAAAATGACTTACATAATTTACAGCCTTTAGTTATTTTGCCAATAAGTCACATTAGTGTGAAGAAGTTTACTTTTACCTCAACAGTCTATTTGTTATTTTTGTAGTTATACATTATTAGTTTTTTTAGATACAAGTCAATTCACATTTTTTTACACCATTCATTTTAAGTTAAAATAAAAAAATAAATAAATAAATAAACAAAAAATTAAAAATTGCTTCACACATGAGTGTACGGTTGGTGAGGATTCCTTTTTCATTTGACTGTTTAGCCGGCAAGCAGTTACCTGAGTAAGGTTTGGATGTATGGTTGAAACTTTCTGATGCAGGTCATTAGATTGTGTTCACACAGTTGGTATTTTTGTTGTAGGCGTACACGTTAACATCACATTCCTTTTTCTTTTATTTTACTCTGCAGACAAAACCTGTTTTTCTTTTACATAATCTTACACTCATTTATGTTGGTTTGTTTGCTGTTAGAAACATGCATTTTTTCTCTTTTGAAGTTTAAATTGTTATAAATACACATTATTTACATCAGTTATTTTAAGGACTTGTTTTTTTGTTGTGGCATAGAATGTATTAGTTCCTGGTACACATGAGAATTTTGTTCATAGAAAAAAAACACAGGAGTTCATCGCACATTCTTAGTTCATTGATGTTACACTAGTTCATAGCTTTACTTTCCATTCGTGTTGTACATGGGGAACTAGTTACATTTATTTTTGCTAAAACAAAAAAAAAACCACTTTCTTCCTGATCATTTTAGTTCACCGAATAAACATCTTAGTTCATTGCATATTTACACGTTTACTTATAGAAATTTTACACATTAGTTCATCGATTTTTCACATCCGTTCATAGAATATTTACATGTTTGCTTACAGAATTTTACACGTTAGTTCATCGATGTTTTTACACATTAGTTCATAGTGATGTTATACATGTTATCAGTCATTGTTTTACATTGTAGTTCATAGAGATGTACACTTTAGTTCATTGAAGTTTTAATTAGTGTTCATAGATTGTTTACACATTAGTTCATTGAAAATACACATCTTTGTTCATAGAATATGTAACACATTAGTTCATAGAAAGTAAACCACATTTTACATGTTTCTTATAGCATAGTTTTTAAAAAAATCACACTTTTTTTTGTTAAACACGTGTCATTGGATTTAATTCACACATTTTGGGGCTTTGGCAGCTGCATTTTTTTTTATTATTAGTCTTTGCTCATCGAGTTATACAGTTATACATAGAATTATCCTTTCAAACCTAGAGCCATTTATTCCTATCAAAATTATGCATTGAATCTTTGATTTGCATTCTTTTCTTCGAATCAGGCTGATAAAAATTCATTTCTGTTTTAATTTCATTCCAGTAATATTCTTTTCATACACATAAGTTCTCAGCATGAAGATTTTTACACGTAGTTTGTTCATCTAATTTAAATTCTACATCTCATTGTTGGTAATGGCATGATTCTTCATGTCATTTTCACTTTAGTAAACAAAAAAAAAACAGATAATTAATTTAAGTAACAACTTCTTCACATAACTTCTTTTCGTTTCACATTAAGGTTGTATTTTTTTTCAAAATTATTTCATTTTCTTCAGTTACATTTTACACTTCTGTTTGTTGTTGAGTAAGTTGTTTTTCTCAACTCATTTCATACACAGGTCTTTCACCTGAATTAAAACCAAATGCACTTTGTCAGAGGCAGTTTTGTTTGTAAACACACCCCAGTTACACATATAAAAGATTAGTCATTTCCTTTGAATAGATAATGAGTTAGATTTTTTTTTACTTCAAACTGGTCAGTATAATGCTGATAGGTACAGTTAGTAACAACATAATTACTTTTACCTTCTGATTTAGCTGCAGTTGTAGTTTAGAAATAATGCGAAGTTTTCCTGTGTCACTCCGAATTGCCTTTTGTTGTTTTTTTTCAATTATCCCCTTTCCTGAAGCTGGTTTCCGTTCAAAATTAGTGCCCTTAGGTCTCCAACTTCATTATGTTATCGAAAACTCTTGAATTGTTTTTCAATTCAATTTACAAATAAAGTTTTTTTTCGATTACTTGACGTGTGCTCCTTGGAAGATCATTATGATCTTGGGGGAGCAGGGACTCATATACCTTCGTGCTATATGAGTCTCACAATTCCCTCCTCCTCTAGGGCTGAAGTCTTAAACTGACGCCATAATACTTGTTTTATCAAATTAAAAAAAAAAAACAAGATTTAGGGCCCCACCTGTCTATGGGCTTGCTTTGCATCCCTTTTTTTTGAGGTCCTGTGCTGTGTGCACAAATTTTTTTTACTTTTCGTTTATCAATGTTTATTTTATATATCCAGTACTTATTATGTCATATATATATTTTAGTGTATCTTTTATTTGTGTGCTAAATATAATTCAATTTTTGCTTGCATTCACTGTGAAGTATTAAAAAGCTATTATTATATTTAAACTTCACATTTTTTTAGTCATGACAAAAGCTGGTACCAGCACTTTCAAAATAAAATATTTTTTAAAGTCATCCGAATGCACATAAAAAAAATTTATTTTAATTATTTGTCTTGGGACTGAAAGGACTAATGATCACCAAGACATGATGATGTTGAAAAGCGCTTAAAGTCATGACGTTTATAAAATGAGTAAAAAAAAAAGAAGTTTGCATAATCCAAACAATTTTCAAAAAGCAAGCAATATACTATATATACAGTTTTATGTTTAAATGTATTTTTCCTTTCAATTTTATGTACTTACTCTTATGATTATGTATTTGGAGTAGAGAAGATGTGCAGCGCTTGTTGCTATAAAAAAAAAAAAAAAAAAAAAAAAAAAAAAAAAAAAACTTTATTGCAAACATTGCAGTTTTTTTTCCCGATGCTGGGAGTGAGATATGTGACAGCGTTTCTGTCACATATTATCTTGTCTTCTCCCCTTTTTAGAAAATGAACAAGTAAAATCAAAACTTCAAAAGTTTAACTGGAAATTACCTCCCCCCCCCTTAAATAAATACTTAAAGTTAATATTCTTGCATTTAAGGTTTTAATGCTGTACTTTGTTATTTTTCCTTTTATAACTTTGCATGTGAAATTAATTCTTTTACAAACCCTCTTTCATATGATAAAAAAACACCATTTCATTCCCACTCTTTGTTTTGGATTTTTATCACTGTGAAAAAGATCTGTTAATTCTTTTCTCATCACAATAAAAGTTAACCGAATGTCAGTCTTCCTTAGATCTGCACATTTCTGCATTTTTCCCATGTTAAATAGATCCAGCTGTGGTTTATAATAAGTTTATCCGTTAACATTCTCATGCACTCAGCTAATCTTTAAAATCTCCCAGATGTCATGAATCATTTGGCATGTAATTCTTTCAGTATCTGGAAGCACACGTGCGTATGCAATCGACACTCCTTAAAAACCACAGGACTTTGATATTACACCAACCCTAGCATTCTCGGTTACTAAGCATTTTTAACGGATTCGCATAACCTTGACGCTGTACATCTTCCCTGCTGCAGTCGCTCTTCTACTCGGACCTTCAGCCATGTAACACCACGTTAAAGGGGCGCTGTGCCCCTCTCCGGCTAATGCCGTGCCTGTGAGCAGACGTTGTGATTTCCCGTATTGCTAGCGACTTAGCATTGTAAACCTTCCATCGTTCATCTAAATAAACACCTTATTCTGTCTGCAATTATGTTGGAGTTTATTTCTCTGCGCTCTCGATCTCCTCCTGGGTAGTTTTTACGATCACCTTTACAGTTATTTGTGGACGGACAGACAGACGGACAGACGGATGACTGAGCGATAATTATAGGTGCTACGCATTTGCATAATAACGAACTCACCTAAAAATGTAATTAAGGTAAAAATTTATATAACCAGTTAAATACCATTGTGTTCCACTCGTAACATATACTTAATTTACAGCAAAAAGCATTTGACTTGTCTATATCTTCTTCTATACTAATAAAATCCGTGCGCCTCTGTCTGCTTGTAGCCGATTACAGTTCGCAACACGGGCGAGTTGGAAGTCGCGAGAGGTGTCTTTCGATTCGAAAAATTCCGGGAAAGTCATTTCGGGCAATTTCGAGACCGTGGGACCAAAATTAAAAAAGTTGTGAATTAAAAACCGGTCGGGAATCGGAACGGAAAACGTCTTATTTCCCAAACAGGTCTCAAACGGAGCTCTGAGGCAGAACACCGCGCTACCTTGCGGTGAAGAACAGGAACTTTTCCTTTTTGGCTAAAAGAAGAAGCAGCCGAAAACCTATTTTTCTCCCGTCAATTTGTCAAAGAATGTATAAGAGAAAAAGAAGTAATTGGTAAAAAATATTAAACACTGTTTAATTAATATAATAAGTACAAATATTTAAGCACAGCAAGATATGTTCACTAAGAGGTAATAGTGTTGCTAATTAATATTTTGAGGATCTCAGATGTAACTGGCTATTCATATATTTATTCTGTATGTGAGTATTAATCGTTGTAGCTCATTTTCATACTTTTTCTTTTTGGTAGCATACACGAATATTGTGTAACCTAAGATTTACGCGATTAATACTAATTTCTGTTAGTACAAACGGAAAACGAGCTGCCAAAATTGTTTGTTAGTTATGTTGTTTGTGATATTAATGAAATTATTTTTTTTTTGCGCGATTTTTTTTTAAACCATCATGCAGACAGTTTTTAAAGTAGAAAAAAAACTGATTACATATTCAGAATCTGCGTAAAAGTCTGTTTCTGATGATCCAAAAAATACGAGAAAATGTATTATGGACGCGCAACGCCAACCGTGCAAAACCAAATATTTTTAACGGGACAATGGCGACCATGGCGCGTAGCGCCGGTGGGCCGGCTTCGCACGATGGGCCCGTACCGCCCACTGTGCGAAATCACATATTTCAACGGGATAATGGGCGCATAACAACCATAGCTCTTTAATTTACTTTTTTTGTCCAGAGGATTCGAACACCAAGACTTGCTTATTAAATGAATTTTTTTGTTTATTATATATTGCTTAATATCGAGGTTCGTTTGGAAAAAGTGGCCCAGCTAGCGGGCGTAGCTCGCTAGTCTATACTAATAAAATCCGTGCGCCTCTATCTGTCTGTCTGCTTGTAGCCGATTACAGCAAGATATGTTCACTAAGAGATAATAGTGTTGCTAATTAATATTTTGAGGATCTCAGATGTAACTGGCTATTCATATATTTATTCTGTATGTGAGTATTAATCGTTGTAGCTCATTTTCATACTTTTTCTTTTTGGTAGCATACACGAATATTGTGTAACCTAAGATTTACGCGATTAATACTAATTTCTGTTAGTACAAACGGAAAACGAGCTGCTAAAATTATTTGTTAGTTATGTTGTTTGTGATATTAATGAAATTACTTATTTTTTTTTAATAGCAGTCTTTTGCAGTTTTTAATACCGAAACTTTTTTTTTGCGCGTTTTTTCTTAAACCATCATGCAGACAATTTTTAAAGTAGAAAAAACTGATTACATATTCAGAATCTGCGTAAAAGTCTGCTTCTGATGAACCAAAAAATACGAGAAAATGTCTTATGGGCGCGCAGCGCCAACCGTGCAAAACCAAATATTTTTAACGGTAAGATGGCGACCATGGCGCGTAGCGCCCACTGTGCGAAATCACATATTTTTAACGGGATAATGGGCGCATAACAACCATAGCTCTTTAATTTACTTTTTTGTGCTTGAGGATTCGAACACCAAGACTTGCTTATTAAATGAATTTTTTTGCTTATTATATACTGCTTAATATCGAGGTTCGTTTGGAAAAAGTGACCCAGCTAGCGGGCGTAGCTCGCTAGCCTATATTAATAAAATCCGTGTGCCTCTGTGTGTCTGTCTGTCTGCTTGAAGTTGATTAGAGTTTGCAACGCGGGCGAGTGTGAAGTCGCGAGAGGTGTCTTTCGATTCGAAAAATTCCGAGAAAGTCATTTCGGGCATTTTCGAGACTGTGGGACCAAAATTAAAAAAGTTATGAATTAAAAACCCCTCGGGAAACGGAACACAAAACGTCTCATTTCCCAAAAAGCGCTCGCCTTGCACTGCGCCTTTGGCTAAGAGCGCAAAAAGAAGAACCAGCCGAAAACCTCTTTTTTCCCCGCGCTAAGTGCACTTTGTTCCGCATTAATTTTTTTGACTTGCCGTCGATTATTTACCGTAGTTTTCGCTAAAATATTGAACCTAGAAATAAAACAGGCGGCCGCAGAGAAAAATACCGAATTTTTTCCCCCTTTTTTTCTTAAACCATCATGCAGACAGTTTTTAAAGTAGAAAAAAAAATCAGAATCTGCGTAAAAGTCTGCTTCTAAAGAACCAAAAAGTACGAAAAAAATTTTTATGCGCGCGTAGCGCCAACCGTGCAAAACCAAATACTTTTAACGGAATAATGGGCGCGAAGCGACCATGGCTCCGATCCACAATCTTTTTTTTCAAGGGCACATAGCGCCCACCGTGCGAAATCACATGTTTTTAACGGGATAATGGGCGCATAACAACCATAGCTCTTTAATTTACTTTTTTTGTCCTTGAGGATTCGAACACCAAGACGTGCTTATTAAATGAATTTTTTTGCTTATATATACTGCTTAATATCGAGGTTCGTTTGGAAAAAGTGGCCCAACTAGCGGGCGTAGCTCGCTAGTATGAAACTAAATACTGTTACTCTTGTGATACTCGGGTCATAAGAGTAACAACATTTTGATACGTTGTACAGACAACGAAAAAATTTTTGTAACAAATTAGATATACTCTATGAGATTACAGTGGTATGTATTTAGTTACATCAATTTACACCTTAATTATATTTTTTAATAAAATAATTGGAAGTGTTTAAGATTTTTTTGAATGGTCACAGGAATAACAATGGATGTTCCCTTAAATCAAATAAAGGTACACATTACCATATAATTGACAGAAAATAGTTTTTTAGTGTATATTGTCGAATTTAGATGAATTTATTTTTTTTGAATGGAAAACCATCAGAATGAAATGAGTAACCCTCTTTATGTAAACATTAGATGATTTCTGCCAAAAACTAAACTAGTCGTTAAGGACAAATACAATACTTACACATCATAGATATGCATGATATAAAATATAAAAATAAAACACATGTAAACTATTTAATAAAATACATCGCCATTCCAAAATAAAATTTAAATGTATATTTAAATATTTTTAATACATTGTCGGTGCATACATGACGGCTATATGTTGCTGATGAAACAATTTCGACAAATTATATAAAACGTCAAACTAATCAAGTAGTACCTAATCGCGTAAAAGAAACATCCTTATAACTCCAAAAGTAATTATTATATTAACTAACAGCTTACAGAGTTCATACAGATTTGGGAAGAAAAAATCCAAGGAGTACAGAAAAAAATCCAAGGAGTCCAAAAAATCTTAAGGATTTGCCACTTTAGTTGTTTTTTATGTGGCATGCACTTGCACACCCCAATTTTTAATGCCCTATTTGGAGAGAAGAACATTTCAAACAAATTTTTCTCTATTAGAATCTAATTATTGGTGCTGAAATTGCACAGAATTCACAACCTTGGTGATTTTGGAAGTTTAAATAAAAAAAACACAAAATCAACTTTCCTATGCAGAGACCAATGGTCATATACAAAAAGATCAGTCAAACTCAAAATACTTATTATGTATATCGCATACATCTTTAAATTTTTTTTCAAAAATACAAAAAAAGAAAAAAAAAGGCAAATTTAAACACGAAAAAAAAAAAAAAAATTATCGCGATTTTTTCCCCCGGGAGCAATATTGTTTGCAACAAAAACCGCAATACAATTTAAGGAGTTTCTAAGGAGTATTTTGTTTATCTAAGTAGTTCTAAGTACTACTTGGAAATGTTTTCATTTCTAAGTAGTTTCTAAGGAATCCAAGGAGTCTGTACGAACCCTGGCTTACTGCGTCCGATTAAGCATCTCGTATCCAATTAAAATATAACTTTGAATTGAAATTTGTATAAATACAGAGTCATGAAAAATCGAAGAGTGTAAAAAATGGGATTAAAAATATATCAGCAACAATTATCCGATCGACTTTGTTCTTTGTGCAAAATTTGTGTTGTTTTATTGTCTTTTACGTCATTCCTTGAAATAATAAAATTCTAAAATCTTTGCTTACCTTTCACCAGAACGAATATTTCGAGAGTTCGAAAAAAAAGTTCCGGATAATGGAGGTTACTGGTATTAAATAGGCTACTTTCTGTTGTTACATACTAAGCACACACCAAATTTCAAGTTTCTTTCTCAACTTCTTCGGGAGATAGATGGTTTACAGACACACAGACAGACGGAGGGCAATTTTTTTTCTAAAACTATGTTTTTTCCTCAACTCCAGTGTCTGAATCATATAGATCCATCAAATTATTTTTTCGATTTTCAAAAAGACTGAAAGATTTACACTATACTCTGTATGATAGGTAAGTAATAGAAATGTATGTAAGTTCCAAAATATTGTACTCTCAATTAGGATAATAACAATGAGAATTTTGTTTATTAAACTAAACTCAGAAATATTTTATAAACCTATAATTTCAATTATTTTAAACATTTTTATGTGCAGAAATGATAATAAAATGAAGATAAAATCCTTTAGAAAACTGATTTTATTCTTTGAAAACAGTCGTAATTGCATAATAGTAGGAATGCACTGCGTAGGATTGTGATGCTTTATAAATAAATTATTATGTCTAGATGCAGACTTTTACATTACTATTATGTTTTTGTTTCATTTTAGAAATAATGAAGATACGAATATTTACTACATCTTTTGTGGTATTTTTCGAATATAGATTTTTTATAATGAGATGTTGTAAATATACCACAAAGAATTTTGTACTTAAACAAATAGATAACAGGATGCATCCTTATAATTAAAATGAATCCCATCCCTATGTATGAATAAATAAATGTTATAAACAAAATTTAAATTATGTACTTTGAATAATAAGAATGGAAATAATGTGTGCTTTAGAATGAATATTTAATTAAATGTTCATAAGTTTAAAAATAATAATAACTATGAATTTCACCGAAATTATCAAATGATTAAAAAATATGTATCTATAGGAATATTGATTGATTATGAAATCAAATTTACATTTATAGACAGAAATTTCTCAACTTTCTACCATTTAACTACCATTATTATTACCTTTCAGGCAACAGGATATCTCTTATACATCTATATAAAATATATCTTATATAATCCTTTTTCCCTTTTTTTTGATCATCAGGTGCCTTAGATCTTTTACGTTTGTAAAATTATATATGAACAATAATATTATAATATTATATTATATGTATATATCAAACAGCACGATAGTGCTGCTTAGTAGTTTTCTGATGTATCTTTAACGTTAAAGCCAAAAATTTCCCTTTAATAACTTTAGCTCAATTGCAATCCAAACAAGAAAACATTTAGTGATGAATAATGGCTTGCTCGAATGGTTTTAATGTAGGGATGTGCTTATTGAAGGTCTGGTCAAAATATATCCAATATTAAAAAAACGACACCCATTTAAAACTTACATAGCGCTGTACCTTCTATAATATAGCATTACAGAAATATTTTCATTTTACTTCACCGTAATTATGTATGTACTAGCATTTATAGTTGACGTTCAGTCCTCTGTCCATTCGCATATAACAGAGCGAAAATTACCCAACGGAATAGTTTAAAATTTAAAATATATTACTGTTGCATAACTTTCTCGTGTCATTTTGAATTTTATTAAAATCAAATGTATAGTTTAATTACAGGTATCATCAAAATTATTCCGTTACATTACACCTAATGGGAAAAGTTTCAACTGCATTTCAATGATGTTACACTCTTTCGAACATAACAAAATTGATATATGCCTATGAAATATATACCAACATATACATTCTGTAGAAAATGTGTTGCAGAGAATACTTGTTATTCATTTACAGGGCCACACAAACGTATTCCATTACATAATGGTATAGAGGAAAACATTGTTTGGAGCAAGTTTTAATAATATTAAACTATTTCAAATTTTGTGACATTGGTATACGTTGCTGAGGTTCACTACAAGTTACTTCCTGTATAATAGAAAGCAGATATTATTTACAGAAAAACACAAAAGATTTCAGTTACTATACTCTATCCAAACTACTGTATACTATTATACACTGAAGTGACAAAGTCATGGGATGCCCTGTTTATAGCGTGTTAATCTGTTTGCCCGGGAAAGTGCAGCATCACGACGTAGCATGGTCTCCACGAGTGGTAGGAAGTCTTCTGGAGAATACTGAGCCATGCTGCTTCTATAGGCGTCCATAATTCCGAAAGTGCTGCCGGTTGAGGATTTTGTGCGAGAACTGATACCTCAATTATGTACCATAAGTGTACGATGGCATTCATTTACGGCGATCATGGTGGCTAAATCATCCGCTGGAATTGTCCAGAATGGTCTTCAAACCAGTCGCGAGCAGTTATGGCCATTATGACATGGTGCATTGTCAGCTTGAAAAATTCCATCGTTATTTCGGTACATGAAGTCCATTAATGGTTGCAAATAGTCTCCCAGTAGCTGAACGTAATCATTTTCAGTTAAATTTGGGTTCAGTTTTACCAGTGGACCCACTACATTCCATGTAAACACAACCCACACCGTTGTGGAGCCCCAACCAGCTTGCAGAGTCCATTGTTGGAAAATTGGGTCCATGGCTTAATGGGGTCTGCGCCACACTCGTACACTTCCATCAGCTGTTTCCAATTGAAATCGATACTCATCTGACCAAGACACTTTTTTGCAGTCGTCTACTGATCAACTGAAACGGGCCGCTGTTGACGATATCGTGATTTTAATAACGGCAACCGAGTCGGTCTTCTGCTTCTGTAGCCCATGAAAGCCAAATTTTGCCGGACTGTCCTAACAGACACGCCTGTCGGACATTCCATATTCATTCCTGTGGTTATTTCACGCAGTGTTGCTTGTCTGTTCAAACTAAGTAGACTAAGTCTAAGCAGACGTTGCTATTCGCGGTCATTAAGTGCCCCCGCTTCGACCACTGAGTTGTGCATGTTGTGAGGTTATGCCAGAATTTAGCTATTCTCGGAATAATCTTGACACTGTGGAACTCAGATTGTTGAATTCTGTAACGATTTCCGAAATAAAATGTCCCCTGCGTGTAGCCCCAACTAGCATACCACGTTCGAAATCCGTCGTGTGGCCATAATCACATAATCAATCTTTTCTCACGAAGCAACTGAACAAACACAAGAATTCTGTACAGATACTGACAATTCATACAATTTGTAAGCGACACAACAGCCATCTATATATTTGCGTAGTGCTATCCCATGACTTTTGTCAGCTCAGTGTAAATAATAATATTGTAATATTATATTATGTTAATATAGCAACTAATATTAATATATTGCTGTATGCTATTATACCTAGATCTGATTATTTCAAAATCTTCGTTATAGTATGGTATAGTACTCCATTTGATTCACTTAACGTGCTATTTCCGACTTGTTTATTTTCTAATTAGTCGCATTGCTGTACCCTAAAAAATAGCACAATACTTCTTTTTTTAAAAAGATAACAAGTGTATTCTGTTTTCATTAGTCAAAAAAATTAATATTTACTGATGAATTTTGCATTTTTGAAATCAATGTCATTCGAAACAGAAAATGTACATTTTTTCATATATATAGAACAGTCCTGATGTCTGTTCTGACACCAGTTTTTAGCGAGTGTTTCAAGGGTTGACTTATGATTCTGCATTATCCCTTAAGGTTGTTCTTAAATGAAAAGTCACAATTTTATGACACAAGTTTTAATTCATTTTCGCTCGAAAACACATGAAACTGACATGTGTTCTGAAATTATGCAACTGAGAATAGTTATCCCTTTTTGGTGAACATAAAACATCTTTAAAAAAGTACCATGAAAGTTGGTGTTTTGAACCAAATTTCTGGACGAAAGAAAAAACAAACAGCTAAAGAAATGAGCGAACCAGGTCGTCACGTGACAGAAAATCACTTATAATATGATAGAAAAATTATTTTTAAAAAAGCGGGAAAATCACTTCGATATCCCGCCCTGCCAATTCTGTGGTTTTATGTTTAAAAATCAGTTAACGTATCCGAAGGTTTTGGGCATGTTGAGCAGTGCATTTGAGAACAATCTTAAGCGATCGAAACACAGGTATGTGGCAGAAAAAGGTATGTAGAGATCTCAATATGTGTGAAGCGTACAGTAAGGACTAACCTCTGTAACAGCCCTAGGTAAAGTATAGGTAAAGGTGCGAATTTGTTAGTTAGCAATAAGTATTTGGTCAACGAAGTTCTTAGGATACACTATGTAAAAAATTCTATAAAGTTATTAAACTTTTTCTAGGAAACTAGGACTCTTAGAACTTTTCATGAAACGGTAGCAGAAAAATTATGTAACAGATTCAGATACATGAACTTTTTCTGTTACCGTTACATAAAAAAATAAAAATAATAAAACTAGAAATTCCAGTTGCTTAGAAAAGATTTAGTAACTTTACAGGTTTTGTTTTACAATGTACGCTGGTAAATCAATGTTTCTCTTGGTTTTTGATTGATGGTTAGGCCAGTTTTGCCGGTTAGGCCAGTTGATTAAGGTCTTTCATTAGTTGGTAAGTTGGGACATTTGATTGGCTAGTTGAAGTTGATTGCTCAAGTTCCTAAAAGAATTTGAATTTGAAAAAGTTGTGATATCCTATGAAAATCTTAGGGAACCAGGAATCAATCTAAAGAAGTTACAGTAAAAAAATTGCAAATAAATTCAGTCTAAAGAAAGTGTGTAGAAAAATAATTGAACCAGACTTACTGTAAAGCTAATAAAGGTGTTTTAGTTTAAGGACTGTCGAAAAGAATTAGAACTAGATTATCTGTAAAACTCAAGAAATTACAAATTTTTGTTGATAGCTGACAATGTGGACTGAGTTTACTGATGAATTTAAATAAATCAGAGACGTAGAGGCATTTTTAACACATTCCTAATTCCAGTCATTCATAATCAGTTTAAAAATTTTGTTTCATAATTATAGGTTAAAGGATGATTTGGCAAAATCTGAGGGCTCAGTTCAGTACAAAGTATGGTCCAAACTCCATTCCTCAGAGATTCCAAGCCTGAGAGATCAAAGTCCAAAGTAAGCCAATCCTAGACATGCACGATTCAACCATGCATTAACTATTTGTCTGGTTTAAGTTTATTGATACAAAGCTCCTTTTTAAGTACAATAACATGAAATAAAAGTTATTTTGTTAGATGTGTTATGTTAGAATTGTTGATCACAACAATTGCAAAACAACCTGAATATATTAATGTTATACTTAAAGTATTACTTAATGGTTAATATTTTTTTAGCATTGTAGAGATTAGCGTGACTTAATGCAGTCATACACACAATGCTGAATCCGATAGAAATTTTTAGCACATATCTTCACATTCTGTTTAATACTCCTAACTGTCATTTTGAGTGGAGAATATGACTTTAAATATAAGACACTAGTAAAGCTCAGTGCACATTTTCAGCTATCAATAAAATTTGTGTGATTTCATGAGCTTTACAGATAATCTAGTTCCATTACTTTTCAACCGAAATCTTTAAAATAAAACGCCTTTATGAGTTTTACCATAAATCTGGTTCTATTATTTTTCTATACACTTTTTAGACTGAAATTATTTGCCATTTTTTAACTGTGACTTTTTCAGATTTAGCGTTGCTATTCTTCCTGAATCCATTACTTTTGTATTTATTCTTGATTGTTATTTAAATAACTTGCCCCACATTCTTTCATTTATTCCTTTTCTTTTCTTTCATTAATTTCAGTTTCTTTATAGTACATACGTTTATTGTTCAATATTTTAATAAATCCTCCATGCGGACTTTTTGTGTCTGTTTTTTATAAATTTTTCTAAGTCTTAAAATATAGTTAAGTGAGTTGCAGTAAATGGTAGGTCTACATTTCTGTTATTTCCTCATAGATGGCAGCACCATCATTTTGTATTCATAGTTTATTTTTATTTTTTGCTGACTCACGTTGGTTTGGTTTGCATTGAAAATCAACCATACTTCCAGTATATAATTATTATCTAAATTCTGGTAAGTTTAAAATTTTTGGATTTTGTTTTTTCTTTTTCATTTTATTTCTCCATTTCTTTTTTTTTATGAGGTTTTTTTCAACTATTTTTGGCTTCCAATGTGTTATCAAGTGTTTTGTTTTGTCTTTTTAAGCATATTACTGACAAAGTTAAACGAAATAACATATTTTCTATGAAATAAGCAAGCATAGCATCTCTTATTAGTTTGTATGCTACTCATAGATTTATAGTTTCTGCCTTTCGTTTATCCATTTTTTATTTATCTATTTATTTATTATTATCCTATTACATTTTTATATTTGTGATTTCAACTTGTTATATATGAAATAATATGGCGTGTGGCTGCAATAATATATTGATTCTCGTGGAATAACACCTTTGCTGTAAGAATAAGTCGATTCACTTGAAAATTATAAATAGGTTTAGCAGCCGTTTTAGTAAGCAATGGATTTGTGTTCGTTGCGAGTTTCTCCAATAAAAATACAAGACAATCAGTTTTTAGATCCTTTATTACTTTGAGCACGACCGTCCGTTATTCCACATCGCACCAATCTGCACAAATTCACACTAGACAACTTACTCTAAGAATGTATCATCTCAAACGTTCGAAATGATTCCAAAGATGAGACGGACATCCTGGCATTTTAAAGGTTAGAAGCATTCTGTCCGCTCTTCCGAAGCAAAATGAGTCCCTCAAATTCCAAGCTAATCTAGCCCCTCCCCTTTTTTTTCGTAAGGCTTTTAAAGATCCATTCGGATCATTTTCAACGCAAAGATAATTCAACCCACTCTCTCTTATTAAAAGCTAGGCGTGGCTAGATGCAAGGAATCTTTACCGAATCGCGATATTTCGCGATATTTCGTAACCAAATCACGCGCAAGGCGTATGAATTCCAGCAGACGATTAATTAAATAATAAAACAAAATTAAAGTTTCGATAAATATTTTTTAGTTCTAAAAGGAAAATGGATTTGTGTACTGAAAGAAAGATTTCGCAATAAGATATTGGCATTCAAGAAACACTCCCCCTCTTTTTAAGAAAATAATCAATATTTTATACTAAGTTAAATAAAATAAAATAAAAGAGCTTTAGCTGTTAAAATATTAATACATTACGGAAACTGAGAATAAAAGTACGTTCGATAAAACGTTCCATTAAAGGCGAAATTTTTTTATTTATTACATATATTAGTATATATGCCATATATATGTATATATATATATATATATATATATATAGTATATATATATATATATAATATTTATTTTAGCCTATAGAATATATTTGTTGATTTACGAAAAGTCTTTTAATGCACTTTTATAAAGTCTAAATGTAAAAGCAGGGGATTCGTACACACATTAAAAATAAAATATTTACATTATTTAACTAAAATTTTACTTCTGAAACTGCATGTTTTTAAAATAATACACATTACATTAATGTTAGTACAGTTTTAAATCGCATGCAATAAAATTAATTAAAAAAAATAATTAACTGTTGGAAATTTTACCATTTCAAATATTTTTGCTCCGCAATTTTTTAAATAATAATCTCAAATAATTCTATTTGTTTTGCATTAATTACATATGGAAACTTAAATTTATAAACAACGAAGCAATTAAACTAATTAATGGAATAAAATGTGAAAATGCTATCGAATTTTACTGCTTTGAGTTTTCATCTTAATAATGATAAACTTTCGCGTGCTATTTGAGTGAACTTGGTTTTTGTCTTTTGTTTCTAACTTAATTAAATTTAATGACTTATTTAAATGCATACATTCCCGTGTTTTCGTCATTTTTTAGATAAAGCTCATTTCTGTTTATTTCTTGAAGAGTTATTAGTTCACTATTTATATTATGTCATTTCAGAGAGCTGTTCCTATTTCTAAGTTAATTTGTTCATTATTTGCTGAAATGAATTAAAATAAAAAGGTTAAAGTATGGAAGCGTTTAATTAAGGTCCAAAATCGTTATTCAAGTTAGATAAATATTTAAAAATTCTAATAATTATTGAATATTTTAATTGCTTTTAAATATACAGTCTGGTATTTTCATAAAATGTAGAATAAAGAGAAGTACTGTAAGGAAATTTTTTACGGGAATTTTTTACAATGATAAATAAGGCACTGCAGGATTAAATATTTCTAAACGCAATTTTTAACTTTTTCCAACAAATTTGGAAAGTGTTTATATATTCGTTTTGTCTGTGCATTTGTCCATTAGCCCACGCTCCCGTAAATATACCTCGGTTTTCATATAATTAATAAACGTTATTTAGAGTCACTTGGGCAACTTTGAACATGAAGTATGTGGGATTAGTTTATTTACAGAAGCACGAAAAAGAATTCCATTAGAATATGATATACGGGAAAAAATCGTTTAGAGAGTATTTAAAGAACAGTACGCTATTTTAAATGTCACGAAACTGATATAAATCAGTGAATATTTCACAATAATATGATTGCGATAGAATAGGCCATTCATAGGATCTGTCGTTCATTTACAGGTACACACAAAATAAATCGATTACAGTGCTGCCTTTGAGTAATAATTGCTGGAACTGCGTTTTCAGTTTCGTCATGCTCTTTTAAATTTAACTATTTTTTGCATTTAACTCGTTGTATATAATTCTATATCTCATATATATGCTTGCACAAAAAAGAAAAAAAAATCACGTGCTATTTTTCTCATTAGCGGAAACTGCTGAAGGTTAAATTCCAACTAAAGTATATAAGTATTTCTTAACTCGACTAAATTTTGACATGCGCGTAGTTAATAAATACAAAACTATATATCATATGCTGGGCTGTTTAAAAAATTCGGACGATTTTCCGATTGTAGATGGGAACAGCTAAAATTGGGTTTTTATGCTTTTCCATATGGTTAAATTATACATGATAATTTAACTTATTAATGGATACACTGTTAAAAATAAAGGCGACAAACCAGTTGCATTTGGTCCTCAGGGGTGAAAAGGTGTTACCATTTGACACCCGCGGGCTTGAAAATGTGTTTGGGGTGCCGTTTGATCATTCACTGGGTGATTCATGCTAATTAGGGTGCCGCGCAATGCATACCGTTGAAAGATTTTCACCCCTTAGTCATTTGCGCATGCTCTGTGACGTGTATCCTTGCCCTTCAACTCGCGGTCATTGGTGGATCAACACATCAGTTTCTTCCTACGATATGACTATCACCGCTATACGCTATCCTAATTTCGCTTAGAACTTCGGATGGCTAACTTTTGGAGAGCTTTTTTTTATATAAAGCAACCTTTGAATTTCAGGACATTTGAACATTTCAGGGAGACTTTGAAGGTGAGCTCGAAGGCTGAGCGGTTAGAGCGCTGCGAGCTTGTAATCAGACGTTGTGGGTTCAAATCTTTCGAGGGCCAAAAGCCGGTTTGAAATTTTTTAATTTTTTATTATGGGGCACTCTGGATCAAGGGTGCCATCTTTTCACCCTAATTAAAGGTGTCATTCTGGCTCCTTGAGGGGTATCACCAGTGAGACAAGCCTTTCACCCTAAAAGGTGCAATGTGTCACCATTAGTTTTAACAGTGCACAGTTTTGTTACATTATTCTGAATGTGTTGGAATGCGTTTAATAATCTGTGCTTGAAGCATTATTTTTACTTTCTTGTTAATTATCATATACCTATAATAAAAAATAAATTATCACTTCAGAACCCTCTGGAGTGTATCATGATGCTACTCTTGGCGATATACAAATTTAGCGAGTGTAATGGTCATATTGGCAAGAAATCATACATTAATAGATGTGACATCCTCATTCTCAGCATTTCAACAATCTAGTATGGAATTCCATTTTGGATACATCTCCTAAAATATATATACATTTTAAAGCAATTAATTTTTCTGAAACTTATCGTAAGAATTTCTTAAAATTTTGGATGTAGGCCAATTAAAAGGTGTATATTTTTTATGGTGTCAAACTTGGATATTGCTATTGAAAAAAAGGTTTGGGTTCCTTTCGATATCTATATGACCCCTAAGCAAATTTTATATGCATCATTTAAAAGTATACTGCAAATTCTCAAATTAACGACATATTTCTAAACACTACTCGATTTAGAACACTCAGTGTTCTCACTGACATTTGACTAACGCTAGTAATTTGACTAATTAAAAATAAAAACATTCGCCAAATGAAAAAAGTATTAGCAAAATATATTCGCCGTGTAGTATAAAAAAAAGACAAGAAAAAAGAAAAAAAAATCCTTTAATTCTTTAATGTATTCCCTTTTTTTCAATGTGTTCTAAAATAACCCAAGTTTTTATAACTGTGATAGCTATTGTTATTAATCTAATTTCAACTATCCGCTACAAATATATTAAAAATATTTACACATGTGTAAAACATGGATTTTCAGTATTTTGAATCGTTTGGTAACAGTAACTTTTTAAAAAATAATTTGTTGCACAGATAGTAGGATCTGTTTACCTTTACTTTCATGACTGCACTTTCTATTGGATTACAAAAACGTGAGTAAAATAAGGTACCTGTGCATATTTTGGACACCCTAAGGAAAATCTATTTTTTTTCACCTCCATGTACACGTAATAGGACTCCAAAAATATATGACCATGATCCTTGGACTGTTGACTATCATTACTAAAATTAGCGACCTTGTATTAGTTCCGGTTTAATTTAAATGATAAAAACAAAAAAAAAGTTTACAAATGTCCGTATAAGGAACTGCTAGTCCTTATTATGGACAGGTGGCTCCTTATTGATCTACTACAAAATGTGTATAGAAGAACCACTTTTCTATGGAATTTGAGAGGAAAGGGGATAAAAAATGTATCTTAAGATATTGCACGGGAGGGGAGGGCACAATAACTATCTTCAGAACATGCACTTAAGAACGAGTGGTCATTTTCGGTTGTGGCTTTTCGAAGACTGATGAAAAGTACCTCAGTTACTTCAAAATATTATGAAATGGTAGTTGGTTTTGCTTAACTTTCTATTTTTGTGAATCTGAAGATTCACCTGCTGTACTTCCAATGTGGACATATGGTGTCCATATTGGGTATCGGCAGTAGTTTTATTAAATCTTTAATAAATAAATAACGAGAACTTTTTTAAGCAATACATGCAATAGCAATTGAATATATGTTTTAAAAGCTTTCTAAAACACTCCACATTTCAATATTTAAAGTAATTTTACAATGTCTAATAAGAATTTAAACTTACCTGTATTTATGATCAGCACACCACGAAACAAGAAGTTTCCTTCTAAATGGCGAACAGCGAGCTTTTTTGTACTTTCCAGGCAAAATTATCTTTTCAGCTGCTTTTCTTCACGGACATGTAGCGCGATTACTTTATAAAAATTGTTACTTTTAAAAATATTAGGGGTGTCCATAATGAGAGCACTGTCCATATTGGGTACAACTACCTTATAACTGAGTACGAGAACAATAGTTATAAATATTCAGGAATTTTTTTTATACCAATAAAAGATTTACTCGTTAAAATAAAATACAATAAAGATTTACTCATTAAAGATTTATTAATTAAAAATTAACGAAATTTTGATGCTCGTAATTACTTACTTTTTGCCTTTACTATATTTTGTTCTCAGCTTAGTACTAAAACATTCATTACACACTATGCTAAGAAATATTTCAACATAAAATCAGCATTATATTTTTGTAAAAATACAATGCTTAACAACATGATTTTAACCCCATCTAGTAATAGTATTAATGAACCTTGTCGAACCATAATTACTTGAAATTTTAATTCTGAAAATTATTCATAGCAACTGTATTTAAATAGCTTAAGTTGATTGAAAGGTGGAAGTGAAAATATTTAGATTTGTAATACTTTTATATTCACACTGACTACTTTTCTTAAAAGAACTAATTTTCAAAACTGAGATCCTCTTTTGAAGATACTAATCTCTTCAGAAAAGTTTTGCATATTTAGTCAGGTGTTATGGTTCTTATGTTGTCGAAAGTATATTATGCAATAATCAAACTTGAATGGCTTGACAAAAGGGTTTAAATAAATAGTTGTAATGATGCTATTGAAACTGTACTTTACTATAAAATTTTATCTTCAGTTTTATTTATATTGATATTTAATAATAATCTATCAATGTTCATTTCAAAGTTAAAATATCATGTAGCTAAAGTATACATATCTATTAGGCTTACTTAAGGTCAACTTTTAGAAGATGAAATGCAATCACAAATCCATCTGTAACTTCGAAATAAATGTTCTTATTATTTAAATAATCATTGAAACAATTATATCTAAACGCACGAAAACATATATATTAAAGATGACAAAAATTAAATACATAATGTTTCGCCTATATCATATTTTTTTATATTACATCTTAACAGATTTAGTAGCTACGTTTTCAATTCTAAAAAAACATTCTAAGAAACTTCATTTGTTAGTAAAAATAAATATTGTTTGCGCGAGAAGCAAAATAAAAACGGTTAAATTAAAACCATAGAAGTAGCGATAAAATGCAAAAGATGCATCAAAATAAAAATGGAATAACAAGAACATATATTCGATCTCTTTACAAATACAATGCGTGATCGTTTAACGAACAGTTCGGTTTATGAATAGATCGGTTAACGAAGACTTCCGATAGAGATTTTTATGTTCAGATAACGAACACATATTTGGTTGAAGTGAAAAACACCTACCAAAACATGTGTTGAGCTGTTTTTAATTGTTGACGCTGAGAACATTTTAACAGTTGCATACGTTTGGCTTAATTAATTCATTGGTTACCGCGGATTCGGATCTTACATTTTAGGGTTTCCAAAATTAGAATGAACAGATTTGAAACATTAATTTTTATTTTTTGCGTCTCTTTTTAATTACAAAATTTTTTTAATTGAAATTTGGTTCATAAACTATTAATCTACTCTAGGCTCCGCGCTCTTCAGTAAATACGATTTTGTTAAAAGTTAATATCATTTTGAAAAGTTAAAGAGGCAAATTTATATGATTTAGTGCTGTAGTCAATAAATGTAATCCTAAAAGATTTACAAAGGGCATGTTACTTATTTTTTTAATGCGCAATAACACAGACAAAAACACGAATATACTATCTTTCCATATTAACGTCTATTAATCTTATTATAAAGGAAATATTTATATTATTTTCTATTCATTAAATAGGTTTTAAGAACGAATTAATTAAATTCACATACAAATCAATACAAAATCTATGATAGATTAATAAACAATTTGTTTTCACCATTGTATATGATTTAATTGTAATTGAATAAGAATACAATAAAGTTAAACACATTTTAAATCGATAAAAACACTCACAATAAAAGGATATTTTGCTTTCTTAATAATTTATTTTTACCAGAAAAGAGAAGGACTCGCTCCTTTCCCATTTAAAATAAAGACAAATAGTTTTACCTGATAACAATAATAAAACTGATTTGTTTTACAGATGATTATTTTTTTTTAATTTTATCTATTAAATTCAATTGATCGATTGCTTTGAAATTAATTAAAATACTAATTTTAAGTTAACGATATTTATAATTAATAATGTGTTATGATTTTTATTTATTTAACCTTTTCGGTTAAGAATTTTTAAAATTTAAAAAAAAATTACTTTTATGTTAATGGCATTAACAGTAGCGATCCAAATAGATTAATTAGTGTTTAACGAATATTTCATTGTCTGAATCATAACGAATGTTGTTATTTTGTGCAATATTCAATTAATATTCATATGACAATAGGCTAAGGAAGAATTTTTGGAGATGTTTAGAAGATATTGTATTACAGTAAGATTTAACTTATATTACTAATCTCTAATACTTTTTGCGCTTTATTATACATGATTCTTTTAAGAAAATAACTTTTATTTTAAATTTAAAGAGTGAAATACATGCTTAAAATGAAAGAATCTCAAACTGGGCAAAGAGAGTTAAGCAAATAATAATATTATTATTATTTCTAAATGCCTAAAAAGAAATGAAGTCATTTAGTAAATACATAGAGTTATGCTAACATTACTACTTGTAAATAGTAGCAAAAGTATTTCGTAAAACAAAATAATACTTCATTAAAAATCATGTACTATTATGTACTCATGTACTACACAAGAGTAAGTTAAGTCATGATTCAAAACTAATAAAATATAATTTTTTTAACGACTAAAATTAAAAATAAAATGATAAAACTAAATTCAATATTCCGCTTTGATTCAATCTCAAACTTTAATATAAAAAATTTTCTGTTCACTAAAATGGTGATAGATTATAATATTACAGGTGTTACAAAGTTTAAAATATAAATTTTATTTAAATTTGCTAATACTTTTGGTCTGCAATCCTGTAGTCATCGCCAAGGTATAATAAACTACACATTATGAACTTTAAAAAGTCTCTGTTTATTTAAAAGGTGACAGATAATAATTATGAAGAAACTACAAATTTAAAATATGTATTTTACAGTAGATTCCTGCTATTTTGAACTAATTTGAACCGAACATTATTTAGTTTAGCGATATTTCGGAATAGGCGGATTTCATTAATAATAAACAATGCATTGACCAATAAAGGCTTAAATTAAGTACGGGGACATATGGTAGTGTCAGTTCTAAACAGTGTCTATCGGCTCGTGGTAAACAGGTTCTTTTATTCTTAATAACTCAATTTAAAATTCACTGTAAATACATAACAAACTCTTTTAAATAAAAACTGCAATTGGAGATCATAGCAAGAAAATACGCCTTTTCTACAAACATAAATCTGAGTTACGGTGACAAAAAAAAAAGGTTTTTTAGTTAATTCAGTGCTCTTCGTCAGAAAAAAATCACTGACTTTACATTTAAGTGCGTATCAAGTAGTTATTTTTTTTGTGTTTAGAAATGATTAAAAGTGATTAAAATTGATTCGACAGAAAATTGTATAAATGGGGCCGACATGTACTTTAAGTAACTATTTTTTAATTTCAATTTGGTTTCAGACTTTTTAATAAATAAAGTCTCTATGTATGTCTTTATTATCTTCTTCGTATAGCATTAAGTGTTTTTTTTATGAAAGTGATTTAAATTTTTCCTGTTTTTAAATAAGTTTAAAAAATCGGTATTTTTTCTGAACTCTGATCCAAATAGACATATTTTCGGAATAGCAGGACTCTACTGTGCATAAATCTACTAGTATTCTCGGTCTGCCACTCCGCAGTCATCGTCAGGAAACATTTTCATTAATTAACATTCTATTCATTTTAATTACGATATTTCTTTGAAATGGGATATTTCTATTTCAAGCTACCCTAAGAATTATATACTCCTCTGTTTCAAACGGAATAAAGAGTTTAATATGAATATAACTACATATAATAATTTTTTTTGTGGATGGGATTGTAGGCCGAAACTACTTGGAAATTTAAATAAAATGGATGCATTTAACTTGCAAAACTTGCATTATTATTATCTGTCAACATTTGAGAATATAGTAAACTTTATAAACTTTATTTTTGTTGATTACAACTTAATCGTAAATATATATATTTATTAATTATAAATAAAGTTTTAAAAATATATAGGTATACTAAGAAAAAAAAAATCTCCGATAATCCAGAATTATACACTCCTATACTGAACTTTATCATTTACTGCTAAATTGTATACTTGTAGCTTAGTGAAAACTTTTACCGCATATTTCGAATAGAAACATTTTTACATAAGATTAGTATTGCTTTCATAGGCATTTAATGCTTACACTGCAAATTTTTAACATCTTCTGAGAAAACATGAATAAGTATATTTACTTCAAAAGTTTACTACAGAAAAATTCTGATAGCAGCTGAAATTTAATAACTTAAGCTGTTTGAGAGGTGGAAGCAAGATATTAAAAGGCATATTACTTTAAAACTCACATTGGTATTTTTCTTAGACGACAAAGATTTGAAAAGCATAATCCTCTTTTGTAGTTAACAAACATTTTAGCAAAGTTCAGTCACGTGTTATGGCAGTATCTCGTTAATTATCTAACTTTCATCTATATAACTAAACTACCTATTTTAGATGACAAAATCGTTTTTAACCAGTTCATTTTATTACTCTTTATAAACTTGGGAAGTGTATTATGTTTAATAATGTTTTGCATAGAGCCTGCGCATATATAACGTTATCATTTTAAGGGGAAGGGTGGATCTGGTATATGATATCGTAAAATATCTCTAGGGGTAGGGCGATTTGTGTTTTGATATCGATATCATTTTTGATCCAATTCAATATTTCGCTTTTTATTTGTAATATGCTCTTTCTCTTTGATTTAAAAAATATGTTATCTTTTTTGTTAGTGGCCATCTGTTTTTATGAAAATACAAAGTTATTATTAAAATCACCCATTATTATAAAATTATTTAATTCTAAAATATAGAATAATCAAACGTTTGACTTTACAATTATTCTTCATATGCATATGCATGTATAATCACGATGTAACAAATCATATGTAAAGTATATTTGGAATGAAGCTTGTGCTTACTTATAAATAAAATAGAAAGAGAAAGATTGTTGTCTACCTGCTTTGTTGATAAGAATTTCTATCTATCCCTCAACAATCTTTCGTTTGGGGTAGGTGCAAAAAGACTTTACTGCATTATATAACAAAAGCTATTATGTAATACTTTTAAATAAAAATAATTTCTTTTAAGTGTTATTTCGTATAAAGTGATATTTTAGGAAAAGCATGCAAAACATAAATGAAACCAGTTTTGTATATCAAATGTAACAAGTTTTGTATATGGCTACAAACAAAAGAAAACAAAATCTATAATAATATTTTTGATAACGATATTATTACCGGTGAGGGGAAGTTCTAAGATTGATAACGTATGATATCGGAAGGGGGGGGGGAGGTAGGAGTCCTAAAATTACCAAAAAGTTGATAACGTTATATTTGCAAAGTTGTATTTACTTTTGGAAATATGATAGTTTTGATAATATACTTACTAGGGAACTGCAAGAAGTGTAAGTCACCGATTTTGACGAAAGTGGTATCGTTGGAAAGATCTCACCGAGAGCAGTAAAAAACTCAATAAAGCTACCTGTCGCAAATGATTCATTTTCGTCGCAGATATCCTACAATTTATGTCACGTAGCTAGTGCACACTTAATGGGGGACCGCAGAAAATTTTAGTCTCGATTTTAACGAAAGTGGTATCGCTAAAAAATATCATCATGAGCGAGAAAAAACTCAATAGAACTACCAGTCCGGAAATGAGTCGTTTTCGAGATATCCGATAATTTATGTCACGTAACTAGTGCATACTGTTCTAGTGCACAGTTAATGGGGGGCTGCAAAAAATTGTTTTCTCAATTTTGATGAAAATGGTGTCGTTGCAAAGATATCATTGTGAGAAGTAACAAATTCAATGGAACCAACCATCTGAAATGAGCCGTTTTCGCGATATCCGACAATTTCTGTCACATAATGCAGTTTCTCAGCAGTGTGCATTAGCAATGTGACACAAATTGTCGGATATCTCGAAAACGTCTCATTTCCGAAGGGTGATACCATTGAGTTTTTTAATCCTTACGATGATATATTTTGAACGTTACCACTTTCATTAAAATCGACACTAAAATCTTTTGTGGTCCCCCATTAAGTGTGCACTAGCTACGTGACATAAATTGTCGGATATCTCGATAACGACTCATTTGCGACGGTAGTTCTATTGAGTTTTTTATTGCTCACTATGAGATCTTTCCAACAATACCACTTCAGTCAAAATCGGTAACTTACACTTCTTTCAGTTCCCTAGTTAGTTTAAAAAAAACAATGTTAGAAAAAACATGGTAGAGGTCAATTATGAATACAAATGAACTGGCACATGATTAAAGATAGAGACTGTTGTTAGTCAAAGAAGTATTGTACTGTAATAGTTAAAACTCAATGCTTTAATAAAATGCAGTAGATAAATGATTGGCATAATGCATCAGTTTAACGACAGAATAACAATCTATATATTAATAAAAGAACAAAACGCTCTGTGTGTGTGTGTGTCTGCGATGGCTAGCAAAATCTGCAACACGTACAAAGCTCAAATTTTTTTTGAAAGTAGCCCGATGTCTGTCCTGATGCACCTGAGATTCAAAATTTCAAAATTCTAATTATTAACCGAGTAATTAATTAAAATCTAACACTCACTCGCATTAAAAAATTGCCTTTTTTCTATTTTTGTCCCTTCATTTTTATACGGTTGGTTGGTTGTTTAAAACATTCGCATTGAAAAGCTGAGACAGAATTAATGAAACCAATTTGAGTATAACATTTCAAAAGTGACTGTTTTTTCCCGAAAACCTTTAAAATCCACAGACCGGCAAATTGTCCGTTAAAATGAAGATTTTTAATCACAGCTGTTGTTCGTTAGATTGTTGGCACTTCGTACATTAGGAGTTTTTAAAAATAATCATTGATTAAATTTTAATGCATGCTATTGAATTTAAAATTTTATTATTTCTTTATTTGTTTTTAAAACGAAAATAAAATTACTGTTTAGCGTAATTGTTCGTATCGGCAGACGATATACACCATAATAAATTATGAAATAACAAAATGAATTAAATATCAGAAATCATGGAGCAATTAGATAGGTGGAGGTGAAGTGAGCCTTAAAAAAGGTTTGCAATATGAAACCATTTATCGCTCAAATTTTAATGTCGCAAACAAAAGAAAGTTGAAGGGATTTTGTATTAATAATACAAATTGAAAGAAATGAATTACAGCTGAAGCATATTTTAAGAAGAAATGGCAAATTTTTAAAATGGTCTTTGTTCTATTACTATTTATTAAAATAAATGTTCGCTTTTAAGATAAAAGAAATAGGAAAATTAGCAATAATTAAATTTCAAATTAAAATTAAATAAGATATTGAAAATATTTGATACGAACTAAAAATTGTTTTACTAAAAGTAAAAGTTTCCTTCTTTAATGTAATTTTAAATATTCTCTAACGTAGGTGAAAAATGTTTATAACTTAATAATTGCATGTAAATAAATAATTAGAATATAATGATGAAAATGTTCTTTTAAAATCATTTATGAAAACTTAAGTAATAAATATTGGTATAAAATCTAGATTTCCGATTGCAGACGATTTTAAGACATTAACAAAAGAATGCTATCTCTCCAAGCAGACACTTAAAATAATTTTTATATTGATATTTAAAACACATATGATAAAATAATTAATAGATTCTTACCAGTGAAGTGATAGATTAGTTAAAAAAAAAAAAAAAAAAAAAAAAAAAAAACAAGAGAAAAAAATACGGGTTCAAACCTGTTTTAATTCATATGAGTGTCAAAATACGTGTTTTGTTGGTATTTAAGTGGACTTAATGTAGGGTTACATTTTTAGCATCATCCCCAGACATAATACTTCCACTCTATTAATTTCTTTTTACTCTATGATCAGAAATAGTCCCTACAAAAATCGAAGCAAAATCGGTTACAACCATAATGTTTAGGCTTATTAACACATAAGCCAATCTCAACCCGAAAAGAAAAAAAAAGGAAAAAGAAATAAAACAGACCCTACTCTAATCCGAGCAAGACAAAAATTCCATGAGCATAAACGCGACCAGAATCTCAAAATTCCATTTAAAAAAACTAAGGATTCGATATTTGACCCGAACCGAATCTGAATCCTACAAAAATGTTCAAATGAAGCAAAACCCGATCCGAACAAGAATAAATAGTTTTCGTAAATAAGCAACCTGACCTGAAACTAATAAAATTATTTAAAAAAACCCCGAAATATGACCCGAACAAAATTTTAAACCGATAAAAATGTTCCAAAGAACCATAACCCGATCCGAACAATAAATAAATAAATAAATAAATTAAAATAAATATTAATAATAATTTCCGTGGACTTAAACTCGGCTCGAACCTAAAAAATTCCATTTGAAAAAACTTTAAATTTGATCCAAACCACCTGAATCCGACCAAAATAGTCAGAAGCACTATAACCAGATTCGAATAAGACAAAAAAAAAAAAAAAAAAAAAAAAAAAAAAAAAAAATTCGTGGACATGAACACGATTTAAACCTAAAAATTCCATTTGAAATAATACCTGAAATTAGAGTCGAAGCAAATCTGAACCTGACAAAAATATTCCAAAGAACCATAACCGAATCCGAACAAGACAAAAAATTTCCATGAGCATGAACTCAATCCGAACCTAAAAAAATTGTTTGAAAAAATCTCGAAACCTCAACTGAACCAAATCTGAACCTGACAAGTATATTTAAGTGAAGCATATCTTTATTCGGACAAAGCAGAATAATTTTCGTGGACATGCAACCCAAAAATTCCACTTGATAAAAAAAAAAACGAAGTTTGAATTGAACTAAATCTGAACCCGACGAAAATATGCCAAAAAATCATAACCAGATTCGATCAAGACAAAACAATTTCCATGGAGATGAGCACAATCCGAACCTAAAAAATTGTTAGGAAAAATCCTGAAATCTGAACCTGACAAAAATATTCCAATGAAGTATAACCTGATACGAACAAGGCAAAATAATTTCCATGGAAATATATCCCAAAATATCCAGTTGAAAAAAAAACGACATCTGAATTTAACCAAATATGAACCTGACAAAAATATTCCAAAGAGCCATAACCGGATCCGAACAAAAAAATAATTTCCATGGAAATGAATCTAATACGAACGTAAAAAATTTCTTTGAAAATTTCTCGAAATCTGAACTGATCCAAACCTGAACCTGACAAAAATATCCCAGTGTAACACATCTTTATTCGAACAAGACAGAATAATTTCCATGGACACAATCCGACCCGAACCTAAAATTCCATTTAAAAAAAATCCCGAAATCTGAATTGAACCAAATCTGAACCCGACAAAATTATTCCAAAAAAACCATAACCGGATCTGAGTAAGGCAAAATAATTTCTGTAGACATGAATCCGACCGAATCGTATAAATCAATCCTAAAAAATACCTGAAATCTGAATCAAACCAAATCTGAACCCGACGGAAGAACCAAAACAAGATTCGAACAAAAGAAAAAAATTTTCATTACCATGAACAAAATTCAAACCTAAACAAATTGTTAAAAAAAAACCGAAATCTGAATCGAACCAAATCTGAGCCTGAGAAAAATATTCCAGTGAAATATATCCTTAATTCGAACAAGCAAAATAATTTCCGTGGAAACACAACCCAACCCGAACTTAAAAATTCTATTTGAAAAAAAAACCCGAAATCTGAACTGAACCAAATTTGAATCGGACAAAAATATTCCAAAGAACCATAACCGGATCCGAACAAGACAAAATAATTTCCAAGGAATGAATCCAATCCGAACCTAAAAAAAATGTTTGAAAAACCTGAAATATGACACAGGCAAAATCTGAAACCGACAAAAATATGCCAAAGAACAATAACCAGACCCGAACAAGACAAAATAATTTCCATGAACATAAACACAGCCCAAACCTAAAAAAAAATCGGAGCGAAATCTGAAATTAACAAAAATACGCCGAAGAACCATAACCAGATCCGAGCAGGATAAAATAATTTCCGTGGACATAAACCCGGATTTTTTTTTTTTTTTTTTTTTTTTTTTTTTTTTTTTACGGATTTTTTACGCAGTCAGCGGCCACAAATTTCAAACAAAGCATTTCTGCATGCTTCGAGTTAATGATAAAATCATACAAATTTCAAGTTCGTTTAATATTATTATTAGGGACCCGGGCAAAGCCGGGCGGGTGAGCTAGTTTCTTATATTTGATCTGAATACGCAGACAAAATTAAATTTAACATTTAAGGGGGTCCGGGGCATATTTTAAAATAATTTTAATATATATTACGTATGTGGCACAAAAATCACGTTTATTTGTTAATTGTTTAACCCGGCAGGACGCGCGCTTATTTTAGTAACAGGAGGACGCGCGCAGGGTCGAAAAGGCCCGAGAATATTTTTTCGTGAGTTAAAGCACTGACATTTCTGTAAAAAAAAGAAATTCATTTTCTAAAATGTATTTAAGATTTAATGTATTCAATCAAAACAAAATATAAGGAATACTTACATTTTAATAACATGAAGTACATGTTGGAATAGTATGTTCGCTAGTAAGTAAATATAGTAAACCTATAAGTGCTTTTACTTCAATTACTGTAGTTGTTTTAGCATTGCGATCTTTCTGAAATTTTTCAGCTATTTTTTCGATATAAATATTTGTATATTTTACTATATTTGACAACATATTTTCATCGATTAGCATTAGAAACGAATCAACTGGAGTTGACACTTTTAGCTTCCCCTATATTTCCCAGTAACTTCGATATAATATTATTAGCGGGAGTTCCAACATTCTGACGATATTTCTTTTTATACCACTTTGTACATTTATCTTTCCCTAAAAAGTACTCTTCGTCCGAATTATCGGATAAATCTTCTGATTCTAAATCTTCTTCAGAAGAAGTTTCATGGGGACTGAAATCTTCATAATCGCTTAACTCTCCACTTTCCTCACTTAATGACGATTCCTCAGTAGATACTTCAGCTAATAAAGTTTCTAAACGTTTCATTTTATTGGCATAATTCAATTGACGAAGCATTTTGACGCTGATATTTTTAAAATTTGCACTCCGTAAAAATTACACCACGACACGCGCAGGGTCTTAAAGGCCCGTCGACTGAATTTCTCCTATAGTAGAATCCACTAGACTGAAGGAATGTTTTTCCTTCGAAAGAGGGTGACCTTCAATACAGCTACACCGGACCGCGCCTACTTCAGTCGAAAAGGGGTGATAGGATTGGTAATGTTTCGAACCTGCGGGCCTTTTAGGCCCTGCGCGCGCGCTGCCGGGTTAATGGCAACGTCCAAATGAAGCGTATCTTATTGGTTACTATGCAAAAGACCTTTGATAAGATTTAGACTTTGATAAATTAGATTTATTTATGCTTTGTTCCTTTGCTGTAATTATAGAGCTTCAAAATATCATTATTTTTTTTTTCTGTTCTTTTTACTTAAGAAAATAAATAAAAGTCATGAATTTAAAAGTTTGCAGTTTTAAATTAGTCATGTATTATAAATAAAATGAGTGAAAGAAATTTATTATATTTATGATTGTGATGAAAGGTTGATTATTATATTTTAAATAATTAATGAAATACAAAAAAAAAAATATAAATAAAAAAATAAAAAAATAAAAAAATAAAAAAATAAAATGCCACAGATACAATGTTTGGCGGTTTATTATCCGCGCCAGGCTATCATAAAAGTATTGAGTTCTTGATTTATGAGCACAAATGTCATATATGCGCCACGTTGGCACGTTATTTTTCTGACGCCAATTTGGCGAAAATATGACTTCGTTTTTAAATATCACTTTCATACATATTTTTAAACTAATTTCTATTATTTTAAAAAATAACAATAAATAAAAGAAAGTTAGGTAATAATTATAGAATAAAACAATTTATATCATTAAAAAAAAAAGAAAATAAAAGTAAACAAGCAGTTTATTAATAAATAAATAACAATAGCTGCGATAACATGCGAGGCACACATAATTGCTATTTTATTGCAATCGCGCCATTGTGATGAGTATATGACATCTGTGTCTATTTCTCTAGCAGAAGCTTTTAATTTGGCGAAAAAAAAATTGAACAATTAAAATAAATTATGAATAAAAGAATATGATTTAATGCTTATTATACATCCAAGGGAGACCAAATATATTGAGTTAAAGTTTTGAACTTTTTTCTGATAATTGGCCAAATCATTTGTAAACAAAATTACATAATAAAACTTCTTATGTTAAAAAAAAAAAAAATTAAAATTTATTAAAAAAGTAAAGCAATTCAAAATATTCTTTGTAGAATTTAAATTCTTTTTACATTTAAATATACATAAATATTCAAATTTTAATCTAGATTCAGAATTTTAAAAAATATCTATTTAAAAAAGATATTTAAAATAAAAAACTGAAAATAAAATTATGTAACTTTTATTTTAAAAATCACATTTTCAAAAGTAAAATTTTTTTTTCATATTTGCTGAATCAAAATTAAATTAAAACAATAAAAAAGAACACATATGTGTGGAATTTGGGAAAAAAACACATAATGAAGAAAAACACTTTTTTGCAAGAAGTCATTTCCACGACAATCATTGCTTGAAAACTAGATTTTGAAGAAAAAAAGAAAAAACGAAAAAAATAATAATTTTTTTTTTCAATAAAGATTAAAAACATGATTTAAACGTCATTTTAAGCATAAAAGACTGAGAAAGTTTTAATGAAGTATTTTTTTTTTTTTTTTTTTTTTTTTAGAAAATTTTAAGATTTTTGTGTTTTGGACCCCTTAAATATTAATTTTGCATATAAAAACATTTGTTTTCCTTGAAAATATAATTACAAATTTATAGTTTAGGAAGAAAGTGAAAAATAACTTAATTGCATGTTATTTGAGTTTTGGTACTTGTAAAAGGCGATGTTTTTGATCGTTTCGACAAATTCAAACGGCCTTTACTTTTTTAAAAGAACATTTAAGTATATTATAAACATGTAGAAGTACAATTTCTTCAAATTAATTATGAGATATTACAGAAAGTGTAACATAAAATAGTTATGCATTTTTGTGAGGTGAAAGTAAAATCTTTCCTATGTATTTTACTCTAATGTACTCAAACTGGCATTTGGAGTTAGGTACCTTTAGTAGTAAAGCATTGCCAAGTACATTCAATAATCGTGGTTCGATTCTAGGTTTGAGCGATTTTCATACTGTTAGCTATATGCCGTTTAAGATATTAAAACTGAAATATTATTTGAATTCAAGGGGCGAGAAATTTTCTACAAATATTTCCAAGAGTTATATGTATTGGTTTATTCAATTAATAATAGTCATTAATTTAATCATGTGCGTGTTTTTGAGTTGTTAATACAGTCGCCGAATATTATAAGTAACAGTTAATTCGAGGTCATTTATGATCCTTGCTTCTCATATTATCTGAGTTTGTATTTTTAAATTAACATTAAAATTGTTGTCTTTAATGGACATAAAAAAGTGTAACATCCATCTTATAATTTTATTCAAGACTCATGTAACAAAATGACAGACAAGTTTAGAATTTCTTTTCTAAAATTTCATTTTGATACTGAAATAATAACGAAACTTTTTAATTAATATTTCATCGTGGTAAATTTTGGTAGTAATTTATTTTCGGGGAAAAAATACCCCTACTAACTCCTCCACAAATTATTGTAGAAGAAACCAAACGATTGAAAATAAAGTCCACTTTTAAATGATGTATATAAAAGTTGTTTACATGGCCATCTATATATTAAAACGAACCCAAACTTCATTTTTTTCAATAGCCAATTATAGCAAGATATTTCAAATCTCCTCTGCAAACTATGCTTAGACGTTAAATTGTAAATCATTTGAATGATAAGTTTTTGAATTATAAACATTCAAAATTTAGTGCTTGTGATGTTAAATTACATTTTCATATTTTTATTAATAACTCCAGAAATTATGCTTCTAATATGTTATTTTTTATGTAGCAATAATACTGAAATATGCAAACATAGATAGGCTGCTTTTGTAATTTTTATACTTTTATGATATGAATTATGAAATTAAAATTCTAAAAAAATATGAGTTGCAACCTGTATTTTTTTTTTTTTTTTTTTTTTTTTTTTTTTTGATGGATTTAGATTTATTATATCCTGCTTTATGGAAATCCAAAATTTCAATTTCTTTTCCAATTAGTTTTTAAATTATGCTTAAAAAACAACAAAATTAAACAAAAAATTTACAAAATAAACAACAAATTAAGGGACCATCTACGACGGAAGTGACTAGATATTTTGAAACTTCTAAAGTTATCCTGAAATCTAGCAGTCTTCAAAGTCTGCTTGAGTGGCGCCTAAGATGCCTTGATCAAGAAAGGTGATATCTCGATCAACAATCCAGTACCAAATTTCAATTTGCCCACATCCCCTAAAATATGCTCATTTAAAAATAATTAATTTTTTGGAAACTTATCGTACGAATTGCATGAAAATTTATTTTTAGGCTTCTTGAAAGGAGTAGAATTTATGTTGTCAGGGGTGGGTACTGCTATTAAAAAAAAAGGTAGGATTTGTTTTAATATATAGATGTTCTCCTAAGTAAATTTTATATGCATCATTTAAAAGTAGACTTTATTTCCAATCGTTTGGTACCAGTAACTTTTTTTCTAAGATAATTTTTTACTGAGTTAGTAGAGGTTGTTTAACTTTTTTTTCACGACTGTAATTTTCACTCTCTCGCCATGAAGTTTAAAGAAAAGTTTTTTGTTAAAGAATTCGAAAATAAGACTAATGTCTTGATCATGATTTATTGTTTTACTTTCAATGTAGGATATAATAAAAGAGTTCAGGGAAATATTTTACATTTGAGTGAACAAAAAGCTTGAATATGTCATAAGAAAAATTGGTGCAACCAGAGAGAAAACTAGAGCTTGATCTAAAAAAAATGCTGCAGCAAAAATTGGGAAACATTTTCAATCTAAAAATGTTCGTAGAAAAGAAATGGAATCAGGTGATCTGTAAAGCTCATGAAATAACCCGAATTTTTGTTAGCCGAAAATGAGGACTGACCTTTACTGGTGACTTAAAATCAATGAGGGAAAAAGAGGCATTTTTAACTCACTCCGTATTTCAATCATACATAACCAGTTTAAAAATTCGGGTTTATAACTATATGTTACAGGCTGATGTAACGAAGTATGACAACGGTTTGTCCAGTACAAAGTTTTCAAACAATTCCATTCCGGCGGTTTTGATAAGTGGAATATCAATGCTACAAGTAAGCTGAAAACCTTGAACAGATACGATTAGACCATATACTAAATACTTGAATTCAGAAATATTTATCTAAATCAATTCCTCAACAACTTGATTATATTAATGTTATACTTTTATTATTACTTCATGGTTTATATTCGTTTAGCGTTGTGGAACTTAGTTGATCTGAGACAACATAAAAATACATTCTATTGACTACTTTCCTCAGTAATCATTTTGAGTGGAAAATAGCATAATTCTGAATATAAGGCACCAGTAAAGCTCAGTCCACATTTTCAGATAACAAAAATTTGGGTTATTTCATAAGCTTTATTGATAATCTGATTCCATTTCTTTTCTACGCACATTTTTAATTTGAAAATATTTCCCAATTTTTACTGTAACATTTTTTTAGATCGAGTTCTACATTTCTCTCTCTGGTTCCACCAATTTTTCTTATGATTTCATAGCTTTTTCAGATCTTTTAAGGAACTTTATCAATCACCTTCAACAAACAAATCTAAACTATTATTAGTATTAGTTTAAAATTATTAGTAGGCATATTAGTTTGGCGAAATTCCGTAAATAACGCCAAGTTAACTTCAATTTTGGCAAATAATGTTGGGCGCCAGATTTGGCGCTATATCGCCAAGTTGGCGAAAAACTTGGCGACATTCGGTGACAGAACCTTCTCCTTCTAGATGGTAGTCTCACTGCAGTTTCTCGGTATCTACGCAGATTTTCTTATGACCATAGGTTTCTACAGAGATTTTCATAGCTTCATTTTCAAATGGTTATTTTTATAAACATAGTAGATTTTTTTTCTAATTTATCCCTTTGTAATTGAAATATCTGTATTGTAGTAACTATTTTGATGACAAAAGCACTCAAATAAAGGCGCGATGTTATTTTTACACATATTTAGTTACAGTTTATATATATGCTTATGAAAAATATGTATTTTCTATTTCGAATGATGTCAATTTCAAAAATTTAAAAATCTATCAGGAGAATCAGAATTTTTATTGATCTATAAAAAAAAGTGTTATCATTTTTTAAAAATTATTTAACTGTTTTCTAGTTGGTAGCAACTCGAAAGAAATAATTCAATTAGCAGCTAAAAAGGAGAGATTTCTATAATGTTAAATTATGGAAGGTAAAGCGTTATACAAATTTTAAATGGGGGCTATGTCCTTAATATTGGATATTTTTTGACAGAACTTTCGAAAGGCACATATCTAAATTAAAATTTTTCGAACAAGCTATTACACGTCGCTGAATGTTTCCGGGTTCGGGTTATAATTGAATTGTTTGTGTTTTTTCTTCTTTCATGAGAAAAAAGTAACAAAACAGGGATTCTGGATCTCCATAATTAGTCCGTAGATCTGGATGATTTTTTGTAAACTTTGAGGCTTAGAGTAGGACACTTTGCCTTTTCAACTTCGTCTCGATCCGATGATTGGGTCCAAAGTTATTAAGAGGCAAACTTTGGACTTTAACATTAGAGATGCGGCTGAGCTCCACTCTACAGCACTATCGTGCTGTATGATGATGCACATTGGAGCTATATTTGATATTTATCAGCAGTAGTAGGCAGCAGGCAATAAGCACCCACATTAGACACTAGTTTTGAGGTTATGGCCAGGATAAATAAATCTCTAAGTCAAGGATGAGGGATAATTCTATCATCCAGTTTTTATGTAAGTATTTTTTTTCTAAACGGCGACATGTGCAGCTCAATGTTGCTTGAATTGGGTTTGCTAATTTCAAGATAGTAGTAGATAATTTTTAGAATTTGTAATGTCGGTGGCCAATTTTGCACTAGGCTGGGACAGCAGCTATTGGACAGTCTAAGATAATTGAAGCTTTACCGCATGTAAAAGCATGTATGCATGATTAAATAATATGCTATTTTGTACGCATATTTTCAGTTCATATAAATCAACCACATTAATTCCCCCCAGCATTTATCGATAACTACTGCATATTCTTTTAACTGGCACACTAGAAAACGAATTTATTAAAAAATGGAAGTAATTTGTTGTTTAAATCAACAATATTAAAATAAAAGATTTATGTTGCAGTTTATCATTGTTGTACTATATTTTAAGGTATTGTGTTTAAGGATTATTAAAATCTCTACAATGATACAAATGATTTAAACAGCACAGGTTACCAGAAAAGATACGGAACGTAAATAAACATTTATAGCACTGCTACAATCTTTTCTATCTGATATTTACAGCTCTTGTCTGACGTGCGACAATACAATGAAAATGTTATGATACGTTATTTTAATGACGAATAATAAAATAAACGTTAAATTTGTAATCGATACTATCGAATAGCTTTAATTAAATTTCAAATTAAAGTTTGTTCATTGAATGATACAGTTAATTCAATATAAGTACGACGTTTGATATTCTCATTCGGTTTTAATCAAATCCAGTTTACTTTATAGGATTGCCAAAATTAATCATACAATTTATAACTATATGAGATTCAATTAGATTGTATTAGATCTATGGACATCTTGTCATATTTTTGGATGTAATCTTTAAATAATCTCAATATTAACAATAAATAAGAAAAAGCATTGAATTTGAAAGGGTAATAAATAAAAATCCCGATTTTTTAACATAGTTGAAAAGCGTTTATGACTTCGGTTTGTCTGTCCGTTCCGTTCGAACCCTAATTCTCGTAAATATATTTTGATCATCCTGTAATTTTTGTATTGACATTTACTATAATACGATCACTGATAGTGTTGAATTTACAGAGACGGTCAAAAATATTTCATTATATTAATGTTAATTTAAAAAAAAAATGTTTGAAGATATTTTAAATGATAATAAAACATTCCAAAAACAATGAAATTGATACATATTTAAGAAGTTCACTAAAATATCAGTTCTATGAAATATGTGGTGCAAAACATTTATTATTCATTTATCATGTCGCAAAAAATAATTCCGTTACATAATGATAAAGACCTGTTTGGAGCATCTTTTAGTTCTATTTACACTATTTCAAAAATAATGAAATTTATAAGTATTACTGAGGTTTACTAGAAGACACTTGTTGCGTAAAATTCTGTGTATAGCATTAGGAAGACAGTATATCATCACATTTAACGGTATGATGATTTGATGCACTGTCTTTCCACAGAACTTTCGGGAATTTGTATTATGAAGGATTTATCGCAAATTTTCTAATATTTGTTTAGTATCAATGATAAATCTATAAATACGATTTTTAAACCTGATTATAATCGAAAAAAAGTCATCTTGAATTATTCTTCTCTTATATAATAAATCATTTAGGGATTTCCATTTGGTTGTCTAGGACCTAGCTTAAAACAATACGCGTAATTTGGTAGTTTTACTCGATGGTTGCAAAATTTCATGATGTGATTGGTAATACTGACACAAAAAAGCAGTTTTCTTAATTTTTGGCATATGATTTATATATTCCTATTCATTAATAAATGCGGTGTATAAATTTTTCTTAGCAAAATCGTGTTCTAAACGTTGCCAGAGATAATTTAATTTCTCCCATGCAATTTTTTTTTATAATCACCAAAAATAGTCTTAAAATTTTCTGATTTCGATAGAATTTACAATACGTGTCTGCCATCTGGCTGTCTAAGATATGGGTTATTCCACACAAAGTGAAAAAGAAAATGTCCTGGTCCCATAGTAACCGATTTTAATAAAATTTAATACACAAATTTAGTTCATATTTAAATTGAGCTATGTAAGATACCTTGACAAAAAATAAAATATTTATGGACAGTTATGGACATAAAAGCAGTTATGGACATTTAAAAAACTTGTACTAATGGCATGTAAGCAATCGTTCAAAGTTGCGTGTTTGAAGTTATCTTGAAAATTATTTAACATAAATGTTTTTTTATAATACTCTAATCTCTAGAAAATTAATTTGAAATTTATTTAGTAATAAGAATTGGGTAATATTATGTTAAATTTTAAATTTATTTTAAAAATTAAAATTTGTCAATTTTGAGAGAATTTAAAACGTTTTAAAAATCAAAGGAATTTAAAAAAACGTCCTTGAAATTAATGCCTAGTGTAGTGTTACACATGGGAATAAAATTACTAAAGTTTTGAAGTTGACATTTATTTCTTTTATCAGAGGCGTGCGAAGAGAAAATTGCGCCCGGGGCAAAGTTAGAATTTGGCGCCCTCACCCGCAACTTTTTCTTGTGACGTGCCAAAAATGACGTTAGTAATAAAAATTTGGCGTCCTCTAAATTTCTGCACCCGGGGCGACTGCTCCCTTCGCGCGCCCATTTCGCACGGCGCTGTCCTTTGTCTTAAAGGTACCTTATAAATTAAATGAAAAAATTTGAAATCACAGTTTTTACACTTTTCTGTGTACAATAATCTCTTGAAGTAGATATCTGATAAACACAATATTTCACAAACATAAAGATTAATAAACAGATAAAATGTACAAAAAAAATAAGAGTTTGCCTTTCGATTTCTAACATAATAAAATTATCTTAGAAAGGCAGATGGCAGACATGTATTGTAAATTCCATCCAAACCATTTTTGGGGACTATTTTTGGGAATTATAAAAAAAAAAAAATAGCATAGGAGAAATTAAATTATCTGTGGCAACGTTTAGAACTCAATTTTGCAATAAAAAATCTACACACCGCATTTATTGATGAATATGAATATTTAAATCATAGGTCAGAAATCAAGACAACTTATTTTTGAGCTGGTATTATCTGTCACATCATGAAATTTTGCTTCCATCGAGTAAAACTATCAAATTACGCGTAATTTTTTATGCTAGCTTCTAAACAACCAAAGAAAAATCCCTAAATTATTTATTATGTAAGGGTGGGACAGTTCAAGATGACTTTTTTTCTATTTCTAACATAATAAAATTAGGTTTAAAAAGGTAACATTTATTGCATTCTATGAGCCACTGCACTTCAAAATTTGCACATTTCTCAGTATCTTCTACTGGATTTCAGAAAAAAATAATAGTACTGCCTTCTTTACCGAGTAGAGATTACAATTTAATTATTTTTTCAATTATACTCTACTTAAAAACCATTCTTGTTCATGAATATTTTAATGTAGATAGACAAAAATAATGTGAAGGCAAGAATTTTAAATTATCCATATTATAATATCGATAAATATTTTATGTCTAATGTACACTTTTATGTATTATGTCAAACAATTAAAAATTTTTTAAAGCTTTTCTTTATCTTCAAACAAGTAATTGGAATGAAGTATTTTCGTCTTAAAAATTTTCATTATTTATTTTTTTCTAAATAAAGTACAATAAGGCAAGAATGAAAGTTTCTGTATTTAAAATTTACACTTACTTATAGCGTCAAAAATTTTCAACTCTTTAAGTGCTGTACTTCCGGTTCAAAGAAAAATTAGAAATATTCATTTTTGTCTGAAAATTTTTTATAATTTATTTTTCCCCATGAAGGAAAATAAAGACAATTACTAGATTGCACCAAACTGATATTTATTATTCATTGTTAATTAGAAATTATTTTTGATACATTTTTTCTATTTCTAAGGCTAATAATCGAAGTTGAAATTTCAAGTATGCAAACAGAATATCGGTTTTATGTCAACTTTTAATGTAAGTTTTTATACTGAAATAAACAAATCTGAATTTTATAAATTTACAGTTACTTATAAATAAACATGATCCACTTATATGCTGATTATTGTTATTATTATCATTATTATTAATTGTTGTTTACAAAATTTTAATTCATTACTAATGTGAAATTGTAATTCCACATGTTCTGTTTCCCAAAAAGATTTCAAAGTTTTAACAAGTTTCTAAATATTTTGATAAAGAACAGTATTTTGAAATATAAATCATTGTGTTATCAAAGATAATATCCGGCGGAAGATGTCCAAAGATACCTGATTGCAAAAATAAATTATTCGCTAATTTTATTTTGTCTGCTTTTAGCGAAATTAGAAAAACACTTTTGTTCTCCAAAAATATTTATTTCATTAGGAATAAAAAAAAAATATGTGTCTGATAGTAAAATGTTTAATGGAATTCGTAATTGAGGTGTGTTTATCTGTATAGAAGGAATGAACTTGATGATTGTCGGGATGATTAATAATTCCATATTCCATCTAGAATTATCTTGTTCATTTGACAAACGATCTCTAATCTTAGATTTAAAAAAATGGTGAGTTATTTGGCCAGCTAATGGGAATTTTTTTTTTATGCCAAGAGCGTCGTCGGCTGTTCTAGATGATATATAATTATTTACCGACATTGAATCCAATATAGCTCTTACCGGTTTTTTGATTTTATTCAAAGTGTTTATTAATATAAATTTATTAGCTTTTGCCAAGGCGATGTATTATAATTTCAATTTGACTGAATTCTTCTCTATCAAAATTCCGTTAATTATTTCCTGATTGTTTTCATTTTGTAAAGGGTCATAATTTCTAGCTTGCGATTTTTGAGTACTTATGAAGAGCGGTATGATTATTCCATGGTTTACAAGCGAAATAAGTACTCTTTCAATCACTCTGGGATATTACGTGAGAATTACTAAGGCTATTATAGCATAATTTGTATTTCTTAATAATGTTTGTTCAGTGAGATAACTTGGTACCTTTATATTTATCGCACTGATGCTAGGGTTGCTTTTGGCTTTACATATGGGAAACATTTATTTTTATCCTACTCAGCCCTGAGACAAACTTCACGTGAAACCACATAAACCAGTTTAAAAAAACTTTAAAATATCTCCAAACATGTATCAGGCTATAAATCAATAGTTATGGTAAGACGCATTTATATAGAAGTAATCTAGAAGTAATTTAAACGATTTTAGAAGCATTTAAATTAATTTAAAGAGTGTTGTTTGGGGTCTCCTATAGGTGACATCAGGACTGAAGAGGTTAAAGTTTGTTTGATTTAACAAATAAGGATTTCGAACTAATTTTGAAAAAAAAATATTGAACCTGAGGCCATTTAAAATTTTGCATTTACTTTCCAAAAATTTGAAAAAATCGTCAAAATTGGGTACACTATGGTCTTTTTTAATGTTATTTCTTATTGCTTGCGTATTTCATGGTCCAATTTATCTAATATGAAATTTAGCAAAATTGCGTTAGAGAATGTGCCGCTATCAAAACTTAGAATCTCTAGTGCTTTTCTTTTTTTTTTTTTCAATTTAATCCCTTGAGACGAGAGACCGATATACGTGCCGCATGAAGTATTACTCAGAATTCTTGTTTTTACCCACCAGTAAAAAATTACTGCAGAATTTCCGTTATTTAATCAGAGACTTTTCTCGATTTAACAAATCACAAATTTCTGTTTTTAAAAATTGGTGTCAAAAGATTGAAAATTTCGTAAAAAACTGCATTCGCGAAGAGGTTAATAAAGTGCGTAGGTCCTTGTCAGATTCATGTTTGACTGCATACATATTTGATATTTTTTTTATTAAGCAATATATCCTTATTTTTTTATTTTGATATATAACGAGGGAACTAAACGTGTCATTTGAAGTTTATAAACGTTTGGGTTTTCTGATCATCGCTCCACGAAGATAAGTTAGCTTTTCATTATCCTTTAACTCTTTTAGTACCGAAAAGCGACGTCGCGCTGCTTCTCGCTAGTTGTGAAAAATGCCAGCGTCGCGATAGCACTCCTTTGGACAGTTCACTTTTGGCGCAAGCAGTGTTTGATAAAGTGCTACTTATATTCGTCCGTGTTACCGTGTTCGTATTTTTATTAATTTTATTGCATTCTAACTATCTACGATCGCATATTTTTTATATAAACATCCTGATTATTATTTTTTTAATATTTCTAATTTTGATTTCAAAATGTCGGATACAAGTGAATTTTAAGGTACAGCACGACGACAGAGCAGCGCGACGGCGCTTCTTGGCACTAAAAGGGTTAAATCTGGATTGTTATTGAATAATGCGTTCAAGGTGGTATTGGACGTGGCCCATCCTTCAAATTTACCACTAGAGACTGGTAATTGGATTATATGGAGTTTTTAGAGAATCCTTTTTCCGTGTTCATGATTGTAATTTTGAAGCGTAATTTTGATTCTAGAACTGCCGGATATATTTATATCTTCATAAAAGTGATTGGTAGACGATTTTAAGCTAACCTCTAACTTTTAGATATAATTATTTAGTTATGATAGTTGCTGAACTTTCTTTTATGAGAGTAGGATTATTCTTTTTTCTGTAGCATTCATAATTTTCTTAATTTGCGTTGTAATACTGTTTCTTCTTCGATTAAGGGCTGTGATTTTGGCTTCCATCTTTTTCTCTTGGCTAAAAAATTAATTTAAATAGGTCGCGCAGGCTTTCATCTTCAGGTCGATAGGATCTAAATGTATGGAGTTCCATTACATTAAAATGTGTGGACTGTATAACAAATATGAATTTTAACGAACCATTGAATTAGCGGTTGGCATGTTACCAATAAATCGGTTACACATTGTTAAAAAAAAGGACGATTTTAAGGAGATTGCATTGATAATCGGGACGCCAGTATAATTCCCTACTTTTTGACGTAAAAATTACCTTTATTCCAAAAAATGACTCATAAATAAATAAATAAATAAATAGAAATAAATGGAAAACTTTCTGAAATTTACTTAAATTTTTCCCTTAAAAAGCTGTGAATTCTACTGGCGTCCCGATTACCAGTACAATTTCCGTAAGATCGTCCGTTTTTTTGCAGTGTACAGCTGGACTTGGCAACAGAATTACATAACGAAATGATTGCCAGTTGGAATTGATGTGGAGGTGTTGATCCGTTGCCGAAGGCGGAGTCACAATGACGGTTACAGATACGGAACATCTATCAAAAGATATCATTTAATTAATTACGCATAAAAGGATTTAATAGAATGAAGGAAATCTTTATAATATCTTATTAAGTCTCGACTAGATTTTCACAAAATTTTAAATCTTTCGTTGAGATTATGCAACGATTAAATATATTAAATTTTAAATCATGCACTTACATTGCTTTTGCTCTGTTAAATGCAGAAAGACAGACAAATAAACAAATCGCCCGGACGACGACTGTCGTTGCTAAGCCTTTATATAGTTACAAATGCACTTAAAAAGAGAGGCAGACCAAAATATCATTTCAAACTTTCAATTAAATCACCATTTAATGATATTTAAATGGGAGCATTTCCAGAAAGAACGAAAATATGAAAAAATCATCAATCGTAATAAGAAAATGTATGAAAATCGTCCGATCGTTCAAAAGTTACACGTGAACGTATTCGAAAAACAACAACAACAACAACAAAAAAAAAAGAATCTTATTTGATAGATGTATATAATAAATATGCACTATTATAGTTTGGATATCCTTTATTTAGAAACACTTTTCATATGTCAATGAATAAAAACCTCTCGTAATACTTTGCTCTAATGATATAGCCCCTTGAAAGATATTGTAACGCCACAGGGAAAGAAAATTTTTTGCAAAAGAAAGTTATGTAGGAAATGAATTATTTAGAAAAAAATAGATTCTTCTAACTTCAAATACGATTGTTTCATTAAATTAAGAGACAATCATAACAATAAATTAATGTTTTTCTTTAATAATTAGCCAAGTTATCTTGGAAGGGTTATAGTTTAACTTCATTGGATCAAAGACCTTGTGGTAATTTACTGATGAAGAGAGTTTCTGTTTACACTTGAAATTATAGTAATGTGTATTTATATTCATCAAATGGGGAACAAATATTTTACTCCAATATATTTTATTGTTTCAGAATGTTCTTTTGTAGTTCTTGGTGTGTTTTGAAGGTAATACACAAAAAGGCACAAACCGTAAAAATCTCTTATCTTCCATTTGTATAAGTTGTCCGGTGTGATCGGATAGTCTTTATGGATATTTATGGATATTATTGGAAAAATGCGTCCATATTATTATTAATTAAAAGCATCAGCTTAGTTCCTGCATATCGTGTAATTTTTTTTCTGTACATATTAATTCTTTTTAATTTTTAAGGAAAAAAATTATTTTCTGTTTCTATACGTTATCTGCATATTATTTTTACATCTTTCATATTAAGAGTCTAGAATACAAATCAAGTTAAAAATTCATAAATAATACATTATTTTTATTATAACAGGAAGTTAGGTCAATTTAACTTAATTCAGTACTTATTTGTATGAAAATCAATGAAATATAGATGAACTGTTTACTGAATATTCAAAATATATTATTGGAAAAACCCTTAGGTCTGATTAATTATTGGTTTATATTAAATATTTTACAAACAAGCGTAACTTCTTAGTTTATCAGTCACAATTTTTTTCTCAATTGTTTTGTTATGATGTATGTCTATAGATGTAGTTGTAAACAATTTGTGTGTATGATTAATTATCGTCATCTTCATTCGGAGATTACATTTCGTAATTTGTAATAACAAGATTAAGATATACGACCCAGTGCAATGTTCTAGTACAAATAGTTTAATAAGTTTTAGAAAATGCAAATTTTTGCCACTAAGCCTCAAAGAAATTATAGAGCATGAATCATGATTTAAATAAATATATTTCTATTAATTCATAAAATATGAATAGAAATTCACTGCACACTTGATGCTTTCTCAAAGCCCAAACAAGTTTGCCGTGACACACTATTCGAGAATTACTCTTCTAAAGAACTGATTTTATTTGTAGACAGTTTGTTATAGCCTAAATTTCTGATTAATTAAATTATCGCTAATTTATAGATGCAAACAAACAAACAAAAAGGAATTCTGTAATTAGCTGGATCCAATGAAATATTCCCTCAAGCACGTATCTTCACATTTCTAAAAGCTACTTTACTTCCATAATATACTTTAAGTTCCTTCACGATAAGTTAATCTCCAACAAAAGATGATTTCTTGAGGTGCTCATTAATTATTTGGGATCATAATTATGCCTGATATGACCTCATTTTTAATTTTAAGAAATTTTATTACCTTGCTGTAACTTTTAGGATGAGTTTACGATGGCAAAAATGAACTTAATATCTTCATTGACGTTAGTCTTAAAAGATGATTTAATTAATACCATAATTCACTTAAAAGAGGGAACGTATACTTTTAAGAACAACAACAAAAAAAAAAATCTTACTTTTAGATTAATTGTAAATATACGCAAGTTAAAGTTTTGCTCTTATATTTTTATATGTTGATTATTATTAGTGATAGAATAACTAAACTGGGTTTCAATTAGGGTTCACCAAAATAGCTTTAGATTTATAATAGAACATTCCCATCATAAAAACAAAAAAAAACTCCTTTTACCTTTTTTTTTTTTTTTTTTTACTTTCTGTTACTATCGATAATATAAGAAAGTATTGTAATCAAAACGTTTTTCAGTTTTCAGTTTCCGGTTTCAATCAGATTTATACATTTTAATGGTCAGAGATCTCTTGAAAACATGTTTAAACAAAATGTATGTTTGCATACAATGAAGTTATGCATACAATTGTATCAAACTTCATGCAGGGTGTTTTTTTTTAACTGACATTATTTAGAGTCCTCTGTACCCAATTTCAATAACCGGAACTGTTTTAAAATTTATAAGGGGACTAATGAAACCAAGGGAAAAAAAATCCAAGAAAAAAAAATAGTTCCAATCACCAGTAAGGTCTATTTCATGCGATATGTAAATGTTGTACAAAGAATGTAAAGTATGGTGTAAGAGAATGGTGGTCACGTTTTGAATGTGGTCGAATTCCTCGTTGGGAAAGTGACTATGATGAATAAAACATGGCATTTTATCCAAATTATTAATTTTGTCTTCCATGTACAGCGTCAAACTTCCCACTGTCCGTGGTGATTGGAATATTTATTTATTTATTTATTGGAACTTTTTTCTCATAGTTTTATTAGTCCATTTATGAAATTTTGTGTCGTTTCAGTTAATAGAACGAGCTACCAGCGGCTTTGAATAGCGTCCGTTTAAAAAAAAACACCCTGTATATATATATATGTGTGTGTGTATAATATATATATATATATATATATATACATATATATATATATATATATATATTTAACTAGGGACGTTTAGTCCCAATTGAAAATAGAATATTCCCCCAAAGGGGGTGTTGTGATATTAATAATTTTCACAATTTGTCTTTCTTCTGTTGCAAAGACCTTTTGATTGCTGGGAACTTTGTATCCAGCCAACTAGCCAAATAGCAAGCAGCCGAAGTAAAACAAAATATAGATATATTAAATAACATGACCGAGATTTATTCATATTTATTTCAATTAACCCCTTAACTGCCACATTATTTTGACAACATAAATTAAAAATGGCAGCTAAACACCATTTTTTACCATACTAAAATATTCTCCTTATTTAATAAAAGAAATCTGAGGATCACTAAAGATAAATTTACAGTTACAAATCAGTGGTATCAAAAAGCTTTTAGTAATGAAGTATGCAAAGTGTACTTGTCCGAATCCAATTCAGGCAAAATAGATAAGAGGTTAATAAAATGAAGAGGATATTTATAAAGTGAAAATCAAAGCTATTGTAGTGTTGAAACAATATATTTTCATATTAGCATGTGTAACAGCTGTTTCAAATATTAACAGATATATGAAAAAAGGAAATTTTGAGATTGACACTTCTAACTAGTAACATTTAGAGACAAGGTAATGACAATGAGAGCAATAATAAACTTTATTTAAAAATCACATGGAAACAAGAAGTATTTTAATTACTAATTTTTCTGGCTTAAATTATGTTTGTTTGACTTGGAAAAAACTGGATGATTTGCAACTACGTAATGTGACTTAAAATTGTCCCACTTTCATATTTTAAATTCTGTAAATTTTTCAGGATTGTACATATTGAGACGATGAATCATTATCACATGAATTGCAACCTATCAAAATTTTAATCAATTCCAATAGGGACAGCATGTTAATGGGATATCTGTATAGTTCCTTCTCAAGAAGAAAAAAAGCTTTTAATATTATCCTATCCTTGACCTGTGCCTCATCTTAAAGATTCTGTGTGGAGTTTTGAAATACCCTTTATAAGTTATTGATTAGATAATTTTACAGCATAAAACGGTTAAGTTTACATAAAAAAGTAAATTGAATTAAAGAAAGAAGTTTATATTTGAAAATGGTTTCATAATTAATAAAAGTGGTTCACAAAAAATATTTAATAACATTCAATTTCATGCAAAATTTACTATTTAAATTCTACAAAGTATTCAATTTAATGTAAAATTAGTAGAGAAAATTACGAGATAAATATTCTGTATGATTATTTCCCGAATAAATTTGAAAAGAACATTAAAACAAGGCTACTAACAATATTTTTATTAAATGAAGTGCAATGATTAACAATCGGATAAGAAATACTACATAAATTCCCCCATCGGCATAAGTAAAGAGTTACAGATCAAAGAAATTCTTGTTTACACTAGAAAGGTTTCCGCCGATGTCTTAAGAAATGTATTTTAACAGCCTGTACTGTTAGATGATAAATTAAGAAAATTAGCATTTATATGTGAATAATGCTTAACGATTGTTTTTCAAGTCAGTTCATCTACAACTAATAAAAGTATTCCGTCAAATAAAATGGAAGAAAAAATAAATGGTGAATTTTAATTCGAATGAAGTCGGACAAATATCTAAATAAACTTAATTAGGAAAAACATATAAATCTTTGCTAATTTATGTTTGAATTCTTAATCAAAAATGAAATGAGATGAAATAACGAATTCAGAGTTATATTTAAAATTCAAATAATGGAATGTAAATAATAATATTATTAATTTGCATGCATTGTGTTTAGTATTCATAGAAAAGCATATTTTTTATACAGCAATTTACTTTTCCAAATGAAATATTATGATGAGATATTGGTCTGTTGAAGTAAAAAAAAAAAACAAACATTAATTTGAAACTGTAAATTTATTATTTGAAAATTTACAGAAAATATATCGACATTTAAATGTTATTGATGATTTATTACTGGAAATTAATCATTTTCTGCGAGTTTTAAAAACGTAAACTGAAATTTACTACATTAAAATGCACAAATTTGCATGTGGATTAATGTAATGATGACAAAATTTGTGCATTTTAAGATCGTGAGTTTTAGTTGTAATAAGTAATTATTAACTAGACCAATTACGAATAAAAGTTGTGAACAATTATATTGATTTTATGACGTACGCTGTAAAAAAATTTACAGCAAAAGTTACAGTTAAATTTACAACAAAATCTGCTGGCAGCAATGTTGCCAGCAGTTTTTGCCGTAAAAATTGCAGTAAAATTAGATTTAATAAAAAAATTATATAACATTTACTGCAAATTTTACGGTAAAAATTGTTGGGAATATAGGTGCCAGTAGCCCGATATAAATGGAATCTATATTTACTCCATCATGCTCATGCGTTGTGGCAAAAAGTTTTATTTTCCTACGATTATTTTTTTTTAATTTTAGAACAATGCAACTTTCCACAATTTTTTTCAGAAAATATTTTTTGAACTGTCTGCCATATATGATCTTACATTTATATATTATATATAGCGTCCCAGTCATGTCTTCCTTCAAGAGAAGTCTTTGTATAGGCTTTTTTGGATTAATAAATGTGCATAAAATGTATGAGTAAAATTAACGTGAGTGGATGTAGCGTCCCAGTCATGTCTTCCTTCAAGGAATATCTTTCTAGAGGCTCTTTTTTGCGCAATAAATGTGCATAAAATGATTAAGTAAAATTAACGTGAGTGGGTGTAGCGTTCCAATGATGTCTTCCTTCAAGGAAAATCTTTGTAGTGGATCTTTTTTGCCTAATAAATGTGCATAAAATGTTTGAGTAAAATTAACTTGAGTGGATGTAGTGTCCCAGTCATGTCTTCCTTCAAGGGAAATCTTTGTAGAGGCTAATAAATGTAACTGTGTAGTGTCTAATAAATGTGCATAAAAGGATTGAGTAAAATTAATGTGAGTGGATGTAGCGTCCCAGTCATGTCTTCCTTCAAGGGAAATCTTTGTAGAGGCTCTTTTTGCCTAATAAATATGCATAAAAAAATTTAAGTGAATTAACGTGAGTGGATGTAGCGTTCCAATCATGTCTTCCCTCAACGAATAACTTTCTAAAGGCTCTTTTTTCCGTAATAAATGTGCATAAAAGGATTGAGTAAAATTAACGTCAGTGGGTGTAGCGTCCCAGTCATGTCTTCCTTCAAGGGAAATCTTTGTAGAAGATCTTTTTTGCCTAATAAATGTTCATAAAATGTTTGAGTAAAATTAACGTGAGTGGATGTAGCGTCCCAGTCATGTTTTCCTTCAAAAGAAAGCTTTGTAGAGGCTCTTTTTTGCCTAATAAATGTGCATAAAGTGTTTGAGTTAAATTAACGTGAGTGGATGTAGTAGCGTCCAAATCATGTCTTCCTTTAAGGGAAATCTTTGTAGAGGCACTTTTTTGCCTAATAAATGTGCATAAAAGGATTGAGTAAAATTAACGTGAGTGGATGTAGCGTCCCAGTCATGCCTTCCTTCAAGGAAAATCTTTATAGAGTTTCGTTTTTGCCTAATAAATGTGCATAAAAGGTTTGAGTAAAATTAACGTGAGTGGATGTAGCGTCTATGTCATGTCTTCCTTCAAGAGAAATCTTTGTAGAGCTTTTTTCTGCCTAATAAATTGATGAGAATAAAATCTGGCTATTGCGTAGCGACTTATGAATTTTAATTGTTTGTTGATGATACTAAGTATTTCTAAAGGAATATCGGGGTTTTAACACTTGGTAGTATTTATCACATAAAACTTAAAATCATTATTAATACATAAGCATGTAGGTAAAAGTGTACCTCATGCTTACAAATGTTGAATATAAGCACCTTTCGTCCCTCCTACACACATCATGTCGATAGCTCATTTCTTCTTAAGCGTTGATTAGCTAAAAAGTTCTGTTTAGACGCTCACTTGTTTTGGCGCCATGTGATTTCTACCAGGGGGGGTTTCATAAAGGAATGTATGCATGTGCTACTACTATCAGCTAATCATTGCAAATGTAACAATGACCACACTAACACTAATCAACGTTTGAAAAGAACTGAGCTATCGACTTGATGTGTGCCATGTGACGAAAGGTTCTCATATTGAACTCTTGTAAGTTTGTAGGTAAAACTACCCTTTCATTTTATGCATTAATTATAATTTTGACTTTTATGCAATACATACTACCAAGAGTTTAAACCTAGATATTTATTTAGAAACATCCCGTATAATAAAGTCCTTAATTATAACTAAACAAGAAAAAGCCGAAGACGACGCTTAGGCTTATACAGTCATCCTTCTGTTGTCATCATTCAGGTGCTTTGTTGTCATGTCAGTGCATCATGCCTTTATTAGGTCTAACGTGGTGTATTATTTCCCCAAAAAATTCGTGTATACATTATAGGAATGTCTTTAAATTCTATTAAATTTGTTAGGCTATCATATAATTGCGCACTTACAATATAACAAGGCAAGCATTGTGCCCGGATATTTAACAAGGCAGTGTGCCGCAACACTTTATAGGATCCAAGGCTAACTGCAGACTTTCTTATAGCTTATAAAAATTAATATTAACAATCATATTATAAGACTATGTATTAAAATTCCTTAATCATCAAACTGAGATAATATTTATTAAAAGAGACACTAAAATATACAAGGATATAAATATCTTTATTCAAACCGGCAGGTATTGTTGCTTAGGACGGCGACTTTCTCAATTTCATTGTTGACATAAATATTTTCGCAATTTATTAAAAATGAAATTTATAAACAAAATCACAAGGTCACATAATAATGAAATCAAGACTAGCGTCTAGACCCCGCCCCAAACAACGGCTGTTATCATAAATGCACCCAAGAAATTCCATAGCACGTCGCTCAGGTTCATATCTCTCTTGCAGGTTCATTTGACGTTATTATTGTTTGGGGCGGGGTCTAAACACTAGTGTCTGTCTGTCGGTCTGTTTGTTTGTTTCTCTGCTTCTTTGTTTGTTTGTTTGTCTGTCTGTTTTTTGTTCGTTTCTTTGTCAATTTGTCTGTCTGTCTGTTTGTTTGTTTGTATTTTCGTTTGTTTGTCTGTTTGTTTTTCTGTCTATTAGTCTGTTTGTTTGTTATGTTTGGCTGTGTGTCTATTTGATTGTTTGTTTGCTTGTCTGTCTGTTGGTCTGTTTGTTTGTTTGTTGGTCTGTCTGTCTGTTTGTGTTTGTCTGTTTCTTTGTTTCTTTCTTTATTGTTTGTTTATCGTTTTGTCTATCGTTTGTTTGTCTGTCTGTTGGTCTGTTTGTCTGTTTGTTTCTTTATTTGTCTGTTTGTTTCTTTGTCTGTTTTTGTTTCTTTATTTGTTTGTCTGTTTGTTTGTTTATCTGTCTGTCTGTTTGTTTTTCGTTTTTTTGTTTGTCTGTTTTTTGACTGTGTTTGTTTGTTTGTTTGCCTGTTTGTTTTTGTTGTCTGTGTGTTTGTTTGTTTGCTTGTATGTTTGTATGTTTGTTTGATTGTTGGTTTTTTATTTGTCTGTCTGTCTGTTTGTTTGTCTGTCTGTCTTTCTCTTTTTGTTTGTTTGTTGGTTTGTTTGTTTGTCTGTTTGTTTGTGTGTATGTTTGTCTGTTTGATTGTTTGTTTGTATATCTGTCTGTCTGTTTATTTGTCTGTCTGTCTGTTTTTTGTCGTATTGTTCGATCTTCTGTCTGTTTGTCTGTCTTTCTTTGTCGGTTTGTTTCTTTGTCGGTATGTTTGTTTGTTTGTTTGTTTGCTTGTGTGTGTGTTTGTCGGGGTTTTTGTTTGTTTGTTTGTCTGGTGTTGTACGTCTGTTTGTCTGTCTAATTGTCTGTTTCTTTGTTTGTCTGTCTGTTTATCTGTTTGTTTTTTTATTTGTCTGTTTGTCTGTTAGTTTATTTGTACTAGTGTCAAGTAATGGCAAGAAACCATATTTTCCATTTGAAAAGGGAAATTACCGGCAGCATAGAGAATTTCTAGAGTGCATTTGTGATAAGAGCCGTTGTTTGGGGCGGGGTCTAGACGCTAGTAAATCAAGTGCAACAATAATAAAAGTAAAAGCAAAATTAGACAGTCGTGAATATGAATCATTTTATAAGGTGTCCTAGGGTAATATTGCTAATGTGAGTAATAATGTCAAGTGCTAATATTATGCGTACTTATGAAGGAATCCGGCAGGTTGCACTGCGGGTTATGCGCAGAAGGGCTCCGAATCATCTGAATCTTCAAAACCACTAAAAGTTGTTTTGTTACATTTGTAGGCCTTATCGCGGGAAGAAGTATGTACGAGTCAATGCCCGATCTAAAATTTGCTAGGTAACTTCTGTGATGGGAAAACTATGCAATTGGTAGGAAACACTTTGTTTATTACATAAATTTGTAAAGTATTCCGCGCACTTTCCAAATGTTGTGGGAGATTTTGAATGTGTTTGCGAATAAGCTTATAATTTAAAATAACTGCGCAGTAAATATATCCGGATAATAAAGCCATCCATTTGCGTTATTACCCCGGTTGATTCTTTTCATTGGAGAAATTTAATCATAAAAGGTTTTTTTTTATTTTATGCACGAGAAAGCATTATTGTCATTGTTGAAAACCAAAACGGATAAAGAGAAAGTTGCATGTCTTAAATGCTGCTATTTTGTTCTTGTCAGAAGAAAAAATATCTAATGCATATTAGTGCTCCCTGATATTGCTGTTATCAGTATGTAAGAGCAATTTGCCAACATCTAAAATTTCAGATTTTGTATCTTTAGAATTGGATAATTTACATGTCATTATTCCACCTTATTTTATAGTTTTGTTTGCACGACGTTATTACCCACATTGATGGGTAATAATGCGAACGCATTGGTCAAGAAATCATGCCACAATATTTCATAACTACATAGCTGATAAAATATTCTTTTTTGTAAATAAAGTCAATAAGCTATAGTATCAAATCCTATGTTTGTTTGGAAAAAAAAGTAAAACAAAGCCATAAAAATTGATAGAACCTTAACTTAGCGTTGTCACCCCATTACACTTTACTGTTTTTTCTTATTCTGCAGAGCATCTATATCCAAATTTTAGATAATCCCATGAAGGCTAAATAATCGCATATATTCTCATTGCGTAAAAAAATATCTATTGATTCTCGGACAATGTATGGCAATTAAAATCTTGATGGAAAAATAATTCAATTTATAAAATCAATTCTATAAAGGTTCTTTTTTGTACAGTTTGGCGAAAGTTGTAGATTTCTTGTTGTATTTGACGTCTGCTGTATGTTCTTTGGTTCTAGTGTTAAGCTTTCTGATTTTCATTAACTTAAATATATTACTTTTACACATTATTTAGAATTTTTAAGTCATTTCTTAAATAAATCAATAAATACTGTATAATAATCTATGTAGTATTCTACTCCATAAATAACAAATTGATTTAATAAAATTATGTAGAGAATCCATTCACACTGAAAAAGTCCTGGCGTTTAGTAAAAATTAAAGTCAGGCAAGCATGCATTTTTCTGCCTTGTTTGACTAATCATCGGTGATTTTATGCCGCCTGAATAATCATTAGCTAACGTAATATGAAGTACTGATAAAATTCGTCAGTAAATGGAGCTTTAACACACATTTTATAATGTATGCAAAAGAAGTAGTACGTAAAATTGAAATGAAAATTTATCTACTGATGCTGAAAGTAAATTTTTTATCTGATAACCGATCCACAAAATAAACTTTAATTGATACAAAACTAGAAGTTTTCAAAAATTGTTATTGTCACTAAGGCTGCAAACTAAAAGATTTTTAAAATTGTATTACCACTAAGATTACAAAATTTATTTATAATTAAAAAAAAATTAAGAACTAAAAATATTTTTAAATTGTTATTTTCACTAAAGCTCCGAAATTTATTTATAATTTTAAAATTAAAAAAAATTACATTTACTACACACTATTTATTCATTTTTCAAGTAAAATGTTTTCTTGAAAATATTGAAATTATATTTACATAAAACATTTTTCCTTTATATTTTACATAGGAGAAAAAAATAATAAGGTGTTCAAGAGGCAGAATTCTGATAATTTGTTTAAATATTTCATGCGCATAAAACGATTTTTGTTCTAACCAATAGCCTAATAATATTATTATAGTGATTTTAATAAAAATGAACAAAGCGTTAATTAAGAATGGCATACCTTGGAGCACTTTCATTTTGAGATTAATTCAATGTATTGATTTACATTGCTCGTTTACAAGTAAGTGAAACATCTTAGAAGAAAAAAATTGTCAATCTATATCGAATGAAATTGGATAGAATCAATTTATGTAGATTTAGTTTCTTTTAATTATTGTTAGAGGAGAGCTTGAAAGAGCATATAGTATTTTCTGATATTTCATTCAAGAAGGAAAAAAGTTCTGTATCAGATACAGTTTTTTTAAAACATGCTTGACGTTAACTTCATTATCATTTTTCAGATTTAGCAATAAAAAATTACATAAAGGTAAATGTATTAACAATGTTTTCCTTAATTTGAGTAACACCGACATTATTAGACCGGCAGGCATCTGAACGAAAAAACACTTCATTGACAATAGAAACTCCCAAGTTAGTTAAATTTGATTTCCATATTAAAATACAACTGATTTTCCAAGCCCTATATTTAAGGAAAACATATACAAACCCGATTTTAGTGGTAAACTGGTATGTATTTAATTGTATTTTCCTTCTCCGATGCGTCAATGTTTTCACGCCTTTGAGTGTAGAAAGGCAAAATGACAAACTTACCGACCAACCACTAAAATCTTGCCTGCATTTGGTTTCCTCCAAAATAGACCGTCTGCATTAACGTCACAGCAACAATGGATATTGTAATCGGGTACACATCTGGACTCAGAACGCCACTCAGAACGTTACAACTCCCTGTTTGCCGTTTAAAGCACGTGTGGTCTTTATGTTTAATTTTATTTTTTCTTATTCTTGCATTTTTTTCTAAGTATTTGAAAAAGGAAACGCAAATTACTCCGTTTACAAATGAGAAAACATAACATTTGCCTTAAAATTGGGCGCCAGATGAAGCATGTGACGTCATGTGAAAGCCGTCTATATGACTTCACAGACTTGTTGTATTTTTAAAAGGAAAGTGCAGCTGACATCATTGTTTGTTACTGTGAATCCGCAAGATGCACTTGCCATTCTTTATGACTCCTACTGCACATGTGATTTCCGATAATTTGATTGATCTACGTTTATCAGATATATGATACGATTGGTTTGACGATTCACTTAAAGATTGCTACGCTAAAAATGTAGTGGTAGATTGGTTGACAGAAATGTTTGTTTCTAAACGTAGCTTTTCGTTATATTCTAACCGAGTTCTGTCTAATTCAGCAGTTTCAATGTTGATTTTGAGATATGTGCATCACATTTGTAATGATGAATTAAAAATCAAGCGAAATACTTAATTGACAATTGTGCATGAAAAACACTGCTTATCTTTTTTAGATCCTTTACAATCGACAATCGATATAATGAGTTATTTTAAACAAAACTTTACCATCGTTCAGTAATACTTACATTTTTGTGGAGGATATAGATTAGTATTATTCACAGCAATCCTCTTTGACTTGAATAGTCTACAGTATGATGCACAAGCTCTCTAATAAAGGAACTATGCACTAATTACCCCAAAACTCATATAATGCTTCTAGATGGTGCTACAGTCTAGGAGTCAAAAGAACAATATGATCAGAGGTACAACACTTTCCTCTATACTATTTGGTTAAAGTTGTAGTTTTCTTGTAGTGCTTGGTGTATGCTATATGTTATTTGATTCTAATGAAACTTGCTGCTTGTCATTAGCTTTATTATATTATTCCTACACTGTAAGAAACTGTAAAATTACTAAAATTTTTCTAGTAAACTTGCATTCCAAGAACATTTCATGTAACGATAACAGCAAAATTACATGTAATCGAGGAAGGTTACATGAGTTTTTGCTGTTACCGTTACATGAAAATTTCTTGGAATACAAGACTATTATAAAAATCTTTGTAACGTTACAATTTTTTTTTATAGTGTAGAACACATTATTTCGAAATTTTAGTCAAATTGTTAAATAAATAAATATTATATAATAATCTACATAGTATTTTATACTGTAAATAAAAAATTGATTAAATAACTGATGTTCAAAATAAATATCTTAAGAGATAAATGATCCATTCCTTTGATAGATAACAGAGCTAAAAGTCTTTTTAAATTGTTATTTTTTCTAAAACTGTGAAATTTATTTATAATAATTAAAAAAAAATACATTTTCACTAGACTATTTCCTTCTGTTTCTTTTTTTTCTTTCTTACTTTTTTATAGCAATAATTTTTCGTAAAAATATTGAAAATGCATTTTCCTAGAACATTTTTCATTTATATTTTATATAGAAGGATAAATAATTAAAAGTTCAAGAAACAAAATACTGCACTGTTAAAAAAAAAAAAAAAAAAAAAAAAAAAATCTGTGAAGGTACTAAACATTTTCTAGGAAACTGGGATTCCAAGAACTTTTCATGTAACGATAACAGGAAAAATTCATGTAATCGATTCTGAAACTTGAATTTTTGCTGTTATCGTTACAAGAAAAGTTCTTGGAATCCCAATTTCCTAGAAAAGGTTTAGTACCTTTGCAGATTTTTTTTACAGTGTGATAATTTATTTAAAGTTTCATGCATATAAAATGAATTTTGCTGTAATCAATATCCCTAATAATATTAGCATAGTAATTTTAATAAAAATGAATAAAGCATTAATTACTAATGACATACCTTAGAGCACTTTTATTTCCAGATTAATTCAACGTTTTGATTTACATTGCTTTTTTATAAGTAAGTGAAACATCTTTGAAGAAAAAAATATTCTCAATTTATTGCAAATGAAATTGGATAGAATCAATTTATGTAAATTTAGTTAATTATTGTCAGAGGAGAGCTTGAAAGAACATATAGTATTTTCTGACGTTATACATTCAAAAGGGGAAGAAGTTCTGTATCAGATACAGTGAATTATAATATGTTTCGCGTTATACTTTATTACTTCTTTCAGATTTTGCATTAAGAAGTTGTTTAGAGATAAATGTATTAGCAATATTTTCTTTAATTGAAGCGAACTGATATTATTAGACCAGAAGGCAGCAGAACGAAACACAACTTTCTCGACAACAGAAACGCTCGAATTAGCTAAATTTGATTTCCATGTTAAAATGCCATGTTTCCATGTTACAAAGCCGACTTTAGTGGTTGGCTGGCATGTTTTTCATTGTATTTTCTTTCTCTCCGAGGCGTCAGTGTTTTCACAGCTTTGGGTACAGGAAAGCAAAATGATAAACTTATCGATCAATCATTAAAATAGAGTGTACAGGTGTGGTTTCCTCCAAAATATAACTTCGCAGATTAGTTTCATTTTAATAAGGGAAGAGCAGCTGATGTTACTGTTGGTCAAATTACACTGGATTAGCAAGATACACTTGTCCATTCTTTATGACTCCAACTGTACATGCGACTTCCGAAAGTGTGATTGATCAAAGTTTATGAGATCTATGACATCATTGGTCAGTGTCCCCAAGACGATTCTTGATTGTCTATTCAAGATCGCTACGATAAAAATAAAATGGCAGATTGGTTGACGGAAGTGTTTGTTTCTAAGACTACTCTTTCTTTAAATTCTAAACGAGTTCTGTCTAATTTAGCAGTTTAAATCTTCAACTTGATGAAATAATTGTCTGTGCACTCGCCTCTGATCAATATTGAATTTGAGAAATATGCCTTATTTCTGCAAAAATAAATTCTAAATCAAGAGGGATTTTTAATTGACAGTGAGCATTAAAAAAAACTATTTATTTTTATTAGATACTTCACAATTGATATAAAAATTAATTTTAAACCTTACTATAGAATCCCCTTGTATTCAGGATATTCAAGATTTTTTTACATTGTTACAAGCAATATCACTTTCTCTATTTCTGCTCCGTGTGTAAGGGGTTGTCCATAAATGATGTCACACACTTTTTCAATATTTTTTACTCCTCTCTCCTCTTTGTCACAAAGTGTCACTCTTCATCTCCCCCCTTCTCCCTCGTTACATGTCAAGTTATTTTACGTAACCATACCTGTATTAGAGTGTGCAAAATTATTGTAAGAGTAATATTAATTAAAATATGATTCTGCGTTGAAAATATTTCCTGAATAAAAAGTCTAAATATTATATATTTTTTTCCTGTAGTCATGTTTAAAACGAAATCTGAGTTGAAATAATTTTTTAATGCATTACCACGTGACACAATAACAAATATTATTTTGCTACAATAATGTAATGTTGGCTGTACTATCAAAACCCTATTTTCCTTTTCTGTTGCCGTATACTAAAAAAACTAAACAAAAACAAATCTAAGTATTCTAATAAATTCACTAGTACGCGTTTACTAGCAATAATAATTAAAACGAATGAAATTTCTGTTATCGGGGCTCAGGCTAAATTCATTTATTGTAATAGTGTCTATGGCACAACATGATTTTGAAACAACGTGATATACAGTCTAGACATGTTTTTTAAGATAAATAATAAATGCTTATCTAAGTGTGTTTTTAAACGATAACTATTTTAACTTTTGTGTTTATTTATTACGTAATTTATAACAAACAAATTATGTTTATATTTTTTCTGCGAGTCATTCAAATAAAAAAATGCATAATTAAAAAAAAGACGAATGGGACATTTTTCTAAATCGATTTCCCGGAATTTCAATATATTTTGAACAAATAATAAGTTTACAAGAATAAAAAGATTCTGTCAAAATGAATTATTATTATTATTTTTATTCATTGAACATTATTAGAGTATCTCTTACACACCAGTTTTTTTTTTCTTACTCTAAGCAAAGTGTGGCCTTTATCAGTTTAAAGAAAATTTCTTTTCAGTATTAAATTGACAAAAAAATTGATTTTTTTTATATTGTTTTCCTTTTGCAACTTTTGGAAATGAAATCCCAATATGTTTGACATCCCGTTTTTCTTTCGTCCTTCTATGACAAAATCTAACTAGATACAGGAAGCTTCAAGCTGCATGAAAAGTGATTTTATCTTTTACACTTTTCCTTATATATTCCATTTAAATTTCTGATTTTTTTCTTTTATTCTTTTTGTTTTGGAAGCGAATAATTCCTGAAAATGTTTTGATATAAGCGATGGAAGAAATATTTTTCGTAATAAAGTATTATTGAAATTCACACTGAATGTTTCACAATAACGTGTTTTATTTTGTCTTAGCATAGTATAAATTATTAATAAAAGTTTTTTATGCACTATCCCAGGCAAACTTGATTCTCCCATGGGAGAATCGAGTTTGTCCGTAGTACTATTTATTAACTTGTAAATTTGGGCAACATGATGGGGCAAATGTCTGTTCCACCTCAAATTTTTGAAAATAGCCATGAATGTGTTTTTAAATATCCAATTTTGCTTTCTGTTAAGAGCCCTTATTTTGAAAATCAGACAAAGTGTGATAGTTGTATTTTTTGATTTGCTTGATTTTTTTATATGTTGAAGTAGATCTTATTTAATGAATAGTGTGTAGTTTTCAAGCCCTGAATAAATTTCCTCTTTCCTGTAGAAAATATCGAAATTCGAGGCTGTGAATGCCATTTTTATAAAAAATGAAATCCCAGTATGTTTGACATCCCGTTTTTCTTTCGTCTTTCTATGATTTGTCCCTATGAGTAAATGAAAATCCCTTCTTTGTCGCCTTTTGCGAAAGAGAAACGGGATGTTTCATTTTCTCTTAGGGAAAAAATGTGATGATGGACATTGATTTTCTTATAAATTTTGTCAATTTTTTTACTAAAAAATATCACGAGGCCGAACTTTTTTTTTTCTTTTCCATGTTTTTGTAAATATGTTTAACTATTGCTTGAGATATTTTTTTCACCCAACTGTGGCGCTTTTTAAAAATAAACTACTTTAAATATTGCAGATTTTGGAAATGTAGAAGATTTAACAAGTTATAGCTACTAACAGCAACAATATATGCCTGCAGTACTATATTATTTAGCTTGTCCTAGTAGTGCACTTTTATATTCTATAAGAAAAACTTTGGGGTATTATAGCTTAAATAAGATATTAAGTGCGGAAAATGGACAAAAACGTAATTTTGACTGTACTTTGTGGCAACATAACAATGTAAAATAACAATGCCCCATGGAAACAAATAAATTTTAATAAGCAGGTAGTGTTATACTGTAAGTTTATGGCAAAAGAATTTTGGGATGTTGTTGCTTGCTAGAGATATACCACTCCAAAAACATTGGGATTTCATTTTTCATAAAAATGGCATTCAAAAAGTGGACTTTGATATTTTCTATAGGGAAGAGAAAAATTTTTTAGGGCTTCAAAATTGCAGATTATTTATTAAATATGATTTACTTCAGCATAAAAAAATATCAAGGCAATTAAAAAATACAACTATAAAAACATCACTTTTTTGTCTGAATTTCAAAATAAGGGCTCTTAAATAATTAATAGCGTTGAAAGTTTTAACTACATGCGTATAGGGTTGCCATTTTGATCTTCATTTACATTTAGAAATTTTACGTTCACACCAGAAATTTAAAACGAAAAATAACTTGCTTTTTCGTAACTAAGAAATGTTGCTATTTAAGTTTGTTTATATTTTTCTGCAAGTTACTCAAATAATAATTAAAAATAATAAGAAGAAAAAAATGGGACTTTTTCTCAATTCTCTTTCACGGAATTTCAATATATTTTGAAGAAATAAAAAGATTACAAGAATAAAAATAAACTTCTCAAAATGACTTATTATTATTTTTTTATTCGTTGAACATTATTAGAGTATCTCTTACACAACAAGTTTTTAATTTCTTATTCTAATATATATAAATGCATAATATAAATGCATAATATATATGAATGCTTGTATAAATGCATATTTTATACAATCATGACAAACTTGACTCCCCATCGGAGAATTGAGTTTAGTCATGGTACTATTTAATAATGCATAAATTAGGTTGACATGATGGGGTCAAATGTTTGTCAAACATCAAAATTTTTAAAAAAGTAGTGGGTGTGTCTTTAAATATTTAATGATACTGTTCTTTAAAAAATAATTAATAGTGTTGAAAATTTTAACTACATGCGTACAAGGTTGATACTTTGGTCTCCATTTACATTTAAAAATTTTTCGTTCACACAGGAAATTTCAAACGAAAAAAAAATTTACTTAACGTAACTAAGACATGTTACTATTTAAGTTTGTTTACATTTTTTTTTTCAAATGACTGAAAGATTAATTATATAAAACAACAACATAATAATAACAATAATAATAAAATAACGAGATTTTTTCTCAATTCACTTTCACGGAATTTCAATATATTTTGAACAAATAATAAGATTACAAGAATAAAAAAAATCCTCTCAAAATGACTTATTATTATTTTTTTACTCCTTTGATATTATTAGCATATGCCTTACACAATAGGTTTTAATTTTCTTACTGTAAGCAAAGTGTGTGCTTTATTAGTTGATAGAAATTTTTTTTTCAGTGTCCAATTGACAAATAATTGGATTTTTTTATATTATGTTTTTCTTTCGCAACTTTAAAATTTAATTAGATACAGGAAGCTTTAAGCTGCATAGAAAATGATTTAGCGTATTTTAGAGAAAGGAAGTCAGAAAATCAAATGGAATATTAACATCCCATTTGATTTTCTGATTTTCTTTCCTAGTTTTCCTTATTTTTGAAGCGAATTAAATCTGAAAATGTTTTGATATAAGCGAACAAAAAATATTGTTCGTAATAAATTATTATTGACATCCGCATTGAATATTTCACTATATCGTATTTTATTTTGTTTTACCATAGTATATGGAATTATTAATAAATGCTTATTATGTACTATCACAGACAAACTTGACTCCCCAAGGGAGAATCGAGCTTGAGCATGATACTATTTATTAATTATTAAATTAGGATAACATGATGGGATCAAATGTTTGCCCAACCTCAGACTTTTGAAAATAGTCGTGGATGTGTCTTTAAATATTTAATTTTACCTTTTATTTAAATACTTAATAGTGTTGAAAATTTTTACTACATGTGTAAAAAGTGTACCAGTTTTGCTTCCATTTGCATTTAGAAATTTAACATTCACACCAGAAATTTCAAATGAAAACAATTTTACTTTGCGTAATCAAGAAATATTGCTTAAATGAATAAATAAAACAAAATAAACTACTTTAATTTTCTTTTATGAGTTCGAAACTTGTAAACTAAAACGGAGGCCAAACTGGAAACATTGCATGCGTATATAGCAAAACTGTAACTTTACCGGACTCGGCAACTTTTTCATTATTTTGTTTATTAACAACGACATTTTCCTCCCTATTTAAATAAAAATTCTTCTAAATATAAAGAATTTCGTAATAATAATAATAATAATAATAATAATAATAATAATAATAATAATAATAATAATAATAATAATAATAATAATAATAATAATAATAATAATAATAACAACAATAAACATAATTTTTATGTTGATCAAAACTTAACTTATTTACACCCTGTCCCAAAGTTTAGAAAATCAATAAAATTTTCATTTGCATAAAAAATAATAAGATACCATTAAAATTCGTAAGCTAGGTAATAAATAAAATCAGTTTTGCTAATATACACATATAAATTATGGTCAAAGGTTTGAAATTATAAAATATACATTAAATTATATGATAATGTGCTGTCCCGTAAGTATAGATACTTGTAATTTTTTTTGGCTTTATATTTTTAAAAATAATTAAAAACATACTTTCAATATTGAATTGTGTTGCCACGATACTTTATAGCAACAAATACACGTTGTTCTATTGAGTTGACTACACTCTAAAAAATAAAAGTGTAAATTTACATACAAAAATGTGCAAATCGATGATACAAAAACGATTTGTTTATATGTGTAAATTTGTGTGTATATTGTCAAAATACACACCTAATGTGTAAATTTTAAAATACACATTTCAGTGCGTGATTTGATGATAATACTAAGTGTGTAAAAGTTATAATGATCACTCATGAAATACCCACATTAATGTGTAAATTGCGCAAGAATACACATATATCTGTGTAATAATCTTACTCATCTAATTGTGTAATCTTCTGTTATTACACGGATAAATGTGTATTATGCAAAAAACTCACATTATTGTGTTATTGTAATTTACACAGCTCTTTGCGTAATATGTAAAATACGCATATTCGATGGAGGTTCAATAACTATTGTGTCTAGTGTATACAGAATATCGGTACTGCAATGGGTTGATGTATAATATCGAAGTCTAATGTCTTAGTTGATTTTATGCTTCGTTTCAGTACCGTAGCTGCAATATTCATATAGTTTTGGATGAAGGAGGGAAATAAGGAGGGGGGTGTAGTTGAAAGCCTGATTTTTAGCTTATGGGGCTAGTTTTGTGACAGTGGGTGAGATAAAAATACTGTTTTTTGGACTCGGGATCATAGTGATGTACCCACTTCTCATCCAATGTCACAAGTGTAGCCTCATAAGCTTTAAATCAGCCTATTACACTCACCCCCCCCCCTTCTTAAAAACTCCCTCTAAATAGGTTTTTAGAACTTCACCCCTCCCTCTAAAACTATGTTACTATAACAGCTACGGTTCTAAAATTCAGCATATTGCCATTTAAGACATTAGTTTTCAATATTCCTCTTCAACCATATTTGTACAAATATTGCTTCTCTGTTAATGGGGAAGTATGGGACACATTTTGAAATTTACAATTTCTTTAATTATAAGATTGATTCTTCAAATTATACCTCTATATTGTTCAATTACATTAGAAAGTGTTTCATTTTGTATTCTATAAATCAAAATTTTTGTATTTGTGTCAAATAAAGTTGATTTTATCATTTTTGTAAAAAAAGTGTCCCATTCTTCCTCACTCTCCTCTAAATATACACATAAAAACTACTGTTATATTTTCTATATTCTTCCTTGCTTCTTAATTTTATATTTTCCCCTCATTTAGATATGCAATTAAAAATTAAGATAAAGGAAAAACAACAATTAATTGATGATAGATTTTAGACAAGTCAGAGGGAATAATGATAGTTGGTAAACTTGCGATCTCCACACTTTTTATTTTCAGAGTTCAGACTCGATTTTTCATTTTTTACTTTTCAGACTCAAGATACAAAGCAATTATACTCAAGATACTGTGTTACATACAGTTATAAAAGTAAAATTTAAAATACTATAACAAATAGAAAAAGGTATGTAATCTTCATCTCACACACACATACACATATTACCTGCAAATATTTTAGCTGATTTGTTTATATATACATAAATCACCTATGTTATGTGTTGAATTGTTTTCTTTTTATAAGTATTCATCATTAGAAAAAATTTACCTTAAAAAATTATCAAGATTAACAAAAAGGCTGTTGAATCATTAAAATAACATCTTTTGCATTTAAGATTGTATTAAGAAATTTGTGTCTTAAAAAAAAAATAAATAAAAAATAAAATAAAAATACAAATATATTTTAACATTAGAGAAATGATTCGTATTTTCATAAATGAAAATTTCAGATATTCTAATTAAAATTTTAGATATCAAACTAATGAGTATTTTTATTTATCAGCTATAGTAAAATATAAAATAAGAAATACTGTGATTATATCCAAATATCAATTGACTCTTATAAATTTTCGAAATTAATGCTGGTTGAATTTGATTGACAATTACATTTGTGTCTTAAGTGTTTAAAACTCACCCGGCGGGGGATATTTATTTGGGGGGGGGGACTTATAAGCTCCATTTTGAATATCCATTATGAAACAACTGTTATAATTTTTTATCTATACATACAATCATATGTTTTAGGTCATATAAATTCTGTAATAATAGGCAAAATTGCAATGGAAAAATGTTTGATCAAAAAGCCATTACTTTAATATAAATTTTCTTCAGAATTTTTGGTCTAAGGTTATTTTAAATCAGCGTATTTGTGTTCTTTTGCAATTTACTTCTGTGTATTTTTATTAAATCTACAATTAACAAGTACAAATTGTGTGCTATTTACTATGATTATTTTAGTAGAACATAGTTCTTCTGATGTAATATTTTCAAATTAAAACACAGCTCAAAATTAAATGTAATAAAGATAAATAAATATTCCAAATTTCTCAAAATTGGAAAATGTAGCGCAGAAAATCAAAAACAACGCTATAGTTTTAATTGATGATAAACTTAGTTAACATTATAAGTTTCATAATTAAAAAAAGAGACTTACAAATAAATTTCAATAAATAAATAAAACTCAGATGAACTGTTTAACTTATAAATCAGAATATATAATTTCTAGATATGATATACATTTGTTTAATAGTTTATAAATAAACTATAATATCTTTCGCACAACCGACCCAAAATTATAATTCCCCTTAAAAAAGGGTGTTAACATTTATTTTACTACTGTTAAAATACATTCATAAATTCTTTTAAGATGAAAATTTTTCAAGAAATAAATAACTTTAGATACAACAGTTGTTATTTTAATAGACATTTATCAGGAGTTAGGTAATGTTGACATTTTTTAAGGCAAGTAGATTATTCGTGAAAAAATTCTTATATGTAAAAAAAAAAACAATCCAACATATAGCATATACATTTATACATAAAAATAAACAAATCAGAGAAAAAGAATTGAAGGTAATACGAACGTATGAGATTACATACCTTATATTTTATAGGAGAATAAGTTCTATATTTTTCTCAAAGCAAGCACTAGAATTCAACTGGACCCACCATTAGTTTTCAACCTTAACCTGATGAAGCCAAGTCAATGATGATTATGATTTTAGGTTTGGATGCTAGATTCGCATCTATATTGGGGTCGAAGTAGTTCGCTAATAAGACCATAAATTGTACTGCGAACTGGAGTTAAACTAAAATTACAAGTTAAACTTTGAAATGGGAAAAAGTTTACAAGCTATGAGACGGCTAAAATAATTTAGAGTAAAATCAAGCATACTTAAATTCGATGTGCAAAATGTAGAAAGAACTCAGGATACGAATTTAGAATTAATTTAATTACATGAATTATATTTTATGTTACATATTAAATGAATTCGAAATAGTTTTTAGATTCTAATGAAGGTTAAACTACTGTCCTTTAAATCAGGGGGGGGGGGGCAGCAGAAAAATTACCAACAGTACAAAAAATATAATTTAAATTTATGAATAAGCATAAAGTGCTATTGTATCTCTAATTATAATGCCTTTTTAGGAAGAATTCCTAATTTTGCTTTAAGAATGAAATCTAACACTATTACTGAAAATTACAAGTAGAATTGTGAAAAAACAGCTGTCTGTGAGACGACAGAAAGAAATTACGATTTAATCAAAACCTAGAATTAAAAAAAACAAGCATTCTTATATTTGATGTACAAATTTCAAAAGGTAATTCGGAAAAAGAAATTATAATTAATTACTTAAATGAATAAAATTTTACGTTACATGTAACGAAATATTGTTACATGCGTCGAGTTTAATTTTTTTTTAAAACTTGTTTCAAATGTTCACTTGCTGCTGAAACGGGGATTGTGAGAGAAGTGGTCAGAGTAGCTTATAAAAATAAATAAATATATTAGTTTATTATTTAAAAAAAGCTGTTACAGCAATGTAATGACATCATGTTGTTTATGGAATGGGATTACTGAAATAAACAGTGTAGCTCTGAATAATATGTAAGCCTCCCATTCCTTTCGTAACATCTACTTTAAAATTCACGCATTTATAATTTTTGTAACACACTAATTAGTGTAATTTCAGGTTTTATCTACATTTACACATTTTTCTGAGTTTATGAACTGATAACAATTTATAAATCAAATGCCATAAACTAAACACACATTAAAATAAGTATTTTTTGTAGGAAAAGTGTATTTTTTATGACAAGTGGGTGATTTTACAAATTTACACATTTACCTATGTATATATTATTATGTATAAATTACAATAACATACCAATTTGTGAAAATTCAGGCATTTTTCAGAATTTACACATTTATTTGTGATTTTCAAGTGATAACAAAATACATACTTAGTTTTATAAGCTAAAATGCACATAAAAACAAGTAAAATTTCGCAAAAAATGGGTAATTTTCATGTCAGGTGCGTAATTTTAGGAATTTACATACATATATAATAACAAAATTGGTCTAATTTACACTTTTATTTTTTAGAGTGTAAGCATTGCAATACAGAAGGCGTTATTTCATATCACGCTTTGTTAATTGCAGTTTTAAAGTCATTTACTCATGCATATTGCTTTCCATTTTCATATATTTTACGATATAAGATCCCCCATATATTCTTCATGGAATTGAAATCTGGATTATGTACTGGTCAATCTAATAACGTGCTATTGTTTTGCCTAAACCATGATTTCGTTGATGTGTAAGTATGTATGGAAGCCTCATCTTGTTGGAAAACTCAGTCCGGTCCTGCTATCAAATCCATAATTGGCAGTAAATTGGTACGTAAAATATCCTGATAATTCTCTGATTTCATTTTTCTGCCCGTAAATTCGGTTAAAAGTTTGGCCGAAAAAACCCTTCCCAGGTCATTACGGATTCTCCGCCTTGCCGCCTGCTGAAGCAGTCCTTGAATTCGTTTCTTAGAACACTCCAGTAAAATTTATAACCATAAAGGCCGTCTAAATTCCATTTATTTTCATCACTGAATATGACGAAAATCCATTTTTCATCATATGACATACACTTTCTAGCTCACTTTAGATCTTTATGTTCCTGCTTTAAGCAACGCTTTGCTTTCATTCTCCTGCAAGCAATATTTGTTGAAGATTTAATTCTTCTGTGTACAGTACTTTTTTGAAATTCTGAAAATTTGTGCAATTTCACGCACAAATAAATTATCAACTGAAGCCATTTTTAAAAATATTCTATCATCACATAACATTTTTTTTGGTTTTCTGTATCGCTATTTAGTATTCCATGTTTCATTTGATCTCAAAACTCTATAAATACTGTTCAAGGATATCTTTATTCTTCTCGATATTTGTACTGGATTTTGTCTTTGCGCTTTCAAATGTAAAATCTTAACACATTCGCTGCCGCTCACGCGCCATCCGTGATATGGCACCAACGTTAAGGGGCCACTCACGTGCCAGCGCGTGATGTGGGGTGACGTCCAAAAGCCGGTCACGCGCTGGCACGAGAAAATCTTTCACTGATTCTTTGTTATAAAAAGAAATCGGCTTCTGGGAAAAATCCATTTCTACAGTGCGGCATTAACTATCAGCACATCTTCACGTAAGCGGCAGCGAACGTGTTAATAATTTCATCTTTAGAAATTTCTTTAGCATGTGGCATTTTTTATCAGAATATGTAGGAAATATTTTATCTGATTCACAAACAAAATAATACATTGAACTCATTTGATTCCACAAAATTTCAATAAACTATTATGCTAAAAGCATAAATTATTATGCTATAGTTGATAGTATTTCAATTAAAGAAAAAAATTATTCTGCATTTACAGAAGCAGACAAACATAAAAATATTTTATTTTGTGAACAAAAATGTAAAAGACAACATGTAATATTGTATTGTGTCTATGCTTTTGGGACAGCACACTGTTATATAATTTAGTGCATATTTTATAATTTTAAACTTTTAATTATAATTTATGCGTTCATATCAGCAAATTCGCTTTTATTTATTACCTATCTCACAAAATTTAACTATGCCTTTTTAATTTTTACGTTAATGCAAATTTCATTGATTGTCTAAACTTTTGGGACTGGGTAAAATAAGAGAGTCATATATTACTTACGCATTGGATTAAACATTAATATTCCTGGACTAATCATAAACGAATTTTAAATAAAAACTTTAGTTTTACAATTTTCGGTACTGCAAGTTTTTAAATTTCTACACAACGCACATTTTCAAATTTTATACCGACGCATATAGAAAAAAATTTACTTTTAAATGCAATTTATTTAAAAGCTGTATCTTAAATTGTTTTTGCTTTATTAATTTTTTTGTAGTTTTTAATATTTTTTTGTTTATTTTGGCAATAAATATATTTCATTTCTAGACATTAAAAATGGACCAATCAGAAAACAAATAAAATCCGGACATTGCTTCAGATATGCTTGAAATATTTCCATTTTAATATCAACCATTTTCTAATTTTCTTTTTTTTAAAGCTTTGATCAACAGTAATTTATTTAACAAATTTTGTATGGGCTAAAAAAAAAAATTGTTAAATGAAACATCGTTAATGTTGACTTACATTGTGACGAATTTATTTAAAACATTAGAATTTCGTGGCAGTTATTTTAACGTAGATAAAAATTGATGTTATTTTAAAAATTTTGAGTGATTCCTGTCTAAAAGTTACATATAAATTTTGTTTAAGGGAACATTCTATTCTCTATGAAGATAATATATACAAATATAGAGGTGATCGGAATATTTTTACGAAAGTTGGAGAGCACAGGTGAGGAAGAACAACTTAAGGATAAAAAAGCAAACAAAAAACATTTTATTATTGAATCCTAATGAGATAATTAGACTTTCTAAAATTAAAGAATTAATAAAAAAATTTCAAGGGTGACTCAATAATTATTATTCTTAGTGTTTATAAATTATTTATACTGCAATAGTTATGCGGAATAGCGAAACCTAATGTCTTAGATGTCTATATTCTTAGTTTCAGAACCGTAGTAGCTATATTAATGTATTTTTGGAGGGAGAAATGAAAGAAGGGGTGAAAGGCTGATTTTTAGCTTATGGGGCATTTGTCGGCATGGGACTATCGTCGTTTGGATCATAGTGAAGTATCCACGTCTCATCCATTGTCACTAATCTAGCCCTATAAGCTCCAATCCAGCCTTTGCCTCTCATTCCTCCCTTTAAAAAGGTTTTAAATATAGGTCTTTAAAGCTTCACCCTCAAAAAATGTTTTAGTATAACAACTACGCTTCTGAAGTTGAACATTTAGATATCTAAGTCTTCGATACTCTACACAAACCATTGCAGTAGAAATATTTTGTATAGAATAGGGACAGAACTTATTGAACTACCCTAGTACATAATGTAAACACATATATATTTCAATTTTCTATTTTTTATTATCTGAATTTGGATTAATATATTAATACTTACATTTAAAAAAGTGTATTACCTTTTTTTTTGTTTTAAAAATTTTACTAAAGCAAAATTATCAATTAAAATAGCATTACCACGATCTTGAAATCCAGTAGAGTTTATTTTTCGCAAAAAATACACATGATTAGCAGAGTTCCCTAGAAACAGTTTTTATTTTCATTCAATATGCATACGATTAACTTCTTTATTTAAGGATTACAGTTGCATCGATTCGCGATCACAAAAAAAAAATCCCATCGTTGGTAAAATTTAATTCTAAAAATAACTCTGATATTATCTTTTTTTTTTGCAAAAGTTCAATAAAAAATTACATTCCCATCTTTTTTATATCTTGCTACTTTTCAGATTTGTATTTATAATTGCTAATTATTTTGTTAATGCCACATGGTTAGGAATTATAAATAGATTTTCTCCACTTTAATTAGAAATCTTTGTCTTATTTAGAGGTTTATCTTTACGCAATACATGTGTTGTTTTAATTAACTGGATTAAAAACAAGAAAAGAAATGTGAAAAAAGATATTTTTTAACATTGGTGGGTTTTATAGTGCAATAATATGAAAGAAGAAAAGTTAAAAGTAATTATTTGTTTATATGAAAATCGTAGAATGTGCTGGAATTTATAAATAAATTAGATGCCTTGCTTTCTGCTAAGATTCAAACATTTCATTAAAAGCACATTCAAGTGATAATTATTAAAAAAATGAATAGGACACATTTAAATCTTCAGAAATTTTTTATAATGTACGTATATTAAAAGCTGTACGCATTGCTTAGAGAGAGTTGCGACGTTTCCGCATGTAAGTATTTTTCTATGTAACACTTTTTATTAAAGAGTTGAAATAAACTAGTGTTTCAATGACATGAATTAACAAGTGGAAAAATGTGATCGCAGATTGTGCAGATGGTTTTGTTTAATATCTCCTTCGAAACACTTTATCATTGAATTAACAAATGAACAATGATTTTTCGGCAGTACTTTGGGATTTCTTCGCCAATCACGACAACTAGAATAGAATATTGAATTCTTATGCTAAATGATGACTTGATTGCATAGATTTGTTTATTTCTCTATCTAAATCTGCAGATTTAATGAGGGTGCGCAAGTAAATAAAATTATGAATAAAAGTAAAATATTGCAAAGCTTAGCATGAATTCAATTAAAACCAAACTGGTCACCAGTGGCAGCAAGTAATAAAAATATATAAAAGTTTCACTTCGCGTGTCATAATAGATGATAAATATGATATAATATGATGAAATAAAAACAAAAAAGTACGTTTTTCGCTTGATTTATTTAATCCATTAATTTGTATATTACATATATGATAATTTTATTTAAACTTGCGTGCAACAATTAAAAGAAATGAAATTTCAATTTTGAAATTTACGTTATTGCAAATTTTTAAATTTCTAAATATCTTTCATTATCAATTTTAACAGCATCGTATAGGGAAAAAATGTACTTTAAATGCAATTTGTTTAAAATCTGTATCTCAATTTATATTTGAAATATTAATTTTTTTGTAGTTTTTAATAAAAATTTTGTAATTGTGGTAACAGAAGTACTCCATTTCTTTAAAAGTAAAGGATCAAAAAGAAATAACTTTTACGTCTATTTAAATTTTTGGCAAAAATTAGGAGAGAAAAAGCAACAACAAAATGAACTGATCATATTAAAAATATTATTTTAATTAAAATAAATAATAGGCTTTTTTAAAATTTTATGATTTGTTGTGTGACAAGAGATGTTCAGCTGTAAATACACAAAATTTGAAATCTCAGACTTCTATATAGTTTTTGTGTAGGGACTCTGTGACAGACAAACAGAGACGAATAGGGTTTCGTTAGATGAACGAAACCCTAAACAGCAGTTGCATCAATTAAAGTCATATAAAAAAAGTCAAAATGTCACCTGGTGGACGTACGAGAGGTTCACAGAGCCAAATCACCAAAAGCTGTCCCAAGTGTTTTTCAAATTGCATGAAACTTTGTAAAGAGGTGCCTTTTAAGATGCTGATTTGGAATTTTAATTATACTAGAATTAAAATTCCTGAAAACAAAATCGCTGGCTAAATGTAAAAAAAAAACTCAAAAATTATTCAATTTATTTTAAATTTTGCATTCAAAAGCTTTTGAAGATGCTAATTATGATACAGAAGTTAAAATTAAAAGTAATCGATAATGTAATTTATTTATACAAATTTGCCTAATTTATGTAATTACGAACTTTATCCATACAAATTTATGCAATTAACTTTATTTAAGTAAGCTGGAAGTTTAAAGGTCTGAATAATCTACAAGCCTTAAAATCACATCTTCCGTCGTTTTCGTCCCATTGCATTTTCCTAGGAAATGTTTTGATATATTTTAATTAACTTGTTGAACAATTTTTGCGGGCCTTCTGACATTTACCTCATTGCAAAAATAATTCATCTAATTAAAATATAATACAGAAAAGTATTATGTATAAAGATAAGAAAATGCAATGCTATCGAATATGTGATTTGAAAATTATTCTAATTTTATTCTATTTTTTTATTACTTAACTTGTTTATTCAATTCAGTTATGTTTAATATTATAATACTTATATCTGCTATAATAAAATGGCAAATCCGGCGGCTTTGTTTGCGTAAAAGTTCAAATATGCCAAGTGATATTCGTATGTTTAATTTTTATTTGAATAAATTATAATCTTAGTAATTATTTAAAAATTACTTTTTAAGCCACAGTTTAACGAAACTTCAATATTACACTGCATTAGCTAGAAATGAGATTTAAATTAATAAAACGAACAAAAACTAATTCTAAATACATGATAATTTAGAATTTTTTTTTGGAATTTTTATACTCAATTAGTAATTCTATTTCAGTATTCGTTTGAAGTTTTGATTTTTTTAGAAACCATTTTCTTACTGCGCTTTTGAATCTTAAAATCAACCATTGCACTGTAAAAAAAATCTGTAATCCTCAGATGCAAAGTTGCCGAAATTTGTATGATTACAAATATTTCATCCGTACACTGTACAAGAAAAGATATAAATCGTCAAAATTTATTTTTGTAAAGCTACAGAAATATGTAACTTTACGAACGAAAATAACTAAAATAACTGCTAAAGTTACAGTTATTTTAGTAAAATTTTACCTGTAACCTGGGTAAACCCCGGGATTTTTATGTAACGCCATTAAATAAAAAATTCTAGGAATCCCAATTTCCTAAATAATTTTTAGTAACCTTCCAGATTGTTTGATTTTCAATGTAAACCTGCATTTGTTACATGAATTTTTGCTGTTGCCGTTACATAAAAAGTTCTAGAAATCTCATTTTCCTGGAAAACTTTTAGTAACTTTACAGATTTTTTTTACAGTGCATGTCAAATTTCAAGCATCTTATCGAACGGTCAGCCTTATTTCTGGTGATAGTGGAACCAGCATAAAATGCCATATTGAAACAGGGACCGTCACCATTAATTTGCCAACAAAAATTTTTAAATAAATTTAATATTTCCTAATATTCAAGAAAAACATAATTTAGAAAGTTTGTAAATGCTTTTTTTTGGAACGTTCGTTGCTCCTTCCAACTCCATTTGGTAGGGGCAGTGGTATAAAGTATAGCCTGTGTGGGTTTAGAGACTATCACCATTGACTTGCAATTACTACTTTATAATCTGTTTATCATTTCCTGAGATTACATAGAAATCATAATTTAGGACTTTTTAGAATGTTTTCTCGCCCCCCTTTTGTTTCACCTTTTTTTAAATTTCAAATTTACTTTCGACTGTTCTTAAAGGCATTTATACTTTATAGGTAAGTACCATGTCATATTTAATGTATCTCCTTATTTCTTAGTATTTAATGTCTCCTCGCGTTCTCATGCTTCGAATGAGTGTGCCATTTTAATGTAAGATATTGCAATTCCCAATTTGACTAGCAATTGCAATCTTCATTAACAAAGCTTAGGGCAAATATTTAGAATTTGGCGGTTTAGATCCACGCATTACTTATCACATGGGCTGTTATATGTTTCGTATTCGAGATACAGCAAACCAGACAATTCCTGTATCTGCAATAAATAGTAATAATAATGTAATAACAAAAAATATTATATACACAAAAGCACTGTGAATTTAAGTATGTTAGAATCGTGCGTTTTCTCTTTTCTTTCTTTCTATTTAATCAGATTGAGCGACAGCAACGTATGGCCGGGTACAGCGAGTTTGAAATAAATTCAAGATTCATGCTTGTTACAGAATTCCGAAGGAAACATTTCATATGAAATTAATGAATCGCACTATATTCAACGTTTTGTCTAAACTAGGTATAGCCTGTTTTTTTACTTCATAACACAAGTATAATATTACAAATGCTTGTTATTACCTAATTAGTGTTTTACATAGAAATCACAAATAGCATCTAATTATAATTTAAATATTAATATGATTTACAAATAAAATGAATTTAAGAGGAACTTGATATTCTTTCAACTGTTTCTTTATTTAAGATTTTAAGGAAACTTTTTGGCATAATAATAAAGGATTTAGTGAAAAAAATGATTCTATCAAAAAATTGTTGGAAAAATTCGAAATTTAATTTTTTTTTGCAAATTTTTTCTTTAATGTATCCAATAATCTTTTAGATATAATTGCAAATATCTGCCGAAAAATGTTGATAGCGATCACATTATGCAGTGCATATTTATTTTATTATGTGTAAATACATTTTTATAACGACAGCTACATCCATTTTTTAAAAATAATTTTTTTGTATCTTTTCATCATGTATACACTATATGGTCAAAGAAGACCGGCCACATGAGATTTTTGCCATTTTTTTAAATATTTGTAAAAATACATGAGGAATTATCTGGAAACTATAAGGGTGCAAACATAATAGCACAGGTCATACAGTTCCGTGAAAAGTTTTCCCGAAACTCCATAGGGGACTTTAAACAAATTGAAAAAGAGCAAATATATTTTGGTTAACCCGGTCAAAACTAACGTATAGCCAAAGCAATTAAACTTCACATTATGATTAAGTAGCTTATTGTAATAAATTGTGTTCATTTTTATGCCGATAGCATGTATACCCGAAGATAAATTAAGGTTTTTATAAAAACACTCCCAAATTTTTCCAAGTTTTTTGCTTATAATTTGCAGAGTGCGAAATATAAAATAATGTTCCTTTTCGAAAACATGACAAACAACATTGTAAAAAAGACCTTGTAATCGTAATAAAAAATAATGAAAATTGTGTGATAAATGAGCAGGTTTACTAAATAATTTTACTTTGCGCGCGATAGCTATCAGAACTTCATTTGCATATTATGTTAACTATATTTACAGAGCAACTTTTGTAAAAGTCTCAAAAACATAGCTTGAAATTTCTGAAAATAATCGTCGAGAGAATAAGTTCAAAATCCGTTATTTTCAAAATTAAGAAAGAAGATAAGGGGTTGTATCCATATATCCATTGATTAGTGCCAATATAACGTACACATTATCGCACGTACTACTCTATTAGGATACAACCCCTCATCCGTTTGTTTTAGTTTGGGAATAACGGATTTTGAACTTATTTTCTCTATGATTATTTTCCGAATTTTCAAACTATGTTTTTGATAGTTTTACAAAAGTTTCTCTATACATTTAAGTAACATAATATGCAAATGAAATTTTGATAGCCTTAACGCATGCGCAATGAAATGTCATTTAGTAAACTTGCTCATTTTTCACGCAATTTTTATTTTTTTTTAATTATGATTACAGGGTATTTTGTAAATGTTGTTTGTCATATTTTCGAAAAAGAACATCATTTTTTTTGAAGAATTCTGCAAAATATAAGCAAGAAACTTGGAAAAATTTGGGACTGTTTTTATAAAAACTTCTCTTCAGACATACATGCTCTCCGCATAAAAATAAACACAGTAAATTACAATAAGCCATTTAATCATAATCTGAAGTTTTAATGCTTTTACTACGTTAGTTTTGGCAGGCTTATCCAAATGATATTTGTTCTTTTTCAATTTTTTGACGGTCCTCTATGGAGTTTTGGGCAAAAAATCTTCAGGGAAATGTTTCAGGATGATTCCTCGTGTATTTTTCCAGATATTTAACAAAATGTCAAAAATCGCAAGTGGCCGGTCACCTTTTGCCATATAGTGTAGAAACAAAGTTATTATTTAAGAAACAGAAAAAACATATTTTAAACATTGATATTTCAATACAAAACATCTCTTGGTTTCTAGTTCATACAATTTTAATAATTTATTAATTCGATAGAAAATAATTCTCACTAATTTGTCTTACGTAAATTAAGATTAACATTGATCAAATGTTCATACAAAACTAAACTAATTACATCATATGTCATCAACTCGAAATAATTGTGATAATCTAATCAAAGAAATTATTTTCCGATTTCTAATTTCCATTATTGTATTTAAGTCTAGAATATTTATTTGTTTACGTTTAATCTTGTTATAAAACAAGCCTAGGCTTCGCCGAAAATAGATTCCCTTCTTCCTCCCTTGTTAAAGAAATAAAAGTAATTAAGAAATGCGTAGAAACACATCAAAGTCATTTCTATATCAAGCATTTTAATCTATAATCCTTTTAAAAGAATGAGATATATTTTTTCTAATTTCTAATGAACACGTGATTTATTTCTCATGTACAGTATGTTTGTATATGTAAAAACGTAATTTTCTTCAAAATTGAAATTTAGAATTCAATAAATTTCTAAATATAATGTTTGATATAAAATTTGCTCCCAAACAGAATCGATAAAATAAGTATTTTATACATTAAATTAACCACATTTAAAGAAATTTACTCTGAAAAAAATGAAATACTTAAAAATGAGTATATCCATGTACACTGTAAAAAAAATCTGTAAAGGTACTACACTTTATCTAGGAAACTGGGATTCCAAGAACTTTTCCTGTATCGGCAACAACAAAAACTCAAGTTTCAGAATCGGTTACATGGATTTTTCCTGTTACCGTTACATGAAAAGTTCTTGGAATCCCAGTTTCCTAAAAAATGTTTAGTACCTTTACAGATTTTTTTTACAGTGTACTCATACTGAATTGAGTATGTTTGGATCAAAAATAATCACATTGCTTTCTCAATTTCGAAACATCACATGTTATCAAATCCAAACAAAGGATAATTTTGTACCCTGTAATAGTTATTTCATTTATTGTGGCATAAAAGATACTTATTAATGTCAACATTAAATTATACACGGTATTTTGAAATAATTTAAAAGTGCTTGCAAATAGTGCTCTTGCCATAAAAATATTCGATTTGGGTATTTTGCTAATATTTTTTGCTATTTTTCTTCATAAACAATCAATTAAACTTTTATTGTTAATAATTTTGAGCAAGAAAGAGTTGCTAATATATTTTTACTCTAATTTATAAGTTAAGGGGGGCAGTTCATAGCGATTTACATTTGAACACAACCATGGAATCAAAAATGAGTACATGTGTTTCTTAGTTTTGAGTAGATTTTGATCGGAGCTATTTTGAGTATTGAGTACTTTTTACTAAATTTTGAGAAACCATTCTTTACAGTTAGTATTCTTTACATTAATCGACAAGGTCAACTTTTGTTTAAAAACAATTGTAAATCCATAGATTTTATCTGTCAGTGAAAAATACATATTTTTAAATGGATTTTCCTTTGTAATTGATTTTCGTTCAACAAAGATAATATTATTGTATAACAGTGATTGTAGACATAATACATACTTGTTTTTCATTTGGTAGTCAAATTTTAAAGTCAATAATTCAATTAATAATTCAATAAATTTCTAAACGTAATATTTGACAGAAAAAGTTGCTTTAAAATAGAATCGATATAATAAATATTTTAAACGTTAAATTAACTATATTTAAAGAAATTTAGTGTTCTTTACATTAATCCACAAGGTCAAGTTCTATTTAAAAACATTGTAAATCAATAAATTTTATATGTTAGTGAAAAATACTTATTTTTAAATGGATTTTCCTTTGTAACTGATTTTCGTTCAACAAACGGAATATTATTGTATAACAGTGATTGTAGACACAATAGATCCTTATTTTTATTTGGTAGCCACATTTTAAATAAAACTAATTGGATGTGCCATTTCAAAACTTTCTGCTATCCCATACATATATCTTAATATTTCAAATAGTTGTTACACATGTTAATATTTCATTATTGTTAGTTCAATGCTATATCAACTTGGATTTTCATCCTAAATTTCTGCTTCAGTCAATTAATTAGAGTAAAAAAAATTAATGTAAATTATGATGTTATTAAAATCAATAGTTTTTCCTGATTCTATTGTCATCAGCTTTTTGTAAATAGCCGGATTAGCAGGACGCGATAGCTCGTCTTTGCACGAGCCGATTGAAAATAAAACAACAAAGTATCGAGGAAATAATACAAAAGTCATTATTACAGCGCTCCTTTCCCTAGAAATATTTTCCATTTCAATGAAGATATGCTGGCTACAGGCAAAAACGTGCACAAAAAATTTGGTTCAGTTTTGTGCATAATTTTATACACCTTTCGATGGTACAAAAAATAAAATGGCACAGACATTGTTGTTGTAGTTTCCCCTTTTGGAGGATTTCTTTTTCAAATACAAGGAGTATCACCTAGCCATAGTCAAGCACTTGAACAAAAAAAATGATTCAGTTCTATGCATGACTTCAAACACTTTTCGGCGGTACATTATTGAAAATGGCATAAAAATTTCTCTAAAACGGCCCCTTCCGAATTTTTTTTTTCCAAATTCAGGGAGGATCTGCTAACCATAGACAAACACTTACACAAAAAATTGGTTCGATTCTATGCATAGACTCTTATACTTTTCGATGTTAAAATATTGAAAATGGCACAAAAATCGGTATTACGGTGCACTATTCCTGCGGATTTTTTTCAAATTCAAAGAGGACTTACTAGTTATTGCCAAACGCTCACATAAAAATTTTAGTTTTTCTAAGAATACTTTTACGCCCCTTTCGATTATATAATATCGAAAATGGCACAAAAATCGCTGTTACAGCGCCCTCTTTGAGCGAAATATTTCAAAATAGAAGAAAAATCATTTTGTCATAGACAAAAACGCACAAAAAACTTGGTTTCAATTCTATGCATTTCTTCATACACTTTTCGATGATACAATGGCGACTCATGGACGAACATTTTATATAATCTTGTTTTTTGGAATTTCTGAACCCTAAAGCATGTAAATCCGTCAAAAATCAGACGTCGAAAAAAATTCGATCACAATACTTTCTTCTGTTAAAGATAGAAAAAAGTAAAAAACAACTACAACTAAAAAGACAGATAAAAAATTATTTTTTATACTACTATTATGCCTTAAAAATTAAAAGTGGCATTTAAAGTAACACTGTTTTAATTGTGGATAGACAATTAATTTAGATTGATTTTACTTTCCAAATGAGTGTTTAAAGAACTGTGTGCATGTAATTTATTTACTAAATTGTTATTATTTGTTCTGACATTCCAACTACGAAATTCAAGACCAGTTATTCATATCAAAATTAATCCGATCCGATTTATGATTCATGTATTTCTCTGGAATTAAATGGGTTTGTTTATTAAATCCATTCCCTTCTGTGTAAAAGTATATTTCTCTACGACAGCTACGAGCAAAATGTAATTCGAAGCTATCGATAGAGATTCAATTACACGTGATAAAACGGCCAAAAGAGATTTCCCAGAAATAAATAATGGTTTCAATTCTTTCGGGTCTGTTATGATAGCGAAATGACATGTCTTTGGTTTTAGTAATGATGAATTTTTATATCTACTTATGTTATTATCTGTTTGTAGAAATGAAAATTGATATATTTATATTTACATTTCATTTATGTTTCAGACTTTAGGGAAAAAAAGGAAAAGAGAAACAAAAATACAAACAAAAGCATACTTAGGTTATTATCTAAATATAGCAATAAAAATTAATTATTTATATTTATAATTCATACATGTATCAATCTTTAAAAAAAAATAAAAGAAAAAAAATCGCTTAAACCCTTGTGGATGATCGACAGGTATACAGGATGCGTAAAGTGCTCAGAAGCCTTGATTATTGTCAACAGTAATTTTTTACAGTAAAATTTGCCTTATTTAATCCGAGCCTTTTCCAGATTTAATAAGGCAAGAATTTCTGTTATGAAAAACTGATGATAAAAGATTAAAAAAATTGTAAAAGTAACTCGTTTCGAAGGGGTTAAGACTTTATTCATTCTCTGCCGAGACTTGTGTTTGAAAAACTTTAAAATTAAATAGGAGACAACTTGTCCAAATCAATAATGTCTTTGCATTTACTAAAATTTTATCTCTACAATTTACACTCATTATTATCTGTATATAGAAACAAAAATTAGTTTATTTATATTTACAATTCGTTTATGTTTCAGACTCTAGGAAAAAACGAAAAGAAAAACAAAAATACAAACAAAGGAACAAAAACGTACTTTCGTTATTTTCCGTATATAGAAATGAAAGTTTATAACACATTTATGTTTAAGTCTTTAGAGAAAAAAGGTAAAAAACTATAAACAAAGAAACAGAAATCGTTTAAGGCTTTATTCATTACTGTTGAGACTTTTATTTCAATTTTTTAAAAATGAAACAGAGACAAGATGACTATATCAATAATAACTTTACATTTACTAGAATTTTATCTCTACAATTATTTTTTTAATCATCTGTATGTAGGAATGATCATTTACATATTTATAATTCCTATTCATTTATGTTTCAGAATTTAGTAATAAAATACAAAACAAACAAAAAATAGTTTAAGACTTTATACAGCGTTGCTTAGACTGTTATTTCAATTTCTATCAATTTAAAAATAGAGACAAATTGTCCAAATCAAAAATGTCTTTATATTTACTGTATATATGTTTACTGTACTTATGTTTACAATTTTATCAGTATGTTACTGTCAGTGAGTATAAAAGAAATTTAAATATTCACATTTACTATTCATTTATATTTTGGCCTTTAGTAATAAAAAGAAAAAAAGGAACAAAGAAACGTAAATTCTTGTAAAATTTTATACATCGCAGCTAAAAAATTTATTTTTTAAACTGTAAAAATAGCGACAACTTGTCCACAGTAATATGTACGAATGAAAATTTATGTATTTTCATTAATATATATATTAGGGTGGATCGAAAAGTATAGGAATTTTTTTTTTTTAGAAATCACTATCTGCGCGGCGTGCAAAAGTTGCCTTTTATGCTTACTAATTTACAGGTTTTTTTTTTATTAAAATCCATTCATATCTTCCGGTGCCCCGAGCGCCCCAAAATAGTTAAAAATTGAGTTTTTTATGATTTTTTAAATATTTTTTTGTTTATTTATTTTTTCTTAATTACTTTTGGCGCGGGGTGCAAAAGCTATCTTTTATCTATCTTAGCTTACATATTTTTTTAAAATAAAATTCATTCATATCATCCGGTGCCCCAAGCGCCCCAACAATAGTTTAAAATTGAAATTTTCTTGAAAAAAAAATATTTTTTGTTTTATTTTATTTTATTTTATTTTATTTTATTTTATTTTATTTTACTTTTTGAAATTCATTTGGCACTGGGTTGGAAAGTTGTTATTACAATACTACATAACTCTGCAGTTCCCATATATTTTTTTTAATCAAAATCCATTCACATCTTTGATGCACCTGTTGCGAAATCTCCTCCGATGAAAGTGACGTTTGTTTCTCGTCTGCGAGCGAGCGATGTATTTATAATGTATTTATATGATGCTAAGTGGCAACTAGTTTCGTTGCCTTGACGACCAGTGTTTTGGAATGTTTTTTAGTTTAGTTTAGTTTATTATGAGAGTAATTGAATTTAATGGATCTTTGGAATGTTATACTAATTGAATAATAGTGGAAATACCAGAATGTCTGGTATTGTACATATTTGTAAATATTTCATCACATTTTGAATAAACTTATCATGAAACAAGAAAACCTTCTGAGATTGGAATAATTTTCTCTTCATGGTGACCCAAGACCTGATCGTTTATGCTAGAATATAGCTGTTTATGAAACGCCATTTCACGCATTAAGGAATATGAAAAAAAAAAAATTTCTCTGGAAATAATGAGAGCAGATACAGCTTTTAAAGAATTTATCTGGCGAATCTGACCGGTTTGAAATTCGCGGCCACGAGAGATTGAGGTAAGACCAATTTGATTATTAATTTATAAATTTGCATGAAATATCGTTTGAAAATAAATAAATAGAATGTTTTGGTTTCGTTATGAAATTTATTGTTTTAGTTCCGAAATTGATAAATTAATTATTTTAATCTCGGATTAAGAATAGATGATTATTGAAATTTAGTTTTGTTTGGAAATATTTAACGATATTATACTAGGAAATATTTTATTATATAGTTTTGAATATGGATCTGGAAAAAATAAAAAAGAAACGTACTTCCGTTCGAGGGAGTACAACGAAACTAATTTCTAAAATTGAATCTATTTTGAAGAATAATGAAATGGAAATTTCTTTGAAAATAGAAGAAATTAAAGATTGTCAGGAACAAATAAATGAAAAATTTTCGGAACTAAAAGAGCTAAATAAAGAAATTTTTGAGCTCACGGATATTAAAGAGGTTGAAAATGAAGTTTTGTGTTGTGAAGAATATGTAGAAAAAATTGTTAAATATCGTGGTAGAATGACGCGTTTTATAAAAGAAAACGACATTAAATCTAATGATACTGCCTCTAAGGATAAGCCAGTGATATATAACAGTGACATTTTACACACGATCTTGCATAACGAAACCAGAACACTTAAATTGCCAAAATTGAATATAGTTAAGTTTTATGGGGACTGTAGTCCCCATAAAACTTAACTATATTCAATTTTAGTAGTCAGTGGCTAGATTTTTGGAACTCATATGAGGTTGCTGTTCATAACAACGACTCATTGAGTAAAATCGAGAAATTCACTTATTTAAAGACGTATTTAGGTGGATTAGCATTAAGTGCTGTTTCTGGCTTTTCGCTAACGAATGAGAATTATGATTCATCAATTCAATTATTGAAAAGTAGATTTGGGAGATCGGATTTAATAATTAGTTCCCATATGAACAAGCTTTTGCTTACGGAACCTGTAAGGAATTCTTCAAATGTAGTAGGGTTAAGGAAAATGTATGACGCGATTGAAGTACAGATCCGATCACTACAATCGCTTGATGTTGCAACTGAAACATACAGTAACTTGTTATGTCCGGTAATTTTACAGAAAATTCCCGAAGATTTAAATTTGAGTTATAATAGGAATCGGGAAACGAGTGAATTATTTGATATTAAGAATTTAATGGAATTTTTGAGAAAGGAAGTAGAATGTCGGGAAACATCGTTATTGTTAGCTAATTCTAAGGGTGGGAATGTAAATGAATCAACATTCCATAATAAGGAAATAATTCAAAACAGTAAAAATAAATATTATTTGAATCAGAAAAGAAATGATAACACAAGGCTTTCTTCAGCCGCTGTCTTAACAACTGCTACGAATGAAACTTGCATTTTTTGTCTTGATAAGAATCACGCAAGTATGAACTGTTCTCTGACAATAAATGAAAGAAAAAATTCTCTTAAAAGTAAAAGTAATGGTCGTTGTTTTATTTGCCTTAAGCGAAAACACATCGCTAAATTTTGTTTTAAAAGGAATCAGTTATGCAAAATTTGTAAATTGCGTCACAATGAATTAATTTGCGACAAATCGCTGACCTCCGTTAAAAATAATTCGGTTGATCAAAACTCTGACTCGACGCTAGATATTGTGACGTCATTAGCTTCCACCAGATGTTTCAAAAATAAAAGGGAAAGAAAAGAATGTTCTCCTGTTTTGTTGCAGACACTCAATGCAATAGCAAAGGGAAACAAAAAATTTAAAACTGTTCGTGTTTTGTTAGATGGGGGATCGAATCGGACTTTTGTTGAAAAACGGATTGTGGATTTGTTAGGTTTAAAGATCATAAAAAGAGAAACATTTCGAATTCATTCCTTTGCGGATAAACAAACTAAATCAGTTCAGTGTTATGATATAGTGAAAAATTGAATTGGAAAATACAACAGATCCCCATAAATGCATCAAAATACAAGCCGTGGTGATTGATAAGATTACGCATGGAAAAATAGAAATTCCTTCTCAATGGGTTAACAATCTTGCACTACGTCAAGGAATTAAATTATCTGATAATGCAACTAGTAAAGATATACACATTTTGATCGGTTCAGACTATATATGGGAAGTTTTGTGTGATAAAATTGTTAGATTAAGTAGATGTTTAGTTGCAACAGAGAGTTTGTTCGGATTTGTAGTTCAAGGTAGGGAAGGAAATTCTGAATCTAGAGATATTTTGGTAAATCATGCGATTGTTATGAGGGAAGAGTTAGAATATGAAAGAGTTAAAAATTTATGGGAATTGGAGGCAATAGGAATAAAACCAAATAAGGAAATGTCGCGATCAGATTTAGACATTATCAATAAATTTGAACAAAATACCTTATCAGACATGCCAACCTCCGGCTTTTTATAAATCAAACAATTATACTTCTAACCAGAAGTTTATTGAATCAACGAAATTAAGTTAATTTCAAATGATCCTTTGAGTTAATACTAGACACTTCTAATTAAATAAATTTTCTGGCTCGAAGTACGTTTTCACGAATTAACAAAAGCCGGAGGTTGGCAACTCTGCCTTATATAAAAATAACAGATATGAAACTAGGCTGTTGTGGAAGGAAAACTTTAAGGAGCTTAAAAGTAATTATGAGATTGCAGAACGGCGTTTGATGAGACTATGCAATAAATTTCGTCGCGATCCTGATTTGTACATTAAATATAAGGATATTATTGAGGAACAGCTAAAAGAGGGTATAATTGAACAAGTTGAATGTCAATCCGAACTTGATAAAGATAAGGGATATTTTATGCCTCACCATGCAGTAGTGCGCGAATCTAAAGAAAGTACTAAAGTTAGGATTGTATACGATACGTCTTCCAAGGATAAACATGAACAATCTCTTAACGATTGTTTAGATAGTGGTCCCAATTTTAATCCAGATTTACTTAAAATTATTTTAAATTTTCGCTATCATCGAATTGCTTTTTGCGCGGACATACAAAGAGCCTTTCTTGAGATCGGTATTGTAGAGGAAGATAGGAAATTTTTACAGTTTTTATGGTATAAGGGTGGGACAGATCTCGATTTCTGTGGCCGTGATGTCAGAATTCTAAGATTCGCCAGAGCAGCCTTCGGTGTTAAATGTAGTCCATTCCTTTTGAGCGGTACCGTTAGACTGCATTTGAACAAATATGAAACTTCGAATCCAAAGGCATATAATATTCTGAAAGAACTATATGTCGACGACCTAATTAATGGAACGGACACTGTAGAAGAAGCCATTACGGTAACTAAAGATGCCTTATCTATTTTAAAGGCAGCCAACATGAATTTAAGGCGATGGACTTCTAATTCGCCAAATTTAACTGAACAATGGAAAAATAATAACCTAGAATGTCGTGAAGATTCTGTTGATTCTAATGTGTCCTTAAAGATTTTGGGTTTAATTTGGAATAATAATTCTGACACTCTTAAAATTGAATTGAGTCCATTATTGAAAATAATGAATACGACAGCAACAAAATGCCAGGGAACCCTTTTCAAGCGACAAGTGTTTCCTCATCTTAAAGGAAAAGGACGGCGTTACTTATGGAAAGATTTGAATTTAGGTCAAGACATTCATTTGTATGACATTACATTTCGACTTACTGATTGTGATCAATGGACAAGGGAATATCTAATAAATGCTGGCATTGAGCTCAATGATCCTGAAATAATTCCTCTTGATCCTCATACAGTGCAGCGTAGAGTAATGGAGCCTCGAAATGAAACTGTGCTTCAGAGCTTTAAAGACAAGAAACTCTTTAAAATTTTCAAATACGATAAAAGGGTATTGAGGTTCTACGTAACTTGGCAAGATGTCTTAAACGACCCGCCAGAAATGCAGAGAGTTATTTTGCAGCATTACTTATCTGATGATACTATGGAAATTCTCGAAGACCATCCACAAGCCAGAGGACGAGACCCCTATATAGTTCTCATAAAACGACAGAAAATACCAGTAGACAGAAATGAATTACCGGAAAACATCCCATTCAGTTACATGGAAATCAAAGATGAAGACCTAGAATGGTTTCATCCAAAGAATTTTAGGATTGAAAAAGACATTTTGGTTTTCAGGAAGAAAATATTCCTTTATAGCTGCGACCATTTCACTCGTCATTATTACAAAACCCATCTAGGAAAGAAATGGAAAGCATTGCAGTAGCTGAAAAACCGAAGCCGCTTCCGCCTAAGATTATTCCTCTTCATACAGGAATAGGAGCTTGGGAAGACTCACTACAGAACTGTTTAGCCTTAGTTCCAAAGCCCGTTAAAAAAGATTTCAGGAAGAAACTTTATTTCAACCAAGTTGTACTGAGATTTAAAGCTCGATTGGTTTCTCTAATAGCGGATGATAACCTCAGGCGGTTTGTGATCTCATTTTATCCGAGCGATGATTCTGTATCCATTAACGAAGAATCAGTTCCAAACTCAGGTTTTCCTGGCGGACTCTTCCACAAAAAAGATAAGATACATAAGAAGCAAGTGGATCCAAATATCCGGCCAGTTTACTACCAAGCGGATGATGTCTATGTAGGAGTTCATATTCGAGAGTCCGGTAAAATATTCAAACTGACTGTATCAGTATGTTTTGACATTCATGAATGATCATCCCGGACTGTACTCAGAGGAACATATTCAAGCACATAAAGACGGAATGTTAGCTTTGCATACGAAACAAGAATATACCAAAGAAGAAGAAGATAGGATTGTTGAAAAATTTAAAGCTAAACCTGGCAATCAAGTGATAGCTCCATTACCACATAATAGAATCCATGAATCGAAACCGTTTGAAGTTACTGGTATCGACTTCGCAGGGCCTTTATATGTTAAAGACAAAGACGAAGTGTACATTGCACTTTTCACATGTGCTGTTACTCGCGCCATCCATTTGGAAATCGTTAGTAGTCTTCACACTGAAAAATTCTTGATGGCGTTCCGAAGATTTGTCTCTCGAAGAGGGATATGCAGAACTGTTAACTGCGACAATGCCAAAACCTTCAAGGCAGCTGAAAATGAACTAAAAACACTCTACGCGAACGCTGCAGATCGAAATGTCCAAAATTACTTTAGAAAAAAGGGCATAAAATTTACATATATTGTTGAAAGAGCAGCTTGGTGGGGTGGTTATTGGGAGAGGATGGTTAAGATGACTAAAATTATATTAAGGAAAATATTAGGGAGGGCTTTATTATCATTTGAAGAATTACAAACTATTCTGACCGAAATTGAGGCAATTTTGAATTCTCGGCCCATTACGTATGTATATAACGATGCTTCAGAACCATCACCTCTCATCCCATCACATTTTTTAATCGGGGAAAGGATAACATCTTTACCTCACCACCAGGCTGGTCGTAACAATGAGCAGATCTTCTCCAGCTCAAAAAGATTTTTATTGAAAAGATATTTGTATAGAGAAAAATTGTTGAACCAATTTTGGAAACGTTGGAAGGGAGAATATCTGCTCCAACTAAAAGGTATACATAATGTACATCCCATAAGTGAAAATTGTGAATTTAATGTAAATGATGTAGTTTTAATAGGTGACGACAAAGTTCCGAGACATTTGTGGAAATTAGCTAAAATCACCGAACTTTTCAAGGGACGAGATGAAAAGGTCAGAAGTGTAATGTTGAAGACAGCATCAGGGTTTATAAAACGACCCATACAACTGATTTATAAGTTAGAACTTTAATTAATATATTATGATTTCTCTAAGTAAGTAAAATAATTGTATTTGTTATATATATTTACCTTATTATTGTTCATTATTGTTTGCATTTAATTTTGATGAATGTATTCATCGGGGGGGAGGATGTTGCGAAATCTCCTCCGATGAAAGTGACGTTTGTTTCTCGTCTGCGAGCGAGCGATGTATTTATAATGTATTTATATGATGCTAAGTGGCAACTAGTTTCGTTGCCTTGACGACCAGTGTTTTGGAATGTTTTTTAGTTTAGTTTAGTTTATTATGAGAGTAATTGAATTTAATGGATCTTTGGAATGTTATACTAATTGAATAATAGTGGAAATACCAGAATGTCTGGTATTGTACATATTTGTAAATATTTCATCACATTTTGAATAAACTTATCATGAAACAAGAAAACCTTCTGAGATTGGAACAAATTTCTCTTCAGCACCAATTATAATTAAAAACTGAAATTTTTACAAAAATGTATTAAGAATTATAATTTACGAAAAATACTTACAAATTTTGAAAACAGTTTAATTAATAACGTATAAGGTTATAAATAACATTAATTTTACAATAATAAGCGACATATAAATTTAAAAATCAAAGCATTAAATCATAAAGTATAGGAATTTTTTTTTTTTTTTAGAAATCACTATCGGCGCGGCGTGCAAAAGTTGCCTTTTATGTATACTAGTTTACAGGATTTTTTAAATTAAAATCCATTAATATCTTCCAGTGCCCCAAACGCCCCAAAATAAATTAAAAATTGAGTTTTTTATGATTTCTTTTATATTTTTTTGTTTTATTATTTTTTCTTAATTACTTTTGGCGCGGGGTGCAAATGCTATCTTTTATCTATCTTAGCTTACATATTTTTAAAAAATAAAATTCATTCATATCTTCCGGTGCCCCAAACGCCCCAAAAATATATTAAAATTGAAATTTTCTTGAAAAAAAAAGTTTTTTTGTTTTATTTTTATTTTATTTTATTTTATTTTATTTTACTTTTTGAAATTCATTTGGCACTGGGTTGGAAAGTTGTTATTACAATAGTACATAACTCTGCTGTTCCGATATATTTTTTTAATCAAAATCCATTCACATTTTTGATGCACCAATTATAATTAAAATCTGAAATTTTTACAAAAATGTATTAAGAATTATAATTTATGAAAAATACTTACAAATTTTGAAAACAGTTTAATTAATAACGTATCAGGTTATAAATAACATTAATTTTACAATAATAAGGGACATATAAATTTAAAAATCAAAGCATAAAATCATAAAAAATATAAAAATCGAACTTACGTAGAGAAAAGTTTTACATCCTTCAATTTGGAAATTTACATTTTTTTAAATTTTGTAATCTTTTTTGGTATCAAAGTGTTTTATATGGCTTCTTGATTTTATTCTATACAATATAAAACCGTGCCTCTTTTCTTGCCTAGATACAGTTTCTGATGCCTCAGACACTAGTCGAACGCATCTTTCAACCGCTTGGGTATGACATGGATATTTTGACCATTCATTCGTTTTTACAACTTTTATCATATTATCAATTTCTTTGCAAGGTACATTCATGAAAAGAGGTGGTACAAAACGTTTAACTGGTTGCCAGTCAATAAGTTCAAAATAATCCTTCGCTTTAAAGTTTATTTGGGGTACTTTGAAAATTCTCATTTCTAGTGATTTTCTCTTTTTATTTCTAGCAGAAATTAGCTTTCGCGCTGCTAAAGATCTGATATACTCTCTGTTATCTGTGAGCATTGACAATAGCAAATTTTCAAGGTGAGAAAAAACGATTCCATTGAATAACAGCATCTACGATCTTTCTTAAATTGGGTTCAAAATATCTAGAATATGTGATAAATTTCCAAATATGACGCGCTCCTTCAGTTATGGATGGCTTTGTTTTGACATGAAACCATACAGGTGCATATACCTTCATAATATATGTTGTAAGAGTAAAGAGATTATCAGAAGGATTTTCTGTAGCCACTTATAACCTTAAAATTCTTCACGCAGTTGTTAGCCATCTTGAGTGATAAACTAGACCAGGTTTCATTAATGCCAGATCAGAACCATATTCACCACGTGATATTGCTATGCAAATATCATATAAATATTGCTGGTCATTGCTGAGAACTCTTCTATCTATGTTGTCTTCCAAATAATAAAGTATAAAAAGTTTATTTTATCTTATACTATAATGCGAGCAAAAATTTTGTGTGTGTGTGTGTGTGGGTAAATTTTATCTCAAAAACGGCTCTAACGATTTTCGCAAAAGTTTGGATTTTAACATTTTCGGGCACGAGAAGACCATTGGGCTAGGTCACATGTTCGAGAAAATTCGATTATTGGGTCGTTTTGGGTCATAATGGGTCAAGATTAAGCTATTTATATCTAGAGAACGGCTGGATCGATTTTAAGGAAATTTTCTATCCAATCGTTTTTTGGCACAACAAAACTATTGGGCTGGGTCACATGTTCGAAAAATTTCGATTAGTGGGTCAATTTTGGGTCATTATGGGTCAAGCCATTTTTATCTAAACAAGTTGGAAATTGCACGTGAAGCGTAGCAAATTAGGTGCGTTCGTACGATAACGAAGTTTTAAAAATATTACTTTCACGTATCAATCTCATAAAATTGTAAATAATGAATTACAATTAAAACGCTCATCAAACAATGTTCTCCCTATACCATTATGTAATGGAATACTTTTGTGTGGCCTTGTAAATCAATAACAAATGTTCTTTGCACCACAAATTATGTAAGATGTATATTATAATATGTACTTTATAGTTGCATATAAATTTTATTAAGTTCGCATGAGTGTAACACGATTAAAATGCATTTGAAACATTTTTTTCCTATTGACCGTAATGTAACGGAATATTTTTGATTGTCCCTATAATTGATCTATGCATCCGATTGTCATAAAATTTGAAATAACTCTACAAAATTATGTAATAATTATGTATTTTAAATTTCAAACGTATAAAATATATTTGAAACTTTTTCCCCATTGACCATAATGTAATTGAATACTTTTGATTGCCCCTGTAATTGATCTATGCACACGATTATCAAAAAATTTGAAATAACTCGACAGAATTATGTAATAATTGCGTATTTTAAATTTCAAATGATTAAAATGCATTTGAAACTTTTTCCCCATTAACCGTAATGTAATGGAATACTTTTGATTGCCCCTGTAATTGATCTATGCATCCGATTTTCATAAAATTTGAAATGACTCGACAAAATTATGTAATAAATACGTATTTTAAATTTCAAACGATTCGGTTGGGTAGTTTTTGCGTTGTTATATGCGGACGGACAGACGGACGGACAGACGGACGGACAGACGGACGGACTGAACGACCACTATAGGTGCTACGTATTATATAATTACGAACGCACCTAAAAACGGCTCTAACGATTTTGACCAAATTTTATATTGTATCGTTTTGGATTACAAGAAGACCATTGGGTTTGGTAACATGCTCGAGAAAATTCGGTTAGTGGGTCATTTTTGGGGTCATTGTGGGTCATGCTATTTTTATCTAGAGATTTTCTCACGCAATTTTGACTAAAAATTGCACTCTATGGTTTTCGGGCACGAGAAAAACATTGGGCTAGGTTACATGTTCGAGAAAAAATTTCAATGGGTCATATTGGGTCATTAAGAGTCTGGGTCAAGCTATTTATATTTAAAGAACGGCGTGATGGATTATAACGAAATTTTGTATATAACAGTTTTCTGACATGAGAAAACTAATGGGCTAAATCACATGTTTGAGAGATTTCGACTATGAGGGTCATTTGTGGGTCATGACGGGTCATAATGGGTCATGGTCAACCTATATCTAAAGAACAGGTGTATCGATTTTAACGAAATTTTGTATGCAACATTTTTTTGGCACGATAAAATCATTGGACTAGGTTACATGTTCGAAAAATTTCGATTAATGGGTCATTTTGGGTCATTAAGAGTCTGGGTCAAGATATTTATATTTAAAGAACGGTGTGATGGATTATAACGAAATTTTGTATGTGACAGTTTTTTGACATGAGAAAACTAATGGACTAAATCACATGTTTGAGAGATTTCGACTATGAGGGTCATTTGTGGGTCATGATGGGTCATAATAGGTCATGGTCAAACTATATCTAAAGAACAGGTGGATCGATTTTAATGAAATTTTGTATGCAACATTTTTTTGGCACGATAAAATCGTTGGACTAGGTTACATGTTCGAAAAATTTCGATTAATGGGTCATTTTGGATCATAAAGGGTCTGGGTCAAGCTATGTATAATTAAAGAACGGCAGGATCAATTTTAACGAAATTCTGTATGTAACAATTTTTAGAAACGAGAAAACTAATGGACTAAGTCACATATTCGCGAGCTTTCGATTATAAGGGTCATTTGTGGGTCTTAATGGGTCAAGATCAAGCTATATCTAAAGAATGGGTGGGTCGATTTTAACGAAATTTTGTATACAACATATTTTTGGCATGAGAAAATCATTGAGTTAGGTCACATGTTCGAGAAATTTCGATTAGTGGGCCACTTTTGGGTCATTCTAATTTTATCTAGACAAAGTTTCGCGCAATTTTGATTAAATTTTGTATTTTATCGTTTTCGGTCACAAGAAAATCATTGGGTTAGGACAGATTTTTGAGAAAATTCGATTAATGGGTCATTTTGGATTATAAGGGGTCAAGGTCAAACTAACTATATCTAAAAAACGGCTCAATCGATTTTATCTAAATTTTGTATCTAATGTTTTCCGGCACGCTAAAACTAAAGAGCTAGGCCACACGTTCGAGAGATTTCGATTATAAGGGTCATTTGTTGGTCATGATGGGTCATGGTAATTTTATATAGAAAATGGTACTCACCATTTCGACTATACTTTGTATTATATCGTTTTTGAGCAAGAGAAAACCATTTGGCTCGCGAAAATTCTATTAGTGGGTCATTTGGGTCTTAATGAGCTAGGGTCATTCTAATTATATATAACAACGACTCAATCAATTTTACCTAAATTTTGAAACAAAACGTATTTTGTCACGAGAAGACTATTTGGCTGAGTCGCATGTTAAACAAAATTATATTAGTGGGTCATTTTGCTTCATTGCGGAATTCTGCCAAGCTAATTTTACCTAAAAAATGGCTTAAACGATTTTGATTCAATTTTACATTCTACTGTTTTTGATTACCTGAAGAGGACTGAGCTATGTCACATGCTTGATCAAATTTGATTAGTGGCTCATTTTGGGTAATACGGGTCAGGGTCACGAGAATATGGCAAAAGCCAATAACTTGGTGATATTTGACAAAATATTGGCGACATATGGCCAAAAAATCGACTATAAAAATTACGAAAACCAAAACACGTATTTGGAGCCAAATGAAAGAATGCCTCCAAATTTGGCTATATCTAGCAAAAAATATTGTCTTTCAGAATGTAAAAAAAAATTTTATACATTCTTAAAAGGATTCGAGATGCATGGTTAAAGTGATTTAGATCGATGTCCTTTCGTTGTAAAATTTAAAATAAAATAAAATTTATAAATATGCGCATAAAAACATAGTTTTCTTATTGATTGTTTTTCTAAATAATACTATTATAAACATGTTTTACAGTAATAATACAGAGTTAATGATACAGTGAAAATACTATATCGAGTTGAACACAAAGTTAATTTTGACCGAGCTAAGCTCGGTCTCCCCTGCTAGTACATTTAATAAAATACGATAAACGATTTTCCATCCTCTCGATCTATGTTTTACGTTAGATAAATTATTCTTTAACTGTTAATTTTACTTGTATTTTTTAGCTCAAAATTTGCATGAAACTCGATTTTCAGCAAATAATTAAAAGTTTTGGGGCATTGGAAGAAATTTACCTAAGTCGAAAATTATTTGGATGCATGCTAATATACTATAAAATGCATCTTTTTTATCCCGCTGATAAAATAATTTAAAAGAAATTTAAAAAAAACAAAAATTATAAATTTTTATAAAAATTTCAATTTTTTTACTATTTTGGGGGAGTTTGGGGGCACTGGAAGATATGGATGGATTTATATATATAAAAAAAAGATTGAACTAATATATATGTAAGGCAACTTTCACAACCAGCGCCAACAATAAAGTTAAAAAAATTAAGAAGCAAAAAATATATATAAAATTTATAAAAATTTCAATTTTTAACTATTTTTTAGGCGTTTGGGGCACCGGAAGATATGAATGGATTTCAATAAAAAAAACATATGTGAATTAGTATGCATAAAAGGCAACTTTTGCACCCCGCGCCGATTCGATTATCCGAATTTCGATTTTTCGATCCACCCTAATATATATATTAGTAATCCATACATTTATTATTAATTTACGTTTCAGCCTTTAGTAAGCAAACAAACAAACTAAAATTCACTTAAGGCTGTATGCATCTTTTCTGAAACTTTCATTTCAATAGTGTTATCCTATAAATTTAAAAATAGAGACAATTTGTCCAAATCAATTAATGTCTTTTCCTGTTTTAATGTTTTACTAGCGAGCTACGCCCGCTAGCTAGGCCACTTTTTCCAAACGAACATCGATATTAAGCAGTATATAATAAGCAAAAAAATTCATTTAATAAGCAAGTCTTGGAGTTCGAATCCTCAAGCACAAAAAAAGTAAATTAAAGAGCTATGGTTGTTATGCGCCCATTATCCCGTTAAAAATATGTGATTTCGCACAGTGGGCGCTACGTGCCGACCGTGCAAAGGCGGCCCACCGGCCTACCACCCACCGATGCTACGCGCCATGGTCGCCATTGTCCCGTTAAAAATGTTCGGTTTTGCACGGTTGGCGTTGCGCGCCCATAAGACATTTTTTCGTATTTTTTGGTTCATCAGAAGCAGACTTTTACGCAGATTCTGAATATGTAATCAGTTTTATCTACTTTAAAAACTATCTGTATGATGGTTTAAGAAAAAACGCGCAAAAAAAGTTTCGGTATTAAAAACTGCAAAAGACTGCTATTAAAAAAAAATAAGTAATTTCATTAATATCACAAACAACATAACTAACAAATAATTTTGGCAGCTCGTTTTCCGTTTGTACTAACAAAAATTAGTATTAATCGCGTAAATCTTAGGTTACACAATATTCGTGTATGCTACCAAAAAAAAAAGTATGAAAATAAACCGGGTTTAACATTTTTTACCAATTAGTTCTTTTTCAAAGAACCGAAACGAAAGAAAAAGTCGTTTTCCCGGGAGAAAAAAGAGGTTTTCGGCTGCTTCTTCTTTTAGCCAAAGGTCGTTCACCGCAAGGTGGCGCAGTGTTCTGCCTCAGAGCTCCGTTTGAGCTCCGTTTGGGAAATTAGACGTTTTCCGTCCCGATTCCCGACCGGTTTTTAATTCATAACTTTTTTAATTTTGGTCCCACGGTCTCGAAAATGTCCGAAGTGACTTTCCCGGAATTTTTCGAATCGAAAGACACCTCTCGCGACTTCCAACTCGCCCGCGTTGCAAACTGTAATCGGCTTCAAGCAGACAGACAGACAGACAGACAGAGACGCACGGATTTTATTAGTATAGATAATAATTTTTGTTATTATCTTTATGTATAAATGATAATTTAGATATTTATATTTATTATTTTTTTCAACCTTTGGTAGTAACGCACATAAAAATAAATAAATAAATAAAATATGTCATTATACACGGTTGATAAAACTTTTATTTTAAACGGGCATTTTATTCTCATTAAAAATTGTATCAACTTGTTCAATTTTTTTCATTTTTATTTCCAAAAAGAATTTATGTATTTACTGTTTATTTATTAGGATGAGCGAAGCGAATCCTCTACTAGCCCACTCAAATGACATTTTGTCGTACACTTTACACAAAAACTATACAGTGTTTTGACTTGAAATTAAACACAAATATAAATTATGATCTGTAGATTTGCAGAATATTATTTTTTTTACAGAAATACTTTTCAAAAAATTATTATTTTAATTAATTTATTTTGCATGCTTTTCCATTACGAACGCATTTTTTTCAAAGAAAAAGTGAAACACGTACGTTTTTAGAAGAAAAACTTAAATCATGGAGTCAGTAATTATTGCTAGAATCTTCATTAAATAAATGAATAAATAAATAAATAAAATATATTTTCATTATTCTGGTAAAATATATCAAAAACTGCTTTCAGATTTTCAAAATATGCTCATTTCTTTTAACTATGTATCGTTTCCTGATTTCTTTTATAAAATTTATAAAATATATTTTTTTAGAAAAATTTTAGCATATTTTTAATGAATTAAAATTTGTGAAAATTCTCTTATAAAAGTATTTTTCTGTGTTAGGAATTCAAATACACAATTTATTCTTATTTTGTGAAATCATTTAAGCAGACGATATTTATGAATTTTAAAAAAATTACATTATTTTTGTGTGTGTGAAGTGGCAACAAAACAATTGTAAACAAATAAAATTAATTAATATTTTGTATAATTCTACTTCGAAAATATTTTTATTTATACCAGTCTTATATCATAAATAAACAATCTGAGGAAATTCTTAATTATTTGGTTGAAATACATTTTAAAATTAAAATGCGCCATTTTTGCTTAATAAAGATGCAAAAGTAATTTAAAAAATATATTATTACTTTCAAATATTTATTTTATAGCATAATACTTCGCGAATCCAAACAAAGCATGGCTTTTGCTAGTTTTTAAAATTTTAATGATTTGAATAATAAAAATTTCTATATCGATTAAATTTTGATACGCTGTTTCTGATATTTTTATTTAAAACAATTGTTTTTTTTTATTCTTTAAATTTAAAAATAGGGATTATTTGTCTAAATTTATAACGTCTTTTCATCTACTTATACATTGTCTTTACAATAATTTTCGTTATTATTTGTATATACAAATTGTAATTTATGTATTTACATTTACTATCAATTTATGTTTCAGAATTTAGTAATAAGAAAAACAAACAAACAAACAATTGATTACAAAATTTATACACTGTTGCTGAGACATTTATTTGAAACATTTGCTTTATTCTATAACCCCCTGACCGCCGAGCAAAAGGGTAAAAGTGTAATGTTGTTTTCTGCTTTATTTATTTAAAATGTTAATAAAAAAGGTTTTTTTTTTTTTTTTTTTTTTTTTTTTTTTTACAAGGTATAAATTTTTGTAAAATGAACTTACATGCTTATAAGCTTTGAAAGTATAAATTCTAACTCACTTTTAAAAAACTTGATCATATTTGTAGAATTATACTTAATTTAAATAAAGCTTCAATTGCAGTAAAACCTGCAGGCGAGTGAACGGTATACCAAATCGCGGCAGTGGGAAGGCTAAATTTCAAATTGAATCATCTTGTCCAAACCAATAATGTTTTCGCGTTTATTAATACTTTACATTTAAAATTACTTTCGTTACTGGATGTAAGTAGAATTGATAAATTGCATATTTATATTTACTATTTATTTATAATCTTTAGTTAAAAAAATATTTGAGGCTAATATGCCATCAATGAGGCTTTTATTTGAAACATGGTTTCTTTCTTTAAATTTAAAACTGATGCAACTTTTCCAAACCGTTTTAGATTTATATCCATTGTTCAGGCTTTTATTTGAAGCATGTGTTTTGTTCTTTAAATTTAAAAGTAGGGGCAACTTATCCAAAACATTTAAGGTTTATATCTATTGCTGAGGCTTTTATTTCAAACACGTGTTTTATACTTTAAACTTAAGAGTAGGGGTACTTTTCTAAATCATTTAAGATTTATATCCATTGCTAAGGTTTTTATTTTAAACATGCGTTTACTTCCTTAAATTTAAAAGTAAGGGCAGCATTTCCAAATCGTTTATGGTATATATCTATTTATGAGGTTTTTATTTCAAACATGTGCTTTATTCTTTATATTTAAAAGTAGGGACAACCTGTCAAAACTAACAATTTACTTACATTTATTAATACAATATCTTTTAATAAGGGTAAATTTGTTAGAGTTAATCTTCCATTTAGCAAAAACATTTTTAAGTAAGTACTTGGCTGAAGATATGAGTATACTTCAAACATAAGTGTTGTATATCATGATTATAAAATTGTCCTCTTAAAGCCCATAAAGTATGCGGTGAATGTAATATGTCATGTATCATGTATCTTGTATAGACAGGGACTGATTGTGAACCGTTATCTGGTGATACGCCTGTGTCAACCTGTGGTTCTCCTATGTGACACTCCTGTGTCAACCTGTGGTTCTCCTATGTGACACTCCTGTGTCACAGGGCATGGTCAGAGAATTTATTGGCTTATCAGGCAATAAATATTTTGACAAGGAAGTAATAAATAATAAATTGAACATGCAGCAGGAATCTCAATTTTCAGTAAATTGTGTGTGAGACCAGAGTTCCAAACTATTTTAAAAGACTCGCTATATCAATGAAAAAGAAAAAACCCAACTACGAAATATAAAATCCATCATGAAAAAATTATATCAGTTTAAGCAGCTGATCAGCGGTGAAATTTTTAGACCTAAAATCTTATTATTTTAATATGTAAATTATTCAGATGTTTTAGTGTACAGTTTTTGAGGTCATAAAATAATGCTCAACTCTGTTACTAAGCATAGAAAGTAAACTCATTGATCTTAATTTTTTGGTAATGTGAGGTAGTGCTTGGTAGTTTTCACACGTGTTCCTCTATGGGAACTATAACAATCTGCTTCTATGTAGTATAATACAGAAAATTAAAAAAGAATCAATCAAACTCAGTCTATATATTGTTTTTAAATCACTTAGTGCAGCGTTGAATGATTGTTGAAAGACGATCAGATCCTGTTGGCTGCCAGGAAAAATATTTTATTACGCCATTTTTAGGGCTTTGTAAGTCAGGTTGGTGTACATCCATTCTGCTTCTTTAATGGATGGTGGGAAAAGTATTTTGAATCAAAGTAGAAAACTTTGATTTCGTGGTATATCAATCAAAACTTTACGAACTCTTGGTGTAGAAAAAATAATTTTTTTCATTTTTGTAAATGTTTTTCATATTCTCCATGCCTTTTTAGCTTATTGGTTCTTAGTAAATGATTCATAGTACTAGAAATTTAATGTGCTAATGGCATTTTAAAAACTTTTTCTTTTTGGAAATTGGGAAATTAGTGATATAAAAAGAGGTTATAATGTAAGAGAAAGAGAAAACAAAAGAGAGTCTAAAGAGAAAACAAAACAAAACAAAAGATGATAGACCTTTTTTCAGAGAGATTTCACATAGCTATGCTTTTAGCTTGAGAAGCATATTAAAGTTTGATAATATTCGATCAAGTGAAAAATGCAGTTAATCTCTTCAAAATCTTAGTTGAAGATTCAAGTGTAAAGAAGAAATAACGATCAAAGTCGATAATAAAAATTATAGAATGATTAATAATAAACGTTATAAATTGATAAAACGTTCTTTTAACTCACAGTGACTTTTGTCATTTCCATACAGATCCTTTAACTTCTCAAAACTTATCTTATCATCGTCTTAGTATTAACCAAAATGGTGAAAAGGTATTTGTTGTCTTCATCTCTCTGACGTAGATGATGCGCTGATGTTAGGTCATTGTGACATCATCTTATCCGACTGTGGTCTGATCTGCTATATGAGCTGACATTTACTGCTAATGTAAATGCTTCATAGACGACAAGAATTATTAATAATTTCTTCAACTACATAATTATCCACGTGCATTTTTTAAATTAAAAATGAATGAAATAAAATTAAAAAAGTCTGACTTAATATGCGTTAGTAACTTGCTATTTTTACCTAAGCATATAATCCCTCCCCCATTATAGTAGCTATTTACTTACCAGAAGTATATTGCATAGTGAAAAGAGAATCGTTTTTGTTGTACCTCAATTCTCTAAATATTTTAGGAAGCCGTAGAAAAAAATTAAAACGTTTAAAGCGTTTAAAAATTTCTCAAAGCGTATGAAATTTTATATTTTTAAAGCATATACTATTTATTGGTTTCAAGATTAAAGGGAGCGTGAGAGTTTTTAGGCTTCAAAATGAAAGTTTTTTCTGGTGTTTCCTAAAATTTCTGAAATTTTATAAACATTCTCTGAAAGAACCTTTTGAAATGTTAAACGCATATAGAAGATATAGCAATTCTTGTCGCACACTAGACACGTGCCTATCGCACTGTAAACTGTGTCCTTTGAAATATATTGGATCCTCGAATCAATATTTTTAAGCCGGAACACAAAGTGTTCCGAAAATAGACTTATTTTTTTTGGTGTAAAAAAAAGAAATTAAAAGCAAGAAAAATCTCATATGGCAGTAGAGCAGACAAAATCCGACTATCGGTAATCAAAGATCAATTTACGTGAAAATGACTGCTTTAAAATGTTCATATTAAATCACTAAAAATATTGTAGTTAGTTACCAATTTCTTATAATTTCTAATTTTTTTATTGAATCATTTTACGTCTGGAATCTGAAAATTAAATTTCTCAATAAATCCAGATAACCACATCAGGCAAAAATTTAGCCCCTATCCCAGTAGTTGTCTATTAAATATCATATAACTACACCTTCGGCTTTGAAAGCTATCTAGTTTCTGCAAGGTAGTGCAATCACAAGGTAGGGGAGACCGGGGCCTGTTGGCTCAGTTCTTTTTATTTCATTTTTTTCAATACCTAAATTTTGTTTATTTTCAAATTTAGTATTTTTTTAATAATTCCTAGAACATTTAACTAGTGGGAGAAACGCTTATTTTTAGTTAATATGCAATTTTAAGAACTTTATGAATTAAGTTATGGTGTGATGTCATGTGGGCCAACCTACCCCGTGCACGGGGTAGGTTGGCCCATTGAGTGGGGCACGTTGGCCTGCAATGCTTTTTTTATGTTTATTTAGAAGTTAAATAAAATTCATAATAGTCTATTAGAACTATTTAGGAGCTTTAATGCATGTATAAAGAAAAATTATTTGCAAATTAAGTTTACAAATCAGAGGGATCATTGCAGTGAATGCATTCAAAATATAATCTATTAACTTCTTTTCGAACACATTTCTCATGAACCCAGCGTTTGCAACTCACGCACTGGATCCATTCTTCCTTAGGCATACTTTAATTAAACTCCTTCAGACAGCGTATGCAGATATTGTCTTCGTCTTCCTCATCGTCACTTTCTTTAATAAATTTCTTCTTCCTCTTTTGATGATTCAAACCACTACATCCAGGCTGTTAGGGATCAAACGGAAAAAAATCTTTTTTACAGATTGCTTTCCTTTGCGATTTTTGGTCTGTTTTCTTCTTTTAATATCACTTTTAATTTTGGCACTATTTCTTTCCTCTGTTGAGTTTTGTTGTTGTTCAAGAGCTAATTTGACAGGGGTGCTTGTGAGGACTGCAGAAGTTCTCTTCATTCTATTCAAAGCATTTATCTTCCTTTGTTCTTCCCTTTCGAATGGTCTTATCTCACCAGGTTTTGCAGTTATGTTGCATGGAGCAGGAGAAGATGCGGTAGGCGCATCTATGGAAATAAGCCTACCCATAATTACCTGGGTTTCATTAGAATCTTCACTAATTGCTTTGTCGTGCTTGCTTGAAGGCTCTGGTTTATCACTGACATACGAAGGCATGAAATCAGAATTAGTAAAACCATTCCTACTGAAAGGGCATATTCCAGTTTTCTGAAAACCTGATGTTATGTTAACTGGATTTTTTGTATTGGAAAGGGCAGTTTTAACAATTCCTGGAATATAGGACGTCTATTAGTTGTCATCCAACCACCACAGACTGAATTAACATATTTTTTGAATGGGGAAACGTGCCCCAACGTAAGTGGGCCAACTTGCCCCCTCGCCATGTTTGAAATACTTATGCTATTCTACACATATCTTAACAACATTTAATATTTATTGTTACATCAAAAGAATCGTTATAAATTAAGCTTTCAAAATATTACTCACTTTTGTTCTTGTGAAGTACTCTTGAGAGCATTTAAGCTTTATGCACACTAACGAAAATTTACTTCGAGATTGACGAAAGTGAAAAATCATTTTTGTCTTAGTTTGCTTTTGTTAAGACAAACTGAAACTCCTGGAAGGGTAGGGGAACAGGTTTTCTAACATATTTCTGGACTTGTGGCGACATCTGGTGACTAGTTTCAAAATTAAATCAAATTGGCCAACCTACCACTATGGCCAACAAGCCCCGGTCTCCCCTATTCAATGCTTTTCATTTTAATGGATGCTGTTTTATCATTACCCAGACAACACAAACACATCCTAAAACCATTTAAAAAATGTCATATTTAGGACAAGCTGATATCCTGCGGTGCGATGAAATGGTCCTGTAGACAGTTAATGGACATACCTAGGTTTTTGAAATGTCTCACCTGTCAACGTTCTATGGATGTAATTTCATGAGACCTTTTGGACAGCTACAGAACACTTTCATTATACTCTCCGGATGTCCTTATATCATCCAAAAAGCATCCAAATAATGTGATATTTAGAATCCTCTGATTTCCTGTGAATGGGTGAAATCTTGCTGTAGCATGATATGTAGTTCACTACTCAAGCGATGACAAGGTCTATTACTTGGTAACTTCATTTCAATACGATTTTCCATGGCATTATAAATACACATGCAGAATTATCATAAAGAAATGCATTACGAAAAAAATGAAAAAGAAATAAACTCTTACCTATTATCCACATTCATTTTCTTATTCGAATTTGGCAAGAAATATAAACCATGTGGTGTTCTGAAAGAAAATAAAGTTTCTTGTCTATTGTGATTAGTACGAAGGTTGGTAAGTTGTGCCCTGCAGTACAAGGAGAAGAGCCAAGGAATTGAACATCGGTTTCGGGACATCCATGGGTTACTTTGAGGACAATAGAAGAGAAAGGTCTATTCTTTTGTGTTATCCGAATGTTTACAGGATAGATTTATAGGATATGACAACAACAGGATCTTTAGGATCCTTGTAGGGCATGTAAAGGAGATTATTGTTATCTAGGTAGTACATCACGTCAGGACGTCCAAGTCTGGTATTCTCTACACTGAGAAAAAGTATCGTTCTGACATCTAGAATCTAAATTGTGGCTCTAGAAAAAATAGTTCCATATCATCATTATAAATTCTAGTTAGCTTTGCTAGAGAATTCTAGAGTCACAAACTAGAATGAATGAAAAGAATCAATCGGTGTAATAACGCCAGTGGATGGCATTATTACCCCGGTATACTTATTGCACAGTACATTTTAAACTTTAAACTACATCTCGATCACATTTAAAATCTTCCACAACATTTTGAATGTGCATGAAATACCCTACAAATTTATGTTATAAACAAAGTATTTTCTATTATATATTGTTTTCACATCACAGAATTTATTGCAGAAATTTTAGATCGGCGTTTCTACATGGTTCTTCCAACTATAAGGATTACAAATTGAATAAATTAACTTTTAAAGGTTGTTTCTGATTCAAAATATTCATAGCCATTCTGCGCAGAAGCCATAGGTGTCATCTCCAGAATTCTTTTATAATTACGCGTATTATTTGTACTTGGTGCTATTATCCAACCCTGGAATGTTATCCCAAGATACCTTATATATCATTGTTTCATAGAAAATCCGAAATCGATTTCCAGATCCATTCCAAATTTTACCAATGGGAATGCTTCAATATGATAGTCCATATTTTATCATAAGTATAGACACTTATTCCACATTTGCAGTTTTGGGTGTTGAGACGTTATTTCAATGTTTCTAAATTTTTATTCGCACACTCTATCTATAAACCAATCATGAAATTGATTGTATAAAAAACTACATACTTATATGTTTATTTTGTATGTCCATTCTTAAGTTTATTTTGGTTAAAACAAATGCTGATAACATTTTATTCATAATCTGTTTACAGAAAATATACATACAAAGCATAATTGTAATTGATTTTAAAATGCAATTAACCAAGAAATTTACTAGAAATTTAGTAAAGATGCAATAGTCTAAACATTCAAACGAATATTGGATCATAAACAATTAAATATCTTACTTCAGTAAAATTATTTTCTTGCATCTACATTTTATATCGATTTCGGAGAGATTCCTTTTCAAATATTATTATAGAAATTTGCCATGTGTGCTTTAGAATGACGTATATGTCATAAACGAGAGAATATTAAGATGTATCTATATTCTTTTTACGTTGAATTGCTTGTTTGGATTTCATATTTTCTTTTGTGATGGTATAACATTTCTGCTTCTTACGTAATAAACCAATTATATTTCTTGATTTACTTATTGGTTTTGAAATGCATTATGTAATCCTAAGTTTTAAAATATTTTATTTGAATATTCAGACATTGCTCACATTTTTCGTACATTAAACACTTTCCTGCTAAGTTTAAAAGTTATAATAATAACATGAAAATAAAATAAAGCACAAGTTTACAAAATGGTGTTTACTGTGTTAACATTTGAAAATTTTTATAGAGAGACATTTCGCCTTGCATACAATATCTTAAACGAAAATAAAATTTCAAAATTTTAATTGCTTAAGAGGCGTTTAGCTGCTAGAACGCCAGTGCGTTATACTAATGGTCCGGGTTTGAGCCCCGGCATTGTAACTTTTTCACTAGATTGGCATTTGCTGCTCTTAAGCAATTAAAAATTTTTTATTTGATTTTCATTTGAAATATGATGTATAGGGAATATTATAATGTTAAATGCTAAACAGACAATGAATTGAAATTATACTAATCGACTTTTCGATCACCATATATGACCATCTTCAGACAAAGGTAAATTGCTTTTTAAAATTTTAATGAACAGATTCAAGACCTCGTGAATTTGAAAAGTTCTTTAGATTCTCAGTTGATTATCACTTTAATTAATCATACCATTAAAATATACAATGTTGGAATCTATTGGACGAAAACTATTTTCACCCAATAGATGACACCACTGTACTTTCATGTAATTACTTTCATGTTCTTCTTTTTAATTTTACAAAATTCTGTTTAAGAGTTCGTTTCATAAATTTGTGATTTATTTTATTTTCCCATTATTATAGTAACTTTTCATGGTTGAAAATTCAGCTTATTTATTACTTTAAAAGTGTTTCTGAATTCGGCTTTCTTTGCTAGCTCCATTTTGTTTAAATATATTAGGATTATCATATAATTGTTATATGTTATGAGGTTTACTGTGGCATATTCGATATTGAAGATGAATTTTTTTTAAATTTTAAATTAAAAAAAATCATCTTAATTCATCATCATGTTAATTTTTCTTCAAAAGGACGTGCAAAAGTATACCATTCCTTTTTGTCAATGAGGAAAACTCATTTGCAATATATTTAATTCATACTATTTCAAATATATTGAAATTGATATACTCTTACAGTATTCATGATCACTACAAGATGCATAATACAGAATAGGCTATTTATAGATTATATCATTTATTTACAATGGCGCACAAAGAAATTAGGTTGAATATTTCTGAAGTATATTTTCTATTATGGTAGGCGTTTTTAAATATATACTGTAAAATACGTAGATTGTACTGTCATCCCATACGCCAGTACAATCCTGGATTGATACCGGAAAAAATTCCGTAAATGCTAGATAATTTCCTTTTTTTTGGGGGGGGGGGGGCAGCGAAACATTTTCTGCAATTTACGGAAATGTTTCCGTTAAAAAATGAAGATTGTACTGGTAACACGATTACCAGTCCAATCTCCCTAAAGCTCGTTTTTTCCTCACAGTGTAATTTTCCCAGCCATGAGAAAAATATTACGTTACAATATAATATATACATTTACATATTATACCTATTATACATTTTACATATTATTACAATAATATATATTACAATGGACTACAAAAACCAGTTTAAAATAACTGTAAAAAATCTCCAAAGATGTATTTGTCTATAAATAAATGCTTATCATATGCGCGCACTTAAAAAAAAAATCTAGAAATATTTTTAACTATTGTAGAAAAAAATAAAACAATTTAAATTGTGTTGTTTAGTGTCTCCTACAGGCGACGCCAGGAATGGGGAGGTTAACAATCATTTTTCTTACATGTGATCTGTATAAGTTCTATAGATCATATACAAGGTTCTACAAAAGAATTCGAGTACATTTCTGGTTACTGACGGAAATCGTTCTAGGGAGGTTACAATTGTGTTATATGTTTTCAAACACAACTAAAATTTATATACATTCATATATAAATCTATATCGAATACAGGACTGCATAAAAAATTCGGAAATTTTTTTGATTGTAGATGATAATTGCTCAAACTGGGTATTTAGATGTGTTATGCATTCGAATACCTAGATTCCATCACTTAGTCATCCTATTTCAACTTATTAAACGGTGCAGTTTAAACATTATCCTAAATGTGTTGGAAAATGATTCATAATATATGATTGACGAATTATTTTTCTCTTTTTCGTAGCTCAATGCTATAAGCCTGTTGAGGTGCTTTCCTACGGAAAGCGAAACCATTTGTTTGCCCATCTTTTTAAAAAAAGTTTTTTTTTTTTTAAGTCTTATCCTTTTTCTTTTATTGATTGTACAATGTTTATATTAAAGTTTTAATAAACAAATCTCATTTATTAAAATTTTATCGATAAATTATTAGATATTTTCTCATAAATATTTGTTTTGTTTCGATTCTGCATTCAAAACTTCTTTCCTAATTTTTTCTGAAGTTGTAAAAACAGCGTCATCAACACGATATGCTATCAAATACCTTTTTAAAGTATCCAATCTTCTAAATTTGAATGTTTCATACTTCATTTTTTGTCTCAACTTCTTCATCTGATCCATTACTAGGACGGTGGGTAAAAATTGTGTTTTTAACTGATAAAAATAACTGACAATATGAAAGAGTTTAGATCAGCAAAGTACACCTAGTTCACGTTCTAATAAATATACTATAAGCTTTTACAATACTTTTGGATAAACAACGCTTTCCGGCTAATACTCCATAACAAGATCAATATTTCGTAATAAAACAGAATTTTAACAAGTATGCAATAAAACTAAGTAATTAAAAAAGTCTGCTGCAACTACTGAAATAATACTACTACTTAATTATTAATACTTATTATTATTACTTAATTATCAATAATTAACACTTTGAAATAGTATATTATTGTTTACCCCCATCCTTTCTCAGAAAAAATGATTGTCATTTCCCCCTTTTGTTGGCATATTTTTCAAGCTTAGAATGCACACAGACAACATACCGGTTTCGTGGGAGCGTCAGTTCCAATGATAATTTTTTTAGGGTAAAACTGGTTTGACGCACATTCGTTACACTGTGTTTTATTACATAGAGGTGAACAATAAGGGCTGACATTACTGACAGTTCAGTATCCTTCAGTCATGATATCTGATATATGAGAAGCACCCCGTAAGGCATGGTGAAGTCACTGCGACGTCGTTGTGAAGTCACTTTGTGACCATCGATCGTCGACGTGAAGTCAATTTTTTAATTGCAGTGACTAAAATGTGAAGTCGTTATGGCCGTTTTAGGGCTCGTTTGTGACCACTACACAAAGTGGTCACAATGTGACAAATTTGTAAAAAATGTGTCATTTGTGACTATTTTGACATTAACATTGTGACGGAACTGTGACAAAAGTGAAGATATTTAAATTGCCAGAAACATGTTTTTGAAAGTAAATAACATGTTTTGAAGAATTTTTGTAATTTTTAAAAAATTTAAATAAAGTCACATTTTAGTCACAATGTGACTTCACTGAGTGGTGGCATTTTGGTCACAGATGTAATGTGACCAAAATGACTCACAGTGACGTCATTGTGACTATGCATGCTATGAGGGTGAATCACCAAAATATGCCATGTCAAAAAATTAATGAAACATGAATATTCATTATAAAGCTTATTTGGATGCATTATTAATTGTGAAGGATTAAACACAAGCAATGCGCAGTTATTTCACTATTTTATGCGACAAGTAATTTGTTTTTCTTTGCATTTTCATCATTTGGTTATTGCACTGTTACATAACGATGTGAAGAATTTTATTTGAGAAGAAAGAAATTTTTATTGCCAATTTAGTTATTCAAATATCTCCGGAAAATGTATTATTTATCCTTTATCAATATAAGCACTTTATGAATTTATCATAAAGTGCTTATTTAAACTGTAAAATACTTATTTAAGTCTTTTTTATTTTGTATTGAGAGTGATTTCGTATTTCTATTTATTATTTTATTTTCTTATTTACATGCAGAATATCAATGCAAAATGAAAACTTGATTGGGAAATATAACTTTATTAAATTGGATTCTAGCGTAACATTAATAAGTGTTTTGAAAATAAAATGCAATCATAATATGATATTGATACGATTCAATAATAAAACATAATATTTTTTTAATGTTTTTGTTGAAAGGAGAAAATAATAGTAATATTCTTCCAATGAAAGTTTTTGAAAAGATGAATTTTATTATGTAGCAGTTTATTGGTTTTTTATTTCTGCGCTGTTCATTCTTGCAATATGTTAGTATAAATTAAAACAACGCAATAAATGAATTTTGAATTGATAATAGTTAAGTAATAAAAATTTTGCTAAAATGACCTTTTTTCTATAACTTATTATTTTATTAGGTTCTTATTTTTTTAGCACTGTTCGTTCTTGTAATATCCCAGCAAAGAATACACCAACAGAATAAATGAAATTTGGATTGATAAAATTAATTTTCTTTCTTTTACTGTAGTTATTAAAAGTAAAATTTGTATACGTTTGAATTGTTAAACGGTTATTTATTGAAATATATTTATGAAGATTCGAAAATCTTCATAAAGATCTAGTTAATTTCAAAAACTAATAACTTATTTGCAAATAAAATCGAGTTTAAAAAAAAAGAGATTCTGATTTAAAATAGTTTAAAAATAAATAAAAAATTTTTTAACTATAAATAAACATTGATAAACAAAATAGTTTCTGGTTTTTATGCATTATTTTTGTTAAACAATGCTGTTAAAAAGTACAACTAATACCGTTTTATACAGAACTTTCGTAGTGCAACTTTGCTGTAACACAGATATTTTTCAAAAGTTAAATATGTTTTTATACTCCTTTACATGGTGTTTCAAGATTATACCTCAGAAATGGAAATGCAGGTAAAGAGGATCTAATAACCGGAGGCGGCAACATAGAAAATCACCTCTTCGAGTTCATGTATAAAAATCTAGGATCCGTTAAATCTCGAATCGCATGTTAAAATGTAATGAGTCTTGTAAATCATTCCTGGTACAAAAACTTAAAAACCCAATTTTAATGGTTGACTGATAAGTTTACCATTATGCTTTTCTGAACCCAAAACTATGAAAATGTGCAGGACTAGGAGCCGAAAAGTTAGGTTTTTAGATGTTTTTCAACAAGATATGACTTGGGAGACCGATTGCATTTTAATATAGGAATCGAGATTTAACTAATCCTATTTTTTTTCATGTTTTCCAATTTTTATACAGTTTTTGTGGAAATGAAGGATGAAGGATGCATGCACAACATGGCAACATGAAGGATGCTATTGAATTCTATGGATAAAATCTTTTCGCTGCATTGAATTCATTCATGAACTAGATGAGATGATTGTGTGTGCTGCCGACTACCGGACTTTAATAAGTAGATTTCGTACAGGAAATGGAGGTTAAAATGCAACGATGAGGCAATAGAGGGCGCTGATGACTGTCGTCGGTGAAAGCACTTTGTTCATTTTTATCATCATTCTCCGCATGGATTTCAAACAATCTAAATTGTTACAACAATGCGAAGCTCGCCAACATGCATGTATGAAGCTGCGAAAAGAAATGTCTCTCACTCAACGTACACCAAACAGCTGTCGAACTTGCCGCAGGATTATCCTCTAATGTGCGTACTATCGCTTTTTCTACTGCTGGACTTCAACGACTTCTTCCAGTGCCCGTTTTAGGTCTCGACCACAGTCTTTTCATATAAGTAGACTCCACATTCAATTGTTCTCTCGACAAGGTTTCGAATCCAACATCTTTTACGACAAGATGCCGTTTTTTGGCGGTGATCACTTTGTTGGCAACTTTCAGATTTCACAAAGAGAAAAGCAGCGCGGTCAACTCAAGACAACAAATATAATAATGTGAGTTTCGGCGGGAGAAAAATCGGTTTAGCATGCTAAATCTGCCCTCCGTCACGTGATGGAAGGCAAAGATCCCGGTGTAAGAAAAGGTTGCCGATGTGGAGTTTAGTTATGAGAAGTCTGTGGTCTCGACGTATTAAAAGATCCATTCGGGCACAACTCCCAATGAAAATTCTCAAATGTTTGGTGGTCCGGAAGATTCCTAACCAGAAATCGTTCCTTGTACAACAATTAAGCTGCCACCCCGTAAATGTAATACATATAGGCAACTTCCGCATTGGTGCAACAACACATATTGCTCGAAATCCCTCCGGAGAATGACGATACAATGTAGTGAAGAGATTTTATCCATTGAACTCAACAGCGTCCTTCGTGGTCTCAATGCTTCATTTTCGCAAAAATTGGAAAAGATGAAAAAAAAAATGCGAATCGATCAGCGACAATTATTATTATTATTATTATTTTTTTTTTTGAAATAGTAAATATTAATATCTTACAAAAACAAAGATATTACTAACAAATAAGTAACTGTATTTTTTGTTTCTATTTTAACTTTTCACAGGGAAGCAAATGTGATAGTTTTAAAATGTAGATAAATCATAAAACTTAAAAAACAATTAGAAAACACGAAAATCAGCATTGAATCTCACTTTAGAAAAAAGATATTTTAAAATTTATAAATGTAATATTTTAATATAAAGAAATTATGTGATTAATAGTACAGTTAAATCAAACCTTTAAAACTACCAATTATTAATTTAAAAATATCAAAGTATCTTAATGTCCTATAAACATTAAAAGTAATTAATTTCATTTATCGAGGAATATGTATTTAGTGAACATTTTGAAGTATCATAATTCTTAAAGTTATTTTGTTTACATCTGATCGAGAAATTAATCTTCTTAGAGGCAAAAAGAAATAAAAGGATATTATTTATTATGCTGTCCAATCAAGGTATCACCTTTCCATTTTTAACTCAAAAGTTACCTGAACTAAAGCAACATAAAAAATTAATGGGGTTACTTAGTTTCTTAAATAATTATACTTAATTACCGCTTTATAATGTATTTTTTACTGAAAAAAAATACTTGTATTCTAACAGCGACATTGTAATGCGATGAGGGAATTTCAGAAGAGCTATTTTGAGATTATTGGCCAAACAACAAAAATATTTTTGTATGATAAAATCTTTTAATATTTTATTTATTTATTTACAAGTATAAAGGTAGCATGAAAGCTCAAATAGCTTTTTTTGATCATAATAACAAAATTCTTGAACGAAACTTCATTTTATATCTTAAGTTTAAAAAAGAAAGAATGAAAAATTCGCAATTCAAAAAACAATATTTTATGTTACCAACTACTACATTTTTTAATTTAAAACAGCTACACAGGAAATCACCATCTTCTCTCCCAAAAGAATTCAAATGGGATAAATTTTATACTAATATTTAGCCTTTTTGAATATAAATTGGAACACAAAATATTATTTTAATGTAACATGAAATTTCAAATAGTTTCTGTTGATCATAACATCAAAATTCTTGAAGGGTACTTCATTTCATATCTTTAGTTCTGAAAAACAAGAATAAATTTTACAATTTAAGAAAATGATATTTTATGTAAACAACTACTATGATTTTTAAATTGAAACAGCTACACAGCAATCCCCGCCTCCTCCACCGAAAGAATTCAAATGTGGTATATTATATAGTAAATATTTAGGGTCCTTAAAACTTGAAAACTTTCAATAGCTGAAGCTACATTTCTGAAACTTTGAAGTTGCTTTTCTGGAAATGACATTTTACGACCGCGAAACATAACATGCGAAATCGCTGAAAAACCTCTAAATATTTTTTCAGCAAATTTTAAAAATATGTTTTTTGGAAATTCGTATAAACTCAAACTAAAAGTTTATTTTTATTATTTTAAAAATATGATTTTGGTTGATTTTATACCGTTGAGACTTTCAAAATTATACGTTATATAATTAAGGATGTAGAAATGCTTTAAATATAAATTTATCTAAGTTCAGAGTAATGACTAAGAATATGAAATAAAATTGGACCACAATTTCCGTTTTTGTTTCAAAATGCGTGAAGCTGACATGATAATTTCCTGCTCATCAAATGTGTGATACTTTGGAGTCGCTTATAATAGGCCAGTCAAATTGTCAGAAAAAAGGGCCGATAGATGCAAAAATTCTGCTAGAAGATTTTATGTTTTTAAACTGTTTATGGGGATGCTAGGAACAAGAATTAATGGTTTTCCAACGAAATATCTCGAGGCTAAACTTTGTAGAGTCAAAAAACCACAAAATTTTCGGACTTTTTTTCGATTTTTGCTTATAACTCAAAAATGATAAAATTTTTGCGTACCATACTCAGTTACAAAAAGAAAGAACATTAAATTTTCTACAAATTTCATATTAAAACTGTTTTTCTAAAGTCAATATTAAGTGCACTACAGCTTTCTGAAAGTGACTCTTTTTTTTCTAACTTTGTGGAAATTTTCAAAAACGAAAATTTGACACAATTTTTCATTATTTTATACTCTTTAATGTAACTTATTTAAATTGCAGGTATTTGCATGATAACAATCATAATGAATTACAATGGTAACATTGTAAAAAAAAATTAAGAACATTATAACTTTTTTGTATTTAAAGCTTTAATAAAGAACCTAAATATTAGCTATTTAACTGAATGTAAGTAAAAAAATGTTTTCGGTATTTTGCCTGTAACTCGAAAATTTTAAACTTTTTGCGTAACATACTTAGTTACAAAAAAAAGAACATTAAATTCTCTGTAATTTTGTTATAAAAACGTTTTTCTAAACTCATTACTAAGCGCGCTATGGTTTTTTGAAAATGTCACTTTTTCTTAACTTTACAGAAAGTGGCCTATTTTTCGCCTCCCATTCCAAAAAAACTTTTCATCACTAACAATGAAAATTAAATAGACCTGTTAATTGATGAAAAATGAAACTTTTAAGAAAGCCAGACAGAAGATGCACAAATTCTAGAAACCCTATAAGAAAACAATTACAAAGGAAGGGCCGGGGATAAAAAAAAAAAAAAAAACAGAATGCAGGAAGATTGTGGTTAGTGACGTTCACTAGCCGCTTTCGTTCAGATACAAGTGTTCTTTTTAAAATACATACTCTTCTAATATACTGCTATTAAGTTTATTGTATCTCTTCTCGTGCAGTAATGAAAAATGAGTGAGCTCTACCCAAAATTGTGTTTCATTTGCCAAACAGCTTCAAATAGCGATACTCGCGTTGTGAGCCAGAAAGGACTTGCCAAGCTTTTTGAACCTATGTTCAAAAAGCTTGGCAAGTCCTTCATCCTTGGCAAGTAATATTCATCAGTTTTTTGAAAAGTAGCAAGGAACTTAGAATACAGGATGATTGCCGAAAAACATATGCGAATGAGAGAATGATAGCAGCATACGTTCGTCGGGATGAAGATTCTACACAGACTATAGTTTGTTCCTCAGATCAAGCACTTCTTTCAAGCTTCAAGATAATTGCTTCTTATGTGACGAAGGTAATCACAGTGACTTCAACGAAAAACAATAGAAAAAGTCATACGCAAAGAGAAATTTGATTCACAAAGTAATGAAATTAGAAGCGAAAATTACATTTTTAAAAGTTGCTGAAAAACGTGGAAATGTAGGGTCCCATAAGTAATGTCGCGTAAAACTAGACCAATCTGTAACAAGCAGAGAGAAAAGAAGGCGTCGACCCGCATCATCCGTTGACGAAGCCAATGACAGAAAAAAGAGTCGCTTTATTTCATTGCTTAAAACAAATTAAAAATTTCAAAATAACAGAATTCAAGTTGAGCAGGCAGAGGAAGAAGCTGATGTCATGATAGTTACCTCAGCCATTTCAAGAGCCGAATCTTTTGAAAGTGTTTAATTGTCGGAGAAGACATTGACCTTTTCGTGATAATGACGAGCTTAGGGTATCAGCACAAAAATCTATTTTTCTAAAAGCCAGGAAGAAGTAACATTGAAATTAAGTGGTTTTCAACCATGTCGTTTCAAATACAGTTACAACAATTGTCTTTTCACTCATGCAATCTGCGGATGCGATGCAACATCTGCTCTTTTTAGGCAAAGAAAATCAAAGTTTTGTAACACTTTGAAAAAACATGATCAGCTTAGAGAAATAGCCTGCGTATTCAATAAAATAGACAAACCCATCAAGAAATCATCAAGGTTAGAAAAAAGTTCCATATCGCACTATACAGTGGATGCATAGCTACCACACAGATTTTGAACACCTTAAGGTTCCAATTATTTGCTAAATCTGCCACAAGAAAAGCAAAGTTCATTTTGCAAGACTACCACCAACACAAGAGGCTGCGGAGAATCATTTTCTCCGATGTTATCATCAGGTACAAGCTAGGCTAGAAAACAATATCCCTCTTGATGGATGTGGGTGGGCTCACAGGTTCTCTTTCAGCCAGTTCAAATGCGCCAAGACCCGGCACTTGAATCCTTGCTCTATGTTGTGTCATGTAGCTGTAGAAAAAGATGCAGCAAAGCATGTTCTTTTCATAGATTAAGACTCAAATGCTCGGCAATTTGTAAAAAAAAATGTAATGGGATCAACTACGAAAATATCGATAACATTATTTATCAAGAAGGAGGGGATGTAAAGATGTCACTGTAGGTATTTTTTACTTACATTCAGTTAAATACCTAATATTAACGTTCTCCACTAAAGCTCTAAATACAAAAAAGTTATAATGTTCTTAATTTTTTTTACAAATGTTACCGTTGTAATTCATCATGATTGTTATCATGCAAATACCGGTAATTTAAATAAGTTACATTAAAGAGGATAAAATAATGAAAAATTGTGTCGAGTTTTCGTTTTTGCTATTTTTTCACAAAGTTAGAAAAAAGAGTCACTTTCAGAAAGCTGTAGCTCGCTTAATAATGGCTTTAGAAAAAAAGTTTTAATATAAAATTTGTAGAGAATTTAATGTTTTTTCTTTTTGTAACTGAGTATGGTACGGAAAACTTTTATAATTCTTGAGTTATAGGCAAAAAACTGAAAAAAGTAAGAAAATTTTGCGTTTTTTTGGCTCCACAAATTTTAGCCTCGAGATATTTTGTTGGAAAACCATTAATTCTTGTTATTAGCATCCCCATAAACAGTTTAAAAACATAAAATCTTCTAGCAGAATTTTTGCATCTATTTATGACAATTTGACTGGCCTATAAATACTAATTCTGAATTTTGTCAATTTTTAAAGGTATAAAATGAAAGAACATACCCGTATCTTTCATCTCTCACAAAAAGTCTTAAAAATCATATACGTTTTAAGAAAATAAATTTTGAAAATGGTCTGTTTTTTTTTTCATTTTTAGGTGCGTTCGTAATTATACAGGGTATACCCCCACCAGTAAAATTGTACTGTAAAATTTGCATTTTTTAATTGGAGCATTTTGTCTATTTAATGAGGGATAAATTTCTCTTTTTAAAAACCAGTGACAAAACATTAAATATTTCGTAAAGAGCTGCCGTCACGAAGAGGTTAAGCACTGCAAGTTTCAACTGTAACTGAAGATTGAGTGAGATGTAAAGATATACATTTCCATGGGAGACTTTTCTAGGGAAAATACTAGTATAAATTACATTTCATAAGCGATTATCGGAGCTCACATTGAATGAAATTTATCTACCAATTTTCTAATCAGATCGGTTTTTAATTTATTAACTGATTAAAATGTAGAATTCTACTTCCAATGTGCTCATTTGGTTTGGTGCAGAAAAAGCAACGGCATCCCCTCCGTGTACATTTAAAATATTAAAATCTCTTTCTGACTCAGTCGTTTGTAAAAGATAAATTTTAGTCCTTTTATATTTCACTATACAGGATGTCCACTCTCAATGGTGACCAATGGCTAATTTCTAAACCTTTAGTGATAGATATATAGTTAAAATTGAAAAAAAATGCTTTTATAAATGTAAAGAATTGTTTCTAAGCGATTTTGGACAAAAAAAATTTATTTAAAAAAAAACGAAAATTTAATTTTTATACCATCCTCTGGACCTATATGTGATATTTAGTAAATTTTTCCCACTACTCTAATAAGTAAGACAAAAAAAAAGTTCCATTCCTCTCCGATTAAAACTGACCGAGAAAGAGCTGTTTAAAGTTGAAGAATCTTTTTTGCTGCAAAATAGGGGTCAGTCACAAATTTACTGGAAATAAAAATAAACGTCAGCTATAAAATTTAACATTAAACATTGAGAGTAAAATAATTTTTACAATAGTGTTTTTAAATATATGTTGATGTTTACATATTAAAGAAAAATGTACAACTTTTACTAGAAAAAAAACAGAAATTTTGTTAAATTTTATTATGAAAAGTAACAGTCACAATTCGTTACAAAATTATACACATTTAAAATTCTATTAGAATACTTAACATAATGGAATTTGGTGTAATCCTATAAAATAAATAAATGGTACGCACCTAAAGTAATATTAATATTACATTGTTATTGGATATAAATAAGTATGCGAATTTAACCTCGATCGGATATTTGGAAGTGAATTAATAAAAGCTTGTCGAATTTACACACCTTTTAAGAATAACATCATGGAAAGAAGCAGTTTCATTTCCTTACAAAATAAAACATATGTAAGAATACAATTGTGGATGTGAATTTCAAAACCCGCCTTATCGCATTCGTTTTTTCTATCAGTGTATCCAATCTGCACTAATGTAACTCTACAATATCCAAATTTATAATAAAAACCAATCGATGCATTTAAAGGTATTTCGCGATTTCCCAAAATTTAATTTTCTCGATAAAGAGATTCTTGAAATTCACGTCTTCAATTATTTTAACCAATCTAGAAGTTAATTAATTAAAATTAACACTGCCGTAAAACTTTACGGTGGAAACACCTTCAGTTAAATCGCTTTAAAAATATTTCTTATCAATCTTATCTTTATAAATATTTCTTTTTAAAAATATTCCCCACTTAAAACATTTTTGAAATTGGAACTACACTACATGGCCATTGATGAACGTCCACTTGCGATTTCAGATATTTTGTTGAATATCTAGAAAAATATATGAGGAATTATCCTGAAACTCTCAATTTATAAATATAATAGTACAAACCTTACATTTCCGTGAAGATTTTTTCCCGAAATCCTATATGGGACCGTCAACAAATTAAAAAGATAATGAATATATTTTGGATAACCCTGTCAGGCTCTGAGAAAACATCTGCTACAGGATTGGAATTTATGTTATTTCTTTATCTTAATATTTTACGTATTGTACTGGCTGTGTACTGGAATTTTCAAGGTGACATTCTTTCTTTGTAAAGTCAGAATTGACAGGTGATCATGTGCAGGTGGTGAGGTGAGAGAAAGAGGAGATTGCTGAGAGGCGTGTTCATCCGTCAGAGATGTATGTGAATGATGAGCAAACAAGGAACATGCCACGAATCAAGAAAGCAATGTGGAAAGCGTCCAATGGAGAAGCTCCACAGGGGGGTGTACATTGGGGAAAAGCAGTGATTTGAGAAGGGCAAATCTTGTCTGAGACTTTGGCAGTTCATATCTGGGCTCGTACCTAGAGAGCAGTGTAAGACAGAGGTCCTTGCAGAGAGTGCTCTGTGTCGGAGACCGTAGGCCGAGTATCCATGTGTTGGGAGATTCGAAATTGATCTCCGTTAAAGTGAATCTAACGTGCATTGAGTGTGAGGGAGAAGGTGTAATTTGAACTGTACACAGCCAACCGTTTGCTGTATTTAATTTAATGTTGAACCGGATCATTTATATCCGAGTTGTAATTGTATATAATTGTAAATAGTGTATTTCTTGTGTACATATAGTATAAGTAAACTGTTAGTTCAGTTAATTGACAGCGTCGGCGTTCATTTACACAATCCTCACAGTGGGTGACCGATATCACCTAATAATATCGGTGGTGGCAGCTATAACTACTACGGACATTCTTCAAAGTTGTGTGGGCTAAGAGGAACGTCCGACAAACCCTGTCAAAGCTAATGTAGCAAAAGCGCTCAAACTGTAGATTATGATTAAGTGGCTTATTTTAATAAACTGTGTTAATTTTTATGTCGATAGGATATATACTCGTAGAAAAATTAAGGTTTCTATAAAAACAGTCCCAAATCTTTCCAAGATTTTTGCTTATGATTTGCACAGTTTTTAATGTAAAATAATATTCTTTTCTGAAAACATGACAAACAATATTGCGCACAATATTCTGTAATCAGAATTAAAAAATAATGAAAATCGTATGAAAAATGAGTAGGTTTACTAAATAATTTTTCACTGTGCATGAGTTAACGATATCAATTCATTCAACGATATCAATTCACGTTCATTTGCATATTATGTTAGTTAAATGTATAGAGCAATTTTTGTAAAAGTCTCAAAATCATAGCTTGAAATTTCTAAAAATAATCGTCAATAGAATAAGCACAAAATCCGTTGTTCCTAAAATGAAGTAAAAAAAAAGAGGGTTTTATCCAAATGTAGTTGTACGTCCCATATTGTGTATTCTATATTTACACTAATCAATGAATATATGGATACAACCCCTCTTGTTTTTGCTTCATTTTGGGAATAACGGATTTTCAACTTATTCTATTGACGATTATTTTCAGAATTTTCAAGCTATGGACTTTTACAAAAGTTGCTCTATTCATTTAGCTAACATAATATGCAAATGAAATTTTGATATCGTTGACGCATGCGCAGTGAAAAATCATTACTAAACCTACTCATTTTTCATACGATTTTCATTATTTTTAATTCTGATTACAGAATATTGTGTGCAATTTCTTTGTCATATTTTCAGAAAATAATAGCATTTTACTTTAAGAACTCTGCTTATTATGAGCAAAATCTTGGAAAAATTTGAAACTGTTTTTATAAGAACCTTAATTTCTCTACGAGTATACATAATATCGACATAAAAATGAACTAAGTTTATTACAATAAGCCACTCAATCATAATCTACAGTTTGCGCGCTTTTGCTACATCAGGTTTGACAGGGTTATCCAAAATATATTCAGTCTTTTTTAATTTGTTGACGGTCCCCTATGGATTTCGGGAAAAAATCTTCACGGAAATGTATGACTTGTACTATTATATGTATACACTTAGAGTTTCAGGATAATTCGTCATATATTTTTCTAGATATTTAACAAAAGATCTAAAACCGCAAATGTATGTTCATCAATGGCCTTGTAGTGTATATGTCTGTGACAAATGGTTTATGAAGTAGTCATTGGACCGTTCTGGAAATGGACGCCCTTTATAATACTTTAAGTAATTAGTGTACGTTCCCTTAAAGCTCAGTCCAACTCATGCGTTTTCGGTTACAGAAAAATGGTTTAAGTCATAAATTTAAAGTTTTATAACTCGGTCAATTTTAATGTTAGATGAATTACACATGTTTTCTTTTACTTGTTAGAGTAGTAGGGAAAATTTACTAAATATCACTTATAGGACCGGCGCACCGTATATAACTTAATTTTCATAATTTTTAAATATTTTTTGACCTAAATCATTTAAAAGAAACAATTCTTTACCTTTTCAAAAGTATTTTTGCAACTGGAACATATGTCTATGACTAACGGTTTAGAAATTAGCCATTGGCCACCGTTGAGAGTGGACACCCTGTATAAGTACATTGCACCTATAGTCGCCGTTCAGTCATTCCGTCTGTCTGTTCGCATACAACAATTCAAAAACAACCCAACTAAATCGATTGAAATGTAAAATATATAACATAATTTTGTCTAGTCATTTGAATTTTATGAAAATCGGATGTATAGATTAATTACGGGGATAATCAAAATATACCATTACATTACAGCCAATGGGAAAAAATAGCTACAAGTGCATTTTAATGATGTTACACACTTTCGAACATAAAAAATTGATATGTATCTAAGAAATATATACTAAAATATAGCACATTCAGTACAATCTATGGTGAAAAAAATATGTGTTATAAGTTTTGTCTATATCTTAAAAAAATGGCTGAGCTATAGTACTTTGAATTTCTAGTGTGGCTGAAAAGTTGAAACGGTCTGATTTTTGTCGCGTGCTAACATGCGTATTTACGAACCGATATGGATGTAACTTGGTGTGTATATAGGATATACCGATATCTGAACAGAATTCGTTGGCCAGTTTCATCTGCCACCTTCTTTCATAATGGCGGCCATTTAATAAAAAAAATTAAATTTAAAATTAAGTTTAAAAAATTTAGAAATCGAAAAATATTTTTCTTATATGTGTTTGATCTTGATACAAAGATTTGAGAATATTTTTTTGTTTTGTCTGCATCTTAAAAAATGGCTGAGCTATAGCACTTTGAATTTCTAGTCTGACTGACATTTCGATGGTCTGATTTTTATCATGTGATGTCATCAGGCGTATTTATGAATCAATTTGGAAGTAAGTTGGTGTGTACATAGCATATATCAATGTCTGAACCGAGTTCGTTAACCATTTTCATCCGCCATATTGTTCCAAAATCGCGGCCATTTAAATTTTTTTAGAAGATTTTTGAAATGAAAATTAGGTGTACAAAAATTAGAAGTTAAAGAGGATATTTCATTTATGTTCTTTACCTTGTTACAAAGATTTCAGAGCATTTTTTTGTTTTGTGTATATCTTAAAAAAGGGCTGAGTTATAGTACTTTGAGTTTCTAGTTTTGCGGACATTTTGAAATGATCTATTAATTTTTGTCACGTGATAATACGCGCATTAATGAACCTATTTGGAGGTAACTTGGTTTGCACCTAGTGCATAGAGTTATCTCGACCTAGTTCGTTGGCCATTTTCACCCGCTACCTTGATTTAAAATGGAGGTCATTTCAGTTTTTAAAATTTAAATTTAAACTTAGGTATAACAAAATTTGAAATTGAAGAAGATTTTTTTTCTTGTGTGTTTGACCTTAATACATAGAATTCGGAGCATTTTTTGTTTTGTCTATATCCTAAACAATGACTGAATTGTATCATTTTCAATTTCTAGTGTGGCTGAGATTTTGAAATGATCTGATTTTTTGTCACGCTATAATAAGCACATTTATGAACCGATTTGGATGTAACTTGGTGTGTACATAGTACAAACCAATGTCTAAACCAAGTTTCTTTGTCTATTTTATCGGCCATATTTTTTCAAAATGACGACCACCTAAAATTGTCAAAAAACTTTTAAATTTATAAAAATGTACAAAAAAAAAAAAAAAAAAAAATTAAATGAAATTTCAGCTTTACAATCTTTGGAACTGCAAATTTAAACTTCTAAACATCGCACATTTAAAATTTTTACAGCATTGCGTATAGAAAAACATGCACGTTTAAATGAAATTTGTTTGAAATCTTTATCTCAATTTGTTTTCAAATTATTATTTTTTAAAGATTTTTTTATTTTTTTGTCATTGTAGAAACAAAATTATTGCATTTTTGGGCATTAAACATGGACCAATCAGAAAACGAATAAAGTAAAAAACAGAAGTATTCATTTTTAGACACTAAACATGGACCAATAAAATAAAATAGGTTGCGGAATGTAACCAACTAAAAGGTTCAGTTATACTTTAGATTTCCCAGTTCTCTACCGAGGACAACAATTATTTTCCAAATCGTTGACAATAAAAATAGATAAAAAGGTTTTTTTGGAAGCTGTTGATCTTAATATACAAGGATTTCTGAGCATTTTTAATTTGTTATTATTTTAAAAATGGCATACATATAACAGTTTGTGACATTTTGTAAAATCTATTCACCTGCGAAAGCACTCGCACATATCAACCGATTTCGATGTGAGTGATTATGTGCATAGGACTTACAAAAATCTCGATCAAGCTCATGGTTAAGTTCACCCATTATGTTGTTTAAAACTGGCAGATACATCATTATATCGCAAAAATTTAGCAATGAGATGCAAATCGCTTTAAATAAAACCAGCTTGCATAAAATTGATTAATTTATGAAAATTCCCAATCATACTTGATTTAAAAGAAAAAAGTCAGGTATATGAAAGCTACCTCTTCCTTCCGGTATGGCCGGAAGGACTTTTTTCCCGAATGCCCGAATCTGTAGAAAAATACAGGATGTGTTCAAAAGTTTGAAGAATGATTGTTGGCTGAGTAGGGAGGGGGGGGGGGCTTACATTCCTGTTCCACCGACAGGATGGCAGTGTTAGTTGTCGACTAACGCATCGTAAGCGCATCAGTTGTCCCCGAGATGTTGGAGTGAGCAGACCGCTAATAGACTGAGTGCGTATCGTTGAGCCCTGATAGAAACTAGTTGTCACTTGCAAAACGATCCTTTTTTTTTTTTTTTTTTTTTTGATAAAATGGTTATAGAGTTCATCAGTGGTGACGTCACAACTCCAAAAATTGGGTCAAAACAAACCACAGAGTTCGGAAAAGATAGAGATGAAACGTGTTGTTTTATCGTGAAGCTAAAAATTCAACCATGAAATTGATTTAAACAAGTTACATTTCGGCCCAAACACTTGCGTATCGCTTTTAAAATTTCACCCAGTTCAATGAATTCAGCTTTTGAACGATATCTGATTTCATATTGAAAGCATTTGTGATGGTATATTGTGCATCTCTAACACACTCTAAACTCTCTCGGCTTGTATTGATTCAGTTACCATGGAAATGCGGGGTTGAGTTGTCTGTGACGTCACACTGTGATCACACCTGGCTTTACCAGTATGATTCTGAAACGAAATATCAAAGTGCGAAGTTGCACAACACCCTTGGGTTGTTCACAACTACAATCTATCCTCTCAGATGTTGCTCGCAGCAGCTGAAATCGTGGCTAATACGCGAATTCTTAATACGCGGATTAGCCACGTAGTATTTAATTTAATACGCGAATTCTTAATACGCGGATTAGCCACGTAGTATTTAATTTAATACGCGAATTCTTAGACAAATAGGGAAATTTTTGTTCCCTATTTTCTAATGTTGCCAATTGAACGGGTTTTTTGTATCCAGATACAGGTGGGTATCAAAATAATGGAAACACCCTAGATTTTGAAGGAATTCTTTATTAATAAGGCGTAGGACTGCCTTTGGCATGTAATACAGCTTGGATTCGCCTGGGAATCGAATCATACAAATTCTGAATAGTGTTTAGAGGAATATTGTAGCATTCTTCATGGAGATATTGTGAAAGTTCCGTGAGAGATGCCGGTGGAGGATATCGATTCCGGATTGAAAGCTCTAAAATAGACCACAACGGTTCGATTATGTTGAGGTCTGGGGACTGTGCGGGCCAAGATAGATGTTCCACCTCATCTTCATGTTCATCAAACCATGACTGGATAACTCTGGCTGCATGAATAGGGGCATTATCATCTTGGAAAATTCCATCTCCTGCAGGAAACAAAATTTGCATCATGGGATGGACCTGGTCAGCTAAAACTTCTCTATATTTCTCCCCAGTGATCCTTCCTTTCAGGGTTACGATTGAACCAGCAGAAAACCATGACACGGCTACCCATACCATCACCGATCCACCTCCATGCTTGACAGTTGGACGGAGGCAATCGGATCATACGCTTGTGCAGGTGTTTTCCAGACATGTATCCGCCCTGTTGTGGGAAAAATGTGAAAGATGATTCGTCTGACCATATAACAGTCTTCCACTAATCAATCGACCAGGTTTTGTGGTTGTGGCACCACTCTGCAGGACGTTTGGCTTTAGCATCTGTGACAAGTGGCTTGGGAATTACTGTTCTGCCATAAATGTTCTCTTTACGAAGGTATCTCAGAACTGTAATTGTTGACACTGGAGAATCCAGATGCTGATTGAGCTCTGCGGTCACTTTGGCTGCAGTTGTTTTCTTTTTAGACATTACAATCCGCTTCAATACCCGTCGGTCTCTTTCACTCAGCTTCTCCTTCCGTCCACTATTTTGCTTTGCTGAGCTTGTCTTTCCGCGCTGTGTGTATGCTGTCATGACTTTAGACACTGTACCTCTAGAAACGCCTATAAGCTGGGATGTTTCGGCCACCGTTGCTCCAGCTAATCGGGCTACTACAATTTGGCCTCTTTGAAAATCTGTGAGGCCTGACATTTTACGCTTCTGACAAAAAAAAAAAAAAAAAAAAAATCAAAACGTAGACAACTCTTCTAGAGCTCTCTCATACTACCTAATACATGTACTTTTTATATTAAAAAAAATCTGGTAGCTAAGATTATATTTTAATGCTTACGAAGGGAATTCTTAAATGTATCTTTCATTCACAAGTGTTTCCATTATTTTTATAACCACCTGTATGTACCCACAGTTTCAAAATATTACCCTTTGATTTAAGATTTCTATGATGACGTACATTATTATTCTAGTAGTAGAACATTTGTAGAAGTTGCATCATTAATATTTTTTTTTTGTATTCATATATGTACACGAAATTTCAAAATATTAATATTAGTTTTTGACTAAAGATTTCCAGTGTTGTTAGTAAAGTGACATTCAAATTGAATTACCTCAACACAATTTCAAAAAATTGATAGTTGCTTTTTAATAAAGATTTTGGCGACGATGTAGATTATTATTCTAATTGTAGAACAACAAACTATGAAAAAGGAAAAATATTAAACAGTAAGACTTTAAATATAAGGTTTTAGGATGTAAGCCAAAACGCGATAAAGTTTCGTTCGTTTCAGACATTCTTTGCCCAAATGAATAGAATGGCCTATTGGGATTGCTTCAAAATTTTTTTTCTTTCTGAATGATCATGTACTTCAAGCTCCTCTTTGAACTATCGAAGAAAAGTCGCCAATCAGTTGTGGTAAAGGATGAATGGTACTACTTGTTTATCCCGTCGACCGTTTTCGCCAAATTATAAAAATCGCCAAACTGAGAGCCAAGTTATACATGTTGACATAATTTTTAGTTTAAATAACGAAAAAACAAATAAATTAGTAAAACATAAATAAAAATGCAAATAAAAAGTGAAATTAAAAATCATTTCATGACGTTTTAAACATGTGTTACCGTATTTAATGTCATTGAATGTGAAATTCCCAATCATGGATTATAAGCATTTAATTTGCTAATTTGGCTATAAGTTTTTGGTCGACGGGATAACCAAGTAGTACCGGATGAAATTTAAAACATCTCCATTAAACCTCTTAGGCAATATGCAATGGAAATAAGCAAATACACTGTAATTTCCGGAGTATATTTAAGAAATTCCCTTTCTCTTGATCTAAAGTGGGATACCTTAGCTCCCTTTTTGAAGCACATTTATCTCGTGCAGTGTTGATGCTATGATTTCTGAAACTTTTTTATACCTATAACTCACGCCCGATTCAGCGTAGAGTGGTCAGAATAACATAAGCATCAGAGAAAATCTTGACGCGATAGAAGAAAAATAATTGCAGTTTTGAAATCAGCTCGGTTTGTTTGATTTAAAAAAAGCGAAAAATCGATGGCAATAGTAAGTGTATCAAAACTTGTTCTCCAATGTTTTTGATTCTCACTCAGACTGATGATTCTTATTAGCTGTTAGCAGTGGCTAGAAAACTTCGCTTCTTCAATCCCATGTATCAGTATCTTCTTTTTCTGACTACAACGAGTTCAACTCTGCTTGTAATGCAAATTGCCATGCATTTGTGGTAAAGGATGAAATTCACAGTTCCTCCATTAAAACTTGTAAGAAAAATTTTATGGCAATAAACAATTTCACTATAATTTCGGAAGTGTATATTTTGTATTCATATATGTACACGAAATTTCAAAATATCAGTATTAGCTTTTGGCTACAGATTACCTTTGTTGCCAGTAAGGCGATTTTCAAATTCAGATATTTCTACACAATTTCAAAAAAACTAATATTTGCTTTTGATTAAAGATTTTGGCGCCGATGTATATTAGAATTCTAATATTAGAATAGGAAACTATGAAAACGGAAAAAAATTAAACAGAAAAATCCTAATGTACGGTTTTAGGTTATAAGCCAAAGCAGAATATACGTTGGGTTAATCTCCACTGTTAATTGTGTGTACTTCATCCGTATCCAGTGGTTACATCCTAAAACGTTAGGTTTAGGCACGTAGTTCCATTTACATATTATTCTTTTAAATGAGGTAAAGAAATATTTTAAAAGCTATTTAGCCGATAAAAACATTTCTTAAAATTTACGAAATTTTATTTTTTATACGGCGTTAGTCTAGTTGTAAATAGTAAAAATATCCTACTACACTAAGAAGACGGAAAAAGTCTGATTTTTTTTACTACTATAACTGTTCAAATAAGTTGAAGTTCTCTTAAAGTTGAAGCTACTTTTTTTTCAGCAAAATAAGGGCCATTCACAAATTTACTAAATATATTCGTAAACATTCACAAATTTTTAGAAATAGACAAATTTTAATAATAAAAAACAATTGATAATATAATTAACATTTCAAAATAAATTTTAAATCTATTTTCATTCAGACACATTAATGAAAAAAATACAATAAGTTAAAAAAAAAAAACAGAATTTTTGGTAAATGAAACTTTGAAAAGTGAACAATTTCATTGCTTCAGAAGAGTATACATATTTTAAAAGCTATTAGGTTATCTAATCTAAAGCTTAATTAATATAAATAAAATTTAGACTAAAATTTGCTAAAAGGGATTCATTTCAACTGCAATGCAGAAATACACAGAGGAACTAAGTACTTCTATTGCTTTTATATTTTAAGCAATTTATGTATGATCCCTGGAAGCATGCCCCAACTCATCAGTGATTGAATGCATAAAACTGCTAAACCATAAAATTCACAGTTTCTCAATTGAATTAGTTTCAATGTTAGTTGAATCGGACATTTTTTTAAAAATTTTATTTGTTTGTGCAATAGAAAATTTTTATTAAATGTCACGTCTGAGAACTGTATAAAAATTTAAATTTCGCAATTTTTAAAGAAATGTTTTTATTTTTCTAAATGAATTTAAAAATATTTTTTTATTTGATTTAAAACATTCCTATTTTAAAAAATGTTCTTATTTATATGACCTTTAACCTATAACTATTATTTTTCTTCTCATTCTTTTCGATAAATATTTTTTTCAATTTTATGGTTTTATTATATATATATATATATATATATATATATATATATATATATATATATATATATATATATATATATATATATGTATGTATATATATATGACTCTACGGCTCTTTCAACTGCATTACCCTGTTGGCTAAATCGCCCATCCCAATGCCCTGGAATTTCTTGAAATTCCAGACATTTTTGGTGAAATCCTATTCAGTATGACAATTCGATTAATGACCTTAGATAGAAGCTAAAATGAAGCAAGACGACTTTAGTAGGAGCTTCGAAAATACATGCATTAGTTCATTGGTTCAAGGGTTTAGAAATTAGCTTTGGAACCGATGATAAAGAACATCCTATATGGGTCATTCTCTGATAAAGGGAAATTTTATGTCCTTGGCTGAAAAATGTGAATTAATCAAGTCAGCTATGAATGTTTGAATTTTTGTGAACATTTCTGTTTGAATACTACATTGTGCACTAGTTTAAATATGAAAATTAAAATAATTTCAATATCTAAAAAAGTTGTAAAGTTGTAAATGTCATTATCATGGCTTGTCCCAAAATTCACATTTTTGAATTCAAACCCTTATTGTTAAGATTTTGAAAGATTTAGAACAAATGTAATGATTATATGGGTATATTTGATGTTTCTACTTTTTATACATTTAACACTTTACACAAAACAGAACACCTTTTTATTGATTATACTTATTTAAAGTTTGTCCCTAGCATTAACTGTCATTACCATGCTCCACAGTAATGCTTCATTTAATTTTCCCCTATATGTTCTCTTTATATGGAAATTCTCTTAGATTGTATAGTTCCACATCTTCTTACGAGCTGTAGCATCTATTTTTAATTAATTATGCAAGAACTACTGCAATTTATGGATTTTGTTCCAAAATTACAGTCTGTGTACTTAACATGCGTCATACCAAGCTCCTTATTGTTGAAATGCTTATCCAGTAATTTAACTTTACAGAATCAATTATAAAGACAGTTTAGGACTGCTTTCAGAATAAATACTCAATAAGTTTTAAATTGTTATAGTTTAGTTCTAAATTAGGGTTAACGTTAAAAATGTCATTACCATGGTCATTTTCATGGCGTATTATATTTATAATTTCAAGGTCATATTAATGACAATTTTAGACATTATAAAAAATTCATTGCTATTCCTAAGCAAAAACTCCCATTTTTTAAATGGCTGGTGTAGTTTGAGTCAGAAATCAAGAGTTAAAATATTAGAGTCTAATCATTTTATCGAAGCCAAAATTCCCCTTTATCTGAGAATGACCCATATATCACCTTTTTTGTTAGACAAATTCAGCTTAAATTCACTTTGTATAACAATACATTTTAGTCATATGTAATTGTTGATGTTTTTAAAGTTTAAGAGCAGTTAGCACAATTTCTTTGTATAACGAATAATACCTTTTCTCCTTGACTATTTTTATAAAATATAATGATAAAAAAATGTGAAACATAAAAATTCACAATCTCCCTTTTACTGTAAAAAATTTCTTACAAATGAAAATAAAAATTTGCATCAAAAGGGTAGTTTCTGTTGTATTTTTTAAAACATGATCTCAAATTTCATTGTTAAAAATTTAAAAGCATTTGTTTTATGTTAGGTTAAAAAACCTAATTACATACACACATTTGAGAAATGAATTTTTCACCTTAATATATTCTTATTTAGTATTTGAACTTTAATAGGTTTTTTAGTAGAAAATCTTTGAAGCATAATGTAAAACATAATATGGAAATGTTCAAAAAAATTTTTTTTTTTGAGTTAAAAAAAATTAGAATGCATCACATTAATATAAAAATTTATATTAAATTTTCTTTGGCTATTTAAAACGTACATTCTGAATAAAAATAAATTATAATAATTTGAATAAATTATAATAAATAAATTCAGAATATTCATAAATTGTTATGAATGACTTCTAAATATACTCATTCTATTAAGTAGATTTTAAATAAATAATGATTTGGTACATATTTTTAATAATTTTGGTAGGGTTAAAAATATAGTTTTTCTACTATCTTGACATAAAGAAGAATGTTTACTACATTTTTTAATGAAGTATTCCAACATATTTATCAAATCTTTATCTACTCTATCGTAAACACATTTATTTTTCCACATATTAATAGGATACTGCTCTGTGTATTCACGCATAGTCTAACTACCATTAATCAGCACATGTAGTATAAGAAATATATACTTTTATAATATTTATGCTTAATTATAAGTATCATTAACCTAAAAAACCTATTTATTACATACAAGTCGCATGCATTCACTTTCTGAACACAGTTTCAGAGTGAAAAATCATATGCAATTCTGATGACATTGATATATCTTTTTCTCATGAACTACTAAAGTGATCGGAATATTTTTAAAAATTGTTTTTGTAGTTGAGCAGCAATAATTTATCGCTCAGCAAAAAATAACTGTAGTTACATGATTTTGTGAAGAAAGAAGTCATATGCAATAATGCTGATATTAATCTACTGTATTTTCAATAACTATTGAAGCAATTTGATACTTTTCAGCAAATTTTGCAATAATTATATTATAAATGGATTATTGAGCGATAAGTTAAACTAAAAATACAACATTTGATTCAACTTAGAGGGTATGTTTCTGTTAAAATTTTAATAATTCCAATTTTTTGTGAAATATTTTTTGAGTAATTTAAAATAAATATTTTTGCCCCTTCCCCAAAAAAGTTCTTATGGCTAAAAATGTGACGCTGATAAGATATAGATTCAACAGTTTCAATAGCAGACAATAATCGTGACATATTATGCATTAACTTAATTATAATGATTTTTTTCCTTTCAATTTTAATACGTAAATAGCACATTCTTTATAGTTTTCCTCAACGTTATAACGTAGTTCCTAATATTGCCGAAGTTATTTCAAAAACTACATTATATACGTATATGAATATACAATAAAATCTGTCAATGGCGGATATCTCGGGAGCATGGAGTCTGCTATGTTGAGGTGTCCGCAATTGAGAAGTAAAAAAGTACTTATTTATAAATGTTGGAGGTCTAAAATCTGTCCACTTAAAAGAGGTTTCCGCTATTCGGGAACGTCCGTTATGCTGGTTTTATTTTATATACATATACATATAATACATATATATATAGATGAGTGTGTGTACCAAAAGCTAGTGTTAGTTTCATAATGCAACTTTCTGTATTCTTAAAACTGAAGTTGCTAAAAACAAACCTATTTATATGTAAATGTTTCACTTATACTTTAATATCATCAATCCACATCCCATGCATTGGAGACTTTGAAAAATGTTATACATTAAAACCTTTTAAACCGCAATCACATAGGAAAGAAAAAATGCATTATAGACAAATGCCCTTCCCAGGAGGTGTAAATGGAGTTTATTTTTTCTCCGGTATTATTATATTTATTTTGCATGGATCAACCCATTTTCCGTTTAAGACATAATTCCGTCATAGGCAGATTTTTTTCACTGGTTTTGTTGTATTTAATTTTTTAGCTTTTAAATACGCTATTCTTTAAAAAAATTGATTTTTAAATTTAATTTAATTAAATTAATTTATTTATTTTTGTAAAATAAAAGCAATTTCAAAATGTATGTGTTTTTCGTAAAAATTTTTACTGAACCAAATTTTACTTATTTTATGCACGTATTGAGTCAGTGTGAGACAGGGATTTTAATACGGACTGTTCGAGACAGGGATTGAAAATTTCGTCCAGCGTAGACCTAGGAAGATGGAAGCAATTCCCTCCGGTATAAAAAATACGTTAGGCCTGGCCAGGCGAGTCTTCAGAAAAAAGTAATGTCTCGTACCTGGACCGGCCTATAACAGAATACAGATTTTTTAACAGCCTCTCCATGAGGATAAAAAGCCTGAAGTTGTAAAAGCTAAATTTATATATATATATATAAAGACTTAATCTGCATCTTAGAAAAAAAATTGTTCTGGCGGATATTCGAAAAACAGTACACATCGTTTTTTTACATAATGATTTTCTCGCCTTTAAATTATTAAAAGTTAAAAATTGATAAATAATAAAAAGTGCAAAATTAGTTTTGTTTCGGCAAATTTGAAAAATATTTAGTTTTAAAAAATATGATTTTTTAAAAGTTATATTATTTTTTTCAATATATTTTTAATAGTTTTAAAGTTATATTATTTCTTCAATAAATATTTTTAATAGTTTTAAAGTTAATATTGAAAAACAAAAGCCCTGGAACAAAACTAAAATCCGATTTTCATCTTTAATTAAATGGAAATAAATTGAAATCCGATAAAAAATGCTTCGAACTATAACGATTTTAAATTATGGCCATTTAAACCAGTACTAATCATATGCAATTTTTATAAATTTTATGAGAAATTTTTGGATGGAATTTTTTTAGCAAATTACATGGCTAATCATAAAAAAAAATGAAAAGAAATGAAAATTTTAACTCAAAAGACTACATGTGCTACGATTTTTTACATGTTTCCTAGGACAGTTAAAGTAACATTGTTTTTTGGATTGCGTGCATTCAATTTGCGTCTAATCTCTTAAAACCAGATGAATTATTTAAAAGGTATTACTCTGAGAGTTTTGAAGATATGAAGATGCAATTTTTGTGTCTTATTCAGGCCTTATTAAGGTTTGTCTAATTGGAAATTTTATCCTACGACGCCGTATAAAAATTTAATTTTCATATTTTTTCAAATAGACCCCCCTCCCCCTCTCCCCATGGAGTTGCAACTTACCTTATTAAAAATTTCGCCTTTTTTAATGAATTTTTGCAGTTGGAAGTATGGGTCTAGGGGAAATATTTAAGGAGATAGCCTATTATTTCTGTATCTATGACTCACCCTGTATATCAATATATGATGTCAAAATTTCGTAAAAATCTGGTTTTCCATTTTCGGAAAATTTGAAGCTAAAAAATAATCATTTCGAATGAAATGACTTGATACGAAATTTCTCATACCGGATATTATAATAGCCGATATTTTTGTCACAACTTTTGCTTCAACGCAAATCTTTGCGTGCGATTTCGTACAAGAGATTATTAAAGAATTAAGATTTAATATGAATGAATAAAAAATTTACATGTTACTAAATTTAAAGGAAATTGATCACTTACAAAATATAGCATATGCAAGCAATTCATTTATTAAAATTATAATCCGTTATCCATTAACCAAGTTAGGTAACATTAAACTAAATTTTCGTTATATAAAATTGGATTTAAGAAATACAAAATTAGGTTATTTTATTATTTAAAAGAGTTGTATGTTGACAGCATTTTAATGAATCTTTTGTTAGGCAATTTTTTAGTTTAAAAGACAACTTATTATTTCATAAAAGAACTGATAGAAAACTTCTTATGTTATTTATAAAAACCGAAAATGATTAAGAAAATATTTTTTAATCAATTAAGACTATTTTTTTAAATAAAACTTTCTTTGATTTAATTTAATCAAAATATTTTTTATAAGAATGAGATTTTTACGTAGAAGTTCAACTGCTTACATGATTTGAAATTGAATATCTTGTAATTATATCTCATTACTGTTTTGACAAGGTTCTTATAGCATTCCAGATGAAGAGAATAGCGTCTCGAAAAAAAAATCCTTAACACATTTTAAAATTTAATAAAAAATAAAGAAAAAAGTTAAATAAATAGTTAAAAAAAATCTCATAGGTAACTGTGTATTTTCAAAGATCCAAAAGTGTTTAATAACACAATATAAACATCAGTTATAAACAATTTATTTTATACAAATTACTATTACGAAATTTCGATGTATCTATGAAATTAAGTCTGAACAAGTCTGAGAAGAAACAAGTTAGAAAATGCACGTGAAGCGTAGCAAATGAGGTGCGTTCGTACGATAACGAAGTTTAAAAAATATTCACATCTTGCTGATATAGTAGAGCGTACTTCGGATACAGTATAGTGGTCGAAATCTTTGTGTTCCTGTAAATATGCAGGAAGTAATTTTTATTAAATCTCAGCAACGTATATCTTATTCATAAAATGTGAAGTAGTTTAATATAATTAAAACACGCCTTAAACAATGTTTCCCGTATAGCATTATGCAGTAGAATATTTTTGTGTGGCCCTGTAATTTAATAATAAATATTCTTTGCATCACAGATTGTAAAGAATGTATATTTTAGTATATACTTCATAGATTCATGTCAATTCTATTATGTTCGAATGGGTGTAACACCATTAAATTGCGTTTGAATTTTTTCCCCATTGATTGTAATGTAACGGAATACTTTTGATTGTCCCTGTAATTGATCTATCCATACGATTTTCATAAAATTTGAAATGACACGACAACATTATGTAATAATTATGTATCTTAAATTTCAAATAATTCGGTTGGGTAGTTTTTGCGTTGTTATTTGCGGACAGACGGACGGACTGAGCGACAACAATAGGTGCTACGTATTTACATAACTACGAACGCACCTAAAAAGTATTGTAATATAGTTTATAATCTAAGTTCTAGTTATAAAAATTTAAAGATAATTTCAATGTTTTGGAATAGTTTAATAAAAAATAGAAATGCGAAACATAATTTCAGGAAAAACCTGAATTTACTTCTTGTTTAAATTTACCATAAACAAAATACTTTAAATTAGATTTTAATTATTATAACTTACACGAAGCTTCTAATTTTAACATGTTTTTTTCTTTTCTTTCTTATTTGCATAGTGCTTTAATATAGCGAAAGCAATTTCATATACGAAATAAACTTAAAAAGTTCATACAAACGTTTTGACATATGAGTATCATTTACAACTGAACTTTACTGCAAACACATGACCGCAATAGGAAACCATTCTAAAATCGATCTTTTTCAAAATTATTTGTACTTAGTTGAATTATTTATAAAAGAGAAATGCGTGATTACTAAACACTCAATGCGTTTAAATTGAAACTAATATTTCGAAACAGTAAATATTTTAACTAACGTTCCTGAAGTGCTTCGTTCAGAAAATAATATTTGTTGTTCGGTTTAATTATCGAAAAACTCATGAAAATTTGATGATGCTATATTTTTACTTTTATGGCCATTTGTTGCTGGTTATTTGGATTAGCTTTCTTAAGGTAAATTTTAATGAAAGTTTCTTCTGCATTCGTAACATGTTTTTAGCATATGTGGCATGTCATTATGATTTTGAGTATTAATAAATATAAACTCGTATATAAGTCGGATGTAAATTCTGCAAAAGCCTAAAAGTTGATCCCCTATTTTTTTACTTCAATTTTGTACAAAATCAATCAGAAGATATCACTTGTCAATGCAGAAAAGTAGTAATTAAGAAAAAAAATCACGAAAATATTTTTATGGATAAATTATTATTATTTGTGTATTTTATCTATATTATTTTATTTTTCATGCACATAAAAATCTAGAATTTTGCAGCATTGAAATTTTTTGTTTCTGTTTTGACTCGTTTATAATTTGACCCCCCCCCCCCCAGTTTGCTTGAAAAAATTGTCAAAAAAGCATTGACTTATATACGAGTATATACGGCAATCATATATATATATATGTGTAATCGACATTCAATTATTCAAAACTCATCTGTATGTGAGCATATATCAAAATCTAAATGCTTGTTTAATCGAAAAGATGTTATGAGAGAATTTTTCTAATTATACAAACATTGAATTATAATTAAAATTACTATAAAGAAATAATTAACTACTATCATAAAATAAATAGCTATTACCAAAACTTAAATTATGAAAAAAATGAGGTAAATTTTATGAGAATATTCTGCAATTACTTAACTCTTTATTTATTTCTTTTTGACATAAATAAATATAAGGAAATTTTAAGGGAAAAAAAAGATGATGCATATGTTTTATGTTAACTGCTATTTACTTGGAGCAAAATTGCGTAATTTAATAATTCTCTATGCATTAAATTGAAACGTATATTTCGAAACAGTAAATAGTTTAACTAACAATACTGAAGTACGTTGTTCGAAAAAAAAAATTGTTCGGTTTAATTATCCAAAGACTAATGAAATTTTGGTGATGCTATATGTTTACTTTTCTGGCCATTTGGTGGTGGTTGTTTAAATTGGCTTCCTTAAATAAATTTTTATAAAAGTTTCTTGTGCCGAAATAACATGTTTTTGGCGTAGATAAAATTTCATGATGATTTTAAATATTAATAATCAATCATACAAATATGCATATGTAATAGTTTTTCGATTATCTAAAACTCATCTGTATGTGAACATGCATTAAAATTCAAATTCCCGTTTAATCGGAAGGATATTATCACATAATGTTTCTAATTATACAAACATTGAACTATAATTAAAATTACTATAATTAAATAATTAAATACATCATAAAAAATAGCTATTACCAAAACTCAAATTCTCGAAATAAAAATAAGATATATTGTATGAGAATGTTTCGCAATTACTCAACTTTTTATCTATTTATTTTTCACATAAATAAATGTAAGACAAATTCAAAGAAAAAAAAGTTGGCGCATTTATATTTTTACTTGGATTACTTCGATTTACTTGGAGCAATATTGTGTATTTTAATAACTGTTTTTGCATTAAATATTCTTCTTTCTTGATTTTCAATTCCTTTTTTGTTGAAAATGGGGAATTAGAAAATGTGGGAGTATTCTAAAAATGTTTTCGGGATTTCCCATAAAAAATGGGAAATTCGTTTAAATACATTATTTGATGAAATTATGTATTTTTGGGAAATTTATAAAGCATAAAAAAGTACTTTTTTATAATTTATTCTCATTTTTACTATGATTAAAATGCCGTAGAATTGGTAATAAAATTGAAATTCATGAAATTTCGTCTGGAATTTCAGGAACGCCTATAAACAGCTTTGTTGTGGAATATAAGTGGGTTAGACGTTAATACAGTGTCGGGTATCGATAACTATCGCCACATATCCGGTATAATCTTGTGTCTCATAATCAAGAGTCAAGTGTATAAACAAAAAATGTTTCGAGAAAAATTGTTTTCTATTATGTTAACTATTTCTTTGATAATTACAATAACAAAATGAAGTTTTTTCAATTTTTAATGTATTAAAGCACTATATATACAATGGAAAAGAATTATTTATTTAAAATAACAAAACTAAATTTGCTACCTTTTGCTTTTGCTTAAGAAAATAATATTTAACTGTAATTTATTTTTATGATTAAATCATAAGCTAAATGAATGCTTATTTCACATTAGTATAGCACACAAAAAAATAATTTGTTTAATTTTATTATGAATATTACAAGTACAATTTAATATGAATATTACAAGTATTAAAAATTCTCAGTATTGTTATTCTGTAACATAAATTATTTTGTACAAATAAATTATTTATATTCTAAAAGTTTGTTTACAATCATAGGGAAAAACATTGAAAAACATACTCAAAATAGGTTAAATACCAGTGTTTTGTTAAAGAGAAAGTAACATTCTGTAATCCCTTTATATTTTTCGAAGTATCTTCTATAAAATATACTGGTAGTTTCCATGTTTTTTGATTATGATTTTCCCTGACTACTCGCCACTCTGCGAATGGCATTTCTGATAGTATGTTAAAAAATGATTTTTAATCGAAAATTAAAAAAAAATAAATAAATTTGCATTAAAATTGTAATTTTTTTTCTACATTCCTAATCAAACTTAAAAAAAAGGAAAGAAAAAAAATCAGCGTTTTAAAACTGTATGATTATGTAAAACCAAATATGCTTGAAACTATTTTGTAACTATTAACATTAATTTAATGATACTTAAAAAAATCTTTCAAAAACATATTTAAGCCTTATTGAAATGAGTAAATAGATTTTTAGACTACTGAAATATAGTTCTTCTTTGTATTATAAGACTTTTAAAAGGCATCTAGAAGAATTCGCGAATTGAATGCTTTTTAAAAATGGAATTAAAATGAGGAAAGGAATGCCTCTATAATGGAGATGAGGAAAGGAATGCCTCTATATTGACTCTATATTGGAGAGATATCTATATGAAGAGAAAATGGGGGTGGAGGACAATTATAGGTTGTTGTTGAGGTTGTTTTGTCAATCATTGGGAAATGACCATTGTCGGTTTTAATTTTTCTCTCCAACCTAGACCCATACGTATTTATTTAAAAGACATTCCCCTTATCAATAAGGAAAATCACATAAATAGTTATGAATTAATTTATTGTATATTTCAGTGCATATCTTGAATAATATTTCAACATAATTTCTGTTGAGATATTAATAGTTGAGGTATTTTTTTGTAACGAGACATTATGCTATTATAAAAGATACCGAGAAAACGTATACTTACTGGTTATAAAGTACGCGAGTATGATTTAGTTTTAAGGCAAGAATCTAGATATCAGCGTGAAAAACGAGGACGACATGACGAAATTAACGTTTTTGCTTAATTCATTAAAATCCAAAAATGATGTAAAAAATATTTTTACTTTCAAATATTAATCTTATGAAATAATGCTTCACGAATCCCAAAAAATTATGGCTTTTTCTTGTTTGATATAAAATATATTTACTGTACACTTGCCATATAGTGTGTTTAAAAAGTTTCTTTTGCTAAGAGAAGTAATGAAAATAACGTACCATACATAGTAAAATATATATAGAATGCGTATTTCCCCCCAAATTTTTTTCAGTCTACATTAGTTCTTAAATATTTCATGAATTTAAAATTTTTGCTCAATGTTCTCAGTAAGTCTAAAAGGCGTTTTGGATAAATGCTGGAAAAATCTGTGAATCTATTTTATATGTTGCTTTGTTAAGTTCCTGAAATTAAAATATATATATATATATATATTCCTGTAAATATTTACTAAAATTCCATTTCATGGCAGTTTTTTATTGCTTTTTAACATAAATATTTGTGTTGGACTACATATGGAAATAAATGGTTGGACATTTAAAAAAAAATAAAGTTACTTTAAATTATATAAGAAGTAAGAAAAATCATGCGTTAAGCATTGATTATGAAACACTTTCTAACGCTTCATGAAATCTTAAAGAAAACTTCGTTATTTAGGTAAATAAGGATATAAAGGCAAATATAGCCAAATATGTATTCCAGTACTATTGAACAGCCCTGTATTTGATCTGTCAGCTAATATGCATACTATATAATGGGAAAATTTAGTTTAGCAAAAAATTGCCCTGTAGCTTGAATTTTCTCTTTCAACAATTTATACTAATAGATGGAAACATACTTGAATATTTTGTTCAGCCTTGTAGCTTACCTGGTATCTTTATTACACATCAATGTTAAGCTAAAATTTATTTTAAAATAAAACACTCTTAAAACAACTGAAATCACTTTCTCATAAATTATCATTTATAGGCCCCATGTACCCAATTCTTTGTGTAGTCCTGTATATCATTTTATGTATATTCTGCAAACATTTCTTAGTAAAATTAATGCAGTTCAGTGTAAAAATGCATGTCACCTTTTAGCAATTTATGCTCATATTCTGTAACGTTGGAGAGGTCTTTTGGTTAGCCCTGTATATTAAGTATAGCATTTATACACACTATATAATATGTATAAATTTAGTGAAACTTAACATACCATAATTAAAATGCATTTCATCCATGCATTAGCCATCATCTGATGTTATACAATACATCGGAAAGAATGTACTATTTGAAATCTTTTGTGTGTCCCTGTAAATACTATGTATTTTATATTAGGGAGGGCAGTATCATATAACGTATACTAAGCCTCATTTACATACATCAATTTTATTATACATCAAACAGTTTAATATATTTAATATATGCCACACACAATTCCCCCTTTTTCCATTATCTAATAGAATTTTCTTGTGTGGTCCTGTAAATGAATAATAGCTACATTTTCACCTTATATTTTATAAAATGCATATTTTAATGCACCTCGTAAAAGCATATAAATTTTAATATGTTTGACAGGATATCTTTAAAATTCCTGTTACACGATTTTTCCCCATAGGCCGTATAGTAATGGGAAACTTTTGACTCTTCCTGTAGATAAGCTAATCGTGGTAGAAACTTCATTTTCAACAGAGTTCGTGCTAGGGTAAACGTCAATAATGTCCTAAAATTTCATGGCAATCCGAGTATATTTACAGGAGTTAGAGCGAGGACAGACGGACAGACAAACCGAATGCATAAGCACTTTTCAACTTTGTTGGAAAGTGCTAATAAAAAACGAAGAAAATATTTTGATAACTGAAATAAAAAGAATATTGAAAAAAATGATAACCATATGTTATGTTTCTTACTTAACTGAATTTCTTTTAAAATTCTTATTAAATTCATGAAAAGGTAACACTCCTGTGGAAACCATTTTTTTTTTAAGTTTCATAAATAAGGAGAAGTAATTTTACAATGTGTATTACAATTTAATTTTTTTGCTGCCTACAGCTGTAGTCGACATAGTCAGCGAACAATATTTAAATACACAGCATAACTCATGAGTTACATGATGTTTTTTTAACATTTAGAACTCTCTATTGATCTTTTGTTAAACTATTATGTGTTATTTAGTGTGATTACATACGTTTAAGACCGTGAAGTCTACTTTTATTCATATTCATTATCACTGAAAAGTAATAACATCTTATGTTGACACTACTTGCAATGGTTCCAACTGCCGTTTTAAGGTGCATTCGTAATTATGAAAATAGGTAGCACCTATAGTCGTCGTTCAGTCCGTCTGTCTGTCTGTCCGCATATACAACGCAAAAACTACCCAACCGAATTTTTTGAAATTTAAAATATATAATTATTTGATAATTTTGTCGAGTCATTTCAAATTTTATGAAAATCGGATGCATAGATCAATTACAGGGACAATCAAAAGTATTCCGTTACTTTATGGCTAATGGGTAAAACAGTTTCAAGTACATTTTAATGGTGTTATACTCTTTCGAATATAATAGAATTGACATGAATCTATGAAGTATTGTATATAACTAAAATATACATTCTGTACAATCTGTGATGCAAAGAATATTTATTATTAAATTACAGGGCCACAAAATTATTCCACTACATAATGATGTACGGGGAAAATTGTTTGGGACGTGTTTTAATTATATTAAACTATTTCACATTTTAAGAATATGATATACGTAACTGAGGTTTAGTACAAGTTTCTTCCTGTATATTTAGAGGAACACAAAGAAGATTTCGACCACTATACTGTATCCGAAGTACTATCTACTATAACAGCAAGATTTGAATATTTTTTAAACTTCGTTATCGTACGAACGCACCTCATTTGCTACGCTTCACGTGCATTTTCTAACTTGTTTCTCTTATCTTTGAATACAAGGTTATAATTATTAATTCTGTAAACTCTGCAAACTAGATTGTCATTCAATTTTGGCACTGTATTAGCGAATTTTGAAATATTAACATATAAGAGATGGAAGAAATGTTTGGGACTGCTACATCCGACTAGTTTATTTTTGATGTTCTTTTTGAATAAACTTATATTGAATGAAAGTATTATAATATTGCTTGCATTGGATTAGCATGATGTAATTAGATATACATTAAAGATGCATCTTAATACATTTCAGGTGCAAAGTCTTGAAGAAGTTCCGATTGGTAAGATTTTTTTTTTTTAAATTTTACTAAATGATACTAATTTTACAATTGTCTTTATGAAAATGTCACTGTTTGTTTGTAAACCGCCTAATAATTTTCAAATATATTGTTTTTTTCTTGAAGAGTAAAACTGGCATGTATTATGGAAGAAAAAAGACACGTTTCTTAATCGATAGAAAAGCGTTCCTTATCTTTATAAAATGCAGAAAGAAATGTTTTTGAGATTTAAGAAAGCATTTATATAAAAAAAGTTTCTTTTGCTGACATGGATTTTCATACAACTATCCGAGTAAATTTATCGTATATAAATTAGTTTTCTAAACTCGGAATATAGGTTTTTTTTATGCTATTAATTCCAACGTAAACATTTTTCTGTTCGATGTACTTGTTTTAGAGACAAGAGTAATAAATTAAAAATATTAAAATTAACATTAAAATTAATATTATTTTGCTACTATTGCATGAAGATGAAAATATTTAATTGGAAATTAATAGTATTAATTAATAGTATCGACCGAAACAGATTATTCAAATCGAAAACAAAATCAAAACTGAATTTAGATAGTCTTCCTATTTTTTAGCCGAAAATGAGAATTTTCAATTTTTTAAAAATAATTAATAAATATATAAAAGTAGTACATACATGTAATTATAAGTCTGGTTCAAGATGGTTCCCTGTGCCTCTAACTAAAGTTTTCTATCTCTATGTAATAAAATGACAGTGCATCGCATAGCACGCCAAACTGGTCAACTGGTCCAAAAACTGTCATTGGAATTCCCAGCGAGATCGGTACATCGTTTCTGTGCATCCGAAGTTTGATAGCAGAAACAGAAATTTACAGATAAATGAATAAAATACAATTTCTAAATAATATCAACAAGTTGGAAATTGCACGTGAAGCGTAGCAAATTAGGTGCGTTCGTACGATAACGAAGTTTTAAAAATATTACTTTCATATATCAATCTCATAAAATTGTAAATAGTGAATTACAATTAAAACGCTCATCAAACAATATTCTCCCTATACCATTATGTAATGGAATACTTCTGTGTGACCTTGTAAATCAATAACAAATGTTCTTTGCACCACAAATTATGTAAGATGTATATTATAATATGTACTTTATAGTTGCATATAAATTTTATTAAGTTCGCATGAGTGTAACACGATTAAAATGCATTTGAAACATTTTTTCCCATTGACCGTAATGTAATGGAATACTTTTGATTGTCCCTGTAATTGATCTATGCATCCGATTTTCATAAAATTTGAAATAACTCGATAAAATTATGTAACAATTATGTATTTTAAATTTCAAACGTATAGAATATATTTGAAACTTTTTCCCCATTGACCATAATGTAATCGAATACTTTTGATTGCCCCTGTAACTGATCTACGCACACGATTATCAAAAAATTTGAAATAACTCGACAGAATTATGTAATAATTACGTATTTTAAATTTTAAACGATTAAAATGCATTTGAAACATTTTCCCCCATTGACCGTAATGTAATGGAATACTTTTGATTGCCCCTGTAATTCATCTACGCATCGGAGTTTCATAAAATTTGAAATGACTCGACAAAATTATGTAATAATTATGTATTTTAAATTTCAAACGATTCGGTTGGGTAGTTTTTGCGTTGTTATATGCGGACGGACAGACGGACGGACTGAACGACCACTATAGGTGCTACGTATTATATAATTACGAACGCACCTAAAAAGAGTAATAATTGTGTGTTAATCATTTGTATTATTTCAATAGTTGCAGCAGACTTTTAGGTAGCTTTCATTACAAAAAGTAAAAAGCTACCTATTGCAGCCGTCCGGAGGAAAGCACTTCTAAAACTTTTTGGTATATTTTCACCGATCATGACCCCCAGACCCCAAAACTACCCTCCGTTTAAATGTTGACACACATATATATATCTACAGGGTGATTCAGCTCGTCGGTGACAAACTTTAAGGATCGATAGAGCACACCTAGATGAACATTTTTGAATAGGGAATGTAGGGTCCCTGACGCGATGGTAAGGCGCTAGGCGCTTTCGAAAATTTGGGTGCCGAAATTCGAAACGTCATAAAAACTAGGGAAATGGTTAGATTTTCTTGCTTGTTGCGTCGAAATGATTCTGTTTGCTTAGACTTTCTTCAGTACCAATTTGATAAGCGTATCTCTTAAAACATGGATAGGGGGCGCTGCAGACTTTGGAGAGCTAGACAACAACTTTAAGCCCGTTATTTTGATAATTTAACACATGCTCGCCAAAGTTTATACTCTAACTTAAAGTTTGAACCCAAAAGTAGAGCCCTGCAAAAAGCGTAAGAGCCGGAATAAAATGTCAAAGTACAGGGTGGTCGAAACTCGAAGGCTCCTAAGAGATAAACAAACAGATTTCTTGACTTATGGCATGCATTTTCATGATTCTGTTTGCTGGGGCTCTCTGAAACTCAGTTGAACGGTACAAAAAGAAACATCGATAGGGGGCGCTTTGGGCAAAAAACATAATTCGTTGACATTTCGGACGCTAACTGGAAACGGGGCGCTACGATCAGTTAGTAATAATGAAAACACATTTTCTACCTCTGCTCAACACTTCTGAATAAATTTAGACCAAAAACATCAATGATACTGGAAATTTATTTACAAAAAATAACACTACAGAAGATGCTCGAAATTTCGACCTTGGGCCATGATGCAGGCTCCGCACCTCCGTCGCATTGAGGAGTGTGTGTTTCCAACAATGCCAGGAGTATCTCTGATCTGCCCTGCAGCTGCCACAATGCGCGCCACAAGTTCTTCAGCACTGCTGACAGGTGTATGGTATACCTCGGCCTTCAGGTAACCCCAAAGGAAGAAATCCAAGCAGGTGAGGTCTGGTGATCGGGCAGGCCAGTGAACTGGACCCCCACGCCCGATCCACCGCTGGCCATACCTTGCGTTTAGATGGAGACGCACGTCGTTCGTGTAATGGGCCGGAGCTCCATCGTGCTGGAACCACATCTGGCGACGCGAACCTTCGGGTACGTGCGCCTCCTCCAGAAGCTGCGGCAGCACTTGATCCAGGAAAATCAGGTAATTTCCACCTGTCAGCCGTTCAGGTAACAAATAAGGGCCAATGAGGCAATCCCCCAGAATGCCGGCCCACACATTTACTGAGAAACGCTCCTGAGCTGCTCGGCTTCTGGTTTCATGTGGATTTTCATCACACCACACATGACTGTTGTGGGCGTTCCACATTCCCTCCCGGCTGAAGGTGGACTCGTCCGTAAACAAAATGCTGTTTACAAAACGGGGATCCCTGGATCTCATCGCCAAGTACCATCTTGAGAATTCCACTCGAGGGCCAAAATCCTGCTCTCTGAGCAACTGCACCCGCTGGATGTGGTAGGGGTGCAGATTCCGGGAACGTAAGATGCGCCACGCAGTTGCTTGCGAAATGCCAACATGTCTGGCGATATCTCTCGTGCTAAGACCTGGGTTGTCCTCAACCAGGTTAAGCACAGCCTCTTCGTTGTCGGGGGTGCTCACTGATCGCTCCCGTTCAGGCCTGCCTCCGTCGAAAGATCCCGTTGTGGACAACCTCTGGTGTACTCGAGCGAAGAAGGCATGGCAGGGGATTTGCCTGTTGGGGTAACGCTCGGCGTACAACCGCTGAGCGGCTCGTCCATTACAACCAGCAGCGCCATACGCCAAATGCATGTCAGCCAATTCAGAGTTTGTGTACCGTTCCATCCTACTACCGATCTGCAGACAAGTAACCCGAAGCTTAAGTAGGTACCGCACGTTCAAAAGACGTGTCTGCGCATACAACTACGTCATCTCGCGTTGTCGTCTACACATTACGTATGTTTTGCATATCGATATGGTACGATATCTTTTGCATAAATCAGCAAAAAGCACCTTATGTAAATTTTATTGCGCGCATTGTGCATGATTGAAACCAGCTATGTTTGTTAAAAAAAACAAACAAACTGCAGTTTTATTAGCTTCTTATGATAAGTAAATTACTCTCTTGTTTTGTTTCTAACTGATCGTAGCGCCCCGTTTCCAGTTAGCGTCCGAAATGTCAACGAATTATGTTTTTTGCCCAAAGCGCCCCCTATCGATGTTTCTTTTTGTACCGTTCAACTGAGTTTCAGAGAGCCCCAGCAAACAGAATCATGAAAATGCATGCCATAAGTCAAGAAATCTGTTTGTTTATCTCTTAGGAGCCTTCGAGTTTCGACCACCCTGTACTTTGACATTTTATTCCGGCTCTTACGCTTTTTGCAGGGCTCTACTTTTGGGTTCAAACTTTAAGTTAGAGTATAAACTTTGGCGAGCATGTGTTAAATTATCAAAATAACGGGCTTAAAGTTGTTGTCTAGCTCTCCAAAGTCTGCAGCGCCCCCTATCCATGTTTTAAGAGATACGCTTATCAAATTGGTACTGAAGAAAGTCTAAACAAACAGAATCATTTCGACGCAACAAGCAAGAAAATCCAACCATTTCCCTAATTTTTATGATGTTTCGAATTTCGGCACCCAAATTTTCGAAAGCGCCTAGCGCCTTACCATCGAGTCAGGGACCCTACATTCCCTATTCAAAAATGTTCGTCTAGGTGTGCTCTATCGATCCTTAAAGTTTGTCACCGACGAGCTGAATCACCCTGTATATATATATATATATATACAGGGTGATTCCAAATTTTTTTTTACAATAAAAGAGGGGTGATAGTACACATCAAGACAAACAATATTAAATAAGAAAGCAAGGGTCCAAAACGTTTTCCAAAGGAGATAACCGCCATTAAAGATTAGGGACCAAAATTTCAAATAAACATAAAAAATGGAAAAATCGGTCGACTGATTTGCGGTTTTCACTAAAATTAACCTTTATGTCGGCATTTTCTTGAAATTAAAATATAAAGATAAATCTCAAAAAATGCCGATAGAGGGCGTTTTAGACTTTGAAGTAAGGAACAACTATTTTTCGCCGGTATTTTATGCATCTCATTAAACGTTTTCGTAAACTTAGAATCAAACTTAAATTTTGAGCTCAAAATCTGAAAGTGGGAGTGGTTAAGTAGCACAAACTGAACTGTGTTCATGGGGTTCAAATTTCAAATGACTATAAAAAAAAACGGTAAAATTGGTTCATTGATTTGCGGTTTTTACTAAAACTATTGTTTATGACGGTATTTTCTTAAAAATAAATTATAAAGATAAATTTCAAAAAAAGTCGATAGAGGGCGCTTTAGACTTTGGAGTAACGAACAACTATTTTTTGCCGTTATTTTTAGCATCTCATTAAAGGTTTTCGGAAGCTTAGACTTAAAATTAAATTTTGAGCTGAAAATCTGAATAGTAGGGAGTAGTTAAGTAGCACAAACTGAACCGTGTTTAAGGGGAGGGAGGGTGTTCAAATTTAAAATAATTATAGAAAATGGAAAAATTTGCCGATTTGTTTGAGGTTTAAAATAAAACTATTCTTTAAGTCAGTATCTTCTTGAAAATAAATTTTAAAGATAAGTTAAAAAAAATTCCATTAGAGGGCACCTTAAACTTCAGAGTAACCAATAATTAATTTTAACCATTATTTTTTTGTTCTAATTAAATGCTTGCAAAAACTTATTAAATGTTTTCGGAAGCTTAGATTTAAACTTAAATTTTGAGCTCAAAATCTGAATAATTAGGAGTAATTAAGTAGCAAAAATTGAAGTGTCTTCAGGAGTTGAAATTTAACCCTCCCCCCCTCCACCAACGCAATTCAATTTTTCGCTACTTAAACACTCCCAACGATTCAGAATTTGAGCTTAAAATTTAAGTTTATGCATTTGAAAGCATTTAATGAGATTAAAAATGAAAAGTTAAAAATAGTTGTACGCTATTCCAAAGTCTAAGGTGCCCTCTATCGGCATTTTGTGAAATTTATCTTTAAAATATTTTTTCAAGAAAATGCTCATTTAAAAATTAGTTTTAGCGAAAACCGCAGACGAATCGACAAATTTTTCTGTTTTTTATAATCATTTGAAATTTGAACCCTCTGAACACAGTTCAGTTTGTGCTACTTAACAACTCCACTTTCAGATTTTGAGCTCAAAATTTAAGTTTAAGTCTAAGCTTACGAAAGCATTTAATAAGATGCAAAAAATAACGCCAAAAAAGAGTTGTTCGTTACTCCAAAGTCTAAAGCGCCCTCTATCGGCATTTTTTGAAAATTATCTTTATAATTTATTTTTAAGAAAATACCGACATAAAGAATAGTTTTAGTGAAAACTGCAAATCAATGAACCAATTTTTACGTTTTTTATAATCATTTGAAATTTGAACCCTCTGAACACAATTCAGTTTGTGCTACTTAACCGCTCTCACTTTCAGATTTTGAGCTGAAAATTTAAGTTTGAGTCTAAGCTTACAAAAACATTTAATGAGATGAAAAAAATAGTTGTTCGTTTCTCCGAAGTCTAAAGCGCCCTCTATCGGCATTTTTTGAAATTTATCTTTATAATTTAATTTCAAGAAAATGCCGACATAAAGAATAATTTTAGTGAAAACCGCAAATCAATAGACCGCTTTTTCCGTTTTTTATGTTTATTTGAAATTTTGGTCCCTAAACTTTAATGGCGGCTATCTCCTTTGGAAAACGTTTTGGACTCTTGGTCTCCTATTTATTATTGTTCGTCTTGATGTGTACTATCACCCCTCTTTTATTGTAAGAAAAAATTTGGAATCGCCCTGTATATATATATATATATATATATATATATATATATATATATATATATATATATATATATATATACAGGGTGTCCCAAAAGGTCGTTTACAAACTTAACATGCTGGTCTGTCATACCATGATGAACAATATTAAATGGGAAACTAAGGGTCCCAAACGTCTTCCAAAGGAGATATTCGCCATTAAAGTTTAGGGTCCAAAAATTCAAATGATTATAAAAAACAGAAAAATTGGTCGATTCTTTTGCGGTTTTCACTAAAACTATTCTTTATGTCAGTATTTTCTTGAAAATAAATTATAAAGATAAATTTCAAAAAATGTCGATAGAGAGCGCTTTAGACTTTGCAGTAACGATAAACTAGTTTTTACCATTATTTTTTGCATCTCATTAAATTTTTTTAGAAGCTTAGACATAAACTTAAATTTTGAGCTGAAAATCTAAATCGTTGGAAGTGGTTAAATAGCGCAAACTGAATTGCGGTGGAAGGTTCAAATTTCAAATGATTATAAAAAACGGAAAAATTGGTCAATTGATTTGCGATTTTCACTAAAATTATTCTTTATGTCAGTATTATATTGAAAATAATTTATAAAGATAAAATTAAAAAAATGCCGATAGAGGGCGCTTTAGACTTTGAAGTAACGTACAACTATTTTTTCCGTTATTTTTTGCATCTCATAAATTTTTTTAGAAGCTTAGATATAAACTTAAATTTTGAGATGGAAATCTGAATCGTTGGGAGTGGTAAAGTAGCGCAAACTGAACTGTGTTCAATGGGGGTGGGGAGGTTCAAATTTCAAATGATTATAAAAAACGGAAAAGTTAGTCGGTTTTCGCTAAAATTATTCTTTATGTCAATATTTCCTTGAAAATAAATTTTAAAGATAAATTTTAAAAAATCCGTTAGAGGGCGCCAAAAACTTTAATAATAACCAACAAATATTTTTAAATTTTTTTTAAATTTAATTAAATGCTTGCAAAATTTTAGACTTAAATTTTGTGCTCAAAATGTAAATCGATAAGAGGGGTTAAGAAGCGCAAACTGAACTGTGTTCAGAAGTTGAAATGTTACCATCCCCACCCCTCGAACGCAGTTCAATTTTTGGCCGCTTAATTAAGCATTTTATTAGATACAAAAAATAACGGTTAAAAATAGTTGTTGGTTACTATAAAGTTTAAGGCGCCGTCTGACGGAATTTTTTGAAAGATATCTGTAAAATTTATTTTGAAGAAAATATTGATATAAAGAAGAGTTTTAGCAAAAACCGACCAATTTTTCCGTTTTTTATAATCATTTGAAATTTGAACCTCCCCACCCCCATTGAACACAGTTCAGTTTGCGCTACTTAACCACTCCCATCGATTCAGATTTTTATCTGAAAATTTATGTCTAAGCTTCTAAAAAAATTTGATGAGATGCAAAACATAACGGAAAAAAATAGTTGTACGTTACTCCAAAATCTAAAGCACCCTCTATCGTCATTTTTTTTTTATTTTATCTTTATAAAATATTTTCAAGATAATACTGACATAAAGAATAATTTTAGTGAAAATCGCAAATCAATTGATCAATTTTTCCGTTTTTTATAGTTATTTGAAATTTGAACCTCCCCCCGCAATTCAATTTGCACTACTTAACCCCTTCCAACGATTTAGATTTTGGGCTCAAAATTTAAGTTTATGTCTAAGCTTGTAAAAAAATTCAATGAGATGCAAAAAATAATGGTAATACCTAGTTTATCATTACTCCAAAGTCTAAAGCGCCCTCTATTGACATTTTTTAAAATTTATCTTTATAATTTATTTTCAAGAAAATACTGACATAAAGAATAGTTCTAGTGAAAACCGCAAACGAATCGACCAATTTTTCTGTTTTTTATAATCATTTGAATTTTTGAACCCTAAACTTTAATGGCGCATATCTCCTTTGGAAGACGTTTGGGACCCTTAGTTTCCTATTTAATATTGTTCATCATGATATGACAGACCAGCATGTTAAGTTTGTAATCGACCTTTTGGGACACCCTGTATATATATATATATATATATATATATATCTGATTTTTGTCATGCGATAACTATCGTATTTATGAACCGATATGAATGAAACTTGGTATGTACATAGTACATACAAATGTCTCGACCGAGTTCGTTAGACAGCATCATCCGCCGTCTTGTTTCAAAATGGTGGCCATTTAAATTTTTTTAATTTAAAATTTAAAATTAAATGCGAAGAAAATAAAAGTTGAAAAATATTTTTCTTTTATGTGTTAGAACTTAAAACAACAATTCCAGATCATGTTTTATTTTGTCTATATCTTAAAAAATGATTGAGTTATAGCACTTTGAATCTTTCTTATGGCTGACATTTTGAAACAATCTGATTTTTGTCATGCTGTAACTAACGTATTTATGAACCGATTTGAATGAAATTTGGTATGTGCATAGTACATAGAAATGTCTCGACCGTGTTCGTTAGCTAGCATCATTCGCCATCTTGATTAAAAATGGCGGCCATTTATTTTTTTAATTTAATATTTAAAATTAGGTACAAAAAAGTGAAAAATTGAAAAAGATTTTTCTTTTGTGTATTTCACCTTGATACAAAGATTCTAGGGCATTTTTTGTTTCATCTATATCTTGAAAAATGGCTGAGTTATAGCACTTTCAATTTCCAGTGTGGTTGACATTTTGAAACGGTCTGAAATTTGTCATGCGATAATACGCATATTTATAAACTGATTTGGATATAACTCCGTGTGTTCATAGTATATATCAAAGTCTTGACCGAGTTCTCCATCCAACTTCATCCGCCATCTTGTTTGAAAATGGTGGCTATTTAAGTTAGTCAAAAATCTTTTAAATGTATAATGGTGTACAAATAAAAAAATAGAAATTGAAAAAAGATTATTTCGAATGTATTTATCTTAATAATGAATTCCGGAGTATTTTTTGTTTTGTCTTTATCTTAAAAAATGCCTGAGATATAGCAGTTTGAATTTCTAATGTGGGTGACATTTTTTAAAAAATCAATTTGCCCGCGACAAAACTCGTATATATTAATCGATTTCGATATGAGAGTGCATGTCCACATGAATTAAGATTTCGACCAAGCTCATTGGTTTGTTTTATTCATCATGTTGTTTTAAAATGACATACACTTCATGATATCGTGGAATTTGGCGATTCTCTATATCGCTGAAAATAAAACCAAGTTGAATAAATTATGACTAATTTCTAAAAATTCCTATTAATAATCAGTATTGACAAAAACTAGCATTCAATCTTATAAAATCGGGTTTCATTAATTTGAGCTTTGTATGTTTGAATAATATAACTTAATTTAAAATAAATAATGTATAAATAAGTATAAGAAATCTACCTCTTCCTCCCGGCATTGCCGGTAGGACTTTTTTAATTCCGCAGATTTATTGCATATTTATTAAAATTATGTTTTATTAAGAAATTGTTATGGTATATTAGCTGCAAACCCTAGTTTACCCAAAAGTATTAAATATATTTTTAATTAGGCAGAAATTGTTTAATACTGTAAGTTTTTTTGAAAACTAACGAGTCATTATAAAAAAATATGCAATATGATCATCATATATTCTAATTTTGAAAATTCCTCCAAAATTTTCTATATTAATTTCTCATATAGCTCTGACTTTTACCATAAGTGCTAATATAGTGGTCAAGATCATGCGTATACATCTCAAATTAAAATTTTAATCATATTTAAAAAATAAAGATCTACAGATGTGATTGTGAAGTCAATAGACGTGATTTAAATAACTCATTTTTCATTATTGAAATTTATATTAATGGCAATTGCTTCATTAGAATACAAAGAACTACTTAAAGATGTAGTAAACAGAAAATCATCATTAAAAAGTAATAAACTATTAGTATTGCAATCATATGAATACTGAAATAAATGATATGAAGGAATCTTTATAAAAAATAAGTTAATTTGAGAGAAAAAAATTCCATCACAGTTAAATAAATTAGAATGAGCTAAAGTCGGATACAATGAAATAATAACTAAATTAAACATTTAAAAGGGATTTTTATAACTTGAAAAATTCAAGTCATATCGCCTGATCCTAAAAAGTAGACGGCAACTGATTTTTTCTTAGCTTGCACTTCCTTTTTAACAATTTTTTTTATATCTTTCAGCGATTACTTAACACTTACTTCACAATTTATTAAATCCACTGCTGATAGCTTGCAATTTCATCTTCAAACTCATTGCATTTTAATGTTTTTTTGCAAAAATATAGTGGTCCAATCATCAGTGGAACCAAAGTCATCGTTTTGGTTCTAGGCATTTTTCTTTACCTTTCTATCATTCGAACAAGTAAGCAACAGAAGTAAATAACTTCTTTTTGTTAAATTTGCATCGTTATCGCTCTTGCTATATTGACTTTTGTCACGTGAAGCTGACATTTTGAATGCACCCAACTCAAATTTGTATCTCTCTCTGTATAGTTAAACTGTGCCATCCAAAAAGGTCTTAAAGAATATGAATTATATTTATATTGTATGATTAAACTTTCCTCTATGAACTTTAATATTTCACAATACAGAGACAAAAAGTAAAATATTTTGACATAAATATGTTTTATGCAAATTGAGTACTAATTATAATTCTATTTTTAAATGACATTAATGGTTCAAAGAACACGATAATAACACAGTAATGCGTTTCGAAAGACTTAATCTTTTTTAATCTAGCAAAAACATATGAAACGACAGTAAATATTCCTCTTGTAGTAATGGTTTTTGATATTGGCAAATAACGAAAGAGTTTTTCAAACCACATATGTTTGAAAACTCCTTTATACTCAATTAATATGTAAAATATTTGAACATTAAGTACAGGTTTCGAAGAAATAAGTTTTGTTCAGAGGTCTTTAGTATGAGTTCTATTTATCGAAAGGAATTTAAAGTCGAAATACAGAAGATATGCTTGAAATTTATTAACTAAGAAAAAAACTTTATTATAAAAATGTAGTTACACCGGTCTTTGAAGACAGCAATCTTCACGTGGTAGTGTGAGTGTGCCAAGTATTTCCTGAGATCTGGGTATGCCGTATTTCATTGTACGAAAAATCGTACGGCTTATTTTGCATTTATATTGAACATTTTCCCTTTTTTGTAATTTTTTATTATTTATAAAGCATAATAAATAGTTTTGTATTACACTACCTCCTACCTCGGGATATTTCTGTTTTTTTATTGTTGTATTTATTTATTTATTTTTTGTAAAATATTTTAATCAATGCCTAGCGAAACATTTTAATTAACTGCTGTCCAAATTTTATCTCATTTGAACCAATAGAACGCATTCTCGAGCTTTCTCAAGTGGAGTACATATATTTTGCTAGCCCTGTATTTACTGTTCTATTCTATAGAATATTATCTCTTTTATATATTATACTAATGTGCAAAATTAATTTAAAAATATGAAGATTTTATGCCTTACAAATTATTAATTTTAAAGTATTATACTATAAAATCATGTTATAAATTAATAAAAATGGATAAAATAGCTAGGCATTTGACTGCTTTGGTGTTAAAAGTGAATTGTTCTTAACAACAATTGATTAAAAATATTGGAATTTTTGAAAATTTGCCTTTAGCTGTTTTATAGATTGATTTATTACACAACATCGTAGTTACCAAAACCATGTAAATAACCGTGATTTTTCTTATTATAGTGAACCAAAATACAGCTAAAATAACAGATGAAAAGGTACATAATGTAAATTCAATGGATATTAATGATGCGGAAGTCGAGGATGTGTATGATGAATATATGAAAGTAATCATATACGAAGGTCTTCAGGTAAACTTACTTCTGTAGATTTTTATGATATACTATATAGAAATTTGTTTAGTAATTCAGGGGCGATACTGTATTTTTTATGTATACCTCAGAGAAATATTAAACATCAAATAATCATTTTTCCACTTTGCTGTTGCAATAATTTTACACATTAAACTTTAATTAATATATCTGTTTTAAGCATGTATTATACCTCTATGCACACAATATTATATATATTATATAATATTATTTGCCCTGGATTTAGTTTTTATTAATGAACTATACTTAAAGTAAAAAAAAAAAATGATATGGCCCATGATCTAAAATGGATGTTAAATTACAAAATATCTAACAGCGTTTTTCCAAATTTTCACCTTTTATAAAAGGTTTCACAAAATGAATTACGTAATAATTCATTTTGCTTAATAATTGAGGGGTCGTGTATAAGTCGACCCCTCAATTTTTAAGCAAAATTTTCTAAAAAAGATGAATTTCGTGTATAAGTCGAGCTGCATATCTGATGGTATATTGAAAAATGATTTGTAATCGATTATAAAAAAATAATAAGATTTAATTAAATTTGTAAAAAGAATTCTATCTTTATAGCCCTTTCGAGTTTGGTGTACTATTAATAGTACATGTGTTTTAATGGAGTATTATTTTGTTTTAAAAAATATTTTTGCTACTATTTATATATAGTAATGTAAGTATACGTTTGTGCATCTACTATATGACTTCATTTACATTTAGACATTTAATAATAATACTTATTATTTCCTTTGATAAAAAGCTTATTAAAGCTATTAGATTTTTTAAATAACAAGATTTTTAAGAACTTCACCTTTTATATAAACATTTTAATGAAAATTTTACATTACTTGAGAGAGGTGTTACAAAATTAAAAAGAAATAGCATTGACATGTTTCGGATCCGTCTAATAAGATCCATAATCATAATATAAATAAAAATAAAATTCGAATTGTTGGACGGTTAATACAAATGACACGCGACAATGAAATATAAATAATACAAAAATCACGTGCTCTATTGTAAAAAATTAAATTAAAATAGACCATGATGTAAAAATATTTTTTAACTTACTGACAGTGGAGTCACATATAGTAGTCATTTGAGACTCATAAAAGAGACGCATGGAATTTCCTATTTTTTGTTTCGCCGTTGTGACTGTAACTCTTGTGACCATGTGTGACCTGAATGAGATGTTATATGGACTAGCTGTTATTCAGGGATAGTAATTATTCGAATTATATTACTTCCTGTTTAATATTCGCGTGAAAATTATCGATTGAAAATCCCTTTGTCCTTAAATTTTGCACACCAGTGTACACTGTTAAAACTAATGGTGACACATTGAACCTTTTAAAAGTGAAAGGTTTGTCTCACTGGTGACACCCCTAAAGGAGCCAAAATAGCACCTTTTATTAGGGTGAAAAGATGGCACCCTTAATACAGAGTGCCCAATGATAAAAAATTAAGAACTGTACTAACCGACTTTCGGCCCGCGATGGACTCGAACGCAGAACGTCTGATTACAAGTTCAGCGCCCTATCCACTCGGCCATCAAGCTCACCTTCAGTCTCCCTGAAATGTTCATATGTCCTGAAATTCAAAGGTTGCTTTATATAACAAGTAAAAAAATTTTGCGTTAAGCATGGATTATGAAATACTTTCCAACGCTTCCTGAAACCTTTAACAAAACTTTGTTATTTAACGAAATAAGATGCTACTCTCCATTGCCAAATATGTATTGAAATACTTTTGAACAGCCCTGTATTTAATCCGTCGGTTGATATATATACATATGCAATATAATTGGGAAATTTACTTTAGCAAGGAAATGCCTAACTGGCTGGAAATTCTCTTGCAGCACTTTATTCTAATAGATGGAAAATACTTCAATACTTTTGTTCAGCCCTGTAATTTATCCAGTGTTTTTACTACACGCCAGTATTTAGTTAAAATTTAGTTCAAACAAACAAATTCTTAAAGCTACTAAATCACATCTCCAGAAATTATCACATATAGATGATCATGTTGCTAATTCTTTGCGTGACCCTGTATATCATTTTATCTATATTCTACAAACATTTCTTAGTAAACTGAAAGCAGTTCAACGTAAAAATGCATAACTACCACCTTTAAGTTGATTACTGTCATATTCAGTAACCTTTATGAGCTGTTTTGTGCAACCCTGTGTATCAACTATAACATTTATATACACCATATAATTTTGTAAAACTTAAAAGCTCATATCATAATTGAAAAAGCATTTCAACCATCCATCAGCTATCTTTATAATACACAATATTTGAGATAAAAATATAAGGTTTGAAATATTTTGTGTGTCCCTGTAAAAGCTATGCACTTCATATTATGCGTTAAATATTAAATCTCAACGGCATATATCAATTTTATAATACTTGAAACCGTTTAACATTATTCAAATATGCCGCAAACTATTCCCTCCTTTATTATTGTATAATGGGATTCTTTTGAGTGGCCCTGTAAATGAATAATAATTATTATTTTGGCAGCATATTTTACAGACTGCGTGTTTTAGTGCACTTTGCGAATCCGTGTAAATTTGAATAAGTTTAACATGGTGTAACACCTTTAAAATTCATTTGAAACGACATTTCCCCATAGACCGCAATGTAATCGAAAACTTTTGACTACCCCTGTAAATAAACTAATCATTGTAGAAACTTTATTTTCAATAAGGTTTATGCTGGGGTAAACATCAATAACATATAAAAATTTCATAGCATTCCGAGTATATTTACGGGAGTTAAAGCGCGGACAGACGGCCATCCGGCCATCCGGCCATATGGACAGACGGCCAGACAAGCCGAATGCATAAACACTTTTCAACTTTATTGGAAAGTGTTAAAAAAGCTCGCCAAAAGTTAGCCATCCGAAGTTCTAAACAAAATTGGGATAGCATATAGCGGTGATAGTCATCGTAGGAAAAAATTGCTGTGTTGATCCACCAGTGACAGCGAGTTGAAGTGCAAGGATACACGTTACAGAGCATGCGCAAATGACTAAGGGGTGAAAATCTTCCAACGGTATGCATTGCGCGGCACCCTAATTAGCGTGAAACACCCAATGACACCCCAAACACATTTTCAAGCCCGCTGGTGCTAAGTGATTTAACCTTTTCATCCCTGGGCGTCAAATGCAACCGGTTCGTCACCTTTATTTTTAACAGTGTACTTGCCAAAAAAAAGTTTATTCAAAATTATAAACAAATCTAATATTATAAATGTGAATGTGTGTCCGAAAAGTTGGAATGAAACTAGCTTCAAAACGGATGGATTAATGTCTTTGAATCTTTGCATATAGATAAGTTGAAGCCAAGAAATAAACATAGGCTAATCGTTTATTGATTTATTCAAATATTTTTCTTAATAATTCAAAATTTCATTCTTTTTCATACCGAATAAATAGGCATTTTTTAGAAAAAAAAATTATTAATTTCCTTTCCCGTTGCCAAGAAAATCAAAATCGGGAATAATAATTTCTCAGCGGCAATAAATTTTCAATTGAGCTACTTCCATACAAAAAATGAAAATAAAAAGAATTTAAAAGAAAATAAATATGATGTCATAAGTGAAATAAAAGTAAAGGGAGTATTCGAATTTTTCTGTCATAAATGGTGACATAATTAGAAATTAAAAAAAAAAGTGAAAAAGAATTTTATTTTTAACGAAATATTTCACTTTGAAAAATATGACGTCATAGTTGAAGTAACACAGATATTTTATAGTAGTCTTTAAAAATACTAGAGACATGGATATCAGTAATTATTGTTGCTAGGTAAATAATGACGTCATATTTAAAATGAATGAGAAATATTTTTTATTTATTCTAATTATAAATTATAAGTTACATACGAATGAAAATTTTTATTCAAAATTCATAATTAGTAGTGGAAGACATTTTTGGTTGGAAAAAAGGGAAAATAAAACTGATTAATATACATTTTTGACGCTATTTTCTTTCTTTAAAATTAAAAAGAATTTAATTTCAATTCGTATAGATCAGCGCTGTCCAACGCGACGCCCTGTACCAGATTTTTGCTGACCTTTTGAATATTTCCTATTATTAATATTTTTTAAATGAAATTCCATTTAAAAAATGCTTTATTTTAAATCCTTGATATTTGCTTGAGAAATATTTTTGAAACCTTTGCAAGTGTATTACAGGCATAAAAAATGAAAATGTGTTTTATTAATTTAACCATGCGTTATTGCGTTTCTTCAATAATTCACAGTTTTTCTTTATTGAAAATGCTATGGAAATTTGTAAAAGTTGGCAATAACTTAATATGTTCAGATGTGAAATGCAGAAAAAAATGTACCCCTTTCTCCTCCTTCATGCAGGAATGTTCAACATTTTTTTAAATGTTATTACACTGACTCATTGCTGTTTCATAATAAGGGTAAAAAAGTGTCATTTTACCACCCAGACTTTAAAATGTTAGGTATTTTTCTCAAATTGTTTTAAAAAATCTATAAAATAGTACGAAATGATTTCCATCAATTAAAATTCTTTCAAGACATTGAAATCATCCATGGATTGGTCACTAATATCCTTTTTGTTTTTGTGCTTTTTATAGTGCCATATTTTCGCCTCCAAAATGGATTAAGGAGTAACTATTCATCCTAAAAAAAGCTAACAATGTCTGTGATTACCATTTTAGTTCAATTAAAAATCAGATTAAAGTTACTGGTTTCTCCCAATTTAAAAATCTATAAGATAACACCTCACAGAAAATGTATATTTCGAACTTTTATTTACACAAACTTTCGAACTCTTTTTTACATAAAGCTTCAGATCAACATAGGCGCCTTATATCTTCTACAACGATGTGTAATGGTATGTGTAACTCACTATTAATACTGCGAGATAATTTACTTTGTATTTTTTGAGCTCTGTTAATGATGGCGCCCTTCTTTGTTTGTCCTTAGCTGAAATTCACCCTTGCTTACAAGGAAGGTCTCCATACTGGGCATACTGAGAAACTTTTGAAAAAAAAAATACTAATTAAACTGCTTGTGTATGTATTAAATGATCAGTCAAAACAAGTGGCGGAATCACAATAGAAATTATATAAAAAAATTAAAAAATTTCGAATATTTGCCGTGAATGTCACACGATTGGCGAGCAGCACTTTCCCTCGCCAAAAGCAAACGATTAAATGCAACTGAAATCTGCTAGATTTTTAGAATGCGTGTAAATAGTATTTAATGAATTTAAACGTAAACAATGAAAGAGCTTAATATATTATGTACATATATATTCTATTTCTTATTTATATTGTTTGTTGCCGCAGGTATTTAATTTACCTCTGGAAAAATATTTTCATATTTAGCAAATTCATATTGAAAAAAAATATTTTCATACATTTAAGCGCATTTAAAATTAAAAGCCAGAAGTTTCCATAGCAACGAAATTGCTTTGACAATACTCAATTGACTTTGAGCTTGAAACGATTTTAATGAATTTAAATTATGAATTTCGTTTTAAATTGCAAATTTTGATGGTTAAATTTGAATATAAATGCATATAAATATCGATGTAACAAAATTATACTTAAAACAAACTAAAACTGGCAAAATTAACGTTATAAATTATATTTACCTAAACAAGTTCAACATAAAACTTTTTTGTCTTTAAAGCGTATGTGACATAAAAAAGTATTTTTTCAAACTGCATTCAGTCGCCAACCGATGATAAATTTCCAATTGATGAAATTTTCATTATTTTTTACGGGCGCTGTATGGAGGTTCCGCCAAATTTTTTTTAAATAAAAGTATATATCCCCATGAGAAGAAAATTTTTTAATTTTTTCAGATTTTTCGAAGTATGCCCGTATGGAGACCTTCCTTGTTAGTGAAAGGTTGGACAGGCCTGGTATAGATGATATAAAAACACGATTAAAGTAAATTTTCCTAAAACTAAAACATATTTTTACATGTTGAAGCTTCATTAATGAGCTTCTTCCACAGAAGCGTAAATTTTTTGTCAGCATGTTAAAATTTACAACCAAGGATGTAAATTTAAATTCCGCAAGTATAAGTGGATAGTTATTGCCCTTCATTAACTGGATTTTTTAAAAGCTATATGTCATTTTTTAAAGATGGCAGTCTAAACGTCGAAAGGTGTTTTTTGTTAAAGGATTTATCATGTAAAAATTATGTAATATATTTTCGTGTAAAGCATTCATTTTAATTTGAAAACATTACTATATATTTAGTATATTAAATTCTCAAAGTGATTTTACTTGCTTTGAAAAAAGAATTAATCCTAAAATAAAAATATTCATTTCAGAAGTAATATTTTGCATTAATTTTAACTTACATTTTAAATACATTTTCTTACTTTAAATTTAGCTTATAATAAAAATAATGTTTCAATATTTTTTAAATGTATTGTCGTATTTGGTTTCATTAAGCCATTTCCTGTTTTAATTAAAATGCTTAATTTTACATGATTCATGACTTGAAAGTTTTTTTTTTCTCTGGACGAGTATTATTTCGTATAAAAAATTAACCTGGAGGTCATATTTTATATCATTAGTCAGTTTTATTCATGAAATATTTGTATTTTATAGCAGTTATAGAAAATAGCGTAATTTTCACATAATTTATCCTTCGTAAATGCATGTTTAACACCTTTTTGCTGCTGGATTGTAAAATCTAGCAGCAAGCAACAAGCAACTTTATTGCTTAAATAATAAGCTCCTAAGATTCGAGATATTTCTTAGTCTGATGAACATTTCGATTTTAATGTTAGATCTACAGCTGTTAAAAGTGTGGTGCTGTGAAATTAAAATTTTATAAAGATTTGAAAGTTAAAGATTTTACTTTTTTATTTATTTTTGAGCTCTACTGTCAGAAAAATTCGTCAATATACACTAAGTTATCGTTATTTTTTCACAAATAATTACCGTATTCCCAGAAAACGTCTTTGATCTGTGCATTCATTCCGAACGTCGAAAAATGAGGAAGAGTTTCTTTTTATTTCTTGCACGCATGCGTATTGGGTCTGTTAGTAATAAATTCGAATTTATTTTTAAAGTGAAAAGCAAAATATTCTATAGATTAAAATGTCTAATTTAGTTTAAAAAGACACAAATGTTTTCGTATTTAAAAATATATAACAATTACTTTCTTCATTCATTCAAAAATTCTCACAATTTGTTATTCATATTGAAAGTTGGATAAGTTGAATAAAGTTGAATTTACTAAGTTATTTATATAATAAATATTCCCATTTAAAATGTACTTTAAGTGAACACATCTAAAAGATATTTTAATTAAAAAAATAAAATGCAAAAAGAAAAAAAATGATATTATTCAAAAAAATCTTGTCATAGAACATCCATATTTTTCTTCTAGCAATCTACGTAAATATAATTAAAATTCACATTTTTATACTATATTAATATAAACGTATAAAAACCACAGCCAGTTTCATTAAAGATGAAATCTTCCCGAAATTAAGTTCAAAATTAAAAGCTCTTTAACGAAATATACCAAATCACACTCATAAGAAATAAAGGCTTTTACTTCTAAGCACTTTTCTCCTGAGCAATCGTGGCGCCGAGGATGAGCGTTGGCCTTGTAATGCTGGGGTCGTGAGTTCGACCCTCACCGCCGGCGTATTTATCTTTTCCAGACTTTTTTCAAAAGACGGATATTTTTCCTCTTTTGACGGAGAAAAAATAAACAGATAGTCGTCAATATGCAGACAATTTCTGGCAGCAGTGCTGCCAGTACTTTTTCTGTGAAAAGACGGAAGTTTTTTTGAGAGTGTATGCTGTTTCACTATGTTTGATTTTTTGGTATCATTTGTCTTTTTCTTTCCCAAAAAAGAAATTTTTTGGAATAAAAACAATGTCGTATGCCCATTTTTTAATCAATTCAAAGACGCATCTGAAGTTTTTTTTAATAATAGCTGTAGTTTAAAAATAATTACTAATATATCTCTTGAAATAATGTTCTTTGACACAAAAACATAAATCAATATCCATGAACAGATTAAATATAAAATTGAATAAATATAAAAAATAAAATCAGAAAAACGGAAATGTAAATTTATTCTTCGTTTTATCTTAGAAAAGAGGTATGAAATTTCAAGCTCACGAAAGAAATTAAAATGATCTCCTATATATATAAACATAAACAAATTGGGACCATCAGAAGTGTTTTTATTATAAACACGGTAAAAGGTTAATTACTCATGCTTTTAATCATCGAAATCTTTGATGAATGCTTAATTGATGAATTTATTCTTCTTTAAATATTATGTAAACGAAGTCACGGGTAACAGCTAGTATATTTCATAAGTTATTTCCACAGTATTCACACAAAATTTACATATAATTCATGCAAAAAACGATAATAACATGGAAAAAATAAAGCAAAATTTTTATATATTTATAAAGAAATTAGAAAAATCTTATCTTTTTTACTTTTCAGTTTCGAAATGCTGTTGAAAATAAAGATCGAATATGGGATGACGGAATTGTTCCTTATGAAATATCCGGCGAATACAGTACGTTTTATTAAAATTTATTATTTGTGGTATTTTGTTTTTAGATAAATTATCTGGAAAAAAATAATTAAATATATATATTCTTATTGCTTATAGGTGACGATAATAAAGATTTAATTTTAGAATCAGTGGAGGAATTTCATAACAAGACTTGTTTACAATTCCGAGAGAGAAAAAATGAAACATCTTATATTATGTTGGTACCAGGATCTGGGTATGTTATTGATCCTTATCTATATCGTAATAAAGTATGTTTTTGAATAATATATTTGAATGGTAATGCTTTTTATATTTAACTTGTTTAATATCTTAAGCCGCAAACTAGGATATTAAGAAAAATCTCATCTCGATATAAAATGTGATCAGGTTAAAAAGAGTATTAAAAAAATTCTTATGTGGAATTTTATTTTTTATGTTTTAGCTCATCTATTGGCATTTGAGATTTAAATCAAACGGAAAGATTGTATGTTTTTAGAAACATGCAATACATGAAATCTGTTCTTTATAATATACATATATAAAAAGAAATATTAAATCTATTAATATTAATATTAATTTTAAAAAGAATATATTCATTAAAATTAGTTGTTTAAATAATAGTTTCAAGTTATTATTGTTAAATATGTATTACATTATGGTATGTAAAATTTTAGGAATGCTAACAATTAACGTGTCTAAAAATCTAAAGTCTTCTAAAATCTTCCACTTTATAAAAGAGTAAATCTAAGTTTATAGACGTTTTATGTGAAATAAGTGATTGTTCCCACTGAAAAAAATTCTATCAAATATATATTAATATCATAAAAACTGTCCATGCAGAAATAGCGAAAATCTTTCCATAGTATAAGTTTGGATTCATAAAATTGCCTTATTTCGTTACATATGAAACAATATATTTTCCATGAAATATTAAACCTATTGTTATAATTAAATATTTTAAATTTCCTACTCCTAATCTTTTCTATTAAATTAAAAATGACTGATTTTTTATTTATTTATTTATGCATTTTTTTTAAAGAAATCAGCATTTTTTTGTTGTTAATAAAATTTTTCCAATTATACTTCTTTCAGTGCACAAAGGTTTAAATAAGTGTAAATAAAGATAAATATATTTCAAAACGATCGATAAGTTTATTAGTAAAATAATATTATAAAAAATAAGCATTTATGTGGTAAAATATTATTAATCTAAATAAATCATATGCAATATGTATTTTTTTATTTGAATTCTTCATAATAGTTTTTTTTACCGATTCTTGTAATTTATGTAATTACTTATTACATTTGATTATATTCGCTGTTTTGAATTTAATTAACACGTTCGCTGCCACTGACGCGCCAGCGCTTGATAAGGCGCCAACGTTAAGAGGCCGATCATGCGCCAGCGCATGATATGGGGTGATGTCCAAAAGCCAGCCACGCGCTGGCGCGGGAAAATCTTTCACTGATTCTTTGTTATTAAAAGTAAATCGGCTTCTGGGAAAAACTAACTTCTACAGTGCGGCATTAACTATCATCACATCTTCACGTAAGCGGCAGCGAACATGTTAATGGAAATTATAGCAGCTCTGATGCTGGTGTTTCCGAATTTAAAAGGTTTTAAACAATTTAATCATGACTTAACCTATACCATTTTTATGATAATTTTTGCAACCTACATTTTTCATACAGTAAAACTTTTATAAATAAGCTACTTGTGTGTATATTAAAATTTGTAAGATATGACAGGAACATCGTAAGTTGTGAATAAGTGGATTTTCCTTTTAATTTGCTTTAAGGGTTCTGGTAATTTTTGAAAATTTCTAATGTTAGTGCAAAACTGATATGGTTTCAAATCCTCACTATTTTCTGAATATTTGAAGTTAAATTTTCAAACTCTTATAAGACTTTGTAATTTATTTAACTTAAATTTGTAAAATGTGAAGATAATATAAGGTAGCAAAAAGTACAGTTCAGTTAATATTGCAAAACTTGCTATGTCACTATTCGCACAAAAACTTTACTTAAAACAGATGTAGGAAAATGAAACATGTTTTAAAATTCCACTCTAAACTATCTTTTATGGAATGAATTAATATTAATGAGATAGTTAAGCATTTACATTATTTTTCTGCCATTAACTAATTTATTTTTCATTCAGTTGAATGTTCAGTTGAACTTTTAAAATAGTTTCTTTCAAAGAATTTTTATGTCATTAATTCATTCTATAAAGCGTGTTTAATAGTCCTTTTAACACAAGTTTTATGATGATTTATCTATTCTACGATTCGTTATCGTGTGGACTGCGAGATACTATGTGAAAAAATTTTGCAATGTTAATTGAACTGTACTTTTTTATTACATTAAAAGTGTTTATTTTTAATTTTTTACAAAACATTAAATATAGCTTAAATAAATTACAAAGTTTTGTGTAGTTTAAAGAAATATGTAAAAAGTTATGAGAACCCGGAATTACATAACTTTTTCATTGGCGCCGAAACTTTAAAAAGGAAAGCCCCTTAAAAAATACTTCATTTGCGTTTTTTCGTTACCGTAAATCTCATAACTTCTTCAGAGTCTAAAATTGGCTGATTAAGACTGTTTTGAATATTTATTTAAGATTTTTCTGTAAATTTAATGTTGGTTTTCTGTCATACACCAGACTCGTAAAGTGGGTTGCTGAATTGTTTCTTTTTCATAGCTATGGTAGTGCTTTGTTAAGTTAGTTTACCATTATTTGGGTTTTAATTACAAAGAAATAGTTTAATAGGATCGTGAGTTAAAAAGGAATACATCATCCGGATAATTCAAGCGTTGTAGTGCATAAGATGTATTTCTTAAGTTTATGTAAAATTCAATGTTGCCTTATCTGCCACTTGCTTGTTACCGCGAGGCACTAAATAACCTAGTGCAAAATAATTAATTGCTTTTTATTTTATTTTACTATATTATGGGTGAACAGCTGACTGCAGAATTGATTTCAGACAGTTGTTTGTTCCGCGAGGGATTTCTACAGCTCTGGATTGGGATACATGGAGGGGGTTACACTTTTAGACCAGTAAAAAATGAAAAATCTTAAAACTTTGGTACACCTAAGGGTATGGCCATCCATTCTCCTCAACTCGAACCATACCCTGTGTTCATCATTAGTCGTAGAGTCAAACCTTTGAAGCTGTAATGAATTTTATTCATGATCAATATAAATGTCGTTACATTCGATCCTTATAAGAAGTGTCAATCAATAAAATTATAAAATAGTCTTTTTTTTCTTCCATTTTAGTATAGAGACAACGTTATCGATCAGGTTGAATTATTAGAAGAAGTTCATTTAAATTTATATTGTTATACATGAATTTTAGTTTTAAAATATAAAGTTTTAAAACTAAAGCTTTTAAAATCGTACATTAGTTCAAATAAATTGAATGTTTTTTATTTCCATTAAATACAACTATCTGCTAATACACTGCTCAAAACAATTAAAGGATATTGCAGTTTTAGGTAGATTTTGCATCTGGGAAACTTTTTAGCTGATTGATACATGGTCGACAGACATAGTAGGTTATATGAGAATAAATTACACATGTTTGGCAGAAAAAAATGCATTTTATTGCGCATTTGTGTACAAAAGGAAAAAAACACAATTTGTGCATATGAGTAAAAAAAAATAAGAAAAAGTGTTTTCTTCAAAGAAAATCATTTTCAGTAGAGGGTATGGTTTCCACGGGCGGCCAGCAACGTTGAACACCTTTGAGGCATGGACTCAATGAGGCTATTAATGACGAGTTGGGGGTATTCTGCCCCACTCTTCCAGAAGAGCTCTTTCCAGTTCTTGGAGAGTTTGTGGGGGTTGTTGGCGGCCAGAAACTCGTCTTCCTAGAGCGTCCCAAGCGTGCTCGATTGGATTCATGTCTGTAGAACACGCTGGCCATTCCATTCGAACGATTCCTTCCTTGAAAAGGAAATCCTCCACCAGGTTTGCACGATGTGGCCTGCAGTTATCGTTCATTAAAATGAAGTTATCTCCGATTGCTGCAGCGTAAGGGACTACAATAGGTCTAAGGATTTCATTCCTATATCAGCGACCAGTCAGAGCACCATCTCGAATGATGTAGAGGTCAGTGCGCCCGTCAATGGAGATGCCACCATACACCAATACTCCTCCACCGCCAAATCTGACACTTTCGTGCACGAACGCAGGATTATTCCTACTGCCACGGTCCCTCCAGATGAAAATACGCCTATTATCCGGATGCACAGAAAAACGGGACTCGTCAGAAAACAGAATATTGCTTTATTCATTTCTCCTCCGGTTGACATGCTCGGTTGCCCACTCTCTGCGGTCGCGACGATGCCTTGATGTTAATCTAACACATACCATCGGTCGGCGAGCTTACAGACCTACAGCATGGAGCCGGTTTCGGACAGTCTGAGTTGAAATCGTGGTGCCGGTAGCCGAGCGAAGGTGTTGTTGGAGAAGAGTAGCGTTCATGTTTCGGTGTCTCCGAGCTGTTAACGCTAAATACCGATCTTCATTGGGCGTTGCTGCCCGTCTACGACCTTGTCCTGGTCTTCGGCCTGCACATCCACTCTCCAAAAAACGGTTCCAGATCCTGGAAATGACACTTTGTGACACTCCAATGGCTTGCGCTACTTCGGCTTGAGTTTGGCTCCCTTCTAACCTACCAACAATTCTCCAAGCCTCTGAATCTGTCAATTGACTTCGCTGAGACATCGTACTCATCGAAACAAAGCAATCACTGAATGCCGATCATCCTTCTCTTCATTCTCTTTTATCCAGTTGAAAGTCAAATTTCATTCGCTGCCGCTGAAGCGACGTTTTTGACGTCGAACTCAAAATTTGCATACTGCACAGTTTGAAAACCAGAAAAATTTGCATTTGTGATTCTCTTCTTCTATTTTCGGCAAAAAAAATTTCTTTTATATCTTTATTTTATATAAAATTTCAAATATCCTTTAATTGTTTTGAGCAGTATATTATATTTATACTTATATAGATGCTATTTTTTTCTCAGAAATAATGTAAAATAAACTAGTTTTTTAAGTGACTTTAGGTGAATGAATGCTTTTTTTGATTGTTGCAGATGTAGTGCAATCGTCGGTAAAGTACCAAATAATGCTAACAGAGTAACACTGCATGAGAATTGCTTCGTGAAAGGTATTGTATTACATGAATTAATGCATGCATTAGGTTTTACCCATGAACAGAACAGGCCTGATCGGGATGAATTTGTCAAAATTGATTTTGACAATATTAGAAATGGTAAGATACCAGAAACTCCTTTTAAAATTACACATTGTGGCCAAAATGTTAGATACACTGTGTGATAAAGATTTGGTCATTCTTTAGTTTTGATTACAGCAAATATTCTTCTTGGCATGGGCTCAAAAAGTGTCTGATACCGTTGCTGAACAATGGTGACCCATGCTAACATAATGATATCTTCAATTTGGGATAGAATAGATGGGGAGATTCCAAGCATTGAAATGCTCTGTCGACATTGTCCCACAAATGTTCAATAGGATTGATGCCAGGATAGTGAGCTGGCCATGAGAGCAGGTTAAACTCTGATTGATGTTCCTCAAACCTATTTAAGGTTAATCGAGCATGGTGGCAAGTGCCATTGTTCTGCTGAAAATAGCCATCTTCATAAAGGGACATAAAAGAAGTACGCGTTCAATAACGATGTTGAGCTAAGCTATGCTGTTCAGATTCGTGTTCAGCGGTATCAAGGGACTCAATGTACTCCATGAAAACATAATCCGCAGCGTAATTCCATCGTCACCAGCCAGAAGAATTGTCACTTAGCAGAAGGGGTCTATGAATTTAGGCTGTTTGCACCACATTCCATTTCTGTTATTTGCATGATGGAGCAGAAAACGAAACTCATCGGACCAGGTTACTTTTTCAGTACTGAAGTGACCAACTTTGTCATTCCTTTTCTCGCAAAACGCACTAATTTCTGTTTTTCGGCGATATCCAAAGAACTTTTGATGGTCTCCTGCTTCTAAAGTTCATCTTTTATAAAGTCTGTCTTGTGTGTTCTATAGGCTTAGTGATGCATCTGCATTGATTTCGGCTGTAATTTGTAGTATTGTAGGTCTTCTATTAATACAGTCTATGTGTGTTATTCACCTTTCACCTCTTTTTCCCCTGTCTTTTACGACGAGACAAGTTCTTATTGCTTGAAAAAAAATTCTCAATTGCTCATATCTAAAGACACGAGACACTCTTGGGAGATAACATCTTAAAAGTGTCATCGTTTCAGAGATGTTGGCCTTATCTTTTATTCTACCGATGATCATTCCCTGTTCAAAATCACTTAATGTTTTTGTTTTACCAATTTTTATAGTGTCATCCATGCTAACTATGTCATATGAAGTTGAGAGTTGCTTATATAAAAAACTCTGCGTTCTTACGTCATTCTACCTCACAGTTGGACTGGTTTACTTTCATACAAACAGTGTCTCTAATTTTTTGGCCACTCACATGTTGTAAAATATTTCATTCAAATTTGGTTATTCAATTATTAAAAGTTATGCACTTGTGATACACTTTTAATAATATACTTACCAAAAATCGTGCTTCAAAAAAAGAAGAAAATTTTAAGTGATGTGATTTTGCTGTTAATTATAATTAAATTACTAAATTAATCAATTAAACAAAACAAAGGAAGCAATAAAAATATTTACATTATGTAAAACATAGTGGCTCTTGTCTGAAGTGAAGCTGAGAACAAATAAAAAACTCAAGTTGCTAAAAAAAAGAAAGGGATTGGTAAGTATAAATTCGTTGTTTAAAAAAAAAATCATACAGTCTGCGATAAGCTGCTAGACGGTCAGACACTAGAACTATTCGGTCACGCAGGTACATCAACCAGTCAAGTAGTGTCACCTGTTGTGATTTTTTAATTTGGTAGTGAACATTAGAGGGCAATGTAAAATGTAGTGTAATAATGTTGATAAGGATTCGCAGATGCAAAGAGGTGTGTGTCGTTTACGGTGGAAAACCGTTATGGTACGTAAGTATTGTTGGAAGGGTCCATGATTATTCAGCAATAGATACAGGTATCTGTTACTTGTGGAAAAGTTTTATGAAATTTTCGGTATGAAACCGTGCCTGTATTGACCCACTTGGTCTGTGAACCAACATTGTTGCCAGTGATGTACATTTGTTTTTGAGTTTTGCTTTCACTGTTGATTGTGGGATAGGTAGAATAGATTGTGGTAACGTAAAATCATCGACTGCCGACTTCGTGCCCGTTTGGCCCTTCTGTGCCGATCGGCCAGTTTGTGCCCGTTATACCAGAATGCCCTTTAACCGAATTTAAAAAGAACGATTTTTCTGAAGACTGGAGGATTAAGATTATATTTAGAACTATGTGATTATTATTATCAAATTTCGAAAGGGCCTGTTGACCTCTTAACCTCCTGACCGCCGAGCAATAGGGCAAAATTTTAATGTTTTTTTCTCTGCAATTTTTTTAAATGCTAATAAAAGGGGGATTTTCTATCATGGTATTATTTTTTTGCTATGTATATGCTTATAAACTTAGAAAGAATCAATCATAACTTAATTTCTTAAAACTGGATTATATTTGTAGAATTATATTAATTTAAATAAAGCTTCAAATGCAGTGAAACCTACAGCCTAGTGAAAGGATATATCTGGTCACGGCAGTGAGAAAGTTAAACTCTCTGATGAAATTAAGTAAAGGGAATCCGAATTCTCTTCTCTCCAACAAATCGCCAGAGTTCCCCAGATCGAGCTTTTCGCGCCAAGAAAAGAGTGCAAGTTCAGCCTATAGACATAAAAAGCTATTGCAGTACACATCTCCTTTTTAGATTTGTCTGTAACAATATGTTGAGCTCTGAAAATCGTTTACTGGGCAGATACTAATTACTTTTTAAAGTGGGGAAATCTGATACTTTGAAGATTTTGTAGAATACATAGGGTCAAAATTGGAATTATTAAAAATACCCAGACGTCTGATTCAAACGAACTCGGCTTCCACTTCTAATTGAATGTCCAATGGTGGAAGACTCCTGAGGATCTAAGGGCTGAGGTAAAAGTTTTCCTATAAGCCCTCGAGATCAGGAGCAGTGTCTTTCTCTGAGCAGCTGAAATGTGGTGGGCTTCAAGCGACTCCCATAAACGTGGTGTTGCGAATGCCTCCTTGGTTTCGCAAACCAATTTTTGTCATTTGGTTGCTGTTGGCAACTAAGTCTTTTTGTTTCTATTTGACAGACGATTTTTTATTTTTCTGTGGTAGAATGTTTTGAACCGAGTTATGTGTCGGTAAAAATTGAACTCTCAGAAGAGTAATAATTAATTTTCCTTTTGTAATTAAATGTAAATATCTTTTTTTAATCTGAAGTTCATTTAATTCATTTGAGAAAGATTTACTGCGTATTTTAGAATTTAATATTTGAACTGACATTTCAATACAAACTTTATTCGACAATTTGAATATTATTCGAACGATAAAAACTGATATGCTTCACGTGGAAACCAGACTGCATATGCGTTAGGCTATTGCCGCTCCATGATGGATGAGTATCAAACTTAAAAAAAAATATGACGGAAGATGACCTGAAGCTGAGGCGAATTTGTGTAAGTTTTGTGTGAATTTTATTATGTCTTGTCGTTTAGATGTCAAAAATGACAAGAATGAGAGTTGTTGATCAATTTTTATTTATTTATAATTAACTGTAAAAAAAGACAGGTGTTTTTTAAACAACGGAAACTTAATATAATAACGAAAAAGTTTTTCGATAACCGCTTCTGAGTCGACCAATATTCCGAAAAGAGTTCCTTTATCTTTACCAACTTAAAAAAAACTTATGTACAAAATTTAAGCAAAACTGTATAAAAACAAAATTTTATTAGCTGTCTGTAACTTTCGGAAATGTTTTCAAGTAGTTTTTACAATGCATTAATTGGTTTCCTCTATCCAGAAAACCGGTTTTTCAGATGCTATTGTACCTAAACTAAACATGCAGCTGCATAATTGAAATTGTGCATGCGATTTTTACAGAAAAATGTTAATTTTATATGTGTTTTCAACTAATCATGTTCGCTGAACATAAAGGCAATTACTTAAAACCTAGTAGCATTTGTAAAACTGGTTTTCTGGGCAGAGAAAACTGATTAATTCACTTAAAAGCTACTCGAAAACGTTTGCGAAAAGTACGGAAAGCTAATAAAAATTTATTTTTATAAATTTTTCTTTTAATTAAAAAAAATTCTGAGTTTTATAATGATAGATCAGTGCCTTTTGGAATCTTGTGTAACCACATGATGTTATTGTATATTTTCGATCTTGATTATACTACATAGGATTTTTGTCTTCATTAAATAATTTACACATAGCGTAGTTTTAATTCTTAGCATTCTTCTAGTACTGTTTCAATATGTTTATAGTTAATTTATTGGAATTATAAAATAAAACAATGAATACTGAAAAATAAGTATACATAAAAAACTCAACTAGAATAACATTAAATTACGATAAAAATTTCAATTGTTTATGAAATTTTAATATTTTATTCATGTGTTAGATATTTTTAATTTTAGGTATTTTTATTACTATATATTGTAACAAATTTTTGAAAACAATTGCAACCTATTTAAAATAATAGAAAAAATATTTCATTGGTATTAACTTAACTGCTACCATATTTTAAACACTTTTTCAATTTTTATTCCCTATGTTACCCAACAGGTAAATAATTAAACCATGTCCCAATTTTTCTGGAACACCTGTATATAAATATATTTATGTAAGTAAAATTCTGCTCGTAACAATATGATTTAACAAGAATACTCCATCGAAGATTTAGCAATCGTGTGGCACAAGGTGGTAAAGCAACAATATCCTTCCTTTGGATATTTCCCACTTAAATTATAAAAATGCAGAAGCACCGTACATTTTTAGCACCTTTATTCGAGTTTCATATCACAGTAAAACAGTTCCACTAATATTGGTTTAAATCTTGGCACTGCTGTAAGATTTTATCGCCGTAGAAATATGAACCGTAGAAGTGATACAAAATATAAAGAAATACACAAACTAAACTAAAAATGAACTACACTCCGAAGTCAATGTAATCTTTATATAAGTTATCAGCGCGGGGAAAAAAGGAATTTTACGACAAACTCCTAATTTACCAATCAAATTTTGAAAATTAACCCAATGGAATTTAACCCACTTACACAAACATAAAGTAGCTCTCATTTACGGTCGCGTATAGTGAACTAAAATTCTGCATTTAAACAAAAAACACTGTATGGAATTTTGGATAATAGAATGGTTTGAGAAACGAAAATAATAGATATTACGCAACAGATACAGAATGAATTAAGTAATGGAATTTCCTTTTTAAGACAAGAATTCATTTGAAAGAATATTTTTTAGAATAAAATAAAATAAAAAAGGATAGATTAAAGGTATGGAATTAAAAATATTATGTTAAAATATTATAAAAAAGAGAAAGTTAAATGTTAAAAGAATTTGGAAGTAATTAACTTAGGATTAAGGCGAAATTTTTTTATTATTACATAATATAAAATTATATAGAGAGAAACAGATGAGAGATGTATGGATATAGTTAATTTAGAATTTACCAACGCACATTAGTTTTAGGAATTCACAAGCATTTTCAAACTACTTTCTAAATATCTTTTAGAACCCAATAAATTGCCCCAATTACATTTATAGCATTTTTTATTTTTGATGATGAAACACTTAGAATCAGCTATACAATGAATAAGAGTTTGAACTATAAAAGTACAAATATACTTATACCGTATGATAGTCTTACAAGGTTCAATGAATAGTTAAAATTATTATGCATTTCATAACTTTTTGTTCTGAAATTTTTGCAGGATCGGAAAAGAATTTCGACAAATATCCAGAAACCGAATTGTACTTGTTCAATCAAACGTATGATTATGAATCTCTGATGCATTATGGGACCCATGACTTTGCACAGGATAAGGAAAGACCGACAATTGTACCACTTAAGAAAGGTGTCGAGATAGGCCAAAGGAAAGGATTTAGTGAGATAGATTTAATCAAAATCAATCTTTTATATAACTGTACTCAAAAGGGTAAGTTTGTTCCCATTCTTAAACATTTTTATTTAAGATGAAACTAAAGGAACAACTAATTAAAATTCTTATAAAGAACAGACAATATGTATCGTCAACCAAATATGTATCGTACTTTGGTCCACGAAATAAAAAAGTTTATATTCTTTGCATTGAACAAACTTATAAGATAATTTGGAGATTTTGAGCATGAAAAATATTTTATGTCCTACCATAGGATATTTTAATAACTACGGGTGACTTTAATTTTGTTAGTGGCAACACTGGATGCGTTTGAAAACAACTGTTTTTGCATGTAGAGTTTCCAAACTCTCTATAGTGAAATCATTTGCATAAGAGTAGAAATAATTTAAGTGTCAAAATAGTATCTTTAGTTACTTGTAATACGTAGGTGGTGTTAGTTTTTCCTTTGAAATAATCTTTTGACTGGGAATGTTTACGTTTTTATGAAGCTAACATGAAAACTAGTGTTTTGGAAGTATATTTTTTCCGTATTTAAATTTATGTAATTACATTTTACTTTATTTTTCCCTAACATGAAATTCTAGTCTTAAAAATTATAGATCACACTTATAAGATTTTTTTCTTTTCTTTTCTTTCTTTTTTTTAAAGAATAGAATTAACTATTTATATTACCCAAAATCCCATTCTTATTTTTTTAAATGCACCAACAGAATTGTTCATTGAAATAATAGAATTAATTAGAAAATAAATATAAAAATTTTACAAATTTGATGATATTAGTAAATTTAAAAAAAGACAAACTGAATAAAATGATTTTAAATATTGCAACCTTAAGTCATTTAAAAAGGAATGAGTACAGTAAAAAGACTTTTTTGAATAGTTTTAATTATTACAATTTTAGGTAAAGTAACATGAGAATTGAGTATGTACGTTTAAATTCATTTTAATAAAATAAGTGTGAAAAATTATTTTTTAGTCAATAAAACAAAGAAAAGAAAAGTATTGAGGTTTTTAGAGCCCCACTGTTCTTCTTAGGGTTCATATAATCTAAAATGAAATTCAATTGCTAACTACTTTTTACTAAAAAATAGTTTTGTTCAAATTTAAGGCTCAAGATTTTGAGGCATATAACAACAAACTCATGAAAATAGGAGCAAAAACAAATTTAAATAAAAAAGTTACAAGAAATTAAGTTTTATTTTCGGTCACATTGATCCAAGAAAAAAGCAATATTAATGGAGCTTAAAAATCGCAAACGCGTTTTAGGAAGCGCTACAAGATTTTTAAAAGTATGAGGTACATTATTCTCCTGTTTATCATCCTTTTTAGAAATATGATTTAGTAAGAATATTATAAGCAAGAATATTTAATATTTGTTAGTAAGAATATTTAATGCGTTATATTCCTCTGTCTTTTTTTAAATTTTATAGAAAAATTTCCAAATATTGGACATTTATGCTGAAAAAAAAATCTCGCTACACTTTTTTAGCATTTTTAAAGGGAATGCCTAGATAAAAATTTCAGTACTTCAAAAAAAAAAAAAAAATGTTTTTTAAGATTGAACTCATTTCAATTAATCAATTTCGAGATGATAATGAAAAAGCACACTATTATCTTATATTTTTTTTTCTGATGAAATTAAATATTCAACAACAAACTGTTTTTGCAAAAACTGTTCGCTTCAGTTAACACTTTGAATTGCCATTATTAATATTTTGCTTTTTCTAAGAATTGCTAAAGTGTTTAATTATTTTTTCTTTAATGAAAGCAAACATGTTATATTTTTTATTATTATGCATTTTTCTTTGTTAAAAAACAAATGTTTAGCAACAATAATTTTTGGAGAAAATTAATGTGTTTGCTTTAGTTAATTATTAATATTTTTTTAATCGCCAGTCAAGGCACATAAAAAAAAGGAATATAACATACTGACGTTTTGCGTAAAATTTAAAGCGACTGCACATATTAAGTGTTTAAAAATATTTTATAAAGCAATGAAATTTGTAATTTCTTCCATTTTAGAAAGAATCTATATAGGTATTCCTTTTTATCAATATCTGATGCACCTAATTCCTTTTAATGATGTGTTTTGTAGCGCATTTTATTCTTAAATTGATAAAGCTAACTTTTTTTTTTCAAATTTGTCAGTACTAGTATGACTTATTTTGTTACACATTAGTAGTATGAAGCAAAAATAGTAAAAAAAAAAGTTTTGTGGAAGGAGTTGAATACTGATTCTGTTGCATCCGGTTGATTTTATAAGAAAGATAAAAATATTTGATACAATCTATGTGCTTTAAAAGAGTAATAAAAATTTTAAAATTAAGAGATCCGAAATAACTGAAAATATGAGCAAGAAATAATAATACATATACCAGAAGGCAGTAGCACAGACAATCAGATGTCATGACTGAAATTCTGGGATTGATTAAATCTCGATTCACATATTAAAACATAATCGATCTGTCAAATCATATTTTGGTGGAAAATACAAAACATCGATTTGCCATTGTATTTTCCTAGATAAAAAAGCATGGAAAACTGGAAGCATGAAAACACAATGGTAAACCTACAAGTCAGTAACTAAAATCGGGCTTTTGGGTGTTTTCCATAAAGATGTGACGTGACAAACAGATTGAATTTGAACATGCGAATCGAGTTTTAACTAATTCTGGAATTTCAGCCGTGAACTCCATGAGGTGATTGTCCAACAGGACTATAAAGCAATAAACAGAATTTAGTGTAATAAAATATTTCAAAGTCTTCAAAATATTAGGTTAATCGGGAAACTTAAAGTAATCTTTAAATTATAATTGTCATTATAGATTTCTAAAAACATTTATATGGGTTCTTATAGGGTTCTTTTAGTAAGAAAATTTTAAGATTTTAGCATGTATAAACTGGAACATTCGCGACAAATTCTTTCCTGATAGGTAGAATTTTCCGAATAACTATTTGTGCATCTCTTTTAGCTGATATCGCTCAGTCGCAAGAAAAATTACGCATATTGACAAATATGTATTTCACAGGTGAGGCAAAAATAGATTCGCATGTCTGAATTCTAACATGAAATTATAGCAGCTAGATTTGTGCAGCAGCGAAAAAGTGCCTAAAAGTGTAAAATTGTTAAAAATGAATTCATAGACCAGGTTTTGGGGGGTTGATTAATTTCACCTCCCCCACACAACTTGACACCCTCTTCTGTGGTCACAAATGGACGTATAGCTTAAAAATGCATTTTGACGGTTTACTACACTTATGAAACTTTTCCTCTTTCGAGACGCATTTTCAAGAAAATTTTTAGTGTGAAAAAAAATAATAATAAAATGAAATTTGAGGATTGTGATTATTCTGTGAGGAGTGATTAATCCAATTGTCAAGAAGTTTGTATTGTTCACTACATTTTACTCATTATTCACATATTGTTTATTCCTTCTATAGTAAAAAAAAAAAAAAAAAAAAAAAAAAAAAAAAAAAAAAAAAACTAGCCTTAAAAGGAATCACTCCTGGTATGATGCTGATGTGTAAGATTTTCGGAAATAACGAATCCGGGTGACCACTCCTTCCATGAGCCGAATAGACCAATCAGGAAAGGGCTCCGTCTATGCATCGCAAAGCGATTCCAACCAGGATTGCAAAGCAATGCCGAACGGAATCGCGAAGCGATTACGCGGGGGGTTGGCGAGCATAGCGGGCAGAGGGGCGGAGCCCCCTATAGTTAGAAGAACTGTAACTGCTAATTTCAATTATGCATGTTTGGGGCGCCGCACCCCACTTTGCCCTCCCCCCCAAAGGGGAACTTTTTAAATTTTTATCCACAACACTCGTGTTGCATATCTTTAGAAAGGTCTGAAACTGCCTTTTCCTATTACGGATATCTTGTGTGTCCCCCTCCACTCTGCCCCCCAGGGGGGGCACATTTTTAATTTCTTTACAACACCAGTCGTGTCACACATCATTTGAAAGGTCTGCAATTGTTTATTCATATTATGGATGTCTTGTGTGTCACCCCCGCTCTGCCCCCCCCCCCGGGAGGCAAATTTTTAATTTTTTTACAACACCAGTCGCGTGACACATCATTTGAAAGGTCTGCAACTGCTTATTCATATTATGGATGTCTTGTATGTCACCCCCCTCTGCCCTTCAGGTTGGGCACATTTTTAATTTATTTAGAACACCAGTCGTGTGACAAATCATTTTAAAGGTTTGCAATTGCTTATTCTTATTATAGAAGTATTGTGTGTCACCCCGCCACTCTGCCACCCCAGGGGGGAGGCACATCTCTAATTTCTTTGCAACACCAGTCGTGTGACACATCATTTGAAAGGTCTGCAACTGCTTATTCATATTATGTGTGTCACCCCCCCAATCTGCCCCCAGGGGGGGGAGCATTTTTAATTTCTTTATAACACCAGTCGTGTAACACATCATTTGAGAGGTCTGCAACTGCTTATTCATATTATGGATGTCTTGTGTGTCACTCCCACTCTGCCACCCCAGGGGGGCACATTTTTAATTTCTTTACAACACCAGTCGTGTGACGCATCATTTGAAAGGTCTACAACTGCTTATTCATATTATGGATGTCTTCTGTGTCCCCCCCACTCTGCCCCCCCAGGGGGGAGCACATTTTTATTTTTTTACAACACCAGTCGTGTGACACATCATTTCAAAGATCTGCAACTGCTTATTCATACTATGGATGTCTTGTGTGTCACTCCCCCCTCTGCTTCCCAGGGGGGCACATTTTTAATTTCGTTCAAACACCAGTCGTGTAACACATCATTTGAAAGGTCTGCAACTGCTCATTCATATCATGGGGTATTTTCGAGCGCAGCAAGCAGGGGTAGCCTACAACTTGAATCGCGAAGCGATTACGCGGGGGGGGGGGGGGGTTGGCGAACGTAGCGAGCAGGGCGGCGGAACCCCCCTAGTTTAAACAAAAAAAAATTAATTCGTTAAGACTTTTGCGATGATAATTTCACACCATTTTTCTCGAAATAGTTATTTCCAACTTATGGGTCACAGCAGGTGAGTTGGCCGGTCGCGAATAATCAAAATTTGCCATAAAAATATTTTTAAATTTTTCTTAAAAAATATATGAAATAATATTTTACAGCTTCAATAATTATAAAAGGTTTTAACTTGCAAAAACTTCTTAAACAGTTAGTTGACCTTATGAAGTCGTTGACAGCTATCACAGCATTCACATAGATGTTAGTCAATCTTGGACCACTGTCCTCGAGCTTTTTTATTAGAAATCTTTTTTAAAAAGAACATTTGAGAAGCCCCAAACTCTTAAAACATGACGAAATATCCTTAATTGACTTATGTGAACGTGCTTTTTCAATTTTTCTGTTTTGAAAGAGAAGTACAGAAACAAATTGCGTTTAGAATGTAAAGGTTGAAGTAAGTTGTTGAAATTAACAGCTTTCATCGGTAAACTCCAGTGCCTGAAATCTGACTGACTGTAAAGATGTGTTTTGATGATATTTAAATACAATTTTCATTTTTTTTGTAACATCTGTGTTATTTTAATTATTAGTACTCTTACACACATTTAGATACAAGTTCTTGATTTTGTTGACAGTACATTCTTCATGTGAAAATTTGTCTTTTTCGAAGAATAGGATAGGCAATAGATTATAGAGGACATAGAATAATTTCCATACTGATATGAGATAGATATTTATTATAAGTGGATCGAGACTTTTTTTTCTTTTTTCTTTCTTTTCTTTCTTTCTTTCCTTTTTTTTTTTTTTTTTTTTTTTTTTTTCTTAAAGATATGACGCAGATGACAGTTTTTTTTCTTTTGCTACTTACTTACGATTTTTTTTATGTCAATTCCTTTATTTTAATATTTTTCTGTTGATTTATATTTGTATTTCTTTCAGAAACATCAAAAGAAAAATATAGAAAATAAAACAGGTAAGTGTCGTTTGAATTACAAAATTGTAAGTTATTTTCCTTTGTTTTATTGTGCAAATATGTAAAGTTATTTTGTATATTAACCACTTCGCTCCCAGGCTTAATTTGGCCGGTGAAATGCTATATACCAGACGGTGAACTGAAATGAGAAAACGTACGCAGCGTACTTGCTTGTTGCAGATTACTGAAATGAAAAGACGTACACAGCGTACTTCCTGGTTGCTGATTACTGAAATGAGAGGACGAACGCAGAGTATATTCTGGCTGCTGATTACTGAAATATGAGAACGCACGCAACGTATTTCCTGGTTGTTGATTAATGAAATGAAAGGACGTATGGGTAGAGTACTTCCTGGTTGCTAATTACTGAAATGAGAGAACGTACGGAGCGTATATCCTTGGAATAAAGAGGTTAATAACAGATTGTTAACATGCAAAAAAGGCCAGAAAACTTTAAGTGAAGGAGGGAATGCTTATATATAACAAAAATTAAGAAGAAAAAATAAAAGAAAACAGAAGAAAGAAAAAGAATTGAAATTAGCCGACCATTTTTTCCATTTCGTTCTGTTTTCAAAAGCTATATAAAACAGATATATAAAATACAATTAATGAGATATTGAAAAGAGAAATAGGTATATTTAATAAGTTTTTTTATATTTTATTTAAAGAGTCGGAATACATCTGTTTAAATAAATTATTGATAATTTATGTTTTTTTATTAGATTTCGATTTAATTCTTATGCTTCAACATCTTCATGTTTTTATTAAAAAATAAATATAAATAAATAATTTTACATGTGTAAATCATGAAACAATACAATAAAATCTCCATAACGTACACTCTTGATTAACAAACTATTCTATCCTATTGAGCTGATACAAATATTGACCAGGTACTGTGATCATTATTGTTACCTGAATGAAATCGGCCCTTCAGATTCGTACGGTACAGCTCAGAGGATTTTCTAAGACATTATTTTTATATTTAAGAATATGATTATTATCTGCTGTATGTTTTGTATACAATACCTGCTACCTGCAACGCCTAAACTTTATTTATGTATGATAATGATATTTTAGAAAATTAATTCTGCCTTATTAATCCTTTGAGGAGTGAAGTTAAAATAACACTTCAAGTATACACTCATTACTTTTTAACAAACAAAATGACCCCATAAGTGACAGAAAGAGACATTTTTCTTAAACTGATAATTTAGGGACTGGTGAAAATTTAGTCTTACAAAACTAGATCTAAATTTTATCAGCCTAAAATATCAATTTTAGGGGTCTAAGAAATTGTCATATAGATTAAAAATGACAAAAACTTTGAATTTCAGATTTATATTTTAATAAGTGCCTTAATATTTTTGTAGAAGATTCTGTCCAAATTTCGGAACGGTTTGACATTAATGTAAGAGATATAGTTAATTTTTCTAAGCCTTCCTGTTCAACATTCCATTAGTTGCCAATCTCTAAACACATTTTTCTTAATTCGCACTTTTTTCTATTTTTATTTAAATTAAAATGCTAAGGCTTCTACAATAATTAAGCATATTGTCTGAACTTTTTATAAAAAAGTATCTTTAGGTGCGATAACTAAGTATCGGATTGTTGATATATAAATTAAACTAGTCAGATGTGGCAATTCCAAAACTTTATTTCATCTTATGCATGTTACTACTTCCCGAAAAGCTCAACATAGCAGTGCTACCGATTAGGTGATTTAAACAAAATCTAGTCAGAAACAACTTATGTTAATTAATAACTGAATATGATGTTTGATGAAAAATCAGTGCATTAGTCTATTTTGAGATTGAGCTATTGAAAATTTTTAAAGAATCTGTATAATAGTGCCACATGTTGTACTCCCAAACTAATCAGTATAAAATTTTTATCAGCTAATAACTGAATTTAAAATTTGATGAAAATCCATAGATTAGTTTTTAGATACATTTATCGCAAAAACGTGAAAATGCAGCATAGTAGCGCCATTTGTAAGGCGATTTACACCAAAAGATAAACAATATTTATCTATATCAGGGACTAACTGATTCTGAAATTTTAGAAAATTTCGTGCATTAGTCCTTGAGACAGAGCTATTGCGATAATGACGAACAATGCATCATGGCAGCGCCCATGTTGTGCGATTTGCACCAAAACGTAATCAGCACCATGTTATATCAAGTACTATCTAAATATAAAGTTTTATGAAAATACATGCTCTTGTTCTGGAAATTGTAAATAATATAGCATAGTAGTGCCACCTGTTGAACTAAATACACCATAAACTAATCAGATCTAGTTTATATCAAGATCTCACATAATCTAACGATTTGTGAACATTTTGTGCATTAATTCTTTAGATAGAGCTATTGCGATAATCGAGAATAACGTCCTGTGACAGCGCCATCTGTTGAGCTATTTGCACAAAAACATAATCAACACCATTTTATATCAAATACTAACTAAATCTAAAGCGTTATACAAATCCATACTTTTGTTCTTGAGATATTGCTACTTAAAAAATTGTGAATAATGCAGCATAACAGTGCCACCTAATGAGCGATATACACTAAAAACTAATTAGATCTAGTTTATATCAAGGTCTAACAGAATCTAAAGTTTTGTGAAATTCTGTGCATTATTTCTTGAGATAGAGCGCCCACAACAGTTTTGTCACATACAGATAGCCTGACTGAGAGACTCACAGACAGACAGTTAAAAAAAACTTGTTTTTGGGTTCTCTGAACCTTAATGCGAGTAAATCCGTCGAAAACCCGATTTCGAAAGTTTTCACGAATCCAATTCTTTCTTCTTGTAAAAATAAAAAAAGTATTATATATATATATATATATATATATATATATATATATATATATATATATATATATATATATGAACTTAAAATCTTGCTATTTTCCTATGCTTTTTCTATATACATTCACTAATTATTATTGATTTTTTTTATAATTTAATAGACTAATCAAAAATCCGTTACTTAAATTTATAGTTAGAAGTACTCCAAATATAGGGTAAAAAAATCAATTTCCAAATCCGAAAAATGAAAAAGAAGGCGTACTTTTAAAATATATAATTTTTAAAAGTTGTTGCTACATTCAGAATTTACCACTTTTTATGATCTAATATGACTATACTTTATTCAAAAATGAACCAAAAAATATAATATCTGTTATAGTTAAAAATTTATTTTTCTTTTAGGTAATAAGTTCCCTTAATTTTGAGTAATACACGAATTTACACGAAATAACAAATTAAGAAACTTTAAACACGTCAATGATCGGCAAATCCGCATTTTTTTCTTATTGTACACAGTTCAAATTAAATAATTAAGAATTCTATCTTAGCCATTACTGCCTTTAAGGTATTTTTCAAAATCAGATTAAAATAACATTTGTTTTATGAAGAAAAAAAAAGCATCAGTTCTGTCATTCATTGATTTTTATCCAAAATAGAAAAAAAAGCTTTATAGAAGAAATGTAAAAAGAAAAAATAGGGTAACATACCCAGTAATTGGTAGGCGCCAGTGATTGGCACATCCTACAAAAATGTCCTAAAATAAGATTTATATCCAGTCTTTTAAAAATGCAAAACCATATACCAGTTATGTGCTCATTTACTTTACAGATTATAACTTTGATTTATGCTACTAAATGGCAACAGTGCATAGGAAAGAGAAACAATTATGGCTTGTATCAAACTAGCCATTTTTGTTGAAATGCTTCTTCTCTGGCTTAAGAAAGTCATGCATTTTAATTTATTACTATCTGATTTATAGTATATTTTAACTTTTAATTGACAACAGCTTTTCTTAGTTGAAAAATTTTACTTTAATTGTGTAAAAGTCTAAGTACCAATTACTGGTGATTACAGCCACTTTTTATAAATATCTATTTATAAAAATACTTTTTCAAACATTTTTGCTTTTAGTGGGCAAAATAGATGCACAGATATACAGTCTTTGATTTAAAAATATTTGCAATTATATATTTTATTTCTTGATAATCTTGATAAAATAGAAGTAACTTTAAAGACAAATCGTTAATGTGCCAATTACTGGGGATGTTACCCTATCAAACAGTTTAATTTTTATGTGTGAAAGGAATATAGTTTCATATTTGTATACCTCTGGTCTGAAGAGTTTAAGGTAGATAAATGTTTGTTTAGTGTAAAAGCATTTTATTTTAAAGTGTTAGCTTTCAGTTAATTATTGTTGCGGTTAAGAAGACAACAAAAAAGAAGATATGAGATGATTTTTTGGAATGCTTATGACGCAGATGACAGATGTTTTTATATCTCTTTCAGTTAAAGAAATATTGAATGCAATTTACTTGAAAAATAGTACCATTTAGTTGTTAAAAATAATAACGACGGAGGACTTCAAAAGAATAGTTCTTTTTTTCTGTACTATTTTAGTTGCTTTCAGTTAGCTATAGTTGCATTGAAGAACACAACAAAAAAGATGAGACGAAATAATTTTTTGGAATGGTTAAGACACAGATGACAGATATTTTTATATATCTTTCATTTAAAGAAATATTGAATGTAGTTTATTATTTGAAAAATAGCAACATTAAATAGTTTTAAAAAATAATAACTACAGAGGATTTCAAAAGAATACTTCTTATTTTTTCTCTAGTACTTTATATGCTTTTGTACGCTAGAAAATATTTAGTTTTAACCTCACCCTAAAACGATAGTAATAAAAAAAAGTCTGAAATTGACCATAGTTAAAAATGTTAGAAATTGGACACATTATTCCAAAGTTAATTGCTAATTTATGTAGCTAACATTACTAAAGATATATAATATGTATAACTATTATAAGAATTTTCGTCTAACTAATGCCGAGTGGTTGAGAGGTTCTGATCTCGAAGCTGGTAGACGAAAGGTACTCTGTTCGGACACAATCAAGCCCGTCGTCCTAACCGTTCGAAGTTTTCGGTGATTTTCTTTGAACTGTGGGTAATTTTGCGTAAATACGCGTAAAACATCTTTAGAGAGACCTCCCCGGAGAACACTTTCCGGCGGTGTATATCACTCCTGCTAAAATTTAAAAATTGAATAGTTGTTGACGATATTTTACATTAATTTTTAATCTTTAATATTTTAGTATTTTGCCAATTTAAATCCCACTTTTAATCTAATATTTAATTTATTAAATCATACATATAATTTTTAATATGTATTAACTAAAACTTAATAAGCTTAACTGAGAGAGTTTAATACTATAAGCTAATGTTTTCCACATCTTCGAAAATTAAGAAAATAAACATAATTACACATAACGTTTTCAGTTAAATATTTTGAAAATTCAATATTTGTTATAGAATACATTCTTCCACTTCTTTAAATGAAATGGATTGTTACAGAATAATTCTTTCTATTTTGCAGATGCTATGCACTACTGAAGTGAAGGCGATCCAAGTGGAAAGCAAGAGTGTAGCAGTATAAAAAAAGTCCGACAGTACGCACAAGAAAACATTTGAAAAAATGGGATTACTTAATTCATCTGAGAATCATAGATGCTAGAAAGATAACTGTTTTATTACGCAGACTTTACAAAACTAACATAAAATCAAAACAAGTAATTTACAATAATAATAATAATAATAAAAAGTATCATAATAATTTTCTGCGTATGATATATCTCTAAAACTATATTCTAAAAATAAAATATTCTGAATTTAATGAAAGTTTAAATGCGAGGGCTTAGTTTCAAATAAATAAGATGTTTAGATCTGTATGCCGCTCAGAATTATTTTTAAATATTTAGAATGCTGCATCATCAGTATACTCAATACAGCTTATTCTCTCTGTTTAATGGAATAGGAAAAACAAATCTGAATATTTTTTTCTGTAAGCTGTACATAAAATATCTTTAAAATCTGCATCAAAGGAAATCTAGAATGTTTTCATATAAGATGTAAAAAATAAGAACAATCATGCATGAGGCATAGTTTATGAAATATTTCCGGACACTAATAAAATATTATTAATAAATTTAATTTTTTTATGAAATTAAATCCATCATATTCCGTTCCATAATTGAATTATTTTATGTACCGCTGTAAATGAACATAAATACGGCATGCTCTTTAATATATAGAAAACATGTTGTAGCACATCTCAGTGAGTATTTTTAGTTTAACTACACTTCAAGTATCATTACATCATTGAAATGTATGGAAAACGAGCATTCCCCATACTTCATAATGGGATGGAATTATTTTGTGCGTCCCTGTAGACACGACATAGACAAATAGATAGAAGCCAGACAAGGTAAACAAACCGAATTTATAAACGCGTTTTAACGGTATTGAAAAGTGTAACAAATCCTTTTATTTTAAATGTATGGTCTATTACTCTTCATTTTAACTTAATGATCAAGTAGTGCATTACATGGTGTCAATTAAACTCTGTAAATACACAAATAACTTTTGAATATATAAAAGTAAAATTGTAGAATAAATATCTATCCCTATTAAAAAAGAATATGCTATGGATTCATTAATTGTAATGCATCCAAGTTTGCATCGGTACATGAACATGTCAAGATGTCTTTGCAAGATCGTGTATTAAAAAATGGGTGTTGTGTGCCGAAGTGAAATTTAATTTTTTATAAAGTGATTTTATTATGTATTTAGAATTATTATTATTTTTTTGGTATTTTTTTTACATGATTTAACCTTTTGCACTCCACTGACGCCTATATGGTGGCATATTAAGTTTAACTTCAAATGCACTGATACCCATTCGGCAAACACCAACTAACATACTTTAAAACAGTTCACCACATATTATCTAGAATATGAAAGAATGGCGTGGAGAGGCTGGTATACATGATTGAAATTTTGGCGTGGATTGCAAAAGCTTAATGTTTCCGATACTTTTTTTCTTATAACACAAACTCTTTTCGAAACTCATGGATAATCTCCTAAGACATTTTATAAAAAAAATTATATAAATAAATAATAATATAAAAAATCTGGAAATATTTAAGAAAATTTATAAACTATGTAAACGATGCCTTTATTTCATATTCCGAGGAACTCCAAGAATGGTTTCATGAATGGCCGTTAATATTCAATGTTGATGCAATTTTTATACAAAATGGTTCAGAAATCTGTGGAAAAATGCAAAGGTATGTAAAAAGTACCGAAATAAGTAGATTTCGTATAGAAATGTGGGTGCGGAAATGCAATGTTGTGGCAGTAGATGGCGCTATTGAGGTCAATGGATGAAAGCATTTCGTTGAATTAAATCTTGATTCCCCGCAGAAATTTCAACAACATGCATTATTATTCTTATACAGAGCTTGCCGCTTGCCGACATTTCTTATTATGTATGGGGATGCAAAAAGGAGATGCGCACCAACGGCTGAACGTCTAACAGCTTTCGAGCCTCTAGAAGGACTGTCCTTTACTGGCGTGCTTAATACGGCTTCTTTCACAGCAAGTATTCTGCGACATCTTCCAGCGTCCGCATCACTCCTCAAAACATATAACGATCTACTCGCGGACAACTTTCCAGGAAAATGTTCCAATGTTAGGCAATCCAGAAGATTTCTATCTGGAAACTGATCCATGAATATCCTCTGAGCAGCCGCTGCATTTCATTTTTAAGTCCCATACTTGTAATGCATGTCAGTAAGCTTCATATTCGTGTAACAACGCATGCTGCTCGAAATGCGTGCAAAGAATGACTATTCAAGCCAGCGAATTGCTTTTACTCGCTAAACTAACAGCGCCTTCTGCTGTCCAAACGCTGCATTTCCGCACAAACATTCTCTACGAAATCTGCTTATTTTGGTTTCATCTACCCGCCTCTACATTTTTTGATACATAGTTCTGAGCTACCCTGTATGTAAACAATCAATATTTCAAAAATCTAATTAAAATTCTGAAATTCGAAACAATTACCAGTTGAATGGAAAATCCTGTATCTGTCAAATGTAATTTCGTGATAAAACATTTGGAATGATACGTTTTTATTCCTTCATCTCTTTTTTTTTCTCAGACTGCTCATTAATGTATTGGAAACTCGATGTCAAACGTGGCAAAATCTGTGAAATCATACTATGATTAATTTTGTAATTATTCAGATGTTTCTGCCATAGTTGTTGCAGTCTTTTGAAAAATGCATGAATTCAAATTTTATTAAGATGATATATATTAATATCAGCAATACGGAAATAATATAACTCCATCTTAAATATAACGTAATCATTATGGCAACATACAATGAATACCTATTATGGGATATCACTGAATTAATTATGAATGATTTTATTTTATAGAATTATCACAATGGCAAAGCAGAATCATTACCTATTATCAGATTTTGTAAACGAAAAAAAACTGTTTAATAACTTTTTAAGTTTTAATTTGATTTTTTACAAAATTTTAAATAATTCGATAAATTTCGGAGAAATTATATATGAGGAGCTAAAATCCATGAGGCATAAATAACAAAATTGAAAAAAATGAACTAAGTGCACAGACTAACTGGAAATATGTTTTTTCTTTTCAGATAAAAAAATATAAGTGATTTTCTAATTATGTGCTGCGTTCTAGAGAATTTTTGCCAACTTTTGCCAAACATTAATTAATGTTGATTATCAAAAAATTTAGGAAAAATGATACTCTATATTTTTATTGTTAATTATTATTAGTATTCAAATTTAACATCAATTATCTTTAAACTCAATTTACTCCAAATCAAATTTTTGCTACTTGTATAACTTGGCTTTTGAGGTCGTCATATATTACATTTCAAACCATTTAGTACGGTAGTTTTCGTGCCGTTATGTATGGACAGACGGACAAAAAGACGAAAAGGCCAGACGGCGAATATAGGTGCTGCTCATTTATATAATTATGGTCTCACCTATAAAGAATACTGAAAAAACCTAAAAAGAAACACCTTTAAGAAATTTATGATCATTTTTAGTAATACTTTCGAATTATTTTGCGTAGCCAAGTAATGTAGTACATAGAACACATGCACATTATATTGTGTGCTAAAATTTAGTTAAACTTAAAACATATACGATAACTGAAAACGCAGTTTCAGGAATCATTATTAATAGACAATATTTTGAATACCGTATTGTATCCTAATAGATAAAATCCTAATAACGGGTTCCGTAAGTACCATGAATTTACGATGCTTCTTCATCCGTGCACAGTCAGGACAAAAAGTTTTTCATAACTTTACTTTTTAATAGTTTGTCCTATATTTTTTGTAGTAATAATTAAAAAAAGATACACCCACATCAGCCGTATTGGATGGTTTAAAAAAAACAACAACAACAGAATCCATGGAAACGCATAATATACACACGTCCCGTTGTCAAATAATGAAAATTATCCTTTTTCTATTTCTTAGAGGAGGTGCACATTTATACGTTAAAAGATTGGAACACGCATGTCAATTTGCCTTACATGTTATTCTACATTGTAGAAATGATTTAAAAAACTCTTTGCACACCCATCCGTCCCCCTGAATTAAATGATTAAAAAAAAGAATGCAGAACTCATCGAAACGCAAAATATTTACATACCCCGTCCCCAAAACTGAAGATATACTTTTTCTATTCGGTAGAGGAGGTTCATATTTACACATTAAAACATCAAAACAACTGGATCGTTATTTAGAAACCGTTTACTGGATAAAATAAAAATCCAAATAGAAAACTAAATTAATATATTTCAATGAATTTTTGTAGAGAAAAACATAAAAAACCCTTATACACTGTAAAAATGTGACTTATTTGCTACAGTGTCAATCAACTGCTTTTATAAAAGACGGTTAATTTACGGTGTGATGGAGCATTCTCATTGATCATAAAAGAGATATTCTATAAAAGCTGTGGAGTGACGCTGCATCACATGGGTCAGATGTTTAACAGAGTAGCATTATCGAAGTAATCGCCACGGGTGATTTTCAAGAAAAGCTATTCCTGCAAAAGACGAGGAATTTGACGGCAAAAATTCTGGCCAATCAGGCAAAACCTGGTTGGGAAAACCGAAATATGTATCGATTTAATATGCTCGATTACACCGTGATAAAGAAGGATTCGAAATAAATACCAAATACAAAAGTTACGTATTTTTGTACGTCGAATCTGAATCTAAAAAAAAAAAAAAAAAAAAAAAAAAAAAAATGGGGGTTATAATTTAAGATTTCAAAGTTGGACCCACTCTGACCCCCAGGGGGTCGGTTGCGAAGGTCAAATTTGGTATCAATGAGCAGATTATTTAATAATATTTTACACGTATATTTTCGTTTTTCAATCTCATATGTATTTCTCGAGATATTCGACCGTTTCGAGACTTTTCGGACACCCTTTATATAAATTGTTACTAAATATTTGTTAAAACAACATCGCACCTTTATTTGAGTGTTTTCGACGTCAAAATTGTTACTACAATACAGATATTTCAATTAACAAGGGGTAATTTAGAAAAAAAATCTTTTGTATTTATGAAAATAACGATTTGAAAATGAAGCTATGAAAATCTGTGTAGATACCTATGGTCATAAAAAAAAATCTGCGTAGATACCGGAAACTGCAGGAGGGGGCGGTTCTTTCGCCAAATGTCACCAAGATTTTCGCCAACTTGACGATATAGCACCAGATTAGGCGCCCAAAATTATTCGCCAAAATTGAAGCCAACTTGGCGTTTTCGCGAAACTAATATGCTTACTAATAATTTTAAACTAATACTAATAATAGTTTAGATTTGTTAGTTGAAAGTGATTGATAAAGTTCCCGAAAGGATCTGAAAAAGCTATGAAATCATATGAAAGACTGGTGGAACCAGAAAGAAAGGTTGAGCTCGATCTAAAAAAATGTTATAGTAAAAATTGGGAAATACTTTCAATCTAAAAATGTGCGTAGAAAAGAAATGGAATCAGATGATCTGTAAAGCTCATGAAATAACCCAAATTTTTGTTAGCTGAAAACATGGACTGAGCTTTACATTCAGAATTATGCATTACATTCTGCCTTACAATCAGAATTATACCATTATCTACTCAAAATGATTACTGAGGAAAATAGTGAATAGAATGTATTGTTATGTTGTCTCCAATCAGTTAATCTCCACAACGCTAAACGAATATAAACCATGAATAAATAATTAAAGTACAACATTAATATAATCAGGTTGTTGAGAAACTGCTGTAGATAAATATGTCTGAACACAAATATTTAGTATAGGGTTGAATCGCATCTGTTCAATGTTTTGAGTTTACTTTATGAAGAGCATTTATCTTCCACTTATCAAAACCGCTGGAATGGAGTTGTGTCCACACTTCGTACTGAACGAACCGTTCTCATACTTTATTACATCAGCCTGTAACGTATAGTTATAAACCCGAATTTTTAAACTAGTTATGGATGATTGAAATACGGAGTGTGTTAAAAATGTCTTTTTTTTCTTGATTGGTTTTAAGGCATCACTAAAGCTCAGTCCTCATTTTCAGCTAACAAAAATTTGGGTTATTTCATGAGCTTTACAGATCATCTGATTCCATTTCTTTTCTACGCACATTTTTAGATGAAAAATATTTCCCGATTTTTACTGTAACATTTTTTTAGATCGAGCTCTACTTTTCTTTCTGGTTCCACCAGTTTTCCATAAGATATCAACTGCGAGATGATCGATCTTCATTTTTGTAGCTCTTCCCATCCATTATATTTTTGCAGCATTGTTTGACGAATCATCACTATTATACTTTACACAATTTTTTTTCGAATTTTCATTTTACACTAGACTAGATCGTTGGCAAGTTTTATTGATATTGCATTTAATTCTCTATCTAATATAGTAAGGAAAAACGTTGTATTATAAACATATAATGTATCTTGGACCTACCAAGTTTTTAGCTCTGTCTTTTGTATTTGTATAAAACAAATCAATGTAGTTTTGAGGTATGCCAGTAGAATATCACTTAGGAGTTGGTTTCTTTGATACAGTCAGCACATATTGCGGGCACTTGTTAAAAAAGATTTAATCGTGAAAAAGTAAAAAAAATTAAACTGCAACTTGTTATAATAGCTCGTGATCAATAGTTATTTGTTTTACCTTCAAAGCTAAAGAACAATAACATTAAAGAATAATAATATAAAAGAGTATTTTTAGTGCATTATTAACATAACTTTCAATACATGTGAAAACTAACTAGAAACTGGTAAGAAGTCATTATTTTTCAGTCACCGAGCTTTGTATCTTAAGTCTAGTAATTGCGTTGTACCTTGAGCAGGTCAAAATCACAGCGAAATTACATATTATTCTGCTAAAAAGCCAACAAATAAAAATTTGTAAGGAAAGTTTGTTCTTGTATCATTAACAGAACAAAATCAAAACTCAGATCTCTATGTACACCATTTGTGTAAATAAAATATGCATAAATGATGATGATGATGAAGAGATTATTACTGTGTCCATCAAACATTTTAATAACACTAGAATAAAAATCATATTTGTGGAAAATGTTTTTCAGTCAGTTGCAATCAAATCATTAGCATTTAGTTTTATTTAAACAGACAGAAAAATTTATATATTTTCTGGTATTAGTATAATTTTTTAAAAGATGAACTTGGCTTTTCATGCAAATAATTTTTTCTTCGTAATAAAATAAACATCTGTAGGGAAATATAAAAATGCATTTAAAGTTAATATGTAACTGATGTTTATTGTGGTTAAAATTATCCGCATTCTATTTTATATTAATTCATAACAACTTTAAATAATTATCTGCGACAAATGTGTTAACAAACATACTTATTAAATTTATGTCAAACGCATCGTAAAAATGTCTTGTGAATTTGATTTTCATTTTTGATAGAAGAATTATGCATGGTCTATGATACAGAATGCCTATAGTTAAAGTATAACATTGGTGTTGTATCTTGGTTCTAAAATATCTAATTTTTAATTAAAAGACAAACTATGATAGGCCTAAAATTAGAGTTAAAGAAAATTATAAGAGAAGTAGATTATGACAAATAAATAGCAAACAGTTTTATATTTCAACATTTCTGTATCGTGATTAAATTAAAAACAAAAATGTGAAAATACGACTGAGGTAAACGTCTACCCCTGCTTAATTTTTTTTCTACTGATGTAAACTTAGGGACTGGGAAGCGGCCGCAAAGACAATCCCCTTATATACACTGCTCAAAACAATTAAAGGATATTTGAAGTTTTATATAAAAAAAAAGATATAAACGAAATTTTTTTTGCTGAAAATAGAAGACGAGAATCACAAATGCAAATTTTTCTGGTTTTCAAACTGTGGAGTAAGCAAATTTTGAGTTCGACGTCAAAAACGTCGCTTCAGCGGCAGCGAATGAAATTTGACTTTCAACTGGATAAAAGAGAATGAAGACAAGGCTGATTGGCATTCAGTGATTGCTTTGTTTCGATGAGTACGATGTCTCAGCGAAGTCATTTGACAGATTCAGAAGCTTGGAGAATTGTTGGTAGGTTAGAAGGTGACCAAACTCAAGCCGAAGTAGCGCAAGCCATTGGAGTGTCACAAAGTGTCATTTCCAGGATCTGGAACCGTTTTTTGGAGAGTGGATGTGCAGGCCGAAGACCAGGGCAAGGTAGTAGACGGGCAACAACGCCCAATGAAGATCGGTATTCAGCGTTAACAGCTTGGAGACACCGAAACATGAACGCTACTCTTCTCCAACAACACCTTCGCTCGGCTACAGGCACCACGATTTCAACTCAGACTGTCCGAAACCGGCTCCATGCTGTAGGTCTGTATGCTCGCCGACCGATGGTATGTGTGAGATTAACATCAAGTCATCGTCGCTACCGCAGGGAGTGGGCAACCGAGCATGTCAACTGGAGGAGAAATGAATGGAGCAATATTCTGTTTTCTGATGAGTCCCGTTTTTCTGTGCATCCGGATAATAGGCGTATTTTCATCTGGAGGGACCGCCGTAGTAGGAATAATCCTGCGTTCGTGCACGAAAGTGTCAGATTTGGCGGTGGAGGAGTATTGGTGTATGGTGGCATCTCCATTGACGGGCGCACTGACCTCTACATCATTCGAGATGGAGCTCTAACTGGTCGCCGATATAGGAATGAGATCCTCAGACCTATTGTAGTCCCTTACGCTGCAGCAATCGGATATAACTTCATTTTAATGGACGATAACTGCAGGCCACATCGTGCAAACCTGGTGGATGATTTCCTTTTCGAGGAAGAAATCGTTCGAATGGAATGGCCAGTGTCTTCTCCAGACATGTATCCAATCGAGCACGTTTGGGACGCTCTAGGAAGACGAGTTTCTGGCCGCCAGCAACCCCCACAAACTTTTCAAGAACTGGAAAGAGCTCTTCTGGAAGAGTGGGGCAGAATACCCCAACTCGTCATTAATAGCCTCATTGAGTCCATGCCTCAAAGGTGTTCAACGTTGCTGGCCACCCGTGGAAACCACACCCCCTACTGAAAATGATTTTCTTTGAAGAAAACACCTTTTTTTTATTCTTTTTTTCTCATATGCACAAATTGTGTTTTTTCCTTTTGTACACAAATGCGCAATAAAATGCATTTTTTTTTCTGCCAAACGTGTGTAATTTATTCTCATATAACCTACTATGTCTGTCGACCATGTATCAATCAGCTAAAAAGTTTCCCAGATACAAAATCCATCTAAAACTGCAATATCCTTTAATTATTTTGAGCAGAGTAGTTCATGGATGAAAATCTAGGATTAGTTAAGTCTAGATTTGCATATTAAAATGCAATCTGCAAGTTATATCTTGGTGAAAAACACCTAAAAACAGATTTTTAACGATTGACTCATAGCTTTATCAATATGTTTTCCTGCTCCCAATCCTCCATATTTTCATATTTTTGGGTTTCGGGAAAACGCAGGTAACCCTACGAGTCAACCCCTGAAATCGGGTTTTTAGATGTTTTTCGATTGCATTTTAATATGCGAATCGAAATTTAAATAATTTTAAATATTCACCCGTAAACTCAATGAAATGATTGTCTATGCTGCCACCTCACTGTCTATTATTTAAGTACAATTTTTAAACCTCATGTGGAACGAGGTTCTCTGCATTCAGAAGCTAATTTTTTAATAAAGCACTTGTTCTTGTGTATTTTAGTCTGTATACTAAAAAAAAAGATCTGTTTTATTTAGTAAAACAACTGAATGTGAGATTATACAAAGTAATGTTAGTAATACTAAAGCAATATTAACTTTGTTATTCATTTAGCATAATTTATTTTTAGGCAAGAATTTTTTTTTTGTAAGTTCTAGTGCTATAAAATATTGACATTATACAGGGTTATTACAAAATAATCATCGGGTTTCCGAAGCGTTTTTTTCGGAACATAATTGGGTTAGAACAATGAGTTATACATGAAAATAAACCGAAAATATACAAGTTTGATGTCCATGGTCGCAAGTGCAGTCTTTCAATTTCAATTCGTTTGCAGTTCAATTTCTCAGGACTACGGATGAAACTCTCACTAATTCGGTTTATTGTTTCTTCAGTAACACTTGGCTGCCGGAACTTTTGTCTTTACATAAATAACCGGTTTCTTTGAACTATCGATACCAACGCAAAATGCTTTGTTGGGTTACGTTAGTATGACTGCTTGAATTTTCTCAGAACGGTTATAAGTTATATCCACTTTGAAAATACTAGTACACAAATTGCTTTTTGCTGTCCAGTCGCCATTTTGAATATGACGCTCGCGCAGCAACCATGGCAACCAGACACACATGACATATACGCAGCGCGAAATTGTAAAAAAATGCCTTCCCGTTTGAGTTGTCATGAAAACATATACGTTTTCTAGTTCGCATGTAGTAACGTATCGAAATCCGATGATTCATTTGCAATAACCCTGTACATTGCGCCGTCTGTTATCTACAATTATAGTCATATGCAATGAAATTTTATCATTATTCATAAACCCCTGGAGGAAAAGTGGGATGTATTATATCTCACTCAATTTTAAACAAGATATTTAACGGAAACTTTTATTAAATTTTACTTTTACAACTTTCGAGGCACAAAGTTGTAAAATAGCTTTTTCTTAGTTTGATTCATTTTTTAAAGACATGTGTGAATTAAAGATTACAGAAATATAGTTACTTACCCTTGAAAGAGTTAAAAAATTGATAAGTTTTTAATACATTAAATATATATCTTATAAATTTCAAAAGTATTATATTTAAATTTAGATAACCTACCATCAAACTAACTTTGAACCTTTAAATTAAAATACTCACACGTTTTATTCTCTTTTCTGACAAAAAAGATTGGTATATGAAATTTTAAAGCTGTAAATTAATTTATTGTTGGTTGAAAACTCTATATATTAAAAAAGTCAAACTTCTTAAGGCACTCAATTTCTGATATTAGATAGTCTAATGAAGAATTCATATAATCATTTTTTTTAAAGGCTTCTTTCGAATAACAAAGAAAACAAAACAAACAACAGCAACAACAAAAGCTCATTGTGTCGTAACATACATTCGGAATTACTTTTTAGAACATATGGCAAAATATGATCATTATTATATTTCTTATTAACGCCATGAATTTCAATTTGTAAAATTTTTGAATTGCATTATTTTCTTACTCTTAAATAACATCCTAATTAAATAACTTTCTACGAATATATTTAGCTTACTTTCTTCTAAATTGTTTTTATATTCTTCAATAATTTTATTCTGAAAAATTAGTTTTCAAAAGTCTTTTGTGTATATCCTAAATATTTTTCAAGTTAGAAAGTGTTTAGGTTATTTTCTTTCAAATGTAATAAATCTCTTATGAAACCATTGTTCAAAAAACTATATTTATTCATTTGTGCATTATTTTTTCATGATTTTAGAAAAAAAAACTGTAGAATTTATTAATTTGTCTATATTTTTTGCAATAAATCAAAGAATAAATCTATTGGACACAAAAATTTAAATTTAGTAGAATATTTTATTAGAATTTATATAAATTTCATGTGTTATGTAACAATTCAAGGTGCAATTACAGGAAATCTCAATTACGGTATCACAAGAGATAGGAAATTCCAATATTGCAAGTGATATATAAAATCATCCAATGATTTAAAAAATATAAAGTACTAGGTTTAGTAAAAAGTTCTGGGAAATTTGTGAAAGTTGCGTTGTTATGCGCAAATTAACGACAAAAGCAAAAAGTACTATTCTTCAAAGTAGACACTATCATAGTGCCTGATTTTCTGCCAGATACCGGGTTTTCTGGAAGTACCATCGCGGCTCCCTGGAATCGGAAAACTCTTGACATGCTTCTTCAACTTCTGAAACACTTTGCGGCGCAAGGCAAATTCATTGCTTAAGTATTGAAATTTATGACTGACACCGGAACTGAAAACAACTTTTTTTTGCAAATAAGAAAACGCTATATTTCACGCATTCAATAAACCGTAATTTTTTTCTAGCAAAATTCCGGTGCCAATGTGGCGTTTGGGAATTAAAATTAAGTGGTATATCTATGAAACAACCGCGCCGCAAAGGGTTAAAGGATTCAAATTGACCGCCGTTGAAAAAGTGCCGCATTGATTGAAAGAGGCCATATTTGGAATGCTGCCACGTCTGGACCGAAATTCCCGAACTCCCATTGATATACCACTAGTTCTCCAAATACGATAGAAATTCTGGTAACTATTAGATTTAAAATTTCTCAAAACTTTTTGCTGAACCTAATTATAAAATTTTTCATCTCCACAAGGACATATCATATTTCAAATTTGTTTTAAATATTAATTTCGTAATTAATATTATACACAAAAAACTTTAGAAAAATGCTTGAAAATAATAAAATTCTGTTTCAGAGCTTAGTAACAAAAGAAAAGATATTAAAAAAAAAAAAAAAAAATAGATATAAATAATAATTTTTACAATAGATTACAATAGATATAAATAATAATTTTAAAAAACGCTCAAATGCGGTTACTATCCGCATATAGAGGTTTCCTACAATAAATATATTAATTAGTGATTGGGCATAGCATTACACAAACATATATCATTCATGTCATTACACAAACGTATGTATGTATGTATGTCGGCCAATTATCTACACTATGGGATATAGGCCCTAAGGGGTGGGATGCCCTCCGTGGGTGTCTTTCTAAGGGAACCTAACCCATATTTACGCAAGGTTCGAAGAAAACCACGGAAAACTCTGAAAGGTTAGGCCGACGGTCGCGATTGGGTTCGAACCCAGCACCTACCGTCTACCAGTTTGAGGTCAGAACCTCTCGGCCACTAGTGGGGCCATTACACAAACGTATATCAACATATATCATGTTATCTAGGTTTTGAAAGCCGATGGCGCATGGTCTACACCACTTGTGTGTTTATGTATGGTGTCATTCCATGTAAAATGAGCAAAAATGTAAAAAAAGCCGTGGCTCCATAGGAGCCGATTTTAATAAAATTTTATACACAGGTTCAATTCATATTCAAATGAAGCTCGGCAAAATATCTCGACGAAAAATAACTTTTTTAGCTGTTTTGGACCTTTAAAAAACTTGTGATTTAGAATGGCATGCGCACAATCGTCCAAAGTTGCAAGTTTGTATCTTGAAAACTATTTAACAAAAATGATATTTTTTGCGATATTGTAATCTCTGAAAAGCAATCTAAATATTTATTGAGTAAAAAATAATCCTATAATATCATATTTAATCTTAAATTGATTGTAAATATTTGAAAAATTATAAGCGTCATAAAATTTAAAGGATTAAAAAAAGCATCTGTGAAATTGATTACTTGCGTATCTTAATATATGAAGATTGAGTTGCCCAAGTTTGAAAGTTGTTATTTATTTCCTTCATCTTCAAAAAAGCCTAGAAACTTTAAAAAAAATTACGAAATCATAATTTTTTCTCTTATTTATCCGCACAAAATAAATAAAGGAAAGGGTTGACAATAATAATATTGCACAGCCATAAAGATAAAAAATTTCAAGATACATGGCTGCCAACTACTACGCCTATTTACAGTCAAATAAACATATTAGAAACAGAAATTTTAGTAAATAATTAAAAATATGCACTGTAACGCATAACACTGAATATATTTGGTATACATTTTACAAAAACATTTTTGTGGTTCCAAACATGATTATAAGATTTAAATAGGCGCAGAAGTTGGCAGCTCTGAAGGTACACTCAAAAAATTTCAATAGTGCCTTTTTTATTCCTAACATAATAAAATTGGGTTCAAAAAACTAATATTCGAGACTTTCTGCAGATATCTTTCTTTGAAAACACGCGCTTTTTGCAGGATTCTTGCTGAAAAAAAGAATTTGTGCTGCCCTCTACATTTGTTATTTGATTTTATGTTTAAAATACAATTATTTATTGAAGAGTGTCTTTTTTTTACTCAAATTTAAAATATTCTTGAGGCAAAAATAAATTGTAAGCAAGAAAAAAAAACTTCGTATATTTAAAATATACACTTTTATCCATAGCTGCCAACATCATCCGCTTTTTTGTCCCGGAAAAATTTTATAGGAAATTTTACCATTTCAAATTGCCATAATCATGCGATTAAATAAGCCAAAAATTTCTATTAAATTTTTCTGGGCCAAAAAATCGGAAGAGTTGGCAGCTATGCTTTTATCTATAATATCAAACAGTTTAAAGCTTTTGAAAGCTTTTATTGAAAGCCAAACAAATGATAAAAACTTTGAATTTTTAATCAACAGTTTTCACTGTTTATTTTTTTTCTCATTAAATAATAAAAAGGCAAAGATTAAATTTTGGATGCATTAAATATATTCCATTAGCTATAACGTCAAAAATTTTTGAAGTTGAAATAAGTGTTCTTCTTTATAAAAGAAATAACTGAAATATTTCATTTTTTCCACAATTTTTTTATTGTTTATTTATTTTTAAATTACGGAATAAAAACACAATTACTAAATTACGCTAATCTGTTACTTATATTTCATTCTGAAGTGTAAATAATTTTTAATACAGTCTTTTCATTCCTAAGGCTAATAATCAAACTTGAAATTTCGAGCATGTACACTAGACCTCGATTTCATATCAACTTTGATGTAAATTTTTGTACTGAAATAAACAAGTCTGAAACCTAATACTTTGCGTTTCCCCGTAAATGATTGTGATATACTTATATGATGATTTTCAATAAAATCTGTGACATGACAGCCATACCTGATTTGCTCATTTTGTATAGAATAACCCTATGTTCAAACCATTCGGTTCTTTCAGAAATTCACATCTGGGCTAATTAATGGCATTTCTTTTTTTTTCGAAAATTTTTATCATCAATTCTTTTATACTTCTGTGACGATACGTACTGCTAGCGCTCTTCAATATCTTTGTTGAACTACTACATATAGAAATTTGTCTGTATCGGAAAAATGCGACTTTCTCAAAAGCTATGAGACATAGGATGATCGTTGTAGTTTTTCTGCAATGTTTAAACTAACTCCTATTACCTCAATTCTTTTTATAATTTTTGTATCACTAGATTCGTAAATAGAGAGGAGGGACATACTTTTGCATTACATTTTCGGTGACATCAGAGTTCGACGTTACGAAAGTTTTCTAAGAAATCCCACACGATATACAAAGAAAAGACTGTAGAAAGAAATTTAATGAGCATCTCAACATTTTCCCTAAATATATTTATGAACGGTTAATAATTTATAAATATGATGTTAATAGCCTTTATTACTTCAGCATTCAGCAATTTGAACTATACGCGTTCTATAAGTTATGAGTAAAATTGCTGTAACAGACTGACAGTCAGACATAGGAGTGATCTTTTAATGGTTCAGTTTTGACTTTTTAAGTACGGATCCTTAAAAAGTAAACAAAAAACATTAATATTTGAAGGTTAGAAGATTCATATCTGCGAACATCTTTCTCAATAAATTTTAAATTCATACCTAAGTTATTGTTAAAATCAAATGCTAAATAAAAAATAAGGATTAAAATTGAGACATCAGCATTAGAACTGTAAATGTTTACTTTTGTTTCCACATAGTGATGAGCCTGTTTATTGAAGGTAGCACATGTTTATTTTATTCATATATAGTCATAGATGACTCGAATCGCAATTGACTCGAACTATTTATCGTGACAAATTATGAATTAAAAGGATGGCGTGACTTCTTAATTTCACTCTCACGCCCAATTCGTTCCACTATTCCAAAAGTAATTGCAATTGAATACTTCGGAGATTGGTTGACAAGCAACCAGTTTTAACTGCCGGAAGCGTTATTATTATTTTCTTTCTTTTGAATTATTTGACTGTGTTTCATAAACTTAATGATTTATATTTAATTGTTTTACCATTGTCTTTTGTGAAGATTACTTTAGTATATTATACTATATTAAACATCGAATAAGTTAATAATGTGATTTGAGTTACTGTATTTAAACTTTTTTTCTCTTTTTAAGAAGCTCTCAAGCATAGTTTTTATGAAATTTAATATTTACATTATAAAGTAAAACATAAAAAAAACAGGTTAGTGAACCCTTCTTACTTAAAAAGAAATCTAATTTATTTTTTAAAAAATAGATAATAAAAGTTACTAAATAAACTTATGTTAAAGAAATATTATTGAAATATTCTTTAAATAAAATGAAATTATACAGACAGTAAATATATATTTAAATTTATATTAAATCTATAAAAAATCTTCTAATATCGGTGAGGCAGTAAAAGTCTTTTATACCTAATTCTTGTAAATATATTTGAGTAACTATTTAACAGATTTGGTTATTTTATTACAAACATTTACATTAAATAAGTTAAATAAATAATTTTTCCCATAAAAAATTTTAATTAAGTTCGCTTATAATTTCAAAAGATGTTTTTTAAAAAAAAATATTTTTATAAGATTAATATTTAAACATATAGTGCAATTGTTAATATACACATATCATAAAAAAATGCACAGTAACAAGATTAATTGCCATTAACCATTATTCCATTATTTTAGAAAATCCATAATAATTTTCATTTATAGTTTTAGATATAAAGAATAGGTATTTTAACCTTTTAGCTATTATCTTTCACAAAAACAATCTTAACAATATTTCTTAGTAATTAATATTATCTACAAGACTGATAATGTCCAATCTAGAAAAATAAATATTAATAATATATTTTAAGAAAAAAAACGTTAATATTTTCCAAGAAGCACTGCACGTTACGTTAATGAAAATATAAAAACGAGTCATATTTTAAGATAATTTTTATTAAAAAAGTTATAGAAAAATTATTATACAGTATAAAATACAAATATTACTTTAGTGTATAAAATAAAATAAAAAATGTGAATGCTTTTTAAAGTATTGAGTTATTTAATGTATTGAGTAAATTTAACTTAAGATGATATTTATTTAATAATCGAAAAAAAAAAACCCATCATAAATTTACTTTTTTTCATTTATTTTACCGATTAAATAAAGAAAAATATAACAGAAGAGGTAATAACTAAACTTCGGTTTTATCTAAAAGAAACAAGATAGTAAAAAAACTGTCTTTTTTATTTATGTATCTTTCTGAAATATTCTAAAAATTAGATATCTCATTTACAATTAGAGCAGAAAAATACGCATGATTTACCTACGGATTTTAAAGAACAGAATTAAAAAAGCCCTTGAAGTTGAATAAAGAAAAATAGTAAAAAAAATATATTTTCAATCTGAAGGTTGTCTTTTTGGCAGAAAATAACAGATGCGTAAAAGATAGTGCTTTTGTTGGGTTTTTTACGATGAAAATTTGTTAGAAAAAAAAAACTTTTTTTTCGGATTTTTAATTACAGTCAAACTCGTTTAATATGAGCACGGATAGATTGAGGACACGGTTTAAAAGGACCAACTTGAACATTAATCCATTAATAGAAGTGCTGAGGTAGAATTCACCCCAATCACATTTTTTAATTCGGAAAAAGCGTTACATTTTTTAAGGTTGTGCAAGGGTGTTTAAAAGAATGCATTATCTTTGTGCCCTAGGAGAGGAGAAATGTAACTCTTGGGATTGAATTAGTCCGCGCGTGTATGAATGTTTCATTTCGAATGATATAACACACTAAAATAGTTTTAATGAAAGAATAACATAAAAGCTAAATATTATCAATTAAAGTCAATAAAAAATATCAATATAAGATTTATCAATTAAAAATAATTGTTATCAATTTAGTGAAATAATTTATGTTTTAAGTTTATTAAATAAATTGTTAACAAATGCATAGCATATATTTTTCAAAAGAGTGGTTTTTACAGAAAAAGCTTCAGAATCTGTAAATAAATATAAAATGCACGATTGTTTCACTAAAAAGATAACAACTGATGCCTTTTACAATCTGCAGCAGCATATTAGTTTTAAATATTAGTTTTAATACGTACTTAGACAAAAATATAATGAAAGACAAAATCAAATAAGATTTATCCAGAGCGCAAGTGTGTACGGATTAGACACACACGGCGTACCTGTATACGCCAAGAACTTTTGTATTTGAAATACTAGCACAAATACGTGTTACGTGGCAAAAAAAAAAAAAAAAAAAAAAAAAAAAAAAAGTCGTTATTCATTCGATTTCTTTCTTTCTTCATCGTTGATTTCATTATGCGTTGATCATTCATTCTATTTCGTTGTATTCAATAAAATGTAGTATTTAATTTTGGTTTTGCGTTTGTTTGTATCTCTGATAGATAATGATGTTATAGACTAAGTATGTTCATGGACATTGATTATGCTTCCAGTTATGTTCGTAATTATTTCTTTAATTAGAATCTTATTTCTATATATTTAATGTAAAACAGTCTTTTTGTATTTCTTACATTGTATGTAATTAAATAATTCACACGTTATTATATCTGCAAGTTTCGATAATTTATCGAAACTTGCAGATATATTTTTCGATTATAATATATTTAATGTTATAAAAATTATTATAATTATTAACAATTCATATTGCTTTAAGAATTTGATTGAATTAAAACTATATTAATTAATTTACTTGCTTAAATGTACTCTCTTTTTATTTTAGTATATTTCCACTTTGTTAAATCTCTTTTTCTACTGGCGTTCCTGATCAAGGATTATTAAAAAAAAAAAAAAAAATTAAACTTTTTTTTTCTGCATTTCAAACGTTTTCTTATCAAAAGTAAACATATTTAGAAATGAAAACAAAATATTATGGAATATTTTTGAATAAAAACTTCATCGATGAATTTTTGAATCAAATGTATATATTCTCGTGCCAAACAAGAGTTATTAAAATTACATAATTCTGATATTAAATAATACCAGAAGAAACTAAGTACATTTGTTATTTTGTTAAGAAAACTAGAAACTTTCTTTGATTTTAATTTTAATTTTTTAAAAATAGTTATTAATCATAATTTTGTTATAAAATTATTTTAAAACAAGTGTCCGTGACGTTTGTCCGTTTTCTAACCAGAAAAAAATAAGAAAATGTTTTATTTGATGGTTTTTAACATATTGAGAGCATTGTTAACAACGTGTAAAAACTTCATAATTTTTATTTTTTTTTTTAAATATTAGTTCTGAAAGTGTTAAATCATCAGATTATATTACTCTTAATTACATGTTTATTGAACTGGTAAAACGTAATTCAAATAATTATTATTTTTACCAATATAATTAGATTTATTTGGAAAGCTCAGCACTTCCAAATGTGACAAGAGAGGGGTGAAAAGGCGCTAAATGTGTAATTACATTTTCAGATATAACAAAAATGGAGTAATTTAAATATTACAAGTACATAAGAAATTTGATTCATCAAAATCTAAAGTGCTTTAGCTGGTCACACATCGCTGTAAAGACGCTCATGAAAATGATATATTTTAATATATTGATACATAAGATTTCGTTGCTTACCAAATAATTGTTGAAAATGTATTTAATACAATGTTGGAAAAAAAAACATAAAACCGATAGAAAATTTTACAACCCGACAAGAATGTAAATTTTGATAATGCTAATTCTACTTTCATTTGCATGATCAATATCGGGATAAGACACATAAAATTATTTTAGAAAAACGGAAGGAGGGACATAAATTATGCTAATTCCTTTAAAACCAATGAAAAGCAACTTAAAAAATTCATAAAGCCGATGGTTCTTGCTTCATTTAGCGTAATTCTAGAGATGATAAAGCAGATCGTTAGAAAGTTTATGTAAAACATGAAACGTGTTACTGGTATTTATTTTGTATTTGGTGTGCTTAATACAATGGCAAGAGGAAAAAAGTTATCTGATAACGAACAAATTAAAATATTAACTTTACATAAAACTGGAATGTTTGATTCTAATATTGCAAGTCAATTAAAAAGAGGGTCTCACATTGATTATTGATGAAATACATGTATCGTCTTTATAATTGTTTCCAACTTTCTTTGTATGGAAAATTTTCTTACGTCTATTAAACAGTTATTAATGGATTTTTTTTTCTTTACTTAACTGCAACATATGATATATATGTATGAGATTTCATAAATGTTCCATCTTTTGTTTTTTTTTTAATTTTATCTTATTTTCAAGTGGCTTTATAATTTTTTCCACCAATGTAAATTATATTATGCATCTAAAACTTTAGAGAACTCTGCATGTAAAATTGTTAATCTATGATGTGTGCTTGTATTAGACTTAAAAAGAAATGGTTTTAATTAATATTATTTTAAATTTAAAGTAGAAAAACTAAGTGGTGTTGTAATTAATTGCTTTAACTTTATATCATAGAAAGTTGTCAACTAAATTTTCACCAAAAGTGGTATTTTGTGGCACCAATTAGTTGCTAGTGTTTCTTTACACCATCTTTTGTATACATTCACAATAATATTTTTTACAGTGTATAGAAATTTAAAAAAACTAAATTTCGTACTTTTATTACAACTAATTTTGCTATTTTGTACTTATAATTAAATGCTAGTAGGTTTTGCTTGCTTCACTACTCAAAATCTTTGAATACCACTAATTTTAATCGGAATCAACTTTTATAGAGGAAGATTTTTAAATTAAATAAGGTGGAAATTGGAATTCAGAATAAATGTTAGTCTTTCTTATATTTCTCTTTAATCAATTTATCAAGTTAAAAAAAAAACTTTTAAAGAATTATGTTTAAACATTTTAAAATGCAAACTTTGGATTAAAAGAAAAATACACATGGCGTCATCTGTAATACTTTTGAGACACACGTTTGACAGTGATCTGACAAAGTCTCATAAAGAAAAAATGAGTGCGGAAGCTGTTGCCTAGAGGCTTTCCTAAAGCAGTGAAATGAAATTTTCTTTGATAATAGGAATTTAAGCGGCATGAGAACTTCAATATATCTTCAATATACTTTAATATCTTTAGAAGTTTCTTTTGTAATACTTTTGAGATACACTTTTGACAATGATCTCACAAAATCTCATAAAGACAAATTTAATGCGGATGCTGGTGCCTAGAGGCTTTTCTAAAGCAAGGAAACGAAATTTTCTTTTATATTAGGAATTTCATCGGCATCAGAACTTCAATATATATTTACTGTATAGGGAATTTCTCCATTTTTGGTACAGAGCTTCTTGGTATATTTATATGTATATAAGACTTTAAAAATATACGTACGTTATTTTAATTTTAAGAAAAATTAAATAGTAAATTACAATTGTTATAAAAAAGGCAAAAAAAAAAATTCATGATTTCGTTTTGATCTTCAAATTGGCACAGGAAAAAGTCTAAAAACCCATTCGGTTGGGAAATATCATTTTTCATATTATGTTAAACAAAATACATTTAGCAGATTGTCATCTTATTGAAATTACATGAAACTCTAAAATTCTGTATACAAAGAAACAAATTTTGTTGTGTTTCCGTAACACACACACACATATATATTATATATATATACATACTTTTACAAATAAAACCAAAGTAACTCAGATATTACCATAACAATAAGCCAATGAAAACAGTATTATACTGTCATCCTATTAAAATCATTAGAAGTTTGAAGTGATATTTTAAATTCAGATTAGTATATTATTAACTAAATACTTCAATAAGTAAGTATCATAAACAATACCATCTAAAATCCAAGTTTGGTAGATCCGAAGTTAGAACAATGCCAATATTAATAAAAGTAGAAAAGAAGCAGCAAGAATAACGAATTAACATCAAATCATGCGCTACGCTGCAGTAAAGTAATGTATTTATATATTGTGTGATCCAAAAGTCAGGACGAACTTTAAAAATGAATAATTCTAAAACGAATCAAGATACAGAGATATGGTTTGCAACAAGCAGATGGAAAAGAAACCGGGTTTTGTGCGGCAACGAAAAAAATAGTTCTGTTGGTGTTATAATGAGCCCCAACAGATGGCGCTATAGTGATTTATTGCCCCAAAAGACGACACAAAGATTTTGTTTACAAATGAAACAAAATGTTAACAACTTACAAGTCAGCTTAATTACAGTTAATTAGTACTACAGTAAATGTTCAATGTGTTGTCCATCAGTCAGAAGTACAGCTGTGAGACGAGGCACTTCACCGTTCACAGCATAGAGTTGCATTTCTTGCATTGCGGCAGACACATTTTGGCGGATGGCATCTTTCTGTGCTGCTAGCAATGCCGGTTGGTTGCGGTACACTTTTGACTTCAATAATCTCCACAGCCAAAAGTCCCAGGGTGTCAGATCGGCAGATCTTGGAGGCCATGCGTAATTAAAGTAGCGACTGATAATGCAATCCTCTCCCAAATATTGAGCGTAGCAGACATTACACAGGCAGAGCAATATGAGGCCTGTTGTGCTTGCAATTCAGAAATCCAATCCGTTGGTCACCAATAGAACTATTTTTTCCGTAGCCACACCAAACTCGGTTTCTTTTCCATCCGTTTGGCGCAAACCGCATCGTTGCATCTTTATTCTTTTTCAAATTATTCGTTTTTAAAGTTCTCCCTGACTTTATACATATATTTCTACATCTAAGGTGTCTTATTTACTTAGCGAAAGTGATTTTTTTTCAGACGTGTTAAAAATATCAGCTCTTGGGAAATATATCCTTCAATATCTTCAGAAGTTTCTTCTGTAATTCTTTTGAGGCAAACTTTTGACAGTGATCTGACAAAATCTCATAAATGCAAATTTAATGCAGAAGCTGTTACCTGGAGGCTTTTCTAAAGCAGGGAAACGCAACTTCATTTGATAATAAAAATTTCATCGTCACCAGAATTTCAATATATATTTGCTGTATGGGGAATATCGTCATTTTTGGTACACAGCTTTATGGTATATTTTACACATATGCAAGACCTTTAAAAAGTACGTACGTCAATTTAGTTTTTAAGTAAAATTAAATAGTAAACTACGATTGCTACAGAAAAGAAAAAAAAAACGATTACTTCTTTCGTTTTGATCTTCAAATTGGCACAGGAAAAAGTGGAAAAACCCATTCTGTTTAGAAATGCCTTTTTTCCTATTGTGCTAAATAAAATAATTTTAGGAAGTCGTCGTCTTGATGATATTATATGAGACTATAAAATTTTGTATACAAAGTAACAAATTTTATTGTGTTTCCATAGATATATTGATACATATATGTATGTATTATATATATTTATACATTGGAGGCATCTTATTTTTTTAGTGAATGTCGTTACTTTTCAGAAGCTATAAAAATAGTAGCTCAAGGGAAATATATCTTTCAATATATTTAGAAGCTTCTTCTGTAATACTTTTGAGACACACTTTTGACAGTGATGTGATAAAATCTCATAAAGACAAATTTAATGCAGGTGCAGTTGCCTAGAGGTTTTTCCAAAGCAGGGAAACGAAATTTTCTTTGATAAGAAGTAGTTCATCGGCATTAGAATTTCAATATATATTTACTCTTTAGGGAATTTCTTCTTTTTTGAAACAAAGTTTCTTTGTGTGTGTTTTATATGTATTAAAAGTACAAAGGGTAAAGTAAAATCAAGTAGTAATCTATAATTGTTTCAGAAAAGAATATCTTCTTATGTTTTAGTTTCCAAATTGCCACAGAAAAAAACGGAAATACTTATTCGGATGGGAAACACCTTTTATCATTTCATGTTAAATAAAGTAACTTTAGGAGGTCGTTGCATTGTTGAAATTGTACGAAACTCTAAAATTTTTTATGCAAACAAATAAATTTTGCCGTGTTTTCATAGATATATGTAGATATATCTATGTTCGTATAGGGCATCTTATTTATTTAGCAAATGTTCTTATTTTTCAGAAGCTTTAAAACTGCAGCTTAGGGAAAATATAACTGAGTATCTTTAAAAGTTTCTTCTGTAATACTTTTGAGACACACTTTTGACAGTAATCTGACAAAGTCTCATAAAGACAAATTTAATGCGGGTGCTGTTATCTTGAGGCTTTTCTAAAGCAAGGAAACAGAATTTTTTCTGATAAGAAGAATTTCATCGGCATCGGAATTTCAGTATACATTTGAAGTTTAGGGGATGTCTTCATTTTTGGTACAAAGTTTCTTTGTATAGGTTTTATAAGTATTAAAAGTACATATTTAAATTTAAGTAAAATTAAATAGAAATCTATAATTGTTACAGAAGAAGAAGAAAAGCACTTCTTTCTTTTTCATTTTCTAATTGGTATAGGAAAAAACTGAGATACCCATTCGGTTGGGGAATTTCTTTTTTCATTTTATGTTAATTAAAATAATTTTAGGAGGTCATTGTGTTGTTGAAGCAGCACTAAACTCTAAAGTTTTATATATAAACAAATAAATTTTGCAGTGTTTTCATAGCTATACAGACATATGATTCTACATGTAAGAAGTGTTATTCACTTTCCGAATGTCGTTGTTGTTAGAAACGATAAAAATATTAGTTCTGGGGTAATATATTCTTAAATATCATTTGAAGTTTCTTCTGTAATACTTTAGAGACACACTTTTGACAGTGATCTGACAAAATCTCATAAAGACAAATTTATTATGGATGTTGTTGCCTAGAAGCTTTTTTAAAGCAGGGAAACGAAATTTCATTTGATAAGAAGAATTTCACTAGCATGAGATTTTCAATATGTATTTGCTGTTTAAGAAATATCTTCATTACTGCTACAGAGCTACGTTGTGTATGTTTCATTTGTATTTATAGTACATATGGCAATTTATTTAAAGTAAAATTCAACAGCAATCTACAATTGTTACATAAAAGAAGAAGAAAAAAACTTCTTACATTTTAATCTCCAAATTGGCACAGGAAAAAATGGAATTAACCACTTTGTTGGGGAATATATTTTTTTATTTTATTATCAATAGAATAATTTTAGGAGGTAGTCGTCTTGTTCAAATTGTAGAAAACTCTAAATGTTTGTATAAAACAAACACATTTCTTTCGTGTTTTCCATAGATATACAGATATATACGATTGTACATGTAAGGTGTCTTATTTATTTAACGAATATCATTATTTTTCAGAAGTGTTAAAAATAGCATCTCAGAAGAAACATATAATTTAATATCTTTAGAAGTTTCTTTTGTAATACTTTTGAGATACACTTCTGACAGTGATCTCACAAAATCTCATAAAGACAAATTTAATGCGGATGCTGGTGGCTAGAGGCTTTTCTAAAGCAAGGAAACGAAATTTTCTTTTATATAAGGAATTTCATCGGCATCAGAACTTCAATATATATTTGCTACATAGGGAACATCTCCTTTTATTGTACAGAGCTTCTTACAAGGAAGGTCTCCATACGGGCATACTCAGAAAAATCTGAAAAAATTACAGAATGTTCTTCTCATATAGTTATATATGTTTATAAAAATTTTTTCGGCGGAACCTCTTTATAACGTCCGTAAAAAAATAATAAACATTTCGTTTATTTGGCGATTTATCTCCGGTTGGCGAAAAAACGAAATTTTGAAAAAAAACGCTTTTACGCTTCGAATACTTTTTAAAGAAAGAACTTTCTATGTTCAATTTATTTCAATAAGTTTAGTTTAAGTAATTTTAGTTTTGCATTTTTACTTTACTTTAAGTGTAATTTTGTCATATACGTTTATATGTACTTATAACAAAATGAAATTAATATATTTTATCATTTAAAACACAATTTAAATTGATTAAAATTGTTTCAAATTGAAAAATACACTGTTAAAAATCTGCTGCATTTTGTTGCAACGCACTCCCTTGCTTGTATAGAAAACGATTATTTGGCCGTGAAATGGAGCTTTTTCATTGGTTGGAATAGAGATATTACATACAAGCGGTGGAGTGCGTTGCAACAAAATGCAGCAGATTTTTAACAGTGTATGACACGGTCAATTCAGCGTGCTATGGAGCATTCTCATTGGTCAGAAGAGAGATATTCTATAAAAGTAGTGGAGTGACGTTGAAGTAAATGCTGCAGATTTTTAACAGTGAAGTCAATTAAAATCAATTTTCAGATTCGTTAAAATCGTCTGCTTTTGGCGAGGAAATGCACTGCTCGCCAAATCCCGCGTCGCTTTCAGCTTTTCACGCCAATTATTCCAAACTATTTTATTTTTTACATGTCTAATAATGTCATTCCGCCGCTAATTTTCACTGATCCTTTATTACCTACATGAGTAGCTTAATTCGTATTTTTTTCAAAAAATTCTGAGTATGCCCCCAATGGAGACCTTCCTTGTTAGTATATTTATACGTATGAAAGACCTTAAAAAGTATTTACGTCAGTTTATTTTTAAGAAAAATTAAATAGTAACTTACAATTGTTACCGAAAAGAAAAAGAAAAAAATAGTTTTGACATTCAAATTGGCACAAGAAAGTGGAAAAACCCATTCGGTCGGGAAATATCCTTTTTCATATCTATATTAATAAAATAACAAATCGCTCTGTGTGTGTGTGTGTGTGTGTGTGTGTCTGCGATAGTTAGCGAAAACTACGGTACGTATGAAGCTCAAAATGTTTCTGAGAGTAGCCCAATATCTCTCCTGTTGCACCTGACTCTCAGAATTTCAAAATTCTATTTATTAACTGAGTAATTAATTAAATTCCAAACCTCACTCTCATAAAAAATCGCTTTTTTTAAGCTTTTTCACCTTTTATTCTCTTATGGTTGGTTGGTTGCATAAAATTTTCGCAGAAATAATTTTAAAAACTGGGACTGACCTTTAAAATTCACAGACTAGCAAACTGTCAGTTTAAATGAGGATTTTTTTTTATCACAGCTGCTGTACACCATGGAGGAAAAAGATAAATGGTGGCGAAGTAAACCGAAAAAAAAAAGTTTGCAATATGAAACCATTTATCGCTGAAATTTTAAAGTCTCAAAATAAAGCACGAGGAAGGAATTTTGTATTAATAAGACGGATTGGAAGAAATGAATTACAGCTGAAGCATATTTTACGAAGAAATAGTAATTTTTTTAAATGTTTTTTTCTATTATATTATTTATTAAAATAAATGTTTGCTTTTAAAATAATTGAAATTGGAAAATTAAAAATAATTAAATGTCAAAACAAAATTAAATAAAATATTAAAAACATATGATTTGAAGTAAAAAATTGTATTTCTAAAAGTTTTCTCTTTTTTTTCAGAAATTTTTAATACTTTATAACGTAGATGAAAAATGTTTATGATTTAACAACATATTAATAATTCCATGCCAATATATAAAATATAGTGATGAAAAGATTCTTTTAAAATCATGCATGAACACTGAAATAATAATATTAATCTAAAATCTAGATTTCAGAGTGCAGACGATTTTAAGACATTAACGAAAGAATGTTGATTTTTCAAGCAAAGTCTTAAATGATGCTTCTATATTGATATTTCAAAGTCATATGATAAAAATAATCAAATAATTCTTGCCTATGATTGATCTAATTGTATCTTTCATGCATTCTGATCGTGTATTACAGGCAATAATGGCACAAAACGTTATTTTTTAAACGAAATTTTAGTCATCTATTCAATAAAAGTTTAAAAGGTAAAAACAAAAACAAAGAAATCCCGGTTTAAACCAGTTTGAATTGATCGGAGTTTCAAAGCACATGGATTTGTTGGTGCTTATTTGGACTTAATGTAGCGGATTTTAGAGTTACATTTTTTGCGTCACCCCAAGACATTATACTGCCACTCTATTAATTTCTTTTTACTATATGGTTGTACGCATATTTTTCGCATTTCGAACATTAGAATGTATAAGTTATTAGCTGTGTTGCAGTAAAAAACATTACACAACACTTTTGTAAGAGTTTATTTTTTTAATCATTGATTAAATTTAAATGTGTTCTATTCAATTTAAAATTGTAAGATGGCTTTAATTTGTTTTTAAACCAAAAATAAAATAGCTGTTTGGCGTACAATTTTTTGTATCCGCAAACGATTCATTCACCCTAATAAATTATAAAATAGCAAAGTAAATTATCTATCAGAAATAGCTATAAAAAGAATGGTAGCATAACTGATTATATCCTTAATGTTTAGACTAATTTAAACATAACCCGATCCCAATCAGAAAAAAAAAACAGACAACACTCCGATCCGAGATACACAAAATTTCCGTGAGTATAAACCCGACCCTGACCTAAAAATTCTGTTTGGAAAAAACTACGGATTTGATAACTGACCCGAACCAAATCTGAATCCCGCAAAAATGTTCAAGTGAAGCATAACCCGATTCAAACAGGGAAAAATAATTTTCGTGGGCATGAAACCTGACCCGAACTTAAATATTTTCTTTAAAAAAACCCGAAATATGACTCGAACGAAATCTGAAACCGATAAAAATATTCCAGAGAACTATAACCCGATCCCAGCAAGACAAAATACTTTCCATGGTCATAAACCCGACTCAAACCTAAAAAACTCCGTTTGAAAAATCCTGAACTTTGACCCAAACCACATCTAAATCTGACCAAAGTATTCGAAAGAACCATAACCGGATTCGAGTAAGACAAAATAATTTCCGTGGACATGAACTCGATACGAACCTAAAACTCCCATTCAAAAAATACCTGAAATTTGAATCGAACCAAATCTGAATCTGACAAAACTATTTCAAAGAAACGCAACCGGATCCAAACAAGACAAAATATTTCCATGGACATGAACACAATCCGAACCCCAAAAATGTCTTTGAAAAAATCGCGAACTGAACGAAATCTGAACTTGGCAAAAATATTCCAATGAAGCCTGTCCTTATTCGAACAAGACAGAATTATTTCCGTGAACATGCAAGAAGACCCGAACTCAACAGTTATATTTCAAGAAAAAACCCGAAATCTGAATTGAACCAAATCTGGACCTGACAAAAATATTCCAAAGAACTATAACCCAATCCAAGCAAGACAAACTAATTTCTATGGACATAAACCCGACTCGAACCTAAAAATTTCGATTTGAAAAAAACTGAAATTTGACCCAAACCACATCTAAATTTGACCAAAATATTCGAAAGAATAATAACTGGATTCGAGTATGACAAAATAATTCCCGTGGGCATGAACGAGATCCGAACCTGAAAATTCTATTTGAAAAAATACCTGAAATTTGAATCGAACCAAATCGGAACCTGATAAAAAATATTCCAAAGAATCGTAACCGGATATGAATAAGACAAAAAATTTCCATTCACATGAACCGAATCTGAACCTAAAAAATTTATTTGAAAAAATCACGAAATCTGAATTGAACCAAATCTGAACTTGAAAAAAAAAATATTCCAGTGAAGCATGTTCTTATTCGAACAAGGCAGCATAATTTCCGTGAACACGCAAGAAAACCCAAACCCAAAATTTCCATTTGAAGAAAAAGCCGAAATTTGAATTGAAACAATTCTGTTCCCGACAAAAATATTCCAAAGAACCATAACTGTATCCGAGCAAGGCAAAATAATTTCCATGGACATGAATACGACCCGAACATTAAAACTCAATATAAAAAAATACCTAAAATCTGAACCGAACGAAATCTGAACCCGACAAAAATGTTCTAATGAATCATAACCAGATCCCAACAAGACAAAATAATTTCCATGGACATGAAACCAATATATGGTTTGGTAACATTTAGGTTGCCAAACCATATGGTACATTACGGTAAGTCTTTGATTATATTTAATTTCCCATTAGGTTACAGCTAGGTCACGGTTAAGTTAAAGTTAGGTTTAAGTTAAATTGCATTTATGTTATAGTTAGAATAAGGATATGTTACAATGAAGTGAAGGCTAGGTTAAATTTATGTTATATTCAATTTACGGTAAGGTACTGTTAAGTCAAAGTTAGGTTACAGGCAGGTTATGGTTACGGTACAAAAGTTTACGGTTAGGAATTTATCCATAGAGTGAACATTACGCATGATTTGATTAAAAATAACACTTACTTTTGTTAAATGGCTCTGAAATTATAAATACTACTTACCAACATTTTAGCTACCAGTGAGTATCGATTTCATTCATGGTATAGTCGGATTTAAGAGTGATATAATTAGTTTGAAATTCAAAATATTTCACTTGGGATTTTTATATGAAAAAAAAATAATTAGTTACGGGACTTAACAGTGATTTTTGATAAATATCAACACTTTAACACGAAAATCACGCAGTCGTTGGATACATATCCCCTCCCGCGTTTCTCATCGCTCATTTTGAGTATTTTTAGAGCTTAACATTAGCTGTTTTTTAAACCGATTTTTCACTCAATCAGTGGCCACGTATTTCAAACAATGCATTTCTGCATGTTTCGAGTTAAGGATAAAATCACAGATTTGAAGTTCGTTTAATATTGTTAATACGGACCCGGGCAACGCCGGGCGGGTCAGCTAGTTATATTAAAAAAATAACTTTAGGATGTCGTCGTCTTCTTGAAATTATACGAAACTCTAAAATTTTGTATACAATGAAGCATATTTTGTTGTGTTTCCGTACATATATATATACACACACACATATATAAATTTGTACATGTAAGGCGTCTTATTTACTTTGCGAATGTCGTTATTTATCAGAAGTGTAAAAATAGCAGCTTTTGGGAAATATATCCTTCAATATCTTCAGACGTTTCTTCTGTGATGCTTTTGAGACACTCTTTTGACAGTGATGTGACAAAATCTCATAAAGACTATTTAATCCCAGTGATGTTGCCTAAAGGCTTTTCTAAAGCAGAGAAACAAATTTTTCTTTGGTAAGAAGAATTTCATCACCATCAGAATCTCAATATATATTTGCTGCATAGGGAAATTTTCTTTGATAAGAAGAATTTCATCGGCATCAGAATTTCAACAGACATTTGCTGTTTAGGAAATATCTTCAATTTTGCTTAAATTTTTTTTTTTTTTGCATATGTTTTATATGTATCTAACATTTTTAAGAATACATATCGCTCATCTGCAAGAAAAGTGACACTTCTCGACAAAAGTAAATTTCAGAGGAGATACAAAATAAATTTGTATTTATTTATTTATATATTTGATTTTACTGTTGCATGAAATTACAGCATTTAGCCCTGCATTAAGAAATAATAACGGAGTTTAAAGCATAAAACCTTTAAGACTGAAGACTTAGGATGATGTAAGGAGGGTTGTATAATTTTAATTTCATGCACAATCCACATGCAATCCACATCATGCACAATTGTACAGCAAGATATACCTATGATAGTCATATTAATGGAATAAAACCAAAAATGAATTTATGCGAAATGTATCGTTTTTCTTGTGGGTGAAAAATGTGTAAATTTAATTTAAAATTAAATTAAATAGTATTCTACAATCATTAGAGAAAAAAGAAGAGAGAAAATCACGTCTTTCGTTTTAATCTCCAAATTTTCATAGGAAAAAATGGAAACAACCATTTAGTTGAGAAATACTATTTTTTCGTTTTATACTAAGTAAATAATTCTAGAAAATCGTCAAACATTGTACAAAACTCTAAAATTTTGTATGTAAACAACTTTTGTTGTACTTCCGTAGATATTCAGATATATATATTTGTACATGCAAGACGTCTTATTTACATAACGAATGTCGTTATTTCTCAGAAGCGTTAAAAACATCAGCTCTGGGGAAATATATCCTTCAATTTCTTTAAAAGTTTCTTCTGTAATACTTTTGACACATACTTTTCACAGTGATCTAACAAAATCTCCTAAAGATACATTTAATGCGGATGCTGGTACCTAGTGGCTTTTCTAATGCAGGGAAACGAAATTTTCTTTGATAAGAAGAATTTTGTCGTCATGAGATTTTCAATCTATGTTTGCCGCGTGGGGAATATCTTCTATAGTTGTTGTAGTGTTTCTTTGCATAAGTTTTATACGTATGTAAGATATTCATGAGTACATATGACAATTTAATAATAATAAAAATAATGATAATGATAATTTGCAATTGTTACAGAAAAGAAAAAAAATAACTTCTAACATTTCAATCACTAAACTGCCTTAGAAAAATAAATAAATGCCCCATTCGGTTTGAGAATATCTTTTCTCATTTTACGTTAAATAAAATAAGGGAGGTCATCATCTTGTGGAAATTATACCAAACTCTAAAATGTTGTATACAAAGAAGCAAATTTTGTCGTGTTTCTATAGATATACAGATATACAGTGAAAATTCCACTTAAAATTTTCTCGTCGTCAAATCTAAATACTTCGTTAAGAAGAAAATTTGTTAAATAGAAATTAACTAAAATTCATGAACTTTATATAATAAAATACACATGCATGAAATTAAAAATACACATAAAATGCAAATATTAGAAAAATATATTTTAATTTTTGCAATATTTATTTATCAATATAGCCATATGAGAAAAAATTAATTAGAAAAATGCTTGAAATAACACATAATAACACGAATTAATTTGAAAATGAAGCGTAGCGTACCTTATCTATTTTTCCTCAGTATTGTAGATGTATAACTTTAAAAAAGTTAGGTACTTTATACAGATTTCTTATTAAAAATACAATGTTAATTAATATTTTCTCCCTTTTTAAGTATTCAAACAATTTATCCATAGCATTTTTATGAAACTTGAATCCCCTTCTTATTGTATCGGAGGCCTCCTACTGTAAGCCTCATAATGTCTGTGTGAAAGAGTGGCGAAAACAAGTTATATTATTAGAAAAAAAATGTTTTGCACCCAGAAGACTGGAAGGGATTAAATACATAAATAATTTAATATTCAGACAATCCGTGCAAAAAAATTTATACATCCATACCAACTCTCCGTCTGATTAATGCAATAGTTAAAATAAAAGATATATATTACAGGGTTCCGTGTAACACGAAGTGCAAATTCTCTGATTTTCCATGACCAAATCTCAAAAAATTCCCTGATCAAATCTGAAAAATTTATTTAACCAAACGCGAATACGATGAAATTTTCTACTTATTTTCATAATCCTTTGTCAAAACTAACTTTTATTTTTAATTATTCTTAAAATTTCTAGTTCTTTTTCCCCTTGCAATTGTTTGATGAATTTTGTGATTTTTGTTTCAGAGACTATTTGATGATTTTTGCATAATTTTAAATTTTTTCTCGATGAATTTCCTATGACTTTTTAGAAAATATTTGTAAAATCTCTGACTTTTCCTATATATTTTGAAATTTCCATGACTTTCCAGATTTTTCCTGACTTTTCATGACGCTGGGAACCCTGTATTAATAAATTACATTTTTTTCTTTAACTATATTTAAATCAAGTTTTATTCCCTTTTCAAACTGGACAAACCAAATGAAATCAGTTTAATTTACCTGAGTAGATAACAGATCACAATCAATCTTCTGTCCTTGACCACTTTTAAATCATTGAAGTAATGCAGCCATTATAGCACCGTGTGTACATAAACCAGTAGCTAAGTCAGTTAATGCAACACCATGTTTACAAGGTTCTCCATCTTCTGGACCAGTTATACTGAGCAGACCACCAACAGAAGCACCTATGACATCATATCCCGCCCGACTCATATCCCGCATTCCTGAAAGTGGAATAAACGTCGTTATATAGAATATATTTTTCTTAATATGGAGATTAATGTACATGTCAATGATGTCCAAAGTGAAGATTGAGCTGAGGATTTCTTTAAAAATAAAACGTCGTTAAATAAGGACTTCTTTAAGAATAATTTCCACTGTAAATGTTTATAAATGTAGGGCATTTTATTTATTTAGCGACTGTTGTTATTTTTCAGAAGCGTTGAAAATAGCATCTCAGGGAAAATATGTCCTTCAATATCTCTAGAAATTTCTTCTGTAATTCTTTTGAGACACACTTTTGACAGTGATCTGACAAAATCTCATAAAAACAAAATTAGTGTGGATGTTGTTGCCTAGACACTATACCAAAACAAAGAAATGAAACTTTCTTTGATAAGAAGAATTTCGTTCGTATCAGATTTTCAATAAATATTTGCTGCATTAAGATTATCTTACATATTTGATGCAGTGTTTGTTTGCATATGTTAGTACCTATACAAGATTTAAAAAAAATTAAACATGTTAATTTAATTTAAGATAAAATAAAATACAGTGAAACCTCCAAATAAAGGACACTCCGAATAAGGGACACCTCTATTTGGGGGACAAAAGTTCCAGTCCCATAGCTGTCCCTTATTTGGAAGTTTCACTGTAAGAAAAACTCCGAATAAGGGACATCCCTATTTAAGGGACAAAATTTCCAGTCCCATAGGTGTCTCTTATTCGGAGGTTTCACTGTAGTAATCGATATTTGCTACAGCAAAGAAGAAAGGAAAAAAAAAGTATCTTACATTTTAATCTGCAACTTGTCACCGAAAAAAAGAATATTCACATTCGGCTGGGAAATATCTTTTTACATTAATATTAAGAATAATGCTAATAGACATACGCTCTAAGAGACAAATTATGTTTCACATTTTCAATGTATACAAATAAATATCATTTTTTATACAGCGTAATCTATTGATGAATGTTCAAAATAAAGCTTTTCACTTAATAAATGTCAAGTACATTATTTGAATTATCGGCATTTCAAAATTGATTTCATTTGGGCCATAAGATAAAGCACTAACTGAAATTCCCTTGAACAGTACTCCTATTAGTATTTCTTTAAAGAGTGTAACAAGGTTAGAGTGTACAAATAATTCTACCTGGGAGCAATGACCATTTGTCAAAAGCCATTTTATACAGTGCACCAAAGTAAAGATATAAAATTATGTATTCCAACTGGTGATAAGCGGGTTAAATCTCCAAGTAGGAGAGTCAAGGATAAAATGAAATCTCATATTGAAAGTTTTCAGAAGATTAAGTCTCATTGCAACAAAGCAAATACAAAAAGAAAGTACTTAAAATCAGGGATTAACTTACAAATAATGCATGATTTCTTCTTTCAGAAAAGCAGAGAAAATAATGAATAACCAGTGAAAATTTTCATTTTATTTCAATGGGACTAACTTTTTTACTTAATTTTCACACTTTCCCTGTCTCTACTTCCCCCTATACCTTTTCAAATAGCACGCTAAAAAGTTAAAGCTTTCGGGTTTATATGTACTTAAGTATATAGTTTGTGTACGATTAAATATTACATTTAACTTACGTAAATTTATTAATATAGTAAATATGTTGTATTAGATTGTCGTATTAGATTTTCTGGAGAAGATTTTAGTTGTATGTAACTGAAAAAGTGTTATAAGGGAGGTGGAGGTGGGTACTAGTTTAAACATCTAAAATAAAGGTCATACTTTAGACATTTTTGCTTTTTTTATGAACAACATAAACTATAGGGGTTTTTAAATGCATTATACATTATATTTGGCGGATTTTTTAAAATGTTTTTCATCTAAAATGTTCACACTTTACTACTGATTAACTAGTTCTTCAGTTCCCAGATGGTCATTAACATCTAGCTTTTCTGAAGCATGAATATGCATAAAAATACATTTTAAGGCAACTAATCTGTAGCGTATTGAATATGACGTAGAGTGTGATTTTAATGTATAGTTTAATTATAAATTTCATTTAATATTTTAAATAGTTGAGTAAACGTAGTTTTGAAACTCCCTTTTTCACAAAGGTCCGACATTAACAATTAAAACCAAATTTCATGCAATTTTTATTGTCCATTGATTTTTTTTCTGGAGTTGTTAATGCAAATTTCTTCGATAAGAAGAATTTCATTGGCATCTGAGTTTAAATAACTGTTTCATGCATTGAGCAGGCCTGCGTATGTCTACGTCCAGTATCAGCCTTTAAGGAAGCATGGGTTCACATCACTTAAAGGTAATTAATAACAATTCATATGATACAAACTCGAAATTTTAAAAGTACCCCCAATAATTTCACTTAAAATAAACTAAAAATAGCAATCCGAATATTAAAAAAAAATGCAACATATAAAGATAGGTGCAAATTAAATTGGCCAATGTACAGGCTGCTCCCTTTTATTACTGCCCAGAACAGACGAATCTTTAGAAGTCTCTTTAATTATATTATATCAATATTCTGAAAAACATTTTTGTCAGTCATCTAAAAACAAAACAGAATAAAAAAAATACATAAAGACAAATTTAAAGTTGGTGCCACTAACTGGGATTTTTCTACAGTCGGTAAATAAATCCTTTTTGAAAAAACGAATTTTATAGGAATCGGTATTTCAATACGTGTTTGGTATATAAAAAATATCTCGTAGTCTTATTACATATTTTCTAATAAATGTTAGATATGTACTCAAGATTATTAAATTACACCCGTTAATTTAATTAAAGTAAAATTGAATTTACTTTGAAAGATTTTTGCAATCTCTAAAAAATATGTGCGAATTGAATAGGAAAATATACAGGCTACTCCCTTTTATCAGCATCCAGCAGATAAAAATCTTTAGACGTCTTCTGAATTAAACTTTTGAAAAAGATATTTGACAGTCATCTTTAAAATATTATAAAGCTAAATATAAAGTATGTGCTTATTGACTGGAGGATTTCCTATAGCCGGGAAATGACATTTTTTTTGATGAGACGAATTTTGTAGGAATCGACATTTCAATATTTATTTGATATGTAGAAAATGTCTCGTAGTATTATTACTTATTTTTAATAGATGTTTGATATGTATTTGAAATAACGCCCCTTGATTTATTTTAAAGTAAAATAGTATTCGGAATGACTTTCAAAGATTTTTGTAGCCAATAAAAATACGTGCGAATTAAATTGGCAAATATACGGGCTGCTCCGTTTTATCAGCACCCAACATATACAACATCTTTAGACGTCTTCTGTATAACACTCTTGAAGAAGATTTTTGACAGTCATCTTAAAAATGTCATAAAGACAAATATAACGAAGCTGCTTTTGACTGAAAGATTTTCTGCAGCCGGGAAATGAAACTTTTTTGATAAAAAGAATTTCATGGGGATCTGGGTTTCAATATACATTTCATGTATAGGGAATATGTTGTATTATTATTATTACAGATTTTCTTAAAAGATGTTTGTTGTGTACTCAAGGTAAATTAATGTTAATTTTATTGTGTATTACATTATTATGTTATGCATTAATTTTATTATTTTATTATATAATGTTAATATTATGATATATTTATTAATAGGTATGTGATATGCACTCAAGAGTATTAAATTATGCCCGTTAATTTAATTTAAAATAAAACATAAATATTAATTTGATTAAATTTCAAATATTTTTACAATCTAAAAAAATTTATGCAATTTAAATTATCAAAGACGCAGGCTGCTCCCTTTTATCTGCATTCAATGAATATGAATCTTTTGACGTCTTTTGAATTGCATTTTTGAAGAAGATTTTTGATAGTCATCTTAAAAATATTATGAAGGCAAATATAAAATAGATGCTTTTGACTCGGGGCTTTTCTATAGCCAAAAATAAAATCTTTTTTTTTTTTTTTTTTTTTTTTTTTTTTTTTTTTTATATTTATAAGAATTTCATCAAAATATAATTTTCAATATATATTTGATTCACAGGAAATATGGCGTATTATTATTTATGGGCATTTTCGGAATAGATGTTATGTACTCAAGATAAATTGACTTATAACCATTAATTTAATTTAAAGTAAACTAAAAATAGTAATCTAAATATCTTTCAAGTATTTTTGTAATCTGGGAAAGTACGTGCGATATAAATTGGCAAAAATACCGGCTGCTCCCATTTATCGATGACCAAAGAACATGAATACTTAGGCGTCTTCTGAATTCACTGAATATATTTTTGAAGAACATTTTTCACATTGATCTTTAAAAAACAAAGAAAAAAAAGAAGGCAAAGATACACCCAGAAAAAGGAATTGATTAAAACTATAAAACATGTTTTGTTGAGTAAATTTGGTTTTTTAAGCGAATTTTTTATTAAAGTAAAAAATCGGTTTTGTTCCCCAGATAAAAAATATTGTTGACACTCTTATAACATTTTAACGAAATTTCATCAATTTTATTTGAGTCTTCCTAAAGTCTTGTATTTTCAGTTTGTAATTCCAAGAAAATTTTGTTGGTTTTGCAATATTTAAATTGTTGTGTAGTAGCCATAACTCTCTTACGTAATTTTGTATAATTGACTTACATAGATATAAATGGATTAACATAATTTTTGGATAAAAAAAACTTTTCAAATTGAGACGGATTAATGACGTTATTATTACGTTGTTTTGCATTTTGGATGAAAATTATGGACGGAAAATTGTAAAAAAAAATCAACAATATTTTTTTGATTATTCAAGTAAATTTTCCCTTGACCTATTATTAAAAGAAAAGATTTGTTGGACCAAACAAATTTTTGTTGATTCAGCAAAACTTTTTTCTGGGTGTAAGGCTGTAAGGTAAGTGCTGTAAACTGGAGACTCTATAGCCAGGAAATAAAACATTTTTCATAAGAAGAATTTCATCGGAGTCTAGGTTCCAATATATGTATTTGATGAATAAAGAATATCTTGTTATTATTGCATATTTCCATCATGTGTATTAGATAGGAAGGCAAGAAGTATAAAAGAATTACTCCTATTTATTCAATTTAAAATTAATTAGTTACAGTAATCTACATTCCTTTGAAATTATTGCAATCTATAAAGATAGAAACAGTTGTAATAGATATATACCCAGTGGGTTTCTTTTTATCGCCACCCATTAGAGACGAATCTTTAATGATTTCTACAATAATGTTTTCGAAGCACTCGTTCAGAGTAATCTGACAAAATATCATAAGAGAAAAAATAAATGTAGGTGTTGTATCTTAAAGGTTTTTCTATATCCGCGATCCGGAAGTGTCTTGAGAAAAATAAAATTTATTGATATTGAAATTTCAGTATATTTTTCATGTATAGGAATTATCGTGTCAGGCTTTAATACAGTGTTTTTGTAAACAGTACTGGCCAAACTTTATTTCATTTATTTATTTATTTATTTATTTTTTTTTTAGAACAAGAACATTTGTCTACTTTTGTTCATTAAACATGTTTTGTAATTAAAAGACATTTTTGTCTTAATATATTGAATGAATATGATTTGGCTGAGTGCTAAAGCACTTTTTTCGCTTAGTCCACTCCCCCCCCCCCCCTAAATACCGTGCCTGAGCCCTGATACAGAAATATTGGTTGTAAAAGGAATTTTTTTTAACGTAAGTAAAAAAATCTTTTAAATTTAGAAATCAGTATTTTATAAAAGATTTCTTTGGCTAAACTAAAGTTTAAAAACCTAAGCGAAAAAACACTTACAAAATATTTCTAATAAAATTTAAGGGACCATATTACACACTGAAAAAACACCGTCTTCGACAGTCGCCATTTTTGTTGCGGCACGGCGCCGGCGTTCACATCTAGTATTCATAAGGCGGTGTACTGCGAAAGACATCGTTCTCCAATAAATAAACGTAAAAATATCATGCAATTTCAAAAATTATCTTAAGAAGAACAAAGGTAGGCGAATGTGCCGGTTAAAAATAATTCCTATTTTTTGGCGAGGACTAAAAATTTAATACGTACTCAAACATTTAAAAAGTTAGCGATGCATTATTAATTAAAAAAAATAATAAAAGTTAAATTTTACATAGCAATGTTAAGAATTTGTTGCATTTTATAAGAAGTTATGCAATTTTACTTGTCAGATGCATATAGTGTGTTTTTGAATATGTCGACAAAGTTTTAAACATGGCAGTACCCAGCAAAAATAAAAACATTTTGTATATATATATTTGTAGTCATTTTGTATAACTTGTGTGTATGTTTTTTATATTATATATAGACGGATAGACAGACGGGCAAACACAGGCAGACATACACACAGACCTAAGGCATTTTTTTTCTAAAAATATGTTTTTCAGAATCTCCAGTGTCTGAAACGTGTAAATCCGTCAATTTTGTTTTCGATTTTTAAAACGATTGCAAGATTTACTCTATACTACGTATGACTGGTAAATAAAAAACACCTTATTATTTTATAATTTTACATTAAAATCGCATCTAGTTATCTCACATGGAATACTCTGAATACATTTTTAAACTAAAAATGCATTTTTTGAGCTTTTTGGAAATTAATGACACGGGAAATTAAAAAATTACAAAGTATCAGAATTACGGTATGTTTTGATCCTATAAAATAGCTTATGCTACGAAAATTGCACAAAATTCACATTTTTTTTCTAGATTGCAAGTAATTAAAAAAAGTGTTGACTAGTTGACTAGTTTCTAAGTTTACTGATGACGAGTTAACTTACATTACCAATGTTTGTTGGCATTACATCTGGGTTAACTCTCTCCTGATTGCATTAAAGCTTAGAACTGTGCATGATGAAATTTAAGATTTAAAAGTGTTAAATGATTCGCAAAGTTTTAAAAGATAAATAGAATTCAATGTTAAATCTTTAAGATTTTGAATTTCATTAGTTCAAGGTTAAATTTATTTTAATTTAAGGCTTTCAAGTGCTCTGTGATCATAAAATTGTCTATCGCATGTTCATTATGATAATTTAATATATGATTTATTTAATTTTAATTTATGAAGGTATCTTAAGTGAAATAAATGAGCTAACAGCTGGTTGAAAGTTTAAAATTAGCTTTAAATCTTTTATGAATATGCATAAAAATATTTCTTCGTATAAACGTTTTTCATTGAATCATAGTTGAAAGAGAAAAACCCTTTTCCTAACTAATAAAAGCTACAAATGAATAGATAAATGAATAAAGGTGATAAATAAACTTATGAAGCAATCAATTCTCAGCTAATACTGGCTCACGAGCCGTACCATATGTAGTATAGGTAGAATTTCCATGAATATGTGGCTTTCATGAATAGAAAACTATAATATTTAAATACCGTGGTTTTACATTTTTCTATATACACAAGACAAAAATGTTGGACTCGTGAAAATTTTCAATTTCGGGTTTTCGACAGATTTTCACTTTTTTGGATCAGAGATTAAAAAAAAAATGTTTTAACAAAATGTTTGTCTGTGAGTTTGCGAATCTCTGTCTTTGTCTGTGTATGAGACACAAATGTTGTGGGCGCTCTACACCAACAACTACTGCACGGAATTTAATAAAAAAGCATATTCAGATAATGTTTGATATACACTTTTAATTTTTGGTGTAAATAGCATAACAGGTGGTGCTGCTAGGCAGCATTTGACACGATTTCTGCAATAGCTATATCTCTAGAACTAATACACGGATTTTCATCAAATTTCTGATTCCGTTAATACTTGACATGACTTGACGTTTACTATATTTTGGTGCAAATCGCTCAAGAGATGGCACTGGTATGCATAATTTTTGCAGTAAATAGCTTAACATGTGGTTCTGCTATGCAGCATTTTCCACAATTTCTGCAATAGCTATATCTCTAGAACTAATGTACGGATTTTCATGAAACTTCAGATTCCGTTAGTATTTGACATGACTTGACATTTTCTATATTTTGGTGTAAGTCGCTCAACAGATGGCGCTACAATGTTTAATTTTTTACAATTTTTTCAATAGCTCTAAGTCTAGAATTAATGCAAGCATTTTCATAAACTTCAGATTCATTTAGTCCTTAATATAACTTTATGTCAGTTGCACTTTGTTGCAAATCGCACAACAGATGGAACTTCTGTGCTGTATTTTTCACGATTTCCGCAATAGATCTATCTCAAGAACTAATACACAGATTTTTCAAATCATTTATTCTGTCTCATTTCACTTTAAAAAAGGTAATTTTCGTAGCAAGTGTTGGAAAGTGTTTAATTAAAGCCAACAATTATCGTTTTAATTATTTTACTTATTTGTAGTTCAGAGTTTTATGGATTTTGTCAAACATATAAAACATAAATGAAAAACTAAATGTAGAAGAAACTCAAGAAATGTAAGACAATAATTTAATGAAGTCATTTTTTTACTTCAGCTGCGCAAAAAAGCACAACAAAAATTAAGAGGTCAAACATACAAGAACATTAAAATTTGCAAGTACTCCAAATATCCAAATATCTTCAAAAAGAATACTTAATACTGGGAATGTTTTCATTACTTTAACTTAAATATTAATTTATTGGAATCGATATCTTGCAGAAAGAATTCCAAATTTCTTTGAGTAAATTTCTTATATTATCATGAATTTTTCCTTTCAACTAAAATATTTCATTAAGACATAAAAAGTAATTTAAAAAATAGACAGCAGCATTTTTAAAAAGTTAACAAAGAAGTAATGAAACTTCTTTGAGAATATCCCAGTTAATTTTATGAGAAATACAAAATTAAATGTAAAAAATGCCGTTTTACTTCATGTAGTGCTGATTACATAAAGTGAAAATGTACTGTTTTTTTATTTCACTTAACATTTTCTTTTCAATGAAGTTTTGGGTAAGTTTTTTCTGTTTCGTCTCCATATAAGGTTAAAAAATAATTACATTTATGCTTTCTTAATAAAAAAAAAAAGAAAGAGCTATCACAATTTAATTAATGTCATTTTACTTGATGTAATGCATAAAGAGGAGGTGTATTTTATTTTTTAATTAAACTTAAAATGTACTGCACCTTTGCAGCACATTTTAAGTACCGTGTATGGCACATACCTACGGTCATTATGAACTTTCATTATATGCTATGAATTTTGTCTGGATCCACGATCTCGGTTCCAGATCAAAAACAAGCCAAAAAATCCCTGTCGGCTGGGCCTATAGGCGGAGGTAGATTTCGAAGATTACTCATTTCAACAACAACAACAAATATATATATATATATATACATATATATATATATATATATGATTAGAGATAAACCCAGTTTAATAACTTCATTTGGCCGTTTATGAAAAACTTTTAATTTCATTTTTCTGAAAAAACTGGTTTTATCAGAATCATCTTAAGAAAAATTCAGCTCAAATGCCCATTTTGAAAACATATTTTGAAATAGATTCTGAATTTATTAAAAAAATCGACCAAAACAGTACATTATACAGCTCCTAAATAACAAAAAACTGTCAGTTGAATGCATTTGAGAAAAAATTTGAATTTAAAAATGAGTCATAAAATAACAGATTTGTTGTTTGAATACATCCTTAATTCTATAATCATTATTGCTTCGGAAAATTTATTGCGAAATACTCACTTTGACAGCATTTTAAAAAATATATTCTATCTTTATCAAAAAACTGGCCAATACGTCACAGTATATAGTTTCTAAATAAGAGGATCTGTAAATTGGATGCGTTTAAGAGCGAAAATGGATTTTAAAATGAGTCATAAAAAACGCAATTTGCTATGTGAAAACTTCCTTAAGTTTTCAACACAAAGACTTCGGGAAATTCTGTTCAAAATATCCTTTTTGGTAGCCTTTTTCAAAACATATTCTGTCTTTATCAAAAAACCGATCAATGCATCACATTATATAGTTCCTAAATAAGAGGATCTGTAAATTGGATGCATTTGAGAGCAAAAATGGATTTAAAAACGAGTCAGAAAAAAACGCAATTTCTTATTTGAACACTTCCTTAAATTTTCTGTCACGATGATTTCAGAAAATTCTGTTCAAAATACCCTTTTTGGTAGCCTTTTTTGAAATATATTCCGTCTTTATCAAAAAACTGACCAATGCATCACACTATATATTTCCTAAATAAGAGGATCTGTAAATTGGATGCTTTTGAGAACAAAAATGGATTTAAAAACGAGTCAGAAAAAAAAGGCAATTTCTTATTTGAATACCTCCTTCAATTTTCAGTACCGATGACTTTCGGAAATTCTGTTCAAAATACCCTTTTTGGTAGCCTTTTTTTAAATATATTCTGTCTTTATCAAAAAATTGACCAATGCATCACTTTATACAGTTTCTAAATAAGATAATCTACCATTTGGATGCGTTTAAAATCAAAAATGAATTTAAAAATGAGTCAGAATATAAGCAGTTTGGATTTGAGGTTTTTTCTCCAACTCCTATTTTTGTTTAATTTCTTTTTGCTATACGAATTGGTTTTATGAAAAACTTGTCAATATAAAAGTTGTAGATATTTTTGAGAAGATGTAAAATAAATTTAATCAGATTTGATATCTTAAAAATTGACGGAGTTATGGATTTTTCTCTTTTTTCAGCGCCCTTTTTCTTTTCGTTTTAATTTTTTTCATCGGTAAAAGTTGGTCCTATCAAAAACTTGTACATACAAAAGTTTTAGATAATTTTAAGAACATTTACAAAAAATTTAGTTGGACTTGATATCTTGAAAATTGACGAAGTCATGAATTTTTTTCTCTCAAAATCCCTGTTTTTTTCGCCCCTTGAGCCTACATCTAAATTTATCAAAAATCTGTCATGCATATACTTTTGGCTCATGTTTAAGAAGTAATATAAACTTTAAACCGATTCGATATCTACTTTAATTAAGAAGTTATGGCGTTTTTTCGGTTTTCACAAAAACGCCCCCTATTCCGACCCCCTTGGTCCGATTCTGCCCATTAACGAACTTAGCCAAGATTTTATCCCCTTTGATTTTATGTACAAGTTTGGTGGAGATTGGCGAAGAATTATAGAAGTTATCGTGCCCATAAAAAAGTGATATATATATATATATATATATATATATATAGATAGATAGATAGATAGATAGATAGATAGATATATAAACTGGTGCGATTGCAATAGGTAGTATTTCTTACGAAATCTACCTAAAAGGGAATAACATTTATTTTGAACATGTATATTGGTTGTATTATACAAAAATAAAAAATAAATATCTAAATTTGCTGTTTGGAAAAAAATCTATCAAGTTAATAAGGAAAGATTTACTTTCATAAAGATGATTATTTTAAGCTCATTTAGTTTGAAAATAGAGCCATACATTATTTTAAAATCTTAAGGTATACACATGGCGCACTCCGTAAAATGTCACATTTTAGCTGAAAATTTGATTTTTTAAAAAATATTACTCATATTATGAGACCGATTTATAGATTTCAAATATTTTTTCTCACAAAAATAGGATATTTGATGCAGTAAGAGATAAATGTAGGTAAAGATATCTGTGTATGCTCAGAAGACATTTTTTTAATATACGGTATAAGGAAAAATATTCTTAGTCCAATTATAATAGAAGAATGATGAAAAACTAAAATTCTAATAACAATTTCGTAACATTTAAAAAAAATACGGTTTTTCGTCATTATTTAGTAAGGTTTCATGCTTACTGCAAACAGCGTACACTTAATTAAACTTAATGTATTTTTATCAATTTTACACTACATATTACTATTACACTTATAATAAATCGTACTTCGATGGATTTTACAAAATCTTGAAAATTAACCGAAATAATTGAAAGTATATCAACAATTACATATTTTGTATACAAACTTTTTATTTTCTTTCATATAATCACCTATAAAATATTTAAATTATCCTATAAAGCTTGGATTACAGTTAAGAACACAGTAAGTAACACATTTAGAGCATGGAAAGCATTCTAAGGAAATTTCGCTGAAATATTTTCAAAACATTTTATGTAATATAGTTTATCGAACATTAAAATAAGAAAATAAATATTTTTTTGAAATCATACTTAAGGGTGTTCTTAAATCAAAAAGGGCAACTTTTTAACAGATGCTTTAATTTATTTTTGTTCGGAAATGCATGAAAATAGCAGGCGTTGTTATTCAGAAACCGTCTAATTGCACTCAATTTTCTGTTTTTTTTAAAATCACAATAGAGTTTTCATAACAAGCCTTCAAAGTTGACACTTTTGAGCACATTTACCGACGAAAGCAGAAAAACCGGTCGAAAAGCAGGAGAAAAACGGGTGATCACGTCATCGAAATAGCTTAGAACTAGATAGGTAATTTAATTATCATAAAATGGAAAAATAAGTTCGATTCGAAATCTCTTCCATAGTCAGGCATTCCAATTTTACACATGCTTGTTAAAAAATGAACTTGTAAATGTGTCAAAACGTTTTGCGGTTGTTGAGCGGAGCAGTTAAGAACAACACCCTTAATGATTTCTTATCTATAAAAATTAATTTTGCTGTATATATTAAAGTTTATTAGTGTTTTTTTTTTTAATAAAAATATATAAAAAGCAACAAAATAATGCATAGAAACATCGTTTAAATTTCTCTTGGCTTTCTTACGCTTACTTGCATTATGTAACTTATTATTTCTTGTTTCTTAAATTGACCAAAACTCCTATTCTAAGAATCGAAGAAGAAAAATCAAAAAAGATCTGGGATTAAAACAAAATACATTTTTAAATAAAACAGTTAAAAAATCGGAAATTTTGACTGAAGCGACCATCTTAAAGTAGGGAGATACGTCAAAGAATAAATGTATGCTATGAAGACGATTCTTGTATCTGGTCCGAGTACCGGATTTTGCTCGAATTAAACCCGATTTGTGATTTAGTTTGGGTGTAATTTGGTGTTATTTATTTATTTATTTATCATGCTGAATAGACTTTAAATGTTCAGATGAGTATTTGACTCTTTCCGAACGGGATCGGATCAACCTATTTTTTAAAAACGAAGTCCTGAATCTTTTTTTAATGAAAAAATAAAGAAATATTATTTATTTGAATACTAATGCGTCTACACTGTAAAAAAATCTGTAAAGGTACTAAACATTTTCTAGGAAACTGGGATTCCAAGAACTTTTCATGTAACGATAACAGGAAAAATCCATGTAACCTATTTTAAAACTTGAGTTTTTTTTTTTTTTTTTTTGTTGTTGTTAGCTTTACAGGAAAAGTTCTTGGAATCCCAGTTTCCTAGATAAAGTGTAGTACCTTTACAGATGCAAATTACGAGACCATCTTGCGAAGCCAATTACAGTTCAAACCACAAACAGGCGAAACAAAGTATGCTCAACGACAAGCAAGTACTGCAGAAATGATGGCATGCGTAGCAAAGAAATCAGGTTTATTGCCGCTACGCGGCAATTAGGCGGTCGACCGCCCCGATACCAGGTATCTAACCCGTTAAGCTGAGATAACTCGGCAGGTAGGGGCCTGGCCATCGGTTAGAAAGAAAGAAAAAAGTACCTTTACAGATTTTTTTTTTTTTTTTTTTTTTTTTTTTTTTTACAGTGTATGTATGCCCATTTTTTAAAAAAAGAACAGAGTTCATATTAGAGATAGAATTGTAGTATATATATTTTTTATAATTATATAAAAATATGGGTATTATTTTCCCCTTTAGTTGCGGAGTCTGAATATCTTGGTTTCGGGTTGAAGATCATCCGGTTTGTGTCAGGTTTGACTCTTTCATGCTGAGTTTGGTTTCAGCCAATTTTTCAAATAAAAAATACAATTTATTTAAATATTAATGGATGTGTGTATGTTTATTTTTATACAAAAAAAAGAAATACTTGAAATTCGTGATATACTCATAGAATATTCTTCGATAATTATATTACTGTGAGGATTAATTTTCTTTTCATTTTAAGTTCGGACTGAGTATTACACTGTAAAAAAAAATCTGTAAAGGTACTAAACATGTTCTAGGAAACTGGGATTCCAAGAACTTTTCATGTAATGGTAACAGGAAAAATCCATGTAACCGATTCTGAAACTTGAATTTTTGCTGTTAAGGTTACATGAAAAGCTCTTGGAATCCCAGTTTCCTAGAACATGTTTAGTACCTTTGCAGATTTTTTTTTTACAGTGTATGGATTTGGAATAAACAGTATCAGGCTTTGGTATGATTTAAAGCTGAAATTTTGGATTCGAGTACAATCTGACTTGTGCAGCTATATTGTGAAGCAATTAAAATCAATAAATTTTCAATGGATTTATATTTATAAATAATACATTATGCTACAGAGAAGATTGTCTCAAAAGTACTTTGTTCAACGCTTTGTCGTGATTATCAAGGCATGACAAAAAGATTTTTGTAAAGGAAATGTGATCGTATTTTACTTATTAAATCGAAAACACGGGATATTTCACTCTGAGTAGAATTTCGCTCCTCACTTTAATAATTATGAAGATGTTACAGAAAAACTTTCCACAGGTAATTTTTCTTTGTTTGTAATAGGAGTAAACCACGGGAAGCACAGGAAGTTTAAGTTGGAATTCTGTGAGCACTGTCATGCATTCTGTCAACTGAAAGTTAAAAAAGCATTTCTGATTATTTATTTCTGGGAGGAGAGGGAGGGTTTCTAAATTAACAAAGTAAAAACAAGAAGAAAAAAATAACCAAAACAGTCCATAATTGTTCTACAATGTAGTAATCGATTTCCTCAACATAAAAATATCGAACTACTAGAACTAACTTTAACTTTTAACTAGAATTAAAGAACATCGTAGAGATATAGAACAGTATAAACAGAATACTGCCCTTGCTCGCTTCTATTTGGCGAACAAGGGTTGCCATATTAATTTTGAGGAAGCCAAAATCATAGTTCCATGCAATAACCCAGTTCAAGGTAAAATAATAGAATCCATCGAAATCATAGCACGTGAAAATAAACCATGTAATGATAATTTATCCTACAATATACCAAAAATATGGCATAACATCATAAAACCTTAAAATTTTTATTTCCTTGCAATATTTTAATTTTTACTCACGTGTAATTGGCAACATTTTTAAATTTTAATTCATTTAATTTTTAATTTAGTAGAAATATCTCTCGAACAAGATGCAAACGTAGTCCTTCCATTTCATATTTTCCTGAAGACGCCCACAGAAGACGGCGCGAAACGTTGAAAATTTTATTTTATTTTAATATGTACTAATGTATATTAAAATTCCTGTTTTGTGCACCACTGAGCAATGTGTTATTATTAGTTAAAGTTTATGGTGCAACTGTCCTATATATATTTATATTTATAAAAATATCGGTTTTTTAGGTTGCTATTTTGTTTAATAATTGGCCTACTGCCGAATACGCAAATTATTTTTTTTCTTTTTATTAAGGAGTGTCGGTTATAGTTGAAACCAACCGTACTTATAAAATCCACATAAACTTTCAGGTATGTGTATTCACATGTCCTGATACAATTCTCTCCAATATGTAATCTAAAGGCATAATTATGGAAACTTAATTGGTCTATGTTCCTTATTAACTGTAAACCTTACTTTTAGTTAATTGTGTGTACATTTATTTAATATACATAAAATATTAAAAGTACATATATGCAAATTTTCTAAGCCATTGTCCTAAATAATGCTTGCAAACAGAAAAATGAAAGATTTGAATAAAATTACTTTATAAAGTAGTACTCCTCTTGTACCATATTGTAACAACTAAAATAATTTTTTCATAACCTTTCTTTAACAGGAACCTTCCATGATTTTTTTCATTGAAATGTACAAATGAACAGAATCTGAAATGAATAAACAAAAAAGGACTATTCTCGTAAAATTACATTTACAAATTTAAGATTGCGATTTTTTTATCAATTACTGAAATTTGCATATACTTTTGAAAAACTTAAGAAAATAATACTATTAATCAAGAATACTATTATAGAATATGTATCGAAGAATACTATTAATCTCACCTTAATATGGAACAAACTGAGTTATTTATCATTTATTTTCTTATTATTGTAAGATAGTCAACATCATTTGCTATTAAACATTGTCTTCTGTGTTAGACTTGGTGTACACTGAAAAAAAAAATCTGTAATTTTACTAAACCTTTACTAGGAAACTGAGATTCCAAGAACTTTTCATGTTACGGTAACATGAAAATTTCATGTAATCGACTCTGAAACTTGAATTTTTGCTGTTACCGTTACAGGAAAAGTTCTCGGAATCCCAGTTTCCTCGAAAAAAATTAGTAACGTTACAGAATTTTTTTTACAGTGTACAAAAATGATAAATAAACATAAAATATATGATGGAATGAAATTTTCGCCTTACTTTTTACATAAAATGTATAATATGAACTTTAAAATGTTCAGGTTTACTTAAAAGGCGATTAAAATAATCAACTACAGATGTTAATATACGTTACGTTTATGTGATGTAATATAACGTATATGATTTTAAGTTTATATTTCACAGAATATCACAATAGATTTTGATCATACGAAAATCATATTCCCAACATCCAATTATTATTTATCCATTATAAAAGAATCCATAGAAATCCTATGCAAAAGCAATAAAGTGTGTAATGATGCCCTATCGTATAATATACTGAGTTTATTGTTTAACATCCTGAAAATAAAATCCTGACAATTTGAGAAAATGACCCATTAATTTTATGGTACAACAATTAAATATTTTTTTTACCATTCACCTAAAATACTACTGACTCAATCTTCAAACCACGAGTCTCGTTCATTTTCAAAACGGAATCATATATTTGTCCTTCTATCCTTCTATAGTAAAAAAAAACTAGCCTTAAAAGGAATGACTCTTGAAATGATGCTGATGTGGAAGATTTCCGGAACTAACGAATCCGGGTTGTCCACTCCTTCCATGAGTCGAATAGACCAATCAGGAAAGGGCTCCGTCTATGCATCGCTATATGGGTTACCATAAAGAGAGGAAAGGTTACCATCGCCAACAATCGCCAAGTTTGCCGCCAACTTGGCGATATATCGCCAAATTTGGCGACCAAAATTAGTTTTCAAAAGTGACGCCAACTTGGCGATAACTGTAATATTTCGCCAAATTTTTAATTTCTTTACAACACCAGTCGTTTGATACATCATTGGAGAGGTTTGCAACTGCTTATTCATATAATGGATGTCTTGTGTGTTATCGCCCATTGTACTCCCCAGGGGGGACACATTTTTATTTTCTTTACAACACCAGTCGTGTTACACAAGATTTGAAAGGTCTGCAACTGCTTATTCATATTATGGATGTCTTGTGTGTCACCCCCACACTCTGCTCTCCCCAGGGGGGGGCGGTCACATTTTTAATTTCTTTACAACACCAGTTGAGTGACACATCATTTGAAAGGTCTGCAATTGCTTATTCATATTATGGATGTGTTGTGTGTCATCCCCCACTCTGCCCCCCAGGGGGGCACATTTTTAATTTCTTTACAACACCAATTGTGTGACACATCATTTGAGAGGTCTGCAACTGCTTATTCATATTATGGATACCTTGTGTGTAACCCCCCCCTCTGCCCTCAGAGGGGGCGCATTTTGTAATTTCTTTACAACTCCAATTGTGTGACACATCATTTGAAAGGTCTGCAACTGCTTATTCATAACATAGGTTATTGGCGAGCGCAGCAGGCAGGGGCAGACAATAATTGGGAATCGCGATGCGATTACGCGGGGGGTTGGCGAGCAGGGGGGCGGGGCCTCCCTAGTAGTAAAAAAAAAACTAGCCTTAAAAGGAATGACTCCTGGAATGATGCTGATGTGGAAGATTTCCGGAACTAACGAATCCGGGTTGTCCACTCCTTCCATGAGCCGAATAGACCAATCAGGAAAGGGCTCCGTCTATGCATCGCCGTATGGGTTACCATAAAGAGAGGAAAGGTTACCATCGCCAACAATCGCCAAGTTTGTCGCCAACTTGGCGATATATCGCCAAATTTGGCGACCAAAATTAGTTGTCAAAAGTGACGCCAACTTGGCGATAACTGTAATATTTCGCCAAATTTTTAATTTCTTTACAACACCAGTCGTTTCATACATCATTTGAGAGGTTTGCAACTGCTTATTCATATAATGGATGTCTTGTGTGTTATCCCCCATTCTGCTCCCCAGGGGGGGGCACATTTTTAATTTCTTTACAACACCAGTCGTGTTACACACGATTTGAAAGGTCTGCAACTGCTTATTCATATTATGGATGTCTTGTGTGTCACCCCCACACTCTGCTCTCCCCTGGGGGGGTCACATTTTTAATTTCTTTACAACACCAGTTGTGTGACACATCATTTGAAAGGTCTGCAACTGCTTATTCATATTATGGATGTGTTGTGTGTCATCCCCCACTCTGCCTCCCAGGGGGGCACATTTTCAATTTTTTACAACACCAGTCGTGTGACATATCATTTGAGAGGTCTGCAGCTGCTTATTCATATTATAGATGTCTTTTGTGTCGCCTCCCACTCTGCCCCCCCAGGGGGGCGCATTTTGTAATTTCTTTACAACACCAGTCGTGTGACACATCAGTTGAAAGGTCTGCAACTGCTTATTCATACCATGGGGTATTGGCGAGCGCAGCAAGCAGGGGTAGCCAATAATTTGGAATCGCGAAGCGATTACGCGGGGGGTTGGCGAGCATAGCGAGCAGGGGGGCGGCGCCCCCCTAGTATTTCTAAAAAAAAAAATAGTCTCTAAAGAACAGCCTGATTAAATGTCTGAAAGTAGTACGATGTTTTAAAATAAAATTAACTATTAACATCTGTAGTTGATTATTTTAACCGCCTTTTAAGTAAACCTGAACATTTTAAAGTTCATATTATACATTTTATACAAAAATGATTTATTCGTATAGAACAAAAATACTTGTGATCGGAAAAAAAAGTTTTTCTCTTCTCTGTCCAGTTTAATGCTTATTTGAGAATGTTTTCCAGAAAAAGACGAAAGCCAGAAATGTGTGTCTTTAAAAATATCGAAATATTTCTATAAGAGATTTTACTTGAATTTAGGAGAGAAAATTAAATAGGTTTGGTTTATTTTTGTCGGCCGATTATCTACTCTAGGGATATAGGTCGTGGGATGGTGCCCTTCGTGGGGGTCTTTATAGGGGAACCTAGCCCGTATTTACGCGAGGTTCGAAGAAAAACATGAAAACTCCGAACGGTTAGGCCGACGACCGCGATAGGTTTCGAACCCATCACTTGCCATCTACCAGAAAATTAAATAAAATGATATTAATCACTTGATAGCCAGACATTAAATCTTATACGTATCTTATTGTAGCTTAATCGTAGCGTAATCTTATCGTAGGAAATCTTATCTGCGAAAGAAAATGCTTATTGAAATGAAAGCTAATATTTAAGATAACACATGCTAAATTTCACATTACATCTAATTGCAAAATTATTGAATAGTTAGTTTTTGCGATTCAACTTAAGTATCATATTATTCTTTTAACAAAAAAAAAAAAAAAAAATAAAAATAAAAATAAAAGATGTTTCTGAATTAATAATAGCTCTTGAAGGATTTAAAAAAAAAAAACCAAAACTGTGCATCAATTCAAAATGCAGTAATTAAATTAAAAAGATTTCTATTTAACAGTAAAAATAATAAACATAAAATAAAAACTACAAAATTCTAATATTTTGCATGATAGTTCTAGTAATATTTTGCATGATACTACTTCTTACTTGTTCTGTAAATCTGTCAGAATTGCATGAAGAGATGCAAATGGAAATTATTAATTGTAACAATAAATATTATTCTAGAATAACGTTCAATTACAGAATTTGACGAAAGGTGGTAGTAAGGTACTTTGTAAGGCACTTTGAAAAATACTTTGTAAAGAAGAAGTGTAGAAAGATACAAGTATGTATATATATATTTGTAATTTGTAAAATGTATATATTTGTAAAAATACAAGTATGTCTTCAATAGTAGTGCGCAACATGACAATAAAAAGTGAATTATAAGCAATTGATAAAAAGATATAAATACTATAAAATATTGAATAAATCTATATGGTTTTTGGAAATTGTTTTGTAGAAAAGTTCTTACGCCTTGCATTGCATAATCTTTCAAATTTTAGATGCTTCAGGAGTCTTACTTTTTACCTGGCGGTGCAATTTTGCAACATGTTAGATTTAATTTTTTCTCAGTCCTTTTAAAACTTAATTTTTTTAATATAGACACTTAATATATCTTCTATTTAAAGTAATTTTTTAATATCCTACATTGAATTTTTATTTTTTATACTTAATTTTGATGAAAAACTGAAAAATATTTTTTTAATTTTATCCACAGCGCATAAGATTTTAGCAAAACTATTAATTCAAGAGTCCCCAAAAGTGTTGATAATGATGTGAAACTAACGTGTCTTGAACGTATACTTCATTTGTAAGTAATTTTAATTATTGATTTATTTAAAATTTAAATTTAAATTATAAAATGTTGTCAAAATTCGTTTTTTAATTGAAAAATTGCGAATTTGAAACAAATAAATAGCTTACAAATGAAGTATACCTTTAAGGTACATTAGTTTTATATCACTGTCAATACTTTTGAGAGCTCTTGAAACAACATTTTTGTTATAATCATGTGCGCAGCGGGTGCATGTCAAAAATATTTTTTTCATTTTTCATCAAAATTAAGTATAAACAAGTTGGAAATTGCACGTCAAGCGTAGCAAATGCGGTGCGTTCGTACGATAACGAAGTTTTAAAAATATTAAGATCTTGCTGTTATAATAGACAATACTTCGGATACAGTGTAGTGGTCGAAATATATTTTGTGTTCTTCTAAATATACAGGAATATTAACTTTTGTTACACATTAGCGACGTATAGCATATTCATAAAATGTGAAATAGTTTACTAAAATTAAAACGCGCACCAAACAATGTTCTCCCTATACCATTATGTAATGCAATACTTTTGTGTGGCCTTGTAAAACAATAACAAATGTTCTTTGCACCACAGTTTGTGCAAAATGTATATTATAATATGTATTTCATAGATTCATATCAATTTTATTATGCTCGAATGAGTGTAAGACCATTAAAATGCATTTAAAACTTTTTCTACATCGACCAAAATGTAACGGAATACTTTTGGTTGTCCCTGTAATTGATCTATGCATTCGATTTTCATAAAATTTGAAATCACTCCACAAAATTATGTAATAATTGTATATTTTAAATTTCAAACGATTCGGTTGGATAGTTTTTGCATTATTATATGCGGGCAGACGGACAGACAGACGGACAGACAGACAGACAGACGGACAGACGAACAAACAGACAAACGGACAGACGGACGGACTGAGCGACAACTATAGGTGCTACGTATTCGCATAATTACGAACGCACCAAAAAAATGCGATTGAAACCATTTTTACTTGTTGAACGTAATGTGATGAAATACTTTTGAGTGTCCCTGTAATTGATCTATGCATTCGATTTTCATAAAATTTGAAATGACTTGACAAAATTATGTAATAATTATATATTTTAAATTTCAAACGATTCGGTTGGATAGTTTTTGCGTTGTTATATGCGGACAGACGTCAGACAGACAGACGGACAGACAGACGGACGGACTGAACGACAACTATAGGTGATACGTATTCGCATAATTAAGAACGCACCTAAAAAATGCGATTGAAACCATTTTTACTCGCTGAACGTAATGTGATGAAATACTTTTGAGTGTCCCTGTAATTGATCTATGCATTCGATTTTCATAAAATTTGAAATGACTCGACAAAATTATGTAATAATTATATATTTTAAATTTCAAACGATTCGGTTGGATAGTTTTTGTGTTGTTATATGCGGACAGACGGACAGACAGACAGACGGACAGACAGACGGGCAGACGGACAGACAGACAGACAGACAGACGGACAGACAGACAGACAGACGGACAGACAGACGGACAGACAGACGGACTTACGGACGGACTGAACGACAACTATAGGTGCTACGTATTCGCATAATTACGAACGCACCTAAAAAGGAAAGTACAGCTAAGCATTTAGGGGAGACTGGGGTACAATGGACCACGGGGTACAATGGTCCACCCCCTATTTTTTATATTAATTCTGTTTTTGAGAGCATCATATTTTAGTATATAGATGGCAGTCATGAAGTAGTAAAAAGAAGTTTGAAACCATGTGCATAGATGACATTTTAGCCATTTTATGCTTGATAATTGATTTGACACAGGAGGAGTAAGGCAAAAGTAAATATTTTCAGTGAAACATATCTTCCTTTATTTATTACAGATTTGTAATTTGAAAGACATTGTGTGGTAAAATAAAAAGGTAAGACAATACATTATTATATTTATTCTAGCTAAAATAATAGAATTCTAAATTTCTTTTTTATTATCAAGTTTTTGTCAAACTTCCATATGGGGTACAATGGATCATCAGAAACTGGGGTACAATGGACCATGGTCAATTGTATCCCAGTTTTGTATTCCATGTTTTTAAAAGTTATATATTATATGTGAAATGAAGATTTAATAAATTATTTTATTTCTGTGTGTAGATTAATTAATGATTCATGTTGTGTAATGCATTTTAGAAATATTTATCTGTATAATACATGCTTTCAAACATAAAAATTAGCCCAAATTAAGAATTAATAAATTATTTTATTTCTGTGTGTGAATTAATTAGTGATTCACGTTGTGAAATACATTTTTGAAATATTTATCTATGTAATATAAGCTTTCAAATTTAAAAATTAACTCAAATTGAACACCAAAAATCAGTAAACAAAATATTTTGTGCATTTGAGGGTTTTTTTTTAATTTCATAAATTTGTTAATTTAATATTCCTGCACTTATGAATACATGCATCCATAATAAGTTAGATTTAAATAAAATAGTAGAATGAGAAAAACAAAAATATATCTACTTATTAGTTTGTATCTGGATATAATAATTAAATAAGGCAAAATTCATTAAAAAAATACAGATGTTATAAAGTAGACAGGAAAAATTTATTATATTTTTTCCTTAGTCATATATTTAGATATATATAATTCTTATTACAAAGGTTTATATTTAATTTTAAGTGGCATCATTGGATAAAAAGGATATATATTATTTTTCATATTTCTTTTAGCAATGCCAAGATACAAGCCTAGGAAAACCAATAGAGATTCTGTGCCACATGAAATTATGAAACAGGCTGTAAAATATATTGTGGAAGATAATAAACCTAATTGTTCAATCTGCGATCGGTATAATGACTTCATGATAAAAAAAAATGAAGAAAAATTTTTTACTTTAGTTAGAGCTAAACGAGTGCATAAACAAATAAAATAAATAATAAAATGTGAATAAACAAATAAAAATGAATAATAAAATGTGAATAAACAAATTATGATATAGTTTATCTTTCTTATTGTTAAAAATGAACTACACTGATATATTTTTATTCAAATTACAAGTGGTCCATACAGCCCCATGCTGTGGACCATTGTACCCCGGCATTGGGGTACAATGGTCCACTTTGTCACTTGCTATTTAAAAAATATATATAAAAAAACGTATGCATAATTATTATTTTTGAGTGGATGCAGTATAAACTTTAATGTATAGGAAACATGCATGTACTTGATCAAAAGAAAAAAAATCAATACTTTAAGAGTAAACAGTCAAAATTTACAAAAGTGGACCATTGTACCCCAGTCTCCCCTATGTTTTATAGGGAATGAGAAAATAAACAAAACGTGACATGCTTCTAAATTACGCAGCCAGGTAAAAAGTTAGACTCCCGAGGCCCGTTAAAAGGTGCACAGCTAACAAAGGGAAAGGGGAAATCTGAAACCTAGCTCTAAGCTGTAATCCAAGCTGCCTGATGAAGTGTTTTCCTACGGACTGAAAAAATCACCCAAGCCGGAATCGAACCCGTGTCATCGGTAAAATGCACCGATTTTCTACCTACTGAATCACTTGGAATGATACCCAGATTGGCTTTTCTCAGTATCATATGTTAGCAAGGATACAACCATAGCACAATCTTGTTATAAATTATAATAACTTTATGTTTTATTATTTCAAGATAAAATATTTTTCCGTGAGATACCGACTTTGGGGCAAACACGAAAGTAGTCTAGAGAAACTATAGAGAATCTAGCATCTATGAAGTTGAATGAATCTATGTAATTCTTGGAAATTTTTCTGTACAAAATTACTCGCGCCTTGCATTGCATAATATTTCAAATTTTAGTTGTTTAAAAGGCACACAGCTAACAGGATGAAAAAGTATGTATGTAAGCATCCCAAAGTTTACCGATAACTCAGGTTCGGTTTTAGTCTTTTATACCGTAAGTCTTTTAAACAACCAAAATTTGAAATACTATTAAATATTATTTTATAAAAACAAGTCAATGAGTCTAAATAGAGTTTGATGGTAGATAGACAATCTGAAAATATTTGTATGTCTCTTATAGTAGTGTGCAACATGCCAATAAAATGTGAATTATTAAGCAGTTTAAAAAAACGTAAAAATATTATTATATATTATTTTATAGCAACAAATATATGAATCACAGATTTTTTTTATGCATGAGAAATGTTAAATATGAACGTTGTATTTTTTTAGTTTATAGTAGTTTGAGAGAAATTTTCAGATAGTTTTCCAAAAGTAATAACTATATTGCACCAGTCGTTTATTATCCGCCAGTAATTAATTGTTAGTATATTCCATCCAATGAAGTCCTGCCTGCTTTTTCTGTAGTTGTTATGCAATACATAAAACAAAGTATCAGTTTACCTGACATATTTAAAATGAATAAAATTACAGTGGCTGATTAACTACTAGAAAAAGTCCTTTTTTACATTTAGAATAGAACTCTGCCTCAAAGTTAAAGGACATTCAAATGTGGTATACATACTTTTTTCACCATTATAATAAGAAAGAAAAACATTAAGAGATGATAAATAAAATTCTCTCTTGACTAAAAATGTTATAGAACGAAAATAAGTCATAAAAAACTAAAACATGTCAATCATACCTCAGAGAAATTTTACTGCTAAATATATAAATGGATTAATTTATATTACAGAAATGGTAACTCACACAGCTGAAGCTTGTCTTATTTTATCTTAAGGGGTCTGGGTACCTCTTGAAAAAAATATAAATGTACATTTATTTATTATATAACGCATATTATTATAGGTAATATTTAGAAAGAGTGATTTTGACAAGAAAAAAATAATTTTTGAGTAAAAATGGAGAAGTTTGATATATTTTTTTAATCAAAAATTAGAGAATTTAAAAATTAATCTTGTGTTATAGTTTAAAAAATTTTACAATGAATTTTGTGAGGAGTTCTATCAGATTATACTTTATAATTCTAATGATCGATTTTTAATTTGAATAATCAATTTATGAAAAAGAATTAAATATTGAATAATAAACGAAAGCAGTAAAAGATAAAAAAGCAGTAATAGAAAAAAAAACATGATTTTTTTATCGTTTGAATTTTTAGTTTCTTATTTATTTTCATTATATTCTAAAATCCATCCTTAAATTTGCTATACTCTATACGAGGATATAAAAATGTTATGGAGTAATATGATAGATACATGTAGAAAATCTACTGCATTAAACAGAAAATGTGTCGAAAAACAGCGAACTGAGAAAAATCGATTTAAAGATTTCAAAACGTGACGTTTAAATGGTTGTCAAGATAATAAAATGCGTTTCTGAAACACTTACATTCCTCAGATCATCTCAAAACTTTGGGACAATATACTAGAGTTCTTAAAGAATAGTTTTAACAAAAATGTTTGAAAAATCGACATTTTCATCAATATAAGTGTATTTTGTCAAGTTAATACGTGGAATGTGTAAAAATTTGTACATAATATTCAGGGGCGTTCAAAATATTTTAAATTACAATTTATGGGACTTTAATGACGACAATAAATTTCAAATATATTTTGCGTTTCACAATTGAATTAAATTTCACCAAATCCTGCAGAATGTACCAAATGTATGAGAAACATACTGAATGCTATAAAAAAATTCAAATATCTTATCTTCTGTGACAGCTAATTACTGAATTTGGGTATTTAACCTTGTTATATGTTTTTAAAACTATTTATTGAGATATTTTCGATTATCATTTTCGAAAAGTTTCGTTATATTATTCTAGAAGTGTTGGAAAGTATTTCATAACCACTGCTTGATTCATGTATTTGTTTCTTGTTATTTTAGACGTCTGTTCGTTACTCCTTCACATATAAATGAATTAAAAAAACAAATCTAAAATCTTGTTTTAATTGGAAAAGGGGAAAACGAACAGCGCGAATCAAGTGTACGAAAGTCAAATTTAGCAGTAAATCAGTATGCTTATCTGTATGATTGTACTAAGAGACCTATAATTTTCTTGAATTAGAGCAAGTTATCTACCAAATTATAGCTTTTGGTGATATTTAGCAATTACCCATTACACAAACAAAGCTGCATGTTATTTGCATAAGAAATCGATTAATTTTATAAATAAATAATCTCTCAAAATTCTTTAATAACAACATGGCTGCCACAGGCGACTATTTATATATTCTATTTGCTCCAGTATTTTTCTAATATAAATCTCAACATCTATTTCTCTTGAAAATGTTGGCAAAATTTATGTAGAAGATTTCTATTTTGAAACACTGGTACGAGTTTGAATTAAAAAATAGTCCTCCTGTTGAATCCCTGTAACAACATAAAAACTTGATACTCACCAGACCTTTAGACAAACAGAAATTGTGCTCCCGCTTTCAAAGTGGTTGTGCGTCTTCTTAGCACCTGATGTAAACCGACAAAATTTCGTTTAAAAGACTAGTTTATTTCCTATTTTATTGTCTTTTTCTTTTTGCCTTTATTTCTGTATTGTGCCACTCAATTTTTTTTTTTTTTGTTTATTGATAAAGTTGAGGGTCCAGCTATTATTCCAGAAGCGAAATCCATCGGGTGGATTCACAAGTTTAAAAAAGAAAAGTTAATGGCAAATTTTAGAAGGCAAAAATCATTGAAAAGTTAGTTAATGCGTGTAATTATATGTTGTCGAAAACAAATCGATTAATAACATAATCAAGACATTGCAGTCCACACCAAAATGATAATTAATATCGCTCTTTAAAAAAGGAGCATTGAACAGCGTAAAGCGATTAATGTTTAGTACTAATACAACTACATACTATAAGTTAAATATGTTTTTTCAACTCTGTTTGAACATAATTTTACAATGAATATTGTAGAAAATAGAATTTTTGGAAACTGAAAGTGTTCTTAATTGATCAACCGCTAATACTTAGAACTATGTATATTTATATAATGGGTAAAGTTTCTTCATATATGTTTATTTATTTATTTATTTTTTAATTTGCTATAGGCTGAGAATATATGGTAATTTCAGAATAAGACGGATATAATTGACGGATATAATTAATAGCCATTGCACGAAAATGCTGCAGTTAATTTCCATTTAGAATAATTAATCTTATTCATAATGAGCGGAAAAAAACTTATAGCATAATAAAACTTAAGAGATTTCTCGAACTGTTTGAAAGACGTGGATTTTTCTGCCGCTTTCAAGTTAATAAGCTCTTGCTAACAAACCCTCTTAGCAACTGGTGAAAAACGGAATTTCCGTCGAAAAAATTTGTATATTTCTTATTATTAAGCTTGTGTTTTAAAGGATTTTTGCCTTTATTTGTGTATTGCATCAATTATTTAGTATTTTAGAATTCATCGGTAAAGTCAACCATCCTGCCATTGCTCCAGATGCAAGATTCATGCAGATGATTTTAGAAAGTAAAACTTGGTAAATTTCAGAATGTCAAATTTATTGAATAACTGCTTAATAGAATTATATATTGATGGAAACAAGTCGATTTATAACTAGTACAAAGCTGTGGATTTCAAACCTAAAATATAATTGATACTATTCGTTAAAAATAAATTATTGAACAACGTAAAGCGATTTATATTTAGCATTAAATTATATTATAATTTACATGTGTTTAGACAATTAGAGTTTTGAAAATGAAAATCTTTTTAATTAATCAACTACTGCTACTGATACGTATATACAGTTGCATTTTGGAAAAATATGCTTCCAGTTTGCTTATTATTTTTTCTTTTATTTGTCTAGGATAAAAATAGAGAAAATACAACATTTTCAGAATTTTATAAAAGAACAAATTAAGAATAAACGTTAAACGTTCTACCTCATCACAAATTTTTGTTGTAATCACAGCAATAGAAGTGTTCTCACTCGGTCCATTTTTTGAATACTACCACTTTTTTCGAAAATATTTTCTTTTTTTTAAACTTCCCTTGATAATTTTGTATAAATCTTCTCATAAGACTATTTCCATATCAAATATTGTGAAAATCTTAAAAAAAATGTTAGCTCGAAAAATTTTCTTTGACGTTATTGATATTTGAAAAATAGATCAGTTGGAGCACTTTAACAGCATTTGATCTATAATATTTGAATCGAGTAAGAATAAATCAATAAATTTTGGAAAGGCAAACATTTTGATTTCGTTTCAAATGCTTTAAAAATTCGGATAAGAAAATTTCAAACTTAGTATCAAAATACAGAAAATCAAATAGCATTTAAATGGGATACGTGATGTCGTCTACTAAAAAGGAACTGTTGGAGCAAGCATGTTTGCGTTGAATTTTAATAGGTATGGAAATCCGCAGAGACACAAATTCTTGTAAATAGCGGAGACGGACTTCATATTTATTTTCTGCACATGTCAGGGGTTTTTGTAAATGATATTGGATTTTCTAAAGGGATTGAGAGGCCATCCATAAATGATTTCACGCTTAGGGGGCGGGAGATGCTTTCATGAAAGTGTGACAGTTTGTGACAAGAGGGTAGTAGGGGATACGAAGAAATGTGAAATAACATATTATGTTTAAAATAAAGCATTAAAAATCTACAGATTAAATTTTAAAGTAACTTTGAAATTAAAGTATTTTGTGTTTATAAAGTAAAGATAAAATTTAGAAACACATATGTAATAAATTCCATTCAAAATTCCCAAAAGTCTACTGCTTTCAGTTGCTTTTTCACATTAATATTTATTGTTATTGCATATTAATTATGTTTTTGTTGTAAACCTTATTCTTATATCATACAAAATAAGTATATGAATAAGTTATATTATTATGCCCACAAATGTCATTAAATCACATAGTTAAAGTTAAAAAATAAATTTTCAAATATCATAACTTAATACTTTGTTTCTAAACAGAAAGTATAAATTTATGTAATGTAGCGTGACATGTGACTGAAGGGGGAAGGAGTATGGTGAAGTGTGACACTTTGTGACAAAAGGGTGGGGAGGGTAAAAAAGGTGGAAGAAAAGTATGACATATTTATGGACAGCCCCTAATAAGAAAATCCATAATTTCTATCAGAAGAAAGATCAAGGATTTTCCTTAAAAAATGCTTTTACAAAGCAAGTAGCCTAAAAATACCGACGTTGAATCGCACAAACTGTAGACAATCGAATTGTACCAAACTATCCTTAAAGTGCAACCAAATTATTGTATTTCATTTTTCTAAAAGGCACCATATGAAAAATGAAAAAACGTTACATGGCTATATGCTGGAAATTTTGGTGCCAGCATAATAAATGGCAGTAGTAGTAATTTTGTTTTTGATAAGAGCAAATGGATTACGCCTGATAATATTTATTTTAATTAAAATTCACAAAAATCGCAGACAATACAAATAACTAAATTAAAAACATAAAAAATACAAAAAATTCATACAACGTTTCGGATTCTGTCTAAATCCCTCATTATTTGTTATTTCAACGTATAAGTCTATCAGATTGTAAAAAACCAACAAATAGAAAACATCACAAGTTACCAAAAAAGAAAAGAAAATTCATTTGTAATTTAAATTCTAATTTAAATTATATAAGTAAATTAGCATCGACTAAAAAATCTGACGTGATAAAAATAACATATTAAATAATGGTTTAATATAGCAAATAATCATTAGTTTTTAAGTTTTTGACTATGATTACGGTCTTTGTAACATCGCAGAGCGTTTTATTTTACACTTAAGAAACTGAACTATTTCAAGTTAAAGTTTTAGGTTCAAAGTAAATTTTAAAAATATTTTATTGATGTAGTATCAAGTTTTTAAAAATATCTCCTTTTATCTTAAATGAAAAAAAAATTAAATAGCCAAATACTGCGAAAAAAAAATATTCCTTTAAAATAATCCTTTGATGATAGAGTTTTTAACATGATTAAAGCTGAGTAAATGTAATTCCGATTAATTAGAAATGCATAAGGAGTTTCAAAAAAGAAAAAAGATCTAAGTCTGCTTTGAGATTGCGTAAGTAGTTGAAATTACGTAACATGCATAAAACTTCACTTTGATGCCTAAACAAAGTTACTAAATTTACAAGAAAATAAATTTTATTTATTTTTTCTTTCTGTTGCAAACATTTAATTAAAATAATTATTTTTTCCTTTTAACCTTTTCGGTTCTAATGTAATATTAACAGTACATGTATTTTAACTGGGTATTATTTTGTTTTAACAAACACTTTCCTACTGTTTACATGTAGTAATGTTAGTATGTGTCTATGCATTTACTGTATGACTTTATTAAAGTATAGGCGTTTAGTAATAATTATACTAATAAATATTTTATTAATTCTCTTTGCACCGTTTACGATTCTTTTATTTTAAACGCATATTGTACGTTTTAAATTTAAAATAAAAGTAATTTTTCAGAAAGAATTATGCGCAATAAAGCACAAAAAGTATTACAAAATCTTAACATCAATTAAATATTGTTGTAATATAATAGTTTTTAAACATCTTCAAAAACTCTTCCTTATCCTGTTGTCCTAAGAATATAAATTTAATAGTAGGCAAAACAAAAGGTGCGACGAAAGAATGTGGGCATAAATTTCGGGATTTTATAGAAGTTATCAGTTTAAAATTTTTACTTTCTTAAGATAATTAAAAGCATCTTATACATGGCTATTTTAGAGATGAAAGTAAGCCATCATTGGAAGTTTGAGAGAAATGAAATAGAAAAATTTGAAAAATTATTTAACACATTCGCTGTTGCTTACACGAAGATGTGATGATAGTTAGTGCCGCATTGTAGAAGTGGGTTTTTCCCAGAAGCCGATTTACTTTTTATAGCAAAGAATTAGTGAAAGATTTTCCCGCGCCAGCGCGTGACTGGCTATTGGACATCGCCCCACATCACGCGCTGGTGCGTGAATGGCCCCTTAACGTTGGCGCCATATGATGCGCTATCGCATGAGCGGCAGCGAAAACGTAAAACTTAGTGTATTAACAATGCATAAAATATATTGTTTTAAACTGTTTAGTAAAATATTGCGTAACATAATGGCATTTTAGAAAACATTAAATTTATTTAAATTGCAATTGAAAATAAACGAACTTGTTCCTTTTTATGCATTTGTTGACGGATTTTTTGTGAAAATTTCAACACAAAATCAAATGTTGCATGACAAAAAGTTTTCCATTTCAGGAAAATTATAGATATTGAAGCTGATATTATTTCTCATGAAGTTATCTGAAAGGAACAGATCACAGACTGTTTTTTGGGTCATTTATGAATTTCCATATCTGCCCATACTAGTCAATTCACACGTGCCCCACATAGCCACTGCAGTTAAATTGACAAATCATTAACATGATTATTTTTTTATTAAAAAATATTTATTAGTGTTCCTAGCATATTTTAAAACATTAAAAATCAAATAAGTGAGAAAATAAATAAAGTTATTCGTTTAGCAAGTTGGAACTGAGATTTTAATTTTCAGATCTATTAATAGTGCTTGGACTATTGAGAATAAACAAAATGTCATAGAGCTTTAAAGTATTTTTATCTTATGCCTACATTTGTCGCTATCGTTGGTATTTTTTTTCCGAAAAAAAAAAAAACATACAATATCTAGTGAAAATGTCTGATGTTCACATCTGCCCCATGTTCATATGTGTTCCAGTCTCCCCTATATTTTAACTCCATTCAATCACTAACTGTGGTGTACTCATTTGTTTGAAATCACTTTCTGATATCCAGGAATTATAAAATTTATGTACACAGGTATGTTTCCGGATGACAATTCAACACTTTACAATATTTAGAACTTAATATTTAATAAATCAATAAATTTTAGGTTAATTTTATGTTATCCGTGTGCTGGTAATAAATCCTCAATTATATTTTATGATTAAAAACTGATAAATGTTACAAGAATTATGGAGTTTCTCTGTGCCGAACCACGCTTGCTAAAAATATACCAACTGTTTCTGAAACAAAAAAAAAAAACAACAAAAAACAAAAACAAAAACAAGTAAGAAAAATCATGCTTTAAGCATAGATTATGAAGCACTTTCCAACACTTAATGAAATCTTTAACAAAACTTTGTTATTTAAGGAAATAATAGTGTATAGCCAAATATACCCAAATATGTATTCCAGTACTTTTGAACAGCACTGTATTTCATATGTCAGTTGATATAATGGGAAAATTTAGTTTAGCAAGAAAATACCCAGTAGCTTGAAATTTCTTTTTCAGCATTTCATACTATTAGATAGAAACATACTTGGATACTTTTGTTCAGCCCTGTTGTTTTGGTAAAAATCGTCTGCTTTCATTTATGTGAAAAAGCTCCAATAAGAAATTGTATTATTCGTTACCATGGTAATTTATTCTTTTTATTTTTATGTTTTTGGCAGCATTCTATGTTTTTGTTTTTAAGTTGTGTGTTTATTCGAATGTAAAAAGATAATGGAATGTTGATAGCCGACCAATGGCCCGCATATTTCAGTGTGAAATAAAACGCATCTACAGTCCATATTTGTTGTGCTTAAGAACCAGCGTGTGTTATTTTTATTAGTGTAAAATCCGCTAAGACCAATTTTGGTATTACGAACATTTTTGGTCTCAAGTCTAGCCGGAGCTAGTGAAAATTATCAGTGTAAAAAAAGAACATTTTTCCGAAATCCTTTTCAGTGTTGACGTTCATAGCAAAGGAAAAAAAAAGAGAAGGTGAGTTAATTTGGCATTCGATTTTATGTGTAAAAAAGAATTAGTACAATTTAGAAATACTTTATTGGTTTAATGTAATAAAAATGACTGACTTGAACACTTTTAAAACTAAACGAGCTGCTTTACGCAGAACTATTACAAATTATATTAAGAAAATTGAAAATATTATTGCGGTTGATGAAATTAATGTGAATGATTTAGAAGAAAACATTGAGTTGTTAAAACAGAAGGAAACTGAGTTAAAAAAGATTGATCGAGAAATAGAAATTTTAATTAAAGATCCTAAACAGTTAGAGAGCGAAATAGACGGTGCTCAAGAAATTTCAGATAAAATTGATTTATGGAAATTTAAAGGTGAAAAAATATTAAAAGTTCAAAATGCTCAGTTAAATAAAAGTGAAAATAAATTTAGTGAAGTTACAGAACACATTTTTGAAAATGTTAAACTCCCAAAATTATCTTTACCTACTTTTGGAGGTAATATAACAGAATGGATAGGATTTAAGGATCTTTTCAATGCTTGCGTAAATAGCAATAAAAATATTTCAAATGCCCAAAAACTGCAATATTTGAAGGCTTCATTAAAAGGTGAAGCATATCGCGTCATCCATTCTATTCAAATTTCGGATCTAATTTTGAATTAGCATGGAATTTGCTAGATGAAAGATATTCAAATAAGAGAGAGCAAATTTTTGCGTATATTAAACGATTTCTGAGTTTACCTACACTTCAAACAGAATCAGCTATTGCTAGTATTTTAAATTTAGTTGACAATGTTAATGAAATAATTCGCTCGTTAGAAATATTGGACCAACGCATTGATAAATTTGGGGATACATTAATGACGTATTTAGTTTTGCAAAAATTGGATACTTCTACAAAATTATGGTGGGAACGCCAGCTTAAAAGCAATGAGATTCCGAAACTTAGTGATTTAATTGAATTTCTTAAAAATTACGCAAGAACTCTTCAGAATAGTAAACTAGCTGTAAATAAGGTATCTAAACCTACATTTTCGAATAAGAATAATACTTTTGTGGCTACCTCGGTTTGTGGTTATTGTAAAGAAGATCACAGTTTAGCTAAGTGCTCAAAATTTCTTAATTTACCTGTGCAACAAAGAATAGAATTTGTAAAGCAAAATCATTATTGTTTCAACTGTTTATCTAACATGCATTTACTCAACAAATGTAAGAGTCTTAATACGTGCCACCATTATTTTAAGAAACATCACAGTATTTTGCATATGGTAGATTATTCAAGGAATAAGAGTCGTTCAAATAGTAGTATGTCACCACATGCACAAGAATTTATCCCTCAAAAAGTTGAGTCAGCAAATGAGAATGTGTCGTCTACAGTGTGTGCTTCCCATTATGAGTCAAACGCAAAGAGTAATCAAAAGACTCATATTTTGTTGTGTACCGCATTAATAAAAGTTCAAAATTATAAACAAGAGTTTGTAAAATGTAGATGTTTGTTGGATACAGGTTCTCAAAGATCATTCTTTTCTCGAGAATGTGTAAACAAATTAGGATTAAAAGTGAAAGACAGTTCTATTTCTGTCTCATGTTTAGGAACATTTAATACTGTGAGTGATGGAGAAGTCGATTTATTATTCACTTCTCACTTCAAAAGTGATCTCAGAGTATCCACATCAGCGTTCGTGATGGACAAAATTACAGATAACATTCCCTATGTGTCTTTGCCTTCAAACATTTGCGATAACTTTAGTGATTTAATGTTAGCTGATCCATTATTTTATAAATCACAAAAATTTGATATTCTTTTTGGTGTAAATGTATTTATGCATTTAATGACTGGGGAACTTGTTAAACGTGAACCTAACCTTCCATTTGCCTTAAATTCGAGACTTGGGTGGATAATCGCAGGTACTACAAATTTTGAAACGCTAGCAAAGGATCCAGTACATGTAAATCATTTAAGTACAAAAACTGATGAGCTAATAAGTTCATTTTGGGAATTAGAAAAAATTCCAAATGTGCCACTTTTAACACTGAAGAAAAACTTTGTGAAAAACATTTTGAGAATTCTCATTTTAGAGAAAAATCAGGTCGCTATTCAGTCGCATTACCATTTAAACATGATCGAGATAGTCTAGGTGATTCTCGTCAAATGGCGTATAGAAGATTTCTTTATCTTGAGAAAAGATTACTATCCATGCCAGAAATTTATGATCAATATGTTCAATTTATGAAAGAATATTTAAATTTGGGGCATATGGATCTTATTTCAAACAGAGATCATGGATTGGAGAATAAACATTATTACATTCCACACTATTTTATCTTGAATAATTCGAGTTTAACTACCAAATTAAGAGTTGTTTTTGATGCGAGTGCTAAAACCACAACAGGTGTTTCTTTAAATGACACTCTAATGATAGGTCCTAAAACACAAGATGATTTAATTTGCATTTTATTGAGATTTAGATTTCATAATATTGCAATAACAGCTGATGTAAGTATGATGTCTAGACAAATAAAAATTCATGAAAAGGATAGGGATTTTCAGAGAATTTTATGGAGAGATAGTCCTGAAAAACCAATAGAAACTTATCGCTTAAATACAGTAACATACGGAACTGCGGCTGCACCATATCTTGCAACAAAATGTTTGAATCTGTTAGCAATGGATGAGGGTCTTAATTTTCCAAAAGCGAAGACTATAGTTTTGAGAGATTTTTATGTTGATGATGTGTTAACCGGTGTTAAGAGTAGTCAGGAAGGTACGGAATTGATAAATGAATTGCAGAATATGCTAGGAAAAGGTGGTTTTCAGCTACATAAATGGTGCACAAATGAATTATCACTGTTGAAAAACGCTCAGTTTACAAACATAAGTAATGATAATATACATAATATAGTGGGCAATAAGGCCATAAAAGTTCTAGGAGTTGAATAGCATCCTCATAATGATATGTTCAAATGCAATTTCAGTGATATAGATTATCAAAATGTCCCTACTAAAAGAATTATTTTGTCATATGTATCAACGCTTTTTGATCCACTAGGGTGGATTGCACCTTTTGTAATTTTAACTAAAATTATTCTTCAACAGCTGTGGAAATTACAATTATCATGGGATGATCCAGTACCAGAAATTATTAACCAAAAGTGGAAAATTTTGTGCCATGAAGTCAAACTCTTAAATTCCATATATATACCCAGAAAAGTCGTCATGCCCAATTATTCTCGATGTGAACTTCATGGATTCTGCGACGCTTCAGAAAAGGGTTATTCCGCCGTTATTTATGTTAACCCGCGGTTAGTCGTGCGTCGGTCTTTTCGCCGCTCGAATTATTTTTCTGCTGATTAACCCATCTCCCCTTAGAATTACAATGGTGAAATGCTGCGTAGCTGACCTTCACTGTTCGACCTTCTGCCTAGAGAAATTGCGAGTCATTCCTACGATTTTTCATGCTTTTATTGTATTTTAAAGCCAAATTCGGTCTGATTGACCGGCATGCGACTACTCACGTAGCCGATGTTTTTTTCGCCCTAGCAATCTTCTTTCCTACTCCCCCGAATTTCTCAGAAGGGGGTTTCTTGGAATCGGGGAGTCCCGTTTCCTCTCCCTCTCTCTTTTTTTTCTCTTTCTGCTGATAATATTTGACTTCTGAAAACTGTTTCTTAATGATTCTGTTCTAGGGAAAATTGTGAACTATATAAATATATAAATATAAACTCAACAACCTAATTTTTTTTTATATAATATGTAAGAATAAGCAAGGATAAGTAATAAAAACCGCTTACTTTGTTTTTTAAGCATATGAATATTGCGGGAATAAATTCTCAAATTATTTTTCTGAAAAATACGCGTAAAATGGTTGTGTTTAATTTAATAAAGGACCATAGAAATAAAATTTAAAAAAAAAATTCGATCTGCGAAGACTGAAAGATGTAGTTTTTGCAAAATAAAGCAGAAAAGAAGGCAAAACAAATTTGTCAACACTGTAGTTTGTACATCTGCAAAGAACATACTTACAATATATGTGTCGAGTGTGCTAAATAATGCGAATTTTCTAATGTGGATTACAACGTATGCAAGTAAAAAACTTTTTTTTTTTTTTTGATAATTCAGGTAATGGTTATAAAATACAAGAAATGGATAACTACGTTTCTAAAATATGTTTGTTGCTAATAAAAATACTCATTATTGAACAACGCCATAGCAATTCTTTTTTTTAAACCCGAATTTAAAGAGTGCCTAGTGCTAAGATCTAATAAAGTTAATTTTCTTGGCATTTAATTTCAGAAATCAATTTTCATTAATAATGTTTTTCTTTTCAAAAGCGAAATTCATTGAAATTGAATTATACTTTGATAAATATTGTAAATAATTACAAAATAATATTTACTTAAATTAAATATTACATCTTTTTAATATTGATTGGCGACAAAAATTGAAACATTGTCAAAATCAATGTTGACAGTCCCCCCCTCCTCCCCTCCAAAAAAACCGATTTATCTATATCAAATATAATATCTACATTTGAAAATTTATTCAAAATTTATTCTCTTTTAATTCGATATTTATTGTATTTTTACAATTTCAGTCGCAGTATATAATAATTTTTACCCCTTTTACAAATTTTGAAAAAATAGTTCTTAATACATTTATTATTTATTTTCTTATTTTATATTATTCATATATTTTCATTTAGTGCATATATATTTTTCATTTAAAAAAAAGAATAAACGAAAAGAAAAAATATATAAAATAAAATAAAGAAATGAAATGTAGCTACTGCTTTTATGTTACTAATTACAAAGAATGAATTATTTTATCTGCTTTTTTTATATCTGTATAGATATGGTAATAAAAATATTTAAGATTTATTTTTTCAACATTAATTGGCTCCTAGTGTCAGTCCACCGTTATAACGAACTTCAGTGCGTTGCTGCTTTTTAAAAAAAAATCTGTATCACAATTTAAATGTTATAACTGAAAGTATCTTTTAATTCGTTATTCATTGTATCTTCAAAATTTCAGTCAGATTATAATAGTAATTCTTATCTTTTTTACAAACTTTGAAATAAAAAAAAAAGATGAAACAAAGTTATTAGAAAAAAAATATTATATATGTATTACTTTATATTATTCATACATTTTCATTTGGTGCAAATATATTTTCTCATTTGAGAAAAATTACTGAATTATAAAACCTCTAAGGTTTTACATGCAAAAAAGAATTACGACGATACGAAGAAGATTTAGGAAAAGGAAAAAAATATGAAAAGTAGCTCCTGTTTTTATGTTAATAATTTAAAAAGGGGTTATTTGCTCTTCTATTCTTATATTTACGTCAAAATAGTAAGAAAAATTATATTTGAGATGTATTTTTTCAACTTCAGTTGGTTCCTAGTACCAGACATACGTCAAAACTAAACTGTCCTTTCAAAAAATATGTATCACGATTTCAAATTTTCAAAAAACTGAAAATATTTTTTTATTCATTATCTATTGTATCTTTAGAAAATTATTCAAATTGTATAAAAACTTTTATCATTTATATATATATATATATATTTTAAATAATTATTGAAACATTTATTTAAATGCTAACCAAATATATACTTAACGTAAATGCGTACTAATCGATATTACACGTATCTTTTCGTTTTCAAGCAATACTTTCCTCTTGAATTCCCTGTTTTCGATCTTCGAGGAACAACGGCACTTTTCCTCTGTTTCTTCGGCCAAAAGGGAACGGCGGCGAATAGACCGAGCGCGACTAATCACGTTCGAAAAAAAGCCGCGACTACTCCCGGGTTAAAACTTGTAATAACTCAAACATTGATGTGAAACTTTTAGCAGCAAAGACTCGAGTGGCACCCTTAAAACTCATCACGATTCCGAGGCTCGAAATATGTTCTGCAGTATTACTGACACATTTAATACAAGCTGTTAAATCAGCATTACATATAAAACCAGATTTAGTGCGCGCATGGAGTGATTCAAAAATTGTGTTGTCATGGTTAACATCAGATCCTAAAAGATGGCAAGTATTTGTAGCCAATAGAGTTGCAGAAATTCAATCCTTATTACCAGCTGAAAATTGGAGCCATGTAGATGGAAAGGAAAATCCTGCTGATTGTGCATCTCGGGGATTATTTCCAGCAGAATTACTGTCTCATGAATTGTGGTGGAATGGACCACCATGGTTAAGAAGCAGTGAGGTTCCAGTGAATAAACCTATTCCCATAAATGAAGAAGATTTACCAGAAGCACGGAAAACATCATCACTTGTAATTTCTGAAACTGCAAAGGAACTTGATATTATATCGAAAATATCCTCATTTCCAATGTTGCAACGCATATTTGCATGGATATTGAGATTCATCTCCAACTCTAAGGTAACACGTCCAGAAAGAAATACATCCTTTTTATCAAGCAAAGAAATTCAAGCCGCAACACGTTGCATTATTAGAATAGTTCAAGAGATGAACTTTAGTAAAGAAATCCACTGTTTAGAAACCGGAAAAGAATTACCTGGAAATAGCAGTCTCATTTGTTTGTGTCCTATTTTAGATGATGACAAAATATTGAGAGTCGGAGGGAGATTGAAAAATGCACAGCTGTCAGAGAATGAAAAACATCCAATCTTACTACCATCAAAGCACCATGTGACTAAGATCATAATTCAACATTTTCACGAAAAATATTTGCATGCAGCTCCAGAACTTCTTCTTTCTTTAATTAGGCAGAAATTTTGGATCATTGCTGCCAGATCTGCTATTCGTAAAATAGTGAGAACTTGTGTTACGTGTTGTAGATACAGAGCTCAATCTGCAAAACAAATAATGGCTGATCTTCCAGTATCCAGAGTAACACAATCACGACCATTTAATCGAGTTGGAACAGATTTCTCAGGACCATACATGATTAAATATCGTGCTGGACGTGGATCAAAATCATTTAAATCATATGTCTGTGTATTTGTCTGCTTCGTTATCAAAGCAGTCCATCTTGAAGTCGTAGAAGATCTTTCAACAAAGGCATTCTTAAGTGCATTAAAACGATTTATTGCAAGAAGAGGAAAACCTCTTGAGATTTTTAGTGACTGTGGAAGCAACTTCAAAGGTGCAAAAAAGGAAATCAACAAGTATCTATTGCAGTGCAAGCAGAATGAAGAAATTCACAAATTTCTGTCGTCAGAGGAAATAACTTGGACATTTAACCCGCCTTCAGCTCCACACTTTGGTGGACTGTGGGAATCTGCAGTAAAATCAATGAAATCGCACTTTAAGAAAACCGTTGGTGATACTGTGTTAACTTATCCCGAATTCCAAACCCTGGTTACGCAAGTTGAAGCTTGTCTCAACTCTAGACCATTGTGTCCTATATCATCTGACCCAACAGACTTAACTGCTCTAACACCTGGCCATTTTCTAGTTGGAACTTCTCTGACTGCCATACCTGAACAAGATCTGAGTCACAGTACCTTAAATCACCTTGATAGATGGCATATGAGACAGTTCATGCTACAGCAATTTTGGAAAAGATGGAGCCGAGAATACTTGTCTCAACTTCAGCAAAGAGCTAAATGGCAAAAATGCCACAAAGATTTACAAGTTAATGACTTAGTTCTCATCAAAGATGACAATCTTTCACCGCTAAAATAGAAACTAGGAAGACTAATAACTGTTCATCCAGGTTCAGACAATAGAGTTCGAGTTGTCACGATTAAGACTAATAGTGGTATCATAAATCGACCAATAGTGAAACTCTGTCCCCTTCCTATAAAAAACTAAAAACTATGAACTATAAACTTTCTTTTTTCATTTTTTATATTTTGCATTAATTTTATTTGTGTTATTAATTGTTTTTTCATTATAGTAAAACTGTAAGAAGACCACTTAGCCACTTGTTGAAATCCTAAGGGATTTCAACGGGGGGCAGGATGTTTTGGTAAAAATCGTCTGCTTTCATTTATGTGAAAAAGCTCCAGTAAGAAATTGTATTATTCGTTACCATGGTAATTTATTCTTTTTATTTTTATGTTTTTGGCAGCATTCTATGTTTTTGTTTTTAAGTTGTGTGTTTATTCGAATGTAAAAAGATAATGGAATGTTGATTGCCGACCAATGGCTCGCATATTTCAGTGTGAAATAAAACGCATCTACAGTCCATATTTGTTGTGTTTAAGAACCAGCGTGTGTTATTTTTATTAGTGTAAAATCCGCTAAGACCAATTTTGGTATTACGAACACCTGTAGTTTACATTGTACCTTTATTACACGTCAGCATTAGGCTAAAATTTATTGTAAACTAAAACACTTTTAAAACAACTGAAATCACATTCTCATAAATTATCATTCATAGGCGTCCATGTACCGAATTCTTTGCGTGTCCCTGTATATCCTTTTATCTATATTCTGCAAACATTTCTCAGTAAATTGAATGAAGCTCAGCGTAAAAATGCATAGCTTATTTAAGAACCACTTTTAAATATTTTAAGCTCATATTCAGTAACGTTGGTGAGCTCTTTTGGGTAGCCCTGTATATTCACTATAACATTTATACACACCATATAATGTGCATATATTTAGCGAAATATAAACGCGCATATCATAATTAAAATGCATTTCATCCTTCCATCAGCCATCATCGGACACATATGCGGTACTTCGGAAAGAATCTACTATTTGAAATCTTTTGTATGGCCCTGTAAATGCTATGTACTTCATATTATGCAAGACAGTAGCCTATAATTTATATTAAGCTTCAGTGACATATATCAATTTTATTGTACATGAAACAACTTAATATATTTAAAATATGTCACACACAATTCCCCCTTTTACCATTATCTAATGGAATTCTTTTGTGTGTCCATGTAAATGAATAATAGCTACATTTTCAAATTATATTTTATAGAATGCATATTATAATATGTTTGACAGGGTATAACATCTTTAAAATTCCTTTGAAACGATTTTTCCATATAGGGCGTAATGTAATGGGAAACTTTTGATTCACCCTGTAGATAAACTAATCATGGTAGAAACTTCATTTTCAATAGCGTTCGTGCTAGGGTAAACGTCAATAACGTCCTAAAATTTCATGGCAATCCGAGTATATTAACGATTTTTCTCCATAGGCCGTAATGTAATGGGAAACTTTTGATTCTCTCTGTAGATAAACTAAGCATGGTAAATACTTCATTTTCAGTAGGGTTAGTGCTAGGATAAACCTCAATAACGTCCTAAAATTTCATGGCAATCTGAGTATATTAATGATTTTTCCCCATAGGCCGTTATGTAATGGGAAACTTTTGATTTGCCCTGTTTTAGATAAACTAATCATGGTAGAAACTTCATTTTCAATAGGGTTCGTGCTAGGGTAAACCTCAAAAACGTATAAAAATTTCATAGCAATCTGAGTATATTTACGGGAGTTAGAGCGCGGACAGACGGCCATCCGGACAGACGGCCATCCGGCCAGACGGCCAGACGGATAGACAAACCGAATGCATAAGCACTTTTCAACTTTGTTGGAAAGTGCTAAAAAGAGCAAAATAACTTAAATACCAAAGAGTAGAAAATGAAAGATAAAGCGCGTAATAATTAATAATAATAATATGCTTTTCAGATTATTGAATTTGTCAAGATTGAATCGTGAATAACGAATGTTTGAAGGTTAAAAAGAGCGATGTTTTAATTTTCATAAATTAGGTTACACCATCAAATGGTTCAATTTTGAACTAACATTGCAGTGTCTGTTTAATTACAAGTTCAGGAATCTATCTACTTACATTTACAGACAAATGTAACATTTTTTTTCATTTATAGATACTTAAGTCACAGCAATACTTGAGTATGTATTATGGTAGGTTATAGAATAATAATTGAAATAAAGAGAATATTTAAAGGCGCTGTTTTTATGACTTTGCTAAACTAGGTGCGCAACTATATTTCTGGGCTTCACACATGGATAGCGCTAACGGCACACGTAGAGGACATACATGTTTCAAGTTATGTTTATTCAATAGCTTGGACATCTGTTGACAATAGACTGTCGTAATATCAATACATATCGCTACGCAAAAATATTTTTTCTAACGATGAAGATTTCGAGTTTTCTTCCAAATAAACAGCATTTGCGGGAAGTTTTGCTTTTCTCCTTTAGTCTGAAAAAAATTGCAACTGAATGACATCGTTTCTTAAAGAGGCTTACGAAGAACATGCACCGGAAACTACTTGTGAAGATTTGTTTAAATACTTTAGAAATGGCGATTTCTCCGGAAAATCAAAACAGTTGAGGATGCCGATCTGCAAGTGTTATTGGAAGAAGGTGATATAAAAAAACAATATTAACTTGGTAAGGCATTGAACATGACTCGACAAAGTATTTCCAAACGATTATATGTCATAGGAAAAATTCAAAAGAAAGGAAAATGGCTGCTGCATGAGTTGACTGAGAGACACGTGAAAAATTTAAGAGCGATTTTCGAAATTTTCTTTTTGCGGCGTTAAATAAAGAATTTCCTGCATCGAATTGTTATTGTTGATGAAAAGTGGATATACAGTAGACTCCCTCAAATCCGCAAACCAGAAATCTGCAACTCTCTAAAATCCGCACATTTTTATGGATGTAAACAATAAAACTTTCAGTTTGGATATTAGGACAAAATTTGATTTTTTTTGTTTTGTATCAATGCCATATATTTTTAAATTTTTAATTTTCCTAATAATACTGTATTCATGTTTTTTTCATGAAGGAAGAATAAATTTTTTTGGAAAAAATTCAAGATATTTCTGATATCACTGGTAATCACAATCTTCTTACCAAATATATTTATGCATCAATCAAGATTTTTGGTTATTAAGCCTGGCTAAACTTGAAAAAAAATGTTATTTTGTGGTTTTGATGTGAATTAGTAATGTACTTTTATGTAGTAAGTTTTGTTGAATAATTGGAAAAATACATTTTATCTTTATAATGCTTATTTAGTCATACACTATTGATTATTAACTTGATCTTTGCTATTAGTACTTTATTTTAAACGTTATCTAAATTTTTATTATTTTAGTTTGTTACTTATTTTAATATTTTATTATATTTTAACCATTCATTATAGTTCTGATTGCACTATTAATTGCACTCAAATTACTGTTTAAAAAATGTAAACAAAACAATGACCAGAAATCCGCAAAATTCTAAAATCCGCACAACCTTCGGTCCCAAGCTGTGCGGATTTGAGGTAGTCTACTGTACTTCGAGAATCCCTAACGCAGAAAATCGGGATTTTAAACTGGCAAAGCATCAAGATCGAACGGCATGGACAATCGTTTCGGAAAAAAGACAATGCCCAGCATTTGGTGGGACCAGAAAAGAATCGTGGACAGCGAGCTGCTGAAACTAGACGATAAAGGCAATAGGTATCGCTACCCACAACAATTATTTAAAACCATGCATTGTTCGAACAAAGGCCAAAGTAAGACACGAGGAACAAACGAGTGATATCGCAACCTGACAACGTTCCGTGTTATTGTAATTCCATCATTCAGCACACTACCAAAACGCTGAAAAAGGATCTCCGCAGCCACTGTATTCCTCAAACATATCTCCTTGTGATTTCCTACTTGTTCTGGGGGATGGCGCATGGATTAACTGGGAAACATTTAACTAATTTCGAAGAGGTGCAAGATTGATTGGATAAATGTTTTCGCTCCAAAGACGCATCGTTTTATCTTCGTGGGATTCATGTATTGTCAGAGAGATGGCAAACATGTGTAGCTAGCAAAAGACGATACTTTCACTAAACATTTTTGTATTTCTTTTGAAAATTTTCATTTTCATGGATAAAAAACACCAGAAACTTAGTTGCGCACCTAGTATTTGAAAAATAAAGGCGTGTTTATATCGTTGTATACTTCTTTAAAAGGAATTACAAATATAAAAAGTAATACTTGCACTACTAAATTGCTGGTATTAAAAAGTCGTTTTCATCTTTTGAAATAATACACTTTCTTACATGGTTATTAACTTTTAATAAAAAGAATATTGCCCAGTTAAACTGATGGCATTGAGCTCACAGGCTACGCATACTAATTGTACATTACAGCCTTATATTTTCAAGGGTTAACTCCGTTCGAAAAAAAAAATTAAGAAAGAGAAACAGTTCTCCCCTTTCCTCTTTTTTATACTTAATCATTGATCCTCCTAAACTATCAAGGACATGCTTTATCATATAAAAAATCTATATCCGAAATTCAGAGCAAATCGGATAATTCTCAATAAAAACCCATTTAGCATTTATATAATTTAAGAGGAGTTATCCTTCTCTTTTATACTTAACCATTAAACTTCCAAAACTATTCAGAGGTATGAACGAAATCTGACAATTCTGCTTGAAAAACAAAGAACTTAAGGGAAGGGGCATTAAAACCCCCGTCCCCCCCTGTTTATACTTATTCAATGAACACCTAATAACAGTCACGGAATCCCCTCATCAGAATGATTCTATATCTAAATTTTGAACGAAAACTGTTAATTCTGCATGAAAAACCCATTTATGTCAATTAAGGGGAGGGGCATGAGCCCCCCGTTTCTTCTCTTATACATACCGAATGAATTCCAAAAACTAATCAGGGAAGCGCGTTATCAGAATGTACCTATATACAAAGTTTCAAGTGGATCGGATATTTTTATTATGAGTTATCGCGTTACGCACGAACGAACATACATACAGAACGGGCGGGCACATAAGCTCTCGGGCTATGATAGCCTGTGAGCTAAAAAGTAGCCAAAAAGAAAAAAATATCCATTATTGAATGCAATGATTTTACATTTTTTATTTTATCCAGGATATGTTACGTAGAAAAGTACTATAAACTAGAATAAGCCATATCCTCCAAAAATACAATTTTCTTGTTTACATATTTATTTCAATCATTCCCGGTTAATATCTTCTGCTATTCTTCCATGCGAGTAATTTTGTTTGATACGTAAGTAATGTTAAAGTGTTTTTTTAATCATAGCAAGTTCAATAATAGAATCATCCAAAGCATTTTTCAGGCAATTTTCTGTGTTTTTCATAGTGTAAATAAACATTTTTCAGACGGCGGAATTTTTAATATTTTTAGACGTGTAGCGTGTCATACTTAGTAGAACGCATTTTAACAGGGATGCAAACACTGTAACAAAAATGGTTTATTTTGACCATTAATGTTTAAGGCTACAAATTTTCTACTACTTTAATTTTCAATGATTTTTTTTTTTAAACTTTCTGGAAATAATGATAATATATGTATCTCTTATTTCACATTTTTTTAAAAAATATATTCAATAGTTTTTGAGATACATTTTTTTCTTTTTTTAAATTAACAAAAAATGGCAATATTTCAAAATGCTCCATACAAAATTCTTTATGCCCAATTTTTCTGATTTTTTGTTTAAAATGCTCTCCATGTATGTGTTAACAAATGTTACTAAGCATTTTTAGCATATTACTTGTAAAACATTTTTAAAAAATGACTTAAACTTAATTCTTTTGTATTTTCAGTTAAAAAATCATTAAAAATTTCCTATAACTGAAATTTAAAAAAATTACATGCGTCTAAAAAAATTTATTTCTAGAAACATTTGTTGACACATACATAAAGAGCATTTTAAACAAAAAATCAGAAAAATTGGGCATAAAGAATTTCCCATGGAACATTTTGAAATCATGAAAATGACGAAAATATTCATTCTGAGAAAAACAGGTTTTAGTAACTACAGTGGTTATAATTGCTTAATATTTTTCTACTGACACAGTTTTAGCTATTAAAGGATATAATATCATTTCTAGCTTATATGTAAGTGTTTTATGTTTTTATGGTAAATTCACATAAAATATGTGGCTTCGACAGTAATTCGTGCAAAGGACGTGAAGTATCTGAATTTTAAAAAATCTTCTAAAAAATAACATTTTGTATTTTCTAATGAATTTTTTTTAAGTTTAACTAGAAATATCCATGGTATAAATATCTCTTATTGTGCAAATTTTTGTTAAATATATTAAATATTTTTAATGTTTTAAATTAAGCTAAAAAGATTGGGGACAAAAAGCAATTCCTCTAAATACATTGTAAACAAACGCTTAAAGAAACAGTTAAAAGTTACAAATAAAGTATTGTTTTGCGAAATCACAAAATTAATAATTTCAGTACAAAATAATAACATTTTGTATGGTAAAACTAAAAACTAGGCTAAATTTTACGGATGTGAATCGGCAAAAAAGTAAACAAAGGGGCGGGACACAATCAGCTGATTGTACAAAAATGCTTCTAACTCCAGTAAAATAGTCCAAATTGAAAAATTCTTTTTGTGTTCAATAGCAGGGAGTTCATATAATGTTATTATGCTAAAAATGAAAATTCGACAATTTGAGGATTTTTTGCGATTCTGAAAGTCCACTGTAGCTTTAATAGTATTCTTTGCTTTATTAAATCTCAGAAATCTTGCCAATAAATAAGGTGAAAATACATTAAATATTTAAAGGTACTAATCGGTGATTTGTAGCGCAGCGCTTACATTTTTCATTTTAATCTAGTTAATAGTCTGTTTTTAATCACTGCTATCGGTCGAGAATAGACATCGTGATGTCCGCATTTTTTTAATTCATTTTTAACGTCCGTGATCTTTTAGCTTTTCTTGTCTTATTGCGAATCTCTAGCGGAAGCCAGGTTCAAAGAATCCGAACCATATCCGAAATAACTGAGTCTCTAGCGGAAGCCAGGTTGGAAAAAAAACAAAAATTGAAAACGGACAAATTTAAAAGGAAAATTGATTGATTAAAACACTCCGAAAAGTGGGAAAGGTGGACTCTAGGCACTGAAGGATACCGAACGACCACAGCTGCGTTGAGCTTATTATTATTAAACCATAATATCACTATTTGCATTGGATGAAGTCGAATCTAAATCCAGTAAACTTAAATAAGGCAAACTCTCGTCATCTGAATCTGTTTCTAACGTGTTAAATTCATTGGAATTTCATTTTCGAAATGGATGCTAACATTTGTTAAATTACTTTTTTTTTATTCTTTAGAAATCTTAGCAGAAAACATAATATGGGTGGATAGAGTTGAAGCAACTCGTTTTGTATTACTTCCTCAATCTTAATAATTTCGTTTCTTCTAACTAATTTTCTATTTATTTATTTTATTAATTAAAATTAATAATTTAGACTCTTTCTTGCATTCGCTACGCCGAGTAATAGCTATTTTACATAATGTCATGATAATATAAGTAAATTATTTTGAATGTATGGTTGCGATTGTTTTGATTTTCTGGAGGAAAAATAATTTCTGTAAGGCAATTAAAATATAAATATTTCCTACGCACAAAACTTTTTGATACATTGATGAAAAAAATTTCATGAAATTGCAGGGCTAATGAAGAAATAGAGAACTGAAAGGCACTTTTCGTATTCTTAATGAATGCATTTGTTTTGAATTAAGAGCTATCGCTTAGTCATGAGAACATTTCGAGTGTTTTCACATTGCGAAATTCAGTTCAAAACAATATTTGACACAATTTTTTAAAAGATAGTTCTCTTTTTCCAAGAAAAGATAAAATGCTACTCCAATTTCACAGTTCTAGAAACTAATCCATTCTTTTTCCAATTTTTATTCGGTTACAAGCACAAATAAATTGAGAAATGTGTCAGGAAGTAACCACTTTCAATCTGAGAATAGCTTTAAATCTTATGTTTATCTCCCCCAGTTTGTTTACAAATACGTCCTTTGCTTTTAATCCGTTGGGAGCCAAGGATATATATATAGGCATCTTCAAAAAGTGCATAGAGCGTTGTTTTTTTTCTTATTCTTGTAATACAGAAATGTAATATTTGTTTTATTTAATTAAATGGAATGAAAGAAGGTAAATGGTAACGGATGTAATTTTTCCATTTTTGACTTTTGGGTGAAATAAGTCCGGGCCAGGATTCGAACCAGGGATGTATTGTCTGAAGCCGCCAATACTCTACCAACTGAGCTATCCCGGACACGAACACTGGAGGACTATTTCACCCAATTAACCACAACGATCACTTTGTCTGGTCTGATACTCTGGATCAGCTCCACAGAATAAATCGAAGGTCAATATATGGAACTGCAGAAAATCGCTGCATACGAAATTACATTAGATTAATTTTTAAATACGATTATTAAATCGGTAAATTTATTATAACAGACGTAATTTTCCCATTTTTGAATTTTGGGTGAAAAAAGTCCGGGCCAGGATTCGAACCAAGGATGTATTGGCTGAAGCCGCCAATGCTCTACCAACTGAGCTATCCCGGACACGAACACTGGAGGACTATTTCACCCAATTAACCACAACGATCACTTTATCTGGTCTGATACTCTGGATCAGCTCCACAGAATAAATCGAAGGTCAATATATGTAATTTCGTATGCAGCTATTTTCTGCAGTTCCATATATTGACCTTCGATTTATTCTGTGGAGATGATCCAAAGTATCAGACCAGATAAAGTGATCGCTGAGGTTAATTGGGTGAAATAGTTCTCCAGTGTTCGTGTCCGGGATGGCTCAGTTGGCAGAGCATTGGCGGCTTCAGCCAATACATCCCTGGTTCGAATCCTGGCCCTGACTTTTTTCACCCAAAATTCAAAAATGGAAAAATTACATCATTTATAATAAATTTACCGATTGAATAATTGTGTTTAAAAATTAATCTAAGGTAAATGGTGTTCTGGATTACCTACGTATTTGCGGAGCGTTTTAACATCCAATTAAAAAGTGATTCGTCAATGTGAGACATAGTAAGCCACAAGAGAAAAATGTTTAAGGGAACCTTGAAATTGGTCAAAACATCGATTTTTTTTAAAAAACATTAATTGAATGCTTCTTTAATTGTAAATATTTTGCCACCTCAATTTTGTCTATATGATTATTATATTGGTTGATATTGTAAATTTGGTTAATAGATCCAGGGCAATTACCCATGCAAATGTAAACTTTAAACTGATGTTTCTCGTTGTTCATATTTCTATAACATGTTTATTCAACAAATACCAAGACATTTTTGCTAATTTAGATACAGTTTTGAAATTTTCTTTGCTTCTTTTACTTTGTTTTTTTTAAATATGTTTGTGCATGGATTTAACATTCAAGATCATAGTTATTTTAAAAAAAATTGAGAGTTGATAATTTTTTTCCTATTTTAATATTGACAAGAGACAAAAATCGTATTAAATGTGAAATTCCATGCATCTAAAAATTCATGCACTGTTTTATGTAGTGTATTCTAATAAATATGAAAAAAATCGAAGCAAAAATACTTATATTTATAAAAGTAGTAAAGATTTTAAGAAAGTTAATTTTTTTAATATAAATTTTACTAAAATAGGCTGTTTTCCAATATTTAAAAAAATGATTTAATTTTTAGCATTAAGTATTGTGCTGCCACATATAGTATTATTCGAAATTAAAGAGATGGTTTCAAAAGTATCGTTTACCCTTAAGTGTGTTTAATCCACATGAAGAAATACTTGATGTAGAGGTGACAGTAAATAAAATGCATATCAATAGATAAAAGTAAAAAACTTTAACAAAACATAAAAGTAGATAATAATAATAAAAAAAAATGAAAGATAAATGAATTCCATTAAAACCATAAAAGGAGGCAAAAGAGCTGCCAAAATAAAACTCCATCTTAAAAAAAAAAGACTTTTAACAAGCATCATACATTTATTTTAATAAAAGTACAAATGCCAAAAAGGTAGCAAATTAACAATACATATTTTAAAATAACGAAATAAGACCAGAACAGATAGATCAAATTTTAAGTATAGAAGGAAAATGAGTGAATCTCAGTCTTTATCATCAATTAAAACTAGAATAGATATGAGCGGTCATTTTAACCGCTATTATAGGAATATATTTCGGTTCAAACCATAAATTTCATTATAAAAAAAGTTTAAAAGATAAAAAAAGAAAACGCTAAATAAAAAAGTGACAATATTTTTTAATCGAAATTCTGGTGTTAAATATATTTTATAAAACTTGACAAAAATTTCCGGTTTTTCTAGTGTTGGTATTAAACATTTAAAGGAGGTCAGGGGTTAAAAACTTTTCAAAAAATCGATTTTTTATGATCTAGTTTGATTATTCAATTAATTCTTAACTCAAAGCAAAAATCCGCATAAAAATATTAGCAGTTTAACGGAGTTATAAGCATTTATGTATCACCACTTTCATAGCCGCACCCATATAATTTCAACTTTAAGTCGAGTTTTCTCAAAACTTGATTTTTGACGACTAACACCTAGATTTAAAAAAAACTATTTGATGGAATGCCTTAATTTTTTTTGCATGCATGTAACATCATTATCTATAGAATGAATTAATATATTTTAGATAGTTTAATATTTTGAGTATTTTTAACGAAAAAAAAGTTGTATTTTTAGGGGGGGTTAAATTTTTAAATTTTAGAGATTTTTAATTAATGTTTTTTTTTTAAGTGATAGCTATATCCTTAATTCATTCTATAGATAATGATGTTATATGCAGGCAAAAAAAAAATTAAGCCATTCCATCAAATAGTTTTTTTTTAAATCTTGGTGTTAGTCGTCCAAAATGTAGTTTTGAGAAAACGCGACTTAAAGTTGAAATTATATAGGTGCGGCAATGAAAGTGTGTTGATACATAAATGCTTGTAACTCCGTTAAAAATGCAAATATGTTTATGCGGTTTTTTGCATTGAGTTAAGAATTAATTGAATAATCAAACTAGATCATGAAAAGATCGATTTTTTGAAAAATTTTTAACCCCAGAGCTCCCTTAATGTTTTTACGCTTAGCGAGATGGAAGTTTTTGTAGTTTGGTACTATTTAAAACATTTCGGTTATTAAAGAACGAAATGTAATTAAAAAAAAAATCGTGCCAAATGAGTAAACCTCTTATACGGCACAGGATGCATCTTCCGAAAGAGATAAAAAATTATGAAAGCTGAACTCCGTAGATAATTTAAATTTTTGTATGGTACAATTATAAAAGCATTAGTGAGTTAATGTGTTATTTCTGGTTTGATACACATTTTCGCTAAAAATCAATGATAACAGCTTAGTTTTTTAATTCATCAAATTCATTATAAAAGCTGAAATCCGTAGATCATTTAAATTTTTCTATCGTACATTGATAAAAATCATTGGAGAATTACTATGTTATTTATGCTTTGATACACATTTTCGCAAAAACACAATGAAAACAGCTTAGTTTTCTAATTTATCAAATTTATTATCTTCCGTTATTTTAAAGACTGCTAACTGAATAAAATTCTTATACGTGACAGGACGCATGTGCAGAAGAGGATAAATCTATCTATATTATAACGGCCAAACGTACCTGTGCGTAACGCATGCGTCATTTTGCGATTGGCAACACGTTCTCCTGTAATTTCGGTTTTGCAAATTTCGCTACTGCAAATTTTACACTTCTGAAAATCGTGCATTTTAAATTTTTACACCATCGTATAGCAAAAAAAATCTACTTTTAAATGCAATTTATTTGAAAGCTGTATCTAAATTTATTTGTGAGATATTAATTTTTTATAGTTTTTTGTACCAATTTTGTAATTGTGGCAACAGAACCACATTATTTTCTCTTAAAGAAAGAGAGAAATTAAAATGCGCAATACTTTTCCATGCAATTTCGGTTTTGCAATTTTCGCTGCTACAAATTGTACACTTCTAAACATCGCACTTTTTAAATTTTTACATCGTCGTATAGAGAAAAAAATGTACTTTTAAATGCAATTTGTTTCAAAGTTGTATCCTAATTAAATTTTGTGATATTAATTTTTTTATAATTTTTAGTACCAATTTTATGATTTTAGCAACAGAAACACCCCATTTTCTCTTTAAAAAAATAAGAATGTATATTATCTTAATTATTTATTTTTAAAATATTGTCTGCTTTGTTTTACAGTTAGACTTACCAATATAAGATGCATTTTTTACTGTAAATAATTTTGTAGATTTATTACAAATCAATGAAACAGTTCCTACTTAAACATTTTCTTTCATCGAATTTCGACGGGTTCCACCTCGTATTTATGATAGCTGAAATCCGTAGACCTTTTTAATTTTTGTATGGTATATTGATAAAAACATTGGGAATTCCCCAATGCTTTTATGTTGCAACTGTGTTGTTTACAGCTGTGCAGCGGTGTTGTTTCCGCTTTGATACACATTTTCGAAAAAAAAAAATAAAAAATAAAACAGCTTAGTTTTCTGATTCATCAAATTCATTTTCTTCTATAGTTTTAAAGATAGTAGTTTATGGAGGAGTTATTAAAATAACTTTCTGTTTAAGTTAGGATATCCTTTATCATATTAAAGAGTAAAGATTTCTGATGTAACGAAAAAAAGTGAATATTTTATAACATTCTTTGGGATTTGAATAATTTGATTTTGCTGAGCTATATTTTTAGTCAATATTTGTTTAACTGCAAATAAATATGAATAGTTTTAAAATTATCCTTAGGGTAAAGAATAAATGCATTTTCCATGTTAAGCAAACATGCATAAAATATTCGCCCCCTCATGGTTTTTCTAGAGGGAATCTGTGCGATTTGAGAAACAGTAGTATTCGATACTAATAGGAAAATATCTAAATTGGAAATAAATTGGAAAACTAAATTAGTATGCTTAAGAAGAGTAGATTAAACCTTTAAATTCATGTTTTAATTGCTTTTTTCGGAAAAAAGTAATTGGTATTATTTTTTTATGTTTTTGTAATCTGTCAATTAAATAAGAAAGCAAAATTGTGAGATTCATTTGGTGATTTTTAAGATGCATATTCAAACGATTCAAATAAAATATTTCAGTTTTAAATGGACAATTTATTAATGCTTTGTACTTAGCTAATTACCTTCATTTTGATATTGTATATTTTGATAAATATGTTAAATTAATATATTAAAAAAACAGTAACGGGTAAAACAACAACAACAACAAAAAATCTTAGCTCTACAGCATACTTTGTGTTTAAGAACTAAGTTCCATTAATACAATTATATCATTTCTAAAATAATATGTAAGCAGAATGCCAAAATTAGGCTTCGTTGATACATTAATAAAAAATTGGAAAATAACAATTTAAGTTATTCTGGACATTTCTAGCCTATTTTTACCACAGCAGAACTAAACCAGCTTATTTTTTCTAATTCTTCAAGCTGATGTTATTTCTCAGTTTTAAAAATATTAGTTTCTGCAGGAAATTCAAAAATAAAATTCTATTAAAACTTTGATTTTCTGCTTTGTACGGAAGAGAAATTAATTCAGATTTTATCAAACACTGAAGGAGAGTGTGGATTTTAAAATCTAAATTTTAGACTTTTAGTGAATTCATTTGAAATTTGCAGAGTTGTTAAAAACAAGCGAAAATACGAGTACACAAAACTTGAAAGTTTGAATTTAAATTATTCAACATATTTTAAGTATATTTCATTCTAATACTTTATTACGGCAAAATCAGCATCTCATGCGCATTTGATTAGCTTAAATTATGACAAAATATATTTATTATTTAAATATAGATATATATTACATTGAGCAATGAATTATTGAGCAATCTTCGGCTTAGGCATGTGAACGTGAACTCATTTGAGGACGCAGTGGTGGTGTCAAGCGGAAGAATATTCAGTCGATGTTCATAACAGGTGTGGTTACCGATGAAATTCATGAAACCATCATTCATCATTGATGACCAGTGGTGTAGCCGTGAAACAAACTGAGGGTATACACTCTAAGTAGAGGGTATACTCTCAAGGCAGAAGATATACCCTAGATTGTATATACTATAGATTTCTTGAGAAACAGAGGGTATACGGTGTTCCTTAAAAAAATTCAGAAGGTGTACGTCGTGTACTCGCGTGTAGCCTCAACTATTTCCCTGTTGATGACCCTTGTGCAATCTAGAGATGTGTGTCTTTGCATATTATATTATTTTAGCTAGTATCATTTGTACATCCTCCAACAACACGCAGTTTGGAGTGCTGAGAGATGATGTTTCTATCCTGCCGAAAAAAGAAAAAGAAAAAAAAACAGGTGAAACTTAAAACTACACTATATCACTCTACCAGGGAGCCAACCAAGAAATGGCAAAGGCATGAACCCCTGGAAAAAAATCCCTCTCCGCCATCCATAGACACAATCACAAGCAAACAGTGACAGAATAGCAACGACAATATATATATATATTTAAAAAAAAAACAAAAAAATTAATTAGTTAAATAAATTAATATATATATATATATAAATAATAATAATAAATAAATAAATAAATAAATAAATAAATAAATAAATAAATAAAATAAAATAAACAATACAATACAATAGAATAAAATGAATGAATAAAGATAACAAAGACACCCTATTAACCAAAACGGAGCAAAAGACATAGTAAATCATAAATAATGAAGTGTAACAGAATTATACGTCAATAAAACAAATGTCGAGGTAGTTAACAGACTTTTAACGTCATTTTTGGTTACAAATGACGAGGAAAAATAAATTCTAAAGCAACAAAAATAAATAAATAAATAAATAAATATACATATATACATATATAACAATAATAATAATAATAATAAATATATATAGATCTACACATACACAGATAAACCACACACAAATCCATAAGAACAAAAATTCAAAATGGACTGGAAAAACAAAAGTTCTAAATTGTTTGTCTGTACCAAATGTGGCTCAAAAATCTTCTATCAAAATTTATATTTAATAAAAGAATATAGTTTATTCAGTTCGTTATATATAGCACAAAGTCTATTATAGTTTGAACTAGATAATAATACATTTTGAAGGTTCCAAGATAAAGTTTTATTACGGATAAAAGTAAAACAAAATGGCATTAATGGACATTTCCCAAATAAGTAATGTCTCACGTCTCCAATACTACCGCAGTTACATTTGTCACTAGATCTTTTACCAATTTTATGTAAATAATAAGGAAAGGCACCATGGGAGGAAATGAAATAAGCAGATACACGAGAATAACAGAGAAAAGTGACGTCAGTCTTGCGTAGTACCGAATAGGTATCCCTACCTTTCAAACTCATTTCCCAGTTATTCTGCCATACTGTGACTATATTATTTTTAAAATGACGCTTAATATATGAAAGAGGAACAGGGATATCCAATACTTCGTCAAATACATTTTCTAAAATGACGGATTTTGCTAAGTAATCTGCTCTTTCATTGCCACGCAATCCAATGTGTGATTTTATCCAACCCAAATGAAAAACTTTGCTGCTAAAAAGCCTAAAATTAAAGAATATATTATAAATCAATTTATCGGTGGGGAAAAGATTGGAAAGGGCATGAATTGAAGAAAGACTGTCAGAATAAATATGAAATTCAGTATGCTCCGATTTACAACACCATTCAACAGCTTGATCCAAAGCAGAAAGTTCGGCTTGATAGACTGTGTTATAACTGTTTAATTTAAAACGTTTTTCACAAATTACAATTCCATTTAAATACACAACAAAGGCACATCCGACACCGCCATCAATCTTTGAACCGTCCGTATAAATAGTTGGATGTTTAAAAGTCGGCTCTCTGCTGATTACAGGATTTGAAAATTTAACTGAATGATGACAAGCAAAGAAAGGATAATCATAGGTACGAATACGATTTGCAATTTTCTCTTTAGAAATATAATTGCCATCTATCCATGTAAAACCATCAAGATTTACAACACTGTAGTACGTGGACATTTGATCGAGTTCCAACTGAATCGGAGGAATACCTGAGAGCACACAGAGTGCATCAGTGGATATAGTTCGATAAACACGTATAATCGATAATAGACACAGCCTCTGACAAGATGACAGACGCTGGATACCATGATAACATAAATCTCGAAACCAAATCTCATATCCATACGAAATTTGTTTCTTAATAACCGTGTGGTACCATATCTTCATATAGTCTAATGGCAAGCCCCTGTCTCTAATACGGGCTTTAGTCATAGCACATGAAAAATCTCTAACTTTGTCACGTATTAAGTCCAAGTGGTCAAGCCAACGAAAATTACTGTCCAATAAAAAGCCCAAGTAGGAAACATTATCTTTTACTGAAATACTAATGCCAGAAAGCTTAAAAATTGGACGACGTTTTTTAAGAGTTTTGCTTCCAAAAAGCATTGCCGATGACTTTTCCGGGCTTATTTGAAGACCCACAATATCACAAGCCTCCTTAAAATGTCTAATACTAATATTAATTATATCCTCTAGAGCAGCACGGGTATCAGCACCCTCAACAACGGCAGAGTCATCAGCGTACGAAACAATCTGCTTGCGATAACGCTTGTAATATTTCAGAATTCTGTCAGCCACAATCAACCAAAGAAGAGGGCCGACACAAGATCCTTGTGGACATCCACGAAAAGCACGGAACCATCTGGTACCTCTGGCAAACTTAAATCCAATCAGTCTTCGACTAATATAATTTTTTAAAATGTCTTTCAAATAATCAGGAATAGGTAGGTGAGTAATAAGTTCATCTAGTATATTCCAATCAATCAAGTCAAAAGCACTCACTATATCAAAACTTATCAAAGCACAGTATTGATGATCCTTAGAGTTTCACTGACGAAGTTTTTAATCGCTAACAAAGCTGTATTAGTGCTTCTCTGTTCTCGAAAGCCATGCTGCGATTCATCTAGAAAAAAGGAAGACTCCAATAAAGTAGTAGTACGGACTTTAATTATGCGCTCCAAGACTTTAGCCAAAATAGGCAACAACGTAATAGGACGGTAGGACTTAGACATATTAGCTGGTCGGTTGCGTTTGCGAAAGAATATCACTATGCCCTTCTTCCAACAACTGGGAAAATGAGCGAATTTCAGACAAGTATTAAAAATCTTCAGCATGAATGAAGTGAAATTTTTACAAATATTCTTAACCACTATGGCATCAATATCATCAAAACCAGGAGCTTTATTATTACCCTGCTTTTGGAGAACATAAAATAACTCTTTCTTACTGATAGGTAAAAAATCATCACCACTGACATATACAGATGAACTAACAAAATCATGAATTGAAGAAGGCAAGGTAGTTGTACCAAAGTGATCATTCATAAGACTCTCAGCTACATCATCATAACTTGCAAAGACATGGGATTGCTCAAGAGTAGTAAACATCAGGTCCTTCTGTGATTGTTTCTTCTTAGAAAGATGTCGATAAAGATTTCCATATGCATTGTCTGTATTTTCACAAAATTTTAACCAAGCATTACGCTTAGCCAGTCTTAAATTTTTCTTGTACAAGCGACGAGCTGTAGTATAAGTATCCTTGTATGCAATGTTATCAGAGTTTTTCATGTAACGTTTATCAAGAGCATTGACTTTATTACGTTCGGAACGTAAATCTTTATCAAACCACTTAAAAGTCGGCCTGTGATACAAAGGACCTCTTCTAAAACATTTGCACATAATATCTTGTATAAGCAGAGAAAAGTCGTCAACCCACTGATCAAGAGCATCTTGATTTAAAACCCTATCAAGTGCATAATTAAGTTGAGGTAGATGTCTCGAGAAAATTGCATTAAATTTTGACATACTCTTATTCTTAGTCTTAAATCTGGAGAAAGTCAGAACAACTGGCTTCAAGCAAAGTGAAAAACAGATATAGCGATGATCGCTATAAGAAAAATGATCAGTGTCAACTTTCCAGTCATCCAAAAAGGCAATAAGTCAGATCCAAGTAAAGTCAGGTCAGGACGACCACGTCTGTCATCTTGAACATAAGTATGATGAGAATCCGGAGAATTTACAATAGTCAAATTGGATATCATCAAATATTCCTGAAAAACTTCAGTTCGATCATTCTCTCTGCTGTAGCCAAATGACAAAAATGGCACGTTGAAGTCGCCACCGATGATTACTTTAGATAAATCAGGAAAATGATGACACCATTCTCTCAAATCATGTTCAATTGGCTTTGAAGGGGCACAATACACAGAACCAATGACTAAGGTGCCGCGATCAACTGTAATGTTAATAAAAACACTGTTATTCAAACACAAACTTTTCACACATGCATAGCCAGACGATGAACAAATGATTGCAGCAGTACAAGATAAAGATAAAAAGCATAGCCAACCAGGAGGAAGACCAACCAAAGAATTGTCTTTTATATATGGATCCTGGCACAAAGCAAAAGAAATATTAAAATCCTCCATGTAATGAAACAAAGCATTAGATGCTTCAGCACAATGATGCATATTAATCTGAACAAAAGACAAACCAGAGTCAGTGTCATCCAAAGCCGAGGCAACTATCACAATCTTTTACTCAATAAGTTAGCGCGATAAGACTTGAAACTGGGACAATCTGGACTATCAGCTCTATGCGAGGCATCAACATCAGTATCCGAAATAAAAAGACAATTGCCACACGCAATTTCAGCCACTTTACAATCTCTAATATTGTGTAGGCCAGCACACTTGACACATTTCATATCATTTTCACATTTAGAAGCTCTGTTACCAAACGATTGGCATTTAAAACAACGAATAATAGGTATAAAATTGACCAAACGATAGCGTTCCATGTCTATGCATATTCGACGTCTACTAATTAAAGCCTCGAAGGACTTCTTCATAACCCCCACCAGCCAATTCACCTTACCAGATTTTGTAGGAATTTTTTTAATTATTTCAAAGCTATCCCCAACATCTTCTGCCTCATTGGAGTCAACACCTTCCAAAGCCCTCCCAAGCGATGTACAAACCATATCTTCCTCCACAGTAGGGTCAACATTAAGAATCAAAACACGATCTAAGCGACGCTTGGGAACTGTTATCCTAACTTTTTCCTTTAAATTCACAATGGCATCCAACCTTTCTCGAATTTTAACAGAGTCAGCCTTAGATTTAAACTTAAATATAAGTTGTCCGGCCTTAGTAACAACAACGTCCTCAGGAACAGGAATTTCAACATCTGTACGACAAGCATTCCTAATCTCCCTTTTAATATCATCAATTTGTTCATCACCTGAAGATGAGACGACAACAGAATAACCCGGCTCAGCCAAATGCTTAGCCGGCGGATCCATAGGACGCGAAGGAAAAGCAGAATGACCAGATGAGCGCGAAAATCTCTCGGCCAAAGCTTCATAAGCCTTAGAATTCGTAACCAAAGTCTTAAGTTTAACCTCACTTGCCACATAATCACGATGCGCCTTAACAAGACTTAGACCTATAAAATCAAAACATTTTCTCGTAATAGACATAACATCAGCCGTAAATTTCGCACTTTTATTTCGCCTATCCTCAAATAACTCATATAAAAAAGAGTGCACCTTGTTAACAGTAGCAGGAATCTCAAGATCCACAGTATCATCAAAAAGAGACTTCAAAGTAGTTTCCAGATCCGTCTTCTTCTGAGATCCCATTACAAGAAAATCACAGCAAAAAACCCGCTTACAACAATATTAATTATCGAAAACTCCTAAAAGAATCGAAATAAGCGTCAACAGAAGCGCACGGTGATAAACACGTCGAACTGAAGACAACTCCTCAAAAACGAATCTCCAATTCAGAAAAAAGCTACAAACTTCTGCCAATCAATGCAAAAATACACTCCAAAACGAAAGTCAACTCCATAAAAACGAATCTCCAATTCAGAAAAAAGCTACAAACTCCCTCCGCCAATCAACGCAAAAATACCCTCCATAAAAGTGAATCTCCAATTCAGAAAAAAGCTACAAACTCCCTCCGGAGCCAGAAACAACTCAGCACAGTACAAAATGCAAGATGGCGAAGTAAACAGAAGAGAAACGGAAAACGCCCACTTACTGGGGGGAAAAATAATAATTAGAGCACAATAAAGTTATAAAAATGAAGAAATTTAATTGAAAGCAAGGTAAGAGACTATTACGATTAATAAAAATAAAAATTAACTGAAAATATGTATAGATACTAAAAAATAAGCAGCATAATGTTGCGATAGAACTTAGAAAATGTTAGCGGGAATATGAAAAATACAAACTCCGTTAAGCATGGAGATATTATGCAAAATAACTAAAATAAATAGATAGAAATGCAAAGAAAAATAGGTAACTATGCATGCATTACTAAGTTTATAAAGTGAATAATTACCACAAATACACTTGAAATATCGGGAGCTGTGAAAAACACGTCAACACTTCACGGAGACGGATTCATGTCTCCTTAAAACTACACTAAGTGTAAATTACTTAAAGATGACAAAAAATATTTTAAAAGGCGTTAAATTACTTTTAACCCTTAGTACATTCAACTGTAAACACAGCCATCAACCGAGAATATAAAATAAAATAAAAATACAGATATTAACCTTAAATACTAATTTATTCATGTCAATATTTGTATTTTATTTTATTTTATACTAGCAATGCCACCGCATAGCCTAGTTCTCAAACTGTTCCATCCGCGAATCATAAAGAGAAAGAGCAGGCGAGCTACTTACCATATTTTAAACTGTACCTCACTATTTTGCCATACCTTTCGAATATCGATTCGATATCTCTTTCCCTAGAATCTACCAACATACAGCTGCGAGCGACGGGACATTTTAATTCCTTTTCTTTACACAGAAATATCCTAAAATATCTTTCCACAAAATGGCGTACCGACGGAGAATGTACACACGCTTAATAAACTACTCATTTCATTTCATCTCAAGTAAGAAATAATTACGCGATTTCACAGTGATTGAAGATTACTGGCACGTTCGGTTACCTCAACGGTTAGTAGCGATCAAGTAGATTATTTTTAGTCTGTTTGGAGAAATTTGACTTATATTAGTTCTTTATTAGCTTTTTTACTTGAATTAGGGCTGAATTAGGGATTTAAGATGTTATATTAAATGCCTAATACTATCCCACAGAACTTTTATGAAAATGCTCAACATCAGTTTGAAGTGATTTAAACTAAGTTTTCTATTGAAAATCTTCAGCACAGTATGCCTACAGGGTTATCCAAAAGATTTTAGATGTTTTATAATATATTTTACTGGCGATAATGGTTTGAAGTACAGATTTGGGTAAAACACGCGATTAGCCCCTGCTACAAATAATCGCATAAAAAACTACTGATACCAATTAACTGTGAATAATATCTAGTAATCAGTTATACTTCGGATGCCGCATGTATATTAAGATTGCACTAATTGTTATTTTTCAATTGGTAACAGTTACTTTTGATATTTTATTTGAGTACCAAGATTCGAAAAAAAATGTTAAATGTTCAAAAAATGTGAAGTGTTTCTTAAATGTTCATAAAATTAGAAAAAGGTTAAAATTTAAGGAAACTAATGTTGAATCCATACGACAAACCTTAATTTACATTTACATCTTCACATTGAATTGTTTCTCTTTTAATAACATTAGGGGATCCTTTAGGAAGTAATAGAACATTGGTAACATCCATTATTTTCTAACTCTAAAAATGTTTGTACAAATAATGCATATTTTCATATTGCGCATTAATAATACCAAAAAACATTTTATAATAAAAATATCAATAATGTATTCAAATATAGATTATAAAATTTATTGAAAGAAATACTTTCGTATTAACCTGCAGTTAATAGCCGAAGAACAGGCTAATGATTTCGCTACATGCTGCAACCTTTTTGATTCTGATCATTTTAGAAAAATACGTTTTATAGTGGTTTAAGGGCGTAAATTGATTACATGTCTGTTAAATTTGTGTTTTATTTATATTGCATTATTTATGTATTTATTGATGTAGTTTTAATTTATTTTTGGATTATTACAGGGTAACGAGTGCTGAACTTTTTATACAGGGTGTCCACTCTTAACGGTTGTCAATGGCTAATTCCTAAACTATTAATCATAGAAATATAGTTCCAGTTAGAAAAATGTGTTAAATGCGGTAAATGCGGAAATATTTTAAAAGCGATCTGGTTCAGTAAAAACATTTCTTAAAAAATTACGAAATTTAAATTTTTATGCAATCCCCAGGTTCTATAAGTTATATTTAGTAAATTTTTCCTGTTACACTAACAAGTAAGTAAGACAAAAAAAAAAAAAAAAAAAAAAAAAAAAAAAAAAAGTCCTGTTATTCTACGATTAAAATTGACCGATTAATAACTGTTAAAAGTTAGAGTACAATGTTTGCTTTTAATTAAGAATCATTCACAAATTTAGTAGAAATATAATTTCATCAGATATCTTTATCTATGTATCTATCTATCTATATACAGGGTGATTCTAAATTATTATTCTTTATGTCGGCATTTTCTTGAAATTAAATTATAAAGATAAATTTCAAAAAATGCCGATAGAGAGCGCTTTAGACTTTGGAGTAACGAACAACTATTTTTCGCCGGTATTTTTTGCATCTCATTAAGTGTTTTCGTAAACTTAGACTCAAACTTAAATTTTGAGCTCAAAATCTGAAAGAGGGAGTGGTTTAGTAGCACAAATTGAACTGTGTTCAGAGGGTTCAAATTTCAAATGGTTACTTAAAAACGGAAAAATTAGTTAATTGATTTGCGGTTTTCACTAAAACTATTCTTTATGTCGGCATTTTCTTAAAAATAAATTATGAAGATAAATTTCAAAAAATGTCGATAGAGGGCGCTTTAGACTTGGGAGTAACGAACAACTATTTTTTGCCGTTATTTTTGGCATCTCAATAAATGTTTTCGGAATCTTAGACATAAACTTAAATTTTGAGCTCAAAATCTGAATAGTAGGGAGTAGTTAAGTAGCACAAACTGAACTGTGTTTAAGGGGGGTTGGATGTTCAAATTTAAAATAATTATAGAAAATGGAAAAAATTGTCTATTCGTTTGCGGTTTAAAATAAATCTATTCTTTAAGTCAGTATTTTCTTGAAAATAGATTTTAAAGATAAATTTCAAGAAATTCCATTAGAGGGCGCCATAAACTTCAGAGTAACCAACAATTAATTTTAACCATTATTTTTTTTTCTAATTAAATTCTTGCAAAATTTTATTAAATATTTTCGGAAGCTTAGATTTAAACTTAAATTTTGAGCTCAAAATCTGAATAATTAGGAGTAGTTAAGTAATGCAAATTGAAATGTGTTCAGGAGTTGAAATTTAACCCTCCCCCCTCTTCGAACACAATTCGATTTTTCGCTACTCAAACACTCCCAACGATTCAGAATTTGAGCCTAAAATTTAAAATTATGCATTTGAAAGTATTTAATGAGATAAAAAAATAACAGTTAAAAATAGTTGTACGCTACTCCAAAGTCTAAGGCGCCCCCTATCGGCCTTTTGTGAAATTTATCTTTTAAATTTATTTTCAAGAAAATGCTTATTTAAAAATTAGTTTTAGCGAAAACCGCAAACTAATCGACCAATTTTTCCGTTTTTTATAATCATTTAAAATTTGAACCCTCTCAACACAATTCAGTTTGTCTACTTAACCACTCTCAACTATTCAGATTTTGAGCTAAAAATTTAAGTTTAAGTCTAAGCTTACGAAAGCATTTATTAAGATGCAAAAAATAACGTCGAAATAGAGTTGTTCATTACTCAAAAGTCTAAAGCGCCCTCTATCGGCATTTTTTTTGAAAATTATCTTTATAATTTTTTTTTAAAGAAAATTCCGACATAGAGAATAGTTTTAGTGAAAACCGCAAAATAATGAACCAATTTTTCCGTTTTTTATAATCATTTGAAATTTGAACCCTCTGAACACAGTTCAGTTTGTGCTACTTAACCACTCCCACTTTCAGATTTTGAGCTCAAAATTTAAGTTTGAGTCTAAGCTCACGAAAACATTTAATGAGATGCAAAAAATACCGGCAAAAAATAGTTGTTCGTTACTCCAAAGTCTAAAGCGCCCTCTATCGGCATTTTTTGAAATTTATCTTTATAATTTAATTTCAAGAAAATGCCGATATAAAGAATAATTTTAGTGAAAACCGCAAATCAGTCGACCGATTTTTCCGTTTTTTATGTTTGTTTGAAATTTTGGTCCCTAAACTTTAACGGCGGCTATGTCCTTTGGAAAACGTTTGGGACCCTTGGTCTCCTATTTAATATTGTTTGTCTTGATGTGTACTATCACCCCTCTTTTATTGTAAAAAAATTTTGGAATCACCCTGTATATAATACAGGGTGTCCCTAAACAAATGGTATGTACGCTAGGGGGTGATAGAACACATCAAGACGAGTAATAGTAAATAGGAAACCAAGGGTCCCAAACGTTTGGCAAAGGAGATAGCCGTCATTAAAGTTTGGCGTCCAAAATTTCAAATACACATAAAAAAGTGAAAAACTGGTCGATTGATTTGCGGTTTTCATTAAAACTATTCTTTATGTCGGTATTTTATTGAAAATGAATTATAAAGATAAATTTCAAAAAATGCCGATAGAGGGCGCTTTAGACTTTGGAGCAGGCGCGGACTGGCTCCTTTGGGGGCCCTCGGCAAGAGACTGAAAAGGAGTCCCCTTACGGGAAATTTAGCAAAAACAGAATATTATATTATATTTTTTAATTTAGGCTTACATGGCAAAAAACCACATTTAGGTTATTTTGTCACTTGGAAAATAGTTGAGTAAAATGTAAGCTTTTTCTAATGTCTTTAATTTACTTTCACAATACATATTTATATTATTTTTATGTACCATACCTAAACTAATTCTATGCTAGAAAAAAAATAGAATTAATAATTTTGAGAGGTTTATTACTTAAAAATGAACGTGAAGTATATTTTTAGTTTTAGGCAACCAAATGACTGTTTTGAAGTCATAATAATCTAAATCCTACAGTGATATCTAAGTAAATATTAAAATTGACATAACAGTAATAAAAACAAGTGGGTGAGTGTGATAGCAGATCGCTCAGAGGGTTTCGTTTAATATATCTTTCAAAATAACTTATTCTTTAATTAATAAATCCAAATTGTTAATATATAATAATTAAAATCTTACACAGATGGTAGCATCAATAAATTTAAAATTAAAATAAAAGGAAGTTATTTATTTTAATTATATTAAAAATGTTCAAATTAAATTACTTAAATAAAATTCAAAATTCAAATTTTTTTGAAAACCCGAAATAAAAAAATAGCGAAGATATAAATAAAATTTTAAATTTCTAAAAACGAAAAAAAAAAGTTTAATCGAAATTTAAATTAATGAATGATTAATAAACCGCTAGATTTTAAAATAGAAAGAAAATTGTAATTAAAAAAATTATGAATATTAGTGATAAAAAATAATATAAACCCTTAAATTGACAAAAATACGAAATTTTTCTATTATAGTCTATTTTAGTATGAAAACTCCAAGTTCTAGCATCGTGGTCAGAACTGCGAACCTTTTGTTTACTAACGAGACGCTCTTCCTCCAAGCTATGGTGTCGACACAAAATACATTGAAATTACGGTACTTTTTAAAAATTTAGATCACAAAAATGAAAGGATGATAATGATAAAACTGATTTCATTAAAATAATAGACTTAAAAAAATATGATTTATTGTGGGACGCGAGGTATTCAACTGTAAGCAAGCAAAATTTGAAGGCTCTGACTTAATAGTTTTTGTAGACTTTTGTAGTTTTGTGACAGACGGACAGACAGTGGACAGAGACAAATAGGGTTTCATCAGATGAACGAAACCCTAAGCAAAGCATATCGTATTAAACAATGTCCTCTGAAATTTAGATTTAATTGTTATAAATTGTTAAGTAGTTTTTACTTCAAAAGGGGAAAAAACTCTACAATAAAGATACAGATTACTAAGAAAAGCTACGTGGTTATAAATGGTTGTTTACTAACTTAATAACTATTTGACCAGTTTTTCATCGGCCCTGGCTACATAATCTATAATCTCTATTTATGCAAATTTTAAAATATGTCTCTTTCTAAATTCATGAAAAGAAGACTACATAAGTCTTGGCTTAAAGTACACATACACTGCTCAAAAAAATTAGGGGAGTATGCAAAAAAAGTGAAGAGGAGACAGCCATGAATGGACGCAAAATAGAGAGTACATGCATATCAATGCGCAATACAGAAAAAAAAAGACGAAAAAAATTGCAAGAGAGCATTAATTCTTTGAAACGATGAATAGAACATCAAAAGATGGTTTAGTGTAACAATATTGTTACATATAAATGACAAAATATTGCTGTTTAGGAATGATGCAAAGTATTCGATATAGTGAGTCATCCACGCGAATAGATAAAACTACCGCACACCTGTTTTCATGGATTTGTTGATATCGTCAATAAGGCTTAGGAGACTATTTTTCCATTCTTCAAGAATAGAAATATCCATGTCCTGGACAATAAAAAGATTCCCTTAATTCTGTTGCAGTGCGTCGTCAGAGTTGTTTCAAACGTACTCAATCGGATTCAGGCCAGGAGAACGTTTTATTCTACGTGATAGAGTCGGACCAGAACTGGACTTAAATGTTCTCAGAAAGTGTAGAGCAGTCACTATGTTTTGCAAAAATATTAATAGCGATAATTAACTTCTGTTAACGGAACCTTTGGAAGCATAACTTAAGGTGGTTTTATATTCACTTTTTAGTAATGCGAAACTTTCTGCTAATTTTTAAATGTAAATGATAAAATTGACAGGCATAAACAGACATTGACAGACAGATGATAAAATTGAAGGAATTCGAAATCAAATAGTTTTTCCATTTTTGGTAAATACATTAATTAGGATGAGCGAAGCGAATCCTCTACTAGTCCACTCAAATTACAATTTGTCGTACGCTTTCCAAAAAAATCTATTCAATATTTTAACTTCAAATTAAACACAAAAATAAATTATGATCTGTAGATTTGCAGAATATAATTTTTTTTACAGTAAAACGTTAAAAAAATTATTATTTTAATTAATTTATTTTACATGCATTTCCAATACGGACGCATTTCAGCAAATAAATAAAAAATGAAACGCGTATATTTTCAGAAAAAAAAAGTTTAAATCATGGAGTAAATAATTATAGATAGAATCATGATTAATCCTTCTATAGTAAAAAAAAACTAGCCTTAAAAGGAATGACTCCTGGAATGATGCTGATGTGGAAGATTTCCGGAACTAACGAATCCGGGTTGTCCACTCCTTCCATGAGTCGAATAGACCAATCAGGAAAGGGCTCCGTCTATGCATCGCCGTATGGGTTACCATAAAGAGAGGAAAGGTTACAATCGCCAAGTTTGTCGCCAACTTGGCGATATATCGCCAAATTTGGCGACCAAAATTAGTTGTCAAAAGTGACGCCAACTTGGCGATAACTGTAATATTTCGCCAAATTTTTAATTTATTTTCAACACCAGTCGTTTGATACATCATTTGTGAGGTTTGCAACTGCTTATTCATATAATGGATGTCTTGTGTGTTATCCCCCATTCTGCTCCCCAGGGGGGACACATTTTTAATTTCTTTACAACACCAGTCGTGTTACACAAGATTTGAAAGGTCTGCAACTGCTTATTCATATTATGGATGTCTTGTGTGTCACCCCCACACTCTGCTCTCCCCAGGGGGGGGGTCACATTTTTAATTTCTTTACAACACCAGTTGTGTGACACATCATTTGAAAGGTCTGCAACTGCTTATTCATATTATGGATGTGTTGTGTGTCATCCCCCACTCTGCCCCCCAGGGGGGCATATTTTTAATTTCTTTACAACATCAATTGTGTGGCACATCATTTGAGAGGTCTGCAACTGCTTATTCATATTATGGATATCTTGTGTGTAACCCCCCCCCCCCTCTGCCCTCAGAGGGGGCGCATTTTGTAATTTCTTTACAACACCAGTCGTGTGATACATCATTTGAGAGGTCTGCAGCTGCTTATTCATATTATGGATGTCTTTTGTGTCGCCTCCCACTCTGCCTCCCAGGGGGGCACATTTTTAATTTCTTTAGAACACCAGTCGTGTGACACATCATTTGAAAGGTCTGCAACTGCTTATTCATACCATGGGATATTGGCGAGCGCAGCAAGCAGGGGTAGCCAATAATTTGGAATCGCGAAGCGATTACGCGGGGGGTTGGCGAGCATAGTGAGCAGGGGGGCGAGGTCCCCCTAGTTTATTAAATAAAACATGTTTTCATTATCCCGCAAAATCGTTTGCACAGATGACACTTAAACATTTTAAAAGAATTGTTTTATGGATTTCTTTTTCTTTTTCTTTTTTTTTTTTTTTGTAAACTGGCAACAAAATAATTGTAAACAAATAAAATTAATTCTTAAATTTGTTATATAAATGAAAAATTAAAAGATCTGCGTGAAGTTGTTGGTTCAAGCTCTTTATAAATATTTTTGCGAAGGTCGTATTGTGGCTAAATAATATCGACTCATTAATCAGAAGGATTTTATAGAAAAATAAGACTTTAATAAGTTCGCAAACACAACAATAATTATTCGTGAAAACGTCACTGCGAGAGTGAGAGATCGCTTCGTTAAAAAAGGTAATTCCATTAATTGAGTTGCCATTCGCTCAAAGTAAAAAGTTCTCCCACGCGGAGAGAATTACAGCAATTCTCATACGCTAACATGTATAAAAACGAAGAAATTAAAGTAAAATGTTTTACAGTTAAAAATTCATAGTATCAACGAAAGCAGATTTCAAATGTTTTTTCCAGAAAATAGGATTTTGAAGAAGTAATTTTCTTCAAGCTTTCTTCAAATATATTATTCTAAAATAGCTATCAAAGATTATCGGATGTTAATTACAAAGATTGGAAACATGCATATTTCAAACAATTAAAAAACACCAGTGGCTACTTCAAATTGTAAAAACATCTTTAAAAGAGCTTTTAGTTGAAAATTAAAAAAAAAATTGTAAAAGTTTGCTTCGAAAATATCTTATTATGCCAGTTTTACATCATAAATAAAAAATTAAAATGCGCCAAAACATAAAATAACGTTTTTGTTTAATAAAGATGCAAAAATAATAATAATAAAAATATTGTTACTTTCAAATATCTATTTTATAAAATAATGCTTCGCGAATCCAAACAAAGCATGGCTTTTGCTAGTTATTAAAATGAAAGAAATTTTTGTCATGTGACTGCAGGTTTTCCCCTTTCACATGCTATCGCTTCCAAAACTCCAATTCAAAACGCTAACTTTGGCAGTATTTCTAAAAAGTACAATGTCTTTATAAAAAAAAAAAAAAAAAAAAAAAAAAAAAATTAAAAATTCTCTTTAATTACATTGATTTGGAATGAGAAAAAACAGTAAAACTTATGCATTTTCGAAAAAAAAATGAATTTAGAAATGTGCCAGAAATCAACTACTTTGCATTTGAGAGAAGCTCTAACAAATGACAGAGAAATATTTTCACAAATATATTTTTTATAGAAAATCTACTAAAGTTAATCGCATTTTTAAACCTTTTTTTCTTTAAATCTTAACTACATTAAGTTTATAATAAATCTTTATTTGAATGCTGAAAAATTTAGGATTCTATGCAATCATTAATGCTACTATTATGTATTTTCACTATTGCAAAAATATCGTGATTTAAAAGTATAGTTTTAAAATATAAAGTATCTAAGAAATGTGTATGTAGTATTCTTTAAAAGGATCTTAATTGCATGTTAAGAAAAACTGATTTTTTTCTGGAAATTGAGTCAGATCGGATCGTCCTTCAGTTGATTTTTGTACAGGCCTTTGCCGTGAACTCTGAAAGTATAAACGAGCCAAGACGATCCGGACATGGAAATTCCGGCCCGTACAGACTGGTTACTAACTTGTTGATAAAGATTTTCAACAAAAATTTCAACAAAGAGCGTCCAGTCGGTCTTTTAATTAACTTTCCTGTGACCTTTTTTTTGTTAACTATTTTTATTCTACTCTCTTTTGTTGTCTTCAATTTACTTTTTGACCTGATTTTATAAAACTACATCATAGTTTACAACCAACATGACCAGTTCGAGAAAAGTATTACGGTTATCTACAGAGTCAAGCGTTAAATCTCCTTCTGCTTTATGCTTTCTGTAAGCAATGCCTTGTTTTCCAATAATCAAAACTACATCAATTAACCACTGAACAACATATCTTCTAGTGCGACTGAGAAGTGGAACTAATTAACCAAGTATTAAAACATTTCAAACATTTTTGTTTAACAAATTTCTTATTTTTTCATTGTTTTTCGTACCGTCGCCGTTGATCGCTTTTGTTGCACATTCTTCATGTTGACACAACTGTGACACTGCACTATTTACAATCGTACTGTATAAGATTGGCAAGTAAGCGTCGCGATGAACTCAGAATCTGATTCTATGAGTACTGCAGAAAGGGCGATGTATCAGCCAGCAGCCCTATTCCGTCTGTCCATTGTAAACGCAGATTATTACTGGAAAATGCTCAATTTTTTTTCTTATGTAAGTAGTAATTATAAAATCGTATATTCCTTTTTTGAGTTGCACTTCTTGGGGCCCCTTTGGGCCGGGGGCCCTCGGCTATAGCCGACCAGCCGACCTGGCCAGTCCGGACCTGCTTTGGAGTAACGAACAACTATTTTTTACGTTATTTTTTGCATCTGATTAAATGTTTTCGTAAACTTAGACTTAAACTTAAATTTTGAGCTCCAAATCTGAATAGATGGGAGTCGTTAAGTAGCACAAACTGAACTTTGTTCAGAGGGTTCAAATTTCAAATGATTATAAAAAACGGAAAAATTGGTCGATTCGTTTGCGGTTTAAAATTAAACTATTCTTTCAGTCAGTATCTTCTTAAAAATAAACTTTAAAGATAAATTTCAAAAAATCCATTAGAGGGCGCCTTAAACTTCAGAGTAACCAACAACTAATTTTAACCGTTATCTTTTGTATCTAATTAAACGCTTTCCAAAACTTATTAAATGTTTTCGAAATCTTAGATTTAAACTTAAATTTTGAACTCAAATTCTGAATCGTTGGGAGGGGTTAAGAAGCGGAAACTGAAATGGGTTCAGGAGTTGAAATTTAACCCCCCCCCCCCCCCTCATCGAACACAGTTTACTTTTGGGCTACTTAAACACTCGCAACGATTCAGAATTTGATCTCAAAATTTGAATCCACGCATTTGAAAGCATTTAATGAGATTTAAAAAAATAGCGGTTAAAAATAGTTGTACGCTACTCCAATGTCTAAGGCGCCCTCTATCGTCATTTTGTGAAATTTATCTTTAAAATTTATTTTTAAGAAAACACAGATTTAAAGAGTAGTTTTAACAAAAACCGCAAACGAATCGACTAATTTTTTTGTTTTTTATAATCGTTTGAAATTTAAACTCTCTGAACACAGTTCAGTTTGTTCTACTTAACCACTCCCAACTATTCAGATTTTGAGCTCAAAATTTAAGTTTAAGTCTAAGTTTACGAAAACATTTAATCAGATTCAAAAAATAACGTAAAAAATAGTCGTTTGTTACTCTAAAGTCTAAAGCGCCTTCTATCGGCATTTTTTGAAATTTATCTTTATAATTCATTTTCAATAAAGTACCGACATAAAGAATGGTTTTAGTGAAAACGGCAATTCAATCGACCAATTTTTCCGTTTTTTATAATCATTTGAAATATAAACCCTCTGAACACAGTTGAGTTTGTGCTACTTAACCACTCCCAAGTATTTAGATTTTGAGCTCAAAATTTAACTTTAAGTCTAAGCTTACGAAACCATTTAATGAGATGCAAAAAATCACGGCAAAAGATAGTTTTTCATTATTTCAAAGTTTAATGCGCCCTCTATTGGCAATTTTCGAAATTTATCTTTATAATTTATTTTCAAGAAAATACCAACATAAATAATAGTTTTAGTGAAAACCGCAAATCATTCGACCATCTTTTTCGTCTTTTATGTGTATTTGAAATTTTGGACGCCAAACTTTAATGGCGGCTATCTTTTTAGGAAAAAGATAGCCGCTTTTTATGAGAGTGAGCTTTGTAATTTAATTAATTACTCAGTTAATAAATAGAATTTTGAAATTCTGAGCTTCAGGTGCATCAGGAGAGACATTGGGCTACTCTCAAAAAAATTTTGAGCTTCGTACGTGCTGTAGATTTTGCTAGCCATCGCAGACACACACACACACAGACACACACACAGACAGACAGAGCGTTTTGTTCTTTTATTAGTATAGATTCTTAGTCGATGGTTGTGTTTACAGTTGAATGTACAAAGGATTAAAGTAATTTAACATCTTTTAAAATATCTTTTGTCCTCTTTAAATAATTTACATATAGTGCTGTTTTAAGTTTGACTTTTTAAAAGATGAATGTAGCATTCTACTTATATATTTGCGAATGCTCTGGTGGCATATGGAGTGAATGGGGAGTAGGAGGTACCACGGGATCTGGTTGGATCATAATTTTTGTTCCTATCTTGTAGTCGCATCATCCTTGTTGCTACCAAGGTTACGAAGGATAAGCTTGATATAAGAACATAATTAACTTCTATTTTAAATCTTTCTTTTTAATTATGTTGCTTATATTTTATGTTTTTGTGTTGTTTTGTCCTTTGTTTTTCATTGTTGAGGCAATCTTTCAGAAGGAATACACAATTCATGCTGGAGATAAAATTAATTCTACGTTGGATGATCTTCACTACTCTCCAGGAAGGGTTCACTTTTATGATGTTTCACGAAAGGAGTCGATTGCCTAAACTGTAGATTTGGATATGTTTTGTCCCTTCCTCATTCATTAAGTTGGGTTCTATCGCAGCGTTCTAATTCAGCCGTAACATACCATGTAATGGTACCGATTCAAAATCTCGTACAATTCAAAATCTCGATCTTTTGCAATGAAAGTTGACATGAATTGTAAAAGTTCACAAATTTTCTTAAGAAAGAGAAATATTGTTTTCTCCCAAAAAATGTAGCTATGTACTTCCATGTGCACATAAATTTCAACATTAAATACATAAAATGTCATGAAATGCTGTTTCTTATAGTACATTTGTTTATTATTTTATGGAGGATATACAGAATAAACATAATAATATTTTTTTTTCTCAGCTGATGCTTCGTGATTTTCGAATTCCACTTCTTCTTAAAGAGTTTAAATATGTTTGAAAATTTAAATATTTTAATTTTGGTATGCAAGAGTTTAAAAACTTTTTAGATGATATTTAGACAATTTTCATGTAACTGAAAATAACTACAGATAGATTTAAAGTTATTCTAAGCAGTTTGAATGAATCAAATCTTACGAATTCTATGCTAACCGAATAATATCAGGCTCAAAATGCAGCTCTTTCATGATGTTGCTGTGAACAGTTGTTCTAGATGACAAACGGCACCAATTATTTATTTACATAAAACTATCTAAAGTGAAAATATATTATAAAATTAAAATAGAATACGCAAAAAAGGGATTGAATCAGTGAATTCATCTGTTTTAATGCTTTATTTCATGCTTTTAAATACTGTCCATTAAATTATCAACCACGATTGAAACATTCAGATTAAATTTTCTTTATTTTAACAAGATAAATGAAATATTTCTGCTCTAAATTCACAACTTTATAATGCCTTATACTAATGGTTCATTTTATTTTGCTTTTGTCATTATTGTAGTGAAAATATAAAGTGAATTGATATCCCTTAAAAAAGAGGATATAATAAAAATAATACATGCTTTTATGGGATTTAAATGAATTTGGGGCCTGAAGATTCTGCCTTGATTCCACAAATACCTAAGTTTTTGCAGTATTTTTCAAAACTTCAATCATATTTACTGCTTTACTGTTATTTAAATTCCTTATTTCGCTTTATATTGTAACATAGTTTGAATATTTTATATGAAAGATAAAACTTCATTTTTAAAGTTTATATTCGCAGTTATCAGTCATGATTTGTGTTACTTCATGTATATATGTATATAAATAGAAATGAAAGAAAGAAAATAAATCGAATGAACAAAATATTTGTCCTGCTTTTTCTCACAGAAGTTTTCCTTTTAAATATTGTCTGTATGTAATTGGTTGTTATTTTTTTATCAACAATAATTATTATTTGAATTGTAATGTTCTTACCCGCAAATACGGTTGGTGTTTTGACATTCATTAACACTACATATTGGGACAATTGCAAAAAAAAAAAAAAAAAAAAAAAAAAAAAAAAAAAAAAAAAAAATTGGAGCTGTTTAAAGAGAAAAAAACCATCAATTTCTTAAAATTCTATTTTTTATATTTATAAAATTGTAAAAACGAATTTGACTATATTTTGATGCTTTGTGCAAATTTGAAAAATCTACCATTAAGAAAGAATTGCATAAAGGATTTACAGTTAGAAATGATCTTACCAAAGCAAGAAAAAAACATCCTTTATTACACCAAGATGTTGGAAATATAGATAATAAGTGGATAAATGTGATCTCAGATAGCACAGAGAATTTCGTTTAGTATCTCTTTTAAAACACTATCTTTAAATTAATAAATCAAAATCCCTAAATTATAATTATTAAATGCTTTCATAAAATAGCAACGCCATTACATTTTAGTTTATAAGAATTAAAACAAAATTATATTTGTAAATGAAATTAAAATTATCACAGCACAGCTATTTAATTAAAAAATCCGATTTTTATAATTTGGAATTTTCAAAAATTTAATGAAAATAGGAATAAAATATGAAACTTTTAAAACATAACTTTTAAACTTTTTAAAACATATTAAAAATGCTGAAAAAATCAATATTATTTCTTTAACTTTCCAAACACTGATGAGAAGAAACCAAAAAGATATTACATTTATTGAAATGTAAAATAAAAAGGAAAAGAAGTAATTTATTCTAAAACTAAACTGTGTTTAATTGATTTTTTTTCACGTAATTAATTGATATTTTACTACCATCAAATACCAGTTATTTTTTCATGTAATTAATGGACATTTAATTATTATCAAATACTAAATTATTACATATAAGATATTTTTTAACAAGTTGTGAAATCTCTATAAATAAAAGGAATTCTGAGGATAATTAATTAATTGAGGCACAGGGGAAAGCAAATCTTGGCAATGCGCCAACTCGGTCCAGAGGAAGCAAATCTTGGCAATGCGCCAACTCGGTCCAGAGGTATAAAAGCAAAATAAACCTTCAAATTAAGCCCGGCGAAGCGGGCTGGGTATGCTAGTCTATACTAATAAAAGAACAAAACGCTCTGTCTGTGTGTGTGTCTGTGTATGTGTCTGCGATGGCTAGCAAAATCTACAGCACGTACAAAGCTCAACATTTTTTTGAGAGTAGCCCAATATCTCTCCTGATGCACCTGAGCTTCAGAATTTCAAAATTCCAATTATTAACTGAGTAATTAATTAAAATCAAGAGGTCACTCTCATAAAAAATCATCTTTTTCCAAATTTTTTTCTCTTTCATTTGTTTACGGTTGGTTGGTTGTGTAAAAATTTTCGCAGCCAATATCTCTCCTGATGCACCTGAGCTTCAGAATTTCAAAATTCCAATTATTAACTGAGTAATTAATTAAAATCAAGAGGTCACTCTCATAAAAAATCATCTTTTTCCAAATTTTTTTCTCTTTCATTTGTTTACGGTTGGTTGGTTGTGTAAAAATTTTCGCAGAAGTAATAAGAAAGCTGAGACAGAATTAAAGAAACCCATGGAGGAATAAGATAAGTGGAGGTGAAGTAAGCTCAAAAAAGGTTTGCGATATGAAACCATTTATCGCTCAAATTTAATGTGGCAAACAAAAGGACGTGGAAGAGATTTTGTATTATAAGACGAATTGAAAGAAATGAATTACAGTTGAAGCATATTTCAAGAGGAAATAGCAAATTTTTAAAATGGTCTTCGTTCTATTATTATTTATTAGAATAAATATTCGCTTTTAAAATGAAGGAAATTGGAAAATTAGCAATAATTAAATATCAAATTAAAATTAAATAAGATATTGAAAACATTTGATACGAATTAAAAATTGTATAACTAAAAGTTTCCTTCATTAATGTAATTTTCAATACTTTATAACGCAGATGAAAAATGTTTATGACTTAATAATTGCATGTAAATAAATATTTAAAATATAATGATGAAAACATTCTTTTAAAATCATGTATGAAAACTTAAGTAATAAATATTAATCTAAAATATAAATTTCTGACTGCAGACGATTTTAATGTACTAACAAAAAAATTTTATATTTTCAAGCAAAACGTTGAAATAATTTTCTATATTGATATTTAAAACACATATGATAAAATAATTAATAAATTTTTACCGGTGAAGCGATAAATTAGTTCTTTTTTTAAAAACGAGAGAAAAAAAATACAGGTTTAAACCTGTTTCAATTGATAGCGAAATTTTAAAATGGAGGGCCAAAATCACAGTCCGGTGAAATCCAAACACCTCATTGGTCATTGAGCCGCGTCCTTTTCAGGGAACAATCTCTTAGCAGTTGGGTAAATGTTGTCATACTCCTTTTTCCGAGAAAAAATCGTAGCGGCAGTTTTGAAGTAAATCTTATCTCTTTTCATTTATAATCTAAATTTTTCACTCTCATTTTATAAAATGGCATCAAAATATCTTAATTGAGTTAATTTCGATGGTTTATCTTAAATAAGAACAGGCGGTAACAATCGCTTAAAAAATACTTTCCCCCTCACCTTTTTCAAATGGAGAAACAAGTTCGTGATTTTCACCCTTACCACACGACCAATGGGGTGGCTGGATTTCACTTGACTGTGATTTTGGCCCTTCATTTTAAAATTTCGCCAATTGATAGGCGTGTCAAAGCAGGTGCTTTTGTTGGTACTTAATTGGACTTAATGTAGGGTTACATCTTAAGCATCATCTCCAGAGATAATACCTCCACTCTATTAATTTCTTTTTACTCTATAAAAGAAACCAATTTGAGATTTTGACATTTCAAAAGTGACTGTTTTTTTCCCAAAGACCTTTAAAATTCATAGACTGGCAAAATGTCAGTTTAACTTAGGATTTTTGGACATAGCTATTACGTCAGATCGTTGGTACTTCGTACATTAGAATGTATTTGTGGTTGGCTAAGTTGCAGTTAATATATGTAGGGGAAGATGGGGATACTTGAGCCATTTTTTGAATTTTAATTTTTTTAAATTTTTTATAATTTCTTATAATAAAATAAAATATTGAAAATGAAAATTTGATATTTTTTCTTCAACTGAAAACCACTTTCAATTAATTTTGAACTATTTTTCTATGTATAAAAAATGTTTATTTTTTGTTTTACATGGTGGCTCAAGTATCCCCATGGGAGGGATACTTGAGCCATGGTGAAGGGATACTTGAGCCACTACGGAAAAATACCTACAAAAGTAATTTTTTTCGCTTTATTTTTGCACAAACATTTTACAGAATGATAAATTATGAAACAAAAAGTCCTTCCAAACCAATTGAGAAAACAAAGTTAGTAATACGATCATTTTTTGTCGTTAGAACTGGTTGTCAAATGATAATTCCAACTTGAGTTATAACAACGGTAGAAACTCCCTCAGTTCAGAGCCATTTAAATTTGGAATCTGCTATTCTTCGGGTAAATTTCATTTTCAAAATATTAAGTGCTTATCCAACAAATATTTTTAGTTTTCTTTCTGGCATATTTTATTAGTAACCAACCATCAATAGAAGGTTTTCTTTTCACATCATCACCATCATTGGCAGAATTTTCCTCTAATGATAATGTCGAACTCATGCTTTTAATTTAGTAGCTGTCGGAATTTAAGCCAGATGTATCATTCTACTATTTCAAACACTTTTTGATTTCACAGGAAAAGATTTTGTCTTATTCTTTGGCTCCATGCTGGTAAGTTTGAACTGGGATTTTTGTTGCTTTTCTTGTTTTTTGTGCGCTCTGTTTACCAATTTTTCTTCAATTTTCTTAGTTAAAAAAAATTACAGCAACAGAGGTTACGATTTCAATATAAGATATTAATCTTAATATGTTAAATTAAAAAATAAATATTTTAATATGTTGGACCTAACTAATTAAAGTATTAGAGATTATAGCCTGTAAAACAGTTTTAAAAAGTTATTTAAATTTAATAAAAGTTAAATTGAAAACTATGTTTACATTTATCTAGACAGGCTATTTTGCTAGTCAAAATGAAAATTAAAATGGATATTTTCATTTAAAAAATATACATTTTTAAACATTTTTAAGTCGTTATTTTTTTAAGAAAAATAAAATAAAATGAAAAATTATTCTCTCTTTTATCCAGAAAAAAATCTATTAGTGAATATAAGGAAGGAATTTTATTTTTTGTTTGTTTCTTCTATGTTTAATTTCTAGTGGGGAGGGTTGAGACATGGCTCAAATATCCACACTCTCACTGGCTCAAGTATCCCCACTACCACTAGTTTTGTTTCCCAGAGTTTTACTAAATAAAGCATGCAGCTATTAGAACTATTTTAGATTCAAAATACAATTGAAATTATGCTTTTTAAATTTATGTATATAGTTGCAACTTTAAACAAAACTTTGATTACAAAAAAACAAAAAAACCATGTACCCAAAAATTTACTTCAGATAGGGAAAAGACAACTATTGATCACTATACTTTCAAAATGGTACCAAGATGTGTGATTTCTTTTTTACATGTTCAGAACTATAAATGTGTTAACATATTGGCAGTTTTAGAAAGAAAAATTTACCAACTGTAGAGATAATAGGGGTGGCTCAAGTATCCCCTATGCTCAAGTATCCCCACTCTCCCCTATATGTATATATGAGGCTTTTTTAGCAGTTTTTTTAAATCATTGATTAAATTTGAATGCATTTATTTAAGTTAAAATTTTATTAAGACTTTAATTTGTTTTTAAAACAAAAATGAAATGGCTCTTTGACGTACAACTGTTCGAATAGGCAGACGATTCATACACAGTAATACATTATCAAATAGCAAAATAAATTATATATAAAAAATAGTCACTAAAAGAATAGTAGCAAAACATAATGTTTAGGCGTATTAACACATAACCCGATCCCAACCAGAAAAAAACAGACTATACTCCGATCCAAGCAAGACAAAAATTTCATGAGCATAAACGCGACCCGAACCTAAAAATTCCATTTGAAAAAAAAACTATGGATTTGATATTTGACCTGAATCAAATCTGAATCCCACAAAAATATTCAAATGAAGCATACCCCAATTCGATCAAAGAAAAATAATGTTCGTGTATATGCAACCCGACCCGAACCTAAAATTTTTCTCTGAAATAACCCAAAAAATTACCAGAACGAAACCTGAAATCGATAAAAATATTCCAAAGAACTATAACCTGATAAGAGCAAGACAAAAAAACTTCCATGAACATAAACCTGACTCGAACCTAAAAAATTCCATTTGAAAAAAAAGCCTGAAGTTTTATGCAAACTACATCTGAATCCGATCAAAATATTCGAAAGAACCATAACCGGATTCGAATAAGAGAAAATAATTTTCGTGGACATGAAACCGATCGGAACCTAAAATTCCATTTGAAAAAAATACCTGAAATTTGAATCGACAAAAATATTCCACAGAACCATACCCGGACCTGAACAAGACAAAAAAATTTCCATGAACATGAACCCAATCCGAACCTAAAAAATGAACTAAATCTGAATCTGACAAAAATATTCCAGAGAAGCATATCCTTATTCGAACAATGCAGAATAATTTCCGTTGATGCGCAACCCAACCTGAACCTAAAAATTCCATTAAAAAGCCGAAATCTGAATTGAACGACATCTGAACCCGAAAAAAATATTCCAAAGAACCAAAACCCGATCCGAGCAAGACAAAATAATTTCCCTGGACATGAATCCAACCAGAACCTTAAAAATCAATTTAAAAAAATACCTAAAATCTGAATCGAACCAAATCTGAATCCGACGAAAATAGTCCAAATAACTATAACCAAATACGAACAAGACAATATAATTTCCATGGACATAATCCCCATTCCAAACCAAAAAATTTGTAAAAAAAAGAAAAAAAAAATCCCGAAATTTGAACCAAACTTAATCTGAACCTAACAAAAATATTTCAGTGAAGTATAACCTCATTGGAACTAGGTAAAATAATTTTCATATAAGTACAACCCGACCCGAACTTAAAAATCCCATTTGAAGGGGAAAAAAAAACCCCACGAAATCTGAATTGAACCGAATCTAAACTGAACACAAATATTCCAAACAACCATAACTGTATCCGAAGAAGACAAAATAATTTCCATGAACTTGAATCCAATCCGAACCTAAAATTCGGATGTTCTACAAAACATAATGCGCTCCGTAGCGGTGGAAAGTGAAACTAAGTACTTAGCGCGAGATGGTTAAAATATTTCGTTTATAGTAAATGTTAAATTAGAACTTGGTTACGGTTAGATAACAGTTAGGTTGCAATTACGTTCCGGTGACCCTTTTGTTATTTTATTTTCCGGTTAGGTTACAGTTAGGTCAAGGTTAAGTTACAGTTAGGTTAAGGTTAAGTTGCGGTTAGGTTGTGGTTAGATTATGGGTAGGTTATGATTAGATGACGGCCAAGTTACATTTATGTTATATTTAACTTGCAGTTAGGTTACTGTTAAGATACAGCTAAGTTACAGACAAGTTATGATTCCGATACAATTAGGTTACGGTTAGGATTTTGTTCATAGAATGAACATTACGCATGTTTGATAAAAAATATACACCTATTTTTGTAAAATGGCTCTGAATTTATAATATTATATACTAACCTTTTAGCGAATCATCGAGAATCGATTTCATTCGCGGTATAGTCAGATTTAAGAGTGATATATAATTAGTTTGAAATTCAAAATATTTCACTTGGGATATCTATGTGAAAAAAGTATTTAGTTAAGTCACTTAACAGTAATTTTAAGGATAAATATCAACACGAAATCGTTGGACACATATTCCCTCCTGCGTTTCCCATTGCAGTCATTTTAGGTATTTTTGCAGCTAAATATTAGTTTTTTTTAAAAACCAATTTTTGACACAGTCAGGGGGCACGTATTTAATATAATGTACACTGTAAAAAATTTGACCCTTTTGCTGTATCATCACTCCCCCGCTTTTATAGAATATATCTCTTTTGACCTATGACAATGCTCCAAAATAGGCTGAAGTAATCATTTTCTATAAAAGCGGTGGAGTGACGATGCAGCAAAAGGGTCAAATTCTTAACAGTGTATTAACACATATTTTGAGTTGAAGATAAAATCATAAAAATTTCAAGTTCGTTTAACATTATTATAACGGACCCGGGCAACGCCGGGCGGGTCAGCTAGTGTATTTTATATTTCTTAAATAGCTTATATCCTAATTTATATTCAAAAATAATTTATTAATTTATAACTCTTGTATAATAAATTAAATATTTGTATAGTTGAAAATAGTCATAAAATCATAAGTTAAATTTTGCAAAAGTAATTAAATAGATAAATAAATAAAGATAAAAAAGAAAGAAATCCTTAAAATGGTTAAAAAATGCAATTTCTTTAACTAAATGGATCGGATAATTAAATGTAAAAAAAAATAATAATTAAATTTCATTTTCAGCTAACAAACTTCAATGTTGGGACCTGTCTGTCAGAAAGAACACACTCTAGCACATGATTACCGAGCTCACGAAAAGATGGTGGGAATTACAATTATGTTTTAAAATCTCAAAAATGACGGGATTTCATTACATTAATTAACTTAATTAAACTAACGTAATTATTTCAAAATTTTATGATTTTGGGTATGAGAGGGTTTTTTTCTGTACGCAAAAAATAAATAAATTAATTAAAAAAAATCGCTAAATTAAATAGTTTCTGAATGCAAACACTGTGACGAACAGATAGAGAAGGGAGGCTGAAAGAGTTTCGTAAGATGAGTGAAACCCTAAAAACTTAAAAGGCGAGTGAATCTAAGATTATTACATTTTAAAATTAATGAATAAGACATCATTGCACTAGTCATGCAGAAATGTTAAGTGAGCAAAGTAATAATAATAATAAAACCAATGATTCATATTCAACTTTTACTACTGATATTGCCGTCGCATGATGTAAGTAAGTCACCTTGACGTCAACATGAGATATTTGTTGACGAGTCGCGTTGTTTTGCAATAATTTTGGGATGCATTACTAAAAAAAAGATAATTGGAAATTCATTGTAAAACGGACTGTAATCTAATAGACTTTTGTGACGATTGAAAGATATTTATTGTTGGTGATCGTTGTTGTGACAATACTAAAAAAAAAAAAAAAAAAAAAAAAAAAAAAAAAACAAATCTGAAATTTTACTGATGTAAGGTTACAGAAATCTGTAGCTTTGCAAAAGAATCTACTAAAATTATAGTAGGGGAAGATGGGGATACTTGAGCCATTTTTTGAATTTTAATTTTTTTTAATTTTTTATATTTTTTTAGAATAAAATAAAATATTGAAAATGAAAATTTGATATTTTTCCTTCAACTAAAAACCACTTTCAATAAATTTTGAACTATTTTTCTATGTATAATAAATGTTTATTTTTTGTTTTACATCATGGCTCAAGTATCCCCATGGCGGGGATACTTGAGCCATAGTGAAGGGATACTTGAGCCACTACGGAAAAATACCTACAAAAGTAATTTTTTTTCGCTTTATTTTTGCACAAACATTTTACAGAATGATAAATTATGAAACGTAAAGTCTTTCAAAACCAATTGAGAAAACAAAGCTAGTAATACGATCATTTTTTGTCGTTAAAACTGGTTGTCGAAGGATAATTTGAACTTGAGTTATAACGACGGTAGAAACATCCTCAGTTCAGAGCCATTTAAATTTAGAATCTGCAATTCTTCGGGCAAATTTCATTTTCAAAATATTAAGCACTTATCCAACAAATATTTTTACAGTTTTCTTTCTGGCATATTTTATTAGTAACCAACCATCAATAGAAGGTTTTCTTTCACATCTTTACCATCATTGACAGAATTTTCCTCTAACGATATTTTCGAACTCATGCTTTTAGTTTAGTAGCTGTCGGAATTTAAGCCAGATGTATCATTCTACTATTTCAAACACTATTTTGATTTCACAGGAAAAGATTTTGTCTTCCTCTTTGGCTCCATGTAGGTAAGTTTGAACTGGGATTTTTGTTGCTTTTCTTGTTTTTGTGAGCTCTTTTTACCAATGTTTCTTCAATTTTCTTAGTAAAAAAAAAGTTACAGCAACTTACGATTTCAATATAAAATACTAATCTTAATATGTTATATTAAAAAATAAATATTTTAATATGTTGGACCTAACTAATTAAAGTATTAGAGATTATAGCCTGTAAAACCGTTTTAAAAAGTTATTTTCATTTAATGAAAGTTAAATTGAAAACTATGTTTAAATTTATCTAGACAGGCTATTTTGTTAGTCAAATCGAAAAATAAAATAGACATTTTCATTTAAAAAATATACATTTTTAAACAATTTTAGGTCGTTATTTTTTAAGAAAAAAAAAAATAAAATAAAATGAAAAATTATTCTCCCTTTTCTCCAGAAAAATGTCTATTAGTGAATATAAGGATGGAATTTTATTTTTTGTTTGTTTCACCCATGTTTAATTTCTAGTGGGGATGGTTAAGACATGGCTCAACTATCCCCACTCTCATTGGCTCAAGTATCCCCACTATCACTATTTTTGTTTCCCAGAGTTTTACTAAATAAAGCATGCAGCAATTAGAACTATTTTAGACTCAAAATACAATTGAAATTATGCTTATTGAATGTATGTATATAGTTGCAACTTTAAACAAAACTTTGATTACAAAAAAACAAAAAAACCATGCACCCAAATATTTACTTCAGATAGGGAAAAGACAACTATTAATCACTGTACTTTCAAAATGGTACCAAGATGTGTGATTTCTTTTTTACATGTTCAAAACTATAAATATGTTATCATATTGGCAGTTTTAGAAAGAAAAAATAACCAACTGTAGAGATAATAGGGGTGGCTCAAGTATCCCCTATGCTCAAGTATCCCCACTCTCCCCTAATCTTACAATTACATAAAAAGTTCTTAATATCCCAATATCCTAAAAAATTCTAGTAACCTTACAGATTTTTTGATTTACGGTGCAAAACTACATGTACTACTTGAATATTTATTGTTGCCGTTACATAAAATGTGTCAGGAATACAGTTTGCTAGAAAAAATTTAGTAACTATATAGATTTTCTTCCACAGTATGTAACACTTGTGCCCCATTGTGAAGTACGTATACATCACATCGACTGTTTAGGTTATTAGGGTAATTATGTAAATATAAATAAACAATTCAAAAGATAATATAATCTTTACATTTCATGGTAGAATGAATAATTATAAGATTTGGAAAAAAAAATATTAGTCATTTTTAATGTTTTTTTTTTTATACACAGTTATTTTAAATATTCTAGTAATGTATGCGAATTAAATATGCTGATTTATTGTTGTTGAAGTTCCAAAGAAATCACTCCTGCTGTTTTAATAGGTTAATAAGAAATCAATTAATAAGTGAAAATGAATAACAAATAGTGATAATCAGCTCAATATAAAAATAATAAAAAGAAAAAGCATGATAAAGCTCGTGAAGAAACCTATGGTAATAACTTATTTGAAATTGTATAACTAGATATAAAATTAGTTAAATTTGTACCTTTGTTAGAATTGCGCACACAGTATGCAATGAAATGTTACAATAGAGATTCAAATAGCAACAGTTATTGTATAATTACATGAATGACGTTAAAATGTACACAATAAACATATTGTGATAATTATTTGCTTTGAAAGCTATTAATCCATGCATCATTTAAACAATAGATATTGTAAAATCAATCCTATTGTGAATTAGTGCGTTAAGAGAACTCTCAATTTCACTTATATTTAAATACTAAGGATAAATTACTGATGTTTATAAAATTTTTTAGGCAATTTAAAAATTGCGTTTTAGGTGACTTTTAATTTTAATAAATTCAGAATTCATTAAATTTTCAAATATTTACGCAACAGTACAGTCAATCACGATAAATTTACGCCAAATCAGAGTAATTTTGCTCCATCTTTATGAAATCTACTCCATGGAAGAATCTTGACGAAATACAGTCGAGTCTCTATATAACGAAATCCACCGTTCCAGTAAAAAATTCGTTATATAGAGAAATTCGATGCATAGAGAATGATGTTAAAAATCGTATTTAATGTGTAAAATTTGAACAAATATTATTTTTGATCTTTTGAATTAAGAATTTTAAATGTTTAAAATTAAGTATTAACCTAACATTTTATTTCTTAATTGTTTAAGTTGTTTCAAAAAAGAGAATAGACATTTATTTGAAAGCTTAATGAAAATCGAATGAGGAAGATCTGCATTAATTTTAGACGAAGAAATCTGTAAATTTTTGTTGTTTTGATTTTAAAATTGTTACGCTCTCAAAAAATGCTCAAATTTTAGCAAGCAATGAAAAACATTAACATTTTCCTCCATTTGAAGGCCTCTCATTGATTCCTCTCTTACATGTGTATCAATCCAATTGACTCTGTTTTGAGAAGGATGTGGAAAGGTGTGTGGGAGGTGGGATGAATTTGTTGAATTTAAAGACCAAGGAGAGAAGTAATATATGCATATATATATATAAAACTCAGTACTGACGATAAATCAAAAATAAGTGATAGAAAATTGATTCGATATGATTTCGAAGCTTTTTTAAAACTGAATAAATTAAGACCAATTTATGAAAAAATTCGTTATATGGAGATAGATATTTCGCTATATAGAGACTGTTTTTAATCTAATCATGCGAAAAGGGGACCGTTCCTGGTAAAAATTCGTTATATAGAGAAATTCGATGTATGGAGTTTCGTTATAGAGAGACTCCACTGTATTTCCTCGAGCTGCCAAACTCATCCTAGTGTTGCTATCTATATTTTGGAAACCAAAACTTTGCCCTTAATCAAACGTTGTAGCAGATTTATTTTTTTTTCTCTATTGGCCCAAAGATGCATTGTGAAACATTTGTGTAACGTTACTCCATAAAATTGTTGGCAGCTTTTCTGCCCCCAGTGTTATGGTGTGATTTTTTTTTTCTCTTGTATAATGGCGTAATTTAAACGTATGTTACTGGTCTAACATTACATATAATTGTAATGTTACAACGGCTATGTTGGTTAAACCGGTTACATCGGTTATGCCACCATAAAATTTGTGGAAATTTTGCTGCCACCAATTTCATGCAGTAACGTTAATCAAGTGTTTTACAGTGTATCCTGATTGCTGTAACTTAGTAAAGTTTTTCATATTAGATTTTTCTCAAAAATTACTGCACAACATGCATCTTGAAATCAATATAGTTTTGACAAGAATATTTATACTGACTAGTTTTCTATGATTTATCGCATAGGACTTTTTTAAAAATTTAAATAAAACACTAAAAATTTATATAGTGCTTTAAGTGAAAAGTAGATCACAACATATAATTGTTTATCAGGAATTTAATCGCTGAATATAATGCCTAAAAAAGAGGAATTATAAAGCGTAGTAAATTTACTAATTGTCCAATTATTATACATGTAAAGTGGAAGAGACTTCCTCAACTACTTAAAAATAATAGCAGTATAAAAACATGCATGTATCCGGTTAATCGGGCCACATATATTTTAAATAACGTGAAATTAAAATATTAAACTCTCTGATTCTTTTGTTGCTATAAAAAATGCTCCATTGCACGCACACTCGTTCCCCTTATTGAAAAGGACACTTCACCCCCATACACAATAGCGTGTGCACTGCAAGTTTTCAAACACAAAAATAAAAACAAAATTTAGAACACTATTTGTCCCCAAATTAAAAACACACTAATCTATTGTAAATTAGAAAACTTCGTATACAAAGCGTTTTTGTGCTGTAATTGTGCTCTTAATATATAGAAAAAGTACAACAGAAGCTATCTAGAAGCAAAAGGTATCTAGAAATGTGTTGTTAACATTATGCAAAAGTGTTGTTATATTGAAATGTGTTTTTAATTGTGTTGAAATAGTACTCTAAGTACACTGTAAAAAAATTCAAGAGGTTACTAAAAATTTCTTAGTAAATTTGTATTCCACAGAATTTTTTAATAACCATTACAAACTTTTTTTTGCAAGTGAAACAAGCATTTCTTTTGTAAACTGAACAAAAGAGTTTTTTGTATAACTAACTTAAAAATTTTTAGTATGAACCACCAAGCAAATCTTAGTAATAGCTCCAAAATTATTTTTAATAACCATTACGTGCGCCCGGACTGGAGCTTCTTTCGAGCTGCATCCAGACTTCTGAAGCGGAAGATTTTCGGCAAAACCGCAAAAGATGGCAGCACCAAACATTGCTACCTGCTCCGACAGGATTTTCATAATCCCTTTATTAACGAGTACTTACACTGCATACATTCGGGGCGTATTTGGCGGTGGCCAGTTTTAGCCTGGAGTCCGTTACTATAACCACCATGCTATCAAGGCCACACCAAGTGAGTTTTAGTAATAGCTATTAAAAATATAAAACTATTAACTCTCTTCGTTGCTAACTTTTTTCTAGTAATTCTTACAGATTTTCTTGTAACCAACTAAGATTACTAAAAATTTTTTAGTGATTACAAGGATCACTAAAGTTTTTTTAGTAGATCGACCCTTTTTTTTACAGTGTAGCGTTGATGTAAATATTTTCTTACAATTACAATAACGTTGTGTTCCACAACAATTTCTCACCAAATTAACAACACTTTCTCACCAAATTAACAACACATTTTAAACACCACACAATTTAGAACACTATAAAACAACACATAAAAAACCCTTTCAAAACAATTTCTAGATTGTGTCTTTAAAATTACACAATTTAAAATAAGAAATAAAAGACAATTTGCTTTATTGAAAAATAATTACTGAGTGAGTTGACTAATTTTACATTAAAATTAAATATTAATAACTACATTTCTGGAAAAAATATGTAGCTTTAAACAACATTTTTTGCACAATCGTTTGCAAGAAGTCTATTAATAAATAAATTTCGATACGAACTTAATTCCTAGATTCCAAGATTACTATAAACTTTTTTAAATGCACTTTAAAAAAACGTAACTGGAAAAAATAATGTACACTTGAGAAAAAAAAGAATTCTCCTAATTCGTTCTACATCGCAATGAATACGAAATTTTAAGGAGAATACTTTATAAAAACTAGTCGTTGGGGGCCACCGTAATACTTACCCATCATGGATATGTATATGAAAATAAACATGTGAAACTATTTATACAATGCATTGCAATTCATAAAGAAAATTTAAATATTGTTAATATACATAGTAATGCTATATTAAAGAACTGCTGATGTACCGATTTCGACAAATTATATAGAACGCCAAACTACTCAAGTAGTACCGAACTGCGTAAAAGAAACATCCTTATAACTCCAAAAATAATAATTCTATTAACTAACAATTAACTGCGTCGGATTAAGCGTCTCATTTCCAATTAAAATATACCTCTGAATTGAAATTTGAATGAAATACAGGGTCATGAAAAATCGAAGAATGTGGAAAACAAAATTACAAATATCTCGGCAACTAATAATCCGATCGACTTCGTTCTATATGCAAAATGTGTGTTATTTTATTGCCTTTTACGTCCATTCCTCAGAACAAAAAAATTCGAAAATTTTTATATACCTTTCATCAGAACGAATTTTTCGAGAGTCCGAAAAAAATAGTTCCGGATAATCGAGGTTGCTGATATTAAATAGGGTTCGTCCCATTCTTACATACTAACTACATACAAAATTTCAAGTCTCTATCTCAATTTGTTCGGGAGATAGAGCGTTTACAGACAGACAGACAGACAGACAGACAGACAGACAGACAGACGGACGGCAAATTTTTTTTTCTAAAAATATGTTTTTTGGAATCTCCACTATCTAAAACGTGTAAATCCGTCAAATTTTTTTTTTCGATTTTCAAAACGATTGCAAGACTTACCCTATACTACGTATGATGGGTAAGTAATAACAAGAACATCAGTATGTCCGTTATGTATGCAGGTTTATATACTGCTTCAAAATCAAAGTAGAAACTCTTAAAACCCCAGATATTAAATACTGGACGCAGTTGCAACACTTAAAATAATAATAATAACTAACCGATAACCTGTTCTATGCATGGGAGATCCATAGCACGGGAAATTCAATTTAGAAAAATATTTTTCTACTATTTAGCATTTTTGATGAAATTTAATTTATCATGTTGTTATGGCACCATACGATAAACCGATATCTTTCGAATAAGAGAATAAATAGAATTGAAAAAAGAAATGTGTACTAGTCAGTGAGCGGTTTGTCACAGTTTCCAAAAAAAAAAAAAAAAATATATGTAAATGCCTAAGATATGTAAATGTCTAAGGTATGTTTTTAAAATAACAAACATAATAAAAAGTAATAGTATATATAAAAAAAACACTCACATAAAATAGGCATAATAGTAATAATAAAAAATGAAACGAAAATCAGCATACAACGCAATGACAACTAACAACTTTAAAATAGGCCGTGTTCAAAAGCGGCTTTTTTTGTGCGCGCGCGCTCAGAAGATTCTGCTTGGAGTAGGTATTATCAAAGAAGAGAATTTTAAACTTATTCAATTATTGTATTATTTTTATGGTTCAGAATTGGTAAATACAAATACCATATCTCTTTATCCTTTCAAAACATGATTTTCGTAACAGAAATACATACCTGTGACCACTCAAATAAAATTAAAAGTATTCCGGAAAAGTATCACGTGACCTATTTCATGTAATTAAGCCTGATTAGCATTTAAAAAATGACAATCAACCATGCTCAAACCTTGACGCGCGCGACGCAAAAAAAATGATGGGCGATTTGATCACGTGATTGTGCGTTTTGTGCTTATCTGTTATTGGTTGCACGTTGTTTGTTGTCAAAGTTGGTAGGTTGACTGATACAATTTAACAATTGGTGATTTAATTTTTTAAATAATTTAATTTTTATTTATTTAAAAATCATTTATCAGTTGCTTTATACTTTTCGTATTAAATAATAGAATACTGTTGATTCTATTGTTGTAATTAATAGAATGCTGTTGATAAACCAAGGTTGAGATATCCACACGGGGGACTAGCTAAGGGGGGGGGGGGCTACCCTCCCAAAACATTGACAAATGTTGTTACACTTTGCAAATTTAAAACTTTTATGTCAAATTTAATTAAAATTTTAATAAAAACTGCAATACATTTTCTATTTTTGATAGAATTTGCAAAAGTTACAACTCTAATTGGGAATATTATTAATCTTTTTACAAATAAGAATTGTATTACATTTTCAAAGTGCGTTAACTTGGCAAAATTATAAAACGAGTTGGCGAATATAAAAATTTGACTTGACAATATTAAGGTTTTCTCCCCCACCAATAAAAAGTCTTAACGATGGCCCTGTATCTACATATTACAAGATTGATTTGTAATCTACAATACTGGATTGATTTCAATGGAATTTGCATTGTTAGTTAGATAATTTTTCAGAAGAAGTTTTAGTATGTATATATTTCTTATTTAATGATTGTATATTTTAATACCGTGTGGATAACAGGCCAAAATATGTCATAAAATATGAAAAACAAACGACATCCGAAATTATGTTAGTATAAGCAAAACACTTATTTATACTTTTAATAGAAAAATTATAAACATTCTAATCATACTTTATTCATTACAAAACTAGAAGGCAAACTCCAAATATTTCACTTCTTTAAAATATATGTATGCAGATATTCTTAATTTAAAAACATGTATATCTTTTACATTTTGCTTTTATAATATTTTCCATTTTGATTTTAACACCGTAAAATATCCACGCATGCATTATATTTGCATCCTAATCTCAATAAAAAATTACTTCTAAAATTTTCAAAAAAAAAAAAAAAAAAAAAAATATATATATATATATATATATATGCGTATACGGATATTTTCGCAGAAAACTTTTTTTTTCATTTTCTTAATATATATATAAATCACTTTGGAACGATATTAATATCGTTCTAATTATCCTTTTAATATTCTAAATTTGGAATATTAAAACTTTCTCCGCAAAAATCTCATTTTCTCATATTTAAATAAGTATTTTATTATTATAATAGAAATACATGTGCTTCTGTATTATTAATATAAAATTTACCTTTAATAAAAATGTCTTATGTATTAACAAAAAGCAAAAAAAAAAAAAACATAAACAAAAACCAACGTTTGGCCCGCGCAGGTTTCGAACCCGTATCGTCTGGGTTCAAGCTCAGCATTCTGACCATTCGGCCAGCCAGCTCACTTTCATTTGTAACAGATTATCTTTATAATTGGCACCACAAGTAATTACATCCTTGATCTGTTCTCCATCTGTTACTGAGCGAACAGTTACAGCAACTGGTGGCACAGTAGCGAGGACTGAACGCACATCCCACCAAGTATAAGTACCCACTCCATGTCCGTGGCTCCTAGCGTGCGCGTGCAGCGCGCGTAACAGCTGAACACGGCCATATTTAAATAAGAAATACGAAATCTCTCTTAAAGTGTTGAGATGTTCAATAGCTTTTCGATTAAAAAAATATTTTACTACACTACTACGTATTTTTTAACGAAATTTATTTTATCATGTTGCTATGGTAGCAGACGATAGAAAGATATCTTTATAGTACGGAAGTAGAATAAAAAGTTTTGCTAATGTTTATGATAGAATGTTTTATTTCTATTTTTTTTTTTGAAAAAAGGTTATAACTAAACGCAATTAAATAATTTCTAATTACTAGCATTCGAGGTAAAAGAATTACCTATTGCAGCATGACTTACATAATATATATATGATCTCACATTGCAGTAAACATTTAGAACTGGTTAGAAATCGCGCAATTAAATGTTAAACGTCAAAAGAAAAAAAAATAATAAATTACAACAATTATATGAAAAATGATTTTTTTCAAAGGCTTAAATTTAAGACAAATAAATTATATATATAAAATAAAAAATAGCAAACATCATTTTTATGATGATCAAAGTGCGGCTTATGTAATGACATATATTACGTACGCCATGGATTAAACATTAATATTCCTGGACTAACAATAAACAAATTTTAAATGAAAATTCAGTTTTAGAACTTTCGATACTGAAAATTTTAAACTTCTAAACATTGCGCATTTTCAAACTTTACACTGTCATATAGCGAAAAAAAGTACTTTAAATTCAATTTGTTTGAAATCTGTATCTCAATTTGTTTTTTAGTTATTACTTTTTTGTAGTTTTTAATACCTTTTACTTTCTTCTATCTTCAATAGAAGAAAGTATTGTAATCGAAATTTTTTTGACTTCCTGTTTCCGACGGTTTTACACGTTTTAGATGTCAGAGATTCCAAAAAAAAAAAAAAAAATGTTTTTACAAAATGTCTGTTTGTCCGTGTATCTGTGTGTGTGTGTGTGTCTGTATGTGAGTTCGTATGTCGCCATTCTACCATAAAAAAAAGTGTATGAAGTTATGCATAGAAGTAAATTAAATTTTTCGTGAATGTGGTTGGCTGTGACAAGCAGGACCTCCTTCAATTTTGACATTTTCCACTGGAATTGGGCGCTGCAATCGCGATGTTTGCGCCCATTTTGAATATTGTACCGACCGTATTGTATATGAAGTTATGCATCGAATTGAACCAAACTTTTTGTGTAAGTGTATGACTATGGCTGGTTGGTTCTCAATGAATCCGAAAAAAATCTGCCGGAAGGGGGCGCTGCAATGGCGATTATTGTGCCATTTTCAATATTGTACCGACCAAAACTATATGAAGTTATGCATAGAATTGAACCAAATTTTTTGTGTAAGTGTATGGCTGTGGCTAGTTGGTCCTCCCTGAATTTGAAAAACATCCGCTGGAATGGGTTGCTGCAATAGCGAATTTTATGCCATTTTCAATATTTCACCACCTAAAAGTTTATGAAGTTAGTTCTAGAACTGAACTAAGTTTTTCGAATATGATTATTTTTTGGTAAGGCAAGTGGGTCCTCTCTGAATTTGAAGAAAAAATCTACCTACCATTCTATTGTCCATCGGCACGTGCAGAGACTGAAATTCGTTTTTACTCCAATTAATTGACTGAAGCAGAAATTTAAGATGAAAATGAAAGTTGGTATGGTATTGAATTAAAATTATTAAAGCAATAAAATGAGAAACTACTTCTTAAAAATTTTAAAATGTACGTATGAGATAGAAGAAAGTTTTGGAATTGTCACATCCAACTAGTTTGTCATTAAGGAAACCGAACTATTTCAGATAAGTCTCAGATACATCTATTCTTGTTCAAGATTAACAACCATTTTTCAAATGATTATAAAGCGCAAAAATTCTCTAAAAATATATAAAAAAATATATTTAAAATTTTTGAATTTTTGACCCCAATAGTTCATGGGCCCCCTACCACCAACCTAGGTGCCAAATTTCATAACCGGAGTTTATTTTTTCGGAGTTTTTGAGCATATATTGATAGGCGAACAGATATTAGTAGAGTAGAAAAATCAAAACTAGCGCATATTTCGGCTAAAAAATTTGCTATTTATTTTAATAATTTATTATATTATTTTATTAATGTTAATTATTAAATACCAAAAAAAAGTTTGGTTTATTAAGACAAGTTGTCTCCTTATTTACGCGTTTTTTAAGCACAACAATTATATTTTTCGAAGTCGCAAATATTAATATTAGCGGATGCTATGACAATAATCAGTCTTTCAAAAACAGTAGGAAAAAATGAACAAAAATATGGTATAATAAAACATGACTGTTTTTATTCTAAAATAATCAACTGCCGCTATTTTGCTTGGCGAATACTAAATAATGAAACATTTTATTGCCTAGAAATAAAATCTAATGATTAAGCATGAAAAAGATGGTTTGGTTTGGTTTATTTTTGTCATCCGATTATCTACAGTAGGGATATAGGACCAGGGGGGAGTGCCCTTTGTGGGGGTCTTTCTAAGGGAACCTAACCCGTAAGGTTTGAAGAAAACCACGAAAACTCCAAACGGTTAGGCCGACAGCCACGATTGGGTTCGAACTCAGCACCTGCCGTCTACCACTTGAGAGATCAGAACCCCTTGGCCACTGGTGGGGCAAGTATGAAAAAGAATAAAAGCTATTTTAATAAACTATATGCATAAATAAGTAATTATAAATTTTAATAATAGTAATGAATAGACTTTATAATTTATTTATCCATTTTTGCCTAAGATAAAAGTTTTTCTCTTTTCAAAAGCATTGACGTAAAAATTTCTGTAAATTTTCATAAAGTTTCTACCTTCGGAAATATATTAAGTATAATTACTTTCACTACCTTATTAGGTTAACTTCAAGTCTTCAACGTTAATGATAAAAGCCTTTTTGCTTTTAATAAGATAAAGTAATTGTAACGCCATGCAATTCCATCACTGTATGAACTAAAATGCAATTATAATGTGATGAGATGCCTAAAGGCATTATTAAAGAGAAATAGCAATACAGTGCAGTAAATCTTTCTGTAAAACATTAAGAGTATTTATAGAAACACCTTAAGAACCATATGAATAATAATTTGTGTAATCTGTGTTAAGGAAAGAAAAATCTTTAGAAATTAGAATTTTTCTCAAATGAATGCAACTTCGAATTATAAAATCACCACATACAGAAATACGCTAACTTTTTTTGAGTTATCACGACTTCGAAAATTTTTATTCAACTTTATAAAACTCAAAAACTACCATATGTTTAAGATTTAAAGAAGTGTTTAAAACAATTGTCTTTTTTGACGTTCTTCTCGTTTATTTAATCGTGAATGAAGAATAGCTGTGTTTAAAAGTACACATTGAAGTTAAGAGCATTTTATAAAATACTAAGCGATTTCATAATAACTGAAAGAGTACAAATGTAATATAATTAAAAGTTAGATCTAGATTAGAAAAATCGGTACTACTCTGTTATCCTGTCGACCAATTTTGCCAAAATATACAAAATTGCTAAACTAAGAGCCAAATTATACATATTGACATAATTTTTAATTTAAATAACGAAAAAACAAATAGTTAGTTAAATATTAATAAAAATATTAATAAAAAATCGAAATAAAAATCACTTAATGACATTTCAAACACCTGAATTGTATTTAATGCCATTGAATTAGACATTCACGATCATCCATTATTGGTATTTAATCTTATAGTTTGTCAATAATTTTTTGTTCGACGGTATAATCTAGTACTACCGAAAAATCAATAAGCGTCAGGAGAGGTAATTATGACCACTTTGTACATTTTCAACATTGTTATATTTTTTAGCTCACAGGCTATTATAGCCTAGGAGCTTATGTGCCCGTCTGTTCTCTATGTGCGTATGTGCGTAGCGCGATAACTCATGATAAAAACATTCAATTCACTTGAAAATTTGGATATATATATATATATTCTTGTAAGGCACTTCCCTGTTTAGTTTTTGGAGTTCATTCGATAAGTATAACAGGGGGAACGGGAGCTAATGCTCCTCCCCTTACGGGTATTTCATGCAGAATTATCAGTTTTCGTTCAAAATTTGGATGGAGGATCATTCTGATGCGGCACTTCCGTGATTAGTATAAGGTGTTAATTGGATAAATATAAAGAGGGGGAACGGGGGGCTCGTGCCCCTCCCCTTAATTGATGTAAATGGGATTTTCATGCAGAATTATCAGTTTTTGTTCAAAATTTAGATATAGGACAACTTTGATGAGGCGTTTCCGTTATAAATATTATTCATGCAGACTTTTTATATGATAAATCATATCCCTAATTAATTTAAGGGGTTCAATGATTCAGTATAAAGGGGGAAATGGAGGTAGCTGATTACTGAGCAATTAGCATGCGTAGCCTTTGAGCTGAATGCCATCAGCTTAACTGGGCAATATTCTTTTTATTTTACTTCTTTCTGTTTAGAGAAGTGATATTTTTAGTACATACGTAGGAAGTAACTTTGACCCTTTGGGAACAGCTCTTTAAAGTTTAAATTCTCATAACGGTTTTTAAAAGTAAAAAGGGTAGTTATAATTACCCTATTAAAATTTTACAATCACAAAAGTTTGGGGGTAAATAAGACCACTAGTGGGGAAATTATGACCACTATATTTTCTCTTTATACATCCCAAAACACATTTGTTTGGGGATATTTGTGACCGTTAGTATCCCAAATTGAGAAATACATCTATGAGAAATTTTGGTAGACTTTGCATAAATATTGAGAACTTCCCGTAAGACATGGTGACGTCATTGTGAAGTCACATTGTGACTTTGTGACCATCGATTGTCGATGTGACGTCATGTGACGTCGATGTGAAGTCACAGTGACTAAAATGTAAAGTCGTTATGGCCGTTTTAGAGCTCGTTTGTGACGTCACATTGTGACCACTTTGTGAAGTCACGGTGTGACAAATTTGTGAAAAATGTGTCATTTGTGACTACTTTGACATTGACATTGTCACGAAACTGTACAAAAACGACGATATTTAAATTGCCAGAAACATGTTTTTTAAAGTAAATAACATATTTGTAATTTTCTAAAAATATTTAAGATAGTCACATCTCAGTCACAATGTGATGTTACTGAGTGGTGGCATTTTGGTCGCAGATATGATGTGAACAAAGTGACTCACAGTGACGTCACTGTGACCATGCATGCTATGAGGGTTGGTGCAATAGCGATTGTACTCTTTTGCAAATAAACCCGAATAAAAAAAATTATTACGACTATACACATGAAATTCAGTAATATGAAAATAACATGACCTCTATCTTAAGCATGATAGAATTACCAAGACAATCTAGAATCATTACGTATTATGAGATATTATAGAATTAGTTACGCAGGAAGGGATTTAGTATAATGAAGAAAACTTTTATTGATATTTTTCTAGTTTTTGACTCGATATTCATAAAATTTGAAATAACTAACGGAAATTCTTCAGCAAGTACTCATATTAAATTTCAAAACATTCTGTTGTGTGCGAACAAATAGACGGGCGAAATAATGACAGTAGTGTAGCGAAGATTATCGCTACATATCTTTTCTCTTTTATAAATGCAGTAATTACTCCCCCTTAATAAATTCTTAGATTTATTGTAGCTTCCCTTTTCACTAATGAACCCATTAGTTTAAATTAATTCTACATTTAATAGTTAATTTTTAGCTTTCATGCTCACACTAATAGAAGTTAAAACCTATTAACTTTTGGAGCTCTCTGTAAGAAATAATAACAGAACTTTCTTTCTCACGAATCTCTGTTGTGTCTTCGAAAAACATCTGTCCGATAGATACCGCACTTATTAACAAAATAAAGTAAATTCTGTTCTTGGTTCGGCATAATCTTTTATCCGTTACATTTTTACTAACATCTGCCTTCCACACCCTGTTTCCAATCTCACAATTAATGCTTAGAGCTAGAAATACTTTTATTTCTGTTTATCCTGACTGTGCCTTGTTATATGTTCAATTGCCCATCTGGATAACATAATTTTGGTCAGCAAAAGTCCAATGTATGTAACGGCTTGCTTATCTCGTCTACTTCCCAGGCTTAAAATATTTCTATAACCCTAAAAGATATTCGCGGGTGTGAGAAAGTTTCTGGGTTCCTAACTGCAACAAATTTAGCCATCCGCAAAAATCGTCAGCATATGCTGAAAGCGTGGTCAACCAAAATTCCTATCGCCTAGATCTTTGTATGAAAAACTTTTTACACCTCTTGGCGATAAGCGATATGAGGGTATGTCGTCACTTCACTGATAACCACCAGATTGTCAAGATGTAGCTCGGTGAAGCTCTGAGAATCCCCTCCCTCTTATGCGGGGACTTGCAGTGTCTTAACTCTCACTAATAAATGTGTGCTTAAATTCATAAGTTTTCACGTACGGAGTTTTTTTTTTTTTGTGTGCACCCTTTTCTTTGGTAAATCACCTGGGCCGATGATAACTTCACCACAAGTAGATGCTATGCATTTATATAAATAAGAAATTTCCTCTTGGGCAATTATGTAACGGAATACTTTTGTGTGGGTCTGTAAATGAATTTCGCATGCTACATACTTTAATTCAAATGCCGAACACGGTATAATAAGTAAAAGTAACATACATCAATTACAGAGAAATTCAACAGCATTAGCACAATTTAGAATACGGACAGACAGACTGGCGGTAACCAAGTCGAAATTAGAAATTTTTTCAACAATGTTGGAATGTGCTAAAAATGCATAATAATTTGAATGTTGACATTCAATAATATATAGAAAAAGGCGAAGCATACTTTAATTCTTTTGTACAGCGCTTTAGTTTACCAAGTATATTTAAAGACACGCATTTTAACCAAAATTTTTTAAGACTGAAACACGCTTAAAGGCACTGAAATCATACTTCAGGAGATTACTAATCAAGTATCCAATTCGTATGCGTGGTTCTATATATCCTTTTATCTCTATTCTATAAAAATATCACAATATGAATGTTGAGCGTAAAACAGCATAATTCAATTATAATCAAGATTTAAATTGCTTTCTTTCACTTTCAGTAAGAATACGAAACCTTTTGTATTATAGCCTTCAATATGATTTACACGAATTATAAAAAATGTAATTTCCAAAAATTTAGTTAATATTAAAAACTCATATCACCACTAAAAGCTTTGATAAATGATCGGCAGTCTGCGCTATTTCGGATATTGTAAGGTATAACTTGTGCGTAATAATTAAATAACGAAATAATTTGTGCGTACCTTTTAAAACTTTGCAATTTCGGTTACACAAGAAATAACTTGTAGTAAAGCTAAGCAATGCTTATCAATTTTATTCCATTAAAAGTTTTTTAACGTAATTAAAATATGCCGGCTTCCTCCTATACTATGATGTAATGCAACTTTTCTGCGTGGTTCTGTAAATAAGTACTAAATATTATTTGTGCGGCATACTCTACAAAATTTGTGTTGTAGTGCCCTTCATGACTTTATATCAATTTGATAATGTTCATACGGCTGTAACATCATTAAAAAGCATATAAAACTATTTTTTCTTGGCGAAAGTAATGTCATGGATATTTTTTTGTTATCTGTGTATTTGAACTATGAATCCAATTCTCAAAAAAATTGAAATGATTCGAAAAAATTCTGCAACAAAAGACGCAAAAGGCAATAAAAAAAAATAAATTTTGCATAAAGAACGAGGTCAATCGGATTATTAGTTGCCGAGATATTTGTAATCCTGTTTTCCACATTCTTCGATTTTTCATGAATCTGTATTTCATTCAAATTTCAATTCAGAGATATATTTTAATTGAAAATGAGATGCTTAATCCGACACAGTAAACTGTTAGTTAATATGATTATTATTTTTGGAGTTATAAGGATGTTTCTTTTACGCAGTTTGGTACTACTTGAAAGGTTCGGCATTTTATATAATTTGTCGAAATTGGTTCATCAGGAATTCATTAATAGAGCATTACTATGTTTATTAACAATATTTAAATGTATGTTTAAATTTTGTTTTGTAATTGCAATGCACTGTATAAATAGTTTTCACACGTTTTATTTTCATCTATTATAGTATACATATTTATGATGGGTAAGTATAAAGGTGGCCCCCATAGGCTAGTTTCAAATCGAGAAATAAAACCGAAAGCAGATCCAGAATGGTGGTCGCATTGTTCCAGGTTTTTTCGAAAGCATCAAACGGTTTAGGTGTTTTACTACCAGAAATTTCGTGATGTACTGGTAATTATAGCTTATGATATTTTTTTTCATGAAACACAGCAAATATTTAAAAAAATTGTTGAAAGTTATTGAAGCGTACGAATTATGTGTCCTGGTTCATAAAATCTTACCAGCTTGTTAACCAAAAGTAAAAAAAAAGCAAAATTGATTGTGAAAATGAAGCATAGTTTATGGGTTTCAACTTTCTGCAGGAAAAAGAAATACATTGCCGTTAACCGAAAAAAAACAGAACAATAAATGCTAAAAATAGAGAAAAAAATCACCAAAAAATCTTCGTGCTAAATGTGACTCAGAAATAAGATGTAATTGAAAAATGGAGTAAATTGACTTAAGTGCAACGAATTCCACTTGCGCTGCAAGCACACATTTATGTATGCTTATTATGTATTTTTTAATGATGTATTGCGATTTTGAGTTATCGTGTTTGCCATGATCTGCCAAATACATCTCAATCGACTTTTTGTTTCTTACGTTGCTTAAAAGTGTCTAAACTGCTAAGTGAATCGGGTATGAAAAATACATTAAACATTAGATTCTGCATTTTTTTGCATTTTATATGAATGAAAACACTACAAAAATTAAAAAACCTGATAAATTTACGTGTTTTTTGTCTTCTTTGTGGAGCATTTGTTTTAATCATTGTTTTTGCTTGCGTTTGTTTCGCAGCATGTATCTATTGTTCTAAATAGCCTTTTTAACGTTTATGCAGGATTTTTCACCGTGAAGATTATCTTGCAATGAAACAGATTGAATGTTGAGCTTGATTTTATTGCGAATTTGCCCATGTAATCGTTAGGTTGTTTGTTATGCTTTACCTCATCCTCGAGATCATGACATGAAATACATACATACTAAACGGCATCCTGTTTCCTTGAACAATAGTTAGCTAAGGTCTTATACAGTGCGTATCAAAAGTTTAAGCACAACAGAAAATTTCAAAATAAAATTTTATTAATGAGTGAAAAGTTACTTTCCTTTTCACATAACCTACAAATTGTCGTTTTAAAAAGATAGTTAACAGATTTATACTATCAAATTTATCTTAAATAATAAAATTTATCAAAACAACAAAAATGAGTATGTCAAAAGTTTAAGCACAGTAGTTTTTAGTCTTTAGCAGAACAAGAATTAAAAAAAATACTTGATTATTGCTCCTTTTTGCTGAATTACTTTAAATATATGGTCTTCCATCGATAAAATGAGGTTCTGTATTGTTTCTGATTTAATTTTAGACCAAGCGTTCTCAATGGCATCTTTCAAATCTTTAACTGAAGAATACTGCTTTCCATTTGAACAAACTGCATGAGTGAGAATACCCTACATATTTTCCATAGGATTTAAATCAGGATTAATTGCCTAATATTTCAAAACTGACACTTTTTTCGACTTAAGCCACGATGAAGTTGAGTTTGATTTATGGATCGAAGCATTATCATGTTGAAATAACCATTTTTCTCCCTCCAAAACCCTGGCAACAGGAAGCAAATGATTGCCAAGTCTTTCTTGATAGTTTTCAGCGTTTTCACAACACTGATGAATGCTAGAGATGTCTGATCATTGAAAGAAATACCCCCCCATACCATTACAGAACCACCATTTTGTTGTCGGCTGAATACACCCCTATGTTCTTTGCGGAGATCATGCCAATAGTACTTAAACGCATCAGGGCCATCGAGGTTCCATTTTTTCCCCATCACTGGATATGATATTCAGCCACTTTTCACCAAATGAAATATGCTCTTTGGCCCATTGCGTTCTAGCTTCTTGTGGTGTCGTTTGAGACATGGTAAAGGAGCCATTTTACGGTATTTGATGTATTTGAATTCCAAAACTCTTCTATGAACAGTTTTTTTTCGATATTTGTCCTCCAACTGCCTGTTTATTTGCGAAATGGATTAATTACCAGTTGAATCCAAATTTTTTATGCGGGTATCTTCGCACAAACTAGTCACTCGCGGCCTTCCTGAACGACATTTTTGTTTGAAATCATTACCACGAGTCAAAATTTGATGAAGACCTCGTTTGGATCTTTTTAATGCACTTGCAATTTCAGAAACAGACTTATATTTTGCTCTCACACTCCAGATTTTTATCACTTCCTGCTCTGAAAACTCTTTCGACTTAGGCATTTTGTATTAACTCAAAACAACAACTGACTGCTTCGTATACACACAGAAATGGTTTGCGTATGCAATCGCTTACGTCAGATTGTAAAATTTACATAAAAACGATTTTGTGCTTAAACTTTTGACACGGTTATTTTTGTTCTATTCTTAAACTCCATGGTTTGAAATAAAATTTAAAACTTAATTTCAATGAATATGGTATTAAAATAGATATTATTAACATATACAAGACAGTTATTGAAATAAAGTTAATTTTTAAAGTTTTATCTTAAAATTGCTATTGTGCTTAAACTTTTGACATGCACTGTATATAGACAATTTTTTATAACCATTCTGGATTATCCATTCTCATGATTGTAACTGTATTATATTTTTTTCTAAACATTAGTTTGTAAATATTATGGTTAAATGAAGAATGCGTTATTAAAAACTCTGTTTTTCTTTTTTGGATCCATACGTTATTTATTCACTGGTTTATTAGAAAAAGCAGATTCCTCCGCTGGAACCTTTTCAAGATGCAGTCCATTTTGCACATAGTAATTTCTAAGACGGCAAAAATAAAATATTTATAAATGAAAATAATATAACTATTAAAATCTAAATATTGTCTTGAAATACAGTACTCATCTTTAATGCGATTTATTATTAAGACTTTAAAAAATATTTTTAAGTATTTATTTGTAATAAAACAAAAATCCAATAAAGAAAATTATAAGCGGCTTATCAGTTTATTTCTATTAAAATAAGTAATTTAAATAAATTAAGGAAATTATAGTTAATGTCATACAAGCATACAAGTTTTACACTAAACCAAGTCTCTGGGGTAAGTAAAATGAAATATCATTAAAACACTCACCAAATTCAATCAAATAAAAAATTACACAACTATAAAAATAAACATTAATTTTTGTATTCCTCGAAAGTTTTAGTTAGAGCCATTGCTAAGGATTCTAGAATATAATTGTAGTTAGAAAAAACCTTTTTAACGTGAATAATAGAATATTAAAGACGTAAGTTCCAAATAAAATATGTTAAATTGGCAGAGTTACTTAATTTAAAGTTGTTTTAACGATAAGTGCAAATATCAGTAACATTAAAAGTTAATCGAGAACTAATTTGGGGAAGGGGTAAGGTAAAGATATCTAACTTGGATCACAACGTAGAAGATGTGATTAATTTGTTATGAAATTACAAATAAAGCGGCTTTTTACTTTTTCAATTTTGAATATTTAACCAGGGCTGCGGAGTCGGAGGCAAAAATGGCCGACACCAACTCCGACAAAAATATTGAGATCTTGCTGTTGTAATAGACAGTACTTCGGATACAGTATAGTGGTCGAAATCTTTTTTGTGTTCCTGTAAATATACAGGAATAGTAACTCTTTTTATAACTCAGCAAGGTATATCATATTCATAAAATGTGAAATAGTTAAATATAATTAAAACGCGTACCAAACAATGTTCTCCGTGTACCAATATGTAATAGAATACTTTTCTGTGGCCTTGTAAAACAATAACAAATGTTCTTTGCACCAGAGTTTGCGCAAAATGTGTATTATAATATGTACTTCGTAGATTCATATCAATTTTATTATGCTCGAATGAGTGTAACACCATTAAAATGCATTTAAAACTTTTTTCCCCATTGACCGTAATGTAACGGAATGCTTTTGATTGTCCTTATAGTTGATCTATGCATCCGAATTTAATAAAATTTCAAATGACCCGACAAAATTATGTAATAAATATTTATTTTAAATTCCAAAAGATTCGGTTGGGTAGTTTTTGCGTTGTTATATGCATACAGACAGACGAGCGGACTTGACAATAGGTGCTACGTAGATACGAACACACCTAAAAAGGGAAGAAATATTTTCTGTTTTACTAATTTTTCAGCTTCATGTCCACAAAATTCAAATATCCCAAATTATCGAAATCTAAACGGTAAATAAAATAATTTTACAAATCCGGATCCGTGGGCTCGAAAAGGGGAAACCTTTACCATTTTGAATTTAATTTGTGTCCTCCAGAGCAAAAAAATTTCAATAGAAAGAAAAAACTAATCAGATAAAACTATCGCAAAACTTTCTAATATCTTATGCACGTTAATACTTCCTGAAAAATGCAACATACCAGTGCCACCGGTTAGACGGTTTAAACTAAAATCTACTTAGCAACAACTTGCGTCAACATATGACTGAATCTGAAATTTGATGATACACATGCATTGGTTTTTGAGATAGAACTATTGCAAAATATTAAAACAAAAATCTGCATAACACCTCCAAATATTGGAGGCCACCAAATACACCACCAAAAACCTAATCAAGATAATTTTTTTGTCAGGTGCTAACTGAATCTGAAGTTTGATGAAAATCCATGCAGTAGTTATTGAGATACATTTATTGCGAAATCGTGAAAAATGGAATATAGCAGTGCCATCTGTAGGGAAATTTACACCAAAAACTGAACAACACTAATCTATAACAAGGATTAACCAATTCTGAAGTTTTAGGAAATTTCGTACATTAGTTCTTAACATTGAGCTATTGCGATAATAACGAATGAAGCACCATGGCAGCGCCACCTGTTGAGCGATATGCACCAAAAACTAATTCGATCTAATTTAAAACGTGGTCTCACAAAATATAAAGTTATGTGAAGTTTCGCGCTTTAGTTCTTGAGATAGAGATATTACCATAATCACAAATAATGCACCATGGCAGTGCCACGTCTTGAGCGATTTGCACCAAAACGTAATCAGCATCATGTTATATCAAGTACAAACTAAATCGAAAGTTTTATGAAAATCTATGCATTATTTCTTGAGATATGGCTATTGTAGAAATTGAAAATAATGTAGCATAGCAACGCCACCTGTTTAGCGACATGCACGATCACATTAATAAGATCTGGTTTATATCACGGTCTAAGCGAATCCAAAGTTTTGTGAAATTCCGTGCATTACTTCTTAAAATAGATCGCCCACAAAATGTCACATACAGATAGAAATTTTGTAAACACATGTTTTTCGGGTTCTCTGATCCCTAAAACGTGTAAGTTCGTCGAAAACCGGATTTAGAAAAGACTCACAAATCCAATACTTTCTTCTTGCAAAGATAGGAGAAAGTAAAACTAATGGTAAGAATTTTACTTGCTCGGGTAAATTTAGGATGAACTAGAGCTTTTTATTAAAAACGGCTTTCATCTACTGTGTACGCCTATCAGCATATCGGGAATGTTTAGCTTGTGTAGCCTGATATAATCCAAAACTAACAATAATAATTTCTATTATGAATTTAATATTACAGGTACTTGGTTTAATTTCACAAATTGTATTAAAAAAAACATTCGAAGCTGGTTTCTTTTTAGCGACTCGGACTCCGACTCCTCTGCTCAAAAATGGGCCCGACTCCGACTCCTACTCCGCCACCCTGTATTTAACACTGTATTTCATACAGAAAGTTTAATATAAGGGTCATGCAGAAATTCGAATTTCGCTCGTTCCGTAAAATGAAACAAAATTTAATTACCCGGAAAGATTTATTGCAAAAGATACAACAATGTTCAGATGCTTCTCAACAAATCAGCCATCAAAACTGTAACATTTTTATAGTGTTGTAGACGTTTTTGTAGTCCAATATTATAAACGTCTGTCTCCTGGAAATATGGAACCTTGTTACAGTTGTCAACCAACGTCTTATTACACGAAACCATTCTGTTGAGGTACTCGTTGTTCACAATTTTGTATCGGTGCGGAAAAGTAAATGCTGCCCCCATCTGCCTTGCTATCTGTTCGAGTGCATTTTTTAGCATCCAACTGGTTTCTAATTTTTAGAGCAACAAGTGTTTTCCGATGATTTCATGTATCGTAGATATTTTCTGCACTTTTTTCTCCAGTGATGCAAAGATGAGAAAAAGTAATATCTTATAAATATTAATGAAAAAAAATATCGTAATAACTAAAGAGAAATCTATTGGTTCTATTTTTACATAGTACAACTGATATTTTGTGAGGATAAAAAATAGCAGTTATCGGTATAAACTGTATTATTATTTGTTAAATTGGCTAATTTGAAATTCTGTTAAAAAACTGAAAACCATTCGAAACTCAGTTGCTAAAAATCGCAATTGTTGTTAGTGGAAAATTTGCATTTATATTAGTTTAATTCTGCACTCCCTGATTTCATGTAAAAAGGCCAAAGATAAACCAAAACGGAAAGAGTTTGATCATAATTGATGATTGTTTTTTAGAGAGTATAATAAATCTTATATAAAGAAACAAATATTATCATTTTGTCGTTTAAACAAATATTATTATTTGGTTGCAAATTTTTTTCAAACACAAAAAACTTAAAATTTTTATTTTACCTGTTTTTGTTTAACTTGATTTTTTTTTTTGCCTACTTTTCTTAATTTTTAATAATCTACTTTTATTTAACCTTCCCACTGCCGCGACCGGATATATCCGTTTAATAGGCTGCAGGTTTCACAGCATTTGAAGCTTTATTTAAATTAATATAATTCTACAAATATAATCCAGTTTTAAGAAATTAAGTTATGATTGATTCTTTCAAGGCTTATAAACATATACGTAACAAAAAATTATACCATGATAGAAAATCCCTCTTTTATTAGCATTTAAAATAAATTGCAGAGAAAAAAACATAAAAGTTTTGCCCTTTTGCTCGGCGGTCAGGGGGTTAACCGTAACGTTTGTTATAAATACATTTTCTTCATATTTATTTTATTCCAATGATAATGACTAAATAACACAACATTTTCCAGTAACTGTACACTGATTACTATGAATCATTAAAACAACGAAATTTCTAAATAAATAATTCTAGGCCTTTTAATTCCATTAAAACCTTGAAAATAAAAGATAGATCTATTTTATTTCGAGAAATGTGAGTCTCAGATAACTAATTTACGAAGCTTAGGTACCCATGCAAAGATTATTGAAAAAGGACTCCAGCGTTTGATATTTCGTTAAACTTATTTAAAATAAATACATTTTTCGTGTCACGGGATTAAATAATAATTTTTCGTCTTCTGTGTGTCTAATTAAATTTCAAAAATTTAAATTTTGTTACATTCATTATAAAGAATTAGCATAAGGTAATTTACTATGAGAATTTCATTACAAAGTAAAACTTATTTTGTAGAAATTTTATCAGCATGATTATGGATTGATATATTAAAATTTTAGTTATGTAATAGCAAGAGTATTGTGGATTTTTCATGTATCTGTACACTGACAGTTTTGCACGAGAGACATGTACGATTTGGAAAATAAAATACATTAATGTGATCCTTGTTTTTATTCAAGACAAATAACTTACTATGAATATGGAAATAGATTTATTTTTTGTGCATATTTACCAATGATATTAAATGCATTTTTCATAGATGTATTTTCCATAGTGTTTAAGAATTCATGAAAACACATATTAAAAAGCGCATGCGTTGAATATAGAGCTGTTTACTTACAATATATTCATACATAATGACGAAGAACACTATATGCATTTTGCGTAGACTCATTATCGATAATGCTTATAAAGTCTTGAAAATTTCTCTTTTAAAATGAAATTAACTTGACTACAGAAGATCAGTTTACTTATTTACTTTATTCTAGAAGATATTCACATTGGCATAGGTTCATTTTGTGTAGTGCTAATACTTAAAAAAATTTCGTTGAAAAAATCTGCACTTGAAATAACTTTTTACTTACCCTAATTTCCTGCGTATAATCCGCGGATCAAACAATCATTTTTCGACCCAGAAATTTTATTAAATAAAATATAACTTTTCAGATCGCCGTAAATATTAGCCTTAAATTACAAAATAAAATTTCTGGGTCGAAAAAGAATTGTTTGATCCGCGGATTATAGGCAGGAAATTAGGGTACTTACTTTATTATTATACCGGGTGATCCAAAAGTTTCGGGAGTTTTGAAATGTTAATAATTTGGAAACTATGTACAATACAAAGGTTCGGTTTTCAGATATATGCTCAGAAACATGTGGGATTTTGTTTAGCAGGATTTTTTTACATGTATATAGTTACAATTTTTAGCAACAGGTGGCGCTGCTGTACAATAACTATAAAATATGCTTTATAGACACATGAGCATGAGTTCATTGCGAAACATCTTTTGTAGGCTATTAATGAGATTTCGTTTTAAGGGTGGTTTATGTTCAATCACTTTTTTTAAAGGTGTTTGAAATTGCATTGAAAGGGAATTTTGATACAAAATTTGATGAGTAACTGCCATGTTTAGACATGCTTTCTTTGCATGTCGAGCCGTGTTCATATCGTACAATACGGAAGTAAAAATAGAAAAAGATTCGATGGCCATTAGAAATGTGAAATGCCATGGTAAGAAAGGTTTGAGAAAAAGGCTAATTGAAAGATCGTAATAGAAGCAGGAGATCCCAAATGTCTGATGCAATCGTAAATGAGGTAGAATTCGTTGCCAATACTCGGTGGAAATCATCAGCTCATAATGAATCAGTACACTTGTAATATCACGATAAATTTGAAATTTCATCTGGAATTTCTTTCTCCTTTGAGGATACTGTGCACACTGTTTTGCGTCAGCTCACAGCGGTACTTATAAGCTATGGTCGTCATAATGAAAATTTGTAACTCTTGGACACTAATTCTTTCTTTTTAGCGAGCTATATCATACCATAAAAATAATACTGTCAATTTTAGCGCCACCTGTTGGCAAAAAGTGTAACTAACATAATTTGTTTGTTTCATCAAAAATACAAATCCCATAAGTTTCTAAGCATTTCTGTGAAAACCGCATACTTCTATTGTTTATAGTTTGTTAATTATTAGCATTTGAAAACTCCCGGAACTTCTGGATCACCCGGTACTTCTTCATTATGTACATAGATACATTTACGAAAACGCCTTATAAGTACACCCTCTTTAAGGATATAGATGAGTAAATGCATTTACAAGAATGCTTAAACATTTGTGAAAAACGTTTCTAAAAAATGTTTATCTGCATTTGAAAGAACTATTTGCTTACTTTATATTTTTACTTAATCACGAAGAACTTGGATGCATTTTGCATAATGATTAATAAGTTTCTGAAACTTTTTTTGCAAAAAATGCTCCATTCCGTAACAGTTACTCATATTTTTTTCTACATAACTTGTAACAACATATATACATTTTAAATAATTCTTAATATGCTTGAATCTATTGAAAAAAAATGTTTACTTACTTTTTTAATCTTATTCACAATTACCTAGTCCACATATTCGGTAACAATGAACAACAATTTAAAACCCATTATAAAAAATGTAAATATATATATAAATAATGCATATTCTGACTATAGAAGGACGCTTTCACAGGAAGTCCTCATTTTCATGTTAAAATGATTTCATGTGACAACATGCTCCAGTGAAGGAAAGAAGTTATTTGCTTCACTGTAAAATATTTGTGTAACGTTACTCCATAAAGTAGGTGCCAGCTAAGTTACCACCAAGTTTATGGCGGAATAATCGATAATGCAGGTTTAACCAAAGCCGCCACCAGTATTATGGAATAATGTTACACAAATGATTTACAGTGTTGATACCAGGTGGGACTATCAAGCATATTGTCAGAAATGTGCCTTTCCTACTTAGAGAAGCCTCACAATACCATTTACCTTGACATAATACGTGTGCATATATTTCCTTGTAGTGTTTATGGATCCACAGATCCAATTAAACATAACAACATTTATGATTTCGTTCTTGCACCATTATTGCAAAATTTCGTTGTTCTCCGTACAGTCTGGTACTGAATGACCATCTCATCCAATATTTATCTTACAATTTTTAAGCACCAAATTACGCCTGTAAATTTGAAATTTTAAATTCGTGAATTTTAATTTAAGTCAATATGAATTTTAAAATGGTGATTTTTTTTCACATTGTTGAAAAGACGTAGAATTAACTGAGTGAAAAATACCTTGGCCCACTAATTGTTCACTCAGCTGGATCTAGGCCTTACGAGCAATGGAAATTTAAATTGCCGATTACAATTCAGATTTTCCAATATTTTTTTTCTAAAATTATACTAGAGATATGGTAAGAATGTAGATCATGTATCAAAAATGAAAGAGGATAGATTATTGAATAAAATTCGCCCTTTTTTTACTTCCCTCCCTTTATAAAATACTCCATAAAAAATAAAATAAAGGAAGTTCCCCCTATTCGTTGTAGAAAGTTTTTTCCTAAATTATCATTTTATCAAATTTATTTCACTGTTGTAAGCGTCTTGATTTTAAAAATATTTAATCTCAGAATTTACGTGTTAGCTCAGTTGAAAATACCAAGGGAAGGTAAATATGAACTTCTAGATTTTGAATTTTATTTTACTTGAATAACATAGAAATTAAAACTTTTTGGGGAATCTCAGTCAATAATAGCAAAATTCTCTAAAATTCTCTTCAATGTGTAAGGTCTTAATTCAGTTCTAATTCGATCTTTTACTGTAATTTGATAAGCATTTAATACTAAAAATGCAGAAAACAAAAATTAAACAATCTTAGAAAATATATTGTTGAACACTGTCAATATCTGCAAATTAATAACGATAATATAAGCTCTTATTATTCCGTTATTATTTTTTTCGAGTATTTCTTGGCTTACAGAAATGGTAGGTCAGGCTCGTAAATTTGAAAGAATACAGCTTCCGTTTGTCAAAGCTCCACAGAATGGAGCCATGACATGGATTCAGGTTGCTCACATAAATTTTATCCCAACCTGAAAATGAAACAGTTGTATGCCTGAAATCACAGATGGATCCCTAATGTACAACCCTTGGCAAAATGTTTCCGATCATTACATCAACACTACCATCTTTTGTAAGAAAAGATTATTTATTCTCACTGCATAAAAATGAAACGACTATTAGCGATAATACATTTGTGTTACATATAATCAACAACAATATGCAATAAAGAAAAATCACCATTCATCAATTTATAAACAGAAAAATTGTGATTGAAATTTAGGCACCAAAGAAGAAATTATCCGATCATGCTTTGATTTGGAAAAAAATAACCGATCACTGTAATTATATATTTCCTAAATCCACCTTTATTTCGGATGACAGTCGAAATTGTTAGTGGACTGGGCTCATTAAGATTTTTACACTCATTGGGAGCAACTTCACCCCAGCATTTCCTTATAGCTTTACGTAAGTTCTATGGCATTTGTAATTCATCGAAAATCGATTTTTCTTTTTAATATATTTCACATATTTTCGATGGGATTAGGATCCGGACTATTGGGTGGTCACGTCATGGTTTGAATTGGTATATTACCTACATTTTGTAGAAATTTCTTCATTAATTTGTTGCGTTGGGGAGCTAATTGTCATCTTGAAATAAGAAGTCATTTTGATTTCCGAACTATTGATCGATGCTGGGAATAAAAAAATCCACTAAAATGTCAATGTAAACTTCAAAGCTTACTGTACGTAACACAATACACAACTTGCCGACGCCTTGTGATGTAAGACAACTCCAAACTGCAAATGCAGGTGAAAATTTAGTCTTCGTATTGATGCACTTATCATTGAACTTTTCACTAACTCTCCTCCAAACAAATGTTCCACAGTCATGACTTTTACCGATAGATATGCGAAATTCATTGCTAAAAATAACTTTATTTCATGTATCAAATGGCTAGTGCACATGTTTTTTACATCATTGCAGGCGCTCTTTTCTATGCTTCTTTATCATGTAAGATTTTGTTTTAATTTTACAAGATTTAAATCTTGCTACATTTAGATGATTAAGTAATGCGGTCACATGCCTTTATGTTATACTTAGACCATTCGGAATCAAGTTGTTTTGAGGTTGCTCTCCGCTTTCTTTTCGATAGTTTCACAAGTTTTCTTTTCCTTCTTAGGTATTGACATTTGTGGTCGTCCACTTCGAGGTAAATTGCTATTAGTCAACTGATATTTTTTCCAAATATCGCATACTGTACTTTGAGCACAATTTCATAAATCAGCCACTTTCCATTGTGAATTTACTTCTTTTTATAATTAAATCATGCGGATTTTTAAATCACGAGACAGGTTTTTCACACGAGTCATTTTCCAGCACTTCAAAGCTGCGTTTGATCTCGCAACTGGAAGATTGCTTCTTTTAAATAGGATTCATATATCATACGCAGGCGCAGGCACTGTAATCTATCATCAATATGCAAATTTCAAACTTTTTCCCTCAGTGATCGATTGCTATTTTCCAACTTCGATCACTGAGGAATATATCGATCACGATCGGATATTTTTTTCTCATGAGGAAACATTTTTGCTTGCATTATAATTATAAATTATATGATTGCAATATTGAATTCACTTTTTATTTATATTTTAACATTTTTTCTTTTATTTGGCATATTGCAAAACGTTCCTATGCTCTTGAATCGCGAAGTATACGCTTCGAAATACAAAACTCATAAACTTGATAACAGTGATCAGAAACTTTTTGCCAAGGGTTGTAAAGGTTTGCGATATGATGCTTTTGTTTCTTATGGGTTATTATTCCAAGTGTGGCGTAGGAAAAATCCACTACAAAATGCAAAATTTGAAATCAGTTTATGAAAAATCGATTAACTTTAATAAAAAGAAGAAAATTACATTAGATTCCATGGTTCATACTCTCCAATCCTCTTATGCATTAAAATTTGATTTATAACGATTTTCTGTCTCATGACATACTTTTCAGAGCGTGGCAAAGAAAAAATGTAGTTTAAAATGCAGTTTTTGGAATCAATTTTTGAAAAAAACCCTGCTTTTAATTAAAATAAAAACAACATTTCATATCTTTATTTCGGAATATGGAAACCTGCAAACATGTGAATTTACATAAAAACGCAAATATATGAATATTGTAAAAAGCTTCTAATGTGAAGAAGCGTAAAAAGAACATTAAAGTCAAAGAAAGGAAAATAAAATCCGAAAATTTTCATATTTTTATTAACATTATATGAAAAAATACTTTGAAAACAAAAAGAATTTTATATTACAAAACACGTAACCTATTTTAAAGTAAGCCTTTCCAAATAACAAGACTTTATAAGAAAATGAGGAAGGATTTTAAATTCAAATTACTATTTTAACTTAGGTAAAAAAGTAAAAAAAATAATAAAAATAGAAATTTTTAAACTCATGACTTATTAAAATATAAATTAAACTATAATACTCACCCCAATACTCTACACTGCAATAAAAATTATGCTTCTTAAAAATTAAAAAAAGCCTTTACATTCAAACTATTAATTTAGGAGGTCTGGAAAACAAAAATCTTCAAATTTTATAATAATATTTTATTGCATTAAAAATTTCTATATTTTTAATGCTTAAAATGACGAATCCTATTTCTGTCTTAATTAAAACAGGAAATATTAATTTTTTTTGCTTTCGTTTGTTTTCATAATGTAGCTTTTAAGTGGAAGTTGCCATAAAATAACTTCTTGTGAAATGCGTTTCTTTTCATGGTGGGTTTTTTCATCATTCTCAGATTTAAATCATTATAACTCAAGAATCGTTAAAGTTAAATGCTTCGAACTTGAAACATGTATTTTTTTATTATTTTATTTTAATTCTGATTCCGAAAATTTGAAAAAAAATATTTACTTTTGATAGAAGGATTTTAAAAAATAAACCTTACATATTTTTTTTGAAATTTTTACTTTAAATATTTGTAATATTTTTTAAAATTAATATTTTTAAAAATGCTGAATTCAATTTCAAATTTAGATTTTTCTGTTTATTTAAATATAAATAAATAAATAAAATTCTACAAATAATATTTTTAGTTATAACGATTTTAAATTACCCTACTTTTTTATTAAATTTTTAATTATTTTTTAAATAATTTTGAGAAGTTTTATCATGATATAATTAACGATTACAAAAAAATTCAAAATTTTTACTCAATAAGTAAAAATTATTTTAAAATGTGTCCCAGAACCCCGTAACTTAGCTAAAAAGAAAAAGAAGAAAAACAGAAATTTTTAAACTCCTGACTCACTACAATACAGTTCAAATTCTTCCTAAAAATGCATTAATAAAAGCAATTCTTATTACAATTGGAAAGTACATTTTTTCAACTGGAAAATATTTGATCCATCATTAGTGGTCTTTAAAATCACCTGTGGGATTTCTTAGAAGGTTTTTAGTTCGTTCACTAATATGCAATTACAAGCTATTTTAAATCCATATCGAAACTAAAAAACAGATACATTAACGCAAAAAAAAATATGAAGTCAATAAAAATGAAATAAAACCTGCTCTTCTGGGAAAAGGTTTTAAAGACATTTCGGGGAATATCTCAGTGTATAGAACTTTTAAAATTATAAAAAAAAGAAAATAAGAGCTTAAAATCACTAGAAACTATTAGTTTTATTATTACAAAGTATAATGCTGTTAGTATCATTATTCCGGATAACTTCCTATAAAAATTTATTTTAAAAGTAAGAAAAACTTTAGGATAATTCAAATTTTTTTTTCAAAATGAAGTTTTTAGTGTTTGTTTTATTTCGTAAAAAATATTGTAAGTTTCATGAAATATTGTAAACCTTTAGCTTTTGAATATGAAATATATTTGTAATCTTTTTTCCCCACCGTATACAACCATAATTAATTTTATGCCTTTTTATATTCAATAAGTTTTATGATACACTCCTTTTATACCTCAACAGGTTGTCTCTTTAAATATTAATAACTTTTTCCAATGTAACTAAATTTATTTAAAGTACCGGGTGATCCAAAAGTCAGGACGAACTTTAAAAATGAATAACTCGAAAACGAATCAAGATACAAAGATACGGTTTGCACCAAATGGATGGAAAAGAAACCGGATTTTGTGTGACAACAAAAAAATATTGTTCTATTGGCGACCAACGGCATCACTAGCAGCATTGAAAGATGCCATCCGCCAAAACGTGTCTGCCATAAAGCAAGAAATGCTACTAAATGCTGTGAACGGTGTAGTGCCTAGTCTCACAGCTGCACTTATGAATGAGGGACAGCACTTTGAACATTTTCTGTTGTACTAATTAACTGTAACTAAGCTGACTTGGAAATTGTCAACATTTTTTCCTTTGCAAATCATCTTTTGGTGCAAAAAACACTACCGTGTCATTTTTTGGATGTCAACGGCAAACTATTTTTTTCGTTGTCACACAAAATCCGGTTTCTTTTCCATCCATTTGGTGCAAACCGTATCTTTGTATCTTGATTCGTTTTCGAGTTATTCATTTTTAAAGTTCGTCCTGACTTTTGGATCACCCGGTACATTAATAAAATGATGTTAGTATAGTAAAACAATATTTTTTTTATTTGTTTAAATACGTTTACGAGTATGAACCATAAAAGAACAATATACTCTATGATTCATCTAGAAATTTAGAAAGAAAAAAGAAATTTCCAATATTTTTGTCTCCATTCCAAAAGAATAAATAAATAAATAAATAACATTGAGATGCAATTCCCTTTTTTGTAGAAAGTGGACTTTTTATAAAGATAAATCCGCATTTAAATCAAGTACATCTAAAATATACACAGAAAATAACCTTTGAAAATAATATATGCGAATTTCCTTTACTCGTTAATGATTCTTTGTTACAATACATTATAAAATTTTTCTGTTAAATATGACTCAGTAGTGGATACTTTTAATGATACATATAATATATATCAAATAATGACCTTTCACTTTTGGTTTTAGATATTTTGTTAAATATGTAGAAAAATAAAGGAGGAAATCCCGAAACTTACAGTGTATAAATAGCATAGCAGCCATCATACATTTCCTTGATGATTTTTTACCGAGACCGCATAAAAGATCGTCAAGAAATTGAAGAAAAACAAATATCTTAGGATAACTATGTGAAAAATAATGTAACAACCCACTGAAAATTTAGAAAATAATCAAGTGGTTTCTTGTAAAAAACCAAGTACTGTAAAACCTCCATAACGGACACTCCCGAATAGCGGACACCTCTATTTAACGGACAATTTTTCAATCCCCACTCCCAAAACTTAATTTTTTGTATGTTTAACCTCTAAATAACGGACATTCCGAATACCGGACACTTTATTCGGCAATGTAAGATGAAAAAAATATTTTTTAAACAGAAAAAAATAAAATAAATAAAAAATAAATAAAAAAGCCTCTGAATTTATCAAGACAACGTGTTACAAATTTTGTGATCACAGTTAAATGTAGATAAAGAGCTGGGAGAATCCCCCCCCCCCCCAACGTTCAGTGCTAAATTCAGGGGGCTGCCTAAGAGAAATAATCTCCCAGACTATTGAAATGTCATCCAAGAGCATCCATTGAAATGTCATCCATTTTGAGATTTTATGCTTTTAAAGATCAAAAAGTGCAATCCCTCCATCCACGCCCGGAAATCTACAATGTTCAATAACATCCCACAGGAAAACAAATTACATGTAATCGCAAGCAAAAATAAACTTTTGTAACAGATTTTTTTCACAATAATATAAAAAACAGTGGATAAAAGTGTGCACAATTTTATTTTAATTTTATTGCTTAAAAATTAATTTTAATTTCTGATTAATTATATAATAGAAGTTTTAGGACATATAAAAGTAAATTAAAGAAACATTAAGCATTTCTTAGCGGTTTTTGAATCTTTGAGATTTTTTCAATAGTGGACACTTCCGAACAGCGGACAACTTCTGCGTTCCTGGGGTGTCCGTTATTTAGAGGTTTTACTGTATTTTGCTTATACTTTACAAAAGTTTTAATATAAAATAATGTTATTTTAAGAAACAATGAGAAACGAAATTGTACACAATATTTTGCAATAAAAGCTAAAAAATAATAAATATCAGATAAAAAATAATGAGATTCACTAAATAATTTTTCATGCGCGAATGCAATCAAAATACAATGTGCATAATATATTTATTAAGTGTACATTTTCAGTGTACATATATTTATTAAATTGTAAAAATATCAAAAATATATCGAATTTTCGGAAAATCCTCCTCGACAAGGATCTCTTTATATCAAATATGAAAATACAACACACTACACTGTTTGAGTGGGCTTGTATACTAAAGAGTTAATAAGTAAGGATACTTAAAACACAATGAATTTTAAGATACGACCACAAGTAAAAAATGTTAATTACAGTTACAGTTAATTAATTGGCATTCCTCGTCGCTTCTGTCGGCGTCTTCGCGGAAAGCATTTTGATATAAAATCATTGAGTCTAAACCTGCGATTGCCTTCAACCAGTGTGGTATATTATACATCAAATTTGTAAGTGCCTTCATATGAAAGAATTGGTAATGTGAGAAAATCGAAAAGAAAATGTTGACTCCATTTCCACTGTAACACTGTTCCGCTCGAGTCTGAACAGCAGTATTTATGCGCCCTGTCTAATATTTAAAGGTTATCTACAAATAAAGAATCACTGGAATTGCGCCCCGATAAACTCCGGCAAAAAATAAGCGCTGATTATCATAATAATATATATGCTCATTAAATTTACGCTATGATGAATTTTTCACTAAAGAGCGTGCGAATCTGATTCACAAGAACTGTATGGAACTATTTCATACTTATTTTATAAACCACCTCGAGGCTTCATTATCACTGCCAACACAAACATCTATATTTCAGGAATATACAAATAAAATGTACTTAATAAATAAAATCACATACGCAACATACAGAAACACTACAAATTATGTTAATAAAATTTTCTAAATCATTTGAATTTTAAAAAGTCGGTAATTTGCTTTATAATAAATCTTCTGTATTCTTGTATTCCTTCTGTGAAATCTTTACAGAAAAACTTAAAGCTACAGAAATAGAATATTCAATACAATTGCAATGTAAATAACGAACTAAAATACAACAATAATTCAAAAGCCATACTATAGAAAGTATATTATAAACTGTATTATTTTGTATAATATTGATGATGAAACTTTATATGAAAGTTTTTTTTATTAAGATAAATTTTCTTATGTTTTACATATTTTTAATTACGAAAATTAGTATATATTTCTTTGCGCACAGCCTAATATCAAATAATACTATAATATTAATAATTTTTCCAGAGTCAGTAAAAGAATACTGTTGTGCTTATAGGGTTCTTTCGATCTTATGGTTAGACAACTTCAAACTCTTTGCTCTTAGAAAAGTAGAAAATAATTTATTTACAGAACTTCAGAACAACAGAGTCCTCGAAACTCACAAATATTTCTAGATATTCAAAAATAATTGTTCAAATCTATCGTATAAGTGCAGATATAGGTTCCAGAGACTCTTTATACAACGTCTCTACACTAAATCACATTCAAAATAACGTAAATAAGACTCAAGCAAACGCGTTGTTCACTCAATGACTGACTGGTAAATAATAACAACAGCTCGCATCGCTTCTCTTCTTATATAGGCTCGCAGCATGTGCGGGAAATTTCTAGAACCATCTCGAAAAATCCACGGAACAACAAACAATGTATCAGTAAATCTAAGGGGGGTTACCATAGAGAGGAAAGGGTTACCATCGCCAACAATCGCCAAGTTTGTCGCCAACTTGGCGATATATCGCCAAATTTGGCGACCAAAATTAGTCGCCAAAAGTGACGCCAACTTGGCGATATCTTTATTATTTCGCCAATCTGCCGTAGACATACACTGAAAATAATGGACAAGTTTGCTTGATAACAGAGACAATGTAACAAAAACTAATATTAGTAAAGGAATGGAGCTTAATAAGATTATTTACATTATTTTACAGTACAAACACTAACTATTTACAAAATTCGTAACACTACCCCCTCCTCAAAGACTGCACGTCCCGGGCAGTGCAATCCATGAGTTAGAGGAAAACACTTAAAATAAATAAACAAATAAATAAATAAATAAATAAATAAATAAATAATTAAATAATAATAACAATAATAATAAAATTTACATAAATAAGAACTAATTACTATTTACATATTTACAAAAAGTGACTTTCATGACCATGGTCTGAAATTCCAATTTTGAATTTCTAATCACTTTGGCCAAAATAAGGGGCTAGCCGGTTATAATGTACGACCTTGGGCTTGGTGTGTGGCGATTTTCGTATGCATACGACGACGTCATTCAGCCTGTTGACGACTGTGTAAGGACCGTCCAAGTTTCTTTGTAGTTTTGGCGACAGTCCCTTATGACGTATGGGATTCCACAACTTTGTCACCTTCGGTGAACTCATGTCCTGTTGCCTTTGTGTCGTACCGTGTCTTCATCTTTTCCGTTGCCAGTCCGATTCGGTTCCTCGCTAGACGATGAATCTCCTCAATCCGTGCCTGGAGTTCATCCACGTATTTTTCAGGCGACAAAGGAGCGTCAGGAGGACGGCCAAACAAAAGATCCGCAGGCAGACGAAGATCACGACCAAAGAGCATTTGAGAAGGGGAGTAACCAGTGGCCTCGTGAGTGGCACTCCTGTAGGCAAGCAGGAAAAGAGGCAATTTCTTGTCCCAGTCCTGTTGGTCTCTAGACACCAGGAGAGAGAGGCTATTTAGGATGGTACGATTGAACCGTTCCACCATGCCGTCCGATTGAGGGTGTAGAGGTGTTGTACGAGTTTTGTCCATGCCGAGTAGTCCGCACATTTCCTTAAACACAGCCGAATCAAAGTTTCTTCCTTGATCAGAATGGATTTGAAGAGGAACTCCGTATCTGGAAACCCAGTGTTGAACCAGTATGTCTGCTACGGTTACCGCCTCTTGATTAGGAATGGCATTATGTTTACTTTTTGGGCACGCACTGAATAGCTAGGGCTACGCGTTGTCATTGTGTTTAAATTATATTCTTTCATTTGTTTTCTAATATATGTTTGACGGCGGTCTGGGGCCATTCAATAGTGTCCCTGGTCTCTCCTGAGATCGTATACTACGGAGATTCTCCTTTCCTTTTGGCTTTTCTGTCTTAGTCCATGTTGGACTTTTAGCATAGTTATTTCACCCTCTAGGTGGGGCTTGCTGAGCTTAAGCCATTTGGTAGGCCTCCCCACCTAGCTGAAACTGAAACTGAAACTGCTTCAGGCGACTTAGTGAAGTAATCCATGACAACGAGGATGTACTTATTGCCATCAGATGTTCTAGGAAGTGGACCCAGGATGTCTAGTGCAATTCGTTCGAAAGGAGCTCCTACATTATAACGTTGCAATCGTCCACGGGTGCGCCACTTTGGACCTTTACGTGCTACACAGGTGTCACAAGTTCGACACCACTTCTCCACGTCACTGCGAACATTATTCCAGTAGAAACGCTCTCGAACCTTTTGCAGGGTCTTCATTACACCCAAATGACCTCCTGTGGGACTACCATGCAGTTCTTGAAGGATCATAGAAATTCTCGACTTAGGGAGTAGTAGTTGCCATCTACATGTCTTTCCATCGTCAGACTCCCATTTCCGGTACAAAATACCGTTCTTCAAATGTAGGGAATCCCAAAGAGCCCAATAACTTTTAGTCGTAGGATGGTAATGGGCCATGTCTTGCCAGCTGGGCTTCCTGTTGGACTCCTCTTTCAGCTCTAGAATTGGCTTAATTTCAGGATCAGCAAGTTGATCTTTACGCAGGCTCTCGTCACTCCACGGATCTTGCGATGATGTAGACCCAGTTGTAACTTGTCTTACTATAAGACATTTGACATTAAATTTCTTCTCAACCCGGTCGCAGTATCTACAATTCTCTGAGCAGGGTCTACTTGAGAGAGCATCTGCATTTCCATGTAATGAGCCTTTTCGATGGCGTATCTCCATATCGTACTCTTGAAGCTTTTGTATCCACCTGGCTATCTGGCCTTCAGGGTTCTTAAAATTCAATAGCCAAGTTAGAGAAGCATGATCAGTTCGGATCAGGAATTTTCGACCGTAAAGATAGTGATGAAAATGGTCTATGGCTTTCACTACAGCAAGAAGCTCTTTTCTTGTTACGCAGTAGTTTCGCTCTGCCTTTGACAAGCACTTGCTGAAATAGGCGATAGCACGCTCCTGGCCGTCGATTTCCTGGGACAGTACAGCGCCAATGCTTTCGTTACTTGCATCCGTATCAAGTATAAACTGTTTATCGATTTGAGGATATGACAGAACTGTAGTGGATGTTAAGGCCTCCTTAAGCTTTTCGAAAGCAGCGTCACATTCCTTTGTCCATATAAATTTTTGATTGGCTTCTGTTAATTTATGAAGTGGTCTTGCAATCATCGAGAAACATTTGACAAATTTTCTGTAATAGGTGCATAATCCTAGAAAACTTCGAAGCTGGTGAACCTCTGCTGGACGACTCCAATTTTTCACGGCTGATATCTTCTCCGGATCAGTCCTGACTCCATCCGCCGAAATGATGTGTCCAAGGTAGGTGACTTCATTGCGAAACAAACTGCATTTCGAAGGGCTTAACTTCAAATTAGCTTCCTTTAACTTTTGTAGTACCCGCCTGAGGTTATTCAGATGGTCATCAAAAGATTTTCCTATGATTATGATGTCATCTAAATAAACAAGACATGCTTCATATGACAGCCCCCGGAGAACCGTTTCCATAAGCCGTTCGAAAGTTGCAGGTGCGTTACATAGACCAAAAGGCATTACCTTGAACTGCCATAATCCTTGTCCCGATGTAAAGGCAGTCTTCTCGCGGTCGTCGGGATGGATCTCTACCTGCCAGTAACCACTCTTCAGATCCAGAGTCGAGAACCAAGTGTTGCCCGCAAGTGTGTCGAGAGTGTCGTCGATCCTTGGCAGAGGGTAACTATCCTTTTTAGTGACGTCATTCAGTCGGCGGTAGTCTACACAAAATCTTGTAGAACCATCCTTCTTTCTTACTAATACAATGGGAGACGCCCATGGACTTGTCGATGGTTCGATGACGTCATTTTCTTCCATATCCTTAATTAAATTCTGCACCTCTTCTTGCTTGGCAAAAGGTAATCGCCTAGGGTGCTGTTTAATAGGAGAGTGATCTCCCGTGTCAATTCGGTGTTGTGCCATTTCAGTTCGTCCAAAGTCTTCAGATGTTTGGGAAAATAAACTTTGGAATTCTCTAATTAAATTTTCCGCAGCTTCCATCTGTTTTGGATCTAAGTCTGTATTTTGTAACAAATCTTTGACTAAATTATCTGAAGATTTCTCAGAGTGACTGGAATTTTGACTTATGCACGTCACAGGAGCACATGACGCTATCACCTCTCCTTTCTTGATAGTCCTCGTCTTATCACTGATGTTAGCAATTCTGACTGGAATGGTCTTCTTCGAGAGGTCCACCACAGATGAAGCCACCAATACTCCTGCTTGTTTACTATTGTCCTTGGGATAATCTATATTGCCAAATCGATAGTTAGTTTCATTGTTAATTACAGCTGGAACTAAAAATTCTGTTCTTGGACCTAGATTGATGTCTTCTTTGGCTATTACTGTTTGTTTATATTCAATTTCGTTATTTAATCCAAAAAGGCTTATTTCTTCAAATTTAGATATCATTTCATTATTTTTAAAATCAAGAATGAAGCCAAACTTCTTCAGAAAATCTAGCCCGATTATGCAAGGATCTGTTATGTCAGCCACATATGCCGTATGATAATATTTCGTTCCACCAAAGTCGATGGTTAAATTTGCCTTTCCATATATGCCTATCTTGTCGCCCGTCACAGTTTGCAGGGTAACGCATGGTGGAGTCCAGATGAGTTTACATTTCAATTTTTGAGCCAAATCTACTCTTATTATTGTAACATTGGCTCCTGTATCGACAATCATACGGCACTGAATTCCGTTAATAAAGCCTATCACATATAATTCATTATCGCCGCCACTCATTTTCGATATTTGAAGGATCTTCAGGTGGGGCTTTTTATTCTCTGGTCTTGAATTCATCTCACGTTCGTGGATTTTGGGGCAATTTCTTCGGAGATGTTTTGTATCACCGCACAACCAGCACGTGAGATTCTGTCTTCTTGAGCTTGTTCTTCCATATTTTAAAGCTTCAATCTCTTGATTTAATTTCCTGATTTCTTTCAAGACGTCACTCTCAGTGTCTGAGCTTTTATTCACCGTTGCCCCTCGACTGAATGACGATCTCTTCGGCTGGCTTGTGTAGCTGCTTCCAACTTTAAGGCATATAGTAATGCAGCCTTTAAATCCTGCACATCTGCCATTCATACCGCTCTCTGCACTTCTGGATCTTTTATTCCGTCTACGAAGTACTGCAATGAGAGCATTTCCCGTACATTTGTTGGGCAGTCGATGAAGGCTAAATTTGCCAGATGTTCTATTTCTGAGGCAAACTCTCGAAGGGTTTCACTCGATTTTTGATGGCGGCTCTTAATTTGTATTCTCGTATAATCTTTGAAGAATTTTTCGCCGAATCTCATTTCAAGTTCACAACTTAGAGTCTCAAAATTGAGTTGCGTCATATCGGGCAATGTTTGCAGCACGTCGGCGGCTTTTCCTCTCAAAGACGCTGCCAGTTGACAAGCTTTCACCTCGTCACTCCATTTGTTTGCTTCGGCTACAATGGCAAATTGGGTCTTGTAAACTTGCCAGGAACTCTTTCCGTCGTATGTCGACAGCTTAACATGCACTGGAGAAGCAGGCGGATTACTAAATTCTTCATAATTACCACTGCATGCTGAAAGCTTCTTCTCCATATCGTGTATTCTTTTATTTAGCTTTTCATCTATTTCAACTATTTTCCCTTCCATTTTCTCTTCAACATTTCTAACATCATTCTGAATTTTCTCTTCTACTTCCTCTATTTTCCTTTCCATTTTCTATTCTACATTACTAACTTCATTCTGAATCTTCTCTTCTACTTCCTCTATTCGTCTCTCTACCGACGAGAACTTTTCTTCTAAAGTTTCCTTCATTTCTTCTTGGCCTATATTAATCTTTTCGGTCACTTCTTCTTGGCATTTGTCAATTTTGTTTGTCAACTGTTCCATTCTTTCTTCGTTTTTATTCATTTTATCCGCCAACTCTTCTTGGCCTTTATTCATTTTATCCGCCAACACTTCTTGGCCTTTATTCATTTTATTGGTCAGCTCTGTTTTTAATCCGTTAATAGCTTCTAACAGTTCTTTTAGTTGTCCGTCCATAGTTCTTGTTTTCGCCATAAGATCCCGACTCCTGACACCAAATGTTGCGTTTATAGGGTTCTTTCGATCTTATGGTTAGACAACTTCAAACTCTTTGCTCTTAGAAAAGTAGAAAATAATTTATTTACAGAACTTCAGAACAACAGAGTCCTCGAAACTCACAAATATTTCTAGATATTCAAAAATAATTGTTCAAATCTATCGTATAAGTGCAGATATAGGTTCCAGAGACTCTTTATACAACGTCTCTACACTAAATCACATTCAAAATAACGTAAATAAGACTCAAGCAAACGCGTTGTTCACTCAATGACTGACTGGTAAATAATAACAACAGCTCGCATCGCTTCTCTTCTTATATAGGCTCGCAGCATGTGCGGGAAATTTCTAGAACCATCTCGAAAAATCCACGGAACAACAAACAATGTATCAGTAAATCTAAGGGGGGTTACCATAGAGAGGAAAGGGTTACCATCGCCAACAATCGCCAAGTTTGTCGCCAACTTGGCGATATATCGCCAAATTTGGCGACCAAAATTAGTCGCCAAAAGTGACGCCAACTTGGCGATATCTTTATTATTTCGCCAATCTGCCGTAGACATACACTGAAAATAATGGACAAGTTTGCTTGATAACAGAGACAATGTAACAAAAACTAATATTAGTAAAGGAATGGAGCTTAATAAGATTATTTACATTATTTTACAGTACAAACACTAACTATTTACAAAATTCGTAACACTACCCCCTCCTCAAAGACTGCACGTCCCGGGCAGTGCAATCCATGAGTTAGAGGAAAACACTTAAAATAAATAAACAAATAAATAAATAAATAAATAATTAATTAATTAATTAAATAATAATAACAATAATAATAAAATTTACATAAATAAGAACTAATTACTATTTACATATTTACAAAAAGTGACTTTCATGACCATGGTCTGAAATTCCAATTTTGAATTTCTAATCACTTTGGCCAAAATAAGGGGCTAGCCGGTTATAATGTACGACCTTGGGCTTGGTGTGTGGCGATTTTCGTATGCGTACGACGACGTCATTCAGCCTGTTGACGACTGAGTAAGGACCGTCCAAGTTTCTTTGTAGTTTTGGCGACAGTCCCTTATGACGTATGGGATTCCACAACTTTGTCACCTTCGGTGAACTCATGTCCTGTTGCCTTTGTGTCGTACCGTGTCTTCATCTTTTCCGTTGCCAGTCCGATTCGGTTCCTCGCTAGACGATGAATCTCCTCAATCCGTGCCTGGAGTTCATCCACGTGTTTTTCAGGCGACAAAGGAGCGTCAGGAGGACGGCCAAACAAAAGATCCGCAGGCAGACGAAGATCACGACCAAAGAGCATTTGAGAAGGGGAGTAACCAGTGGCCTCGTGAGTGGCACTCCTGTAGGCAAGCAGGAAAAGAGGCAATTTCTTGTCCCAGTCCTGTTGGTCTCTAGACACCAGGAGAGAGAGGCTATTTAGGATGGTACGATTGAACCGTTCCACCATGCCGTCCGATTGAGGGTGTAGAGGTGTTGTACGAGTTTTGTCCATGCCGAGTAGTCCGCACATTTCCTTAAACACAGCCGAATCAAAGTTTCTTCCTTGATCAGAATGGATTTGAAGAGGAACTCCGTATCTGGAAACCCAGTGTTGAACCAGTATGTCTGCTACGGTTACCGCCTCTTGATTAGGAATGGCATTATGTTTACTTTTTGAGCACGCACTGAATAGCTAGGGCTACGCGTTGTCATTGTGTTTAAATTATATTCTTTCATTTGTTTTCTAATATACTAGCTGACCCACCCGGCGTTGCCCGGGTCCGTATTAACAATATTAAACGAACTTGAAATTTGTATGATTTTATCATTAACTGGAAGCATGCAGAAATGCATTGTCTGAAATACGTCGCAGCTGACTTTGTGAAAAATCGGTTTTAAAAACAACAACTAATATTAAGATCTAAAAATACTTAAAATGAGCAAGGAGAAACACGGGAGGGAACATGTATCCAACGATTGCGTTAGTTTCGTGTTAAAGTGTTGATATTTACCCGTAAAAATCACTGTTAAAACACGTAACTAATTATTTTTTTCGCATAGAAATCCCAAGTGAAATATTTTGAATTTCAAACTAATTATATTACTCTTAAATCCGACTATACCGTGAATGAAATCGATACGCGATGATAAAAGATTGGTATATAGTATTATAATTTCAGAGCCATTTAACAAAAGTGTATATTTTTATCAAAGCATGCGTAATGTTGACTCTGTGGACAAATTCCTAACCGTAAATTTTTGTACCATAACCATAATCTGTCTGCGACTTAACATTACCCTACCGTAACTTAAATATAACATAAATGTAACCTAGCCGTCACTTTGAAATATCAATATAGAAGCATCATTTAAGATTTTGCTTGAAAAGTTAACATTCTTTCGTTAATGTCTTAAAATCGTCTGCACTCTGAAATCTAGATTTTAGACAAATATTTGTTATTTAAGTTTTCGCACATGATTTTAAAAGAATGTTTTCATAATTATATTTTATATATTGACATAGAGTTATTAATATATTGTTAAATTAAAAACATTTTTTCATCTACGTTATAAAGTATTAAAAAGTTCTGAAAAAAAAAAGAAAACTTTTAGTAATACAATTTTTAGTTCAAATCAAATGTTTTCAATATTTTATTTAATTTTATTTTTACATTTAATTTTTTCGAATATATCAATTCCAATTATTTTAAAAGCAAACATTTTTTAAAAATAAATGATATAATAGAAAAAAGACCATTTTAAAAAATTACTATTACTTCGTAAAATACGCTTCAGCTGTAATTCATTCCTTTCAATTCGTTATAATACAAAATCCCTTCCACATGCTTTTGTTTGGGACATTAAAATTTGAGCGATAAATGGTTTAATATTGCGACCCTTTTTCGGTTTACTTCACCACCACCTATCTTTTTCCTCCATGGTTTACAACCGCTGTGATAAAAAATCATCATTTAAACTGACAGTTTGCCAGTCTATGAATTTTAAAGGTCTGTTCCAGCTTTTTTAATTATTTATGCGAAAATTTTATGCAACCAACCAACCATAACTAAATGAAGGGAAAAAAAGAAGAAAAAAGGCGATTTTTTATAAGAGTGATGTTTGGAATTTAATTAATTACTCAGTTAATAAATAGAATTTCGAAATTCTAAAGCTCAGGTGCATCAGGAGAGATATTGGGCTACTCTCATAAAAATTTTGAGCTTCGTACGTCCCATAGATTTTGCTAGCCATCGCAGACACACACACACACACACACACACACACACACACACACGCAGACAGAGTGATTTGTTATTTTATTAGTATAGATGTTTGACGGCGGTCTGGGGCCATTCAATAGTGTCCCTGGTCTCTCCTGAGACCGTATACTACGGAGATTCTCCTTTCCTTTTGGCTTTTCTGTCTTAGTCCATGTTGGACTTTTAGCATAGTTATTTCACCCTGCTAGGTGGGGCTTGCTGAGCTTAAGCCATTTGGTAGGCCTCCCCACCTAGCTGAAACTGAAACTGAAACTGCTTCAGGCGACTTAGTGAAGTAATCCATGACAACGAGGATGTACTTATTGCCATCAGATGTTCTAGGAAGTGGACCCAGGATGTCTAGTGCAATTCGTTCGAAAGGAGCTCCTACATTATAACGTTGCAATCGTCCACGGGTGCGCCACTTTGGACCTTTACGTGCTACACAGGTGTCACAAGTTCGACACCACTTCTCCACGTCACTGCGAACATTATTCCAGTAGAAACGCTCTCGAACCTTTTGCAGGGTCTTCATTACACCCAAATGACCTCCTGTGGGACTACCATGCAGTTCTTGAAGGATCATAGAAATTCTCGACTTAGGGAGTAGTAGTTGCCATCTACTTGTCTTTCCATCGTCAGACTCCCATTTCCGGTACAAAATACCGTTCTTCAAATGTAGGGAATCCCAAAGAGCCCAATAACTTTTAGTCGTAGGATGGTAATGGGCCATGTCTTGCCAGCTGGGCTTCCTGTTGGACTCCTCTTTCAGCTCTAGAATTGGCTTAATTTCAGGATCAGCAAGTTGATCTTTACGCAGGCTCTCGTCACTCCACGGATCTTGCGATGATGTAGACCCAGTTGTAACTTGTCTTACTATAAGACATTTGACATTAAATTTCTTCTCAACCCGGTCGCAGTATCTACAATTCTCTGAGCAGGGTCTACTTGAGAGAGCATCTGCATTTCCATGTAATGAGCCTTTTCGATGGCGTATCTCCATATCGTACTCTTGAAGCTTTTGTATCCACCTGGCTATCTGGCCTTCAGGGTTCTTAAAATTCAATAGCCAAGTTAGAGAAGCATGATCAGTTCGGATCAGGAATTTTCGACCGTAAAGATAGTGATGAAAATGGTCTATGGCTTTCACTACAGCAAGAAGCTCTTTTCTTGTTACGCAGTAGTTTCGCTCTGCCTTTGACAAGCACTTGCTGAAATAGGCGATAACACGCTCCTGGCCGTCGATTTCCTGGGACAGTACAGCGCCAATGCTTTCGTTACTTGCATCCGTATCAAGTATAAACTGTTTATCGATTTGAGGATATGACAGAATTGTAGTGGATGTTAAGGCCTCCTTAAGCTTTTCGAAAGCAGCGTCACATTCCTTTGTCCATATAAATTTTTGATTGGCTTCTGTTAATTTATGAAGTGGTCTTGCAATCATCGAGAAACATTTGACAAATTTTCTGTAATAGGTGCATAATCCTAGAAAACTTCGAAGCTGGTGAACCTCTGCTGGACGACTCCAATTTTTCACGGCTGATATCTTCTCCGGATCAGTCCTGACTCCATCCGCCGAAATGATGTGTCCAAGGTAGGTGACTTCATTGCGAAACAAACTGCATTTCGAAGGGCTTAACTTCAAATTAGCTTCCTTTAACTTTTGTAGTACCCGCCTGAGGTTATTCAGATGGTCATCAAAAGATTTTCCTATGATTATGATATCATCTAAATAAACAAGACATGCTTCATATGACAGCCCCCGGAGAACCGTTTCCATAAGCCGTTCGAAAGTTGCAGGTGCGTTACATAGACCAAAAGGCATTACCTTGAACTGCCATAATCCTTGTCCCGATGTAAAGGCAGTCTTCTCGCGGTCGTCGGGATGGATCTCTACCTGCCAGTAACCACTCTTCAGATCCAGAGTCGAGAACCAAGTGTTGCCCGCAAGTGTGTCGAGAGTGTCGTCGATCCTTGGCAGAGGGTAACTATCCTTTTTAGTGACGTCATTCAGTCGGCGGTAGTCTACACAAAATCTTGTAGAACCATCCTTCTTTCTTACTAATACAATGGGAGACGCCCATGGACTTGTCGATGGTTCGATGACGTCATTTTCTTCCATATCCTTAATTAAATTCTGCACCTCTTCTTGCTTGGCAAAAGGTAATCGCCTAGCGTGCTGTGGTGGAGTCCAGATGAGTTTACATTTCAATTTTTGAGCCAAATCTTCTCTTATTATTGTAACATTGGCTCCTGTATCGACAATCATACGGCACTGAATTCCTTTAATAAAGCCTATCACATATAATTCATTATCGCCGCCACTCATTTTCGATATTTGAAGGATCTTCAGGTGGGGCTTTTTATTCTCTGGTCTTGAATTCATCTCACGTTCGTGGATTTTGGGGCAATTTCTTCGGAGATGTTTTGTATCACCGCACAACCAGCACGTGAGATTCTGTCTTCTTGAGCTTGTTCTTCCATATTTTAAAGCTTCAATCTCTTGATTTAATTTCCTGATTTCTTTCAAGACGTCACTCTCAGTGTCTGAGCTTTTATTCACCGTTGCCCCTCGACTGAATGACGATCTCTTCGGCTGGCTTGTGTAGCTGCTTCCAACTTTAAGGCATATAGTAATGCAGCCTTTAAATCCTGCACATCTGCCATTCGTACCGCTCTCTGCACTTCTGGATCTTTTATTCCGTCTACGAAGTACTGCAATGAGAGCATTTCCCGTACATTTGTTGGGCAGTCGATGAAGGCTAAATTTGCCAGACGTTCTATTTCTGAGGCAAACTCTCGAAGGGTTTCACTCGATTTTTGATGGCGGCTCTTAATTTGTATTCTCGTATAATCTTTGAAGAATTTTTCGCCGAATCTCATTTCAAATTCACAACTTAGAGTCTCAAAATTAAGTTGCGTCATATCGGGCAATGTTTGCAGCACGTCGGCGGCTTTTCCTCTCAAAGACGCTGCCAGTTGACAAGCTTTCACCTCGTCACTCCATTTGTTTGCTTCGGCTACAATGGCAAATTGGGTCTTGTAAACTTGCCAGGAACTCTTTCCGTCGTATGTCGACAGCTTAACATGCACTGGAGAAGCAGGCGGATTACTAAATTCTTCATAATTACCACTGCATGCTGAAAGCTTCTTCTCCATATCGTGTATTCTTTTATTTAGCTTTTCATCTATTTCAACTATTTTCCCTTCCATTTTCTCTTCAACATTTCTAACATCATTCTGAATTTTCTCTTCTACTTCCTCTATTTTCCTTTCTATTTTCTATTCTACATTACTAACTTCATTCTGAATCTTCTCTTCTACTTCCTCTATTCGTCTCTCTACCGACGAGAACTTTTCTTCTAAAGTTTCCTTCATTTCTTCTTGGCCTATATTAATCTTTTCGGTCACTTCTTCTTGGCATTTGTCAATTTTGTTTGTCAACTGTTCCATTCTTTCTTCGTTTTTATTCATTTTATCCGCCAACTCTTCTTGGCCTTTATTCATTTTATCAGCCAACACTTCTTGGCCTTTATTCATTTTATTGGTCAGCTCTGTTTTTAATCCGTTAATAGCTTCTAACAGTTCTTTTAGTTGTCCGTCCATAGTTCTTGTTTTCGCCATAAGATCCCGACTCCTGACACCAAATGTTGCGTTTATAGGGTTCTTTCGATCTTATGGTTAGACAACTTCAAACTCTTTGCTCTTAGAAAAGTAGAAAATAATTTATTTACAGAACTTCAGAACAACAGAGTCCTCGAAACTCACAAATATTTCTAGATATTCAAAAATAATTGTTCAAATCTGTCGTATAAGTGCAGATATAGGTTCCAGAGACTCTTTATACAACGTCTCTACACTAAATCACATTCAAAATAACATAAATAAGACTCAAGCAAACGCGTTGTTCACTCAATGACTGACTGGTAAATAATAACAACAGCTCACATCGCTTCTTTTCTTATATAGTCTCGCAGCATGTGCGGGAAATTTCTAGAACCATCTCGAAAAATCCACGGAACAACAAACAATGTATCAGTATATCTAAGGGGGGTTACCATAGAGAGGAAAGGGTTACCATCGCCAACATTCGCCAAGTTTGTCGCCAACTTGGCGATATATCGCCAAATTTGGCGACCAAAATTAGTCGCCAAAAGTGACGCCAACTTGGCGATATCTTTATTATTTCGCCAATCTGCCGTAGACATACACTGAAAATAATGGACAAGTTTGCTTGATAACAGAGGCAATGCAACAAAAACTAATATTAGTATAAGAATGGAGCTTAATAAGATTATTTACATTATTTTACAGTACAAACACTAACTATTTACAAAATTCGTAACAATACTGTGTAATATACGATTTTTTTTCTTTAGTATCAAGACAAGTTAATATTTTTGTTTGCCCGTATAGTTGAATATTAACTAATGAAACACTTTTATAATTAAAATAAAATATAATGATAAAGCTTTGAAAGGAACAAAAACCGTTTTATTGAATAATGTAAATTATGGATTTATTAAGAATTTAAAGAATGACATCCAAGAACCTTCATAATTTATTTATCCATTTTTAGCTAAGCTAAGTGCTTGTCTCCTTTCAAAAGATGATGAAGGGCGTGACAATTTCTGAAACTTTTCATAAAGTTCTATCTTCGGAAATGTATTATGTATAATTACTTTCACAACCTTATTAGTTTAGCTTCAAGTGTTTTACGTTAATGATAGATGCTGTTTCGCTTTTAATAAGATAAAGTAGTTGTAACGCCATGCAATTCCATGACTGCATGAACTAAAATGCCATTATAATATGATGAGATACCTGAGTGCACTATTAAAGAGAAGTAACAACAAATACATTAATTACATTAAGAGTACTAATTGAAATAGCTTAAAAAACATCAAAATCATAACTTATATAATTAGAATTAAGGAAAAAATATGCTTTGGTACTAATATTTTTTTCTCAAAAAACTTTTCAAAATATAATTTAACTACAAACTAAATTACAAAATAACCTCTTTCAAATTAAGAGGACTTCGAAAAATTTTTTTTATTTCAAAAACAAGCAGGTTAATGAGATTTAAAAAAAAATGTTTATACAAACAAGATTTTTTCAGCGATGCAATGGTTCATGCTCACTGTTTATGTGAATGAAGAATCACTTAGTTTTAAAGTACATAGATAAAGGCATTTTGAAAGATGCTATATTACAGTGGGGCGAGAAAAAATTGCTTTTTAAGTCGTAAACCATGGAATAGTTGCGATTCTAGAAACTCAAAATTTAATAAAAAAAAGAAACAAAATAGGTTTACACCCTGTGCTATAAATTTTGCCAAAATGTAAAAAAAATCAGATTTTCCCCAAAAGTTTTAGGAACTTTCAAATTAGCTTCTTCGCGAATGTATAAGCTAAAACTATTATTTATTAAAATAAAAAATATATAATGTTAAAATATTGTTTATATCCACCAACATCTTCCGGTCGTGCATGTGCTCTAATCTTTACCGAAATTAGTCAAGAATAATATTTTTACGATAATCTTTAAACTTACTAAATTTGTCAAAAATCAAGTTTTTTTCTTAAAAAATTTAGAACCCATGCGCGACCGGAAGTTGTTGATGTATTTAAATAACATTTCAACATTTTGTTTTATTATTCTAATTCATAAGAAATTCAGCTATAACATTCATGAAGAGTTCAATTAAAAGAATTGTAACAGTTAAATTTTCCACATTTGGCAAAATTTACAGCGTATGCGCGACAGAAAGATACAAGCCGATTTTGTTCACTTTTTTTACCTAATTTTTATTAGCTCGAATATATAACTTTTCTGAAGTACATTCTTGAAACGAATAAAACGGATTTGGTTTCTCCAGGAAAGAGCTGTAATTTATTGGATTGCGTATAAGTTGTTTTTTAAACTTTTTACTCATCTTGATTTAAATTACTCGTTTTGAATTAAACTGCTTAAAAATAACTCGTTTACTCGAGTTGTTTCAACTCCTTTTCAGAAGTTGATTTTCAAATATTGAGACGAGTGGATTTCGGCTCAATTTGAGTTATTTAGTGGCTGATGTTTTAAGAGAATATTTCAACTTTAAAAACATGTCTTGAATATTTTCGGCCCACCCTATGCTATATGATATTATACTATACATTCCCAAAACTATTCATTATAGTTTAACCTAAAGAAACAAATTATGCGTCTCAAAAAATCCTTGCAACAGAGTTCTATGTTATAAATGGAAAGCATAAGAATATTATTTGAAAGTTGAATAACAAGATATATGACGTTGAAAATGATAGTATAACTAAAAAGGGATAGGGAAAAGTTATGAACGTTTAGAATTTTTAAATCCTTTTTCAGTAACGGCAATGAATCTTATGAAATAAATTTGGAAATTTAGTATAAATTAGAAAGATTAATTAAATAATGATACGTACAGTCATGGGAAAAAAAAACATCCTTTACTAAATTTGCAGTAAATTGTTATGGAAGAAATTTACTGGTTATAAAATATTGGAAATAAAGTTTAATTTTAAATGATGAATAAAAAATTTCGTTAGTTGTCAAACTACATATCACAATGAAAACAAAGTTTAATTTATTTTTTCAATCTCAATGCTAAAGTTTGACAATATGAACAAATTCTACATCCTTGCATTAAAGCAGGGGTCGGAGCATATAGAATAAATTTTGTTGTTCTTACCAGTATCTTTTTTCTTAATCTTTAAGATATATTTTTATAAAATATGCAATATGAATATATCATAAAGATTTTAGTTAAAAGATACTAGTAAGAACAATAGAATTTGTCCTACATGCTTCGACTCCCTGTTATACCTAAACAAAATTCATAAATTTTCGATGATTAGTTTTAGAGAAATTAACACGTTCGCTGCCGCTCACGCGATAGTGCGTGATATGGCAACAACGTTAAGGGCCCACTTACGTGGCAGCGCGTGATGTGGGGTGATGTCAAATAGCCAGTCACGCGCTGGCAGGGGAAAACTTTCACTGATTTTTTGTTATAAAAAGTAAATCGGCTTCTGGGAAAACCCACTTCTACAGTGCGACATTAACTATCATCACATCTTCATGTAAGCGGCAGCGAACGTGTTAATTATCTTAAAATAAATATGAAGTATTTGTACCCTATATGGGCAGGGCTCCCAATATGGACACCCCTAATATTTTTAAAGGTAATAATTTTAATCGAGAGATGGCTCAACATTTTCGCGAAGAAAAGCAGTTGAAAAGATAATTGAGGCTAGAAAGTGTAAAAAAGCGCGCTATTCGCTATTTACGAGGAAACCTGTTGTTTCGAGATGTGCTGATCTTAATTACTTGTAAGCTTAAATTCTTATTAGATATGGTAAAATTACATTAAATGTTGAAAAGGGGAGTATTTTAGAAAGCTAATAAAACATATTTTCGATTGCTATTGCATATTTTGCTTAAAAATATTTTCCTTATTCATTTGTTACTAGATTTAGTAAAACTACGCCCGGTTCCTAATATGGACAGCTTATGTCTACATCGACTACAACTGTAAGAAAGAAGAAAATTCAACGTTGCCAAGCAATAAATTGAAAATGCATCAAAGTGGTAAAATCTTTGTTCAACAAGATGCCATTTGAATAATCCCCCCAAAAACCCTTGCAGAAAAATAAAAAGAAGCCCCCCCCCCCCACCGCCAGTAGGATATCTGTTGGCAAAATCATTAGACACCAATGGTATAACTTCCTCAACAAAAGAGAGCTGGTACTGTTTCTTTTGCAGTATTGATGCTTTTTCGGCTATGCATCACATGTGGCAGATATGTTCATGAGGATTATATGGAACTTACTGCCCATGGTGAAAAAGTTTCAATTTGTCCATGCTGTGAGGACTGGGTAATAACAGATGTAAATTCGCAGACAGATGCTATAAAGCTAAGTTAAACCAACAATATTATTTCTTAATATTAGTAACTAAGGGGCTTTTCATAGGTCTTCGAAGGGTAAAAGCCGACAATGATTCTCCCCTTACGAAAATGCATGCTCTAAAGATATTTATTGTCCCCCCTCCTCCTCCGAATACTTTAAGATATATTTTTTTATTCCCTCTCCTCTAAAATCCCTTGGAAAAGTGGCTCTTCCATACACACTGTGTAGAAAGTCAATAAGGAAACACCTGTCCATAATGGGGACAGGTAGTTCCTTATATGAACACTTGTAAACATTTTTTGTTTTTATCATATAAATTAAAGCAGAATAATTACAAGGTCGCTAATTTTAATAATGATAGTCAATAGTCCAAGGATAGTGGACACACATTTTTGGAGTCCTCTGACTTGTACATGGTGGTGAAAAAAATACATTTTCCTTAAGGTGTCCATATAGGGTACAGGTACTATATTTAAGATGTTATATCCAAATTAAAGTTTGATAAATGACTGTTAAAATGCTGCAGAACGATTTCGGCAGTTCTATTAATGTATTATGTCTTGCCAATATGATTATTCCTCTCACATGTTTCAACAATTGCCAGTCCAACTGTTTCAATGAAATGAGTAAAATATATTTTTTCAAATCATGCTTTTTTGCATATCATAAAGGGCTTCTTAAACCATCATTGCAACATTTTTAATCATGATTTTAAATCTACTTCAAAGAAAAATTTATAATCGAGATTTCACATGAAACAGGGCATTATAAATATACATTCATAAAAAAACTACAATTCATTTTTTAAAAATATTAATTGCATAAATCTATAATTCATATAATGAAATTTAAAAAATTACAAATTCAACATATTTAAGTTATAGCTACACAAAACACAATCATTTATAGAATTATAGTTTCAGAAGATATTAATAAAAATATAAAAATTTAATTTGATATTAGAAGGTCTAAATTTTTAACCGTAAAAACGTATGATGAAAATTACTTGAAATTTCGTTTTTAAGTATAACTTGAAATAAGGATTGAAAATGCATTATAAAAATTGGGAGTTGCTATTGAGAAAATCAACGTTTTGTCTATTTTTGATTTATAGAAAGTCTTTAAAGTAAATTTTATGTACATACTTTAAAAGTAGACATTATTTTTAATTGTTTAGCATCAGTACTTTTCTCTTTTTTCTCCTTCTGATCTTCACATGTGCTGCAAGCACACATTAATTACATTGTCATGTGTTAAAGTTTTGCATTTCCGTGTCCGCCAGAGTCAGCAAAACACATTCTAATTGATTTTTTCAATTGATATAATATAAGTATACGTAAGATTTTTTTTTTTTTATCACGGTTCCGTGTAATGCCAGAGGTGAGTAGGGAGGTCAGCCAGTTATAGTATATGAATTTTCTAAATGGGTAGGTATGCTGTGGCAACCCCCCCCCCCAACATATCTTGATTAGATTAACACTTCCCACATTCCACTGGACACATTACCACCCCTTTGAAAGACTCCATTGCCCATGGGGGAGGGGAGGGGGCGGAAAATCAACGTCGGGAACCTATGTTTTCCAAAGTTTTTAAGACCACCCTGTCCATCCATACTATCAATACTTTCTCATTTTTGTAATTATTATTTGTTCCACATTTGAAAAACTTTCGTGTGCAGATATTATGTTAAAATCAAGACTTGGTAATTAAAAATTCTGCTATTCTTTTTTTGGATCCATTAGTTACTTATTTAACGAATTATTACAAAAAGCAAATCTCCGCTGGGACCTTTCAAGATCGGTGCCACATTATACATAATAATTTTTAAGATAGCGAATATAAAATAGCTAGACATAATAATTAAAAAAAAAAACCAGCAATTAAAATATACACACTGTCAGGAATGGAGTGTTCATATTTAATACGATTTACTACTATTTTAAAGTTTTTATATATTTTTTAAAGAAAAAATATTATCAAAAATTACAAGCAGTCTATCAGTTTAAATTATTTTTAAAACAAATTATTAAAAAAATTAAACTGAATTAAAGAAATTGTAATTAATATAATATAATAATGAAAGTTTTACACTAAAAAAGTCTTTGGGGGAAAGTAAAATGAAAATTCATTAAATCACTTGCAAAATTCAATCAAATTAAAAAAATACAACACGCTTAAAATGAAGTTTAATTTTAGCATCTGAGAATAGTTTTAATTAGTCCCATTGTTAATGATTCTACACTGTAATTGTAGTGACAAAATATTTTTAACGTTAATATTTATTTATTACAGATGTTTGATATATGTTAAACAAAATTGAGTTAATTTATTAGGAAGTTTTAATAATCAGTGTAAATGTTAGTAAAATATGAAGTTAGTTAAGAACCAGCTGGTGTGTGGGGGGAGGGAGGGAGGATCTAAAGCTGACATAGTTTTAAATTTTCTCTTTTGAATATTTAACACTCTTTCATGCAGAAACAAGGATTATTCATGGAAGTGTGATGTATAATTTTAAGTATCGAATTCATTAGCTATATTAGCTATATTTTATTTCGAGAAATGTGGGTCTCGGGTAACTAATTTACTGAAGCTTAAAAAACCCACGCAATTTTTTTTGAAAAAGGACTCCAATGTATAATCTTTCGTAGAGTACATTTAAAATAAATGTATTCTTGCTGCCAAGGGATTAGAATGCTAAATTGTTGTAGTCTAGTATGTAAATAGATTTACCAAAATATAAAACTTTTAAAATGAAAGCTAAAGAGTTAATTACGAATAAGTTATTATGAGAATTTCATTAACTGAAATGTTATCTTGGTTCTGGTAAAAGAAATTAATTTTATAGAAACTTTGCATTATGGTTATGGACCGATAAAATAAAATTTTAATTATGGAATGGGAAAGCCACGGTTAATTTCTGCGGAAATACGCAGTGCTATATCAGAGATAAATATTATTCAAATAACTACTTCCATTACACTGCTGTAAATCAAGTTGCTGTTGTTCAAGGACAATAATATTCTGCAAACTTAAGGAAGTAGACTTTAATTTTTTTACATAATTTCCAAAGAATCTGATGCTTTTCTCGATACACTGTAAAAAAAGGCAAGTGTTTTGTAATAAACTAGAATATATACTAGTTACGAACGCAAATGTATAATAACCTCTTCCAAATCAACCACGATTCCAAAAAGTATCCTTTTATCTTTAAAAAATTCCGATATTTAAAAGAGAATTTATAAAGTTATGTTTTTATTAGCCGTCGGTAAGTTTTGAAAACTTTTCCTACTATATTTGCAATGCACCAGTGAGTTCTCTGTAGCAGGAGAATTGGTTTTCCGGATTCTGTCAATCATCGAGTTAACATTTTCATCTGCAATGAGTTTGCGCATTACAATGGTAATAAAATAATGTTATTTTTCATAATAATGTTAATGTTCTTAATTTACTATGTTTGTTTGTTAAACATGATTTTTGAAATTCAAAATGCCTATTTAAGAATTGATAGCATCCGCTAAAGTAGTATTCGGATTTGAAAAAACTGTGTAGTGCAGTATATAAGAAACTCCGAAACGTCACCGAATATGACAAGTAGCTAATAAAAAATATTTTTGCAAATTCTTCTTTAAATTAAAACAAGTTGGAAATTTCACGTGAAGCGCAGCAAATTAGGCGCGTTTGTACCATAACGAAGTTTTAAAAATATTACTTTCATATATCAATCTCATAAAATTGTAAATAGTGAATTACAATTAAAACGCTCATCAAACAATGTTCTCCCTATGCCATTATGTAATGGAATACATTTGTGTGGCCTTGTAAATCAATAACAAATGTTCTCTGCACCACAAATTATGTAAGATGTATATTATAATATGTACTTTATAGCTGCGTATAAATTTTATTAAGTTCACATGAGTGTAACACGATTAAAATGCATTTGAAACATTTTTTCCCTTTGACCGTAATGTAACGGAATACTTTTGATTGTCCCTGTAATTGATCTATGCATCCGATTTTCATAAAATTTGAAATAACTAGACAAAATTATGTAATAATTATGTATTTTAAATTTCAAACGTATAGAATATATTTGAAACTTTTTCCCCATTGACCATAATGTAATTGAATACTTTATGCACACGATTATCAAAAAATTTGAAATAACTCGACAGAATTATGTAATAATTGCGTATTTTAAATTTCAAACGATTAAAATGCATTTGAAACTTTTTTCCCCATTGACCGTAATGTAATGGAATACTTTTGATTGTCCCTGTAATTGATCTATGCATCCGATTTTCATAAAATTTGAAATGACTCGACAAAATTATGTAATAATTACGTATTTTAAATTTCAAACGATTCGGTTGGGTAGTTTTTGCGTTGTTTTATGCGGACAGACAGACGGACGGACAGACAGACGGACAGACGGACGGACAGACGGACGGACTGAACGACCACTATAGGTGCTACGTATTATACAATTACGAACGCACCTAAAAAGAATAAATAGTTTTTATGGTTTTTAAAAGAAAGAAACCCTATTTTCGTTCTTGATTGTAGTAAATTTTTGTATATTAAGAAACATCTGTCTTTTTCTACAGTATAGATACATTTTTCATAATGCTTTGGAATTCATAAAAACCCAGTTGAATAAAAACTTGTGCTATATACGGAAAAACAGCTTACTTACATTATATTTTTACATAACCAAGAAGAAGTTTAAATTCATTTTACATTAATTTATTATTCATAACGCTTAACAAGTATTGAAATTCCATAGTTAAAAATGGATTATCTTACACAAAGATGAACAGTTTACTTATTTACTTTATCTTATTAATGCTCACAAGGACTACATGCTCTGTCCATTAAGTAATGAGACTGATTCCGGAAAATTTATTTATTTGGAGATATTTTTACAAACACTTATTATGCATCAAAATGGTTTCCTACTATATTTATACAAAGTTTTGCAAAATATATATACACAACTCTGCCACCCATTTATGATCTCCTGTAAGTGTTAAACTGGTATGATGTACATAACGCCGGTAACGTTTTTCTATAAGCTCTCTGAATTGCCAAAAGAACGACCTTTTAAGTTGGATTTTCACTGAAAGAATAGAAAAAGGACAGGCAATGATAGAGTGTAGCTATAAGGTTGTCCAGAAACGTTACGACGCTGTACTTTGCCAGAAGCAGGGTCAATTTAAAAGACCAGTTTTTCACAAATTTTGTGCTTTCAAAGTTTTTGCCGTGACAATAGATTTTTAATGTCCCAGCGCCTACAAATTTTTCTGACACTTACCTAACGATCAGAGACAAATAACACTTACATTTTAGCCACATTGCCCAAAGTTCGAGAACGTGATGGACGTCACCATTTTTTTTTCGTCGTCGATGTTCCCCTTTTTTCTTTGAACGCTTTGTGACAGCTAAACCTTTGAGACTTGGAGAAGTAACCCTTCCCGTAAGCTTCTTGTATCATGAGAAGTCTCCCAATCTTCGTATATTAAAACGCGATAAGTCTGCCAAGTCATATCTTGGTGGAATATATATAAGCTTATTGTAGCATGGGACATCACCCAACCTTCGTATGTTAAAACGCAATCAGTCTGCCATGTCATATCTTGGTAGAAAATATGTATATGAAAATCCGATTCTAGAGGTTGACTCATAGGTTTGCAATTGTCTTTTCCTCTTTCAATTCTCCATGTTTTCATATCATTGGATGTACGAAACAACAATGGTAAATCTGTGAGTTAGCTGCTAAAATCGGATTATCAAGTATTTTCCACCTAGTAATGATTTAGCTGACCGATTGCGTTTTAATATGTGAATCGAGTTTTAGCTAGTCGAAACTCGATGATTTAATTGTATTTTCTGCCGCCGTGCGGCATATTACTTACTTTATTTATCTACATAACCACTAACAACACAAGTACAGCTTAAATATTGCTTAAAAATTTTTGTAAATTTATTTTGAAAAACAATAATCTTGTATAGGAAAGTGCTTTTTACTCACTTCATTTTCTACATACTTACTCGGCCCATATTTTCTATGCAACACATGAAAACCTATGCTAAAAAACGTAAGTCATGACTATGGATGAACGCTTCCACACAAAGTCTTGATTCTTCAATGTCAAAATACATTAATATGAGAGCCTATTTCAGTCTCGGAAAGAAGTTGTTTTCTTAGCGCCAGATTGGAATCTGAAACGTGTTTATTCCTCTTAATATCACAATGCTATTTGGATTTATATCAAAAGGCCACAGTACAATTACCTTGTCGAATTCATAACTGAAATTTCAGAATTAGTTAAAACTCAATTCTCAAGTTCGAACGCAGTCAGTCTTCAATGCCATATCGTTATGGAAAACGCCTTCAAACCCAATTTTCTTGGTTTAGCATTGTGTTTTTCTGTTCTCATTTCTCAATGTTTTAATAGCTTTGGGTTCAGGAAAACACAATGATAAACCTACGATTAAATAACTAATAAAAAGAATATTGCTCAGTTAAACTGATGGCATTGAGCTCACAGGCTACGCATACTAATTGTACATTACAGCCTTGTATTTTCGTTAATTCCGTTCGAAAAAAAAATTAAGAAGGGGAAACAGCTCTCCTCTTTCTCCTTTTTTATACTTAATCATTGGACTTCCTAAACTATCAAGTACATGCTTTATCATATTAAAAAATCTATATCCAAAATTCAGAGCAAATCGGATAATTCTTAATTCCCCATTTAGCATTTATATAATTTAAGAGGAGTTATTCCCCTCTTTTATACTTAACTATTAAACTTCCAAAACTATTCAGAGATTTGAACGAAATCTGACAATTCTGATTGAAAAATCCATTTATGCAAGTTAAGGGGAGGGGCATTAGAACCCCCGTTCCCCCTGTTTATACTTATTCAATGAACACCTAATAACAGCCACGGACTCGCCTCATCAGAATGATCCTATATCTAAATTTTGAACGAAAACTGTTAATTCTGCATGAAAATCCCATTTATATCAATTAAGGGGAGGGGCATGAGCCCCCCGTTCCCCCTGTTTATACTTATTCAATGAACATCTAATAACAGCCACGGTATCGTCTCATCCGAATGATCCTATATCTAAATTTTGAACGAAAACTGTTAATTCTGCATGAAAATCCCGTTTATATCAATTAAGAGGGGGGGTATGAGCTCCCCGTTCCGACTGTTTATACTTATTCAATGAACACATAACAGTCACGGAATCGCCTCATCAGAAAATTTTGGACAAAAATGTTAATTCTGCATGAGAAACTCATTTATATCCATTAAGGGGAGGGGCATGAGCCCCCCGTTCCCCCTCTTATACATATCGAATGAATTCCAAAAACTAATCAGGGAAGCGCCTTATCAGGATATACCTATATACAAAATTTCAAGTGGATCCGATATTTTTATCATGAGTTATCGCGTTACGCACGAACGCACATACATACAGAACGGACGGGCACATAAGCTCTCAGGCTATGATAGCCTGTGAGCTAAAAACGGGTTTTCAAGTGCCTTCCACCAAAATTTTCCTTGCCCTATCGATTGCAAATTAGTATGCAAATAGAATTGTAACTGATTCTGGAAGTTCAGCCATGAACTTGACTAGGTGATTGGGTGATTGTCTGTGCTGCCGCCTTCCTGTCTGTTTCGAATGATATATGTGCATACACTTTCATCAGTTTGGGTGCAGAAATCAATTTATACTTCAAAACATATCGACTTTCCACGATTACAGAATACGTCTCTTTTCAGTAGTTGACAGGTATAAAATGATCCGCTCATATGATATTTTTTACGACACTATGCTGGTGCCGTTGAAATGATAATGCAAAAAAGTTCTTCGCCAAATGATAGAAGGTAGACTATTAAATAAAATTGCTCTTTTTTAAATTCAGTCACATGATTTCTTCAAAAGAGTACTTCTTTTAATTTTAGAAAAACAAAATTATAAAATATCATGCTTATCAGACCTATCTCACTGTTGTAAATATCCTAATTGAAAAAGAATTTAATCCCATTGATGATTTAATATGTGAGCTTAATTGGTGGAATTTTTTATGTAGATGAAAATATGCATCTCCAGAAGATTTTGAATTGTCAGTTATTTTAATGATCTGAAAATAATTTTTCCAGGAATTTCACCTAACAACAGAAAAATCCTCTTCTATGTGTAAGTTCTTAATTCAGTACTTAATTTATCTCGAACAACAGTTTGATAAACACTTGATGGTAAAAAAGCTGCAAACCAAGTAATAAAAATATGGCTAAACATATTATTTATCCTGCCCATGTCTAAGAATAAATAATTTTCGTACAAACTCTTATAATTAATTAATTATCTACTTATTTAATTATTTTTATGCTTAAATTACACTTCGGCGTAAGGACATGATATATGTTACTAAGACGCAGAATGAAAGGATAGAATCTTCATTTGTCAGATCGCCACAGAGCGGAAATCTGACATGGATTCAGCGTTTCTACATAAATTTCATCTTAACCAGAAGATGGTCGGAATCATTATTCTATACCCTAATAAATAACAACTTGAGTTATGAAGGTTTTCTCGTTCATGATGCGTTTTACAGAGTATGGCGTAAGAAAATCTAACTTATAATGCAAGATTTAAAATCAGTCAAATTTTGAATAATCGCTTACCTTTAATGAAAAATACTGAATGAAATCTGAGCGAGTTTCCTGAATGAAAAACTTCCATTGTTAGAAACCCTTGCAAATTCCTTAATTTATTGCTGCTTGTGTTAGGAAAGTTTTCTGTCTCATGAAGCATTTTTAAGAGTATGACGGAAGAAAAATTCAGATTAAAATTCAAAATTTCAAATCAGTTTCTGAAATATTATTTGCTTTATTTATTTCTGCTATAATTATTTCTTTTTAATGAAACATAGAAAGGAAAATTCTTATTTTTTGTTTTATCCATGATTGGAATTCCTATCCTATCCACTAATATATCACAGCTTCCATTATGACATTTTTTGGTCTCTTGACGAATTTTCTCGGGTGCGACGTAGGAAAAATCCAGCTTAAGGGGAATCGGAACCCTTTGAACTTTTTTAGCTCACATGCTATCAAAGCCTGAGAGCTAATGTGTCGCAGGTGTATGCATGCATGTGTGTACATATGTATGTGCGATAACAGTTGACAGAAAAATCCCATTTGCTTCAATTTTCGTCCAGGTTCATTCTAATAAGGCACTTTCCTGATTAGTTTTAGTGGGCTTATTAGTTAAGTATAAAAATGGAATCTAGGGGCTAACTCCCCCTTAATTTAGATAAATGCGTATACCATGCAGAACCATTTAATTTCCTTCATATTATATGCACCGATTTATTTTGATAAGGAACTTTATTGATAAGATTTGTATATCCATTGATTTGATATAAAGGGGTAAGGGGATAGCCTTCCTCCCTTAATTTAGAAAAATGGGTTTATCATGCAGAATTATTCGATTTGCTTCAATTTGGTATAGCGGTTTATTCTCATACAGAGACTCCCTGATTATATTTGGGGGTTCATTGGTTATGTATAAAGGGGGAAATGGGTCTACCCCCTTAATTTAGATAAACGGGTTTTTCATGCAGAATTATTCGATTTGCTTCAAATTTAGTAAACTGGTTTATTCTGATAATGCACTTCCTTGATTAGATTTAGAGGTTCATTGGTTAAGTATAAAACGGGAAGCGTGTTCTAAGTGACACCCCATTTCTTTAATTTAAATATATGGATTTTCATGCAATATGATCCGATTTGCTTCAATTTTTTCGAGGTTTATTATGATAACGAGCTTACCTGATTAGATTTGAATGATCAATGGTTAATTATACAAGGGGGAAATGGATGAGCTAGTTCCCTCTTTAATTTAGGGAAATGAGCTTTTCATGCAGAATTATGGGAATTGCTTCAAATTTTATATACATGTTTAATCTGATAAGACACTTCTCTGATTGGATTTGGTTGTTCATTGGGTAAGTGTAAAAAGGGGAAATGGGTGGAGTTAATCTCCCTTAATTTATTTTTCAGGGGAGTTAATATTTAAAATAAGAATATAATATACGATTAATGTGAATAGCGTGTGACCTTAATGCCATAAGTTTAACTGGATATTTTAATTTTAATTTTAAATTTAATCATTTTAAGCTGCACTTTTGGCATGATAATAAAGGATTCAATAGAAGAAAATTGTTCTATCAAGAAATTGCTCAATTTACTTGGCAAAATGTGAAGTTTTTTTTTTTTTAAGTAAGTAAATTTTAAAATGCATCGTTTCGCGCAATAGCGAACATTTTGTGTTTTTTTTATTATTATTCATAAAAGTGAGCGGTATGTATATAAATATAGATATCATATGTTAATAAGTTTCGGAAAAAATAAATAAAATGTGCAAACACGTGTAAAGCTTACAGTAGAAACTGAATTTATTTTACATTTTTATGTGTAAACTAAACAAAAGAACAAAAAATTATTTTATTGTAAATTTGATACTTAGTTTTATCAATTAAACATAACCCCCCCCCCCAAAAAAAAAAAAAAAAAAAAAAAAAAATTAGTCAATTCAAAATTATACATAAAGTTTTAACACTTTATACATGCCTAGTGGTCGAAAGAAAATAAACTAAAAAAATCACATTTTAATGAAGTGAATTGTTGTGTTTAAAAAGACAACAATAGAATAAAATCGTTTTAAACTGCATTTATGAAATGCAGATCTTTACTAAACTTCATCAGAACGTACTAGGGATAATGAAGTGTAATTTAAGTGAAAATTTAGAAAATCGATATTTTCGTCATTTTCGCCAAAATAAAGATTAATGAATCCCCTTAAATATCAAAATTTGAAGTCAATTTTTGCAAAATTGTTTAATTTTACTGCAAAATGCCAAATAATATTCGATTTTATAGTTACCGAGGAAGGACACCTGCAAAATATGTGCATTTAATTACAAATATAAATCGCGAATATGTAGAAATTAGTTAATTTGTATTTGAGATTTGAGTTAACTTCGAAGAAGGAAAAATATAATTCGATTAATCTGTTAAGATTAATCTATTAACGTTATGCAACAAAATATTTTGAAAAAAAAAATAGAATATAAAGTATTTTAGAGATAAGACATTTAAAATTATTTAAAAAAAGACTTTCTAAGTAATAAGCCACCTTTAAAAATAAAAATGCATTTAAACTCAAGTTACAATATATATTTTAACTTTGCTTAAAAATAAATGAATAAATAAATGAATGAATAAAAAGAAAATAGATTTTTGCTTAACGTATAACTCTCGACAATATAATTTATTTCCTTCCAAAAAATTTCTTTTGGGAAGCCGTTCTTACTACTCACTCAGTTCTTACTAAATTCTTTTCTCAGCTGGATAATACTTAATCCATGATTTGTAGTTTTTAAAATCACGAGTGAGATTTCTTAACTGGATTTGCAATCACACGCTACTTTAAATCCAAAACGAAAAGAAGAAAGAAAGACATTAAAGTAAAAGAAAAACATTCTGTCAATAAAATTTAAGTAAAATCGTCTGTACTGAAAGAATTTCCAAAAGGCATTTAGAAAAAAATTCCAGGTTATACAACTGTTAAAAAGACAAAAATTAGAAAATAAGGTATGTTAACTTTATTTTGACTACATATGACGTTGTACCTCTGATTGTTACTTATATCATCCCTATGAAAATTTAGAAAGCATAAAAAACGCCTTCATAATATATCTTATTTTACAAAAGTTTTTTATGTTAATTTAGTTTCTTTACAAGTAAGAAAAATCATGCGTTAAGCATAGATTATGAAACACTTTCCAACACTTCCTAGAATCTTTAACAAAACTGTGTTATTTAGGGAAATAAGATGCTACTGTTCATAACGAAATAGGTATTAAATATGTTTGGACAGCCCTGTATTTGATCCGCCGGTTGATATATATATATATATATATATATATATATATACAATATAATGGGAAAATATAGTTTAAAAAGGAAATGCATAACTGGCTGAAATTTCTCTTGCAGCACTTTATTCTAATAGATGGAAAAACTTCAATACTTTTGTTCAGCCCTGTAATTTATCCAGTACCTTTACTACACGCAAATATTTTGTTAAAATTTAGTTCAAAGAAACACATTCTTAAAGCTACTTAAATCACATTTCCAGAAATTATCACTTAAGGGTGACCATGTAGCTAATTCTTTGCGTGACCTGTATATCATTTTATCTATATTCTACAAACATTTCTTAATAAACCGAAAGCAGTTCAACTTAAAAATGCATAACTACCACCTTTAAATTAATTACTTTCACATTCAGTAACTTTTATGAGCTCTTTTGTGTAACCCTGTATATCAACTATAACATTTATATACACTATATAATTTGCAGTCATTTTGTAAAACTTAAAAGCTCATATCATTATTGATAACACATTTCAACTATCCATCAGCTATCATTGTTAATACACAGTATTTTGGATAAAAATATAAGGTTTGAAATAGCTTGTGTGTCCCTGTAAAAGCTATGCACTTCATATTATACGTTAAATATTAAATCTCAGCTGCGTACATAAATTTTATGATACTTAAAACCGTTTAACATCATTAAAATATGTCGCAAACAATTCCCTCTTTCATTATTGTGTAATGGAATTCATTTGAGTGGTCCTGAAATGAATAATAACTATTAATTTGACAGCATATTTTAAAGAATGCGTATTTTAGTGCACTTTGCGAATCCATGGAAATTTGAATAAGTTTAACAGGGTATAACCTTTAAAATTCATTTGAAACGATTTTTTCCCATTAGGCGTAATGTATCGAAAAATTTTGACTATCCCTGTAAATAAATTCATCATATTAGAAACTTCATTTTCAATGGGGTTCGTGCTAGGGTAAACATCAATAACATTTAAAAATTTCAGAGCAATCCGAGTATATTTACGGGAGTTAGAGCGCGGACAGACGGCCAGACGGACAAACAAACCGAATGCATAAACACTTTTCAACTTTGTTGGAAAGTGTTAAAAAAGATCGTAAATTGCATCAAATACTATTAATCTTTAGATTTTGTATATTAAAAGATCACTCCCACTATATTCAACCATATTTTCCACTATATACAACCATATATATAATATTACATTTATTTTGAACAAACATGAATATGGATTAATTTTAGCACAATTATTTTATTGGTAATAAAACCATAATAGTTGTACATTTCTAAATGGGTGAAAAAAAGTCAGGGCCAGGAGTCGACCATGGATGTATTGGTTGAAGCATCCAATATTCTTCCAACTGACTCAACCTGGACGAGTATAGGAGAACTACCTTGTATACTTGTGTATATATAGAGGAATGTGAAACAAAACTTGGAAGTTGAATACCGGAAAACTATCTTATATATTCATGTAGAAGTAGAAGAATTTTAAACAAAATTTGGGAGTTGAAAATAGGTGTTCGACTTATACACGAGGTACGAAAAAAAAACTTCGCAGATATTTGGCGAATGAGCAAATCGTTTAAGTAATGAGACATGCGTCTAATTTGGAGAAAAAAATAAAAGCTAACTACGGTAATTTTACTGTGCACAACAATAAAACACAACAATAATGACCTTGTAATTGTTCCGTATCCTTCTTTTGGTGAGGGGAGACAGAATTCTATTCAATAGAGACGCATTTCTCCCAACATTGTAATTGTCTTTTTAAAACTAGTTAAAATTAAATATGCTTTTACATACTCTCCTAAAAATCGCATAATTCAAAGAAGTCCTATATTTTAGCAGTCTAAGAAGTTGTTTATTCTTGTAAATGAGGCTTGAATAGATTTTGAAAGATCTTTTTTTCTTTTAATGTATCATTGAATTGATGTGAATAAATTTCAAAATAGTTTATCTATAGTTTTACATAATTATGCAATTTTGATTGTTGAATAGAAAAAAAAAATCTGGTTACAATTTTTTTTTTTTTAAAGTTCACTAATTTAATGTAGATTTATTAATATTTTTTTATCCTCGATTACAAATAATGTTCCAGCATACAGCCAGAAATGTCTTATGACAGAATGACTTATGCATAAAAAATATTTTGTTTCAAAAATTTTCTTTAAAATTTGGGAGATTGTTTTATGCATGAATCGACGTATACACGAGTACATACTGTAATTAAAAAAAAACTGACTTTTAACGATGACAGAATCTTTTCTAATATCCGAATCAGCTCAACAGAGTAAATCAAAGGTTTTTTTTTTTTTTTTTTTTTTTTTTTTTTTTTTTTTTTTTAACTGCAGCCTTTGATTTATTCTTTTGAGCTGAATCGGATATCAGACCGGTTTCTGTGATTGTTAAAAGTCAGTTGCTTGAATTATCGTCGTCCGGGACTACTTTGGACTACCTTTTCATGGGTTCAATTCACATTTCAATTATCAAAAAAATATTATATATGATTTTTCCACGTTCAAGTTTAAACGTTTAATTGTAAATAATTAACATGGAACAATGAAGCAAACTGTATAATTTTGATGAGATATTTTTTGTATTTATTTTTATTTTTTAATCATTTTTAATGTTTTGGAACAAAGTAGCCCTTGTTGGGAATTTCTTTGATCCATTCGCTTAGCTTCATATAAAAGGAATACATATCGTATGTAAATGAATACATTTTTATTGAAATACCTTTGAAATTGCCTATGCTTAAAAATTAACACTGAAAATACGATACGTTTTTATCATTTAAACACAATAAACCAATTGTTAATACTAAAAATACGAGAAACAATCTTTGTCATGTTGTCCTGAGCAACTGGAACAAAAAGAGTTAATGTAACATTTTGCCTCAGTAACATTAAAACAAATGTTACTTGAAACTTTTTTTTAAACAGATTTGGTTGTATAAAAAACATTTCTCAGTAATTGACGTTATTTTCGTCTCAAAAAAGACCTGGCACAAATTGGATCCGAAGTAATAGTTTTTATTTACCTTTATGGAAACGTAAACATTTCCTGTCAAATTAAAATATTAAAAAAAAAACTGATCACTCAAGGATTACAGATTTTGAAAGGTAATACTTTGACTCTTGTCTTATTTGTAGCTCTTATTTAGATTGATTCACTGTGGAAAGTTTGCAGGGTTAAAATTTACACACGAAAAAAAAATTTATTTACAAACACATCTAGTGTTGCCACTAAAAAATTTAAATTACTCCAAACTATTCAAATATCCTACAGTAGGGTAAAAAATATTCTTCAAGGGCAAAAGCTCCAAAATATTGTTTGTTCAATGCAAAGAATAAAAAAAATTATGGGATGACGGTATATTTCTAGTATACTTCCAGGATCGCTCAGTTGGAAGAATATTGGAAGCTTCAGCTAATATATCATATTGGTTCGAAACATGGACCGGATATTTTTCACCCGCTTGAAAACTTATAACTATAATTAATATTAAGGTATTCTTGTCCTTATTTCGGATTTCCTTTCGTTGAAAATTTATTTTAAAAAGAAAGTAACTTCATAATATTTATTTGTTTATTTATTTATTTATTAGTGTATATTAAAATGAATTTCTAATCTTTTTCTTCTGTCACTTAAGCCATAATTTTTTAATCCCCTTTTATGTATGGAATTTTTTTTTTTTTGCTTCAAAAGCAATTTTATAATCTTTATTTTATTTTGCAAAATGAAATTTTTTATGGTATTTCTTTTTTCATAAATAATATGATAATTCGCATCAAATACCGTTAATCTTTAAGTTTTACGTATTAAAATGAATTTCTAATCATTTTTTTTCCACCATGTCGGACATATATATATATTTTTTATCCATTCTTATATTTTTTAATTAATCAGTTTCATGCTTCATTTTTTTTCTTCTTGATTAGTTTTCCTAAGGAATATTTATAACATTTTTCAATGAAAATAATTTTACTTAATGTGCATTAATGAAATATTGTTAATACAGTATAGTACTGTATTACAATTTTTAGGATGAGCGAAGCGAATCCTCTACTAGTCCACTCAAATGACACTTTGTCGTACACTTTACAAAAAAAACTATACAGTATTTTCACTTGAAACTAAACACAAATATAAATTATGATCTGTAGATTTGCAGAATATTATTTTTTTTACAGAAATACTTTTCAAAAAATTATTATTTTAATTAATTTATTTTACATGTTTTTCCATTACGAACGCATTTTTTCAAATAAAAAGTGAAGCACGTACGTTTTCAGAAGAAAAACTTAAATCATGGGGTCAGTAATTATAGCTAGAATCATCATTAAATAAATAAATAAATGAAATATATTTTCATTATTCTGATAAAATATCTCAAAAACTGATTTGAGATTTTCAAACTATGCTCATTCCTTTGATTATGTATAGTTTCATGATTTCTTTTATAAAATGTATAAAATACCTTTTTTTAGGAAAATTATAGCACATTTTTAACGAATTAAAATTTGTGAAAATTCTCTTATTAACATTCAATTATAAAAGTATTTTTCTGTGTCAGGAATTCAAATACACGATTTATTCTTATTTTGTGAAATCATTTAAGCAGACGATATTTGTGAATTTTAAAAGAATTACATTATGTTTTTGTGAAGTGGCAATAAAAGAATTGTAAACAAATAAAATTAATATTTTGTATAATTCTACTTCGAAAATATTTTTATTTATACCAGTTTTATATCATAAATAAACAATCTGAGGAAATTCTTATTTATTTGGTTGAAATACATTTTAAAATTAAAATGCGCCGAAACATAAAATTACATTTTTGCTTAATAAAGATGCAAAAATAATTTTAAAGATATATTATTACTTTCAAATATTTATCTTATAGCATAATACTTCGCGAATCCAAACAAAGCATGGCTTTTGCTAGTATAATTATGAACACATCTAAAAATATCCATTTTACTGATAGACCACACATGTAAGGTCTTCACTTTGCAATATGCCAAGCCGATTCTATTCAGACTTCAGGGGAATAGCTCAGGAGTCCGAGATATTTCTACATATTTATGGAAATGATATTAAATATTGTTTTTTATTTTTTGTTCTGACTAAAATTTTATTTTAAATTAAATAGATTGTGCAACTTCTATCAGTTCTCGAAATAAGCTTTTCCAAAGTATAAATATTTTCCCTACATTTTTGTGAATTTTAATAAAAGCATGTCTGTTTTTCCTTTCCTTTTTTTATTTCATTTATATTTGAGGCTGAAACGCAGATTTAACGATTGCTTGGCATCTGACTTGGCGGTTATTGAAGAAATTCACCAATTCTAACAGCCTAAGTATTCACGGCACATACATGTCACATACTCACTGGGACAGTTACTTAGCGCCAAAATGGCGTTATTTTAGCTGGTATGGTAACCCGTCTATTGTTATTTATTTATTTACTTTATTTTTCTTTTTTCAAATTTTATAAAATGTTTTTTTGTTCTATGGCTATTAGTTTTTAATATTTAATATGTTTTAACATTTTTTTAATCTATTATTTCCTTTTTAAAGTAATAGAAACAATTTAAAAATGTATGCGTAACTGGTATTCGAAAATGGGATTTTCACCAAACTGATGTTGGAAAATAATCGCATCAAATTCTATCTGTTGAATATTCATATGAATGCATGCAATCATATAAATAAGTAATGCAAACAATAATATAATAAAATAAATTTAAAAAATCACCAATTCGGCAAACTTTAAAACCATGTTACGCAATCGCTAATTCTAAAAAGATTAAGTTACGCTATATTGCGAAGGAAAAAGTTATTACGCCAAGTTTAATAATCATATTTTTAAATCATCTTTTTTATTATATTTGATTTTTTATAACTTATTTTAATGTAGCAGAATTACACCGCAATATTCAAAAACAAATAATTCAATGATAGAAACGAATAGGTGTTCGTCAAAAAAAATTGACAAAGCTAGGATGCTAAATAAACAAACTCATCTCGAGATGGTAAGGACTTTCCCATTTTCGACATGGACTTGTCCTTTTAGCCCATGCGCAGTTCTGACAAGGTTCCTATGAAACGTGGTACATCAGTACTTGCCCATCATACGTATAGTATAGGATAAGTCTTGCAATCGTTTTGAAAATCGAAAAAAAATTTCTGACGGATTTACACGTTTCAGATAGCGGAGGTTCCGAAAAACATATTTTTAGAAAAATTGCCGTCCGTCTGTCTGTCTGTTTGTGTGTGTCTGTAAACGCTTTATCTCACGCACAAATTGAGATACAGGCTTGAAATTCTGTATGTATTGAGTATGTAAGAATGGAACGAAGCCTATTTAATATCAGTAACTTCGATTATCCGGAACTTTTTTTTTCGGACTCTCGAAAAATTTGCTCTGATGAAAGGTATATAAAAATTTTCGAAATTTTTCGTTTTAAGGAGTGGACGTAAAAGGCAATAAAATAATACAAGTTTTGCATAAAGAACGAAGTCGATCGGATTGTTAGCTGCCGATATATTTGTAATTCTGTTTTCCACATTCTTCGATTTTTCATGACCCTGTATTTCATTCCAATTTCAATTCAGAGATATATTTTAATTTGAAATGAGACCCTTAATCAGACGCAGGAAACTGTTAGTTAATAGGATTATTATTTTGTAAGTTATAAGGATGTTTCTTTTACGGAGTTCGGTACTACTTGAATAGTTTGGCATTTTATATAATTTCTTGAAATTGGTTCATCAGAAATTCCTTAATAGAGCATTACTATGCATATTAACAATATTTAAATATACTTTTAATTTTTTTTTTTGAAATTGCAATGAATTGTATAAACAGTTTTTACATGATTTATTTCATATATTATGCATATCCATGATTGGTAAGTATCACGGTGGCCCCCAACGACTAGTTTTTTCTATAAATAAATAATTATCGCTATAGTGATTGTCGAATGACTTCAATAAAAATTTAAATTTGAATTTTTGGCTCAGTTGTATGCATAACAGTACTATTTTTGGTACAACTGGCACAATTGGCACTCATATAACATTGTATTATTACATGGTTTATATGGAAACCGTTATTTTATCGGTGAAGTACCAGTTTTATTTTAAACAAAATAAGTCTAGTTCAAACGTGCAAAACTTTGCCTTACTTAACATGTTCGCTGCCGCTCACGCGAAAGCACGTCGTATGGCGCCAACGTTAAGGGGGCACTCACGCGCCAGCACGTGATGTAGCCAGTCAGACGCTGGCGGGGGTAAATCTTTTATTTATTCTTTGTTATAAAAAGTATATCGGCTTCTGGAAAAACTCACTTCTACAGTGCGGCATTAACTATCATCACATCTTCGTGTAAGCGGCAGCGAACGTGTTAAGAAAGATTTTCTAAAGAAAAACAATGGTACTGAAGAGTTTTCTGGTCTGGAAATTCCAAAAACCATACAAATCCTGTATTAGTTGTGATCGAAAAAAAGTGTTTGTTCAATCACTAGTTCATTCAGTTTCATAGAAGTGCGCAAAATTCCAGTAGGATCGGTAGAGTAATTTAAAATATATATATATCCACTGACTTCAAAAATAATGTATTTAAGAAAAGAGCTATATTTCTGCGTTGTTTCTGGGAAGACTACTGTAATGAGACAGGTACATAGAGATGAAATATGATGCCAAAAATCCAACCCTATAATCCACTACATTAAGTCCAATCACAACCACGTGCTTTTAATAAAAAATGAAGTAACTTTTAGTAATACAGTTTTAAATTCATAATACAATGAAATTACTACTTTATAATGCTTAAATATTAGAAGACAATTTTTATTTAGATGTCAAAGAATTCGGTCCTTGTTCTACATTACTTTATTTAAACCTAATGATGGCAATTAAATTTTAGAGATAACGCGTATCATATTGAAAATCTATTTTACGGCTTACTGCACCTCCATTTATCTCATATTCTATGAAGAGGGCTGTCAGAGTCGAAAAGTTTTAAATTCCAACCGGCGCCACTTTCGCTTAATATAAATCTTTATTACACAGTTTGATTACATTTGGAAGAAAAATACACTCCAAATTTATGTTTAAAAATCTTCGGTTCAACCAGAATATAAAAATAGTTGTCTGTGTCAGCTCTGATGAGGAAAATTTTCAAAGACTGTTTTTCCTAGACGTTTTCTCCGATTAAATTGAAACTTTGGAAAAGTATTCTAGACATATTCTGTTACTATATATAAAAAAATAAAAATAAATGATTTTTTTAAATGATAGCTTTTGTTTAGACGCATGTAACCAAAAGCAAAAAAACTAATAATAACTCGGGGAATAATATAATGTATGCAGTAGATGATTGGATATATATTCCAGAGATAATTTGTAACTAAAATAACATTATTTAAATTTTTTAAAGCTTTTCATCATACTAAAAATAGGTATTCTAAATTGTTACTGTTATATGAAATAGTTCTACCAATTTTCTACTGATATTTCTTCCTAAGCATGAATTCATCCTATTAGGCAGAAAATATGAGATAAATATAAAAACTTTGTAGTTGTATTCTTCAATTAAAAAAAGATGTTTTGTAAACAATTATTTATTAATATTTTTGACACTGTATGTATGGTTTTATAACCTAACAACATTTTGATGATGTAGTACTGTCATTTTAATTAACATAAAATTGTTAATATAATATCGCAAAAAATATGAAATAACGGATTTGCAAATATTTTTGAAACTATGTCCGATAGTTTAAAATTTGATAGTACATTCACTTTTCCTCACATGCTACACGTTTTATTCAATGTAGTTTTCTGCATTTTTTATAATTTATAACTGATATAACTCTTTCTGTATTTTGTTTTACTTTAAAATTTAAAATTGAATGTACAATTTCATCCTCATTATTTACAGAAAGCATTTTTTAAGCAGAAAGCTTTTTTATTATATTAAATATCATTTCCTAAGCTTAATAATCTTTTGTCCCTGGAAACACACATAAGACAAAGTGTAACATTTAAGGAAATCTCTTAACATAATGATAAAGTTACACTGAAGCACCCAATTTGTTGCATTTATCTAAGAGTAACAGTGTACAATCTGATAAGAAATCATCGTATGAAAATGTGAGAAATGTTTATCGATTAGTAATGCCATCTATTATTTGACACCATACTTAACTTTTGCTAAAAGCTCTAGACAAAATGACTGTAATTTTGTATTTATATTTTTGCAGCTCAAATATATCAATTTCTGATAAAAATTCTAAAACTTCATGGATTTTGTTCTCAAAAACTAATTTAAAAATATTTTTTCTCGAAATTAAATTCTGAAAAATATAAGATTGTAACTTACATTTTTTGCAACCTCTAAGATTATAGTTTTATGGTTCACATTTCATAAAGTTTTCTGCAATGCATCATTTTTAAAACAGCCAGAATTTTTAACTAATTTCATTCCACATTTCTAATAGAAAGAATACTTTAAAACCCAGTATTCTAAGATGAAGATTCCACCACAGAAAGCACTCCCAGTAGTTAAGATTTTAAAATCGCAAGCGCAATTTTCCTTTTATCCACGAATGAAACAAGGTTAAAAGTCTATGTTCAGTTTTCATTAAACTCTGTCTCATACATATTTATTTTAAGCTACATACTTATTTTCTTTAAAAGTGTCACATTCTAACAGATAGACGGAAATAATTTAAAAAGCTTTTGTAACATTATCTAAAGCACATGAGCTTTTATCATGTTCGGAAAATATACAGGGTGAGTCATAAATATCGAAGCAATAGGCTATATCCTTAAATATTGTTCCTAAACCCATACTTCCAATTGCAAAAATTCATAAAAAAAGAAGAAGTTTCAGATAAGATAAGTTGCAACTCCATCTGGGGTCTATTTGAAAAAAATATGAAAATTAGATTTTTATACGGCCCCCGTAGGACGAAATTCCCAATTAGGAAATTATTCCTTATCCATTCCTAAAATGAACAAAAAAAATTTCATCTATCTAAAAATCTGACAGAGATATTAAAATCTGAATTTCTCCAAAATTCGTCACTTACACCTCTTTACCATGCCTAGAAACAAAGAATTTCTCGCTAATATTCAAAGCAAGTAAGGGGTCGTCCATATATTGTCCATTTTAAAATATAGATTTGAGACAGTGCCTCTCATTTGGACATTACAAAGCAGTGTATTGAATTAAATCTAAACTTTTTTCAAAATATGTTGGTAGTCTGCACTTGAGGTCTGCATGGATCGAAACATGTTGATCCGATCCCAAATCGACCCATAGGGGAAAAAGTTCGGCCCGGCTTGAAAAAAATGTTAAAATCATAACCCGGACCAGTCTGGAAAATAGTTTAAATCATAGCCCGGTTCAGCCGCAAATTTCTACATAGTTTTTTACTCGGTGTGGGAAAAAATTGTTTTGTATGTTTGTTTTCTGCAACGCATCCCATGCCTTGAAGACTTTGAAAAATGTTATACAGTAAAACCTTTTAAGACTGAATCACATAGAAAAGAAAAAATACGTTATAGAAGAATGCCCTCCCTAGAAGGTGTAACTAGAGTTTAATCTTTTCCTCGGGTATCATTGTATTTATTTTGCATGGATCAACATATTTTCCGTTTAAGACAGAATTCCATCATAGGCAGACTTTTTTTTCACTGGTTTTATTGTATTTAATTTTTCAGCCTTTGAATATACTATTCTTTAAAAAAATGAATTTTATTTATTTATTTATTTTGTAAAAAAAAAAAAAAAAAAAAAAAAAAAAAAAAAAATTATGTGTTTTTTGAAAAAATTTCGATTGAGCCGAATTTTATTTATTTTAAGGACGTATTAAGTTTAATACGGATTTTGTCGAGACCGGGATTGAAAATTTCGTCCAATGTACACCTAGAAAGTTATGTCTGGCTTGGCATGTCTTCAGAAAAAAAGGAACCTCTCGGTCCTGGCCCGGCCTGGGCCCAGAATACAGATCTTTTAACAGCCTCTCCAGGACGATAAAAAGGATGAAGTTGTGAGAGCTAAATTTATAAAAAAGACTTAATCTGCATCTTAGAAAAAGCATTCTTTTAAATAAGTGACAGACATTTAAACAGTAAACTTCGTTTTTCTGCATAATGAATTTTCCCCCCATTAATTCTTGTCTTTAAATAATTAAATGGTACGAATTTTTAAAGAAAAAAGTACTTGAAACACGGCATTTTTGATTTTTTTTACATTAGTTTTCTTTCGACAAATTTGAAAAAAAAATTACTTTTGAAAATATGATTTTTTTTAAAGTTATATTACTTTTTCAATAAATATTTTTAATATTTTAAAAATTAGTATTAAAAAACAAAACTCTGGAACAAAACTAAAATCAGATTTTCATCTTTAATTAAATGGAAAGAAACTGAAACCCGATAAATAATGTTACGAGTTATTACGATATTTAATTATCCCATTTTTAATTAAACCAGTACTAACCCCATGAAATTTTTATAAATTATATGAGAAATGTTAGAATGTGATTTTCTTAGCAAACTATAAGACTAACCATCACAAAAAAGAAAAAAAAAATCAAAATTCGAATTCAAAAAATAGATTTTTGCACGTTTCCTAGAACTGTTAATGTAACTTTGTTTTTTGAATTGCGCACATTTTAATTTGTGTCTAATCCCTTAAAATCTGATGAATTTTTTTAACGGCTATAACTTAACGAGTTTTAAAGATAAGAAGATGCAACTTTTTGTGTCTTATTCAGGACTGAATAAGGAAAATTTTTTCTAATTTGAAATTTTATCCTACGGGGGTCGTATAAAAATTTAATTTTCGTATTTTTTCTACTAGACCCCCCATGAAGTCGCAATTTATCTTACCAAACTTTCACCTTTTTTTATGAATTTTTGCAATTGGAAAAATGGGTCTATGGGCAATATTTAAGGAGATAGCCTATTGTTTCGATATTTATGACTACCCTGTAGAATGTAATATAACATCACACAGGTAATAAAGTGCTTTTTAATAGAAAATATAGATATGGTTTTAATATTTTCTAAAACATTTTCAATCAATAGAACATATATGACTGTATAAAGTTTTTACTATTATCCATGATTATTTCTAAATGTGACTCAAATTAAAAATTTTTTACTATTATGCCTTTTACAAAATGTGATATTCTGTAAATAAATTATGACATATTTTGACAATAAGCCTGTATACGTAACAAATTAAAAATATTTTAATATGATATTTTGACGTCAACATTTTAACTTAAAAATACATAAATATATATTAAAATAAACTTTTGAAAATGTACAATATGTCACATTTGCTTATTTCAATAATACATTGTTAAATAGTTTGGGTTTGATTGAGCTGGTTATTCAAGAAATGTAAACATAAGATAGAAAAATATTTTTTCAACATTTGGAGTTATGGATCGGCACGAACTTTTAATATTAGACCGATGTTTTCATCTTCTTATGGTTACAGTTGTCGAATTAGCAGAATTTAAAAGAATCACAAATATTTTAACACTATTATTTCTACATTTATTATATTTTATTTTTTATATATTTTTCTATTTCCGTTAAGCGTAAAAACATTTTACGTTATTTTTGTTTTACGTTCATGTTCCGTTATACACTGGGTTTTATTAATGTAATGAACACCTAATAATTTTGTTATCCTGGCAAAATTTCATAAACAATTATCCGGAAACTTCATTCTCGAAGCAAATACAGTAATTATATATACCATATCGTTAAAAAAGAAATATGAAAATTTAAATTCACTGAAAATATGAATTATCTAAAAAATGGTGTTGTAAAATAATACGAACCTTAATAGAAATTATCACTAAACGATCATGGAATTTGTACTGGAATATTGGATGCCACTCCGAGAAAAACAAACCGAAATATGCAAATTATACTAGCAGATAAACATACTCCACAGTCTAGAAAATGTCCAAATCTGATCACAAAGTGAGTTTTAGAAGTATGAGTCGTAAAAACGCATTAAATGGTTTTGAAAAAGGGAAAATTGTGGTTTCTAAAGATCAAGAACGGCCAAAGCTATCGTAAAAATATTGAAAAGATTTCTAGGTAAAATATTAATTTTCTTTCAATTAAAAAAGCATTATGGTGTAAAGAAGTTTCTAGGACGTCGGACAAAAGGCTTTTAAAAGTATGAGCAATGTTGAAGCATCTTTAGGCAAATTTTAAAGAAATCCACTCACAGCAGTGTAAAAAAGTACCTTATCCAGAGTAGTCAAGGGAGATGTAAGAGGATATGTACAAGAAAAATAAACTCCAACCACAAGTGTCTCAATTGCATTAGCAGAATCGCCCAAATTGGGTAAAACATCACATATTTTGGACGTTAGAATACGAATGAGTAATATTTTCCGATGTAAAATTTTAATTTGGATGGGCAAGACGGTTTTTTTTATTATGAGTACAATCTGTGCAAGAAACCAGAAACGTTTACAGAATAGAAATAAGGTGGAGGTTAAATTATTGTTTGGGTTGCGTTTGGATGTCGTGGTAAGATCAAAGTTATGTTTTCCTCTGTTAAAATGAGTGCAGCAGCTCTAAGCTCTGTTAATTTATTTTATGAGGAGTCCTACACACTGCGATGAAGTGTTCTAGCTTAAGGCAACAAATAAAAAATTAATATAAAACTAGTCGTTGGGGGCCACCGTGATACTTACACATCATAACTATGCATAATATAAAATATGAAAATAAAACATGTGTAAACTATTTATAAAACTCATTGTAATTCCAAAATAAAATTTAAACGTATATTTAAATGTTTTCAACTTCTAGTAATGCTCTAACACGGAATTGTGGGCACTACTTGATTATCCCGTCGACCCATTTTGACATTAAATTTATTTCGCCAAACTACTCCTAAATCATACAAATTGTCATAATTTTTATTTTAAATAACGAAAAAAACAAATAAACTCGTAAAAAATTAATAAAAATACGAGTTAAACATCGAATTCAAAATCACTTGATGACATAAGAAATACGTGTAATGTGTTTAATGTGAACTAAATACGACATAAACTACAAGCTATTATTGGCATTTAATCTTATAGTTTTGCGATAGTTTTTTGGTCAACGGGTTAATTATTTTGTACCGAATTGCGTAAAAGAAACATTCATATAATTCCAAAAATAATAATAACATTAACTAATAGTTAACTGAGTCAAATTAAGCGTCTTATAACCAACTAAAATATACCTTTGAATTGAAATTCAATTTAGTTTGTTGCATGTGTTATATGATATTTTTGATACAAATTTCCGCAGTTTTTAATTGTATAGAGAAAATGACTTTATATCTAACTTCCTCCTTATTTCTAAAAAAAAAAAAAAAAAAAAAAAAAAAAAAAATTTCCTAATACTTTATCCAAGATTCTAAATAGAACAATTTTCTACCTCTGTTAACACTTTAAATTTTCCAAGTCTTAAAACCGTAAGTGCAATTTCCCTTTTACTCGTTTACTAAGCTAAATTACAAAACATTATCTCGATGTTCATTATCTTGTTTTTCTGATAACTTTCTTAATGTTCTATTCCTTTTAAGCCATATATATATATATATATTACTTTTACAATAGTATGTTTTCTTTAGCAGTAGTACGATAAAAAGTTTTCATCGATTTTATTCCGGAAAGCTATTATCATAAGAATATATAAACCTTTAAAAGATACACTTTTATAAAGTCTGAAAATAAGGATAATATAAATTTAGAAATGCAATACATGGCAATTTTATAACTAAAAAAATGCTTAGTTTAAATTTATTGGTCCATTTCTTTAAAGAAAATTAAATAAAAATGTATTTTAAATTCTTTATAAAATAAATGTTTATTCATATTTTCTCATTTTTCTTAATATTCAACAAATTTTTTAATATTACAGTTGGTTAAGAAAAATCTTGAGCACGAGTTCAACGCATTATAGATTCTATAGCAATTAATCATTATACAAATTACTGTAAAAGACAGAGAAGTCTCTTAAGAGCACACACTAGTCACGCGGTAAAAGCCGAACGCTAATGGAACGCTAATGGGAGCGCTATGGGAGCGTTCTTTTCAAATATCTCGCTCAAATTTTAATATTTTTACATGTTTTTTTGCATAGGATAGCTGAGCACGATCGACAACCGGCCTAGTTTTTACTTTTTCAATTTTGGTTTCAGATTTTTTTAAAAAAATTATTTTCACTTTCAAAACCGGTTTAAACCGGTTCTGAAACTGAAACTATTATAATATAAATAATATATAAGCAAAATCGAAAAAGAAAAAAATTGGCCGGTTGTGGAGCGTCCTCAGCTATCCTATGCAAAAAAAATCATGTAAAAATATTAAAATTTGAGCTAGATATTTGAAAAGAACACTCCCATAGACTTTACATTATCATCCGGGTCCTTTTGAGTATTTTTTCTGTGACTATTGTGAGGCCTTAAGGGGGTCCGGGACACAAAAATCTTCAAATTTCCTAAAAATGTTTTATTGCATTAAAAATGTTTTTTTTTTATGCTTAAAATGACGTTTAAATCATGTTTTTATCTTAATTAGAAGAGGAAATATTAATTTTTTCGTATTGATATGTTTTCAAAATCTTGCTTTCAAGCAATGTTTGTCATGAAATGACTTCTTGCGAAAATGCATTTTTCTTTAGGATGGATTTTTTCACCTTTTCACGTGTTTAAATTCTTATAACTCAAGAACCGTTAAAGGTAAATACTTCAAACTCGAAGCATGTCTTTTTTGACCATTTTACTTTAATTTTGATTGAGGAAATTTGAAAAAAAACATTTACTTTTGAAAATATAACATTTTAAATAAAAGTCAAATCATTTTTTTTCAAATTATTAATTAAAAAAAATTATTTTTATTTTTTACTAATATTTTTTTCAATGCTCACTTAAAATTAAAATATGGATATTTCTGTTTATTTAAATGTAAAAAAAATTGAAATTCTTCAAAATTTATTTTGAATTATAGCAATTTTAAATTACCCCACTTTTTAAATAAATTCTAAATTTAAAAAAAAAATTGTCAAATTAAGAGAAATTTTATTGTGTAATTTTATTTAAATCATCACAAAAAAATTCAAAATTTTGATTCAATAAATAAAAATTATTTTTAAATGTGTCCCGGACCCCCTTAATCTACGTAGATTTATTATAATCACAAACACAAATATTTGATAGCAGATTCCAAGTCACCTAACATTCCGAAAAGCGTTAAAAATTTTTATGTACATAAATATTGTTAAAAAGAAATTGGTCTAAATCGGGCCTTTAAATTCATTGATCTGTCATGCATTAATCCAAAAAATCAGTTTTTTGGAGGCTATCAATTCTCATGTGAACATCTTCACGTGCCCAATTGAAATTTTAGCACACAATTGTAGTAGAATAATGCTAATTGTCTTTTTAATACTAATGCTGTTAATCCTATATGTTTTTTTGTTAAACTTGTTTGCTGATCATCCAAACATTGGGACGGGAAGACGGGATCCATCTCCCTAAATTAACATCTTTAGTCAACGTGTCTCCTATAGGATACACATATTTAAAACAAAATTATATGCATAAATACTGTTAAAAATAGAGAAATTGCTGCGAATGGAGTTTAACAGATAGAAGAAATAAACAAAATAGCGATTTGTATCATAAAGCGCTTTTTAGTGAGGTATCTTATATTAAAATAGGTTGCAACAAAATTTACAAAAATGAAAAAAAATGAATCTTTATGTTAAGATATCATTTGTAGAGTCCATTAGTAATAATTATTTATTAAATACACATTCATATCCTTTTTTATTGTACTTGCAATGCAAAAAGGATAAAATAAAGAAAAAAGTTCCAAGAAACTGTCAAAAAATGTGCTTATTGAGTCTCCATATATCATCAAATTTCATGCGTAAAATATGAATTTTAATTTTTCTCGCTTTTCAATCTTAATTAGTTTTTAGCTTGTTAATATAAATATATAACTGAAGTAAAAAATATATGGGAATAAACCCCGAGAACTGGAGAGGTTAAAGCTTTCTGAAAGGCAAATCGACGCACATGTCATTGAAGATAGGCAAGGAGTTAATTCATGATGTTCTTTAAGGGGGCAGTGGATCTTTATTTGAGCAAAATCATGTATATCAAAATCGTCGCAAAAAAGGTCTATTTCTGTAATATAATAATACCAAAAACAGTTTTTTCTTATTAAAATATCATTTATGAAGGTTTTAAGAAGTAAATAATAAAGGTAAGTGTATTTATATACTTATGAGGGAGTGTCCTTTGTGATAAAGGCACTCTAGCATTTTAGTGAGATCGTGACGTCAATGTTCTAACATGTGTAGCGGGGAAGCGACATCTATCCTTTACTGAACTTTAAATTTCCAGAGCGTGTGTCACCCTCGGTTCTACAGTTAGTTGTGGTTAGGAGTAATATGCAAATTTATAGCGCCGTCTTCAGTTTGCAACGTATAAAAGCTTTGAGTTGGAGTATGTTGTATGTGGTGAGGCCGCAGTAGTCCGCAAAGCGAGTTAGATTGGTGTTCTATAGTGAGATAGATTGTGTTCTAAAGTGAGCTAGTCAGCATTGTGAGCCGAGTTAGTTTGTGGTGAGCTGAGTTACCCAAGAAGAGTGCCAGTGGGTAAGAATTAATTCAATACGTTGGATTTTTTGAGAATAAAGTGTGTTTGCATCCACGGGCTGTCTTATTATCGAGTTAAACTAGCTTTTAGCCGCAGTCTGAACTTAAATCTGGTGTGAAGTGCCCCGAACTGAGCTTAAGCCGAGGTCGTGAGTATACCTTATGATTTAACTTCTTAGTATTGTGCTTAGGTTTAAATAAACTGTTTGATTTTATCTCATATTTAGAATTATGTATTCATTTAACCAGTAGAACACCAGCCACGCCACAAATGACACCCAATGCGTGTTCCATCACGTTACATACTTAAATCTGTTTTTCTCAAAACTAATTTTTGAGTGGTTTTAGATTTTTGAAATTCTCCTTGCGAAGTAATTTTTGATCAATATTTATGAAATTGATAAGGAAGTATCCTGATATTGTTTAGAAAGAAATTGTGTAAGCTTTTAAAAATTCGTCTTCATTAAGACAGTCAAATTTGACTTTCTACTTATTAAAAAGCACAATTTTGATGAAAATCGAGTTGGAATTTAGAAAATAATCTGTAAATTATTAATTATTCAAGAGATTAGAAAAATCTTACACAAATTTTTATAATAGAGTTTTAAGTGATAAAAATGCAAAAGCAAGAAAATATCTCAAAAATTAACACACGAGGAGCATTTTAAAATTTTATTTAAAAATTTAAATTTTTTTAATTAAAATTTTTAATAAGATTGGGAATTTTTTTTAAGGTGTTCTATATGATTTTGTTAAAATGTATATATGCAGAAAATTTCATATTGCTATGAGGAAAATTTAAAAAATTTTACGTCCACCGTCCCCTTAAAGCTTACTCCAAGTCAGTGCAGTCCGATTATTTAGGTATCATAATAAAGACGTAGTTACAATATTCTCTTCTTTTTATTATTAAAGGGAACGCGTAATCATCACAAACATTACACTGACGACAAAAAGTTTCATAACTGTACTGTAAGCCGTCTTTTCTACCACAAAGAAGGTGTTTTCTCCATAGCTAGCGACTTGAAATAAATACAGAGAAATCTATAATTTCAATGCGACAGAGAATTCAATAAATGGTAGAAATCAGCCTTTAATTCTTCACCAGTTGCATTCGAACGAGAAGTAATTACATTTTCTTGATCCCCTAGGAAAGCGCTTTCGAACTATACCTCTCTCGACAAAATCTCAATGTGGTAATTGTTGATCTTCAGTTTTAAACCTATACAAAATTTTACTTCTTTTTATTTAATGAGTTGATACTATAATAAAATTGCATTTTCTATAAAAATTGCAGATAAAAAAATATTTAAAGCTGAAAAAGGAAAAGAAAAATGTGATTTTAGTAAAAAAATGATGAAGAAAAATTGCAAATGAAAGTTGAAATGGAAATAAAAAATTACACGATACTTTACACAATATTTTTGCACAATTTTGATGTTGGATATGTTATGTAGACGATATTGTTGTTTCATTAGCTTGCTTATTTCCCCTTACATTCATGTTAAAATATTCATGTTTTTTGCGCATAATGAAGAAAGACTAAAATCCTTCGAAAGGCCTAGTCCATTTTTTTATGATGTTTTGATAAAATCTTTTATTTCTTAGTGTTTCAGAACACACACACAGAGACAAAAAAAATCTTAGTCATAATTCAGAGAAAATATTGTCTATATCATTCAAAAAAGGAACATTGGTATTCGCTCATATTATTAAAAGCAACGAAGATATTGCAAAGATATTTGCAACAAACTTACATGACTCTATATGAAATTTGATGACATCACTAAAAGCAGTTTGTAATGACTACTATTCGCGTCCTAATAATACTGAGTTAGCTCAAAGAAATTCATAATCAAGATGACAGTACATACATTATTAATTGCTAAATTATAACCAGCATTCTACATTACATTAAAATTATTTTTGTGGAAAAAATTCTAAAAAGGAAAAGAAAAAGTATAAGGGTTGTAAAGTTATTCTTTTATTAAATATTTTTTAATATTTGTATATGTTCTGTAGTGTTTTTCAGCATATAGAAGTATGCTTTAAAATAGTTCTTCCTTTAATTAAGCATTTAATAGACAACTATTCTTCAAAGTAATGCATGGCATTATATATCTATGTTTTTATAATAAAAATAGATTGTTGTAAAGTATCGAGCCAACATTTACCGATATCATTTTTAAACAAGTTTTATCTATTCTAACAAAGATATTTGAAATTCTTAAAAAATTGATAGGCGAACATTTTACAGTTCTCAGAAGACCGGAATAAACCTTTTCTGTCGCATTACAGAATTTGTTTTTGTATTAATTAATATTGGTTGTATATATTTTTATTTCATTTTGTTTAATTTTACTTTATATGTGTCCATATTTTTACATATGTGTGCATTTTTTTTCACTTACCTTTTTAATTTATTTCATTTTATTTTTATTATTTAATTATTTATTTTTTATTTTTCGATTAGATTCCGTATTCTCTTTACATTCCGTGTTCTTTTGTTTTTATTATACTCCTCTGTCATTGGCAGTTGTCTTCTGATTTCCAATTGGTTGTTGATTTCTATTTTCATATTGGCTGTTTCTTTAGCTTACTTACTTCTCCTTATCTTCATTTTAATCTTACTGCTGCTTTATGGTAGAAGCACGTCTTTTTGCACATAATGAAGAAAGACTGAAATCCTTCAAAAAGCCTAGCCCATTTTTTATGATGCTTTAATAAAATCTTTTAGTTCTTAGAGTTTCAGAACACACACACAAAAAAAAATTTTAGTCATAATTCAGGGTAAATATTGTTTGTATCATTTAGAAGAGGAACTTGGGTATTCGTTCATACTATAAAAAGCAATGGAGATATTGCAAAGATAATTGCAACAAACTTACATAGCTCTCTATGAAATTTGATGACATCGCTAAAAGCAGTTTGTAATGACTATTATTTTCGTCCTGATAATATCGCATTAACTCTAAAAAATTCGTGATCAAGATGACAGTACATACATTATTAATTGCTAAATTATAACGAGCAGTCAGCATTGTGAAAGATGTTGCTATAGTTCACCCAAAGTAATTTTTGTGGAAAATGTTCTAAAAAGGAGGAGATGAAAAATTAGAAGGGGTGTAAAGTTATTCTTTTGTTAATTATTTTTTAATATTTTTATATCTTCTGTAGTCTTTTTCAACATGTAGATGTATACTTTAAAATAGTTCTTATTAGAGCTGAGCATTTAATAGACAACTATTCTTCAAAATAATGCATGGCATTATATATCTATGTTTTTATGATACAAATCGATTGTTGTAATGTATCGAGCCAACATTTACGATGCCATTTTTATACACGTTTTATTTCTACTAAAAAAAAGTTGCTTGAACTTTTTAGAAATATTGAGAAGCGAACATTTTAAAATAACCTTCGAGCAAATATATTTTGTTATGAAAGTAATAATTTTTTTTAAAACTTTTGTAAGGAAAGGTTAACTTTAGTATGAAGAAATATTGACTTTAAAGACACAATGTGTCAAAGAATTGGAAAAAGAAATGGAAAATACTAAAATAACTGTTAAAAGAAAATAGGTTAGATTGTTTTATTTTTTCCCTTAAAATGTGTGGTGCCTTAAAATTATAAAATATTCCTTTTAAAATAAGTGCTTTAAATCTATAACTAAATTCCAGGAAATATATCTCTTAAAAATTTGTCATTTTTAAAAACATATCTTATTAAGAGAAACTCTAATAAAAACTAAGTTATTCGAGTTACAATGCGAACTTATTCTTAAAAAAATAATTTTATTATTTTATTACATAAAAATTCATTTCATGTACATTTAAAATTTAATATAATAATGCGTAAATTTTTTTAATGCCTAGTTATATTGGTAACGAGGTATTCTACATTCTAAAGTGTAAGCAATCGTGTTTTTTGAAACGTATTTTTTTAAAATTATCAATAAGAATTCTTATAGCACTCTTTTTTTCTGTGTTATTGCTTAAACGTAAGAATATAGTAATGATATTCCGATTTAAATTTTACGTAGAACAAATTATCCATAATATATTTAACGTTTATTTTGCGTATTAACTTTGGTATTACGCCGCAGTACATTTATAAAGCGTTTTAAAAAACTTAAATTCGAAGGTAACTCAATATTTGCTATTAGTGATGAAAATAAAATTTCAAATACAAAAATTTACCCTTATTTACTCATATTTTGAAATGTTTCATTGCATCGATGTCAACATAAAAACACAAAATATAAAACAAAACTTAAAATGATAAAAATATATTCGCAAAAAAATTATAATTGAAAAAAAAAAAAGTAAACAAAAATACCACGAACACATGCATAGTGGAATTAACTGCGTTAATAAAAATTTAAAATTGTGAACGTAATTAAAAAAAATATTATTGCATCCTTATTCTGTTTGTCATCTCTTTCAAAAAACTCTCAAAAAGTAAGCTCCATGGGATGTTGAATAATTGTATATAATCTATCTGCGTAATTGCCGAAACGTCAGTGAAGGCTTACTTTGGACACACGAATTTTTTTTGGGTCCGTCTGTCAGTCTGTCAGTCAGTCTGTGAGTTTGTCAGTCTGTCTGTTCCGCGATCACTACCGTAAAAAACATCCGATTGGATTAAAACTAAGTGGGTATGTTATGGATTAAGCTGTATAGTTTTTTGTAAGATTTGATTCATTCGTTCGGAAAATATAGAATATTTTATTTTGTGCAACAATGTTTTTCTATGGCAAATCCAATGATTTTTATTTTTTTTTTCTTGAGAAAATGTCACATTTCATTAATGGAATTCAATGATAAATGGATACTGAAATTTACCAGTTAAATTATTCGTATTGTTTTGAAATTTTGTCTACACATTTGTCAGATTTTTTAAATTATTACTGTAAATTTTGGAGATTTTTTATAAATGTGTTCCAATAATATAAACTAATTTGTTTTAGATATTTACTTATTTCAAATGTATTTATTTCATTTTCTTTATTTTCTCTTAATGGTTGCTAAGCAACCATTCATAATAATAATTATTTTTATAATGTTATAAATTTGAATGCGTGTACGAAAATTTAAATGAAGTCAACGTCAAAACTGATGAATTAATGTGTTTGTATCTTTGTGTATAACTATAACATAGACCAAAAAAGAACATAGGCTATGATTTATAAATTTCATTTTCATATTATTTACATATTTTCTTCAATAATTTAAAATTTCCTTCTTTTTCATGCAGAATCAATAGCGATTTTTTAGATAAAATTTAACCAATTTCCTTTATTGTTGCCAAAAAAAATCCAAATATGGAATAATTTTTCAACGGCAAAAAGTTTCAATTGAGCAATTTCCATTCGAAAAATTAAACTAAGAAAAAAAATATGACGTCAGAATTAAAACAAAAATAAATATAGTACTTTGTTAAATATTAAACATGGAAATTTTTTTCGTTAATAAGAATTTTTCTGACAAAAATGGGGGCATAATTAGAAGTAAAAGAAATAAAAAATAATTATGTTTTTAACAATTATTTTACCGGATAAAATTTGACGTCATAATTGAAATAAAATAGGTATTTTATAGTAGTCGTAAAAAATATTAGAAACATGGATAGCAATAACTTATGAATAATGACGTCATTGCCGAAACTTCAGTGAAGGCTTATTTTGGCGGCACAAAATTTATTGTTTTTCGCCTGTCAGTCTGTCCTGTCCTGTCTGTCTGTCTGTCCGCGAAAACTGCCACAAAATGCAATCAAAACATCTTTTTTTGGAAACAAAATTGTAAAACCCTAGATTACTGAGTTTACACTTTCAAAAGTTCCTGATACATCAGATTAAGTGTTTGTGGTTACAGGTGCAGGTATGTAGAAGTATGAGTATAATGAAAAATGCTTATTAAAACTGTTACTTATCCTTATAAATCAAAATGTATATAGAAATACAAGATATACGATAACCATTAGCAAATTGATAGAAAGTTACAAATTTAAATTTAATGAGATTACGGGAGATTCAGGGGGGCGGAGCCTCCTAAAGAAATCTACTATGTTATAATAAAAAAACAAAAATAATAGATCATGAAAATTTCAGAATAGCCTAACATAACTAAATCTTTAATTTAACGCTTTTGATGGCTGAAAACTTCTTATTCTTATTCTTATAAATAATTACATAATTTGAAAATTTTAAATTACAGTTTCCAGGAAGTTGAATATTACCCAAAGTGTTTTTTTAAAAAAATGATGTGCAAAGCTGACGTTGAGGCTCCTGATCTTCAGATTTACTAGTTGCGGAAACGTCAATGAAGGCTTACTTTGGAGACACGAAATGTTTTGGTTTCTGTCTATCTGTTCTGCGATAACTGCCTTAAAAACCACCCAATCTCTTTGAAATTAAGTAAGTACGTTCATGAGCTATCGGGATTTAGCTGTATAGCTTTTGGTTAGGTTTGGATCATTTATTCGGAAAATACAGAAATTTTTTTTGTATCATAATGCTTTCCTATGGCAAATCAAATGGAAAGAAAATGGCTCTTTTGATTAATGGATTAAAATGATAAAAGATGGATATTGAAATTTCCAAATACCGATCTTAAATTTATCTTATTATTTTGAAACTTTGTCTAAGCATCTGTCAGATTTTTTAAAATATTCATTCTAATTTTGGGGATTTTTTATACATGAGTTCAAATAATATAAAACATTTTGTTTTAGTTATTTAGTTATTTAGTTTAGTTTATTAACGTAAAATGTACATATTTCATTATTTCTCTTTCTTTTATTTGTTGCATAGCAACAAAAACTGATGCTTTTTAAAGGAAATCCCGATGATTTTCAAATTTCCCTCCATTGAATGAAAATGGCGCGCTGGATTAAAGTATTTAAACGTCAAATTATGGGTGTTAAAAGTTCCAACTAAGATTTTAAATTATTCCTATTCTTTTGAAATTTTGTCAATATATTTGAAAGATTTTTTTAAAATTAGGTGTATAATTTTTCGTGAAATTTTAGAAATGTTTTCAATAATAAACAGTTTGTTTGATAAATTTACATATTTGACATGACATATATTTCATTTTTTTTCTCTTTTGTCTGTTCCTTAGTAATAAAAATAACCGATAAAAAATGAAACATTTAAATAATCTCAATTGCGAAAAATTAAGATGTTAAATATAAATTACATTAATAACATATCTTTTTTAACACTTTCCAATATAACTGAAAATTGCTTATGTATTTTATTTGTCTATCCGTCTGTTTGTCTATTTTTTCTAATTCGCGTAAATATAGTAATATTGATACATATTAAAATTGATATATATTATTGTGGTTTACTGTGGCGTATTCTGTATTAAAAATGAAGTGTAGAGCATTTCCTGTTCATTTACAGGGTCACTCAGAAGAATTCTTTGCATTACGATCTACGGCGGGAAATCGTTTGCTGTGTGTTTTCATGATATCTTAAACATATTGAAATTGATGCAAGTCACTAAGGTTTATTAAAAGTGTCATACTATACACCATGGCGCGGAAATAACTTAATATTCATTTACAGGAACATGCAAAAGAATTTGGTTATAGAAGAAAGAGAGCAATAGTTGAACTTATGAACGAAATAATATTAAAGTTTTGTCCAGTTTGTTATTTATCCTTAAAAACCTCAGTATAGAATGAAATTTAAGATGTATTCTAACCATTTGCATAATCAATAGAAAATTACGAATGCAAATTTAATGAGTTTTCAGGGGGTTAAGGAAGCAGAGCCCCGTGAAGAAATGTGCTTTATTACCTAAAAAAATATCATAATATGTAGTTCATAAAAGTTTTAGAATATCATTGCATTAAATAATTATCAAATTATCGCATAAAATTTCTGAAACTTTGTATGTATTTTTAGGTGGGTTCGTAATTACATAAATACGTAGCACTTATAGTCGTTGTCTGATCTGTACGTCTGCCTATATATCCGTCTATCTGTCTACTACAAAAAATTATAAAAATAGTACCGAACTAAATGATTTGAAATTTAAAATATATGATTGTTGGAAAAATTTGTATAGTCATTTCTAATTTTATGACCATCGGATCGATAGATTAATTACAGGGACAGTCAAAAGTATTCCGTTACATTACACCAATGGGGAAAATACCTTCAATTGCATTTTAATGGTGTTATATTTTTCGTAAATCATGAAATTGATATAGATCTATAAAGTACATTAAAATATACATTCTGTACAGAATGCGGTGCAAGGAAAATTTTTGCTTAATTCACGAAGCCATACAGAAATGTCCCATTACTTAATGTTACAGGGGAAAACAATATTTGAGGTGTATTTTAATTATATTGAATTATTTAACATTTTATTAAATTTATATACGTTGCTGAGGCCTACTACACTTTACTTCCTACATAAGACAAAGCATAAGAAAGAATAAGGAAGTTCATTTTTAGTTTTGATATGTGCTTTTAAGTAAATGTTTTCATATTACGTTATATGAATAAATGTTAAAAATCATATACTGGGTTATACCAAAGTATCTGTAAGGGATACTGAGTATGAACGGAAATTGTTAAAAAGATTTTTTTTTCCTTTTAAATTATGCATTTTTATGCTGGACTACATTTAGCACACTAAAATATCTTTGTACAATATAAATAAAACAATTTACAAGGCCACGTAAACAATTGGAAACAAAGCCTTCTATGGATGATAATCTCTGGAAGAGTGATTTTAGTAGATTTAAGCGAATGTAAGTCTTAATTAAATTACAGATAGTAATTAATTATCAGTTAATTAGTAGCATGTAAATAAAAATAGTAGGTCTTATACAGGATTGTATAAGACTGTTCAAGTAGATTTGCTGAAAGTGAAATTAAAATCTGTTAGCCGTTTTTAAAACATTGCAAGATAGTTAAAAATCATTAATGAAATATGTTTCTCTGTCCATATATCATCTGTATGCCTTTCTGAACTTGAACTTGCATTAATATAGTTTGAATGATCTGGAATTGTTATGTGTGTATGCCATTCCCAGTACTGTAATACAGTGCGTAAAGCTTATAGTTTAATTGCAGAGACAATCAAAGGAATTCTATTACATTACGGGTCATGGGAAAATGTCATAATTATACAAGTATGTATAGTGATCGTCTGGTCCACCCATCTGTTTCACCGTCTGTCCCCATATACTATCGCAAAAACTACTAAACTGTATAATTTGAATTTAAATACATAAAATCGTTGCAAATCATTTCAAATTTTATGAGAATCCAGTGACTACTTAATAATAGTTTTCTCCAATCTATCAAATCCTATCATTCTTAAATAATTCAGTCATATGCCATGACAGGTATTGATTCTAGGTTGCAATGGTGATTATGCCCCATTTAAGAGGTAATAATATTATTTCTGTATTACTGAGTTTAATATATAACATCGTTATAAATTTTCTATTCATACATTTTTGCATAAAAGTGCAGCAGCTCTTACACCAAGACCTGAATATTTTAAAACTTTCGTTGTAATAAGAACGCACCTCATTTAATTGGTTTGAAGCGTCATTTCCGACTTGTTTATTCTTATATTCATTTATGTTATTGGAAAACTTTCAATTTCTGTTTGTATAATCTTAAATGTTACGCAAAGTATAGTAAAAAGTAGTTACTTAAAGAGCTGACTTTGAGGCTCCTGATCTGCAGATTTACTAGTTAGATCTTTATTGATTCTCTGATAATTGTTGGGAAATGAGGCCTTCATGGATAAATTATTTTGCTATTTAAACAAATTAATTCGTAACGGTTCTTTGTATTTACATTAGATAACATTGATATTAAATTCATTCTCAGATTGACTTCCTAATTGCATAAATTAATACCTGGCACTTTTAAAAATTTATTTTTATCACTTATAAAAAATATAGAGTTTCTTTAATGTTTTGAAATGATTTTTATGTAACTTATTCTCTGTAAGTGCATATTAAGTCTTAATTATATTAAAATCTTTTTACAGATAGCATATAATTTTACGACATTTTCCCGGTTTTGCCTATTAAGTACTTTGACCGAGATTTTTTTTATCATTTATTTTTATGTGTCAGTTTGGAAGGGATTTGTGGAGAATAATGTTAACCTATATATATATATAGATAGATAGATAGATACATAGATAGACAAATAGAAAATAGATAAATCAAGTTTTGAAGTAATTGTGTTTTTGGGTTCTCGGGATCATGATCGGTGCAAATCTGCAAGTGATTTTAAGAAATTCAAACATAGGAGTCTACTTAATATGTAGTATTTCTTACGAAATCTACATAAAAAGAAAAATAACAGGGTTGTAATCCTTAGGGCTGACAACTCAAATATACTATGCGTAAAATAAATCTTTTTCATTGTTGTTGTTTTCTGTAAGCAGTATTATTAATGAAAGACAAAACCAAAAGCAATACATCCAGTACTAATAGTTGCATATATTAAAACAAATGTTTTGATCGAAACATTTAAAAAAAAAAATTACGAGATTAAAAGATGTGCCTGGATATAGGTTTTTACAAAATAACATTTCTTCTAATCTTTTTAACGTTAATTTTTTTCTGCTAATAATCTTTTTATTATTGTTATAATTTCATAAACAAGAAGATTTAGTTTCGATAATTATCGTGAAAATTTTTTTATGTTCATAGCACACCTACATTTATTTTTATATCATTAATAAAATTTAATAAAAACCGAGGATTAAATGATGAGAAAAAAAAACATATCCTTTGTTTTTTATATATCTATATTATTATTTAAATAAAAATCTTTAATTACTGTAAATCACAAAAGAAACACATATATGGCTATGTTTGTCTTTTATAAAACACTTTTGTTTAGCGTTCTATTTTGTACACTGGAAAAAAGCTGCAGCAGAGATTCCAGACAATGTCCGTAAAAAACAGACTTTATCTTTATATCAACGGACTTTGCCATTATATTAACGGATTTTGCCCGTAAGATGCAAAAAATTTCGGACGTTGACCGTTAATCTGAAAAAAGGGACATTTTCCGTAAATTTACTGTCGCATTCACGGCAAAGTACCGTAAATTTACATTTTTTTTACAGTGTAGCATTTTTTTTTATTTTAACATCTTATATGCATGTTTTATAGAAACTGTAGTGAGTCTTAATGTAGGGAATTTTTTTAAAGCGTATTATGTAATTGAAATGTTATTTAACAATAATTTTTTGAGCAAAAGAAATACGAATAAAATTAGTTTTAACTAATCTGCTTAACTGTTATTTTTTGTGCACATTAATTAAACTTGTTTTAAATTGCAACTCTCAACACATACCAAAAGATTTATTTTAATAATATTTAGTAAATAAAAGAAAGCGTTCTGAAAACAAAATTTTAATTTCCAATTTATTTAAGAAGTGCGACCAAAATTTTGTTATTCAACTTTATTATTAAATATTAGAGTATATCAGTTTGATATAATTGAAAATTGTTCGTCAAATGTGGGAAAAATATATATTCTTTCTATAGCTAATTTCATAAATATTCAGAATTCGGCGCAATAGCTGTTGCAATTATAGGCAGAAACGCATGAGTACAAAAAGTATATAAACAGTGAACTCCCTTTATCTGAAGACTCTTTAATGTGAACAATCCGGCATTATGAACACAATCCGATAGTTTCGGCGAAACTCTATAGAGTTAACAAAATATGAACTCTCTCTATACTGAACACCCCGCTATTATGAACACTAATTTTGGTCCCCATTTCTACTCCACCTCTCTGTAAACTGACATGCGCGTGCAATCTGAATTGGAAATCTTATCACGGAATTCAAAGAAACTGTTACAGAAGCAGAAAAAGTTTCAACGAACTCAATAAAAAAATAAACAGACAAAATACCAGCTAGATTTTAAACCTGTTCTTGAAGTTTCAGTTTGTTTGAATAATTTAGATAAAATCTTTAGTTAAATTTTGAACACCTGTTGTCACATTGTTATCACCTGCCTACTGTAAAAGAAGCCAATTTATGATTTTGTTTAATTAGAAAATGTTAACATTTTGTTTTTGATATATTGGAGACAATTGCAATAAGTTAAAGTAGTCCACTTCCACTTTTCTTATTCCAATTAATACATTTATTTGAATTATTGTTAATCACAGTTTAAGAATGATGCTTTAAAAATTAATTTTAGAATTTTCAACTGATTTCTTCAATATATTGACTACTGGGAAAATGGCAATTAAAGAATTTACTTGCTTATAAATTTATTGTTACTTAATTTTAGCAGATTTAATTTTTTTCAGATGATAGAACATTTCCCCATTCTTTTCGGAAGTAGCCAGCTGGTGTATTGGTTTATGGTAAATGGCTCTTTTGATTAATGGATTAAAATGACAAAAGATGGATATTGAAATTTCCAAATACGGATATTAAATTTATCTTATTATTTTGAAACTTTGTCTAAGCATTTGTCAGATTTTTTAAAATATTCATTCTAATTTTGGGGATTTTTTATACATGAGTTCAAATAATATAAAACATTTTGTTTTAGTTATTTAGTTATTTAGTTTAGTTTATTAACGTAAAATGTACATATTTCATTATTTTTCTTTCTTTTATTTGTTGCATAGCAACAAAAACTGATGCTTTTGAAAGGAAATCCCGATGATTTTCAAATTTCCCTCCATTGAATGAAAATGGCGCGCTGGATTAAAGTATTTAAACGTCAAATTATGGGTGTTAAAAGTTCCAACTAAGATTTTAAATTATTCCTCTAATTTTGAAATTTTGTCAATATATTTGTAAGATTTTTTTTTTTAATTAGGTGCATAATTTTTCGTGAAATTTTAGAAATGTTTTCAATAATAAACAGTTTGTTTGATCAATTAACGTACTTGACATGACAAATATTTCATTTTTTTCATAATGTTTGTAACAACCATATTGGTGTACATTTCAGTTAGCCAGGCACCAGTGTTATATATACATCTTTATCTATACATACATATTACATATGTATGTATGTATATATACTGATATGAATAGATATATATGTATGTATTACACTGGCATCCGTCTAACCTTAAAGTACTCATGTTAGTTTATTTCTAAAACTTAAAAGGAAGAATATACAATAAAAACTACATAGCACTGACCTTATTTTATCAACTACTGACTCGATCACTCTGTAGAGTAGTAGTAGTGGCCGATTTCCAATCTCCCTCTATAATGAACACCCCCATAATCTGAACATTTTAGGCCAGCCCATTGTTCAGAATAGAGAGTGTCCACTTTATATTAAATAGAGTAATATGGAAATAATCGCTCCATCTTATATAAGACGTAATCACCCTGACAACCTAGAATCATCAGTATACCAAGCTAGGTAGTCATTGAATTAATTAAGTATAATAGGATTACATAGAATAAAAAACGTTTAATATTTTTTATAGTTTTGAATCGAATTTAATAAAATTTGAAATGACAATAAATATTTCTGCTACGATTACATATACATTGAACTCTCTCTATTCGGAACACTCATGGGACCGTCCAAAAATGTTCCAATTGTAGGAATGTTCAGCATAGAGAGAGACTGGAAATGCATTACTACTACTACTGTGTACAGTGATCTAGCGAGTAGTTGTTCAAATAAGGTTGGTATTACGGGGTTATTATTATTTTTCTTTTTTTGTTTTTAATTTTAAATGTAAACTAACATGATTTCTACAGTCCTTAACCCTTGAAAGCTCCTGCAGAATTTTACATGCAAGTTTAACGATTTATAAAACAACAGCTACGAAAAGTATTGATATAGAGATTTGTATTTTATAACTTTAGGTTTATTTACCATATGCAATTCAAAAAATTAACATTGATATCAATTTTGAGTTAAATAAACCTTAGAATCCAAAAACTACGTAAGAGAAAAGCCCAGTTAAGCGTCTTAAAGGGTTAATGAATGTCCTATCATGGAAAAAAATGAAGTCTGCTAAAATTAAATTGCAACAAAAGTATAAGCAAATAGTTTTTTTAATTGCCATTTTCTAAGTAGGTGATCAATCGAAGAAATCAGTCTAAAATTCCAAAATTAATCTTTAACATATTATGCTTAATCTGTGATTAAAAGTATTTCATACAGAACTATTCTTTGAATTAAGAAGAATGGAAATGAATTATTTTAACTTACCGGGATTTTCTCCAACTAATCAAAAACTAATTTTTTACATTAAAAAAAAAAAAAAAAAAAAAAAAAAAAAAAAAAAAAAAAGTCATAAAATAGCTTTTGTTACAGTAGGCAGCTAACAAGAATGTGACAACAGGTGCTCTAACATTTAACTACCGATTCTATTACAAATTGCAAATTCAAGTATATGCTTGCAATCTACCAGTGATTTTGTCTGTTTATTTTTTAATCGAGTTTGTTGAATCTTTTATTCTATGTAACAGTATCTCCGAGTTCTCATGGTTAGAAATCAAATTCAGATTGCAAACACGTATTCAGTTTACAGAGAGATGGAGTTGAAAGGTTGACCAAAAGTACTGTTCATAATAGTGGGGTGTTCGGATTAGAGAGTGTTCAGAATACAGAGAGTTCATATTTGGTTAAGTCTATGGAGTTTCGCTAGGATCGTCGGAATGTGATCGTAATACCGGGGTGTTCACATTAGAAATTGTTGAGATAGAGAGAGTCCACTGTATTATGTTTCAAACCATTCGTTTAGAGAATTTTTGAACTGTTATATCCCGACATAAGGATAGACAGATGGACAGAGCAGACGACGATTATAAGTGCTATATATTTATTCAATCACGAACGCACCTAAAAATTATCAAACTGAACAACCGTTAATAAATGCTTAAAGAGCGTCATAAATTTTTATTCTCTTGCCTTTTTGGATAATTTGATATTTGTCAATGTCCAGTGTTATACATTTGTCCTTTGTCAATTTTTGAAGGTTGTCATTGAAGTACTCTGAAAATGAGAGGAAAGTCATAGTCCCACATCATTTGTAGTGTCAAACCAACAACAAAGTGTTTCTTTCTTTCTTTTTTTTTCTTTTTTGTTTTGGAATTAAGGGTGTTCTTAAATCAAAAAGGGCAAGTTTGTGACATAATTTTTAATTAATTTTGCTAGGAAATACATGTGCTGTTATTCAGAAACTGTCTAATTTCACTCGGTTTTCTGTTTTTTTACAAACGCTATAGATCTTTCACAACAAGCCTTCAAAGTTGACGTTTTTGAATACATTTCCCGACGAATGCAGAAAAACCGATCGAAAAGCAGGAGAAAAACGGATGATCACGTGATCAAAATAGCTTAGAAGCGGTTAGATAATTTAATTATCATAAAATGAAAAACTAAGTTCGATTCGAAATCGTTTCCATAGTCAGGCTTTCCAGTTTTACATCTTTGCATTAAAAAATGAATTTGTAATTGTGTCAAAACGTTTTGCGTTTGTTGAGCGGAGCAGATGAGAACAACCTTAAGAAAGAGTGTGTGGATCTATGCACATTGCTGAGAAATATCAACCGCAACTCTAGATGAAGGAGGGGAGGATTAAAAAATGTTAGAAACCAGCGTGTTGAAACCATTGACCAGCGCCGTTTGCCGTGAATATTTTCCCACACATAACTAAGACGTTTCGCATTCATGATCATTTGGAGGGTTACTCTTTGGTGTTTTTCTCAATTTCACAACTGCAGTCTTCCATAACATGGCCAATTTAAAAATTCCTTTTCCATCTAACAACACTGTCATACAATATGGACTATCACTTTCTTAAGCAACAAATACACTACATGGTCAAAGATGACGTCCACTAGCGATTTTAGACATATCCTGAAACTTTAAGTGTGTAAACGGAATAGTACAGGTCATCCATTTCCGTGAAGCTTTTTTTCCAAATTCCACAGGGGACCGTCAATAAATTAAAAAAGAAAGAATATATTTTGGATAACCCTGTCATAACTAATGTAGCAAAAGTGCTCAAACTGTAGTTTATGGTTAAATAACTTATTGTAATAAACTGTGTTTTTTTCTTATGCAATTAGCATCTACTCGTAGAAAAATTGAGGATTTTATAAAAAGGGTCCCAAATTTTCCCATGTTTTATGCTTATAATTTGCAGAGTTCTTAATATAAAGAAACATTTTTTTTATTGTTTGTACACAATACCCTGTAATCAGAATTAAAAAATAATAAAAGTTGTACGGTAAATGCGTAGGTTTACTAAATAATTTTTCACTGCGCATGCGTCAACGATATCAAAATTTCATTTGCATATTATGTTAGCTAAATGTATAGAGCAACCTTTGTGGAAGTCTCAAAAACATAGCTTGAAAATTCGGAAAGTGTTCGTCTATAGAACAAACTTAAAATCCGTTATTGCAAAAATGAAGCAAAAAGATGAGGGGTTGTATCCATATATTCATTGATAAGTGTTACTACAGAATACACAATATGGCACGTACTACTACACTATATGGCCAAAGATGACCGTCCACTTGCGATTTTAGACATTTTGTTAAATATCTAGAAAAATACATGAGGGATTATCCCGAAACTCTAAGTGTGTAAACATAATAGTATAGGTCATACATTTCGGTAAAGATTTTTTGCGAAACTCCACAGGGAGCCGTCAACAATTGAAAGAAGAACGAATATCTTTTGGATTACCCTATCAAAACTAATGTAGCAAAAAAGTTCAAACTGTAGATTATGATTAAGTGGCTTATTATAATTAACTGTGTTTATTTTTATGTGAGTAGTATGTATACTGGTAGAGAAATTAAAGTTTTTATGAAAAAGGTGAAAATTTTTTCCAAGTTTTTTGCTTATAATTTTCAGAGTTCTTAATGTAAAATAATATTCTTTTCTCAAAATATGACAAACAACATAGTACACAATACCCTGTAATCAGAAATAAAAAATAATAAAAATTGTATGAAAAATGAGCAAGTTTGCTAAATAATTTTTCATTGTGCATGCGAGAAGGCTATCAAAATTTCATTTGCATATTATGTTAACTAAATGTATAGAGCAACGTTTGTGAAAGTCTCACTTTACTTGCCAATCTATCTCTGCTTTGCATCCCGGTTCGGGACTTTTTATGAGTTTGGAAATGTACAGCTATTATGAATGTAAAGCTATTCCTGTTATTGTTTCTGGTTTCCTTTCCATGAAAATGTTTTTAAAAACATGGAAAACAACTTCATAATCTTTATTTATTTTTTGCAAAACGAATCTTTTTATGATTTTTTTTATAAAGTGCATAATAATTTACATGAAATACTATTAATCTTTAAATTTTTTATATTAAAATAAAAAACCTAATCTTTTTTTTATCGACCCCGAAAATCATATTTTTTTTTATTCCTTTTAATATATGAAAATTCATTTCAAAATTTCAAAAGCAACTTTATAATCTTTATTTATATATTGTATAATGAATTTTTTTATGATATTTTCTGTTTTTTTTATAAATTATATAATAATTTACATCAAATATAGTTAATTTTTAAATTTTCATATTAAAATGAATTTCTTATTATTTTTTTTCCCAGCCATGTTAGCCATATATTTTTTTATAACTCTTAATATTTTGCATTTAAATAGTTTCATGCTTTATTTTTTGTTCTTAATTAGTCTACCTTATGAATATTTATGACTCTTTTTCAATCTAAATAATTTTATTAATGTATATTAAAAAAATGTGGTTAATAGCATAAACTACTTCATTAAACTTACTATTTTTCTTTATTTCTTGTTTTAACAGTAAAAGAGCAAAAGAAAATGCTACGAATTATCGGAAATTTTTGAGAGACTCAAGTAATTTCCGAAATTTGTATAGTTAAATAAAAAAAAAACGTAAAAAGGAAGTAATAATAATTATAAAAAAGAACATAAAAAAGACAAAATACTAATATCTAGTTACCCGTAAATCCTAATTTTTGGTAGAAAATAGATTTTTATAAAGTTAAACCCGCATTTTAAACTAAACAATCGCCTATATATTAAATATAAATATAAGTTAACCTTTAAAAATAGTAAATGCGATTTTGGCATTACATATTAAATAAGTTTTGTCACAAAGCATTATGTTCTTTTTCTTTGTAATCTTGTTCCCCACCAGCAGTCGAGAGATTCTGCTCTCGAAGCTGGTAGATGGTAGGTGCTGGGTTCGAACCCAACCACGCCCATCGGCCAAATCGTACGTAGTTTTCTGGGTTTTTTTCGAACCTTGATAAGCAAAGTTTCCCTTAGAAAGACCCCCCTTATAGGGCAATCCCCCTTAGTGCGCATATCGCTGCATGTTGATAATTGTCTTTCATGAACACACTGTAAAAATAATTCAAGAGGTTACTAAAAATTTTTTAGTAAATTTGTATTCCACAGAATTTTTTAGTAACCATTACAAACTTTTTTTTGCAAGCGAAACAAGCATTTCTTTTGTGAACTGAACAAAAGAATTTTTTGTATAACTAACTTAAAAATTTTTAGTATGAGCCACCAAGCAAATTTTAGTAATAGCTCCAAAATTATTTTTAATAACCATTTCGTGGGCTCGAAGGGCAGGTGTTTCCTTCGAGCTGCATCCAGACTTTTGGAGCGGAATATTGCAGCACCAAACATTGCTACTGCTCCGTCAGGATATTCATAATCCCTTTATTAACGAGTACTTAAACTGCATACATTCGGGGCGTATTTGGCAGTGACCAGTATCGAACCCGGGACCTTTTAGACTGGAGTCCGTTACTATAACCACTACGCTATCAATGCCACACCAAGTGAGTTTTAGTAATACCTATTAAAAATGTAAAATTATTAACGCTATTCGTTGCTAACTTTTTTCTAGTAATTCTTACAGATTTTCTTGTAACCGACTAAGAATACTAAAAATTTTTTAGTAATTACAAGGATCACTAAAGTTTTTTTAGCAGATCGACACTTTTTTTTTACAGTGCACAACAAACCAACCCTTGAAAACTTGCTCAGTACTTTATTGTTTTCAAGATATATAATTTTATTTTACAGTAGCATGTTAACTGACAGTTTTAAGATTTACGTCAATTTTATTTCAGCAATGAGTACACTACTCTAACATTATTTAAGGGATTACATAGGTTTTTAAAGTTAAAAAATGCGTAATTTCTCAATTTTTATTATTTGTACAGTAAAAAAAATTCATTCAGAATTTTAAGCATATAAAAGTGTACTATTTAAACAATATTTATAATTTTTTTTATTCAAAAATTAGCAAAATTCCGCCAGTGTCGCCTGGTTTCTGGATACCCCACAAAAAAGAACCTCGTGTTGATCGGAATAACTCATAATATCTTTATCTGAAAATAAAATAAAAATAAACATTTTTTTTCTATCCGAAAGTAATTATAGCTTGTGATGAATGAATGATTTCAATAAAAATTGAAATGTGAATTTTTTGCAGAGTTGTATGCAAAACAGTTTTTTGATACAAATGACATTAGTATAGTCTAGTTTCATTTGTTGTTGTTGGAAAAATACCCTTTTTATTAGTCAGTATTTCAAAGAAGCTCACAAAATTTCCATATGATCGGTTGAGTATTTAAAAAAAAATCGCTTTTGGCATGACTAGTCTAATGAGACAGCGGCGACAGTGGCGACAATTTATAAATTCTAACCGCTGCCACTTTTGCTCGACATAAACCTTTATTGCAGACCTTGATAACAGCTAGAAGAAAAATACACTTCGAAATTTATATTTAAAAATTATTGGTTCGAATAGAATATAAAAATAGTTGCCTCTGGCAGCTCTGATGATGGGAATTTCCAAAGACTCTTTCTCCTTGACGTTTTATCCGTTTGTTTTGAAACTTTCGAAAAATATTCGAGAAATATTCTATTAATATATTAAAAAATTAAACATAAATGGACTTTTTAAATGTTCAGATACATGTATCCAAAAGCAATGTAGCTTTAAATAAGCCGGGAAACAATACAATGTATGCAATAGATGGCTGGATTGATATAACAGAGAACTTGTAACTAAAGTAACATTATTAAGAAAAAATAAGTACCATCTATTACTTGACGCTATATTTAAATTTTCTTAAAACTTTCAAGCAATATGAGCTGTAATTTTCTATTCATATTTTTGAAGCTCCTAGAAAAACCATTTCTGATAAAAATTCTAAAAGTTCATTGATATTGTTCTCAAAAAGTAATTAATTTTTTTTTCCGAAATTAAATTCTGAAAAATATGTGAATTGTAACTTATATTTTTTCTAAGCATTACTTAAACCTTTAAAAATATAGTTTTATGTCTCATATTTTATTAAATTTACTGTAATGCATTATTTTTAAAACGGCAAAAGTGTTTAAGTAATTTCATCGAACATTTCTGGTAGAAGGAAGATTTTAAAACCAAGTATTCCAAGATGACTAAGCTGTTATTGCCGAAAACAATATCAGAAGTTAAAATTTCAAAATCGCAAGCGCAATTTTCCTTTTAATGAATGCAAAATGAAGCAAAGTTAGAAGACTATGTTCAGTTTTCGTTAAATACTGTCTCACAAATATTTATATAAGTTACATAAATATTTTCCTTTAAAAGTGTCACGTTCTAACATATAGACGAAAATAAATTTAAAAGCTTTTGTATCATTATCTAAAGCACATGAGCTTTTAACACATTCGGAAAATATAGAATGTAATATAAAATTCTACACATTATATGGTACTTTTTAGTAATAGAAAATAGATACGGTTTTATTATTTGTTAAAACATTTTCAAAAAGTAGAAATTATATGATTGTAATTTTTTTACTATTATTCATGATTAATTCAAAATTCATTGTAAATATAACTCAAATATAAACTTTCTTGCGGTTATGTTTTTCCCAAAAAGTAATAATCTGTAAAAAATTATTATTACTCTTTATGATAATGAAGGTGTGGACGTACAAGTTGAAAATATTTCAATATGATGTTTTGACATCAACATTTTAACATAAAAATACACAAGTATATAATAAAAAAAAACTTTTGAAAATGTGCCAATGTTATTTTTTTTTATTTCAATATTCAATATAAATACTTTTCGATAGATTCAACAAAGATTTGGTGCTTCAGTACACTGTTAAAAATAAAGGTGACAAACCAGTTGCATTTGGCGCCCAGCGGTGAAATGGGGTTACCATTTGATACCCGCGGGCTTCAAAATGTGTTTGGGGTGTCGTTTTATCCTTCACTGGGTGATTCACGCTAATTAGTGTGCCGCGCAGTTCATACCGTTGGAAGATTTTCACTCCTTAGTCATTTGCGCCTGCTCTGCGACGTGTGTCCTTCCCCTTAAACTCGCCGTCACTCGTGGTTCAAAACAGCAGTTTCTCCCTACGAAGACTATCACTACGGAGCGTTATCCTAATTCCGTTTAGAATTTCGGATGGTTAACTTTTGGCGAGCTTTTTATATAAAGCAACCTTTGAATTTCAGGACATTTGAGACTTTGAAGGTGAGCTCGGTAGCCGAATAGTTAGAGCGCTGAGCTTGCAATCAGACGTTGTGGTTTCGTATCCTTCCCGGGCCATATGTCGGTCTATAATTTCTTTTTATTATTGGGCACGCTGAATTACGGGTGCCATCTTTACACCCTAATTAAGGGTGCCATTCTGGCTCCTCTAGGGGTGTCAACAGTGAGACAAGCCTTTAAAGGTGCAATGTGTCACCTGTAGTTTTGATAGTGTAAATGCAAACATAAGATGGAAAATTGTGTTTCAACAATAAGAATTCTGGTACCAGAATAATTTTAGTATTAGAACGATATTCCAATCTTCTTATGGTTACAGCTACCGAAGAAGCAGAATGTGGTTCAGATCACCACACATTTTTTAACAGTGTAACTTCATTATTTATTACACATTATTTTTGATATACCTTCCTGTTTCCGTTATGCGTAAAATTTACTGTAAGTTACTTTTCATATATAGTTTTTTGTTTTATATGCGTTATATTTCATATAGGGGGAACTGAGGGACATTGATACAGCTTTTTTTCAAAAAAAATTTTTGGCGTCTAGAAAGCAGAAATTTCAAGTTATTTTTCTATGTGATGTCAGCAAAACCTATATAGTCTGTTATAAAAATGTACAATCGTTGTTTTATATATTATTTTTGCATGCAATTTTGAAAAAAATCAAAAAAAGTAATTTGTATCAATGTGCCCCATCCCCGAGGCAGATTGATACATTTTGGCACATCTGGGAAAAATGGAGACAAAATAACACCAATGCATATTTTTCATAGAAAAATAGTTAGCAAGCCATTTTATATATATTTGTAGACATTAAAATCGCACACAATTTATTTGTAAGCGATATTAAAGCAATCAAAATGAAATGTATAATGACCTGATGTTCTGGCTGTTCCTTGTCTGTTTTTGGCTGTGGTAACTTTGTCATATCTGGCACTTTAACCCCAGAATTATCTTCTTTCTTGGGAAAGATGAAAGAATTACCAGGTTTTCTGCTTATAAATCGGTTTACAAACAGAAAATAAAGGATAATTATTTAAAAAATTATGTTTATAATATAATTATCATGTACTGTTCTGCAATTTGCTTCTCTTACTTAACATTTCTCATGTCGATAATACTTTTTTCTCTAGCGAATCGATATAAATTTGAGATTTGCCAGGCTGTCGTCCATTTCTTTTGTTAATTCTACTAGCACTAGATTTTGTCTAAGTTCGTTCGTCTTCTCTTTGCAAATAAGGTACCCTGGGGTAATAACGCCAGGCGGGGTAATAACGCCAAGTTCTTATATTTTGCATAATTATGAAATAATCAAGTAAATGACACCCATGTGCTCAGCGCAGAAGGGTTTTGAGTCATATAAATTGCAAAAAACAGCTTCAAGTTAATTTGTTTCATTTTTAGGTCTTATTGTTTTTACAAACAACTAAAATTAACGCTTGATCTAAAATTTGCGAGATACGTTTTGTGATGTGAAGTCTATCTTTTTATCCGGAAACACTTTGTTAATTACATAAATTTGTAGTGCATTTCATGTACTTTTAAAATGTTGTTGAAGATTTTGGTTATCTTCTCGAGATAATTTGTAATTTAAAATGTACTGCGCAATAACTATACCGGGGTAATAACGCCAATCCTTGACATTAATACCCCGGTTGATTCCCTACAGTGGCCGAGGTACATCCTAAATACTGATTCAAATAAACACAGTTAAAACTGTGCAATGTTTCTCACATTTCTATTTAAGCGGTCCTTTTTAAGCAAAAAGAAGCTCACGGTCTGATATTCTTTTGCCTCATCCGCCCCCCCCCTCCCACACCACACCTTTATTTTTCTTACATATTCACAAAAGATTGAACATTTTCAATAGCTTAGAATGCAATTTCTCAATTTCTAAATTTGTATTTTTAGAATTGGGCTATCTACATGCAATTATTCCATCTTATTTCATAGTTTTGTTTGCATGGCGTTATTACCCATATAGGTGGGTAATAACGCCAAATAGCATAGGTCAAGAAAAAGCGCCATTACATTTTATGAATACATATTTGTTAAATTATTTTATTTTATATAGATAGTCAATGAGTTGCTGTATCAGATCCTACATTTGTTTGAAAAATACAATCTAAAACTAAGCCGTGAAAATTGGTAGAACCTTAACGTGGCGTTATTACCCCAGGGTACCTTATAATATAAAATGTTGTAATATAAAGAAATTAAAGCTATTTCACTTCAATAAAAACTAATAGTAGAAACTTTTGACGAAAAATGGTTGAATTAAGGAGTGTATGGTAAAAAAAAACAATAAAAGGTAATGAAAAAATGAACTAGTGAAGGATTTATGTTGTATCAATGTGCCCCGACAAAGACTGTATCAATGTGCCCCATACAGCCATTTTGAATAAAATGAGTCGAAAATCCAACACTTCATAATTTATGTAACAATAAAGAATGATGAACTGATAAAGAGTAGCTTTACTTGCCAGGGAGGATATTCTTTTTGGTTGAAAATACTGTAACAATTGTATAATACCACTTCAATTGTACAACTCAAATTTACTTTTGACCTACAAAAACAATTAATCACCCATCCCATTTCATCAAACTATTATATCATTCCAAAACTTTCTGTATGTAGTTAATTTCACTAGTATCACCTTTTGGAGCTGTTGTGAAACTTCCTGTAATGACCTTGTGTGCTGTACAGGGGGTGCATCAATGTGCCCCAAGTATCAATGTGCCCCAGTTCCCCCTACGAGCTAGGAATATCCAAGAAATAAGAGGAACTTTGTATAAATTTAATTAATCTGCCTATCTGCCCGTCTATCCGTTTATCTATCAATAAAATAATACGCGTAAATATACTCGTATTTTTATGGAATTGATAAATGTTACTAACGTTTACTAACGTTTACTACGGAATGTTCGGTTTTTTATCTAAAGTGTGTAGCATTATTAGTTCATTTACAGGTTACTCAAAACAGTTACATTAATGGGGAAAATTGTTTGCAGTGTATTTTAATGACAATAAGTTATGCATTCAAATGTATTGAAATTGATATAAATCATTCAATTTTACTGCAAAAGGATTACTATTGTTTAGAGCATTTATCGTTCATTTGCGGGTACTCACAAAAATAATCTGTTACAGTACTGTCTTTCAGCAATAATTTCTGTAAGATTACTTTCAATTTCAATATGAACTTTTCTTTTTAGAGAAATTGTTGAATGTTCCTCGTTGTTTACAAATTCTATAGGGGAGACCGTGACAAAATTTCCAACTTTTTATATTTATACTTTTTAATAGTTTTTTTAATTTACAGGGTATATTTTGTATTTCATGAAACTTTCACTGCAAACAGGCAGAATTATTTTTCAAAAAGTTAAATATACTTTCATAGAAATTGAAAAGTAATTGAAAAATTATATATACTTTTAATGAAAATAGATTATTTTCAATTTCGGGATGCACTTTTCTATTTAGCAAACATTTTGCATGATACTCTTTGTGTATAAATTCTATAAAGAAGACCGTGACAAAATCTACAGCTTATTATATTTACATATTTATGTTTTTTACTGCTATCTATTTTAAGATCAACAGGATATTTTTTGTATTTATTGAAGTTTTTACTACAAACAGGCTGATTTATTTTTAAAAAATTAAATATACTTTTTAATAGAAAATGCTTAAGTCTAATCATGTTACCTATGAAAATGTTCCCCGTATCCGGGGCAAGTTTTACAGCCTGTACATAACGTACAGGGGCAAATTTTCATTCTACACGTTAAATGGTAAATCACAAGTAATAAATCTTTCTAGATAAATTATATATATTTATTATTGCAAACTAAATGCACACAGTACATAACAGTGACATAGAAAACAATTTTAATGCATTTTATAGTTCAAGACGAAGGTCCATACAACTTCCTGGCCGGGATAGGATTTTCTTTTTTCTCGCCCTTTTTTCAGTTTCCCACTTTTAGATGAATCAATTTTTTATTTTCAGTTAATTTTTCACAGAAGAATTAGTCAATATAGATGACTTCCTATTTTTCTTTCTATGTGGTGTTTCCCTTCTTTAGTGCAGCTTTCGCAAAAGGCTTATATTCTTCTAACTAACTCCTGATGGAGTTTATTTGGATGTAGATGAATCGCCTTCTTCATTAGCAAAAGTGAAGTTTTCAGTCGAACATAAGAAACAGTTTCTTTGGAAGTGCTAGTCAGCGTTGCGGTAGAAAAATTATGGGATTTCGCTGGATATTTTGTTTTCATTATTATTTTTTTTTTGGAAGGGAGGGGTGATAATACATTATTGAGGAAAGATAGAAATATTTTCAGGATTGTTGTTGCTTTCAAGATCTCGTGCTGCAGGATCTGGCCTATTCGAAAAATCGGATGGCATAAAATCCAAGTTTTTAAATATTTCATGATTCAGTGTGGAAATTCCGGAATGTTTAAAACCCGTGAACTAGTATTGAAGGGTGGTGGCCCCGTCTGCCAGTGGTTGTGGGGCAGCTCTAAAAATTATTAATTTGCTTTGAGAGGGTTCCATACACACTGCGATACCGTGTTTTAGCTTAAGACTACAAAGGGATAATTAACATAAAAAAGATTCATCAAATAACCCAATTACAAATAAATAAATAAATAAATAAATAACATTTTATTATATCTTTGAATTTACCTTGTTTTTTATATTAAAAGTTCCACTGATACGATTAAAATCAAACAGTTTTGTAGTATATATGTGGAATTTTAAAGTTCTTTCAAATCATAATTAACGCAGAGACATATAATTGAATCTGACACCGTTTAAACTTTTAAAACTTATATTAACTGTTAAATTATTTACAAGATAGAAAATTATTTACATAGTTCTATTTACAATTCAAACATCATAAGTTTTAGTTAATTAATCACATCTCACGTGGGAAGTCATCATCATCGAACATTCTTTTTTCCGACCCCAACAATTGTTCCAAACAAACGCTCTTCATTTCTTTTCTGCGGCTAGCTTCAAACCACGGCTACTTTTTTCAGTTGACATCTAGAGTACCTGGATGTTGAGAGTTGCGAAGTGGAAAATGAAATATGAACGCCTATTTTAGTGGAAAGAATACCGTTTTTACATAAGGACCAATTACACTGTTTGATAATTTACCATATAATAAATTCAGCTCATCAGTGTATACTAGATGTTAAAATTTTTAATTAAAATTTATTATGGTATTTACTACTTACAACTAAAGTAGAATTGATTTCCTACAGTTTCGAACAATAAAACTTGTTCATCATCAGGGAAACATTAGGACATAAAACTAACACTTTACGTAGTTAACATAATACAATACTAAAAGCTCGTTCCTACATATATGTTTATATGGCCAATTTTATAACACAATGAATACATTTTTCATATACTAAAACTATTTGATTTAGGATGAAGAGCATTTATTAATGAGAAACGTGTTGAATTACAAATCTCATATGTTGTTTTAAAACCTCTCCCATCGCCATATTTGAACTTTTACAAACCTGGGTGATTATCGGTGTAGGTTTTTTGCGAAAAAAAGGCATAGTTACGTAAAAAAAATGAAAAACTTTATTATGCATTCAATGTCAGAATGTTTAGTTTAATGCTAGTTTGTTTATTTTACGTTGTAATAAAGATCTCGAAATTTTTCATAGCTAAAAGAAGTGGAAAAAAATACTTTCCTAACGAAGTGACAGCATCTACAAATCTATAACTTTTACAGATGGTGTGTGCAATGTTGCCACTGCAGCCAAAAAAGTTCACTCGTTGGCGTCATCTAGCAGCTCATTTAAAGATTAAGGTGAAATGGAAAATTTGTTCCAACGGAAAATGTGTACCGCACTCCACTACTTCGTATACTTTCGTCGGACTTCACAAAAGAATTTACGTGCCATTTTAATTATAACTGGAAGTTCTTTAAGGGGAATTTTCAACTGTTGTAGTAATTTCCGAAAGGAATTAAATTTTGTCAGGCATCTAATTTATTGGTATATACATCAGGTCTTATACAAGTTTGCTCAATTAATTCAAATAATTTTCCTTCTATAGATGGGAATTGCTCAAGTAGGGTTTTCAAATGTGTTAAACGTTTCTAAATTATTCAAAGTTTAAACTTATTACAATACATTTAAACATTTAAATTTATTAAATAATGAAGTTTTAATACATTACTCTGAATGTGTTTGAAAGTGTTTCATAATCTATGCTCATAGTGTGACATTTTTTCATTCTTGTTTGCTTTGCGTAATTTTTTAAAAATATTTTTTTTTTCAAAATTTTGAAACGATGGGAAACAATGATGAGTGAAAATTGCAGTCAACAATTTTAATAATACGGTGAATGCTGCCAAACCGAGTCAATATAGACATTATAAAGTTTCTAAACTAATGTGGCAAATGTCTGAATTTAGAAACAGATCACGAGGAGTCATATGTAATTTATCTATATGTATCTGTATGTATATTTATCTACGTAAGCTTCACTTATGTAGATAAATAACATTTTTTTAAAATATTTATTTTTAAAGTTTTATGGCCTAACAGTTAATTTTTGGATCATTCTCATAGTTTATTGTATGATTTATATGCTATTTTTTCATACAATTTTCCACAGTTTTTAATTGTATAAAAATACTTGGAAAATTTATATGAAAATTCACCCTAATTTTGCAAAGAGCATTAATTTTTTCTAATACTACATCAAAGATTCTAAATTGAACATTTTTCTATTTCTGATAACACTTTAAATTTTCCAAGTCTTAAAATTGTAAGTGCAATTTTCCTATTACTCGTTCATAAAGCTAAGTTACAAAACATAATTTTGTTTTTCTTATAACTTCCTTAATATTGCATTTCTTTTAAGCCAAATTAATATATAGCTTTAACAATTGTACATTTTCTTTAGCAGTATACGACAAAAACATTTCATCGATTTTATTATGGAACGTTATTATCACAAGAATATATAAAAGACATAAACCTTTATTAAAATAGAAATGTAAGGATAGTATAAATTTTGAAATGTAATATATGGCAATTTTATAACTAAGAATTTTTTTTTTGTTTAATGCTTATGTTTTTACCAAATAATATATTTAAAAAAATATATTAAGCTCTTTTAAAAAACCGCTCATTCTTATTTTCTCATTTTTCTTATTATTTAACAAAAGATTTTATGTATCCGTTGATAAGTAAAATTATTAGTATGAGTTTAACCCTTTCTGGTCTGGTGTACTAATAATAGTACATGTCTTTTAGTGGGTTATTACTTTGTTTTAAGAAATACTTTTGCTATTACTTATACGAGGTGGAACCCGCCGGAATTCGACAAAAAAAAAGTTTAAGAAGGAATTTTTTCATTGATTAATAATAAATCTAAAAAAAAGTATAAAATGCGTCTTACATTGATCAGTATAATTCTCAAAGAAATTTTATTTTAAGCGAAGATTGACAAATTACTATGAAACTCACTTGTCCAAATATTTAAAATTGAACTTTAATTGAATATGTAATACGTAAAATATAATAAAGATTAGTTATTATGATGAAGTTATCAGTTGAGACTGTTATGCTTGATATAAATACGGATGAAAAAAAAACTAAATTGACACAGTCATAGAATTTCACGCGAAATTGCAACCCGTCATCATTCTCATCTTCTCAAAATTTACACACGCGTTTCTCATATCCGTATTCACCACGTTTAAAAAAAAATGGTATTTTAATTTGATCATTTTATCACTTTAACTCAAAACTTGAAGTTCCCCCCCCATTTAATTGTTGAATAAAAACAAAATAAAACCGAAATCACCAAATTTTAGAACAGACGATTTTTTGACAAAATATACACATTTTAATTTCTATTTCTTTCTTTCTTTTTTTTTCAGTTTTAAGAGAAAATGGAGTGATTATGTTGCCAGAATTACAAAATTGGTATAAAAACTATAAAAAAATGAATATTTGAAAAACAAATTGAGACACAGATTTCAAACAAATTGCATAAGTAATTTTTTTTCTCTATACGATGGTGTAAAAATGTAAATTGTGCAGCATTAAGAAGTGTAAAATTTGCAGTAGCGAAACTTGCAAAAATGAAATTGCAGGGAAAAGTGTTGCCATTCACAAAATGACGTATGCGTTACGCACAGATACGTTTGGCCTTTATAATATATATATAGTAATATGTTAAAATATGTGTATACACTAGGGTGTTGCGAAAAAACAAAAGTTTTTATTTCCGAATCGCTATAGTGCAGAAAAGTTGCGATTGGTAAATACAAGAAAAACAAAAAAAGAATTTTTCAAATCGGGCTATGTCTTCCGATCGCGCAAATCACCTAAAAATTAAAAAAAAAATGAAAATTTCCGATTTTTTCAGAATTTTTAAAAAAATATTACACATACATATATTTTATCACTATAGTGAAAAATATTTGCATATTGTACTGTTTAATAATAAAAAAAATAAATTGCGTTTAGAGAATATCTTCCGATCGCGCAAGCTCATTAAAAATCGGGGAAAAATTCAATTTTTAATGATTTTGATGTATTAAGAAAATAATTAAATAAGTTCAATTTGCGGTCTCATGTTAAAATTTAAATGTAAATTAATACTTATTGAGCACATTATGCCATTTTTGAAGAACCGAGATCTTACCACGACGAGATAGCTGCAGGGCAAAAAGGTTTAGTAGTTTGCGCAACTCCTGTTAGCCACTTGCGAAACAGCGCTAAAGTCACCCTACCCATCGCTATCTAACTTCGTCCACTTGCGCAGTGCGCCATTTCGTATCAATGAGCCCGTGAACGAATTTCGTTTGTTAATTGGGTGTATTGTGTTATTTTAATTACATTAACAAGTGACATGCATAAGGATATGCATGTGTCGTTAACCAAGAAAATTACTAGACAATCTTTTCATTGTCCTATATTCGGTCATTCAAGAGATTTTCTGCCAAATATTCTACCAACACACGAATATAGCGCCTGTTTACCTAAGACACTATAGAACAGACTTTAAATGAATTTAAATGCTTCTAGAATTGTTAAAAACACTTCTAGAATTTTTCAATAAATGCGTCCATATAATATGCATTGATATGTAGAATGATGCATCTTTGAAGATGTTTTATAGTAATCTTAAACAGGTATATGTTGCCCCTTTTGATATTTGTCTCAGAATTGAGGAGGATAAATAAAGTATCGTCCTTTCTTTCATCAAAATGTATGTCATGTGGTTCTTCTGAATCCATTTGACTTTAGCGTAAATTTTTTCTAGTGCGGCTGATTTCCATTCTAATTTTGTATCAATCAATAACTTGAGAAGCATCTGTTTTAGTTATTACAGCAATATCTTCTAGCACACTCAACGCTAAAGCACACCTGCAGGGTCAGATACACCATTGCGATCGCAATGTAACGATGTAGATTGTAACTCCACATTTATTTGCCATGGTAATTTCTTCTTCTTAAATCTGAAAGGCTGTATCGGTCATGGTAATGAGATTTTATATATACCTACATTAGCATTAAAACTCTCCTGTATTTCATGTAAATGCTCAAGATCTTTCATTTCCGCTTCAACAGATTTGGAAGGTTACCTTTTCAATACATAGTTTCGTCATCCAAGTCTTGTATTTAGTTTTTTTTCCTCCTTTTGATTTATAATACCAATTTTTCCCGTTCCGTACTTTCTTTGGAGGTAGATAAATCTATGCTGAATGACTGGAATTTTGTTGTGTTTTTCAGACGTACAATTAGTCTCAATCAGACACGTCCTGAGATCCGGAGACATTTTAAGGCGCAATTTTAATTCATTACATATTTGCAGGCTGTAATATCACACAGTTGAGCTCCTTGTTTTTTAAATTCATCAACCTTTTATATAAAATCTGGCTTTTCCTTGTGTAGAAAATAATATTTCGTTAGTTTATAATACTTATCGTAGTAGGCATTACCTAAATGATTCTATACTCCTAAACTTTTCGGGATCGACGCCTTCTAATAGATATATTTTATTTTTGTGCCACTGTATTACTGACAGCTGTGAAACTCACTTTAATGTTGTTGAGTTACTTGCTAATAGAAACCTCTCCTCAAAGCAGCATCGAAGAGCATCTTCATGTGTTGGAAGAATATTTGGCAGAAAATCACTTGGATGACCGAATATTGGACAGTGAAAAGATTGTCTAGTAATTTTCTTGGTCAATGACATATGCATATCTGTATCCAAGCCACTTATTAATGTATTTAAAATAACATAATAGACCCAGTTAACAAACGAAATTTGTTCACGGGTTCACTGATACGAAATGGTACACTGTGCAAATGGACGAGGTTGGGAAAAGATGGGTATAGGTATGTACACGTATGGCGACTTCAGCCTCAACGTGGCTAACAGGAATTGCGCAAACTACTAAACCTTTTCGCCCTGCAGCGATCTCGTCGTGGTAAGATCTCTGTTGTTCAAAAATGGTCTAATGTGCTCAACAGTATTAATTTACATTTAAAATTTATCATGAGACCGCAAACTGAATTTATTTAATTATTTTCTTAATACAACAAAATCACTGAAAATCGAAATTTTCACCGATTTTTAATGAGCTTGCTCGATCAAAAGATATTCTTCAAACTCAATTTAATTTTTTATATTATTAAACAGTAAAATATGCAAATATTTTTTAATATAGGGATAAAATAGATGTATATGTAATATATTTTTTTTTAATTCTGAAAAAATCGGAAATTTTCATTTTTTTTTAATTTTTAGGCAGTTTGCACGATCGGAAGATATAGTCCGATTTGAAAAATTCTTTTTTTGTTTTTCTTGTATTTGCCAATCTTCAACTTTTCCGCGCTATAGCGATTCGGAAATAAAAACTTTTGTTTTTTCGCACCATCCTAGTATGCATTTACTATATGACTTCATTTATGTTTAGGCATTTATTAATAATGATGATTATTATTATTTGCTTAATTATCTTTGCAGCGTTAACTATTCTTTGATTTTAAACGTATATTTCACTCTTTAAATAAAAAAATAAGTTACTTTCTTAAAAGAATAATGTGCAATAAAGCGAAAAAAAATATTTGAAAGTTGTAATATAAGTTAAATCTTATTGTAACACAATATTTTCGAAACATCACCAAAAATTCTTCCTTAGTCTAATATCATATGAATATAAATTGAATAGTATAAGAAACATCACTATCGTTATCGTTCAGACAATGAATGATTATTTAAACACTAATTAATATATTTGGAAAGCTAGTGTTAATTTTATTCACGTAAAAGTGAAATTTTCTAAAAATTGAAATAAAATTCGGAACCCGAAAGGGTTAAACTATTACAGATTCTAAAGCAATAAATCATTAAATAAATAAACTGTAAAAGAACAGATGTTTCTTAATGAACGGACATTTATCCTCCATCAGTCCTGAGACAAAATTTACGAGGGATCTCAAAGACCAATTTAAAACAAAATTCAAGCAGTAGTGTGTTAATAACCACTTGTATTCGTTTATTGGTTCTCTTTATCCAGTTCTTGCAAGTTATTTGTATTTCAGATGATTGCACAATTAGCTGCACCTGTCATTTTAATCTATTAGCAGTGCATGAAATGCAGAAGGTTTATCTGTAAACAGACTTCAAAAAAGCAAATCTTATGCTTGATATCGGAAGCGATTAATGTAGATGAAATACAAGAGTAGTTTTGTAAATCCAAAATTACTTAATTATTGTTTAGTAATTCACTAATAATTTTTATTCTTTGCTATTGTAGTAGTATGTAGCTTTTTATAAATCTAAATTAGTATGTTATAACAAAATAGGTATTTTGCGGAATATTATCATAAATTGTGGTCAGAGATAACGTAAATGATATTTGTAAGTTTAATTATTTGTAAAATTAAAATAAAGCAGCAATAATTGATTGTTTTTGCCTGTTGCACAATTAACAGAGAATTCTATAACACCAGAAATAGTTCTACGGTGGTAAATGTCATTCTCTTGTGATTGGCTGTGCTTTTTATTTTATGAATAGTTAACCATGTCCATTTTTAAATTTTCTTCTGGGTCAGAACGATGAAGGCATTTTTAGAAAAAAAAAACAGTTCTAAAACATATTCTTAACTAACTACTTGCTTTTATTTGAATATTACGAGAATATAAGCACTTATAAAAAGAATGAATGCAGTATACTAAAATTAATGCTTTCAAACATAATAAAGAAATATTTATCATTTTCGACAACTGCGAACGTGCGGGTTAACATGACCGCGACAAATCGTAATCTGAATAAATTTTTACATTAAACAAACGCCAAGAGAACATGTCTTGGCATACAATAGGTTTCCAGGCTCAAAACCATGCAGCTAAAAAGGACCGTTATATAAAAAGCAATGGAAAAAAATTTAAATGAGTGTTATCAAGAATAAAACAGTTATCGAAAAGCGCGCAACGTATAGTGACCCTAAAACAAAGTTGCATAATCGGTAAAAAATTATGTTCTTTATACAAGCCACATGAGATGATAGGAGATAAATATAGCAATTATTTAAAACGGAAAACAAAAATATTTAATTCGTTTGATATCTAAGAAACTGAAAAGTAAAAAGAAACATCTAGAAATGAAATGATATTTTAAAACTAATTTATAATCATTATTTTTTAATATGCAATTAAGAGACGAACACTCAATAAAAATACCTATTAAAAATGTTTTTATTTTAAAATTAAATTTTAAAAGAGGGGCGGGGGGACTAACATAGAATAAATATAATATGTGTTAAATCACAGTATTAGCCTAATAAATCTTCACCAGTTGCATTTTAAGTTGTTAGATTTCCTTGATTCCATCCAGAGATTTCCAATGATACCTGTCTCGACAAAATCCTAGCCTGGCTATAACAGATCTTCCCTATTTAAAACTAGATAGACTTTTATTTCTTTTATATGACGAGTTGCTACTTTAATAAAATTATATTTTTTGCAAAAATTGCAGATAAAAATATTTAAAGCTAAAAAAAGAAAAATTCAATATTAGTAAAGAATTGATAGAAAAACTAGAAATAAAAAGTTATTAAAAATTATAATGATAATGCTTTTTATGCTGTTTTAGCGACCGAAAGTGATTGTTTTTTTCAAAACATGCATTTATACAAAACCTTTTTTCAGTGTCTAACACATCTCATGCTCTCTCAAATTCTCCAGGCAAACCAAATTATCGGTTTCCATATACTGTGTAAATTGTACTCTCAAAAATCGTTCCGATTCTGTAACCCGGAAGATGGAAGTTATATACTTAAAAGCTGTTGCAGGCAAAAAAAGGTTTTAATCCTTCTGTTAATGTTTTGACGAAATTCAGTAAGCGATTATGTAAATCTACTTTTTCCAGCCATAAGCAAAGTTGATAATTTGGTTGTTTTCCCTTTTTATACTCTTGTATGTTTCAAATTAGCTAAAATTTTTAGACTTTCAATTTTAACGTTATTTAAAAATTTTCAATAAATTAAAATACCCCTTTATTAAAGGTCTTGTTTCTTATCTTCGTAAATAGAGAATTTATACTGGTTATTGTAATGGCTGTGATTTAACTTATATTGGTAAAAATAAAATAAATCTCAAAATCCACCTAAAGAACATTCTGGTTACGTAAGTAATCAAGAAATTTCTAAATCGTTTATTGCCATGCATTCTTAAGATTCCGGCCATAGTTTTAAATTTCGAAATGCTAAAATTATCTTTAATATATTTGCATCTGTGAATTGTACTTCCTTGAAAATTTAGCTATTTATCTTAATCATGAAGTTATTATCTATGATAATTCCGATTCCACAATACTCTCTGTATCTTAGAAAAACCTTTTCTGCGCAACAATATAATTTATTTTTGCATTACTTAACATTGGTTATATTTATTTTTATTTCATTTTATTTCATGTTTTTCCATATTTTTTACATATGTGTGTGTTTTCTTTTTCCTTTTTTTGATTTTTTAAAAATTTATTTCATTTTTTTTGTCTGCATATATATTTTTCTTTTGACTTTCTTCCTTATTTTCTTTATAATCCGAATTCTTTTATTTCCGGTATAATCTTCTGTGATTGATTGTTGCCTTCTACTTTTATACTGGATGTTAGTTTCTTATTTCACAATGGTTCTTTCTGCAGCTTACTTATTTTCCCTTGATTTTCATTTCAATCTTACTTTTGCTTTTATAGTAGAAGCACGTCTTTTTTCGTGCCTGATGAAGAATTTCTTAACCTTTCGAAAAGCCTACCTTATTATAAATTTTTATGGTATTTTAATGAAATCTTTTAGTTTTTAATGTTTAATAATATTTTAAAAAATATTTTTTTCCGTCATAGTTCAGAGACAATATTGATTGTATCACTGGTAGAGGAACATTGGTATCCACTCATACTATTAACAGCAAAAAAATTATTGGAAATCTGTTTGCAATAAACTTACTTCGTTTTCTTTGGAATTTAATGACATGGCTAAAAGTGTTGGGAATTAATACTATTCGCGTCCTGATAACGTTGTGTCAGCGCTAGAAAATTCCTAATGTAGATAACAGTACCTACACCCAGAAAAAGAAATGATTAAAACTACAAAACATGCTTTGTTGTGTACATTTTGGTTGTTTTACGCGAATTTTTAAGTTAAAGTAAAAAATCGGCTTTGTTTCTCAGACAAAAAAAAAAAAAAAAAAAAAAAACTATTAACACTTTTATACAATTTTAGTAAAATTTCATCAATTTTATCTCAGTCTTGTATTTTCAATTTTTAATTCCAACAAAATTTTGTTGTGTTTGCAAAATGTAAATTGGTATGCAGTGGCCATAACTCTCTCACTCAATTTTGCTTAGTTGATTTATACATCTATAAAGGATTAACATAATTTTTGGATAATAAAATCTTTTCAAATTGAAAGTTATTAATGACGTTATTGTTACGTTATTATGCATTTCGAATGAAAATTGTGGGCGGAAAATTGCAATAATAATAATAATAATAATAATAATAATAATAATAAATATAAAAAAATAAAATAATAATAATAATAATAATAATAATAATAATGAATATAAAAAATAAAATAAAATAAAATAATAATAATAATAATAATAATAATAATAATTCAACAATATATTTTTGTTTATTCAAACAAAAAATTTCCATTGACCCATATTTAAATGAAAAGATTCATTGGATCAAACAAATTTTTGTTGATTCAAAAAGAAATTTTTCTGGGGTGTACTTCATTAATCGCTAAATTATAACGAACATTCAATATTTCGATTAATGTCTCTGTAGTTCAGATAAAGTAATTTTTGTGGAAAATATTTTAAAAAGAGACAGAAGAAAAAATAGAAAGGGTGTAAAGTTATATTTTTATTAAGATGTCTTGTATGTTTTAAATAATATGAAAATTAACGAAAAAATTCGAATTTTTAATTTACTTTTCAAAAGCTTTTACATGTATATGAGAAATTGTGAATTTTAACTAAGCAGACTGTGCCTTTTATTATTCTATCATTAGAAACTGGCTAGTTGTTATCGAAATTTGTATATCTTCGAAATTTGTATTTCTCCGAAATTTATGTGCTTGGAGGTATACAAATATCTCTCGAAATTTGTATACCTCCAAGCGTCTTGCAAATGGGTAAATTTGTAATGTTCTTTTCTCTGAATTTTGTCTTAATTGCTATTAAAATATGATTATTTCAATATTACATAAAAAAATCTTATTTAGGAATATAAATGTAATCCTTGAGAGTCTTAATCATTCTTCAATGCTTTGAAAATTCATTAAATTTATAGAATTATAATATTTTAAACATTGCTTATATTGCAGTGAAACCTGGAGCTTAGTCTGCGGAATATTACGGGCCAAACGCTTAGAGGGTTAAAATAAAAAATAGTGGTAATATTTTTAGCTAAATTTATATTTATTCATTTTAAAATGTAAATTTTTGATATTTTTAAACAAATATTTATTTTTTAAAATTGATTAAATGATTTTGATCTAAGATAAGGTGATTTTTCAAAATACATATATATGCATATTGTATATGTCAAGTTCATAACAATCCATGCATATGTTCTTAACCCTTTTGGATGCGAATTTGTTTTCACTTTTTGGAAAAAATCACTTTTACGTTAATAAAATTAACACTAGCTATCGATATAGATTGATTAGTGCTTAACGAACATTTCATTGTCTTAAAGGTAATGAATGTTGTTGTTTTGAGTACTATTCAATTAATATTCATATGACAATAGGCTAAGGAAGAGTTTTTAGAGATGTTTAGATTACATTGCATTACATTAACATTTGCATTATTGTAATGCATAGATATTGCATTACATTAACATTTAACTTATAGTACAACTTTTTAATACTTTTTGCGGTTTATTACCCATGATTCTTTCAGGAAAAAAAATCTTGATTTTAAATTTAATATGTAAAATATATGTTTAATATAAAAGGATCGCAAACAAAGCAAAGAGAATTAGGCAAATAATAATAATAATTATTATTACTGAATGTCTAAACATAAGTGAAGTTATATAGTAAATGCATAGAAATACCCCAACTAGATGTACAAAGTAACAAAAGTATTTCTTAAAACAAAATAGTACTCCAATAAAAGAGATGTACCATTAACAGTACACTAGACTTGAAAGGGTTAAGATATGCGCGCAATGATTTGCGGAAACAAACAAACAAAAAAAAGCTGCATTGATTTGAACAATATACAAATTTTCTAAAAGACTAGACAGTTTCTAGTGGTATTATGTTGCAAAACATAATCTGTTTAATCAAAAGTCCAACTTTCATGTTTATACATGAAGAAATAATGGAGATACATTAATTCAAACTTTCAACGTTTTAATTGATTTTCGACGAGTTTAAAAAGTGCAAGATCTCTTAAATGTTTCTTATTATTTTTTTATGTTCGACAATCTTTTCCAGCATATAGACGTATACTTTAATATATTTTTTGTTGATTTAGGCATTTAATAGACAAGCATTCTTTATTCTCTGTTTATTATTCTATATTTAAGATACAAATCGATTGTTGAAAAGTAAGCCGACATTTACAGATGCCATTTTTACACAAGTTTTATTTCTATTAAAAAAGTTATTTGAACTTCTTAAAAATAAAATATTTGATAAGTGAAGATTTTAAAATAACCGACAGAGCAAATATATTTTGTTATGAAAGTAATAAAAGTTTTTGAAACTTTTCTAAGAAAAGGGTAAAGTAACTTTAGGGTAAAGAAATATTGACTATAAAGACACAATGTGTCAAAGAATTGAAAAAAATAAAAAATAAAAATAACTGTTAAAAGAAAATAGGTTAGAGTGCTTTAAAATCATATAAATATTCTTTTAAAGTAAATGCTTCAAATCTTTAAAGGAATTCTAGGAAGTATATCGTAAAAAAATGTATCGTTTTTCAACTTACATCTTTTTTAGAGAAGTTCTAGTAAAAATTAATGTATTCAGTTTAAATTTTCCTTAGAATAAACACCATAATATGTGAAATTTGTTTTGTTATCAATAAGATTTTAAAACGCCACAGTACACTTATAAATTATTTTAAAAACTTTTAAATTCTAAGATAACTCAATATTTGCTATAAATGTTAAAAATAAATTTTAAAAGGTCAAAAAAATATCTTTATATATATTAATCTTCTGTGCGTGTGTATGTCACTGAACTCCTCCTAAACGACTGGACAGATTTTAATGAAATTTTTTGTGTGTGTTCCAGTGGATTCGAGCATGGTTTAGATTCACATTTCATCGAAATTGGTTCAGTACTTTTTAGTAATTACGCAAAAACTAGATCAGTCTACCAGGGAGCCAACCAAGAAATGGCAAAGGCATGAACCCCTGGAAGAAAATCCCTCTCCGCCATCCATAGACACAATCACAAGCAAACAGTGACAGAATAGCAACGACAATATATATATATGTTACAGGCCAAACCCGATTTTAGGCCAAACTAGATTGGCCTAGGCCAAACTAGTTTATCCTAACGCCTATCGGATAGACTAGTTTTTCCTAGGCCAAACCGGTCTATCCTAACGCCCATCGGATAAACTAGTTTTTCCTAGGCCAAACCGGTGTATCCTAACGCCCATCGGATAAACTAGTTTTTCCTAGGCCAAACTAGTCTATCCTAAGGCCCATAGGACGATCTAGTTTTTCCTAGGCCAAACTAGTTTGGCCTAACTCATTTAGGATAAACTAGTTTAGCCTGCTGTTTATTGGTCTGAACTAGTTTCTCCTAGGCCGATCTAGTTTATCCTCGGCCAATTCAATTTGGCGTGATTTTATTGAATTCAATGACCGCCACAGCGCCAACATTCTAGTTTGTCCTAGGCTGATCTAGTTTATCCTAGGCCAATTTAATTTTACGTGTTTTTATCTCGCAGGCATCAAAGCCTGAGAACTAATGGGCTCGCAGGTTCTGTATGTATGAATGCACGTATGTATGTACGAATGTATGTACGTATGTACGTGCGTATGTACGTAACGCGATAACTCGTGATAAAAATATCCGATTTGCTTCAAATTTTGGATGTACGTTCATTGATATAAGGTATTTTTCTGATTAATTTTGGGAATTCATTGGATAAGAATAAAGGGGAGCGAACGGGAGGCTTGTCCCCCACCGTTAATTTAGAGAAATGAATTTTTGATGCATAATTGTCAGTTTTCATTTAAATTTTAGATATAGGATCATTCTGACAAGGCGCCTCCATGATTAGTTCTGGATGTTTATTGTTTAAGTGTAAAAAAAGGGCAACGTAGGTTACCCTCCACCCCCATAATTTAGATAAATGGTTTTTGGCGTAGAATTTACGGATATGCTTCACATTTGTATATAGGTTCTTTCTGATAAGGCGATTCCCTAAATAGTTTTGGGGGTTTAATGGTTAAGTATGAAGGGAAAAATGAACGATTATCCTCTTACATAGAAAAAACTAGTTTATCCTATGGGCATTTAGGTAAACAAGTTTGCTGTAGAGAAAACTAGTTTATCCAATTGGCATAAGGATAAAATAGTTTGGCCGAGGCTAATCTAATTAACTCGAAAACGGGTTTTGCCAGTAAAAAACATATCTTTCACTAGAAAAAGTATAAATGTGTGTTAAGAGTCTTTGCATATAACACCAATACAGAAATTTAACATGTTCACCTTAGAGACATGATGCGTTGTACATGGTGTTTGCTTATTCAAGCAAATTATTATTATTTACTTTAATATTATTTACTTTTGTACAGGCAGCTCTGTCTGTACAAAAATCAGTGAAAAAAGACTCAGTCCGGCTCGATCTGGCCCTATTCAATTTCTGCAAAAGAATTCAGGTTTTACTTCACATACAATTAAGATTCCTTTAAAAAATACTGCTTATATACTTATTGGATAAATTTACAATGCATTTTTAAATTATGATGTGTTCACAGAATGGAAAATACACAATTTATTAATGATTATCTAGATTCTTAGAGTTTCAATATTCAAATACGGATTTATTAAATAATCAATGTAGCTTAGAACAAAAGAAATAATATAAGAGTTATAAATATCATAACTTTTGAATCCGTTCAGTAAAAAAGTAGATTTGTGAATATATTTCTCTGTCATTCCTTAAGGCTTTTCTCAAATCCTAAACAGCTACATCCTAAGACATTTATGAACTACTTCTTTTTCCGAAATGCATAAGATTAACAGATTCAGATAATATGTAATCGAATGACGTAAACCATTTTTTCATAAAAGCGATGTATCTTTGACAAAAATATAAAGCTACGTTTTGAATCGAATTTCCGGTTACGACTTCACGAAAAAAAAAATTGACGCCGTGACAAGAATAGCTTATATGTCGGCAGGTAATTAATTTCTCAAAAATCGAAAACGCTGTTCGATTCCAAATTATGTTCAGCTTCAATCTGACTCGAATATGCAATAATAATAATAATAATAATAATAATAATAATAATAATAATAATAATAATAATAATAATAATAATAATAATAATAATAATAATAATAATAATAATAATAATAATAATAAATGCAAGTCAGATCTCAGTCGGCACGAGTGTGCAGAAAAAAAGCAAACACCATGTCCAATGCATCATGTCTCTAAGGTGAACTTGTTAAATTTCTGTATTGGTGTTATAAGCAATGACTCTTGACACACATTTATACTTTTTCTAGTGAAAGATATGTTTTTTACTGGCCAAACCCGTTTTCGAGTTAATTAGATTAGCCTCGGCCAAACTATTTTATCCTTATGCCAATTGGATAAACTAGTTTTCTCTACAGCAAGCTTGTTTACCTAAATGCCCATAGGATAAACTAGTTTTTTCTATGCAAGAGATGTAATCGTTCATTTTTCCCTTCATACTTAACCATTAAACCCCCAAAACTATAAAGTTATATTCAGGGAATCGCCATATCAGAAAGAACCTATATACAAATGTGAAGCAAATCCGTAAATTCTGCATCAAAAACCATTTATCTAAATTATGGGGGGGGGGTAACCTACATTGCCCTTTTTTTACACTTATACACACAATAAACATCCAGAACTAATCATGGAGGCGCCTTGTCAGAATGATCCTATATCTAAAATTTAAATGAAAACTGACAATTATGCATCAAAAATCCATTTCTCTAAATTAACGGTTGGGGACAAGCCTCCCGTTCGCTCCCCTTTATTCTTATCCAATGAATTCCCAAAATTAATCAGAAAAGTACCTTATATCAATGAACGTGCATCCAAAATTTGAAGCAAATCGGATATTTCTATCACGAGTTATCGCATTACGTGCATACGCACGTACATACGTATGTACATTCGTACATACATACGTACATTCATACATACATACGTACATTCATAATACAGAACCTGCGAGCCCATTATTTCTCAGGTTGTGACACCTGTGAGCTAAAAACACGTAAAACTAAATTAGCCTAAGATAAACTAGATCAGCCTAGGACAAACTAGAATGCTGGCGCTGTGGCGGTCATTGAATTCAATAAAATCATGCCAAATTGAATTGGCCTAGGATAAACTAGATCGGCCTAGGAGAAACTAGTTCAGACCAATAAACAGCAGGCTAAACTAGATTATCCTATAAGAGTTAGGCCAAACTAGTTTGGCCTACGAAAAACTAGATCGTCCTATGGGCCTTAGGATAGACTAGTTTGGCCTAGGAAAAACTAGTTTATCCGATGGGCGTTAGGATAGACCGGTTTGGCCTAGGAAAAACTAGTTTATCCGATGGGCGTTAGGATAGACCGGTTTGGCCTAGGAAAGACTAGTCTATCCGATGGGCGTTAAGATAAACTAGTTTGGCCTAGGCCAATCTAGTTTGGCCTAAAATCGGGTTTGGCCTGTAACATATATATTAAAAAAAAATAAAAAATTAGTTAAATAAATTAAAATATATATATATATATAAATAATAATAATAAATAAATAAATAAATAAATAAAATAAAATAAAATAAACAATACAATACAATAGAATAAAATGAATGAATAAAGATAACAAAGACACCCTAATAACCAAAACGGAGCAAAAGACATAGTAAATCATAAATAATGAAGTGTAACAGAATTATACGTCAATAAAACAAATGTCGAGGTAGTTAACAGACTTTTAACGTCATTTTGGGTTACAAATGACGAGGAAAAATAAATTCTAAAGCAACAAAAATAAATAAATAAATATACATATATACATATATAACAATAATAATAATAATAATAAATATATTTAGATCTACACATACACAGATAAACCACACACAAATCCATAAGAACAAAAATTCAAAATGGACTGGAAAAACAAAAGTTCTAAATTGTTTGTCTGTACCAAATGTGGCTCAAAAATCCTCTATCAAAATTTATATTTAATAAAAGAATATAGTTTATTCAGTTCGTTATATATAGCACAAAGTCTATTATAGTTTGAGCTAGATAATAATACATTTTGAAGGTTCCAAGATAAAGTTTTATTACGGATAAAAGTAAAACAAAATGGCATTAATGGACATTTCCCAAATAAGTAATGTCTCACGTCTCCAATACTACCGCAGTTACATTTGTCACTAGGTCTTTTATCAATTTTATGTAAATAATAAGGAAAGGCACCATGGGAGGAAATGAAATAAGCAGATAAACGAGAATAACAGAGAAAAGTGACGTCAGTCTTGCGTAGTACCGAATAGGTATCCCTACCTTTCAAACTCATTTCCCAGTTATTCTGCCATACTGTGACTATATTATTTTTAAAATGACGCTTAATATATGAAAGAGGAACAGGGATATCCAATACTTCGTCAAATACATTTTCTAAAATGACGGATTTTGCTAAGTAATCTGCTCTTTCATTACCACGCAATCCAATGTGTGATTTTATCCAACCCAAATGAAAAACTTTGCTGCTAAAAAGCCTAAAATTAAAGAATATATTATAAATCAATTTATCGGTGGGGAAAAGATTGGAAAGGGCATGAATTGAAGAAAGACTGTCAGAATAAATATGGAATTCAGTATGCTCCGATTTACAACACCATTCAACAGCTTGATCCAAAGCAGAAAGTTCGGCTTGATAGACTGTGTTATAACTGTTTAATTTAAAACGTTTTTCACAAATTACAATTCCATTTAAATACACAACAAAGGCACATCCGACACCGCCATCAATCTTTGAACCGTCCGTATAAATAGTTGGATGTTTAAAAGTCGGCTCTCTGCTGATTACAGGATTTGAAAATTTAACTGAATGATGACAAGCAAAGAAAGGATAATCATAGGTACGAATACGATTTGCAATTTTCTCTTTAGAAATATAATTGCCATCTATCCATGTAAAACCATCAAGATTTACAACACTGTAGTACGTGGACATTTGATCGAGTTCCAACTGAATCGGAGGAATACCTGAGAGCACACAGAGTGCATCAGTGGATATAGTTCGATAAACACGTGTAATCGATAATAGACACAGCCTCTGACAAGATGACAGACGCTGGATACCATGATAACGTAAATCTCGAAACCAAATCTCATATTCATACGAAATTTGTTTCTTAATAACCGTGTGGTACCATATCTTCATATAGTCTAATGGCAAGCCCCTGTCTCTAATACGGGCTTTAGTCATAGCACATGAAAAATCTCTAACTTTGTCACGTATTAAGTCCAAGTGGTCAAGCCAACGAAAATTACTGTCCAATAAAAAGCCCAAGTAGGAAACATTATCTTTTACTGAAATACTAATGCCAGAAAGCTTAAAAATTGGACGACGTTTTTTAAGAGTTTTGCTTCCAAAAAGCATTGCCGATGACTTTTCCGGGCTTATTTGAAGACCCACAATATCACAAGCCTCCTTAAAATGTCTAATACTAATATTAATTATATCCTCTAGAGCAGCACGGGTATCAGCACCCTCAACAACGGCAGAGTCATCAGCGTACGAAACAATCTGCTTGCGATAACGCTTGTAATATTTCAGAATTCTGTCAGCCACAATCAACCAAAGAAGAGGGCCGACACAAGATCCTTGTGGACATCCACGAAAAGCACGGAACCATCTGGTACCTCTGGCAAACTTAAATCCAATCAGTCTTCGACTAATATAATTTTTTAAAATGTCTTTCAAATAATCAGGAACAGGTAGGTGAGTAATAAGTTCATCTAGTATATTCCAATCAATCAAGTCAAAAGCACTCACTATATCAAAACTTATCAAAGCACAGTATTGATGATCCTTTAGAGTTTCACTGACGAAGTTTTTTATCGCTAACAAAGCTGTATTAGTGCTTCTCTGTTCACGAAAACCATGCTGCGATTCATCTAGAAAAAAGGAAGACTCCAATAAAGTAGTAGTACGGACTTTAATTATGCGCTCCAAGACTTTAGCCAAAATAGGCAACAACGTAATAGGACGGTAGGACTTAGACATATTAGCTGGTCGGTTGCGTTTGCGAAAGAATATCACTATGCCCTTCTTCCAACAACTGGGAAAATGAGCGAATTTCAGACAAGTATTAAAAATCTTCAGCATGAATGAAGTGAAATTTTTACAAATATTCTTAACCACTATGGCATCAATATCATCAAAACCAGGAGCTTTATTATTACCCTGCTTTTGGAGAACATAAAATAACTCTTTCTTACTGATAGGTAAAAAATCATCACCACTGACATATACAGATGAACTAACAAAATCATGAATTGAAGAAGGCAAGGTAGTTGTACCAAAGTGATCATTCATAAGACTCTCAGCTATATCATCATAACCTGCAAAGACATGGGATTGCTCAAGAGTAGTAAACATCAGGTCCTTCTGTGATTGTTTCTTCTTAGAAAGATGTCGATAAAGACTTCCATATTCATTGTCTGTATTTTCACAAAATTTTAACCAAGCATTACGCTTAGCCAGTCTTAAATTTTTCTTGTACAAGCGACGAGCTGTAGTATAAGTATCCTTGTATGCAATGTTATCAGAGTTTTTCATGTAACGTTTATAAAGAGCATTGACTTTATTACGTTCGGAACGTAAATCTTTATCAAACCACTTAAAAGTCGGCCTGTGATACAAAGGACCTCTTCTAAAACATTTGTACATAATATCTTGTATAAGCAGAGAAAAGTCGTCAACCCACTGATCAAGAGCATCTTGATTTAAAACCCTATCAAGTGCATAATTAAGTTGAGGTAGATGTCTCGAGAAAATTGCATTAAATTTTGACATACTCTTATTCTTAGTCTTAAATCTGGAGAAAGTCAGAACAACTGGCTTCAAGCAAAGTGAAAAACAGATATAGCGATGATCGCTATAAGAAAAATGATCAGTGTCAACTTTCCAGTCATCCAAAAAAGGCAATAAGTCAGATCCAAGTAAAGTCAGGTCAGGACGACCACGTCTGTCATCTTGAACAAAGTATGATGAGAATCCGGAGAATTTACAATAGTCAAATTGGATATCATCAAATATTCCTGAAAAACTTCAGTTCGATCATTCTCTCTGCTGTAGCCAAATGACAAAAATGGCACGTTAAAGTTGCCACCGATACGCAAAAACTAATAGTTAGTGATTTTTCGCTAATTAAAACTGTTGAATAAGTTCGCTGAATAGAGTGCGGACAGAATGGCTGAGCGGTCTAAGGCGCCAGATTTAATTTCTGGTTTCCGAAGAAAGAGATCGTGTGTTCGAACCCCACTACTGACATACGTGTAAGATTTATAATGTTTTTTTCTGTATTTTAAATAACCAACTTCAGAAAATCATTAACTTTTAACTAAAGAGAGAAAAATAAACTTTTCTATCAAAAATTGAACCGACTTCAAAAACTACTGCAAAGTGAAAAATAATTTCCTTATATAATTGTAATAAGAAATTAAATTAAGAGCGTAGTATTTATCATGCGTATTATTATATTTATGTGCATTTATTTGATTTTTTGGAGTCGTTGCCAGCCAAACCAATTTCAAAATTAAAATTAAGTATCCAATGCAAATCTTTATATACAGAGTGACTCATAAATATCGAAACAATAGGCTATCTCCTTAAATATTACCCTTAGACCCATACTTCCAATTGCAAAAATTCATTAAAAAAGGTAAACTTTTTTTAAGATAAGTTGGATCTCCATAGGGGGGTCTATTTGAAAAAGTACAAAAATTAACTTTTTATACAGCCGCCGTAGGACAAAAATTCCAATTAGGAAAAGTTTCCTTATCCAGTCCTGAATAATACACAAAAAGTTGCATCTTCATATCTTCAAAAATCGAAGAGTTATGGCCGTTTCAATAATTCATCTGGTTTTAAGGGATTAGACACAAATTGAAATGTGCGCAATTCAAAAGACAATGTTACTTTAACAGTTCTGGGAAACGTGTAAAAAATCTATCTTTTGAGATGAATTTTGATTTTTTTCTTTTTTTTGTGATGGTTAGCCATATAATTTGTTAAGGAAATCACATCTTAAAATTTATCATAAAATTTCTAAAAATTTCCTATGATTAGTACTGGTTTAGATAGGATAGTTAAAATCGTTATAACTCAAAACATTATTTATCAGATTTCTATTACTTTCCACTTAATTAAAGATGAAAATCTGATTTTAGTTTTTTCGGGGTTTTTGTTTTTCAATATTAATTTTAGAACTATTAAAAATATTTATTGAAAAAATTATATAACTTTAAAAAATATTCTTATTTTCAAAAGTAAATATTTTTTTAATTTTTCCCGAAACAAAACTAATGTAAATAATTAAAAATGACATGTTTAAATTTAGTACTTTTTTCCTTTAACAATTCTTAACTTTTAATAATGTCTGCACTGGACGAAATTTTCAATCCCTGTCTGGAACAATCCGTATTAAAACCACTGTCTCAGACTGACCTAATACGTGCATCAAAGATGTAAAATTTGGTTCAATCAAAATTTTTACGAAAACGACATAGATTTTAAAATAACTTTTATTTTACAAAAATAAAATTAAATTAAATAAATTAAAAAAAATTTTAAATTATATATTTTTTAAGACTAGTATATTTAAATACTAAAAAATTAAACACAATAAGACCAGAAAAAAAATCTGCCTATGACGGAATTCTGTCTTAAACAGAAAATGTATTGATCCGTGCAAAAAGAATACAATAATACCTGAGAAAAAATAAACTCCATTTAACCCTCCTAGGAAGGGCATTTTTCTATTATGTATTTTTTCTTTCGTATGTGATTCCGTCTTAAAAGGTTTTATTGTATAACATTTTTCAAAGTGTCCAATGCACGGGATATAAATTAGCGATATTAAAATATATGTGAAACGTTTAGATATAAACAGATATTCATTGATACAATAAATATATCACAGCCTTTGGCGCATCTTTAATAATAGAATGTATAAATATAAAAAACGAAAAGCTATAGTAAGTATTTTTGGTCAGAACTCTTCCCCGCAAAACAATTTTTAACTACACTGAAGCAAAAAAACTGTATAGAAATTCAAGGCTGAGCCGAGTATGATTTAAACTTTTTTCCAGGCTGGTCCGGATTATGATTTTAACATTTTTCCGTGCCGGGCAGCGATCCAATCAGACTTCCAGAGCTAATGATCAACATATTTTGAAAACAAATTTTGATTTAAATCAATACGCTGCTTTATTATGTCCAAATAAGAGGCACTGTCTTGAATCGACATTTAATAAAGACAATTTGTGGACTATCCCTCATTTCCTTTGAAAATCAGTCAACAATTCATCGTTTACAGGCATGGTAAAGTGGTGTAAGACACGAATTTCGGAGAATTTTGGATTTTAATATCTCTGTCAGGTTTTCATATACGGAGGTGAAATTTTTTTTGTTCAATTTAGGAATGGATTAGGAATAATTTTCTAACTGGGAATTTTGCTCTACGGGGGCCGTATAAAAATTTAAATTTCGTATTTTTTTCAAATAGACACCCCATGGAGTTGCAACATATCTTATCACAAATTTCACCTTTTTTATGAATTTTTGCAATTGGAAGTATGGGTCTAGAGGCAATATTGAAGGAGATAGCCTATTGTTTCGATATTTATGACTCACCCTGTATATAATTCTTCTGTGCATGTGTATGTGACTGAATTCCTCTTAAACGACTAGACCGATTTTAATAATTATTTTTGTGTGTTCCAGTGGATTCTAGAATGGTTTATATTCAGATTTTATTGAAATTGATTCAGTACTTTTTTAGTAATTAGGCAAAAACTAATAGTGATTTTTCGCTAAATGAAAGGGTTGAATAAGTTCGCTTAATAGAGTGCGGACAGAATGGCTGAGTGGTCTAAGGCGCCAGATTTACGCTGTGGTTCGCGAAGAAAGAGATCGTTTGTTCGAACCCCACTCCTGGCATACGTGTATGATTTACAATAATTTTTCCTGTATTATAATCTTAATTAACCGACTTCAGAAAATCGTTAACTTTTAACTAAAAACAGAAAAATAAACTTTTCTATAAAAAATTGAACCGACTTCAAAAACTACTGGAAAGTGAAAAATAATTTCCTTACATAATTGTAATAAGAAATTAAATTAAGAACGTAGTATTTATCATGCGTATTATGAAATTTATGTACAATGTTGATTTTTTGGAGTATTTAAATTTGATTACACTGATATTAAGTTCAGACCCAATGCGTATTCCTCATTAAATAAATTAACACCTAGCACTTTTTAAAATTTCTTTTAATCACTTATAAGAAATATTGAATTACGGTGATGTTTTGAAGTTATTTTTATGTATAATTTATAATTTCTAACTTGTTCTTGTAGGCATACATAAAGTTTAAAAAATATCTTTCTTTTTCTAAATAGCGTACCATTCAAATAAGAGCTATATGTCGAAATTGCAAACTGATCTTGAAGTAAACTAATCTTTTAATACAGAAGACGCATGCATAAAATTTCAGTAAAATTTAATGATACATAAATTAAAATTCTTTTGTAACATTTTAGTTTAGTGAAATGCATTACTTTTTGGAAATCATTTCCGTCTACTTAGGAATTCTCAATTTAAAAGTATAAATTATATGTTTTATTATTTTAGAATTACTTTGTGAACATTTATATGTACAGTAGAACCCCGCAAATTCGGACCCCGATAATCCGGATCTCCGGACAATCCGGATCGGTTTGGTCATTTTTTTTCAAGTTTGAGAAGTGATCGGCAAATTTTCAAAACATAAATTAATTTCAGTCTCATATTCTGAAAAAAAAAAACCTCCTCTGAAATCTTTTCGAAAGAAAACCTCCAGCTTTCTTATTTAAACTCTTTAATGTTATCTATGAAGGAAACAACGATATATCATTTAAGCTTTGCCAATTCCAGTTTTCATAGTTTTCTTTTTAATCCATTTGGAAAAATCATAAAAAGCTCACTGCTTAGTTAAGTTTTACTCAGAGATTGCAAGAAAGCAAAATAAAATATTCCTTATAGACACACTGACTGATAAGGATCGCGATAAGATCTTTGTCAGTCAGTCCATAGGTCTTCTTTGAAAGAGTCTTCATGCCAAAATCCTTCTACAAATCACTTGCAAAAAATCGAAACAGGGGGAATTACCGAGAATGCTCATGAGAATGCATGACCATGCGGCACGCAAAACTGGCAGAATATGACAAATTTTATAACAACAAAGTAAACATTTTTACTGTCTGTAAATATGGAATATGTTCAGTATAAAGGGGATTTTCTGTGAGTATGTTTTATTTTATTTCCTTTGTTCACATTCTCCGGATAATCCTGATTTTCGATAATTCTTATTGGGCCTGGTCCCAATTAATCCGAATTATCGGAGTTTTACTGTATATGGAATTTTATTTATGATAATTCTAGAGATTATATTTCAGAGCTTATAATTTTATGCATATATTTTTTGTAATGTCTAAACCCTATTCATTCAGTACAAATAAATATTAGCTTTAACATTATTACAGGAAATGAACAGACTATGTTCATTGTACTATGTCCTATATAATAAATACAGGGTGTTCCAAAAATGACCGGTATATTTGAAAAATCAATAAAAATTAAACGGGCAGCAATAGAAATACACCGTTTCTTGCAATATGTTTGGGACAACAGTAAATTTTCAGGCAGACAAACTTTAAAAATTAGTTACAATTTTCAAAAATAGATGACGCTGCAGGTGATTTGAATGATATAGAAGAAAACACAGTCTGTAAATTCGAAATTTTGTAAGTTGTCTTTCTGCTGTAAGTGTGTGCTGTTCACAGACAGCAAGTTTGCTGTGAAAAAATATTTATTCCTTAGAACAGAGGATTTTTGACTTGAAAGACCGGGTGTACCACCGCAATCCAGAAACAATTGAACAACTGAAGCAGTACATCTCTTCTGCATGTGATGACATCCCACCTGACACGTTTACAAAGGTTTCTGGTAATTTAGTTCAGAGACTACGCATATTATTGCTGCGCATGGTGAATATGTGGAAAATATCGTACTTTAGATTTTCCAGACTGCAGCGCCATCTGTTGTTGAAAATTGCAACTAATTTCGAAAGCTTGTATGCCTGAAAATTTACTGATGTCCCAAGCATATTGTAACAAACGGTGTATTTCTATCGCTTTCCGTTTAGATTTTATGGATTTTTCAAATATACCGATCATTTTTTAAACACCCTGTATGCTCTATCCATGCATTCTTACTTCATTAAAATGACTAATTTTATTTTTAGAAATTTCCTTTAACAAAAGAACTGAAGCCAAACAAAAGTTGCATTGGACTCCTTTAATTTTGTTTTAGGACTTTAGAATTAGAGAGACTCTTGAGTTGTAAGATTTTTCGAGGCTGCTCTAATTAAAAAAAAAAAAAAAAAAAAAAAAAAAAAAAAACAATAAAAATTTTAAAAGTAAGAATTTGAGAATTTTAATCTAAATCATATACAGTCGATTCTCGATAATTCGAACTCGTCGGAGCCACAAGAAATGTTCCAACTATCCAGAGTTCGTATTATGCAAAGTATGAGATGAAAGGGGTACTATTACAATGGAATCAATGTTACAGTACTTTTTAAAGTTATCTCGGCTGTTAATTGGAATATGACTTAATATTAAATAAAAAAATATGAATGCATAAATTAATTAACGGATTAGGAAAAAGCACAAGTGAAGAGTTAGTAGAGGTGTCATTGATGGATAGACTGGGCACTAAAAAATCCGATATCAAATGCAAGAGATTACATGTATATTAGTTCAGAGCAATGTTTGTTCTGTAAACAATCAAAACTTATTTGGGTTCAAAAATCTACTAAATATTCTTGAATTTTCTTTTTAAAAATTTTATTACATACTTAGAATTATAGAATAAAGAAATATTGAATTCAAATTATTTACATACTATGTACAAAATGTATAATATGTACAAAATATAAATGCTTTTACCTTGATAATTTTTGATCATCATACTAAAACTGGAAAGATGATCCTTTATGCATTTCTGCGTGCCTTTTCATAAAATTAACATAATTCTTCAATAAAACTCAAGACACGCACGACAAACAAAAAATATAAACATTCTCTCTAAAAAAATTCTTTCTTTTCCATCAAAAATTGATGCCAACTTTTTTATCTAAACTTTTAACTCATCTCGTAAGATAAAAAATATAAAAAGCAAAGCAGACGAAAAAACAGCTTCGCTTCCATAGCAACGAGTCGCGTCTTATAAATAAATTAAATATCACAATTGCAAATATGCAAACGATTTTCTGTGAATAAACTGGGATAACTTAATTTATCAATTCCTAACATACTCCCACCTTTAATTTAGGCGGAAGCCAAATTAAACTTAAGATCACTTTTGATCAAATTAAGCCCTAATTCAAAATAAAAAATATGCAAATAAATAAAGATAATAACTAAACAATAATAAAATAATAATGAAACATTTAGAGTTCTAGAAAAGTCAATTCAGGGTTTTAGAAAAGTCATTTCAGAGTTCTAGAAAAAGTCATTTCAGAAGTCTCTGTACTACTCTACCACTTCTAGTTTTACTGTTACTCACAGTCTGGATTACAGGGTCATCAGGACTTGATATCTCTAATGAGTACAGCTTACGAAGTGGACGCACCAAGGTCCCTGAACTTGTTTTAACTTCAGCCACTCTAGCTGCTCCATCTCGACTTGGGAAAATCTTTACAATTTTTCCTATAGGCCAATAAAGTCTCTTTTGGTTTAGTTCTATCAAGACTACTTCACCTAGTCTGACAGCTTGTCCTTTCTGTTTTGATTTTTGGACCAATTCAGCTAAATATTCTTTTCTAAATCTATTTCTAAGTTGTTGCCGAATATTTTGACAGTATTTATATCTAGATTGAAGTTTCTTTGAATCTATTGCATCTAAATCAGGAACACCTATTTCTTCAATGTCTTGCAAAAATGATGATGGAGTCAAAGGTATAAATTTATCTGTTTCTTCAAAAATATAGGTTAGAGGCCTTTTATTTACTGTTGCTTCGACATCACATAGAACAGTCATGAGTTCTTCAAAAGTTAAAGTTGAAGTGCCGAGTGTTCTGATCAAGGGAATTTTAACACATCTAATCAGACGCTCCCACCATCCACCCCACCAAGCTGCTGCTGGAGGGATGAACTTCCATTTAATAGGAGACAGTTCTTTTGAAGAAACTATTGCATTCCAATCCAATGATTTTAAAAGGTTATTGGTTCCTCTAAAATTTGAGCCATTATCAGAGTATATAGTAGTCGGCCTTCCTCTCCTGCATATAAATCTTCGAAGTGACTGAATGAATCCTTCCGCTGAGAGACTGGATACAAGTTCCAAATGTATTGCCCTATATACTGCACATGTAAAAAGTACAACCCAAACTTTGGATCTTTGCTTTACGAAAAGAGGGCCAAAAAGATCAGCTCCAACAACTTCAAAAACTTTGGAATCTCTGACTCGATCTAGAGGTAGGTGGATTGGAGGTGTAGTATATGGCTTTGTAGAGTATCTTTTGCATCTGTAACACTTAGACAATTGACTTCTAATGATGCGTCTAGAAGAAATTATCCAATATTTTTCTCTCAAAATGGATCCAACTGTTTGAAGTCCAGCATGACAATTCTTTAAATGACATTCTTGAATCAGACAATTCACTACATGATGTTTCGATGGTAATAAAATTGGATATCTGAAAGAAAACTCGTCATCTCGCTCTAATATCTTTGTTTTTACTCTTAACAAACCTTCTTGATCTTTCATAACCTTTAATCCTTTTATTGCATCAGTAGTATTACCAAAACTTTCAGATTGTATTATTGACCAGAGCGACCTTTCCGCATCTTCTTTTTCTTCAATTGACAATTCTGATGGAAAACATATATTTCTGTTTCTGCACTTCATTATGAATCTCTTCACCCAACATACGACATTAATAAATCTACCAAATTTTGAAATTCTACTATATATCATAAATTCATGTGAATTAGAACATAAAAGAGTAGGTACTGAAGTTTTCTTCTTTTCCATCATTACTAATTCTTCGTTGGGGCTTGTTTCTGAATGTGGCCAATTTTCTTCTGATAACTTCAACCATTCTGGTCCCTCCCACCATCTCATCTTCAGCAGCTGTTTAGGACTACATCCGCGAGAAGATAGATCAGCAGGGTTGAGATGACCAGGTACGAAGTTCCATTGTTGAGATTCGGAAAATTTACAAATTTCTCTAACTCTATTGCCTACAAACGTTCCCCATTGATCATTTCTTCGAATCCAAGCGAGAACAGTCGAAGAGCCGGTCCAATACTTTACTGGTATGGAAATACAATTAAAGGCTTTCAAAACAAATTTAGTCAACCTTATTCCTAAAATACAAGCAAGAAGCTCTAAACGTGGTATGGTTACATTTTTCTTTGGTGCAAGACGAGACTTAGCTCCTAAAAGTTGTACAAAGACTGCGTCTTTATCTTCACAACGTAAGAAAACTGCTGTTGCATAAGCTCTGGTACTTGCATCACAAAATGTATGAATAGACCATTTTTCTTTACAACCATAGCCTACACGTCTATTTATCTTCACGTCATTTAAATACTTGAGTTCGCTGTACCAATTTTGAAAATTATTCCGGATTTCTTCTGGAAGTGGAGCATCCCAATCTAATTTCGTCGACCAGGCGTCTTGAATTATCAGTTTGGCTGGCAACAATGCTGGGGCTAAAAATCCTATTGGATCGAAGATCCCTTGGGTTACAGCTAATATCTTTCTTTTCGACAGATTTTCTATCTCATCACTAAATTCATAAGCGATCTTCAAACTATCTTCCATTGTGTCCCACTTCAACCCTAAAACCGGAACTATCGTTGTTACATTTTTGCTGAGCACCTTCTTTTCGTTAAGGAAACTGCTGTCTTCACTTTTAATTGGTCCGAATTCCCACATTCTTAATTCCATTTTCGCATCAGCCATGATTTCTGTAGATTTTGAAATAAAATTTTCTAGTTCAGGCACATTGTCGACTGAAGTAACGCAGTTATCTATATAGTATGATTTCATAAGCTTCTCAGCTATCTGTTTGTTTTCTTCATCAACATTACTCAAATGATATCTTATAACTGCACCTAGCAAAAATGGGCTACAAGTTGCTCCAAAAACTACTCTATTGTGTTGATAAACTTGAAATTCGTCAGGACTCTTCCACCATAAAAATCGCAAGAAATGCCGATCTGATTCTTTGACTTCAATTTGAAGAAATGCTCTTCTTATATCGGCTACTACCCCAATAGCTTTCTCACGAAATCTTATTAACACTGCAGGAATTTGTTCGATGAGGTTTGGTCCTTTAAAGAGGCAATCATTTAAAGAAGGAGACCTCCCTACCTTACACGATGCATCAAAAACTGGTCGAACACTTGTAGTAAGACTATCTGGTTTGATGACGGGATGATGAGGTAAAAAATGTCCTGGAATCTTGAGTGCTTCATCTGGTACTTTACTTATAACGCCTTCTTCTTCCCATTCATAGAAAACTTTAGCATATTCTTCAAACATTTTCATTGATTTTAATTTCTTTGTTGAATTTATCAATCTTCGTTCAGCTATGTGTCTATTTGAGGGAATCTCACGTTTGCCGTTAATCCAAGGAAGACCTACAATATAGCGACCTTCTATATTTCTATCAACTTCTTTTATAAAATTATCATGAGCGAGTTCTTCTTCTTCTGCTTTAGACAAAGTTTGACAGGGATCTGTTATACCGATTGTCTCTAACTTCCATAATTCTGGAATCTTCATATCTTTTAAAGCTAGGTTCGTGATAAACATATTTCCATAATTTAGGCAAGACTGTGATGTACTTTCTAAACGACCACAAAGTGTCCATCCAAACTTTGTCTCTATTGCTGTAAGACCGCTCTTTAACTGTTTTACTCGACCTGTAAGAAGTTGTCCGTAGTAATCGCTTCCAATCAAAATTTCAATTTTTGGACTTCCTGCTCCTAAATCTGTGATCCATAGTTTTTTTTGTTTAAGCTCTTTAATTACTGATTCTTTTGGTATCCGAGGAATATAGTTACAAATTATATCTTGATCCAAAAGTTCTAAGACTTCTTTCGTTTGTTTCTGTCTATCAGAAGAACTTAACTCAACTTGGAATTTATTGTGAGATTTAGCTTTTGTTTGCGTACCACCAAACAAAGTGTGTACAATAGCTTCAGAAGAAATGGGATGTAAACCTAACTCTTCAGCTGTACCTTTTAAAATATAGCTCTTTTGCGACCCACAATCAAGTAACGCTCGTACTTTCTTTGTTATTCGACCTTTAATAACTATTTCTAAAGTCATAAGGGCTACGTCAGCAGAACACTGCTTACTTGCTATGGTGCTTTGAATTACTTCTGGGGTCTTAGCTGTATTTTCTGGTTCTTTACACATTGAAATTTCAGGGCATAATAACTCGGTATGGGGTTTAGAACAAACGTGGCAACGAATAAAAACTTTGCAAACTTTAGAGAGGTGACCAAAACGAAGACATTTTAAACAGCAATTTTTATTCTTAATTTTGGCCTTCCGTTCATTAAAGGAAAGAGATCTAGCCCTAACACAGTCCTTGCTTTCATGAGATTTACTGCAAAATAAACAAAGGCGTTCTTTTGCGCTAAATAGCCCTGCTGCAGTAGGTATTTTACTTTCTGCTTTTCTTAACTTTTCTTTAGGTTTGTCTGTAGAGCCCAGCTCTATAAAACTCGATTTGGCTAATTTGAATCTTTCCTCGTTTGCAACTTCTTGTTTCAGAAATTCCATCAAACTTACTATATTTGCTTTTGTTGACAATGCATTATTATTACTAACAGTGTTTGATGTGATTGAAATATTATATCGCTGCCATGCTTTTAATACATCTTCCGATAAGCTAGATTCTATCATGGGATAGAGCCACGCCGAATTGCTTTCTAAACTTAAACCCATTGATTCTAACGATCTTAAATATGCCTCGACTTTCGTGAATAAATCTGATAAGGGAAGTTTATCTTTGCCGTGCGCCTGTACATTAGCTACAATCAATTTTAGGAATTCTCTAACGTACACTTCTATTAGTAAATCTTTATTTCCAAAACGCTCTTGAAATGCCTCGACAGCTTTGGAGTAATTAACTGCAGTCATTGGATAGCTCTCTAACAAACGCCTGGCACTGGTTCCAGGTTCTACCGATTGGATAAGATACTGAAATTTGTCACTATTATCCAAATCTATGTCTTCATGAATTTTCTGAAACTGGGACCAAAATGAAAGATAATTTATTAACTGAGAATCGAATGGCTTAATATTTAGTTTAGGTAATTTATAATGCTTTGATTTGGAATAACCGTGATCTGAGCTTTTTTCACTATCATCTTGATTACGTTTATTTGTACCCAATGCTTCGCTAACTTTACGCTTAATGGTAATAAATTGATCTGAATAACTTTCATTTTCCACTACTTCATTTTCAATAGCCTCTTCATCGCATTTATCATCATCTAACATGAGTTCAATTATAGCTTCATCAATAGCTTTAATTTCATGAATCAAATTTTCTAATTTACTAAAACCGTCTAAAATTTTGTCCTTATCTAATGACTCGCTGTTAATTTCTTCATTCAAAACATTTAAAGTTCTGGTAAATGACGAACGTAGCGGTGTACGCTTTTTCTTTAGCTTATTCATCTTAGAAAAATTAAGTAGTAATGCACAGCTTATGAAAACACTATACGCTATAAAAACAATTCAATATCTCAACAGTATTATTCAAATGTCCGTGCTCGGGGCGCCAGATTTTTGTAAGCAATCAAAACTGGTTTGGGTTCAAAAATCTACTAAATATTCTTGAATTTTCTTTTTAAAAATTTTATTACTTATTACTTTTTTAAAATTTTATTACTTATTTTACTATTTATTTTAATTTTATTTTATTTTATTTTATTTTATTTATTTTATTTTCTGCGTGCCTTTTCATAAAATTATCATGAGCGAGTTCTTCTTCTTCTGCTTTAGACAAAGTTTGACAGGGATCTGTTATACCGATTGTCTCTAACTTCCATAATTCTGGAATCTTCATATCTTTTAAAGCTAGGTTCGTGATAAACATATTTCCATAATTTAGGCAAGACTGTGATGTACTTGGCGTAGTCGGCAGGATAAGGCACGCAAGACCTAACGGTCCAGGGTTCGTGTCCCTGTTCGGGCGCCAGTTTTGTTCTGTAAACAATCAAAACTTATTTGGGTTCAAAAATCTACTAAATATTCTTGAATTTTCTTTTTAAAAATTTTATTACATACTTAGAATTATAGAATAAAGAAATATTGAATTCAAATTATTTACATACTATGTACAAAATGTATAATATGTACAAAATATAAATGCTTTTACCTTGATAATTTTTGATCATCATACTAAAACTGGAAAGATGATCCTTTATGCATTTCTGCGTGCCTTTTCATAAAATTAACATAATTCTTCAATAAAACTCAAGACACGCACGACAAACAAAAAATATAAACATTCTCTCTAAAAAAATTCTTTCTTTTCCATCAAAAATTGATGCCAACTTTTTTATCTAAACTTTTAACTCATCTCGTAAGATAAAAAATATAAAAAGCAAAGCAGACGAAAAAACAGCTTCGCTTCCATAGCAACGAGTCGCGTCTTATAAATAAATTAAATATCACAATTGCAAATATGCAAACGATTTTCTGTGAATAAACTGGGATAACTTAATTTATCAATTCCTAACAATGTTGACAAAAAATGAAAGAAGAAATTTATTTCAAGAATCTGAAAAACACGTGAAAATAAGGGAAAAATGAATATTCGAAATTCTCGTTAGTTCGAAATAAACGAAGTCAAGAGAAAATGAGTTCGAATAAATAAAGTTTCTTAACATTGTTCTGGCTTTAAAAATTTCGGGACCTCATTTTTAGCTCGAATTTAAGCGAATATTTGACTTATCCAATTTCAAATTAATGAGAGCTGACTGTATTTGTTTACCATGCCGACATAATCTCGTATTACTTTGATAGTTTTAAATTAGGTTGATCTTGGAGAACAACGTCATCGATAAAAAAAAAAAACAAATAAAGAAAAAGAGCAAATTCAAACACAAATAATTGAAATTATATGTTTTTTCAAACACAAATAATTCGAGTTATATCGCATAGTATTTTAAGAATGTCCTATGAAATAAAACTTCAGAAAATGATGCTGCAAATACTATGTTCCGCAAATTATCACTTCGCAATCGTTTGAAATTTGAACATGTTTACACCTGATATGTCACCTCACAAATATACCAAACAGAATAAGTACCCAACTTCTAGTTTAAAAGTGGTTCGTTTTACTTTAGTGTATTGGTGGCATCGATTTTCTAAAGGTAGCACTGACCAGGCATGGAGTAAGCCTTGTTCCAGCTCATTTAATGACCTTGGAGGAGGACTTAAAGTCAAAACCTGTCTTCCAAGATAGTCCCAAAGATGTTCTATCGGATTCAAGTTCTGGACAGTGAGATGGCTATTCCATTCTCTCCAAACCGTGATCTTTAAGATAATCCTCAACAACCACATCTCGGTGTTGTTTCGCATTATCGTCCATTAGAATGAAGCCATTGCCAATAGCACCGGCACATGGACGCACATATGAATCAAGGATCTCATCCCGATATCTTGCACTAGTCAGAGTTCTTCCATGGAATACATGCAGGTGGCTTCCGAGTGAAATCCCAGCCCAAACTATTACTCCACCGTTTCTGTACCTGTGTCTTTCGACAATGTTTGATTAATGGTATCGAGTCCATTGTCCTCACCAGATCAGAAGACGTACTGAATCGCTCTCCAGTATGAATCTGGACTCGTCTGTGAAGAGTACAAAAGCTCACTGTTGTCTGGTCCAGGAAACATGTTTCGTTGCCAACATAAACGGACCCTTCTCTGTCGTCTGTTAAAGGAGTTCACACAACTGGCCGCCTTGCATAGAGACCTGCATTGTGAAAACGTCTTCGCACCGTAGTAGCGGAGATTCTTCTTCCTGATGCTGTAACGTTGTCCGCAATGAGAGTAGTGCGTCTTCTCTTAAGGGCCGAAAGAGCTAAAAACCAATCTTCTGCAGGTGTTGTAACATGCGGACGGCCTAGAACGTGTCTTGCGGGCACAGAATCTTCGGACTCATACTGATCTCAGAGTCGTTGGACTACACTGCGAGACACTCTGTGCCGTCTAGCAGTATCGGCCTGTGACAACTCCATTTCCATCCATCCTACTGTCCGCCACCTTAATGAATCGAGCAAACGACTTCCTCTAGAAATTACTAGACTCTATTGGTTGCTGTGAACAAAACTGATCACAATAGTTCGAATACAACAAAATTTACATGCGAAATTCTGAAAACTTCGTAAGTGCATATTTTTCTCTCATTCACAAGTGCCTATTCTTTTCTATAAAATAAAAATGATAGCTGTAATTTTTGCGTAAGATGTTTTAAAGCTTATTATTTTCATTCATTTAAACTATGAAGTTTAATCTGACTGACATTTTTTTCTGATGAACTTTGAAAAACATATTGTACTTTAACTTTTGGAGACCAGTGTATAACAGTTTGGATATTTTAAGATAATTTGCTGCACTTTAAATTAATTTATATTATATGTATGCACCTGAAAATAATTTTGGTACATTTTTTTGTACTTTTTTATGAATTTTAAATATTTAACTCAAGGTCAAAATTTCCTTCGAAATTTAACTTTCACACATTATATTGGAAGCAAACTTAAAAACACCCGTGTTGTTAAAAGGCACGATTAATTTATTATTCGGTTCAAATGTATGCGGATGTTTGTATAACATGTATGTTTACTAAATCTCACTCAAGTTCTTTTCGATAGAAATGCATTTAAAAAATCTTAAAATTTTTCGCTTAGTAGAAGAAAGGTTTGAATTCTATGTCATAGTATTTAAGGCAATAAAGTAAAAATTAAAATATTATATTAACAGTGGGTGACAAAATGTCACCCACTTTAGAAATTCAAACTGCTATGTATCAGTCATTTTTTAAGATAAAGGCAAGACAAAAAATGCTCCGTAATCTTTGTATTAACATCAAACACTAAAAAATAGACTTTTCTCTTTTTTTGTACATTATTATAAATGTAAAAGTTTTTTAATAATTTTAAATGGCCGCAATTTTGAAACAAGGTGATGGGCGTTGACCAACGAACTTGGACCAGACATTGATTTGTATATGCAAATTCGTTCATAAATGTTCATATTATTGCATGACAAAAATCAAATCATTTCGAAATGTCAGTCACACTAGAAATTCAACGTGCTAATATTCAGTCATTTTTTAATATATAGACAAAACAAAAAATGCTCCGAATTCATTATACGAAGGTCAAATACGTAAGGAAAATATCTTTTTTAACTTCTAACTTTTTGTATCTCATTTTAAATTTAGAACTGAAAAAAATTTAAATGGCCCATTTTGAGACAAGATGATGGATTAAACTGAAAAATTGTTATTATTGTAAATTATATCCTATATATTTTTTAATTCTACATTGGATTTCAAAATGATATGAACACCCAATTTTTCAAGCATAAAAGAGAAGAAAATGTTACAAAAGTCTAATGAATGTTGGTAATAGAACATATCGTTTTATTTTATAGCAAAATATACTTGAAACTACGATTTATATGTAAAATAAACAGCATTTTTCTATTTTGAGAAGTTTCATAATTATATGAACATTGGCCAAAATTTAGAGGTTAATAGTCAATGTGTGCAGCAGATCTTTTAATTTATGTAACAACGCGATCATGCATGTGAAGGAATAAGCTTTTTAATATAGGGTAACATCCCCAGTAATTGGCACTTTAAGAATCTGTCTTTAAACTTACTTCAATTTTCATTACAAAGAAATAAGATATTTATTTAGAAATATTTTTAAATCAAAGAATGCATACCTGTGCATCTATTTTGCCCATTAAAAGCAAAAAAATTTGAAAAAGTATTTTTATAAAAATATATTTATAAAAAGTTGCTGAAATCACCAGTAATTGGCACTTAGGGCACCAATATATGACACCTTGTGACCTAGTAACTGGCACAAGTTTATATTAAAAAAAACTTTACATTTTGCATTGGGTTTAATCGCTTTAAATGAATTTACTGTAGATGAAGATGCAATATTTCAGCTTTTTGAGAGTAAGAAATCAGCATATTAGTCAGAAATGTGAACACTTTAAAACAATACAATATACTTATATTAATACCCAGTAATTGTCATGCTGTCCCTAGTAATTGTCATATGAAGCTTTAATGGATTCCAATTACTGATAATTTTTTAAATTTTCAAATAAAAACAAATTATAAACAAAATTAGTCTATAACTTTAAAAGTACTTCCAAAATAAGTGGTTTAATCTCAAATTCCTTGCGAATTCCTTGTAATTGGAATAGGTGCCAATTACTTGGAACTAGCAAAATTGAAGCACCATTAATTGGCATCTTTTATTAATACAGAAATCCAAATATTTGTGTCAAAAATATTTTTACACAATTAAAGTAACCCTTTTTTAACTAAACAAAACTGTTGTCAATTAAAATTTAAAATATATTATAAATCATATAATAATGAATTGAAAAGCATGCCTTACTTAAACCAAAAAAGAAGCATTTGCAACAAAAAAGGCTAATTTCATACAAGCCATAATTGTTTCTCTCTCCTAGGCGGCACTATTGTCATCTAGTAGCATAAATCAAAGTTATAACCTTTAACGTAAATGAGCATATAACTGGTATATGGTCTTGCATTTTTAAAAGATTGGATATAAATCTTATTTTAGGACATATTTGTAGGATGGCCAATCACTGGTGCATGCCAATTACTGGGGATGTTACCCTATTTGATAGATTTCATTCCAGTGGAAGATGATAGCAGCTTTTAATTCTGAAATTATGGAATATTGTTTTCCTTTGCGTAAAAAGCTTTAATAAGAAGGCTCCATACATTTTCAATTGGTTTTAAATCAGGAGAAGCAGATAACTATGGAATTGCATGTACACCATTATTAAGAAACCGTTCCCAAGAGTTTTTTGCCGGGTAGATGGACGCATTGTCTAGTTGGAACATCCAGAAAGGTCCGCCAATTTTATTAGAAAATTTGGCAACAAATTTTATTCAAGTAGATCTTGGTAGGTTATTGTACTCATTTTGCCAGGTAAACGCACCTTATCATGAAATCCAAACGGAACCAAAGTCGTTAGTGAATATCCACCATATTGCCGTTTTTGAAAAGTTACTGACCTCTTGTGCAGATCGTACCAGTAATAAGAAACCACGCCCAGACCATTCCAAATTGTTTTTTTTTTTCATCGGAAAATATTACTGTTATTGCTTTTCGATATTCTAATTTCCGGTGCAGGTGATCCAGACGATTCTGCCGACGAATTTTAATCATATGTGGTTCGTATATTCTTTTCTTTTGTTTCATCATCTTAGAACTCTGGAGTACTCTGGATAAGGTATTTTTTGACACTGCTAAATCAGTGGATCTCTTGAAAGTTCGCCAAAAGTTATTTTCTCATTGCTAATCCTTGTTATAATGTCTTTTTCCCCCTTTTAGGACAGCTTCAGTGGACATCCTGGAGACTTCTTTGCTCCACAATCCTCATTTAATCGAAGAAAATGAGGGGATTACTGGACTATTACACCTGGGGATCATCTCAACTTTATGTGACAGCTCTGATCGAAAGCCCTTTATCCTTAAAAGCCACACTTTCCTTTGTTATAAAACTATTTAAAGTGCTTTTACCACCCATATTTCTAGAAATCACATTCCAAATAGATTTAAAAGTTTCCGAGTCTATGAAGTATTTTTATATGCTAAACTAATTTGCATGCTTTGGTTTCTTCTTCCCGGAGTGACATTCTTTTTTCTGTACATTTTCCATGCTCGTTTGTTGATAATTTCGACCACTGCTTATCTCATTTTTTAACCCCATTTTGGTAGATAATTACCAGCAGGGATTTAGAGAATAATCAGTTAAAAAAAAAAAAACTTTGGTTTTTGTTATTATTATGTATTAACTTTAAATCTGTCGGATGAGGCAATTATTCTAACTCTGCAAAAAACTCCGTGACTTTTGTTAAAGAAGAGGTGAAATATGCAATTTTAATAAGGAATCGCTGAAAAAACGTGATTTAAGATAAAGAATCACAAAACATCGTGATTTTTCCAGAGGATCGAAAAAAGTGGGATTCTTATTAGTAGACTGCAAAAAAGTACGATTGTTGTCAAATGACCCCGAGAAAAATCGCAATGTTCGCAAAAGGATGGCGACTTAGGTTTCCGGAAACTAGTCGCCAAGTTAAAATAGGTAGTATTTCATACGAAATCAGCCTAAAATTTAGTCTTCATCGCCATGTTGCTACTGGAGACCGTGAATCTATACCTATATTGTCAATCCAAATGTATTATGTGTAAAATAAATCTTCTTCATTGTGGTAGTTTGCTATTAGCGATTAACTAATATTAATAAATATTATTAATGAAAGACAAAACAAAAAACAATACATACAGTACTAATATTTTCTAACATTAAAACAAATACTTTGTTAGAAACATATTTTAAAAAATATTACGAGTTTAAAGATATGCCTGGTTATAAGTATTTATAGAATAACATTTCTTAAACGTTTTTAAATATAAAAATTTTCAGCAAATAATCTTATTATTATTATTATTATTTTATGAACGGGAGATCTAATTTTGGTAAATAATATGAAAATTGCTTTTATGTTCATAGCATATCTACATTTATTTTTGAAACACATATATTTAATACAATTAAGGATTAAATAGACGAAAAAAAAAACATTAAAAAATATTTGTATTCTTATAACAATGAATAGAAAATCTTTAATTACACTACAACAGAAAAAAACATGTTTTGGCTGTGTTTGTCCAAAATTAAGATTTAAACATTTTATAAAATACTTTTGTTTAGTGTTTTATTTTGCACTGATTCTTTATTATCTCATTATCTTATATGTATGATTTATAGCAACTGTAAGGAGTCTTAATATAGGGAATTTTTTTATTGTATTATGTAACAGAAATGCTGTTAGTATTATTTTTTTTAGTAAAAGAAATTCAAATAAAACTACAGTTTGAATAATCAGCTTAACTGTTGTTTTATGTGTTCGTAATTAAATTTGATTAAAATTACAACTCTCCACAAAAACCAAAGAATTTTTTTTACTGACATTTAGAAAACAATTGAAAATGTTTGGAAAATGTTCAAAAATTAATATTTGATTTAATTAAGGATATCGATAAAAACTTTATTATTGAGTTTTATTGTTATGTATTAGAGTACAGCTCAGTTTGATCAAATTGGAAGCTGTAAGTCAATCGTGGGGAAATGTGATGCGTTCTCGCTATAACTAATTTAAAAAAATGGCGCAGTAGTTGTTGCACATATAAGCAGAAACTCATAAGAACAAATTGAGTATGTATCTTAAATTCAGTAATATGTAAATAATATTATTACAATAATCACCATGGCAACCTAGAATCATTTCTATACCAAGCTAGGTAATCATGAAATTAATTAAGTATAATAGGATTTAATACAATAAAGAAAACCTTTATTAATATTTTTTTAAGTTTTGATTCAATTTTCATAAAATTAGAATTGACTTGATAGAACTCTGTTATGATTGCATATATTAAATTTCAAACCATTCGCTTAAATAATTTTTGAACTATTATATCCGGACATACGAATAGACAGATGGGTGGACGAGAGGACGACTACAAGTGTTAAGTACTTATGTAATAATGGATGTACCTAAATGATTATCAAACTAAATAAATATTTAAGAAGCGAAAATATCGAAAATTATACATTTGCCTCAGGATTTTTTCAAATTTTCGGAAGTCGTCATTAAAGTCTATCTGACTATAATAAGACGGTGGTGAAAAGTGTTAAAAGTCTGTAATCGAGAATAATCCCATATATCGATAATTATAAAACGTTGTCCAAGTTTTTGGTGTTTATAATTTTAACTTGTATGAAAAATAATATGTATTTCTAAATGCGACATTATACTATTCCCAATCTGAGGTACGTATACTCCTGCGAGTATATGATTGGCTACTTGGAGAGTAATGAAAAAATTCCATTAGTAATCATGGTAAATGAAAAAAAAGAAATGTTAAAAAGAAAGTATAAAACAAGCTTGTGCACCTAGAAAAAAGTATTGTAAAATCAACAAAAATATGTTTGGTCCAACAAATCTTTTCGTTTATATATGGGTCAATGGAACTTCTGTTTAAATAAACGAAAAAAAATATTGTAGATTTTTAGATTTTTATAGCAATTTTCTGTCCACAATTTTCATCCGAAATGCAAAATAACGTAACAATAACGTCATTAATACGTTTCAATTTGAAAACTTTTTATTATCCAAAAATTATGTTAATCCTTTATAGTCCATATAAGTCAATTAAACAGAATTACGTGAAAGAGTTTTGGCTACTGCACGCAAATTTAAATTTTGCAAAAACAACAATATTTTGTTGAAATTACAAATTGAAAACACAGCACTTTAGTAAGACTCAAATAAAGCTGATAAAATTTAAAATTTTTTTTTTTTAAGAGCGTTATTATTATTATTATTATTATTATTATTATTATTGTTGTTGTTGTCTGAGCAACATTACTGATTCTTTTCTTTAATTGAAAAATTTGCTTAAAACAACCTCAACAAAGCATGTTTTGTAGTTTTAACCAATTTATTTTTCTGGGTGTGAAATTTTCATTTAGAAAGAGAGACTTGGAAAAGTTGAAACTGCTTACAAATGTTCACTCATTAAATAGGAGTTTAGAATCTTATTTATAGTAATTTTCGCGTATAATCCGTGGATGAAACAATTATTTTTCGACCCAGAAATTTTTTGAAATAAAATGTGTTATATCGCTATAAATATTTGGCGCCAATAAATAATTAAATTTTATGGGTCCAAACAGAATTGTTTGTTCTACGGATTATACGCCGGAAATTACGGTATTATTTGCTGCCATGTGCATTGTACCATGTACATTACCAAGTACATTGGTACTAAGAATTTCGAATTTTCTCATTCTTGCAAAGTTTACATTTAACCCTTTCGTGTCTGGTGTACTATTAATAGTACATGTCTTTTAATGGAGTATTATTTTGTTTTAAGAAATACTTTTGCCACTATTTACATATATTAATGTTAGTATATGTCTATGCATTTACTATATAACTTCATTTATGTTTAGACATTCAGTAATAATAATAATTATATTATTCTTCATTCAATCTTCATTCATTCATTCAATTCATTCAATTATTATTGCTACATTCTCTCTGCGCCGGTTGCGATTATTTTATTTCAAACATATATTTCAAATTTTACATTTAAAATAAAAGCTATTTTTCTGAAAGAATTATGTGTAATAAAGTGCAAAAAGTATTAGAAAGTGATAATATAAGTAAAATCTTATTGTAATACAATATTTTCTAAATATCTCCAAAAATTCTTCTTTAGATATTGACATATGAATATGACCTAAATAGTGCGCAAAACAGCAACAGTCGTTATCTTTCAGTCAATGAAATATTCGCTAGACAATAATTAATCTATTTAGAAAGCAAGTGTTAATGTTATTAACGTAAAAGTGAATTTTTCTAAAAATTGAAATAAAATTCTTAAGGTTAAAGTAAACCCTTAACTAAACGATGATCTTCTTTATAATAACCACACACCAAGGTAACTACAAAAGCATTATTCTTATTTGGAAAAACAGATTTAGATACCTTATTTACATCTAGTTTACTATTCTGAAGAGTTCTTGCATAATTCTAACTCACTAAGTTTTGGAATCTCATTGATTTTAAGTTGATATTGTTACCATGATTTTGTAGAAGGATCCAATTTTTGTACAATTAAATAAGTCATCAAAGTATCACAAAATTTTTCAATGGTTTGGTTCAATATTTCGAAAGAGCGAATGATTTCATTAACATTATCAACTAAATTTAAAATAGCAATAGCTGATTCTGTTTGTAGTCTTGGTAAACTGACATATCGTTTAATGTACGCAAAAATTTGCTCTTTCTTATTTGAATACCTTTCATCTAACAAATAATAATATGCTAATTCAAAATTAGAATCCGAAATTTGAATAGAATGGATGACACGATATGTTTCACTTTTTGATGAAGCCTTCAAATACTGCAGTTTTGGGGCATTGAGATATTTTTATTGCTTTTTACGCAAGCACTGAAAAGATCCCTAAATCCTATCCATTTTATTCTATTACCTCCGAAAGTAGGTAAGGATAATTTTGGTAATTTGCAATTTTTAAAAACTTGTTCTGAAACTACACTAGATTTATTTTCACTCTTATTTAACTCAATTTTTCTCTTTTTAATATTTTTTCATCTTTAAATTTCCATAAATCAATTTTATTTGAGATTTCCTGAGCCCTATCTATTTTGCTTTCTAATTGTTTAGAATCTTTAATAAAATTTAAATTTCTCTATCAATCTTTTTAACTCAATTTCCTTCTGTTTTAACAATTAAATATTTTCTTCTAATTCTTTCACACCAACCGCAATAATATTTTCAATTTCCTTAATAAAATTGGTGATACTTCTCCGTAGAGCAGTTCTTTTTGTTTTAAACGTTACTAATTCTGTCATTTTTATTCACATTAAACCAATAAAATCAATTCTAAAATACACTACTTCAAAATTTAGTTTAAATGAAAATATATTGTGATCATATTTTAAAAGTTAAAGAAGCAAATTCTTTTTTACACGTAGAATAGAATGATAAATTAACTCATCTTTTCTTTTTTCGTTTGCTACAAATGTCATCACAGAGACGAACTTCAGAAAAATGTTCCTTTGCTTGTAATTTTCACTAGCATCCCGGTTAGACTTGGGACCAAATAGTGTTTTTAGCGTTTTTAACTGATAAGAAACATAACACATTTTGGTTCTTTCACTTCTTAAACGCACCAAACATGGACTGTAAATACAAGTTTTTTTAACACCAAAATATGCCAGTCATTGCACGGGTATCAACTTTCCATCGCCTTTTTTAGATTTGAATAACATACATAAACTAAAAACATAGAAAATGCTGCAAAAAACATTAAACAAGAAAAATAAATTACCATGGAAAAAAAAGAATGCGATAGCTTCGTGATTTTGTTTTCCACATAAATGAATACAGACAATGTTTACAGAAACAAATTGTAGGGGAGAGGGGGCACCTTTGAACATTTTTTCAGAAAATCAATATATTTCTTACTTGAATTATATTTATTGAGTTTAAAATATTTCATAATAAAAACAACACATTTCTTCATCATTTGAACTTTAAACTAAACATTTTCCAATGAAATTAAACAAGTTGTGAGGAAAAATTTTAAAGATTTTTGTTCAACCACATATAGAGGGTACCTTTGAACAAGCAGGCGGCGGCTTCTTTGAACAAATGAATAAAATATGAAAATATTGAGAGTTTTTATAAAAAATTGCATGTGTTAGAGAAATATAAAATAATATGAATAAAATTAAATAACTAAATTTTGTTGAAATTACAAATTTTTTTGTTATTTAACCAAACTTAAATCCATCAAAGTTGATGCCAAAACTCATTGCTGATAAAACACAAAGTGTCCCTTCAGCTGTGTTTGGTTGTAAAAACTTTTTTACTATATACCTGAAATACACCAATGTGATATCTGATGCTTCTGGAAAACTAAAATTTTTCATTCGCTATTTTTTTAAGAGACCTGATATAAAATTCCCTTTTATCTGTTACGGAAACCAGAAATAATGTTTAGAAACCTGTTAAATCATGAATCATTATTTTGTATTCAGTATTTTCAATAGTTCAATAAATGAATTTAGATTTGAAACTTCCCATCACTGTTACATACAGAGGTTGGAACCTATGTGTGCAGTAAGGGGAATTGTTAGCAGTAAAAGTCCATGTTCTTTGACATTTTTAATTAACCTCTTTTCACATAAAAAAATTCCGAAATAATAATATTTAGATACATTAACAACTCTTTACTTCATAGTTTTAAGTGTTCTCTTTAAATTATTTAAATTATTGTTTATCACCAGTATATTCGGTGTTTCTTCGCTGTGTGATGGTGCCTTAACTTTTTTGTTCAATGATGCCCCATCACATGGAATTACAACGGTTTACGCAATTCGACTGAAGAATTTGAATAAAACAAAGCTTATAAACTAAAGCTAACATCTTTGTTTAATCATTGAACAATAAATTAAAATTTTAGGGATAGAAGTTTGCAAACAAAAATCTTACAACTTTATTTTCTTAAGTTTAGACTCAAGAGGGAGAAAAATACATATCTTGTTTAGATAGTACTGTTCATACAAAATGGTACAGCTTTGTATACCCTTGAAGCAGCAGTAATGTATTACCATATACATTTTTAAAAAATAATTTATTTGAAGGAAAATATTTAAAGTGTCCGAAGTTGCCCCCCCTGTGATGTAACACATATTCTATTATGTATCTTCTATTAATTTTTCAAATGTGAGTCCCCCCCACCCTCTTTTAAAATTTAATTTAAAAGAAAAGCATTTTTAATAGTTATTGTTATTGTGTGTTCGTCTCCAAGTGCATATAAAATAATAATAATAAATAAAAAAAAAAACAAATAATAAATTAGTTTTAAAATATCATTCCATTTCTAGATTTTTCTTTCTTGTTCTTCAGTTGATTAAATATCAAACGACTATTTTAAATAACTGCTATTTTTATTTCCCAATCATTTCATTTTGTCTTGTATAAAGAACTTAATTTGTTACCGGTTGTGTAATTTCGTTAGGGTTGCCGGGTGTTGCACGTTCTCGCCACGCGCGATAAATGCTATATTCTTGACAACACTTTTTTTTTAATTTCTCCTTTGCTTATCATGTAACGGTCCTTTTTACCTGTACATTTTTGCTCAGATTGGGAATCTATTCTAAGCCAAAAGACCTTTTTTTTGGCGTTTGTGAAATGTGAAATTTTTGTCAGTTTTACGTTTGTCACGGCTAAGTAAAGATGCTCGCTCTCTGTTGTCAGCGATGACTAATGTTTTCTATATAATATTCGAAGGCATTTTGTATTTCCGTGCTGCATACTCAACGTTTATAGGTATTAAATTTCTTGTGCTTTGAAAAATAAAGAAATAGTCAAGAAGATCTCTGAGAACTGATTTTCCTTGATGAAAATGTCTTCATTTTTTGACTTCAGAAACAAATGTAAATCTGGACCTGGTGTTCATCACAACATAGTACTGCGATCTCGGCCTAACACATAAAAAAACGTGCCTTTTATTTCACCTTTTGCTGCGATCTCGGCCACACACATAAAATGTGCCCTATTTTTCAAACATCGCCACCATACCCCCCTCTCCCCTATATATTTTAGTTAATTCTAAAATAACATACTAATGATATGAATTTAGTTTAATAATGTATAAATGTATGTTTGCATACTGAGCATAAATTCTGGATTTACTACTAATTTTAATTTGATAATAAGGATTAAACTTGTAATTTAGATAAGAAAATTTAAATATTTGATTTGCTTTGACTTGGTGCTATTCTTTTTATAAAGAATGCGAATAAAATAAAATGTCATTAAATGGCTTACTTTGAATCTACTTATTGTCACCTTTTTCAATCTTTTGCAAAATAACTGTGGAGCGATTTTGGGTGTTACATAGGAAATGCTTTGTTATGATTTGTAATGTGTCTCAAGGGGCATTATATTAGACTTGAGCTAATAGAAGAGATGAAGCTTTATCTTTCTTTAAAAGATTCATTCGAATTTAAAATATTCAAGCAAATTAAATTTTCTTTTTGAACATTTTTGTTCTGATGAATAAATACTTTGTATTAGAATTTCTTATTTGCATTTTATTTTATATCCAGTTTTTTTTCTTTTTTCTTTTTGTTATTTTATATGAATCATTCATAGAATACGTGTTGGGTATTATTTCATGTTTCTTAAAACATGTTTCTCATGTTTCTACTTTGGTTTGTTAAATAACAAACAGAAAAGTTTACAATATTTTATTCGAGTGACGTTTTAAAAAATAATAAGTAATTAAATAAAAGAATTAAATTCTGTATAAACGACAGAATCATAATAGCAAAAGATGCTGTTATACTTGAAAGAATCTGAAAACATAAATATAGATTTGAAAATTTTTTATTGTTTATAGTTCTCCTGAACTAAAATTAAGGTAGATAATTGAAGAGAGAATATTCTGCATATTATTGAAAAGATTCAACGTTACTACAAGTTAAGATGCTAATATATGTAGTCATATATCTATTATATGTCCCACATTTAAACTTATCTATATTATGTTTTTAAATTATGACATGCATTTTTTCGATGCGTAAAATCTGTATCGTATATTTAAATTTTTTTTAAAAAGTGAACCTATACATTTTATAATTTAAAATAAAATTAGGTAATTGAGTATGGATAAGTTAAGACGATTTACTTTAGTAATTTTTTAATTAAAAAAGTAAAAAAAAAGTTATCAAAAACGTAAGGAAACTCAAGGAAATGTTGCAAACATTTTACTTTTCTCACATTTTAGGGTATATTAGCCCTATGCCAGTAATGCTATTGTTCTAAAATGACATATAAAGTTGTCAGTGCTGAAATTTTTAAACATAATTTGTGTAATTAAGAAACAATTTATATGTGTCTATCAGCGTTATTTGAACCCAGCTGCTTGATATAACAAACAGTTTTTTCTTTTTTTAACTGATACTATTCAGAGCCGCCGGTAGATTGTTCTAATAACTGAAATGCCACAAAATTTCATAAATGAACTAAGAAAACTATGGGAAAAAATTCTTAAAAAAAGTTTCAATCATCCTCGATAGGGGAAATTTGGCGCTGTATATTGAAATAAAAGTTCAGAAACAGAAAAAATTAATAATTTGGATAAAATGCCATGTTTTATTCATTATATTCACTTTCCCGATGAGAAATTCGACCATATTGTGACCACCGCTCTATTGCACCACACCTTGCATTCCTAGTACAACATTTTCGACGGCCGAGCGTAACATGCCACATTGAATAGACCCTACTATATGTATTATACTGTCTTTTAAGATACTAAGATTTGTTACTACCCTAAGATAAACTTTCGATTTCAAATAACCTCAGAGTCAAAAATCGCATGGAGTTAAATTTAGAGACCGAGGTGGCCAGACATATTGAAAGCAACGATTCATAACTCTTTGTTCAGTGAAGTGATGGCGCAATAGCTTCTGTACTTTTACACCAATATGTGATGGTGCACCATTTTGCATATAAAATTATCTGATCCATACATTGTCTCTGCTGAAGTTGTGGAACGGTATCTATCTGCTTTAACGGTACACTTCACTGTCTTGTCGCAGTAATGTTCTCAAAAATAAATGATTCAAGGATGATTTCAACTGTAAAGCCACATCAAACACTGAGCTTTGTTGAATGCAATGCAAATTTTAGAACTGTATCAAGCTATTAAGTGACCCGAATTCTACAGTTATGAGTATTATTATACACGTTCAGATGAAAATGGACCTCATATCCCCATAAAATTGTCCATATGAAAGCATCAACGACTTCCATTCTTGCAAAATATGTCAAAGCAAATGTCAGTCGTTTATAGTAATCGCTGGGTTGAAGTTGTTGCAAGCAGCTGATCTTGAGTGGGCAGTAGTGGATAATTAGTTTCCATACTGTCGAAACATTTAAATTTAGTTCTCGCGCAACACCCCGTGTGCTGTTAATACAAACAGCACAGGTACACTGTTACCTATCGTTGATCATAGTTGCAACATCCATTATCACTTTTTCTAACACTTTTTACGGTTTATGTCCTCTGACTGATCGAACTGTTAGCGAGCCTGTTTCTTCGAATTTTGGAAACATTACTTTTAATACATTAACGGATAAAGGTCCTTTGCGCAGTTTATGGCATGTTCCAAATAAACGAAGAGCGGTTAGTGCATTGCACTGGCTACATTAATACAACTTCACAAGTAACGCACGCTGCGGTAACGTGAGATTTATTTTCAACCAGAGCTGAAATTGTTTCTCGGAGTTTTCCACATTCATTTATAGCTTAAACTATTTTCACTACTGTCGCTTGCATAAGCAAAAATTTGCATTTTCATTTATTGCCTGTATTTTATGCTAATTCTGAGATGCATAAATTATCAAAGCACCAGAGTTCTGCCATCGGCGGTGATTGGAAATAATTTTTAGGTGCGTTCGTGATTATGTAAATACGTAACACCTATAGTTGTCGTTCAGTCCGTCCGTCTGTCCAACTGTCTGTCCGTCTGTCTGTCTGACCGCATATAACAACGCAAAAACTACCCAATCGAATCGCTTGAAATTTAAAATATATAATCATTACATAATTTTCTCCAGTCATTTCAAATTTTATGAAAATCGGATGAATAGATCAATTACAGAGCAATCAAAAGGATTCCGTTACATTATGGTCAACGGGGAAAAAAGTTTCAAGTGCATTTTAATCGTTTGAAATTTAAAATATATTATTATTGCATAATTTTGTCGAGTCATTTCAAATTTTATGAAAATCGATTGCATAGATCAATTACAGGGACAATCAAATGTGTTCCATTACACTACGGTCAATGGGGGAAAAATTCAAATGCATTTTAATGGTGTTACTCTCATTCGAACTTAATAAAAGTGACGTGAACCTATGAATTATATACATACTAAAATATACATTCTGTATAATCTGTGATGTAAAGAAAATTTATTATTATTAAGTTACAGGGCCACACAAAAATATTTTACTACACGGTGGTATACGAGGAAACATTGTTTGGGGCGTGTTTTAATTAAATTAAATTATTTAACATTTTATGAATATAATATACGTTGCTGAGGTGTAATAAAAGTTATTTCCTGTATATTTATAGGAACACGAAAAATATTTCGACCACTATACTGTATCCGAAGTATTGTCAACTTTAACAGCAAGATCTGGATATTTTTAAAACTTTGTTGTCGTAAGAACACACCTTATTTGCTACGCTTCACGTGCAATTTCCAACTTGTTTTTTTTCTTGGAATCTTTCTTCCCTTGGTTTCATTAATCCCTTTATAAATTTTAAAGCAGTTTCTTTTATTAAAAGCTACAGAGAGCACTAAATAGCGTCAGTTTAAAAAAAAAACATTTTGTACTTGATTTATGAGTTTCACTGTCAAAATTAAGTTGGAATTGCTTTAATAGTATATCAAACATTATCGTGATGACAAGTTTTGCATATTTTGATTTGTGTGTTCCCATAAATAAACTACAAGATTTAGATGCTTTATTAACAACTCATCCAATGTTATTTGCAAGATCAATACATCATCCCAGTTTAATTCGAATTGAGTCAGTACAGTGCGTGTCAAAAATTTAAGCACAATAGCAATTTTAAAGTAAAACTTTAAAAATTAACTTTATTTCAATATCTGTCTTGTATATGTTAATAATATCTATTTTTACACCATATTCATTTAAATTAACTTTTAAATTTTATTTCAAACCATGGAGTTTAAGAATAGAAGAAAAATGACCGTGTCAAAAGTTTAAGCACAAAATCGTTTTTATGCAAATTTTACAGTCTGACGTAAACTGTTGCGCACGCAAACAATTTCTGGGTGTATTGTATAAGAAGTAGTCCGCTGTTGTTTTTGAGTTAGTGCAAAATGCCCAAATTGAAATAATTTTCAGAGGAGGAGATGATTAAAATTTGGAGTATGAGAGCAAAATGTAATTCTGTTTCTGAAATTGCAAGTGCATTATAAAGGTCAAAACAAGACATTCATCAAATTTTGGATCGTGATAATGATTTTAAACAAAAATTTCGTTCAGGTAGGCCGCGAGTGATTAGTTTGAGTGAAGATAGCCGCATCAGAAATTTGGCTTCAACTGGTAATTACTCCCTTTCGGAAATAAAATGTGCAGTTGGAGAACAAATATCTAAAAAAACTGTTTATAGAAGAGTTTTGGAATTCAAATACATCAAATACCGTAAAATGGCTCGATTACCGTGTCTCAAACGACACCATAAAGAAGCTAGATTACAATGGGCCAAAGATCCTATGTCATTTCGGGAAAAAAGGCTGAATGTCTTGTTCAGTGATGAAAAGAAAATGGAACCTCGATGGTCCTGATGGGTTTAAGTACTATTGGCATGATCTCCGCAAAGAACCTAGAAGTGTATTTAGCAGATAATGTAATGGTAGTTGTTTAATTATATCGAGGGCTTTTTCTTTCAATGGTCAGACATCTCTAGCATTCATCAGTGGTCGTGAAAACTTTGAAAACTACCAAAAGACACTTGCCAATCATTTGCTTCCTGTTGCCGAGGTTTTTAGGGGGAGAAAAATGGTTATTTCAACATGATAATGCTTCCATCCATACCTCAAACTCAACTTCATCGTGGCTTAAGTCGAAAACAGTGTCTGTTTTGAAATGGGCGGCAATTAGTCCTGATTTAAACCCTATAAAAATATGCGGGGGTACACTCACTCATGCATTTTATCCAAATGGAAAGCAGTATTCTTCAGTTAAAGATTTGAAAGATGCCATTGTGAACGCTTGTTTTTTAAAAAAAAAACCCAGAAATAATACAGAACCTCATTTTAACGATGGAAGACCGTATATTTAAAGTAATTCAGCAGAAACGAGTGATAATCAAGTATTAATTTTTTTTATTCTTGTTCTGTTAAAGACTAAAAATTTACTGTGCTTAAAATTTGACGCACTCATTTTTGTTGTTTTGATAAATTTTATTATTTAAGGTAAATTTTATAGCATGAATCTGTTAACTATCTTTTTAAAACTACAATTTGTAGGCTATGTGAAAAGGGAAGTAAGTAACTTTCACTCATTAATGAAATTTTATTTTGAGATTTTCTGTTGTGCTTAAACTTTTGACACGCACTGTATTTCAGAAATCCAAGGTACTTACAAGATCAATATACAAGCCCAATAAGATTCGTATTGTTTTTTGAGTAGTTTGTATGATAACGTGATAGCAAGATTTATGTTACATATAGGCAGATAAATAGATAACGAAGTAGTTAAAAATAGGTCGATTTCTAAAGAAATCAATCAAAAATCGTGGTTATTCTTTTATTAAAGATTATATTATATCGAGCTGCCTCAGCTCTGGTCAATGGATTAACCTGTCAGTCAGTTCGTCAATTGAAGCAGTTACATAATATGTATAACAAGGTTTGGTCCTCCTATATTAAAATACATAATATGTAATTTCTCATTATAGAGAATTTGTTTTATAGTAATCTGTCTACGAACTCGTATTACGAAACACTTCCACAATGAAATTCATTTGCAACCGTCATATTCGTGGTCATGCACTATAAAATGGTATGCGTGTAAGTTAATATATAGTATATAGAAAGGTATGTTTCTTTATGGTAATATGTGATAATATGCACGTTAATATGTATGGTAAATATTGTATAATTATTTTATATTTCATTTCTATGCATTTTTGATTATTAAATAATTGTCATCTTAAAGAAATTTCATTGAGAAAACAACATATTTAGCTACGAGAAACATTTTAGCGTATAAAGATTTATTTTATATTAAATACTTCATTTTATATTGTTTTGTTAAGTACGTCAGAGGAATTATCCATCTGCTATATTCTTCACTTTATGTTTACATCTTTTAATTATTTTTCGATTTTATCATTATGTTTCGTAAAGATATTTTCTTTTGATACTTAAAATGCCATAAATTGTCCTTAAATATTTACAAAGTAACAGAAATAATTTAATTTTGCAAAAATATCCAATAAGCATTTTAAATTAATTTTTGAGAGTGTGTAAATTGAGGTGCGTTCGTACGATAATGAAGTTTTAAAAATATCACTCTCATATATCAATCTCATAAAATTGTAAATAGTTAATTACAATTAAAATGCGCATCAAACAATGTTCTCTCTATTCTCATTATGAAATGGTATACTTTTGTGTGCCCTTGTAAATCAACAATAAAAGTTCTTTGCGCAACAAATTATGCAAAATCTATATTTTAATATGTACTTTATGATGCATATCAATATTATTATGTTCGAATGAGTGTAATATTATTAAAATGCATTTGAAACTTTTTTTTTCCATTGACTGTAATGTAACGGAGTATTTTTGATTGTTCCTGTATTTGATCTATGCATCCTATTTTTAAAAAAATGAAATGACTTGACAAAATTATGTCATGAGCATGTATTTAAATTTGTAACGATTAAAATGCATTTGCAACATTTTTCCCCATTGACCGTAATGTAACGAAATATTTTTGATCGTCTCTGTAATTGATCTATCCATCCGATTCTCACAAAATTTGAAATAACTCGACAAAATTATGTATCAATTATATATTTTCAATTTCAAAAGATTCGGTTGGGTAGATTTTGCGTTGCTATATGCGGACAGACAGACGGACGGACTGAACGACAACTATAGGTGCTATGTATTTACATAATTACGAACTCACTTAAAAATGAATAAAGTCTAAAGAATAAAGAGTATATAGACAGAGAAATCTGCGGATAAAAACGAACCAATTTTGAAATATTTCTCGTGAAATTATCTAAAATTTAGTTAATTTAAATGTATGTAATATTAACTAAATGCATTGAAAACAATAATATCAATAAAGCAAATTAACCATAGACATTTTGAATACAGAATACAGAGTTGTTTAATTAAAAGTAAATGAATTATTTTAACAAATTTAAATTATCAACCTCCCAGGCATTCTAACCAACTGTAATTTAAATAATTTATTCAATTACATATTAGTTTTGCAGAACATGAGATTGCATACTGCTAGCATAAACGATACGCAAGTAGTTTCATAAATGATGTAAAATAATATACGCTAATAATTAAAATTAAATTGCAGTTTTTACACTCTAAAAACAATTATGAAAATTAATCAATTATTCATAATTATATGTACAAATTTGTAAAATTACATTCTTGTAAAGATGAAGAATAGCCTGGGATAATTGTCAAACATAAAATAAAAATAAAAAATTTCAAATTCTTAGAATTCAATTATTATTTTCTTTTAAAAAGTCTCTCGGTAAAATCGTCACATGACTGCTGATTATTGTGTAGCATTTTTAGATAATAATTATTAATAACAACCACTAAAAAATAATAAAATCCTGTTTTAAAAATTTCCAGTCGTTTTTGGTAATTTCCAGACAGCTATTAGTGGGGCCTTTTAAATAGCTGATTTGAAAACCAATTACGCTAATTAAGATGAACCATTATAAAATGTTTTGATAAAAATGAAGTATTAATTATTGCATTCTGAATTTAAAAAACATATGTAAATGCAATTGTAACTGTACACCCAAAATCCATTTGCATTTTTACCGATAAAAGTATGCTTAGGCGTACTTTTAAATATATAATTAGACTATAGCAGCCACATGTGCTTTATAATAATATAAGTTAATGTTCGTTTTCGAAAAGTAATTTAATAGCTTTTCTGGTTATGTTTTTCCTGGTTATTTTACTACATAACAAATTTTTTAGACAGAGCTTATTTCGATAGGCCTAGCCATATAATTTTTTTCTTTCATGCTAAAGCTATGCTTGTAAAAAAATTTTATATTGTTGTACAAAATTTTCACACCTTATGTATCGAATCTTCTAAAATTGACTGATTGATTTTAAAATTCCATAATTTGAAAATCATGACAGAAATTAATGTCTTTGTGGAAGCGTTATGTAACATGTCGGGATCTTTTTTTAATGCTCCAAATTGTGGTTTTAATTCCAATTAGCAACAACGTATGGACATGTAAGCAATAAGTGCTAAATTGAGTCCACATTTTTTTGTGTGTGTGTATGTAGTGTCGTTTTTTCTCAACATTGATGTAAATAAACGGTATTCAATACATGGAGCGGGATCTTAATACGGAGATTTCTTTGATGACTGAGAACCACTCCATATATTTAATCTCCTTCTTTCGAATGAACGTTGAGAGATGAGTGAGGACAAAAAATAAGGCCTCGATTTAGCTCTGATTGTTTGCAGTACCGTCTATTTGCAACAAAAAAAATTGCCATTTCACACAATCTTCTTGTGACAATTTTTTAAATAGATGTCTCCCATTTGTAAGTTATTAAATTTTAATATCAGCCAGTCCATTTAGGATACCTATTAGTTAACATAAACTGTGTCGACATGCCTAGTTTCAATGTCCAAAATGCAAAAAAATACTTGTAAACTACTTCAACCTCATCTTTCTTTAATCAACAATATTGGTCATCCATCCTCAAGCCACTTTGAAAATTTAATTTTAACTTTCAACAGATTTTTCTAATCAACCTTTTTGCGGAATAATTGGTGTATTTGTTTGAAATAGAATGTTTGGTCTTAATATTCTACATACATATTTGGTTCTAAAATGGATTTTATATAAAATCTTACTTTCACCTAGCTTCAAAAGTTACATTTTGGAAACAGTAACAATTATCATTTTATAAACCTATTTTAATATAAAAACTTCACCCAAGATTTTAACTTACAGATGACTTTGGATTTTAACCCTCAATAAATCATATACAAATAATTCAGAACTTAGAACCACTTAAAACATTTTTTAACGCACGTTAGCATAAAAAATTACTTCGAAGGCATTCTGATAATTATCTTGGTGCTTCTGAAAAGCTGTACTTGTATTAAATTAAATTTTCTCGCATTAAATGCGACCAATGGTTAAAACTTTCCGCATCATTTTACACACATTGACAAATTTATTTTGTATCATAAGTATAATTGTTTTATAGATAAATGTACGCATTTGTTTTTTAGCATTTTCTTTGAGAACCAAATTATAATTTAAACTCATAAAAAGTAAATTTTTTTTCTACATCAATTTAATTTTACAGTTATTTGTTTATCTATTTATTTCTTTTTTATTTTTGTATAATTTTGTCGAGTCATTTCATATTTTATAAAAATTGAATGCATAGTTTAATTACAGGTACAATGGAAAATATTCCGATGCATTGCGTCCAATGAGAAAAAAATAGCTTCAAGTGTATTTTAATGATGTTACACTCTTTTGAATATAATAAAATTGATGCATCTATGAAGTTTATACTAAATTATACTTTCTGTACCATCTCTGGTATAAAGAATATTTGTTATTAATTTACAAGGCCACATAAATTACTCCATTACATAGTTTAATTGTGTGAAACATTGTTTCAAGCGCTTTGTAATTATATTAACTGTTTTACATTTTATGAAATTGATGTATGCTGCTGAGATTTACTAGAAGTTGCTTCCCATATAATAGAAAGAATATATTTTTACAGGACATGCAAAAGATTTCGGCTACAATACTGTATTCCATTACATTAAGATCTAAATACTTTTAAAACTTCGCTACAGTACGAAGGCACCTCATTTTCTACGTTTGGCGTGCAATTTCTGAATGGTTTATACAAGATTTCTCAAAAATATGTCATTCGCATTCCTATCACGTCCAATACATGAATTATATCGTCTACTATAATTCGAAAATTAATAATTATGTCATGCACGACAAGTACGTATTGATTTCTCAATTAAATCTTATGAGAGGGAATCAGAACACACATTGTACAAAATATACATTTATTAAGATTTCAAAATTTGTTTACCATCATAAGTATAAGCAAATAATAAAAACCATTACACCATCAAATAAAACTATTAAATACATTACTTACACTGGAAATCTTCTATACTCTCATTACATAAGAAAAAAAATTCTTTAATTAAGAGCTTTAATCCGCATCATATAATTTAATTAAGAAAAAAATATCTGAGCGCATAAAATGCTAACAAATTCTTTGAATAAGTGTGAGATAATTATGTGAAAAATATATCTCTGAATATTAGACGAAAAAAATAGTATTTAAATGGAGCTATTTGAATGAGGAAATTAAAAATGTAACACATTTTTGATGAGCTACTAATTTATTCAAAGCTTAGATACCAGTTTAATATGTATACCACTCTTTAATTCAAAATAAACCACATCCAATTAAAAAAAGTAAAAATACTGGACACTTTAAATTAAATTCAAAGCATTTTTTTCAAATCAGCTTTTTCGCAGCACATGTTATAATTTATCTTTTTTTTTTTTTTTTTTTTTTAGTTTGATATTCCTTTTATTCTTTCCTAAAAATTGTACTCTATTAAAAAAAGAAAAAGTACACAAACAATATTTTTATGAACCTATAAAGATTCAGAATTGTTTGGTATAATTTTGGATGACATTGTGAAAAACATTTATTATGCTCATTTTCCATATGCATTTTATTTAAAACTTTTACTAGAAGAACACTGAAATGATACACGCCATTAAATGCATCTAAAGTTAATATATCCACTATAAATAGAGACCCAGGTTTACGAAAAATATTTTGGGAGGAAATAAATAATCTAATGAATATGATGTGATTGTCTAAAAGACGCTTTCGATGTCTTGTCAAACTAATTTCAAATAATCTGTTGCAATGACTTTCATTCTATTTCGCTACAATATATTAAATACAGCGATGCTGTTTTCTACAAATTATGTTTAAGAGTATGAAACAAAGCATCCACTTTTTTAAGAAGAATTTTTTCGGTTTCCAAACAAAACTTCATGACTGCTCAAAGGTGTAAAGAAACTGACATCGTTTTCATGCATTAATGGTAGATTTTGGTTTTATGAATAAAAATATAATTTGTATTTGAACAGTTGTCATTTGGAATTATATTTTTCTAAGTGCTATGGCATTGCTTTTTCAATTTTTTTCAGTACTATCAAGGAAATCAATTATTTTTTCCTATTACAAGCGCCTAAGAACAACTGCATTCATATTTATAAACCTTTCAGGCTTTTACTATGAATATGAAGAGACGTCATTTATTTATAATAATTTTCAGTTATGTATAAGCTCGGGTGCAAAGAGCTCTGTTATTGTGATTGCTGCTTTATTACAATTGCAGGTTTTAGTATTTAAAAACTAAAAACGGAACCTTTATAAAAACTCTTCAGTATCTGTTCACAATCGTTTTATTCATAAACTATGTAAAGCGGAAAGCTCAAACTCGATGAAGTAACTGACTGTTGTTCTGCATATTTATAGATTATTAATCATTCGCAAATATATTTAGGCACAATGTTGAGGGGCTAAATAAGTAACTTGAAAAAGAAAAATAAATCTTACATCATCTGGGGCAACATCTGAAATCCGCACTCAAAAATACATCTAATTTTAGGCATTATATTTTCAGAGATATCTCGAAAAATGCAATGCAAATTATGTGCTACCTATTTTTGAATCCACTAAAACTAAAATTATGAGTAATAGATGTTAATTTAAATGTTTCAGGGGGACATTTAGCTATTACCCTAGATAGTCGTTGAGCCAGAGGCCCGTATGGTTTCATGTCAGGGGGCTTGATAAACTATATATTTTTGGATTCACCACCACAACAGCATTTCATTTATCCATGATACTTTCAAAACGAGGGTAGCTTTTGGGCGCTATATTGGAAAATGGCCGCCGTCGTTGAGTTAAGCGGTCGTGTGGTTTCATGTCAGCGGATTTGGTAAACCACACATTTTTGGATTTATTACAACAACAGCATCTCATTTGTCCATGATACTTTCCATACTAGGGTGGTTTATGGGCGCCATATCGGAAATTGTCTGCCGTCATCGGAAAACGGCCGCATTGAGGCAGGGACTCTTGTGATTTCATGTCAGCGGACTTGTTAAACTATACTCTTTAGTATTCACGACAACATCAAAACAACATTTATCCATGATATTTTCAAAATCAGAGCAGCTAATGGACGCCATATTGAAAAATGATCGCCAAGGACTGGTGAGCCAAGAATTCGTGTGGTTTCATGTCAAAGGACTTATTAAATGATACACATAAATCTCTTGGTTTCACTGCAACATCAAAATTACATTTATCCATATTTTCAAAACCAAAGTAGCTTATGGTCGCCATATTGGCCGCCATCGTTGAGCCAGGGGTTCGTGTATTTTTATGTCAGTGGACCTATTGGTACCATATATATTTGGATTAACCACAATATCAGCGGCAACATGACATTTATCCATGATATTTTCAAAAACAGAGTAACTAATGGACGTCATATTGGAAAATTTGATCGATAAGCATGGTGATTGTAAAGATTTTCTTGGTTTTACATGCTGCTCTGTTTATATTGCCGAATAAAGAAACACTATATAAAGACACGTAAGGGTCAAAAGCTACAACAAAAATCAGTTAGAAACCTGCCGCAGTTAGAGGTATTTTTGATACCAAGGCAAAATTCCTTTAGGATTCGTGAATGAACCAAAATCAGCTCTTCAGAAAAACTTCTTCTACATCCAGATCCGTCTTTGAGTAAGATCCAGAAAGACGAACGTGATATCTCATATTTACTGAAAATGGTTATCAATTAATAGATAAATATAGACAAGGAACTAATAGAAACAACTAGAACAATTACAAATCCAGAAATTGTCAAAAAATGGTCAAAGCTCATGAGAAGGGTAAAGAAACTTACCAAACTTTCAAGAGAGAATATCTGTCTGAAGACTCAAAGGCAGAAAGTTTTTTTCAACTTGCAAAGATAAAGAAGCTAAACAAATTTTCTTATTTGAAGAAGAAAGAGAATTTAAAGTTAAATAAATAAGAGTTTGTTTCCAAGACAAAGTAAAATCTGTTTGCTTACATGACGATCATTGCAGATGGAAAAAAATTCGATTTTTCCTACCATCTAGGGCTTTTTCTATAACCCTTAGGAACACTTGATGGTTCAATGCAAAAAACTGAAAAATCAAACTGATGGAAGCAGATTTTATCTTATGAGAACAATAAATAACTGATGCATTTCATTTCTAAAAAATCGCAGAATTAACATTTTCTGAAATAATTGAATGCATGAATGCTGCACGTTATCTACGGAGAAAAATGTTATAAACTCATGAAATAACTAGTTGAAAAATTCACTAAAATGACCTGCTTCCAAGAAGAGGTGATACGCAAACCGTGCTTTTGCGTCCGGATTTAGAAATATTATTATTATCACTACATTGTTTTATTTAGAAAACGATTTGAAAAACTTGGAAGGATTAATATTTGTGAAATTTGGATCCAATGACAGGGTAAATAAAAATACTGCAATTTGAGCGAAATGCATGGGCTTCTAGGTAAAGACATAATGTAATGCACCACTTAAAGAGCTTTCACTGCCAGATGCCATACAAAAAGGGCTTTTGCAGGCAAAGGAAAATGATGAACCAGAACACAAAATTTCGAAATGCGCTTAAAGCTTTTGATACAGGAATTGATTTATGAGAGAAAACAAACAAACAAAAAAAACCTTGAGGCGTAAGTTTGCCGTCTCTATTATAAAAAGCAAAAATACTCAGACACCAAGGAATCGCGCTATCTTTTATATATATATATATATATATTGTGAAATAAAGAGAATGTGAAGTAGCAGTGCTTTTAGCCATATAGTAATAAAATAGTATAATGCTCTACCCATAGGTAATGCGAGCCAATTATTATGGTCTTGTTCGGAAGAAGTGCCTACAGGCTGATCCTAATTTGCACCATTAAATCAATACAACAACCAACTAATCCTAATCTTCCAGTTACAGATAAATATAGTTCAATTTTTGGAACAGATACGAGGGAAGATGTTAGCTACAGATCCAGTGGAATAGCAGTTCTCTTGCTTCTGAAAATCCTTTGGAACTGGTGCCATATTCTTTTTCAAGAACAGGCGCCACACTATCATGTGCGCGTATATTTCACAACCTCGTGCACAAGCATATGCAGAACATAGAATAGTTCTCTAGCGATTGAAGTTAGTTGGATACAGGAATGTAAACCAATCACGATATAAGTGCAGAAGACTGAGATTTCTGTTATTTATTAATCCATTCGAAACCACCATCTTTTACAAAAAATGTATTCAATTGACATCACTTTTTGTCAAACAATTAAATTTAGTTTAGCAAACAAAATAGTCTCTTAATTAAATAAGGAAAATTTTACTTTTAATTATATCAAAAACAAGCAATGGAAGCATGTTTTGAAGTTGCATATATGAACCTGTGGTCTCGAAAGGGTTAATTTTTAACAGACCAAGAACAATAGTTTCACCAGTACTCCTTTTTCTTAAATTACTGTGTCTTATTCTCATGAACATAATATGAATTAAAAGGCAAAACAAGATTTCGATTTTCTTTTATCGCAAATAACTTTTGATCGGTTTATCCAATTGAAAATGTTAATAATCATAATAAAATAAAATCTTAATAAATATATAATTTGAATAACGTTATATGTTAAATAATATTTGTTATCTGCATTTTTTCACAGAAATTTAAATATGCGGTGGTGATAAGAAATATAATAATAATTTGTGTCTCTGTGCGATAGATGGCGCTCTTCTTTTCAATAATGGCGTCCATAAGCTAACGCAAATTTAATAGTATCATTATAACATAAACTCCTTGGGTTATTGTTAATCCAAAAAGTTATATATCACCAAGTCCCCAGAGATGAAACCAAAAATCCTATTTTTGGCTTCTGGCTCAACGACTAAGATAACATAGTTTTTGAGAAAATCGCATTTTTTCGGCTACACACAAATTTTGATTTGTTCAAAAACAAATAAATTCCGCAATACTAGAGGTAACGGTTTTCTCAAATAACAAAAGATTGTTAATGAAGTTTTTTTCGAGAACAATTGTAGGTAATTAGACGAGATATCAACCCATAAAGGCATGGGCGGTTTAGACTTGCATAAAGATATGGGCAGCAAACTTAATGCGTTATCGGTTTTTAAGGTCTCAATAATAACTTTTAATGTAATATTTATGCATTGTAATGCCCAACTGCTAAATCATAGATTTAATTGTACGGAACTCTCTATGCGTAAGTAATACTTGCATTTGATCGGTTTCTGTTTTATATATTCCGAAGGCATCCATGCTTAACATTAGCATAAACGTATAGTTGTCTCTACTAAAAATCATATTTACTTTTAATATTAATTTAAGGACTATATTTTTTATTGTTTTATTAAAACGTTAAAATTTCTTGAATGAAACAATCTAAATAAGGATTATAAATGGTGAGACGTTACACATAATTGAAGTGCAAATACTAAAATCAGTAATAAATATCTCTAAGTGTCCTAAAAATATGTAATTCTTTCTCGTAACCACATTAGTAATGAATCTCGTGAATAATTACTTCAACTAATAAAAATTATGAATTACCATATTGAAACATACTTTTCTACATATTATATTTTGTTCATAGAAAATTCCCCACGAAATATAGAATTCAAGAAATTTTTTTTATTAAGAAATTCTTTTCATGCCGTAATATTTATGTTTCAATTCTTTAAATACCAAAGAAATGTGAATTAATTTGCATTACAAAAATGTTATGCACAACTGGTAGATGCTATATTCTCTGTGGAATCGAAAAGAAAACAGAGATAACGATGAATGACATTTATTGAACGTGTGAAATTAATTAATCTTATAACTGTAGGGAGTTAGCCACAGATGAAAAAGATAGAAATTAAATACTGTTCTTGTAATAAAAGAATATTTTAATAGTACTCTGCTTGCAACATAACTATGTTTTTAAATTATTTTAAAATATGTAAAATTGTCAAAAAAACGTTATTTTTGCTAATTAAACAGCAAATTATTGTAAAAGAGAGTTGCAAAATATCAGAAACAAAAGAAAATGAACCCAAACATTGGTTTTCAGTAGTGGTACGAAATTCTACACCATAAATAAATTTTACACTTTTTAATTAGCCTACAAAAATTTTTTAATGAAATTCGTATGAATAATTTCAGAGAAATTAATTATTTTTTATATAAGCCTGTTTTAGGGACTATATAAAAACTGAATTTCGGTACTCGTTTCACACTGCAGAATGAGTGTTATTTTATTTTATGTATTATTTCGTGCCAATAGGATGAATTCACTCATTAATATATTTCGACTATTTCCACCCCAAATATTTAAATAAAATAAAAAAATTATATTTTTTCAAGTGCTATTTTTCTGCACATCATAGATGGCCTCGTAAATCACCATTTTGACTTTTAAAATACTAATTTGAAAACTGCTAAGAAGAAAAAAAAGTTGAAATTGAGAATTCATACAAGGCAGAAAATAACAGACATAAGTCGGTAAAAAAAATGTAGTTTGTAATTATTATAAAAAATGTAGTTTTTTAGAATCATAACCTGGCAAAAAATTATCACATTAGATTTAAAATTTCAAAATAAGCGTTAGTTAAAATAGGCTTTATTTGCAATCGTTTGATTTCAGTAACATTATTTAATCATAATTAGTTGCAGATTTATTAGAGGAATTTACTTTATTTTCCACTATTGTTTTTTATGTGTTAAGTAGTTATATTATTCACTCTAAATGTGAAAAAAATTTTGAAACAAACTCGTTAAATATTGTATCTTCTATCATTAGACATGCAATTGAATATGTTTTAAACACCGACTAAATCTATGTCTTTTTTTAACAGGTGCAAAAATGTGACATTCCTTAAGTAGAGCTGCTATTGGTAAACAATTTTTATGCTTTATTGGCACCTCTTTTTTGAAACAAAATATCTTTTGACAACATGCGCGGGGGAAATATACTACACAATTATAAAGTATGCCAATAAAATATTGAAGCCATTCAATATAGGTATTAAATATAAAAGCCATTAGATACTAAAAGAAGCGCTGTCGCCAAAGACTGCTATACTTAAACTACAGAGAACATGGGATATCCGTGGTAAATGTATCAGTTTTTAATGGTAAAGTTTAATAGTTTAATTTAGACTATTTATAACGAATCCTACATTAAATTGAAGAAGGTCTAGTAAAATTCTAAAAGTCTAATAATTTTTCGAATAAAGATTCAGTATGTAAACATTTAGCTCTACGGCCTACATCCAACATAAAGTCCAGTTCTTTTGGTACTTCTGTTAACGAGTTCTGTTAAATTCAAGTAATAGTTTTCCACTTTCGTGTTTTAACAGTGGATATTCATTAGATAGCGGCGATCTGTAGACGCGTTCTTTTATGGAAAAAAACTCAAAGGAAAAATCGTATGACTTTAATGGCTATTAAAATCTTCAGTTCAGCAATAACGCTTAGAACTCAGATGTCTCCATTTTGCTTATGTAGTACTGAAATCGAGTAATAACAAAGCACTATACTCGTATGCGCTTATCTGAAACTGTTTAATTTATTCTTCTTTTACCATATTAAACCAACACTCTCTCGCGCTTGCAGTTGTAAAATAACTAATATAAACTTTTTAACTAATGGCATTTTTGGGGTATGGGGGTCATGATCGGTGTAGATCTGCAAATTTTTTTTCAGAAATTTCAACATGCGATCGATCGCAATAGGTAGTGATTCATACGAAATCTACCTATTAACGTAGCGCTTTACTTGACCAACTACTGGCGGGGTCACTAACATAAGAAAATGAGAAATGATACAAGGTATACTGTATCACGCTTATCTGCTTGAAATTTCAGTAAGACTTTTGAACGCACACTCATTCATTCAAATAATCATATCTTATTATCTTTTTCGTAATTATAGAAATCACATTTCGCATGAATAATTTTTAAGCTGTAACTTTTGTTAGCGCTATATGAAGTGCACATGTAAAATTTGACCAATATACTTATTCTTTCAAAAGACACGGGAATATATCACTCATCCACAAGTCAAAAAAAGATCTGTATGATTTTGCTGTGACATGAAGTTATAGCACCTAGTGTACACCACACGTAACACCACCACACACGTAGCACCGCACATAAAAATGTGTATACAAGCGTAAAACACGTAAGAAAAAATACCATAATGAGGTTTGGAGGTTTGAATTAAATTACCTCATCACACAATCCATTCCCTTCAAAAATGGACATGTAGCGTATTAAAGTGTTTTTTTGTGTAACTACATTTATGAAACTTTTTCTGTAGCAAGACGCAACTATGACAGACATATTAGTAGGATAAACAAAAAAGATTTTTATTTCGAAATGTGCCACTTTTCTTGTGGGTGAAAGATATGATAATCGCTTTTCACAGCAAGTCACTAGAGATTTTTTTAAATAAGTTTAACATGGTAACTAACCGCAATAATTAATATTTGAATATACACTCTGTCTTCAACATATAATTGATCTTTTAACGAATGGTTTCCCTGAAATAATACATAAGCTCCGAAAATGTAGGATTTACATCAATGAACATAACATGTGCAAATTATAGATGTTTTTTCTCTTCTAATTTCCAAGGGATTAAAAAAGAAAACATATAACTTTAACTGGTATTTATTGCACTTTTGAAATTAATCAGAGATCATATTCGTAACAATTATTTTAACCATTACATTATAAAAGAGGAACGACGCTATTGAAAGTTCTGCTTAATCTGAATAACTTTCAGTAAACGACGAAATTTTTTTAATTAATAGATTCACGCCTTGTTTTATAATTTACTTAAGCATCGTAAAGATTAAGTATAAAATTTTTTAAATTGTTCATTGAATTATAAACACTATCTTACCTTAGATAATTATGCAAAAATTTATAACTTTGATAAATAGACGGAAATAATTATTTAACTGCTTCAATATTTTTAAAATGTATAAATACTAAGAATGTATACACAATTGACTGAAATTTAGAAAGTTTCCTATAATTTTATCTAAATTCGTTAAATTACTCAAATATTTTTTCTCTATTACGATTATAATCCTCGTCTGTTAAATCATTTTTTATTATGACCAGAAAAATTAGTAATTGAAATTTTCTAATTATATTATTAATAGTATATTAGGCATATTAAAACAAACTTTACACGAGTTGCAAAATTATTTTTATCAATCTATTGTTTTCTACATCGCTTAATGCAAGAAATATCTTTTTATGATAATAACTAAGTAATGTAGTTTTATAGAATACCTAAACCATGAAATAAAAAAAATATGCACTGTATAAAAAGTTATAATCAAATATTATTGTAGAGCTCAAAAATAATTCTTTAAGACTTCGAATATTTTTCAATTCCTAACCTATATGCGTTGAAAATATTTAAATTTCGTTCAGTTTGTAAAAGCAAAGCAGAATATGTTTTAAACTGTAACCATCTATATTTTTCATGTTTTTGATACCATTTATGAAACTCTTAAAAAAAACCCCGCAAATCCTAAAATAAATAGTTTCAATGGTTGCAGGGAACTTCAGCAATATACATTATTATGATATTCTGAACGATGATTTCCTAAAATGTTGCATAATTAAATGTTTATATGCCTTTAAATGTTTTACTTGTCCTTCAAAATGCAAACACACGATTATCGATATTGTCTGTGGGTTCTGCGACGTCCAGTTGAAATTTGCATACCAATATGTCGAAGTTAAAATAATGAAACATTCCTACAAACAAGCACTAAGACAGTGTTTCCCCCAGGACAAGGGCGCACAGGCCTTCGACCAGTAAATTTTTGATCTTCCACCAGTAAATTTTTGAAAAGAAATGTTCCCCTTATTTTTGGCATTAATTCTGTATCTTTAAGAATTTAAATAAGAAAAAACCTTCTGCTAACATTTACCGGTGGACGTTTCCCCGAAGGACTGTGCGCCCTTCTCCTGGGGGAAACACTGACTAAGATGTTAGGTTCTTATTGGTTTTTTCCGGAAGAGAAAAATCCATCCTTGAGCATTAGGTAATATGGAAAAATATCAGTGCACAGAATACCAGACTTTTATAGACATGTAGCTGGATTTTAATTTACAAGCATCATACTATGATGTCAAAACACAACTTTTCGCACAACAGTATCAGAAATATGTCAAATTCAATATGCCTTTCCATTCATGCAATTTATGCTTATTGTAGATTTTTATTTCTATTGAAATTAAATCAATACATTATTCTGTTTATTGGTATTATTTTTTTATAATTACCAATGAACTGACCGGCGTTGTCCAGTCCTGTGATAATATTTGATATGTACAATTAATTTACTTGATTTTATAACATGAATTCTATTTTGTCTGAAATATGTAGCCACCTATTGTGTGAAAATTGGAAAGAAGATGCAAATTGTTAAGATTTTTTATATAATATCTTTTCATAATTTATAGAAAATTGTATGTTTTCCGTCAAATGTTTGGCATGAAATGACATTAGTGTGCTAAAAAACATTCCTAAAAAATTTTATTCACACTAAATCATATTTATCAATTGAAAATGATAAATCAATAAAAGTGTTAGATTAAAATGGGACTCAAATCGCAATGTCTTCAAGATTAGTGTAACCATAGAACCAACATTGAAATAAGCCACAAAATGATCTGCCGTTTTATAATGCTGCAAAAATTCTACTTCAGGAACACTATGGAGACTTTATCTCGCACGGGATGATTTTCCTCTACTACTCCTACAAAATAGATTAATAAAAATTAGGAAAGAACTAGCATGTTTAACATCAATTACTGTGCTACGTTTTCAAATCCTTCCCTCAGCTAAAAAAAATTAAATTTCTTCATTCAGTGACGCTTCCTTGCTGACATATGGTGCAGAGTATTATTTAAGATCCTTATCAAATGATTCAACAGTATAAATTAGAATAATAACTTTTAAAACCAGAGACTCACCTTTACAAACAATATCTTTACTTAAACTAAAATTGAGTACAGTCAGCTCAGTCCGTTTGGTAAAAATTGGATTCAAAACAATTGTTCTTTCTAGGCTATCAAGAGGCTCAAAAATATGGATAACTTTGTTGTGAATTGTGCTCTAAAAATACAGCAATCAGCATTACATAAAAAGAAACGAGAATCCAGCAGACTGTGCATTAAAAGGTCTATCACCCTCAGAATTATCATTGAATTATGTGTCATGGAATGGTCCATGTTGGGTTTGTGATTCATTTTTCAACTCTCCAGAACTGCAATCAAGGAAGTGCTTTCTGTGGTGAAACCTTATTAGAGCAAAGAAAAAATATTTTTGTCTTACGGACCAATTTTAGTGAGAAAATGTTTATTCTCTCAAATATTGGGTTGGGGAAAAAATAATATCATTTTTTCCCAATAGATAGCTTTAAAGTCGCATATCTCGAGTAATACTTACTCATTTAAATCGTACTATATAGCGTTTGAAAGATAACAGTTTCTAAAAAAATTATATATAAATGTATTGTCATTTGTTTATTTAGTGAAAAGTTATTGAGTTTTAAAAATAAAGATTCCAGAAGATCATGCTCGTCACATTTTAGTTTTTTACTTCCAAAAAGGGAAAAATGCGACTCAGGCACATCAAAAATTGTGTTGCGTTTATGGTGATCAGTACTTAAGTAAACGCCAGAGTCAGAATTGGTTTGTTCAATTTCGTTCCAGAAATTTCGATGCTAAAGATGAACAGTTCTCTGGCCAGCCAATCGTTGTAAAAGTCGATGAAATAAAAAAAAGGGTCATTCCATGTCAATTCAACCAATTCCCCCCCCCCCCCCATTTGTAACCCGACACACAGCGATTTGGATGAAACTTTGTGTACACACTAATTCTATCATGAAATGATTCCATCAGAAATTTTTCTTTCCCAAACCTCATAGTTTGTGAAATATGGGGGTCCAATTCATGGGTAATTCTCAAATCGCACATTTCTGAGTCTGTATTTTGAGATTGCAGTTCCATCTTCAAAAAAATTGTTTCTCTGGATCTAAAACATGAATCATCTTTAAAATATCACTGTAAGAATATAAAAAGATGCAGCTTTTAATAAAAAATATTTAAAAAAAAATATTTGTACTATTTAGGATAAAAAAGTCAGCCAAAGTTGAGAGTTATGGTTATTTTCCCAAATTTTTGTAACTTCACGAATAAGGCTGTACACAAAAAGACAAATGAAATTTGCAATTTCTGTTTGTTTTTTAAAAAAAAGTTTACACTTTGGGCTTTCTATCTATGAAACAAAAATGATGTCTTTTGCATGGCTTATACAAAAATTTTGGGTACTTTCCAATTTGTCGGATGCGTGTTTTATTTTTACATATGTACACATATATAGATCTATATAAATACAGATGTATTATATACATACATATGTATGTATATATACAGTATATTGATATATATATGTATAACACTGATGCCCGTCTAACCGAAAAGTACCAAATTTTGCCTTGTTTTGAAAATCTGCACCAATTAAGGGGGAAAAAATCTGACTAAGTTTAGCTGTGGTACTTAAATAATTACTGGAGTTTCTATGAATTATTGAATTTAATGTTTTTTGATACAAAAACGAATTGGAAATTTCAATTGCCTTTTTGTGTACAGCCTTTTTCATAAAGTCACAAAATTTCGGAAAAATAATCATAAATTTCAACTTTGGTTTACTTTTTCAGCCGTATATAAATCTTTATTAACTGTCCTAATTGCTTTTTTAACTTGCTTTTTATGCCGCTTAAATGGTTCTGCACATTTATATTGATAAAATTCATATTTACTTAACAGCCAAACTCTGTGATGCTCACATATATTAATCAAAGGTTTTCACTTATTATTCGTTTTCTAAATGCATTAGTCCTAAGTAATAAAAGTTCTTTTTCTGAATCACAGAGATTATCAATGTAATCTATTTCTCTGTTATTTGTATAGCTAGTTTTGTGACATTCTAAACCAGTTAATATTACAATACTGCAAGCCTGAAGACTAGTAGAAGGTTTAATATCAAGCTCCATATTAAAACAATAAAGCAAAAAAATATTTATACATATCACAAACTATAAAATATGTAAAAATCAGACTATATTTTTAGTAGCACAGTAAAAGTTAGATCATTCTTCTACGATAAGAAACAACAGAAAGACAATAATTTGATTAAATTGATTTCAAAACTTCTGCTTTCACTAACGAACATTGCCTGCCTTTATCAGAAGGTGTTTATACAAGGCAGGTGCAATTAAATCTTTCAGACTACAGAAACAAATTTAAGTTCTGTTAAACATTTTTGTATTTAAACTTGCCAATATAAATATTTAAACTAATTAAAACTACCTAAGGAAAGGAAGTACAAGGTTTTGAACATTTTTTAAACACAAATAATTAGTATATAAGCATTCAAAAGAAAGAATGGAAATGTGAGGAGAAAAAAATATTTATTTTATACTGTACAAAAAAAATCTGTTTTGAGTTTAATTATTGAAAATAAAAGTAAGAGATTCTTTAGATTAGCAAAAAATAACCATTATTACATAACGAAATGAAATATATGGATCATTCCCTAAATTTAATGGGGAAACATATTAGAATCAGATTTTTATTAATCAGAAAAAACAAAGCATAAACTTTACTTTGCAAATAAAAAAACATGTATCAAATAACATTGAATTCAATAACTCATAGAAATTCCAGTAATTATTTAAGTACCATAGCTAAACTCTAAAAACCACAGATTGTCAAAACAAAGCAAATTTTGGTACTTTTCGGTTAGATGGGCACCAGTATTATACATATATATATCAATATACTGTATATATACATGAATATGTACATGTATAATATATCTGTATTTATATAAATCTATCCATATCTACATATGTAAAAATAAAACACGCATCCGGCTAATTGGAAAATACCAAAAATTTTTGCATAAGCCATACGAAAGACATCATTTTTATCTCATAGATAAAAAGCCCAAAGTGTAAACTTCTATTTAAAACAAAAAGAAATTGGAAATTTCATTTGCCTTTTTGTGTACAGCCTTTTTGGTGAAGTCACAAAAATTTGGAAAAGTAACCATAATTTTCAACTTTGGCTGACTTTTATTATCCTAAATATTTTAGTAAACTTTTTAAATATTTTTATTAAAATCTGCATCTTTTTATATTCTTACAGTATTATTTTTAGGATGATTCCTGTTTTAGATCCAGAGAAACAATTTTTTGAAGATGGAACTGCAATCTCAAAATACAGATTCAGAAATGTGCGATTTGAGAAAAAACCAAGAATTGGACCCGCCCCCCCATATCTCACAAACCATGAGACCTGGGAAAAAAAATTTCTGGTGGAATCATTTCATGATAGAATTAGTGTGTACACAATGTTTCATCCAAATCTTTGTGGGTCGGGTTACAAGGTCTGGTTGACTTGACATGGAATGACCCCAAAACGAGGTAAACTGACATATTTCTTCCCTCGATATTGCTATGGAACAAAGCATCGACCAGAAAACACTTTTGAACCATTTACATAAAACTGGATACCAAAAGAAACTTGATACTTCGGTTCCCCATGAACTTACAGTGAAAAATTTAATGGACAGAGTTTCCATTTGTGAATTGCTTCTGAAAAGGAATGAAGCCATTTTTGAAACAAATGATTACGGGTGATGAAAACTGAATCACGTGCGATAACAACGTGCGAAAAAGATCGTGGTCGATGCTTGAAATACGGTGGATAAGCCAGGATTGACGCCAAAGAAGGTGATGCTGAGTGTTTGGTGGGATTGGAAAGGAACTTTTTCATCGTGAGCTGCTCGATCCTGACCAAATCATTGATTCAACTATCTACTGTGAACAACTGATGCATTTCAAGAGCCGATTAGAAAAACCCGGTCAAACTTGATCAATGGGAAATGTCTTCCATCACGACAACGCTAAACCACACGCATCTTTAGTCACTCGGCAAGAACTGAGAGAGCTTGATTGGGAGGTTTTGATGCATCCACTGTATAATCCGGACCTGTATCCGACCGATTACCTTTTGTTCCGCCTTCTGCGGGACTCCCTTAATGGTGTTAAGCTGGCTTCAAAAGAGACTTGTGATAATCGCCTTGTTCAATTTTTCTGCCCATAACTCTCAGAAGTTCTACAGTGACGGAATTATGGTTTTACCAGAAAATGGCAAAAGATCATCGAACAAAGCAGCACATATATTATTTATTAGTTTTTTTAATTTATATAAATAAATTCAGTTTGAAAAATACGAAAAAAAGGAAATTACTTTTTCCCCAACCCCTCACTTTAGACTACTTCGGGAGATTGGTAGTAAAGTTTCACTTTCAGTTTCAGCTATGTGGGGTGGCCTACCAAATGGCTTAAGCACAACAAGCCCCACCTATCTTGGAATTATATTGGACCAAACAATGTCTTTCCTTCCTCATTTAAAGAACAAAAAATTAGAATTAAATTTCCTAATTCAAAACTTAGTCTATTTTACATAAAAAAGGAGGACTCTCAAAAAGTATTATAAAGATCTGGTACAATGTCATACTGTAAAACAAACTTACTTACGGAGCAGCAGTTTGGTTTAATCTACTTCAAAAATCTCATGGATTCAGATTAATTTCCTCAATACTAGCTCAGTACCTTTTCTTAAACTCTGCTGCTCTATGAGAAAAATATTCGGGAACCAGATGAACGGCGTTTCTCAACAGCGTTGTTATCTCACCATTTTTAAAACAGCCTTTTTTAACCTCCACCTCATATCATATTGATACTTGACAAAGTACTGATATTAAAATTTAATCTACATTAATTTTATGAGATAATCATGAAAAAAAAAACAAGTCATTTTCATAATCCTTTAATAATTAGGAGCGTCTAAAATCGAAAAAAAATGTGGTCTCCTAAGTATTAATCTCCTAAGTGATCTCCTAAGTAAGTTAATCCTAATATTTACTAGGTATGAATATTAAAAACAAATTCTTGGGATATCAGGATAAATAGCAACTACCCTTCATAGCTGTATCAGGAGTGATTTTTATATATTGTAAATAGCGAAATAAATCACTCATAATTTCAATCTATATATTAACACACTCTGTACTTAAAAAAACCTTTTTTAATATAAATGCTTCGAAATAAATGTTATTCTCCTTATAAACCAGAAATTCTAATTAATTTACGCTAACAAATATGTCATGCGCAATTGGCAGACACTAAATTATATTCTTAAAAACGAGAACAAATTGGCTGTTTCTAACATTTATTGATCTTTAAAAATTCACATAGGAGCATATCTCTAAGACAATGGATTATTCTATTATATGGCGAAAGATGTAAATGATTCGATAAAATGCTCTATTTACAATGAAAAACTTGTATGCATTAATTAATATCGAGAAATACTCTCTTTTATTTAGAGATTAACGTTTCGTGATATAATTTAGTTAAGAAACGTGTAATTAAATTAGCGAAGATTACTTTGCATGAGATAATTGCGTAAAAGTATGCATTTTTTAATATTTAAAAAATAACTATAAAAATGAAGTATCATTTTTACAATATAAAAATATCTTTTATTTAAAGACATGATAAATATCTTTTAAAATATAAACATATATAATAAAACACATTTGAATTTCCTTTAATTATGTAATATTGTTTTATTAATCTCATGATTTATTTAATAGTTTTATAATGATACAAATAAAATGCAGCCTTTTTCTTCCATTAAATACGTATGTAAAATATTGCTTTACAATGTCACAATTTTAGTACATTAAATTGTTGTTTAAAACTTCCTCTTCTTAAAAAAAAAAAAAAAATATATATATATATATATATATATTTTTAATTTAGCTGACCCGCTCGGCACTGCCCGACTCCATGATAATATTCTTAAATGAATCTGAAATTTGTATCACACTCCATATAGAAGGGTATAGAGACAGCCAAATTTACCAATGCCCGTCTTATGTAGATAGCCAAGTTTCGTTTTGTGTTTTTTTTTTCAAAATTAAAAAAAAAAAAAATTAACGAAGTACAAAATTTAAAAGCCAGAACTATATAGAATATCTTTACCTGCAGCAATCAGAGTTCGTAGAAGTATGTATGCATCAAATACTTGGAAGTTAATTTAAAATCAAGAAAGTTTTAAAATGTTGTTCTTTTTCAAATGATGCTGATACATAATGGCGAGTGGTTAGGTAAAAACACAGTCAGCATAGATAATAAATACCCGTATTTTGTTAAAGATAAATTCAGTTTATATAATCTTTTTATATTATTTGAAGTATTTTCTGTAAGAAATTACTGGTAGTTTTTCTCTTTTTCTTGCCGCTGTTTTTCCCGGTTTTCCCTCAGCACTCGCCACCCTGTGATGGTTTCAGATGCGGAAATAAGACTAATGTGGAAATTTCTATAAAGTCCCAGGTTAAGATTTCGAATTTTATTTTTTTTTTTTCATACTTTAAACCTTTTTATTCAAAATTAATTGACAAATTGAAGTAAAATATTTAATTACATTTTCGTTATACTTCGGAAGAATATTGCGAATTATTTGGTAATGAATGTTAAACAATAAAACAGTTTTTTTGGGAGGAGTGGGAGTTGGGGTTACATCACGCATATTCTAATAATGATGAAAAATGCATACACTTATTAAGAAAGACAGAACCAAAATAAAAGCTTTATACTAGTATTTTCATACTAAATAAAGAATACTGCCCAGTTAAACGGATGGCATTGAGCTCACAGACTACAAATACTAATTGTACATTAAAGCCTTATATTTTCAAGGGCTAATTCCGTTTGAAAAAAAATTAAGAAGGGGAAACGGCTCTCCACTTTCCTCTTTTTTTATACTTAATCATTGAACATCCTATAGTATCAAAGACATGCTTTATCATGTAAAAAATCGAGCAAATGAGATAATTCTTAATAAAAATCCATTTAGCATTTATATAATTTAAAAGTGGTTATCCTCCTCTTTTATACTTAACCATTAAACTTCCAAATCTATTCAGAGATTTGAACGAAATCTGAAAATTCTGCTTGAAAAACCCATTTATATAAATTAAGGGGGGGGGGCATTAGAACCCCTGTTCCCCCTATTTATATTTATTCAATGAACACCTAATAACAGTCACGGAATCGCCTCATCAGAATGATCCTAATCTAAATTTTGAACGAAAACTTAAGTCTGCATGAAAATCCCATTTATATCAACTAAGGGGAGGGGCATGAGCACCCCGTTCCCTTTCTTATACATATCGAATGAACTCCAAAAACTAATCAGGGAAGCGCCTTGTCAGGATATATCTACATACAAAATTTCAAGTATATCGGATATTTTTATCACGAGTTATCGCGTTACGCACGAACGAACATACAGAACAGACGGGCACATAATCTCTCAGGCTATGATAGCCTGTGAGCTAAAAATCAGTTCATTTAACTTTGCAATATGACGAATTTTTTTGTAAGAAAATACAGGTATATATCCTTTATTTTTACTGTGTACCCTTATCTCACGTTATTCTATACACAGCAAAAGTTACTAGATATTTATTATTTTAGGTGTGTAGCACAAAATATAAAGTTACTGAATCTTTCTTATACTTAAGAGATATAAGAAACTTATTTTATTTCATATTTTTCAGTAATCGTTTTATCAGAAAGGCAAAGATAAAACCTAAAACAAACTAAACAAAAATATAAAGTTCAACCTGTAACATAAAAATATCGAAATAATTTGTGTGCCGTAACAAATGACTATGTTTAAAGCATTTGTATAAAAATAACACAAATATGTATTCCTGGAGATAAACATATTCTATAAAGATATGAAACGATATAAGCATTTTTTATGTTCATGGCATATATGTTTTGAATCAAAGTTCACTCTACAATATTTAATCCTTCTCATAGGCTCATTTCTCAATATAAATCAAAATTTCATTATAAATAACCAAAGTACATTAAAACATCTAAAATTCCAGTAATGGACACCATTTTTTGCAGTAATGGATATCCAATAAAAATTTATAAATGTAATTGTTTTTATGGCTGTATTTAGAACCAGGGTTTAATGAAGGCATACTAATGAAACAAAATAATTATTTTCAAACAATTGTAACAATTATGATATCAGTAATAAATAAAATATCTGTGATAATCAGTCGATGTTTGCATCAAATAATGCGATTTGTAATTTTCAAAGGATTATCATTATTTAACTATTTTTGATGAATAGTTTGAAATACGAAATATCAGGCGGTTATAGACAACGAAGATTTTAAAAGTAATAATTAGTTTGGAGCGTTAGTTTATAGTTTTGTTTCTTTATTTTTAACGATAAAATTTTCCTGAAAGAAATGATACTGTGAATTGGATATTTTAAATTCTAAATAAAGTAATTTCAAATTAAACTGTAGAACAGGCGTTTGAGGCAACGGACCTGTAGATTTACTAGTTCCATCATTATCATAACATTCTGTGTGTGTTTGTGTCAGAGATAAACAATAAAACATTTAAAACACAAAATGGGTATTTAATAATTTCGGTAACTTAATAGATTTTATTAAAATGTAAAGGAATTAAGTCCTATGCGCCCCTCTTTATTATGCGCTTAAAGCAATTTTTGTGCTTCCAGGCTGTTTTGATTGCGAGATCATGAAATATCCCAGGCAGAATAACATTAAAAATATAGATTAAAAAATGATAAAAATAAACACAAAACTTTGAAATTTATTAACCACTAAAAGTAACTTAAAAACAGACATTTATAAATGTTTTGGTGTTATTGCTTTTTCGTAAGTGTAATTCAAAAATTACATTTGATTATTTAGGTTTTCAATTAAGACAAAATATTTTGTGTATTTTAAACATTGCCGAGTGCATTTTATCAATGTCTACATGGGGTGTCCATTACTGGGAAAGGACTAATTAAGAATCCGAGTAATGGACGTTCCTCTTAAATCCTTAAAAATAAATGAATTTTTATAAATGACTATTAGTATAGTAAATGAGAGGGCACATTGACACACTTTTTAATTACACTCATATATTTCGGTTCTTAGGACTTTGCCCAACACATTAATAGCAATATTTTGCAATCTATAGTTTAAATAATCTTTAAACACACCAACCAAACTGAAAAATTATTTTTTTATTTTTAATTTATTAAAAAAGTAAAATGAAAAATATTGTCCCAATATGCCCTTTCACGGGGTACATTAGAATAAAGTTAAGTTGGTATGGGGCAGATTATTTTGAACTCTGAGAAAGAAATTAATATTTTTTTTGCAGAGTAGTTATTAATAAAACAAAAATAAAATATCAGCAGTTTATGTATTAGTATTGGACATTAAAATTTTCTACATTAACTCAGGATTTCATGGCTGTAAATACTTTGAACTGATATTGATACTTTACAAAGTAATGATATTAGTTTAAATTTGCATTAATTTTGTGAGATAACTATGAACAATCCAAGTCATTTTCATAATCCTATATTAATTGGGATTGTCTAAAAGAGAAATAAATGATCCCCCTCTTATTTCATAAAATATGTATATTAAAGACAAATTCTTCAGTCATCTAGATGAATAACAATTAATTTTCAAAGCTGTATCACCAGTGGTATTTATGTATTTTAAATCGCAAATAAATCACTTATAATTTCAATACGTATATTAATATACTTTATTCACAGATAATTTTATTTTTTATGTAAAAGCTTCAAAATAAATATTATTCTCTTTCTAAATAAGAGGTGCGAATTATGTTACGCTAACAAGTATGTCATGTTCAATTGGCAGACATTAATTTTTCTTATTCCCATAAAGACGAGAACATGAGGGATATGTTTCTAAATGACATTTACTGATCTTTCAAAATTCGCGCGGGATCATAACTCCATGACAATAGATCATTCTATTATATTGAGAAAGATGTATAATGACGCTAATGAATTATCTGCTTACAATGAAAAACATTAATTAATCTCGAGAAGTGCCCTCTTTTATTAAGAGATTAACGTTTAGTGATATAATTTATGTAAGAAACAAGTAATTAAATAGCAAAGATTGTTTTGCATAAAATATTTGTTTAAAAGTATACACTTTTTCTATTGAAAAAATATGTATTGAAATGAAGCATCATTTTTACAATATCAAAACACCTTTTAATTTAAGACTTTATAAATATGTTTTTATAACTGCACGCACGATAAAACATATTTTAGATTTCTTTAATTGCAAGACATTGTTTTATTAACTTCAATGTTTTTTTTAAAAATAATTTATTGTTAATGTTATTATTATAATGTAATTTATTATTTTTGTTATTGTGTTTGTCTAAATTATTGAGAATTTAAACTTTAAAATCATATGGGTAATCAGTTAGATATAACAGAAAAAAGTTATTATTGTGAAGCTTTTAATTAAGATTCTTATACTTGGTATTCCGGAATGAAAAAACAACAAAATTTATTTTTAACACAATCATAGAATTTTTCTACCAATGATATCTAAACAAGATATCAGTTTCACCTTCACAAATTTTCACTACGCATTTCTACATACGTTTCACTACTTTTAAAAAATGATAATTGAATTTAATCGTTTTAAAATAATTCCGACTCCAAATTTGAAGGCATATTTGTCAACTATATCTTTGACTGTGAACAGTCGTACTTTTGACTAGAAATTCTAATTTTTCTATTTTCCCTTAAAGGATTAAAATTAAGAGTATATTACATTATTTGGCCAAACGCTGTTAAAACATTTTAGTGAAATGGACCACCTATTCGTGTGATAGCAATCATTACCATTAGATTGCGAGGTCTCGTTACACCATTTAGAACTATAGATCAACCGGAGCTTCAAATTTAAAAATATGTCGGAATAGTTTGTTCAAACCACGCAAAAAAGTAATTCTGTTTACTGTAGTCTATATTTTATATTTTTAATCATAATTTTTATGCAACATGTTCTTGGGGTAATAACGTCCCAGTGGATAATAACGCAAAGTGCTAATATTACGCGTATTTATGAAGGTATCCGGGAGATTACACTACAGGTTCTGCGCAGAAGGGATCTACATAATATAAAATATGAAGAAAACGTTAATTTGTTCCATTTGTTGATATTATAGCTTGAATAATCACGTTAAAGTCAACATCTAATCTAATATCTGCTAAGTAAATTGTGTGATGTAAAAACTATTACTTCGTAATTACATAAATTTGCAGTGTAATTCATTTATTTTCAAATTGTCGTAAAAGATTTTGGATGTGCTCGCGAGGTAGTTTGTAGTTTAAAATATACTGCGCAATAAGTATACTGAAACAATAACGCCATCCATTAGAGTTATCACTCTGGTTGATACTTTTTAGTGCTGGAACAACATCCGAAGAATTTTTTTATGCACGAGAGAGCATTGGTGTCATAGTTAAAAACTAAAAATAATAAAAAAATATTTGTATGTCTTTAGTGGTCCTACTTTTTTATGTCCGAAGAATAAGATATCAAATGATTTTTACTGCATCATCATATCGCAGTACATGGTAAGCAAAAGAAAGTTGTCAATTTCTAGGGAAGTAGAGCTTTTATTTTTATAATTACCGTATTTACTCGTGTATAGGGCGCACGCGTGTATAAGGCGCACCCCTACTTTACAAGTAAAAATGGCGATTTCTTAAAATCTCGTATATAAGGCGCACCATAAATTTGATACGCTAATGAAGAATGACCAAATGAATTTTAGTAAAAAAATAAGTCGAATCAAACATAACACCAAACCAGAAAACAAGATAAAAATGCATTTTTAGACTTCGGGTTGGTTGTAAGAGACGGACGGGAATTAGGAATGAGTGACGGTAAAGAGAATTGCTAATTAGCGTTTAGATAATGTTATTAGCGCTGTTGTATAAAAACTGCAAGGAATGAAATAAATATGCCGTAATACTTCAATTAACTAATATTTTCCGAGTTTTAATATCTTCTTTAAGTAATTTCTTGTTTCATATGAATATCGTTCGACTAAATCCAACAGTAAAAAAATATTCCGTGTATAAGGCGCACCTAGGACTTTTGCCCTATTTTTTTGGAAAAAAAAGTGCGCCTTATGCACGAGTAAATACGGTATTCAATTTACATGAATTATTTCGTTTTATTATAGTTTTGTTTGCATGACGTAATTAAAAAATGGTCAAGAAATCACGCCATTGCATTTTAAGAATACATATCCTTAATGTGGCTTTAATACCTCAGGACACCTTATTATTTAAAAGTACATATAAGTATACAGCTTAAAAGGGTGTTATATTTGGCTTTTAAAAACTACCATAAAAAGCAAAAAGTAAGGAAACACAGATAAGACAGTTACTATTTTGTTTGCGTTGTGTATAATTGTTTTGTTTTTGCATTAATTGGATCATTATCAATCATTTAAATCTCCTTAAATAAACATCGAAACTTGATGGAAATTTTTATTTTTGCGTGTTAGAATAAAGTTTGATTAAAGTTTAACATTTTCTTGCCACTTTTTACAAAATAACTAGTCAACGAAAAAGAACGTTGTCGTCCGAAATGAAAAGAAATTTCCCTTTTTTCTTGGAATAAATTGAATTAAAGTTATTGCAATCATCTCTGTTTTTTATCTACTGATCAGTGTACCCCATACAGTGTAGTAAAACTGGAAACATTGATACGAGAGTTTTTTTTTCAATAAATATTCAGAATATTTTTATTTTAAATTTAATTTAATAATTAGAGAATTTTTTTCCTTCAAAGATAGAGTAAAGTATATTACATATACCGAGTGTACCGAGTATGCCTTGTTTATAATACTTCATTACAAAATCAGCTGTTTATATAATAATATAACTTGTTGCATCATTGCATAGGTACATTTTAATAGTTTCTTTTCAGTAATACATAGCGCGATTGCTGATTTGAGAATGATTCAGAGAAGAAGGGCTTAATAAGGAAAATTCTTTCGGACGAAATGGCATCGATTCAAGAGGAAGCTCAACATATGCTTTGGTTTCACAAAACGAAATTCACCGAACATTTTGATACTGTTATGGACGGAAGCCTCCTAATGCAAATTTAAGAAGCTAATGTATGACAGGTTTACAGAAAAGGGTCAGAAATGGCAGGTAAGTGAAGCAACTGATGAACGTGTTCGATAATCGTTTCAGCTGAGACTTACTGAATGTGGAGCATCACGTGAACTTCAAATAGTGGCTGCTAAAGCTACTATGTGTCTTAGAACAGTAGACTCGTTAAAAAACACTTGAAGGGAAGTAGAAAACTGTTTATACATTCCCGAAGTATCAAAAGCTCATTTGTTGAAATTTAATTAGGTACGTATTCTTATAAAAAATTATAATAATACTTACAATGCATCGAAACAAAGATATGTCTAATTATAATAGTTTGAGCAGAATTAATATGAATAATCTGGGCAAGACTTTTGGTTTACCCTATGTAACAATTTTTTAGTAACAATGATAAAATCTCCTTTAAGCAGCGGCGTGCGAAAAAAAATTGCCCCGGGGCGAAGTTTCAAATTTTTACCCCCACCCCTCTCACACACACACACCATTTCTCTATGTGACAGATGTATCGAGATTGAGAAATGTAAAAACACAAATACACTCTATTAAATATATGCTTGGCGTTTATTTTGCAACTGTAAAAGGTTTGATTTCAACAACTAAATAATATATTTAAAAGTATATTGCAACTATATTTTAGCAAAACTGATCTGGAAAACACATGTGAAAAAAATGTATGTAATTGCACAGTATAACTCCTTTTGGATTCCAAGAAAGAAACAACATACCATTTTGAAAATGTATGTTTTTTTCACAAAAAATGGTAATATGTTGATATATATGTATATTTTTTAACAAAAAATAAGAAATAGAGGACGATGATTGAATAAATATGACGCACCCTCAATTTCGTGCCCGGGGCGTCCGCTCCTTGCTTCGCACGGTTCTAGACTTAAGGTTGGTTGCCGAATATTTTTTTTTTACATCGCAGTATGATCTACACCACAAAATTTTTGTATCCATTGCTGTGTCTGAAAGGTCTCACATTTACATGTTCATAAGTTGGCTCGGATATGTTCGAAAAATAATTTTTTAGTTCTCTTTGCACGCTTAAAATGCATGTAGGCAAAAAGGCAACAGGCAAAGGTAGACGGAAAATTTACTGTTCAAGTTCGTATTACAAATACAAGTGCAGAAAATGACAAATTCCATAACTACGGTTGCAAGTGACAATTTTATCGGGGAATAGTTATATTACATTAAATTCATATTACGTGTCAACAAAAAGGCAGTTGGAGAGGGAATTAAAAAAAATCAGATTTCTCGTTATAACATCGTGGCTTCAAAATTAGGCGACAGAACCTAAATTATAACACATCCATTATATAGTAACTTATAATTTTGTACTTTTGATAAACTAGCTTATTTAGTAAGATTAAATATCGAAATAGTCATGCTACACAAGCATTTTCAAAAACTCTGTAATATGGCAGTATATCATCAAATTAATTTGTAGAGATTGTTCTGAAAGGACAATATACATAAACAAACACTATAAATAAAATCTAAAATAAAAAGTGAAGTTGTTATTTTATGTACATGAAAATGCAGTTGACTGCATGTGCAAGCGAAATACTTAGAATTTCAGTGGGAGTTTTTGAATACTAGAAAATGAAATTTGTTTCTATCAATTAATTAGAATCGTGAAACATAGGTTTTGTATAAAATTTACTGTATTTTAAGTAATGAAATAGGATTGAAAATAGTGTTAAATAACGTCAAAGGAAATATATTACCACCTTACACACTCCCTCTGACTCCAATCATAAATTATCTATTTTGACCAGTGAAGAAAAAATAAAGAACGTTGTAGGTTTCGGAAAAAAATTGTGCCTAGTAGTATAGTGTAAGAGGAGTAGTAATTTATGATGTCAGTTTGTTGTGAAAAGTTTTTAATAAGAAAAACTAGTTATTTTCTGTTTACTTGCATCCTATATATTTTACCTGACTGATAGTAGTGAGCAGTCTATGTCGCCAAATGTACGACTTACTGTGTAGCTTAGACGCGGCAGGCATTATTTCATTTAACTGCATTATGTCGGTTCCTCTTTTTTCTATCAATCTAGATGCTATTGGTAAATGTCAAATATGATGTAGAACAGCGGTTCCAAAATTTTCTTTTTACGCAACCCACCTTCCAGTGAAAAAAAGTTTCGCGACCCACTTTTCAGTAAAATAAATTTCGCGATCCACCCAACATAAAGTTGCATATCAGTACAGCAATTTTTGTACAATCTCTATAAGCTCGGCTATCCTATCCTACGAAAAAAGCAAATTTTCTTTCGAAAGATACATTATCAACAAAAACAAGAATCAGTAATCTCAATGTGTGTAAGTAAATAGTTATTAAAATAATTCACAAATTACAAAGATAGTTAAAAATACGTTTAATTATTATGAAAACATAACTGTATAATTAATGAGATTTATGGTATTGGTGTTTACTAAAGTGGAAACATATATTAACACGCAGTTTGTCTCAGTACTTGTCTTTCAAAAACAGCAAAGTAGAAAAAGCATGTTTTCATAAGCACAAAATGTTGGATTTCATCAAGGACATCAAATTTGATTTAAATATTTCTGGATATTTTGGTTCCATATTAATCTAGAAGGTAATTAAGGATTTTCCCTTAAAATATTATTTCCTGTTTAAATTGTCATATTTTTTTAAAACAAATGAAATAAAAAAATATGTATTTTGATGACAAATTCCGATTGTTCGGCGACCCACCAAAACAACTGCCACAGCCCACCAGTGGGTCGCGACCCATAGATTGGGAACCGCTGATGAAGAAGATTGGGGGAAGCGTGGAAGAACTCTTTTGTTGGCTTAAAAAATTTTCCGAGGAGAAGAATTCTAATTCCTCCTGTTTTATTATTGTAGTCAGGGACTTTTAGAACTTTATACAAAACTTAAGTATTTAAATCTTAAAGAATTTGTGTATATGTATAAAATAAACTGATCTGTTTTTAATGTGTATAACGTAAGACTACTATGAAAGATTTACTAATTTTCAAACGGCTGTATATTTAAAAGCACGTGTAGTTAAAGTGATGTATTTTTACAAAAATGAGCGATGTATGAAACTAAGAGAATCTTGCCAAGTTTTCTGCACAGTCTTCAAATGTCCTATGGATAGACCCAGGAAGACATGAATTAATTTCTTCCAAGCAGTAGTAGAAATATTCGCACACATTTTATAGCCTCATCCTATCAATACTTTTTACTTAAGGATTAACCAGTTCCCTGAGCTTATCTAATGTTTTCGGTTCTAGGGTTATACAGGGTGTTTCACTACCAGACCGATAAACTTTGAGGGGTGATAATAGACATGAACACAAACATTTATTAAATAGGAAACCATGAGGCGCAAACGTTTTCCGTAGGAGTCAGGGGCCATTAAAGCTTAAGGTTCAAAACTTCAAACGATTATAAAAAACGGAAAAAAGGGTGGATTCGTTTGCGGTTTTCGCTAAAATCATTCTTTATATCATGTTTTGTTTGTAAAAAAATTTTAAAAGTTACTTTCAAAAATTGTCGATAGAGAGTGTTTTAGACTTTAGAGTTACAAACAACTACTTTTTACCCTCATTTTGTGCATGAAGTTGAAATTATTCTAAAATTTAGATTTTAACTTTAATTTTAAGCCCAAAATCGGAAACATTGTTAACGGGTAACTAGAAAAAGTTGAACTGTGAACAGAGGAGGGGATTTTGAACGCTCATAAACATTTGCAAACTAATCGATATTATTGAGGTTTGCGTGTAGGTCATTCCCATGGTAATTATTTTATTCAAAAAGACATATAGCAATGGTGTCCCTATTTTTTGTTAGAGGGCGCTTCCGACACATTTCCGAAATTTTAATGGCATTACGCCTGGGTGTTTTACTACCAGACCAACATACTTCCAGGAAGTGTTAGGGGAGCAAAGACGACTCGGAATCATAATATAATGTAATGTCAAAAATATATTTTTTATGAGTTAGGGTTAAAAAAAAAGCAGAGAAAAAAGCCACTTGATATTTCTACAACACGTTCTGTCGGAACTTCTGGTAAAAGCACATGTTCCTCTTTCGTTGCGTTACTGTATAGCATGATGGGGCTATTCCGCATTTTACAAATGATGTTCGCAGACACCTCAAAGTAACATGTGGACAGCGGTGGAAAGGTAGTGGTGGCCCGGTTCGTTGGCATGCCAGATCGTCGCACCTACTTGATTATATCAATTACTTTTTGTTACCTACCTTTAAATTATTACTGTATAATTGCTCTGAATTTTTTAAAATAAACATTGCTGGGTGGGGCTAGTTTAGCTCAAACCAATTGGTAGCCCCCCCCCTACCCCCACCTGGCTCAATCTGAATCTGTATGGACTTCTGCTGGGATCAAACGGAAAGTTGACTGTATGAGACTCCTGTACCGTCAGTGGAAGACCTGTCAGCTCGAATTTCTGTAGCTGCCAGAAAGCTATCCGAGATGCCAGGAATCTTTCAAAGCGTAAGGAATTGCATGCGACGCTGCTGTCAAGCATTCCCGACTTCTTCTGGTCGTAATTTCGGATACCTTTTGTAGTAAAACCTTTAACTAAATTACTTTCAGTCACATTAACGTATTGCTGTTTCACTACCTGTTTCAGTTGTTTTTTTCTCTGCTTCTTTTAACCACAGCTAGCTAAAAAGGCATTTTCAATGTTACAGTCCTATGTGATTCCGAGTCGCTTTGCATCCCTAACACTTCCTGGAAGTATGTTGGTCTGGTAGTAAAACACACAGGCGTAATACCATTGAAATGTCGGAGATGTGCCGAAAGCGCCCTCTATCAAAAAATGGATACACAAGAACTGTAAGTCATTTGGAATAAAATAATTACCAAGGGAATGAACTAAACGCAAATCGCAACAAAATCGATCAGTTTGTATAATGTTTATGAATGTTTAAAATCCACCCCTCTGTTTACAGTTAAATTTTGGCCAGTTATTCGATCCCAATGTTTCCGATTTTGGGATTAAAATTTAAGTTAAAGTCTAAACTTTAAAATAACTTCAATCCCATGCACAAAATAACGGTAAAAAGTAGTTGTTCATTACTCTAAAGTCTAAAGGGCCCTCTATCGACAATTTTTGAATGTAACCTTTATAATTTGTTTTTTTTAATCGTGTTATAAAGAATGATTTTAGTGAAAATCGCAAACGAATCTACCCTTTTTTCCGTTTTTTATCATCGTTTGAATTTTTGGACCTTAAACTGTCGTGACCCCTAGCTCCTACAGAAGACATTGCGCCCCATGGTTTCCTATTTAATAATGTTTGTCTTCATGTCTACTATCACCCCTCAAAGTTTGTCGGCCTGGTAGCCAAACATCCTGTATGAACAAGGTTCCGGTTAAGTGGTTAATGTGTTCGTAAAGCAAAATTTCACAAAACTTCAAATCATGGGACGTAAATTAGGAGAGCAAGGAAACAAAGCGAAGTTATTCTTCTTAACAAGGTGATTCCAGCGCTTTAAACATTTATCTTTCACATATCGACGAATTTGAATGTTCCAATAAGCTGGCCTGTTTCACTGCTATAGAAGACGAACGTCTTGCATATTCTAACACATAAAAACTACCTTTCTCGCTTTACCTTCTTTTTAGGAGATGCCAAATCATATTAAACTCATGGTGTTACCTAATATGCACAATACAAGTTGGTACATTTGCAATTATTTTCATATACCACTCATATTTGTGTGTGTAAATTCTTTTCCATATACAGCGTTTTGAAAATCAATGAATCTTTTGTAGTAATCCTGTAGTTAACCTCTTCACAATGAGTGATTTACAAAATTTTTAATTTTTTTTCGTCGGGTTTTCAAAACTGAAATTGTAGTATTAATGAATCCACCAAAAATGCGTCGATTGCATAAGGCAAATTTTAATCTAAAAAACAACTGGTGGGAGTAATGACAGAATCTGTACGTCTGTTGTGGTGCGTGTACCTGTCGCCCATGCCCAAAAGTTAATATAATAGACTACTTCTTTATTTAAATTTCGATATTATTTCCAAGAAACATTACAATAAGTTCTTTTTTCTGCTACAAATATTTGTATCCACAGGCGTTTCAGATAAAATGAAAAAATGTATATCTTACCTGTTTTTTGATAATTAGACAATTTTGAAATTAATTTAGAATAGAAATCCTAGAAGGGACAATTGTGTTCAGTTAGTAAATCTATTCCTGAGTTTTTATTGACAACAGCAGAATATCTATAATAACACATAAATGGAATTTTATTTTTTACACTGCTACAAAAATTCCTCCTGCAAACAAAGGATTTTAGATAATTACATAAAAATATGATGTTCTGTGTAAGTAGTTAATAGCAATAAAAACCAAATTTCCAAAGTGAAATGTTCACAGAGTATTAAATGTATTACATTTATAATTACATTTATAATTACAATAATTGTTTGTTTAATTTACTTAATTTTAATTTACTATTTTTAGAAAACTGTACGTAATTAAAAAATTAGATGATGAATATTATAGTGCTATGTACTTAATTAACTATATAATAAAAATATGTAATTACCTCTCTGCCGTTCCACAAAATTAATATTAAAGCTTTTTTTATTTTATGATTTTCATTCGTATAACAATATTAAAATTGTACTTATTATTTAGTTTAGTTTTCTTAGTTAGTAATTAAGATAATTTCTATATTTGCAGTTTTCCTTTAAAATAATTATGCAATTAAAAGTAATGTTTTTCTTTTATACAGTATTTTAGTGCTATAAAATTAGCTTACTGTTAATCTAATTATTATTTTAATTTGTAAATGGTTTGGTGAATAGTGGGTTTTGCAATTATAACCGAAAATTTATGATTTATTATCGAGAGTGGTTTAACTTTTTTCTCTTGTGGGTTGCAGATTAATAAAGCCAATAGTAACCCGCGGCTAGGGAGTAGGGAAAACACTTAAAAGGAGAAGGAAAAAACAATAATACATATTCTGTGACAATAATACATACATATATATATATATATATAATTGGGTAATTATTTAATATAATATTAATATAATATAATATATATTGGCATTCTACCATTATTCTCTCAGATCATGTGGAATTTTTTTATTAAGTGTTTTGTGTGATCTTATTTTCTTTTTTATATATTGTAGATAAGAAAAAGTGATCGTTGATATCTGGGATCCGCGATTTAGCAAGGGGGGGGGGACAGGAGTGTAGTGGAAGGTATACGGGGATATACGCCGTATACCCTCTGGATTTTTTAAGGAACATCGCATACTTCTGTTTTCCAACAAAGCTATAATTATATATACTCTAGGCAGGGTATATCTTCTGCTTAGACCGTAGATCCTTTGTTGTTTTTACAACTAAAAAAAGTATTGAACGCAGGAAGAAAAAAGAACCCTTCATTCCGTTTCAATAAAAATATGTCTACATATATTAATTTTTATACCTGTTTTATAGAGTGAGAGAAGCAATGGTGGACATGTTTGAACCGCGACTGAGGTGGAGAAGGGGATGAAAAGCTCCCTGTATGTATAACAGATGTAATTTTTTCATTTTTTATTTTTGGGTGAAAAAAGTCTGGGTCAGGATTCGAACCAGGGATGTATTGGCTGAAGCCGCCAATGCTCTTCCAACTGAGCCATCTCGGACACGAACACTGGAGGACTATTTCACCCAATTAAACCCAACGATCACTTTATCTGGTCTGATACTCTGGATCAGCTCAATTGAATAAATCGAAGGTCAAGATATGGAACTGCAGAAAATTGCTGCATTTAAATTACATTAGATTAATTTTAAACACGATTATGCAATCAGTAAACTAATTATAACATATGTAATTTTTCCATTTTTGGGGGCGGGGGTGAAAAAAGTCCGGGCCAAAAATAAAAAATGGAAAAATTACATCTGTTATAATTAGTTTACCGATTGAATAATCGCGTTCAAAATTAATCCTTGTATATAGTTTAATTTTCTTCTTTATGCTTTGTAGAATAAAAGAAAAACACTGGTGGACATCTGAGACCCGCGACTGGGGAGGGGAAATATCTGAAGGGAGAAAGAAAAAATATTTTTTCTGTTTCAATTAACTTTTTTATTCATATCGTCTCCTGAGAATAAGATGATTCCGTCTGACCAAAACTCACTTTGCAGTTAGAACACTTTGAAAATCAGCAAGCTCTATACTTGCATTTTCTAAAGTTTCCAAAAACCTTTTGGTTTTAATAAGATCGGGTGTAGGTGCAGACAGCATTCTACAAAATCAAAGTTCGTAAATAATATTTTCATGGATTTTTTTACATTTAAAAAATTGATAGATCCATATTATTTTCATGTCGTGTTTAGAATAACAATGTTCTGTCATAACAGAACCATATTTTTCTTATTTTGTTTAATTTTTTATAGCTTAAAAAAGTAAAAATTCGTTGATTAATTCGAATAAATATCAGTTGACAATAAAATATTTATTACTATCTATATTTTAATACAATAACAGCATATCTTTGCTTCCACTTATTTAGATTAATTAATAGCATATCTACAAAAATTAATGAATTTAAATAAGTTAAATATATTATTTAATTGAACACAAACTACCTTAAATATACTTATGTTAAATATAAACCTGGAAGTTTTTCTATTTTAGTGTGCCATTTCAACATAGCAAGAAGGGAAAAGAGAAATGTAGGGTGAAAATTATGACAAGAAATTAGTTATTATACTGAAATTAAATGAAGTTTTTCACTCACTCTCCATTGTTTTCTCTGCATTTCTGAAAGTAGAAATCATGCATTATTTGTAAGTTAAACCGTGATTCACGTAGGCTTTTTAGTGTTTGCTCTGTTGTAACAACACTCAATCTTTGGAAAACAGTAAATATGAGACTTCTTTTTATCCTTGACATCATGTGAGATTGCCCCACTTGAGGTTTTACCCCTTTTATCACTAGTTGGGGTATCAGATTTTATACTCTTATATTCATTCACTGCATAAAATGATTTCTGACTAATGGACAATGTTTTCAAGTAGAATTGTTTGTACACTCTAACCTTGAAACAAATAACAGTAAAATAAGTTCTGTTTATGGGAATCTGTGTTGGTGCGTAATCACTCTTGCTTTTTCAGACAATCAGCCGTTTTTCTAATGAAGTAATATTTCTCATTTGTGAAATCTTACAATTTTCCTTGAATTCATGCTATCTGCGTTCTTGTGAGATGTGCTTTGAGAATTAAATTTGCAAGGACTAAAGCAATTTTTATGTGTTTTAATTTGTACTGGTTCAACAATCTGCAATTTAGCATTAACATCCCCTTTCGCTTTTCTTCGGAGCTCGGGTCGATGTATTGGCAGGAGGATGTACATAATTACGTGAATATACTTTTAACTTACGAAAAAACTCAGCTTTTCCTAATAATTTGATTTGTAGGGTATTTTTTTACTGGTCCTTTTTTAAATTCATTTAATACATAACATATTTGAACCTGGTATTTCATCTAATCTGTAATCCATTCTCCTCACAGGATTTTGCAAATCTGAATCAATTATGTTTTGTGCTTCCTTTTAGATGGATCATGTCCATTAATCAAATGAAATTAAACACAACTCATTTTACTCATTGAAATAATGAAAAAGTATTTAAAAGGATTTTTACTGATAAAAATGTCTTCGATATTTTGCCGAAAAAATATTTATTTACCAATATAATTTATTCTAAAAAACAAGGAATAACAGATGAAAAGTTTTCACCATATAATTCTTATAAAATTCGTCAAATACGTCATATTCGTTATATAAAATAAGACGAAATAAAATAAAAATATGTTATAAGATAGTCTGTCTGCGACTGCTTTGCACATATACCTGTGTTATTCTAACTGCTTTCGACAATTTCTGAAAGAACTATATTAATCTCTATCGCAAGCGAAAATAAATTATATATAACGAAATTTTAATTTAGAAATGCATTCATAGATACTAATAGAGCATTCCTATGTCAAAAGATCATTTAAAAATGAAAATTAGAACCTTATTATTCTCAGGTGACGATATATTACTGCTTTAAAATGTTGTACAGAATGAGAAAAGCAATTGTTGACATGACATACCCATTACAGGCGACGATCCAGAGGAGGGGAAGGAAAAATACAGTTTCAGTGGTGTAGAAAATAAATAAATTTCAACTATTTTTTGTTATTTGTTCATTTGAATGCTTTATAAAGTAATAAAAGTGATTGTAGATTGTACAAGGATCAAGTTTGAACCTTATTTCTTTTACTAATCTTGAATAAATTATCTAAAGACGAGAAGTTATGAAACAAATATTGCAGGAAGACGCATTTAAGCAAGACTGGCTTCTAATAAAATGTTTATGTGCTTTAAAAAATATTGTTTGTAAAAAAATAACTTCTCTCTATGGCTTAACTTCCAATTCAATTTCAATGTTTTTTCTAACATGCTTATTAGGAGTTTTTCATAATTTTAGCCCCCACAATTTCAGGCTTTTTATCGTCCCGGCGGCGAGAACGTTAAAAAAAGTCTGTACTCTGGGGCCGCCGGTCAGACCAGGCCCGATACCTTAAATTTTTTCTGAAGACTCGGTCACACCTAATTTGCTTTTTCATTTTGTTCTAAGTCTGGCTTCCTTCTTCATAGACCTACACAGGGTTAAATTTTCAGTTCCGATTTCGACATAACCGGTGTTAAAATTCTTGTCTCTCACTTAACTAATCCAAGCAAAAATAAGTAAAATTTGCTCAAACCAAAATTTTTTACAAAAAATGCACGTATTTTTGATTCGACATTATTTAAAAATAAAAATTTTTTTACGATAGTAGATTTATAGGGAAAAAATAAAATAAAGTAAAACCAGTGAAAACGAATTTAAAGAGATTTATTTAAGGATCTAGCCTTTTAGCCTATTTTTTCGCTAATTATGACTCACCCTGTGTACTACAGAAACGGGAAAAATATCCTCCCCCCCCCCTTTAAATCTTTCCTTTCTCCTCTTTGCCTAACAATCACAAGTCTGGCATGTCCAATATTGCTTTTTTTTCAATCTAAAAAATATCTTTAATTATTATTATATATATATGATTGAAGCAGAAAAAAAAATTTTTTTCTTCCTCGATTCAATCTTTTCTCTACCATTCCAAAGACGGGAGTGAGGCATATCCAGTACTGCTTTTTTCATTCTGTAGACAGTTTTAAACATTAATGATTCTCTATATATCTATATTCTAAGAGAAAAAAATTCTACAAATTTAAGTTTGGAAGTAATGTTGTTCTTTAAATTCTATTTTCATGTCACTTCTTTAGTTACTAAAATACGCATTTAAAGTTAATTATTTAATTTTTTTTTTTTTACTTTATTTCTTTGTACTATTTCATGTTATATTATTTTTATATATTTTGATGTAGTTTTTCTGAAGATGGAAAATTTTTACAGACAATAGGAACTTATCGTATAAATATTGATTTATATGAAGTGAACTTCATTAATAATAAGAATCTTCTTTCTTTTCTAACATCTCACGTTTCAATAAAAGCATCATTAATCTTTATGACAACCAGTTGGCCTCATAACAAATTTATGTGTATGTTTTAGAAGATATTATTGTAAGAGTAGTACATGTAATTGATACATTTAAAGAGATGTATAGTTATGTCTTACTTTCGAAAGTTACATTTGTGCACAAATTAAACTTTTAGTCTTTGGAACATATTTTTAAACAATAAAATAAAATTCAGCAACAAAAAACTAATGTCTTAAAGAGACCATTCATGCCATTTTAAAAAATAATAATAAAACAAGTTTTTACTTTATTTATATGTTTAAGTATGCAGTCCATTTATTTTTAAAAATTAACTAAATTTTCCAAAATATGAATTTTAAATATGGAAACGATTGAATAGATATAACCTGTAATATGCAAAAAGCTTCAACTTTATGCAGTACTTGAAACCAAAATATAAGTGTTAGTGATTCTTTACTGTACATTGTTTTTTATAAATACGTTCAGATTTTAAAATGTGCTATTTTTATCCGTCACTGCGGAACATGCGGGAAAAACTCGTATTCTTGCACATGTGTTGCTTAAAGCCCCTGTCCTCGCTCGAGGAAACGCTCGCGAGCTAATGCTATTCCTATGGGGAAGCATTTTTCTAATAACTCTTTCGCATTTTGACATTTTTGAGTAATTTGTTTTGGCATTGGATAGCTGAGGTGCATGCCGACAGCGCACCTTTTTTACTTTTTCGATTTTGGTTGCAGATATATTTTTTAAAAAGCACTTTCAGTTTTGAAACAGGTTTTGAAAGTGAAACTAACTTTGTAAAAAATATCTGCAACCAAAATCGAAAAAGTAAAAAAGGTGCGCTTTCGGCATGCCCCTCAGCTATGCAATGAAAAACAAATTATTAAAAAATGTCAAAATGGGAAAGACTTATTAGAAAAATACTTCCCCATAGGAATAGCATTAGCTCGCGAGCGTTTCCTGGAGCGAGGACAGGGGCCTTAACTGCTCCCCTGATTTGCCCGTACGTCACATGGACGATGTGTTTTGCCAATCATGATTTGCCCGTGCCACGTACAGGCAAAAAATTCAGACAGATAAAAAAATATTCCAATCAGTATTTAGTATACTCACCAGTATATTTTATCGTAAATTTTGTATCAATTAATTTCGAGCATTTGTCCATTACAATTAGGCAGATATTTCGGTTTTGAAAAACCTGTGATAAAAGATTAAAATTTCTGTAAAAGACATCGAAAAAAACCCGGCATTCTTTAAAAGTTTTTCTCAAAAATATTGATCTCTTACGTGGCTAAAACTTTATATCATACTTTTCGTCATTTTTAATGGATTATGTTTCTTTTTAGTACATATATCGATAAAGATTTTCTGTATTAGGGATTATATTATACAGGTTTAAATATAAAACAATGATACTGTGTCTTGCCCATGCATTCATAAGTATTGTACATTGATTTTTTAGTAGTTGCTAATAATTAAAAGCAAACGTATTTTGCCAATTTATTACTTTGAGGGAAAAAAAATAATGATGACCCTATCAAAGAAATATTTTATGAAAAGCCGCGTTAAAGAAAATTGTGAAAAATATTCAAATTTAATATTGATATTTAAATTCGCTAATATATTTTTTTCTTTTACATTGAATAACTTAATATTAAAAAGAAAATTTTTTTTGCGAATTCTTCAAAACTTTTGTATGTTAAAAATATAATATTTTTGAAGCTAGTTTGTAATTTTTGGGCAAAAATAATAATTTATTGTAAAAATGCAATTTTTGTGCGCATTCAGGAAAAAATATTGAGTATATTTTCTTTTTCTTTTGCACATTATATCTTTACGTGCGATGAAAATTGTATCCAGTGAAGATATAAAACAACTGTATTATGTACCCATATTTAACTACTTTTACACTAGAAAAAAAATGTCTTGATCCATCGCAAAGCAACTTTTAGACACGAATATTTTGTAAAGGCAAATATTGGTATTTAAAAAAAAAAAAATTCATCATCGTATCGTAGAGAAAAAGGAGAGCCTCAGTTATCTGAGTATTTTTCGATTATCTGTATCTCTAAAAGTCAAATTGATGCGTACCTTAATAAAAGGTTAATCTTCCCTTAAATTCAAATTTTCTTTACAAATCAACTTTATTATTATTTTTAATCAATTACAGCATTTGAGGTAGAAATTGCAATATTTTCTAATATAATTTTATTTTTTCCGTTTTTAAACCGACGAGGATTTTTAAAGAGGTGAAAAAGAAAAAACAACAATTGATGACTATGATATCTTTGCTAATAGCCATTTTCCATAATTGCATTTAGTGCCATTTTGAGAAAAAGAATGCTTAGTTAATGTGTGTTCCTTGTGTTTTTAATCTGATTTCGCAGCTATATAACAAAAAAGAGAAATCTGAATCTTAGATGAGACAGGATCTGCCTTGGACTAAACTTACTTTACTTTTTAAGACTTCTAGATGCAGTTAATTTTCCTAACATTCGTTTAACAGACAGACAAACACAGGTAAACATTATATATTTTTAGAATTAAAATATCTTTTCACCTGCATCTTTTTGTTGCACATGTAAATGAAATTTAACTTACCACATAAAATAATAACATCATTACATTTAATAAATTATTTTATGAATATATATTTATTTTGATAATAGAATGGAATATCTCCTCTGTTTTTTAATCTATGAAATAAAAAATGGAGTAGAAAATTTTCTAGGATATTTTGACGATGCAAATGATATTGAACTTAATAACATATTAAAATACTGAAAAGAAAGCACTTAACATTGATTTAAATAAAAAAAATCTTTTGTCTTTCATTTCTCCTTATGAGAAATTAAATTTTTTCTATAATTCTAGTTTTTCATGTATTTTGCAAAAGCAATTTTATTTTAAATTGTGATAAAGGAATATTATATTGAAAAAAATATATACTACCAAATTTAATTCATTGGATTGGACATTTAATAAAAATACTTCCGATTTATTTTTTTATTTCCAAAGAAACTGAAGGTTTTGTATTTTCTATCCTTTTAACAATTTTTTGCAGGTAAAAATACAGTCCTTTGATAAAAAATTATTTTTATAGTTATATATATATATTATATATTTATTTATTTATTTATATATATATATATATACTGAATGAGATGTTTCATGAATGAGAACATTCACAGTAAAAGAAATTTCCTTCTTTTGTTTATCTATAAGAAGTTGAATTAAAAAAGTTTTTCCATTATAACATTTGTTTTACAAAATAGTTTTTGCAGGTGAAAATGACACTTAATTGATAAAATGGCAACCTGAAAGAAAAATAATAAGCTTGATTAGAGTTTTTTTTTTAATTGATTGGATATCCATTTCGATTTCTTTTTCCAAAGAGATTGAAGTTTTCCTATTGCATACAAAAGTGCAAAAAATATATTTAAACATAAATTTTAAAAGTAAGTTTTAAATTAAAAATACATACTGAAAAATAAAGAATCGACAAAAATAAAGACATAATAAAACAATTCATTAGATTTTTTATTAACACATAAGTAAAAGTGTCTGTTTAAAAATTAATGAAGAAAATTTTTTACTGTGTTTATTTTTAGCTGTTTGTTAATTTTTAACAAGCAATTAAAACATATTTTCAATAATGTGCTCGTATTTATATACAATTTTACAAAAAAATGAATGAGTACCATATCTATCTATATGGTTTATTAATGGATTAAAGATATTTTATCTGAAAGTTTATTTATATCAATATTCAATAGCTTGTATTTAAAAAAAAGAAAACTTATATATATATATATATATGTATAGGGGTGTGGGGGTGTTAAATTTAATTCTAATTAATACTAATTCGTTTTTTAAATGTCTCGTATTTTGTTATGTAACTACTTAAATATTTACTTGGTTTATAACTACAAATGAATTCAGCTTCTATCTTTTCATTTTTAGACAACATTTATTATAATTAGATTATGATTATAAGAGTGAATAATTATTCACAGAAAGAAATAATGTGTTTAGTAGATCTCGGCCATTCCATCACATTAATGGTATAATACAAACATAAACACTTGAATTCACTTTCAATTTTTGCTCATGTATTTTATGAAGCATTTAACGAATTTTAACCTTATGTCGATATAAAAACTATCAAATCGTCAACCCCTTACGGTATCTTTATTGTTTAACCTCTTTTGTAAGAACTCTGGTTGACACAATGCCCAGCCAGTTCCATTCATTTTATAGGGATATCACCATTGTTTTTTTTAAACTTACAATTCAATTTTTTAAGCCATTGATATTAGCGTGCTTTCAGAATCTTGCGTGTCAAAATGTGAATTGGCGACCGTAGCTCGTGGGGGGCAGAGCCCCCTAGTAATAAAAATAAATAATGTAACAAATAATGTAAACAAAAATATAAATAAATAATGTTTGCAAATAATTCAAAAAATCACCAATTTGACAATTTTATTTTAAATCATGCCAAGTAGTCGCCAATTCACTAAAATCGTTAATTTTAAAAAGATTAAGTTACGCTGAATTGTGAGGGAAAAAGTTATTTCATTTAGTTTCATGTCTTTAAATAATCTTTTTTTTTTTTTACAATACTTTTCTTTTAACAACTTATATTAATATAATACAATTACAATGTAATAATTAAAATCATATAATTCAATGACAGAAATAAAAAGGTATACTACAAAAATGCGGCATATGTGAAGTGTTAAAAAAAAAAAACTCATTCCGTGTAGGTACGGTTTCCCATATTCGGCATCGAGTGTTACATCAGTATGCAAGTCTTCTTATTACGAAGACTTTAAGTATTCACCGAACTTTCAAGTATTTAAGAACATTTAATTTACTGGAGAAAAATGTTTGCATTAGAACCATAGAAGGTTATTATTAGCCAGACAATATTCTTCATGATAATCATACTCTATATGTTTAATGCAGTGTTACATTTGAATTGAATTAAAATGTTTCAATTGAAAATGCCTAATATAACATGTGATTACATGTCAGTACGAATTTCACAAATCATTTAAAAGAAATTTCAAGCAAAACTTAGATATAGTTCATGAAACATAGCTTTAGTTTTGTATGTCACGATTACCCAAATTTTACAATTATTTTTAACTTACTAGCATGCATTCATATTATTTCATTCCAAATTAGTCTTTTCCAATTACTCAGAGAGATATTATTTTAGTTAAAATTTTAATATTACAACTGCCAGTTTTACATATTTTTTAATAATTCAATGCCAGTTTATATGAAAACATTCAAACCGCCTTCATAAAAAACAAACTTATATAAGAAGCTATCTACAGATCTTAAATTCTACATGAACTTTGCCAAATTACATGATTGGAAGAATTTTCTTTAACAGAACTATCGCTTAATCTCAATAAAAATACATGATATAAATTGAAAGGCAACTTTTTTACGTTAGGATCTGATAGCAATAATTAACTAAGATTAAAAGAAAACTAAGCAAAACTAAGATTAAAAGATCTTCCAGAATGAAAATTTTAATTACGATTCCTTATAATGTTTTGGTACAATTCAAATTATTTTTCCATTGCAGCCACAATATTTTCAAGAAACATAAACAAAGTAAAATTTCCCGGAGAAAAATTGGTTTTGATAATTCTGAGATTAATAAAAATTTTTCGATATAAATAGCATTTCTTTTAATAAGTAATGAAATGTCTTTAGAAATAATGCTTCGTCACATCACAAAAAAATTAAATGATGTAAATACTCTTTTGTTAATTCATTAAAATATTGTACTTTTGTACTTTTGCACTGATTAAAAGAATTTTCAACTGAAAAACTCTAGATAGAGAATTTGTAGATTTTGTGTGCATTATTAGAGATTGGTGTATTATTTGCAAAGAGTTTTTTGCCTCTATTTTAGACTAAATAAGGTGAACTATTATTTTAACACAAGGGTCATTCCACACCAAATGAGCAAATCAGGTGTGGCTGTCATGTCACAGATTTTATTGAAAATCGGCATATAAGTAAATCACAATCATTTACGAAGGAACGCAAAGTAATAGGTTTCAGACTTGTTTATTTCAGTACAAAAATTTACATTAAAGTTGATACGAAATCCAGGTCTTGTGTACATGCTCGAAATTTCAAGTCTGATTATTAGTTTTAGGAATGGAAAGACTGTATTAAAAATTATTTACACTTAAGAATGAATTATAAGTAACAGATTAGCGAAATTTAGTAATTTTGTTTTTATTCCTTAATTTATAAATAAATAAATAATAAAAAAATGTGGAAAAAAATTAAATTTTTCAGTTATTTCTTTTAAAAAGAAGGACACTTATTACACCTTCAAAATTTTTTGACGTTATAGCTAATAGAACATATTTAATACATCTAAACTTTAATCCTTGCCTTTTTTATTCCTTAATGAGAAAAAAAATAAACAGTGAAAACTGTTGATTAAAAAATTCAAAGATTTTATCATTTGTTTGGCTTTCAATAAAATCTTTCAAAATCTTTAAACTCTTCGATATTAGATGAAAGTGTATATTTAAAATATACGAAATTTTTATTCTTGTTTTCAATTTATTTTTGCCTCAAGAATATTTTAAATTTGAGTAAAAAAAGACACGCATCAGTAAATTATTCTATTTAAAACTTAAAATTAAATAACAAATGTAGATGGCAGCACAGAAGGCTCTTTTAAGCAAGAATCTTTCAAAAAGCGCGTGTTTTAAAAGAAAGATATCTTCAGAATGTCTCGAATATTAGTTTTTTGAACCCATTTTTATTACGTTAGGAATGAAAAAGGCACTATTGAAATTTTTTGAGTGTATCTTGGCCTTTTTGATCCTTATGGCTGTGCAATATTATTATTGTCGAACCGGTCCTTAATTTATTTTGTGCGGATAAATAAGAGGAAAAATTATGATTTTGTAATTTTCTTTAAAGTTTCTACGTTTTTTAAAAGACGAAGGAAATAAAAAACAACTTTCAAATTTGGACAACTCAATCTTCATATGTTAAGATACACCAGGAATCAATTTCATAGATGTTTTTTTTTTAATTCTTTAAATTTTACAACGTTACTAATTTTTCAAAAATTTACAAATTTTCAATATTAACAACCATTTTAAGATTAATTATGATATTATATGATTATTTTTACTTAATAAATATGAAGATTGCTTTTCAAGTATTACAATATTGTAAAAAAAATCATTTTTGTTAAATAGTTTTCGAGATACAAAACTTCAAACTCGCAACTTTGGACGATTGCGCGCATGCCGTTCTAAATGACAAGTTTTTTAAAGGTCAAAACAGCTGAAAAAAGTTATTTTTCATCGAGATATTTTGCCGAGCTTCGTTTGAATATGAATTGAACATGTGTATAAAATTTCATTAAAATTGGCTCCTATGCAGCCACGGATTTTTGTACATTTTTGCTCATTTGACATGGAATGACCCACAATCAAACTGATTGGTAAAGTTATCATACGAATTGAATATTTCCAGCTGAGCGAAAAATTGCCCAGGCCGGGAATCGAACCCGGATTTGTAAGCCAAGTATCCGGGTTCGATTCCCGGCCTGGGCAATTTTTCGCTCAGCTCGAAATATTCAATTCCTATAATAGGTGATTATATGTCTGAAAAATTTCCTAAAAAGAGAAATTGTTTTCATGGAAAATTCATATATATATATATATATATATATTTATATATATATATATACCTCATTTTTTTCAAAGATGTGATTTTCATATGACTTTGATTACTCCCCGAATCTGAGTATAGTCAAAGACATGTATTCCGAATTTCAAAAAGATTGGACATTATTTAGCGACTGCACATTTTGATCTCAAACTAGTGAAATTTTTAATACTGGATTTTTTTGTATTAGTGAACTTCTCAAGTATTTTTTCATCTTTTGAGGTGATTGAACTTTAAAATGGAAAGCAACAGAGAAATTTGGTTGCTAGTAGGGTGTGTTTTTCGGAGCTCTGCTCCCTTTAAAGAAATGAGTACTTTTATTTTTTATTAACCATTACAAGAAAACGAAAGAAACAATTTTGAATGCCACTAAATCCGACAGTACTAAACTACAGGAAGTGTAAAGGAGAGCAGTTTTAAATGCAGGTGGTTGAGCCGGAGGATTGCTCCCCCGAGCAATGAGGTGTACTCCCCGAAAGATTTGGGATTTTGTGTTTTCAATGGTCAAAAAGGGTTATTCCTCCCCACTACTAAAATAAAGTATTAATTATGCTTTTATCGATAATCAACGCTGAAAATAATGAAAACTCATAGATATATTCAATAATAATTTTGTATGGGAATATTTTTAAACCAAACATTTAAAAAATATAATTATTATTAAAAATATCCTTGGAGCAAAGTATTTAAAATTTTATTTCGCTCCATTTGAATTTTACAGTGATTTCGAAGACAAACACGACACAATATTACTTGTACGTCATAAGTGTAAAATAATTTAACAAGCCAGAAATTGCACATCAAGCGTAGTATTTGAAGGGTGTTCGAACTATAAAGAAATTTTGAAAATGTTCAGATCTTACTGTAATATTATAGAGTACTTTTGAAGTAATATAGTAGCCTAAATATTTTGTGTGGCTCTGTAAAGACCATCCGCTTTCTATTATACAGCAAGTTACTTGTACTAAACCTGAGAATCATAATCAATTTCATAAAATGTGAAACAGTTTAATATAATTAAAACGGCCCCAAACAATATTTCCATTTATGCTATTATGTATTCGAATACTTTTGCATGGCCCTGTAAATTAGTAACACATATTCTTTGCACCACAGATTGTACAGAATATATATTCTAGTACGTACTTCATAAGTTCATATTAATTTTATTATGTTCGAAAATGTGTAACATCATAAAAATGCACATGAATCTATTTTTTCCATTTACCATTAAATAACGGAATAAGTTTGCTTATCCCTGTAATTAAGCTATACATCCGATTTTTATAAAATTTGAAATGATTCAATGAAATTATACATAAATTACATATTTTAAATTTAAAACGATTTGATTGGGAGTTTTTGCACTATTATCAGATGGGAGACGACGGATATAAGTGCTACGTATTTACATAATTATAAAAGCATCTAAAAAGGGACTATTGAATTATAACATTGCATTTCTGATTCGATACACGGTATGTAAACCTCCTTGACAACAGAAATGTTTACCACAATCGTAACCTGGTAACGAAAATCAATATACGCTGATTTCATTGAGTCATCTTTAGAAGATTGTGTTATTACGTGTAATATGTGTGTATGTTGTAATATCAGTTTCATCATTATATTAATGTGCCATCCTTTTAAAAAACTAACCGAAAATTAAGTGCAAAATTTTACAGAATAATTTTTACTTACAAATTTACAGAATCAATTAAAAATACTACCAAACTAGTTTAATATTTCAATTATTCGTTAGAGTACTAAATTATGTAACTTTATTTTAGACAAACATTATTTTGCCCGAATTATATTCAATTAATTTTTTGGTTAAAAAGAGCTAATTTTTTTTTACAATGTTTAAAGTAAAAAACAAAATGCTTACGTCGTTTAAAGCTCACTTTCTTTAGTATTTCACCCAAAAACACGCAAAGCAAGTTGAAAATTGCACATCAAGCGTAGAAAATGAGGTGCATTCGTACCATAACAAAGTTTTACAATATTCAGATCTTCGTGTAACAACACTAAGGTATCCTGGGGTAATAACGCCACGTTAAGGTTCTAACAATTTCCATGGCTTAGTTCTAAATTGTATTTTTCAAACAAATATAGGATTTGATAGAACAATTCATTGACTATCTATATAAAAAAACAATTTAACAGATATGTATTCATAAAATGTAATGGCGAGATTTCTTGATCAATGTTATTTGGCGTTATTACCCACTTGTGTGGGTAATAACGCCATACAAACAAAACTATAAAAACTGATGGAATAATTCCACGTAGGTTGCCCAATTTTAAAAATACAAACTCTACAACCCTAGAGATTGACGAACTTTATTCTAAGGGATAGAAAATGTTCATTTTTTTGAGAAAGTGTAAGAAAAAGAAGAGTGGAGAGGAGGCAAAAAATTACCAGACCTGAGCATCTTTGTGCATAAAAATGACCATTAATTAACCTTAATCTGACCATCTCTACAATGACAATAACTTTGTCTCAGACATAAAGTAAGAAATAAACCCCCTTCGGATGTATATTCGCCACTGTAAAGAATCAACCGGGATAATAAAGTTAAGGAATGACGTTATCACCCCAATGTAAATCTTGCGCAGTTGATTTTAAACTACAAACATTCTCACGAACACATCCAAAATCTTCTTCAACATTTTAAAAGTACATGAAATGCACTACAAATTTATGCAATAAACAAAGAGTTTCCTGTTAAATATATAATCTTCACATTACAGAACTTACCTCGCAAATTCTAGATCAGGCGTAAATTTTAGTTTCTTCAAAAAGCGATGAGACATACAAATGGAATAAATTATCTTTAAGCTCATGTTTGTGTTTTATGTTACTCAGAGCCCTTCTGCGCAGAGTCCATATGTGACATTTACCGGATTATTTTATAATTATGTGTAATATTAGCAGTTGGCGTTATTACCCCACCTGACGTTATTACACCAGAACACCTTATACAGTACTTCGGATACAGTGTAGTGGCTGAAATAATTTGTGAGTTTCTGTAAATACTGTCTGTTTTCTAATATACAGGAAGTAACTTGTAGTAAACTCAGCAAAGTATATGCAATGCATTTCATAAAATGTGAATTTGTTTGACAGTATTAAAACGCGCCACAAACAGTGAGTCTCCCCTATAGCATTATGTAAAGGAATGATTTTGCGTGGCCCTGTTAATTAATTAAAAAATTATCTTTGCATTACAGATTGTGCAGAATGTATTTTTAGTTTATACTTTACGGATTCATATCAATTCTATTATGTTCGGAAAAGTATGACATCAATAAATGCACTTGAAACTATTTTTTCCATTTGATTATAATGCAACGAAATGGTTTTGATTGTCCCTGTAATTAAACTATACATCCGATTTTCATAAAATTTGAAATGACTCTGCAAAATTGTGCATAAATTATACATTTTAAACTTTTTAAACGATTCGGTTGGATAGTTTTGCTCTGATATATGTGGACAGACGGACATAAGGACGGTCTGAACGACGACTATAAATTCGACGTATTTATATAATTTCGAACGTACCTAAAAACCATTGTCTTCAAAAAATATATTGATGTCATTATGAATACGTACATAATGTCTTGGCTTGTTTGGAATTGTATGTAAGGTATAAACCAATGCCACGCAATACCAAGATCAAACAAGCACATTAAGCACTTACACTTCTACCATAAGGATCACATTAATTTTTATACAGTCGTGGGAAAAAAATAAACAGACTATACTAAATTTTCAGCTAATTATAATAGAAGAAAGATATTTGCATACAAATCTATTAGAAATAAAGTTTATTTTTAAATGATGTATATAAAATTTTAGTTAAGGAACATCTACAAATCAAAATTAGACAAAACTTTTGTTTTTCCAATAGCAACACCTATTTTTAACAATATATTTAAACCATTTTATTCAAACTATATGTAGGAACGATATTTCTTGATATTTGAATAATAAGTATTTAACCGTAAAAATTCAAAATTTTAATGCGAATATTAATTTACATTTTCATATTTTAATTTATATCTCTTAAATTATAATTTCTATGTGATAATTTTGAGATTTTGAACATCTACAAATCAAAATTAGACAAAACTTTTGCTTTTCCAATAGCAACAGCTATTTTTAACAATATATTTAAAGTATTTGATTCAAACTATTTGAAGAAATGATATTTCTTGACATTTGAATAATAAGTACTTAACCGTAAAAATTTAAAATTTTAATGCGAATATTAATTTACATTTTCATGTTTTAATTTATGTGTCTTAAATTATATTTCCTATGTGATAATATTTAAGTATGGTTAAAATACAAAAAAAAAAAAAAAAAAAAAAAAAAAAAAAAAAAAAAAAAAATCCAAACATAAATATATTGAATCTGTAATTTGTAAAAATTCATAATATTAATGCTGAAATTAATATTTAAAACTCATGTGAATAGCTACCTAGAATTCTTTTTTGCTAGATTTATATTTATCATGACCTGTTTTTTGCGAATTCTCAATTTGAAAGCTTTCTTTTAAGTTGTTTTAGAATTATTATTGAAAATACTTAAAATGAAGGTTTAAAGTATCATCTATAATGTGCAGAAAAGCATATTTTAAAATATATATATTCTCCTCATTTTATTAAAATATCATGGTTGGCAATAGTCGAAATGAATCAAACGAGTGAAATGATGGAATTAACAGTAAAAAGTAAAAAGTGACATAATAATTCTATTGCATTTCAACAATCGGTTACCGAACTTCAATTCGGATACAGCTCCTGAAAGAGATTTATTTTAAAATAATTCATTTCTCAGAGATTATTAATTAAATTCATGAAAATTTGGATTAAGGCTAACAGAATTGTGTATAATTTATTTATGGTTTAAAACTTTGATATTGCTACTGGAAAAAAAGTTTGGATTTGTTTCTATTTTTAGATGACCCCCTAAGCAAATTTTATATACATCCTTTAAAAGTAAGCTTTATTTCTAATAGTTTGATGTCTTGACATTTGTTTTTTTACTCTGCGGTAATTTGTTGTGGAGTTAAATAGGAAGTGTTTGCTTTTTTTCCTTTTTCTTTGCACGACTGACTGTTCAAATGCATATTTCAACTGTTGGATAAGTAAATCATGGTTGCAAATGAGAGAAAGAAAATATTTTGTATCAGTAGGTACAGCATATTATGGCATCTGCTCTTATAAAGATACTGAAAGGTTTGTTTAATATTCAAAAATATAGTTTGGGACACAGCTTTATTTATCTTTCACATGGCCTTGCTAATATATATCAGTGTACGTCAGTTTGAGAATTGTATGTAATAAGGAAATATGCAATATATAAACACATATATACAAGGTCCGGCTATTAATTTGCAGGACTGACATAACTGTACGAGAACTAAAAGCCGGATAATGGCGCAAATGATTGCATATTGAAGAGTGTTTTCTTGCGCATGTTCAGTGCATTCGGCGCCTTTCTGAAGTAAGTGGTTCTCGTGGAAAGGCGCATTAAAACGTAGCTCTAAAATTCCTGTTGTCGAAGTGAAAATGGAGAAAAGAATTAACAATTAACTGTCTATGAGGAGATTCATAGCCCAGCATGGTGTCGTTAAGATGCACACCCACCATATTCTCCAGAACTAGCACCCGCGCCCTTTTTCCTGTTTCCTAAGCTGAGAAATGCGCTGAAGTGAACAAGATTTCAGGGTGTCAAAGCCATCAAGAAAACTGTAACGTCACTATTAAAGAACCTTCCAAAAGAGTACTTTAAATCTTCTTTCCGAAATTTGTACAGCCGAGTACAGACGTGCATTAAGGCTGATGGGGATTACTTCGAAACATATTGAATGGATATGTGTTTAAACTTTTTTCTTCTGAGTTATTCCATGAGTTCTGGAAATTAATAGCCGTACCTTCTATATACAGGGTGATTCATAAAAGATGGGCAGAACTTTAAGGGGTTATAGTACACTTAAAGACAAATAATATTAAATAGGAGACTAAGGGTCCCAGACGTATTCCCAAGGAGATAGGGGGCATTAAAGTTTAGGGTCCGAAATTTCAAATGATTATAAAAAATGGAAAAATTGGTCGATTCGTTTGCGGTTTTTGCAAAAAATTTTCTTTATGCCAGTATTTTCTTGAAATAAAATTTTAAAGTTCAATTTCAAAAAATGCCGATAGGGGGCGCTTTAGACTTTGGAGTAACAAACAACTATTTTTTAACGTTATTTTTTGTATTTCTTTAAATGATTTCGAAAGCTTAGACTTAAGCTTAAATTTTGATCTAAAAATCTGAGTCCTAACGAGTAGTTAAGTAGCGTAAACTGAAATTTGAAATTTGAAACCCTTCTCCCCCCAGAACAAAAATCAGTTATTCCCGATCTTTGTGTCGTAGATTAGGCTCTAACTACTGCCGCGTTTTTCTAAAATTATTCTTTATGTCAGTATTTTCTTGAAAATAAATTTTAAAGAAAAGTTTCAAAAAATTCCGATAGAGGGCGCTTTAGACTTTGGAGTAACGAACAACTATTTTATACCGTTATTTTTTGTGTCTCATTAAATGCTTTCTAAAGCTTAGACTTAAACTTAAATTTTCAGCTCAAAATCTGAATCGCTGAGCGTGGTTCAGTAGCGAGGGGGGGGGGTTCAAATTTCAACTTCTGAACATAGTTCAGTTTGCACTACTTAACCATTCCCAACGATTCTGTGCTGTGATACGAGATAAAAATACAACTTTCGTCAAGGACTGCATAGTCGGAATTCACTCATAAAGGCACTGGCACAGTTGGAAACGTCGCTCATGCAAACGTTAAAGCTCCATTCCTGACGCTAGTCACCGGGTGAAGAAGGAGACAGAAAGTATGCAAATGTCAAATGGGGAAGAAGAAGAACACGTATGCAAAATTTCGACACGATTCAGGCATAAAAACCACTGAACGGTGAGTCAAGTATAAGTCGCTGTAGTAATGAATCGGAAGATGTGCCCTTCACGAATAAGGAAAAGGCTGAAATGCATTTAATTTACGGAGCGGCAGATGGAAATGGTGCAGAGGCACAACGAATGTACGGAGAGCGATTTCCCAACAGGCGGTTGCCTAACCGCAAAACTTTCGAGCGCTTGCACAGACAGTTTGTGTGAGACGGGATCATTTCTCGCTTCCCGGTCGAATGCAGGTCGTGCAAAAAAGGACGAATCAGTAGTTGTTGCAGAAGCCATTCTGAATGTAGTAGCGGCGCAGCCAAGTACAAGTATACGAACAGTGGCTAGGCAGGTGGATATCTCACAGTCCATGACTTGGAGGGTACTGAAGGATGAACATTTGCTCCCGTTTCATGTGCAACGAGTCCAGAAACTGTCTCCAGGGGATTATCCAAATCGTATTGAATTCGCCCGCTGGTTTCTGCAGCAGAACGCGCTAAATCCACATTTTGGACGAACTGTGCTTTTCACCGATGAATGTACCTTCACACGTGAAGGTACATTTAACACACACAATGCATATGTATGGGCGGATGTCAATCCACATGCTACGTATCCACATGCTCATCAGAGACGCTTTTCCATCAATGTTTGGGCAGGAATCCTCGGAGACCACCTAATCGGACCGTACCTTCTTCCTGAACGCCTCAACGGTTAAACATACCTCACATTTCTGCAACATGTGCTGCCAGACCTGTTAAACGTTGTTCCTCCACGCATCCGGCGGGTCATGTGGTTCCAGCACGATGGAGCGCCAGCCCATTACGTACGAGACGTCCGCAACTATCTGGACATCACATTTCCGAACAGATGGATTGGTCGAGGTGGTCCTGTTGCTTGGCCTGCTCGCTCGCCAGATCTTTCACCCCTCGATTTTTTTTGGGGACAATTGAAGGCTCTTATGTATGAAACACCCATTGAATCCCCCGAGGAACGCCAGACTTTCCGCCGCTGTAGGGGAAGTGCTCGAAAAGCCTGATGTTTTCGCGAATGTTCGCCGTTCCATTCTTCGCCGTTGTTCTGCGTGCATAACCTCTGGTGGTCACAATTTTGAACATTTATTGTAAATACATGTTAATAAATATGCTTTGGTAACATAATCCTAATTTGTGTCTTTTTACCTCGTATCACAGCCCACAATGTGTGGACATGGTAAACTGAACTGTGCTCAGGTGTAGAAATTTCAAACCCCTCTCCCCAGAAACTTAACCACGTCTAACGATTCAGATTTTGGGCTGAAAATTTAAGTCTAAGCTTTAGAAAGCATTTAATGAGACACAAAAAATAACGGTATAAAATAGTTGTTCGTTACTCCAAAGTCTAAAGCGCCCTCTATCGGAATTTTTTGAAACTTTTCTTTAAAATTTATTTTCAAGAAAATACTGACATAAAAAATAATTTTAGCAAAACGCGGCAGTAGTTAGAGCCTAATCTACGACACAAAGATCGGGAATAACTGATTTTTGTTCTGGGGGGGAGAAGGGTTTCAAATTTCAAATTTCAGTTTACGCTACTTAACTACTCGTTAGGACTCAGATTTTTAGATCAAAATTTAAGTTTAAGTCTAAGCTTTCGAAATCATTTAAAGAAATACAAAAAATAACGGTAAAAAATAGTTGTTTGTTACTCCAAAGTCTAAAGCGCCCCCTATCGGCATTTTTTGAAATTGAACTTTAAAATTTTATTTCAAGAAAATACTGGCATAAAGAAAATTTTTTGCAAAAACCGCAAACGAATCGACCAATTTTTCCATTTTTTATAATCATTTGAAATTTCGGACTTTAATGCCCCCTATCTCCTTGGGAATACGTCTGGGACCCTTAGTCTCTTATTTAATATTATTTGTCTTTAAGTGTACTATAACCCCTTAAAGTTCAGCCTATCTTTTATGAATCACCCTGTATAATACATAAACACTCAAAGTGTGTGCTGTATTTGAATGATGGTGTGTGCTCGCATGAATGTTTAAGTAAATTCATATACCCCCGTAATAGTACAAATAGATAGTTGATTAGCCTTAAAAGTGCATTTGAGGGCAGCTAGTAGGAAGTTCTCCCAAAGAGTTCAGCATTTCAAAATATATTAGTCATCTTATGTCAGATTAAAAGAAAAATAATAAAAGAAAAGCTAATATAGTTTGTTTGACAAGAGAGAAACATTTAGACCGGAAGACGGCAGCACAGACAATCACCTAATCAAGTTTAAGAATGAAAATCTAGTATTAGATAAATCTCGATTCACACATTAAAACGCAATCCAACTACCAAGCCATATCTTGATTAAAAACACCTAAAGAGCCAATTTTAGTTCCGAATCCTTCAGCTTTTTATACTTTGAGTGCAGGAAATCACAATGGTAAACTTACGAGATAACCGCTAAAATTAAGTTTCTAGGCATTTGCCACCAACATATGATCGATTACGTTTTAATAAGCAAATAGAAATTTAACTAATCCTAGATTTTCATCCTTGAAATCAATGAGGAGATTGTTTGCGTTGCCACCTCCTGGTCTAATTATCATGAAATAAACATTTCAAGCACTAAAACTATCAATTATTAATAATGTTTTCAAAATTTGTTGTATCATATAATTTTTTAAAATTTAGTAATTTTTATTATCTAGTCATATTTTAGTTATTAAAAAAGATATGTATGGCAATATAAACTATACTGCTGACCGCATCAGTTATAATTGAACTTTGGGATAGAATGTACTGTAGTCTTGTCTTTTTAAGTACATTCCAAGACATCGAAATAAATCACATATTTAAACAGTGGTTTGCGTAATAAATTAACTTAATCCACATTTTTGTTATTCTAGGAAAAAAACTAGTTTTCATGATCTTTTCTAAAGAGGATTGATTTTTTAGTTTATAAGACTTATTAGGAACACACAATTACATGGAGGAGTTAACGTCTGAGAATAAATTCATTCATTAAAGTAATACCAACTAAAAAAAAAAAAAAAAAAAAAAAAAAAAAATGGAATTATTCAAAAGTCTGTAACATATATTAAAATAATCAAAATCTGTAACTACCAAGATTGGCCCTCTCTTTGTAAATCAATCTGCGGCATACTACCATATAATATTGAAAAGTTAAACAAGTTACAAATTTTGAAATATCAAGTAAAGAGAGTTTTTGTGCTTAATTTTTATTTGCACAATCATATGGTTGAGTGTCGAGTAAAAAAATGTGCGAAATACAGTTTTATATCGCAGTTAGCAAACATATATGAGGAACTCGGATTTTTTATCATTCAGGTTATGCTACATAATTTGCATTGTTTTAACTTGTATACCTTTTGTAATAATTAATTCGTGTAATTTTATCTCATGTTTTTAATTTTAATAATTTTATAACACTCATGAAGAGAAAGTCACATAAGATCCATATGAGTCTTCAAAATATTTTATTAATGTGCAGTCATACTATTGATTTTTAGAAAAACAATATATGTTAACAGAGCAGTTAAGAATGTTGCATTTATAAAATCATTTGTTTAATTTCTACTTAAATGTTAATTTCACGAATTTTTAATGAAAAATAGCACTTTACCTTCGGAGAAAAAATGATTAAACTATTTTAAAGTTTTAAACATATTCACTTTCAATATATTAATAAACATATTTCTCAATAATTTTTTTTTGTCTTTGTTATAATCTTCTACATAAGATTCTTACAACAGATTGGTATAAAAATCGTTTAATGTGATAAAGTGGAGGTGTTTATTGTGAAAACATGACAAATTAATTTTTAAATTAATTTCAATTTATAAAGTAAACAAAATGCGTTTGTACGGTAAAATTATGAGGTTTCCCGATCCAGAGCCGAGAGGCTCCATGCGGTCCAACAGGGAGGTCACGAGACTTCCGAATCAAGAGGAACCAAGTGAAAGTTCGAAAGATCGATCTATTCCACAGAAAAGAGTCGATCAAGCCCAGGAGCTCCGGGGGAATTCCGTACTCCGCCAAAAGACGTAGCAAGTCGTCCCGCCGGGCGCTGTTGATGGCATTCTTGATATCCAAGCTTATGAGACCGGAGTATTGACCTGTCCTCTTACTCTGAGAAACGTACTTGACCACCTGATGGAGCACATTAGTACGGAAAATAAAAGTGCTTATAACAATGTGTGTGATCTTATAACAATATGATACCTTAACAATATTAAAACCTTAACAATACCGTCAGAAAATGTGATAAAATAATAATGATTAAATGAAAGGTTCTTCATTCATATTGAAAGAAAACAACACAAAAACATTCATATGTAGCCAGTTTTAATAATAAAGCTACCGGGTGTCCCAAAAATGACTGATGGATTTTAAAATTCAATAACTTGCAAACGGTGACAGCTATTTAAAAATTTTTTGCAGGAGGGTTATGTATAATGTCCGGAGTTTTTTTCCGTAATTTTTTATTTTAGTTCGAATTTCAAACAATAGGTGGCACTGACGGCGATTGAAGGCCAGGTCGACGCTTCACTCAGCACTGATCACTTTGCCTTCAATCGTCTTCAGTACCACCTATTGTTTGAAATTCGATTTAAAATAAAAATTACGGGAAAAAAACTCCTGTTATTATACATAACTCTCCTGCAATTTTTTTTTATAGCTGTCACCGTTTGCAAGTTATTGAATTTTAAAATCCATCAGTGATTCTTGGGACACCCGGTATAAATTACATTAGAAACCATTGTATATTTTTACTTTAGAATGTTAAAATTTCCAAAAAAAAGAATTCATTTTAAATATACTTTTATTATACAAATTAGATAATTATGCCTGTTTAATTTTATTTGGATTTATCCAGATTTTATCCAGATTCTAAAAATGGTGTATTAAATTTACAGTATATAAATTTTAATGGATAATGCTTGTTTCCTCTATTTAGTTAAACAAAACAATATTACGATGAATTAAAGGTAGAAAAATCTGCTGCACATTTAATATTTCATATTTAAACATTTAATTTAATATTTAATACTTTCATTGAATAGTTTTGTTCATGTTGAAAAAAAAATTATAGCACTTTTTCATTATTATTTCATTATATAATCGTATTTTATAACACATTTATTACGTCTTTTTTTAACAGATAAAAAAAAATATGTCTAAAAGTGTGAGGTAATTTCATTTTAATATGTGTTTTTTTATATGAAGAAGTAAAAAAAGTGTTGTATAATTCACTTAATTATTGTTTTGTTTTCTATTGTTATAAAAATAAAATTTAATTAAAATAAAAAAGGTAATAATAAATTAAAGTTTTTTCATTATTCTTTAGAATGCTTTGGAGATTAATTGAAGAAAATTTAAAGAAGAGCATTTGCAATTGCAATTTAAACAGAACATTACAGTACGATAACAGAATAATAAATGAGTAAATCATGTCAGCATAACAGATGTAAAGCTCGTATTCTAGCTCGTAAAGTTCGTATTCTCTTGTCCAACATAAGAGAGCCCTTCTTTGTCTCTGTTGAGGGTGACTGACACAACTTGTCACTTTGCAACTTAGTAAAGGTAACTGATGCTACAAAACGGTCTAAATCTTTTAACTGATGCTACAAAATGGTCTAAAACGAGCTGCGACACAGAAGTGCGTCTTTTTCTTTGAGCCAAACGAGCAAGAAAACGGTCTTCTGCAGATTTTGTACTTCATTGCCATTTTGAAACACGTCTTTTGAACACAGATTCTTCGGAGAGATATTCTATAACACTATGAGGCACCTTGAGGAATCTTGCAACATCAACTTGTGACCACCTCATTTCAGTCCTTTCAACTGACCATCATCTTAACCCTTTTAGTGCCAAGGAGCGCCGTCGTACTGCTTTCGCTAGTTGTGAAAAATGCCAACGTCCCGATAGCACTTCTTTTGACAGTTCACATTTGGCGCGCGCAGTGTTTGATAACGTGCTATTTAAATTTATTTGATTTCTTGTCACTTAGCAACAGAAATACCAAAATGTAAGAAGTTTTCTAATTGCAAACGATAAACTGTGAATGAAAGACATTATCATTTTATTTCTGCAGTTTTTTTAAGACACACTGACACCTGACACAACGACAGAGCAGTGCTCCTTGGCACTTTTCAGACAGTGCGACAGCGCTCCTTGGCCCTAAAAGGGTTAAGGAATCCGGCAAACGACTTCTATTAGACATTGCTAATTTCAACTAGCTGTTGTCAACGAAACTACCAACAAGAATTGAAAAGCTACAAAACTTATGCACCAAACTATTAAAGATTGATGTTTGCTATTATTCTCTCATTCATGTGTCCCTTTTCTTTTCTATAAAGTAAAAGCAGCAGCTCATTTTTGCTTGATATTTATATATATACAAAATATGAAGTTTATTGTTATTGTTATTTTTAATGGTGAACTGTGAAAAACGTAATATACTTTAACCTTTAGCGGACAGTGTATATAAAACACATAATAAAGCGGCGAAATAAGATTTATTTCAAAGATTGTAATATGTTTGAATTGCTCTGTACAACACTCTAAAGACTTTAATTGAGAACCAAACTGTTAGCCGAATTTTTTTAATACTAGTATAAATGCCCCTTCTTGGACGGTGGGTAAAAAATTTATTTTTCGCTTAAAATTTTAAAACTGAATGATAAAAATAATTGACACTATAAAAAACTTTAAGTGAGCAAAGTTTGGCTAATTTTTTTTTTTTCTAATAAAAGAATTATCAGCATAACACCTTTAACTACAATATTAACAATACACTTGTAAACGAGGCCTTCTGGCTAATATATGATAGCAAAATTACGATTCCTTAATAAAAGAAAAAAACAAATATGGAATAAAGTTGCATAATTAAAAAATTATTTTGTGCAACTGTTAAATTTTTAGATACTTCCCCAGTAGCCAAACAATATTGGACTACTATTGGCTACATCTTGGAGAAATATTAGCACATTGGCACAATATTGGAATGAAATATTGCTCCATTATTGGGATGTTTACATTTTGCCCTTATTTAGCCAATATTTGTAGCCAATATTATGCCAATATTGGGGTTTCATTGGAAATATTGCCAATAAAATGCCAATATTGGTTAATTTTTGGAACTTCATTGAAAATGTTTCGAATAAAATGCCAACATTTGTACAATATTGGTGTTTTATTGGCAATATTTCCAATGAAACACCAATATTTGCATAACATTGGCTGCAAATATTGGCTAAATAAGGGCAAAATGTAAACATCCCAATATTGAGCAATATTGACGTTTTTTTGGCAATATTTCCAATAGATGAAATATTGTCGTAACTTTGGACCAATATTGGTTTGCTACTAGGGTTGTTACCTAACGGTGGTCAGTCTTTCATCTCTGACCCTTCTTCTGTAACGTCGCGCATCGGAGACATTCTCTATTTAAACGACGCATCATTTCAAGAGGTGTCTCAACATTTACAACATGTTGTAGGATAAAAAAATTATGCATCAGAAGTGAAAATTTTCTCCAGGTTATAAGTTAAAAAAATTAGATAAATCATGTAAAAGATATACTAAACTATAGGTCCAAAACTATAGGATACATTTTGGTGAGTATGTCGTCTGAAACAGGAAGTGGCCTAGCAAAATAGTATCAAACATTTCTTACAAACTATTTTGGTAAAATTAAAGTAGCGATTTGGTTTCATTTTGGTAAAACACAGCGCTCGTAATTTTAAGTTGTTGTGACTTTGTTGGTTTTATAAGGATTTTTTGATTTATTTATTAAATAAAATTTAGGAATAATTAGTAAAAAAGATCAGTTGATATTTAATATTAGTTATTTTGAATTTTTTTAATGAATTAGTTACATTAATTTAAAATTGCAAATGACTTACAATTAAAAAATAAATTAAATTTTTATAAAAATAAAGAAAATGTTATTAAAAATATATTTCATTAATTTAATTATTATTTTTTTACCATGTAAGCTATATTTAATAACTAAACGAACATTTATTAAAATGCATTAATAAAACTTTAAAATTTACATTAGAAAAACTTTTATGTTATATTTTAGTAACAGCTAAATATCAAACTATCGGAATTATTAAATTTAACATAAAAAAATTGATAAATATCCTTCATATTTGCACTGGTTCATCTATAGATATAAATTAGTGCAAGATATTTGAAGATTTACATAAAAAATATATATTAGTTATTGTTATTTAAATATATTTTTTCCAAGAGTTGAATGTATTATGATTTCATAAGAATATTTCAGAAATAAAAGTTTTCTCATAAGAAATTTTATTATTTTTATAAATATCTATTTTTAAACATTTGAAAAAAGTTATACATTTATAATTATTATTGTTTATAAATCACAATATAAGAAATGTTAAGAAATTTAAATTAATTTTTATAAATAAATTTTATATGATTCTTCGATATAATTATTTGATGTTTGATGGTAAATTAGATAAAAAGATAGCATTAAACACTTCTTGAGATTTAAATTGTTTTATTTGTATTATGTATCGATATTATTTCAATATCTGTTATTTATTTTTTTTAAACTCAGTTTAATTTATTTATTAGATACATTAATTTTTACATGATTAATAATTTAGCTTAATTATATTTTATAATCCTAAACATATAAAGTAAAACCATTAGGCGTTTTGAGGCAAGCAAAAAATGCTAATAGGTAGTACGATTAAAAAATTCGGGGAAAGCGAGCAAAGTGCCTAAAGTAAAACCTTTTGAAATATATTCTCCTAACCCTTCCCTACTTACTCATGTTGGTTTAGCCAATGCCACGTGACCGAACTGCACGCGCAGCTGAAATCTTTAAAAGTTAGTTACCTTTGTCCTATAATATAAGAAAGATGACTTTTCTTGAGTATTGTTGCAGCATTAAATTATGTCAATGTTTAGGTAAAAACCAATGAAGACTTCAAAAAAGCTAAGATAGGTGTACAAAAAATCTACCATGCTGAGACACAAGGTTTATGAATGGCATCGATGTTTTAATGAGGGCCAAGAATCCATCGACAACGACAAATGTGTAGGACTGGACAGCCTTCGCTGTGTCTACACACTGATACATTCTTCTTGACAATGCATCATTATATCGACACTTACTGGTAAAACAATTCTTCGTCAAAAATCGCACTAATGTACTTTCATATCCCACCCCCTATCAACTGGACATAGCTCCGTGTGACTTACACCTGTTCCCATCAATGAAAAAGATTTACAGAAACACCCTTTTCTAGTCAGAAGATGAAGTAAAATCAACATCACAGGATGCCTTATGGGAGGCTTAGAAAAATGACTACAAGCGGTGCTACCAGAGGTTATAGGAAGTGTATCGTCGCCCAAGGTCACTATTTTGAGGGTGGATATGCTTCGATACTCTGAACTATTCAGAGTAATATATTTTTTTTTTACAATTTTTTACCGAACTTTTGAATCATACTACATACTGCAGGTTTCTAAAATCTTAACATTTAACAATCAATCCGATATTCCATGTATTCGGTTTTCATGATTCGACCTATGTAAAAACTCATTCAAAAAATACGAAAAACATTTCAAAACAAATTAGATAAGTGTTGCCAAATCACATCAAATAAACTTTTAATGAATCTGAAAAATGAATGATTTTCCATACGGCTAATTCTCTGTAGAAAAGGTTTGTTGTAAACACCGCTACGCTTCTTCAAATATATTACGTACACCATTGTTAAAATATTCAAATCACGAAATTTTTTTTCTTTCATGGAGCTATGAATACTAAATGAAATTTTAAAAATACAGCAGTCAAAGTAGGGTAGGACAGCTTCAAGAGACGTCATTTATGCTGTATCTTTTAACATAGTGCCTTGGTTTCTTTGATTTTTTTTAATTGAACATGAAATTGAATAACTTGTTAACATAGCTTTTTGTTTACGCTGCGTTTATCTTCAGTTCGATTTCTGAAATGATTTTTAGATTGCACAAATCATTGATTTTTTTAATCTTCTATAGAAAATTATGTTGAACAGACGGAATATCCAGGTAGAAAAGTTTTTCATTAAAGCACAGTTTCAGTTTCAGCTAGGTGGGGAGGCCTACCATATGGCTTAAGCTCAACAAGCCCCACCTAGCAGGGTGAAATAACTATGCTAAAAGCCCAACATGGACTAAGACAGAAATGCCAAAAGGAAAGGAGAATCTCCGTAGTATACGGACTCAGGAAAGACCAGGGACACTATTGAATGGCCCCAGACCGCCGTCAAAGATATATTAGAAAACAAATGAAAGAATATAATTTAAACACAATGACAACGCGTAGCCCTAGCTATTCAGTGCGTGCTCAAAAAGTAAACATAATTGAAGAATTCTTCACAGTGATAAATACAATATTATATGTACAATATAAATAATTAAGATAAACCTATGAGCATATTCATAACCAGAAGTTGCAATAATCATATATTTAACTTAAATAATACTTAATGATGATAAATTTTCTTAGCTCTCAAAAAAAAAAAAAAAAAAAATAGCAATAGGTTAAGACAATTTAGAGATAGTTGAATGGAATAAATAAAATAAACAGAATAATATAAGTAAGAGTAATAAATTAAGAACAAAAAGATGATAATGTAAAACTTGTTAAATTTGCTAATGATAATTTAGTAGGTTAAAGTTCTATTTAAAAATGTTCTTATGATATTCTAAATGTCTTCATCATCTATTAAATCCAATGGTGGCATTTGAAAAAGTCCTTGATTTCTTTCCAATAATGTTATACAGTCTATAATTTTTTGAACTAGTGCAGGTTGTTTTAATATCAGTTGGAACCATGATGAAAGGGATATATTTTGAGATCGTCTAATATGATAAGTTGAAGTTAAAGAGCATTCAGTTATATAATGCAAAGAAGAACCTATTTTTCCACAGGTACATCTTGAGGAGTATGTCTTTCCGATTTTAAAAAGGTACTGCGGGAAAGGTCCATGGTTTGACGCAAATAAATATAAATTTCTATGTGATAACAACAGATTTTCAGAAATTGTTGGTATTAATTGAAAAGTGAATCTGCCTCTGTCATCTGTGTTCCATATATCTTGCCATTCACGTATAAGTTTTAATTTTAATTGGCGCTTTAAATATGATGGTGGAAAGGGAATAAATTCTTGTTTTGTGTCTAAATCTGATATTGCTGCTTTCGCAAGTTCATCTGCTGTTTCGTTTACATAATTTGCACGAATGACCTTTTAACCAGGAGAAATAAACTATTTTTGTAGTGTTTTGAAGTAGCTTAATGATTTCTTGAGCTATTGCTAATTTTGATGTTATATCTTCTAAGGCATAAAGACTAGAGAGGCTGTCAGTGTGTATTTTTGCAGTATTATAATCAGTTTGAAGGAACCAGTTTAGTGCTTTAAATATTGCCGTTAATTCCGCTTGAAATATAGAATTCTCTTGTCTTAACTTGAGTTGGAAAGTATGTATTAGAGATTTATTTTGGTAACAACAAAAAGCAAGTCCTGTACCCCCATCATTCTTAGAACCGTCTGTAAATATGTTTATCTCAGTTTCTTTTGCGTTTTCTTTGTCCCACTTAAGATAACGTTTATACGGACAAATAGAGGCCGACTTAGATTTCGTTTGATACATTTCTGGTTTGAATTCATCTATTGGTATTCCCAATCTGAGGACTTTTCCTGATGTAGAAATCTGTGATAGTTTTAATGACAACGGTGGAATTCCTGTCAATGTACACAGTGCCAAAGTTGCCGTTTTTTTGTAAGCACCAGAGATTAACAAAAGGCATTGAGCTTGTATTGAGGAAATTAATCTTAGTCCATGAGACTTTTGAAGTAGATTAAACCAAACTGCTGCTCCATAGGTAATTTTCTTTTCTAGTATGGCATTGTATCAGATCTTTAAAATACTTTTTGAGAGTCCTCCTTTTTTAGATGTAAATTTGAGTAAGTTTTGAATGAGGAAATTTAATTCTAATTTTTTATTCTTTAAATGAGGAAGAAAAGACATTGTTTGGTCCAATGTAATTCCAAGGTATGGCAGGGTTTTTCCAGATTTTATCGAGTTATTATCTATTTTAAAGGTTGGTGGTCTTTTTAAAAATTTTGGCTTCTTAAGATGCAATGATTGACATTTTTCGTATGAAATGATCATTTGATTTGTGATTGCCCAACTGCTAATAATCTGTAAAGCTTCTCGTGCTGTTTCTTCTAAGAGCTTTCTTGTTCTACCGTACAGAATTAATAATATGTCGTCTGCAAATGCTACTACTTTAAATCCTCTTCTTCTCAAATCATTTAGAAGTTTTTGTATGAATACACGCCATAAAAAAGGTCCAAGGCAAGAACCCTGTGGGCAGCCTCTGCTTTGCCAATGAATGTTATTTAGCAACCAATTCGGATAAATTCCTCTTTTTGACAGATAGGATTTAATTGTATTTAAGTATGCTGTTTCTATATTTAAGTCTTCTAGTAAATTCAGGGTTATTTTCCAAGGTAATCTATCAAAACCTTGTTTTATATCAACTGATACTAATGAGATGTAGACATCTTCTTGCTTTAATAATTCTATTTGGGAAAGCAGATCTTGAATTGCTTTTTCTGTTGACATGTTTTCTTGGAAACCATATTGAGATGGAAATGTTTTATTTTGTTCATTTAAATGAAAATTTATTCTTTTAAGCAGTATTTTTTCGAACACTTTTCCAAATACTGAGAGAAGAGAAATTGGACGGTATGAAGAGGCCTCAAGAGGAGACTTACCTGGTTTTAAAAAATATACCGCTTCTCCAACTTTCCAGTCCTCGGGAAAATAGTTTAATTTTAATAATGAGTTGTACATACTATGAAGAACAGATGGATTAGATTTATAAATATTGCGAAGTATAATATGATCGATTTCATCTGGTCCTGGAGCTTTATTTTGATTAAATGAATAAATATCTTGTTTTAGCTCTTGATAAGTTATTGGCGGTGCTGATGTATCAGGAATATAATAAAAAGGTTCTATTATCTCAGATGAACCAAAAATTTCTTCTGTGATTTCTTCATAGAATGTGTTCTTGGTTTGAATTGATTGTGTTGACGATGATAGTGCATAAGTTTCCTGTCTATGATAATCTTGGAATGCCACTGTTTTAATTTTGCCATAAGGGTCTTTTGTATTTTTACAAAAGTTTTTCCAGGCATCTGATTTAGCTTTATTTATATTTTGTCTATATCGTGCTTTTTCACTTTTATATTTTATATATACTTCTGGATTCGCTTCAGGAAGCTTGGATTTTCGTCTTAGTGCTCGTACGTAGTTTCTCTGTTTTCTTAGGTTTTCGTTCCACCAACACACTGAAGGTTTATAAGAGCTTCTTCTCTTCTTCAAAGTTGTGTCACATATTTCCTTGAGTAGCGATAAAAAATTTTTATATTCCGTTTCAAAGTCTTCTGATGTAAGTATAAAAGAAAAGTCTATTTTTCTTTCCTCTATTTGGTGTGCTAAGGATTCATTAAATTTTCTAAAAGGTATTACTTTAGTTCTGTATCTTCTTTTTGGTAAGGGTGGAATTTCTAATTTTAGAGTTGTTGTAGTCAATCTGTGATCTCCGTAATCTAAGTTATTACTTACTTCCCATTTGTTTATATGTTGAAATAATTGAAATGAAGACAGTGTAATATCCGGCCAAGCTTTCAAATGTTTTGATTCGAAGGTTGGTGCACTATGCGGATCATTTACCACAATGAGTCTCAGTGAACTCATGTGGCTGATTACATGATGACCTCTATCATCATCAGTTGCATACACCCAGAGTTGGCTATGGGCATTTAAGTCTCCTAGGAGTAATAGTTTATTTGACATTCCTTTCATATTGAACCAGTCTTGCAAGTCTACCTGAATATCTTGGGAAGGAGATGTATATTGGCTTCCTAATGTGATATAACCTTCATTTGTCAGTATATTCACAAATACTGAATGAGTATGCTGTTGCACCTGTATGTGTTGAGTATTCGAATTTAATATAATTATAAAACAGTTTTTAGACAATGAGGAATAACATGGTATTGAAGCAGGAAGTCCATGCGGTCTCTTATTGGTGACTGCACAGTCTTGTAAGCAAGCAGCAGTATAATTATTTTGCAAAAGATATGCGATGAGAGAAGATGTCGCTGGGCGAATTTTTTGTAGATTTATTTGAGCGATTTTTATTTCGTTTTTATCTAGAAGTGAGTTGCCTTTTTCAGAGCTTGAAGAATATATTTTGACATTGTCGCCTCTATCGAAAGCGGGGAGGCAGAGCCTCCCAATCTCTTCTTGAAGATGATTTTCTTTCAAGATTTTTTTTAGAAGAATTTTTAATAATTCTGACAGTGCGGATTTCACTTCTTTTCTTTTGAATTGGAGGATAATTATAATCATATGAGTCTTCCATACTTAAAAATTTACTTGTATTTGTTGCTGAGCGGCTAGTGTATGGTTTATTTTCACTATCTATGCCTTTATATGAGTAGTTAATATTTGTATAATAATCTTTCAATTTGCTTTCTTTGTAGCTTAAGTATGTCGGGCAGTCAAAAGACGATGCTTTATGTTCATGTGATTCGAGTCCTTCTCGGACGCAATTAATGCATTTTATTTTTGATTCTGTACAGTCTAAAGTATGATGATTTTTCGCGCAGTTGGCACATTCTGAGCACCATTTACAATTAGTTGCTGTGTGATCATTTAATGCTTGACAGTTTGTGCAACGCATTACTTTAAGATGGTGAACTACTCTTGTTCTTTCTGTAAAAATGTTTATTTTGCCTTTGCTTGTTAACTGGCGACAGACGTTTATGTTAGCCTGGATTATCCAGTTTTTGTTGTGTCCTTGTTTAGTAGAAAAATGTTTGAGAATTTCAAACTCTGTGCCTTTAAAGTAATTTTTCTGAGTTAATTCAGCATGAAGATCTTCTTGGGTAATGTCGTCTGGGAGTCTAAGTAGAAGAATTCTTGATTTTTTCTGTTCCGGTTCCAGTATAGTAGAGTTCGACTGGATGTCTTCAGATGAGTATAAAGCGTTTTTCAAGGCGTCTATTTCAGTCTCTGAAGTTTTAATTTCTATATTACTGTTTAGGGTTTTTCTTATAGATCTAATTTTTGACCGAATTTCTGGTTTTTTTTATTTCCGTTCTAACAAATTTCTGAACTTCAGAAGATTGATTGGCATCATTTGGGATAATAATTAGCTTTTTTATAGGCTTTCTAATTTGGAGAATTTCATCGTCTTGATTTTTCATTGAAGGCTGCTCTTTCGTAGATTTTGTTTGATTTAGATACTTTGATAGCATATCTTTTATATTTTCTGTTAGCTGATGTGTTAGCTGTTCTGGATTGAAATATAAGGGAGATTTCAGGTCTTCATACAAATTTTTTTATATAATTTCCATTTCTTCTAACTTCTGTTGTATAATGTCATGGTGTTCATTTATTATTGTTTGGAGAGGCATATAACGCATTTTGCAGCTTTTAAGGTTATCTACCTCTGTTGTTAAATTAGTGCATAATTTTCCAAATGTGTTTTTCAGTCCTTCAATATCTTGTTGCATATGTTGAAATGAACATAATAATTTTATTTTATCAGCTAAATTATTCTCTATTTCTGTTGGCATTGTTGTATTTGTTAGTTCACATTTCTTCTGACTCAATAATCTAATAAAATTTTCCACCGTTTTGTTATTCCATGTTTTTCTGCCAAAATTCATAAAATCAATTTTTAGCAATTTATATCCAGTGATGTATTGTTGTTTATCTTCTGATTTATAATGCGTTTGCTTATTTAGATTTTTTAACGTACTGAAGATATTTTTCCGCTCATTAGGCTGTAATGGCGCTGTTAAATCACCTGAGTCTGATTCTTCTGTGCTTTTGTTTATTGAGTCTGAATCATGAGAATTTTGTGTAATTTCATACATGATCGTATTATTCTCTGTCTTCTCCGTAATCGTATTTCTCAAATGAGCTAATTCCGTATTTACATCTTCAAAAGTTTTTTGCATGTCCTCAATTTCTTTTTTGAGCAAAATATTATCGTCTTCTGATTTTTTGAGTGAGCTTTGTAGATTGATACATTTTTGTCTCAAGTTTTCTAATTCGTCCTCTTGAATATCAATCTTTACTTGTTTTCTGTTGGAATGAAATTGTGTTTTTCCTTTAAATTCAGTTTTACCAGATCCTTGTAAGCGCCGAGTTGTGCGACGGAGACTAGATATATTTTCTGTTGGACTAGGAGTTATATGATCCTGGTCAGAAAAAGGGGGATCTCCTTTATTTCTAATTTCTTCATCATATCCAAGTTTACTAAGAATCATATAGTATTCCAGATTAAATTCCAATGTTTTTAAATAATCCTGGATTTTATTTTTAAGTTTCTCGGTATCTTCAGACACAGTTTTACTACGTTTCTTTAAGCTTGTTTGCAGACTATATAATTGTGAACATAGTCTAGTTTCATCGTTTTCTAAATCTAACATTTCGCTTGATGAGTTCTCTTGATCAGATGGGACACTTTTAATCACTTTTTGTTTTAGACTTTTGAGTTCAATCACTAATAATTTGACTTTGTGTATAAGTGCATCTCGATATTGATCGCCTTCATCAATATTTTCTTCAGCATGGCTCTTATAATGGCGATACATCTGGTCGACGAGTAAATGGATGCTGATATCATATTTTCTAACTAATTGATAGTTCCATAATTCAAGTTCTTGTGGGGGAAGAATTTTACTCTTTGCCATCGTGGCAAGTAGTTTTATCACCAACTGATTTTTCCAGCTAAGTAATAACAGTCTTATAAATAGAACTGTTTAATTTTAACTATACAAAATTTATAATATTAAACGGAAATGGGGTATCACCCAACATCCATCACATATCTTTGAAGGAAAAGGGAAAGATAGAAAAGTAAAAAGCAAACACCAATAGACAAGCTATTGTAAATGGCTAAGATAAAATACAATAATATTAAGGGGACAAATTTTGAATAATAAAATAAAATAAAAATAACAAAAAAAAAAAAGACAGATTTAAGCCGAAGCAGGAGAGGGGGCTAACAGAAAGCATTCCTGTACCCATAGTGACGTTCATATATCATAATAAAAGACAAAAAAAAAACATATATTAAGTAGCAAATAATAAATATATGCTACTGATAAGATTGACAAAATAGATTATGTTCTTCACGAGACAAATCTATGTACATATATACAAATTGGTATTTTCAATTGACAACAGAAATATTATATTTTACTAATGTCATTTCTCCAATAGCACAAATATAATAAAAAGGTAACGACGGTAGTTTAATTTGAGAAAAAAAAAAAAAAAAAAAAAAAAAAAAGTTAAGAAAATAACTAAAAAGATAAAAATGAGCTTTATGAGCCACAAATGTCACTGAATTAATGTTAAAATTTGCTGGAAATCCAGTAGGATATAAATTAGCACTAATTTAATGTGAATAAAGATAAAAAACTGAAATGGTCACTAGGGGCATGGTAAGGTGGGACAACTTTCCTATGACTATCTCATTCTAATGAAATCAATATGACGACGACAGTTTAATTTGGAAGAAAAGTAAAAAAGTTAGAGAAAATAACTAGAAAGATAAAAATGAGCTTTATGAGCCATCGATTTTACAGAATTAATGTTAAAAATGCTAGAAATCCAGTAGGATATAAATTAGCACTAATTTAATGCGACTAAAAAAAAAAAAAAAAAAAAAAAAAAAAAAAAAAAAAAAAAAAAATTGAAATGGTCACTAGGGGGCGCACCGAAACAAAAATGGTAAGGTGGGACAACTTTCCTATGACTATCTCAGTCTAATGAAATCAATATGACGACGATAGTTTAATTTGGAAGAAAAGTAAAAAAGTTAGAGAAAATAACTAGAAAGATAAAAATGAGCTTTATGAGCCATCGATTTTACAGAATTAATGTTAAAAATGCTAGAAATCCAGTAGGATATAAATTAGCACTAATTTAATGCGACTAAAGATTTAAAAAAAAAAAAAAAAAAAAAAAATTGAAATGGTCACTAGGGGGCGCTCCGAAACAAAAATGGTAAGGTGGGACAGCTTTCCCATGACTATCCCAGTCGAATGAAATCAATAAGACGACGGTAGTTTGATTTGGAAAAAAAAAGTGAAAAAGTTAAAGAAAATTACTAGAAAGATAAAAATGAGCTTTAAGTGCCATAAATGTTACTGAATTAATGATAAAATTGCTAGAATTCTAGTAGGATATAAATTAGCACTAATTTAATGCGACTAAAAAAAAAAAAAAAAAAAAAAAAAAAAAAAAAAAAAACTGAAATGGTCACTAGGGGGCGCTCCGAAACAAAAATGGTAAGGTGGGACATCTTTCCCATGACTATCCCAGTCGAATAAAATCAATATGACGACGGTAGTATAATTTGGAAAGAAAGTAAAAAAGTTAAAGAAAACATCTATAACGATAAAAATGGGCTAAAAAAGATGAAATTCAATAAAAATGACATTAAACTGCATTATCCGAAATTTATGACATAGGAGACCCCCCAAAAAAGAAGTTGCCTGTGCTGACCCCACAACTTGGCAGTCCCTTTAGAATTATATATATATACATATATATACACATACATACATATATATACATACATATACACACACACATACAAAACACAGCCAAAAGTTGCCCCGAGAAAAGGATGGTGAGCGAAGCCAAACTCTAAATGAGCGTAGAAAAAAAAAAAAAAAAAAAAAAAAAAACTTATGAATTTTTGGCACTAAAAACCAAAATTAACTTAGTTTTAATCAAACATAAAAGGAGTTAAAGCTAAACTGGTACTAAAATGAGAAATAACATACTTATAATAACGGGACTTGAAATGACCATCAATTAAACAGTCTAATAATAAGCATACACTTTATCTAAATAAATTGATTATACCCGCAGGGTCATGGGATTAAAGTAATACTTTAACTCGATACTCCATTGGCTCATAATAATAGTAAAAATACCCATAATGCTAAATGATGGCTTAAACTTCAGCAAATCTCCTTCACAAAAGACAAAAAACACGAACAGTAGTCGAAATAATAATAATAATAATAATAATAATAATAATAATAATAATAATAATAAAAGAATTGGGACCACTCCATGTATTAAAACTCTTAATGATACTATACGACACCAACAAATAGAATACATTACTGCTGCAAACTTAGGCTGATCAACTAATCAACCTGCCAAAATTTTCATTAAAGCACATAAGTTTTCTCACATACATCTCAAATCCAAATTAAATCTAACGTGACTCCACATTATCGGAGTCTGGTAAGATTGATGGGTTCATCCCCGATTTGTTACGCTGTGTTTTATTATATAGAGATGATTTTCAAAATATACAATCTTTTCTCTGTCTATGAAGTTTTACAAATATCAGATCGTGGATCGTGGACAACATCTTAGATAAAAGAAAGACATGTAGTACTAACAAACTTAACCACAAAGTACATTATTAGAAATTCGCATTTAGAAAATATGATACAATAAATTTCAAATGATCTTCAACCAAAATCATCTTATTGTATATAGAAAAATGTTCAATGTAATAAAGAATATCAGTTAAAAATATAATAATGTAGTGGTATGAAATATGTAAATGTGGCTAAATATATATTTTTTATAAACTAACATTTCCTATATGACATGCGTTATCAAAATTATAAATTAGAACGTGTGAACATTAACCGTTTATGTGAATGCACAATCAACAGGTAAATGAAAAGAGAACTTTGCAATTTCAGTTAAAAATTCTAAATAAAATATTTAAATTTCAGGTTTTAAACCACGATTGCTGATATATAGCGTTTTAAATAATAATCACCTGCGGATAAGGCAAATCAATATTATTTTAATTTAATTTATTTTATTTTCTACTTTATTTATTTATTTATCATTTTTATTTATTTATTTATTTATATATTTTCTGAAAAAGCAAAACTATAAATTACACAAAGATAGCTTTCTATATAAATACTTTCGAAAAATGCTAAATATTGTGATTATCTGCTCAAAAAAAAAATAAATAAATAAAAAATCTAAAAAAAATAATAAAAGAAAATAAAAGAAAGAAAAAGAGAGAGAGACTGGAAAAATACATCGACGTACAAACAAAAGAGAAATAATTTTCAACTTATATCCAAAATAAAATATTAAAATATCTTCTGAAACTCTTAAAACTAAAAATAAATAAATAATTAAAATAAAATAAAAATACATTTTTATTATTTAACATCTTAAAATGTATATGATTTTAAAACGCATTTTTAGATATATGAAACATATAAATATGGTCTTTAAATTTACATATTTAAAAAAATGTAGAATGCAAAATTAATATTTTTGAGGTATTTAAAAATGTCAGACCTTTGCGAACAAAAAATTGGATTATAGCTTACACGCAGGATAACAAAATTAATTTTGCAACTAGAACAAAAACTTTCCTATCTAATTACACTATATATGAAAGTAATTAAACTGAACCTAAATATTTGCATCAAAAAATATATTTTTAGTTCAGATCTGTATTCGGTGAATAAAAAATTTTGATAATTTCAGCAATATAAATACACCAAAAAAAATTTCTTGAACAATAAAAAAGACATTTTTGGTTCGATTTACGCAGATAAACACAAAACATATCTTTAAAAAAAGTTTATGAAAAAATTATTAGATATTTATGATATATCAACTATGCCAAAAAAACTTTATTCTGCGAAAAGTGACTTCAAACTTTTGCAAAAGCCTCTTCAGCTTTTGATCGTGTATGATTCTAATAGTCATAAATTCTGTTTAAATGAGAATTTGAAGGATAAAATTATTTCAAAATGTTCAGGAAAGGTAGAAGTTTGCCATATTTATATATGTATATATATATATATAAATCATTTCGAAAATTTTGAAGTTTTAGGGTTTTGAGATCTCTTAATCAGAACCTCGATTAAAAAAAATAAGTACAGAATAAAAATAGGATACATTTTATGGTGTACTTTTTTGGTTTAAATCATTTTTATTTGACTTGTGCAAAACTCAAAAGAACACAGAAATGCTCACAAACATAGATTTTTAAGGATGAGGTGTAAATAATTTAATTACATCATTAGAAATTAAATCCTTTTACAGAATATAAATTAGTAATAAATAAATAATTTTAATATGAATGAAACATTATCTTGAAATTAAAACAACTAAGTAAGTTTAATATTAATGTAGATATTTAAAAAGTATATTTGACATCAAATGCAGTGCAAATTATAAAAAATGCTCTTAACGCTAGAAACGCAGGAAATTTCACTCATTTTCCCAAAATATATATTTTAAAATTCTTACTTATCGTCTTTTACCATATCTATTTAACTTGTTTTTATTTGAGTAATATATATGAGGACGTAAGTTTCAAAACTTACCTTATCCAGAAAGTTTTTGAAAATAAAAAAATAAAAACCTCTGAGTAAACTTCAAAATTAACTGTATGAAAATTACTTAAAAATGAACAAAAATATTTAAAAAGACGTTAAATAACTTTAATCCTTAGTACTTTCAATTGTAAACCCATCTGTCGACAGATAATATAAAAATGTAAATAATAACATCTTAATTTTCAAATGTCACGTAGATGTCAAATAGTACCTCAAAACCTCTGACTAATTGTTCTTCGATTGATCAGAAATGTATGTACTATATTACTGTTACGCGATTTCTGGTATTCAAAAAATTATTTAATGTTCAATGCCTAATTACTATCGATCTTAATTAAGTTAGATTATGAAACATAAAGCTCTTAGACAATGGAAGCAATTTTTATTATTTAATGAAAGATTAAAGTTTTTCTTACGACGCGAAGCATTCAATAGCTTTATTTAGTTTCGTCTTTTATGGTGAAAATTCTTAATTGATTGTCGACAGTTATGATCCCATATGAATTTCGAAAGCTTAATAAATGTCATTTAAAGTGATCCCCATTCTATTCCTGTCTTTTAGGTATTAGAAGAATAATTAGCATCTAGCAGTTGCGCATTGCATGTTCATTAGCGCAATATAATTTTTATTTTTCCAATGTTTAGAAAGAGAACGGGATATTTCAAGGGGAACCTTTACTAATAAATTCTCATAGGTTGAATAAAGTGTTAGTTTTTACGTAGTAGTTATTGATGTTCGTCATTACCGAACAAAAGAATTGCTGAAATAGTTACGGAAAGTAATCGCTCATAATCCAGAATATTTGAAGGTTTTTATTATGTGTTTTAAAATTTTGGCTAATTATACCTGAAATTTTAACGCAAATAATTTGTATCTTACCCTAACTTGCACATTTCAAATAAATAATAACAAACGTTTCACGAAACTGATAGAAAATGATTTCTTAAAGTTTTTAGAATTGAAATAAAATTCGTCAGAAAACATTGGCTACATAAACTACTTTATATATTTTGTGAAACCATTTTGGGACATTTCAATTTCTCTGAAAAATGGCTTTGGATTTCTGTGAACGAAACAATATGGTCAATTACTTAAAGTGTTTTTTTTTTCATTTTTGGCATTTAGACTCTACAAAGACTATGCGCTTGCATGCAGTCCACATTACAATTTCAATGCATATGAACACAAAGATGACCTATATCATTCATTGATTTTTATTGTAAGTATCGTTTTAAAAGGTCAGAAAGGCACGATACATTAAATTGTTTTGAGATTGTAGCATTAATTTGATGGCGGTTTAACAATAGAACAAATTGATAGTGAAAATTAGAATTTTTAAATCTGGATAAGGCGAGTTTTGAAAACCGACGTCCTCATATATTTAACGCATAATAATAATAATAATAATAATAATAATAATAATAATAATAATAATAATAATAATAATAATAATAATAATAATAATAATAATAATAAAGCTGGCTTTAATTAAATTATGCGTTAAACACACAGCTTTTACTGCTTTTAGTGTTAAAAAATAATGCAAAGAAAGTTTTTGATGTTTTAGAAATATTATAGCACATATGAATAATAATTTTTGAGTCATTGATCAAAAGTGCATGTTCTATATTAATATTTCACGATTTCAACAAATTACTTCATATTCAACCCTTAATTATTATCGATCTTAATTATGTTATATTATGAAACATAAAGCTCTTAAAGAAAGGAATGAATTTTCATTATTTAATGAACGATGGAAGTTTTTCATACGCATTCAATAGCTTTGTCTTCGTCTTTCATGGTTAAAATTCTTAATTGATTGTCGACAGTTATGATCCCATATGAATTTTGAAAGCTTAATAAATGTCATTTAAATTGATCTCTATTCTACTCTCATCTGTTATGTATTAGAAGAGATATTAGCATCTAGCAATTGCGGATTATGTGTTCATTATCGTAAATTAATTTATGTTTTTCCGGTGTTTAGACTGAGTACGGCATATTTCGAAGGAAACGTTTATTAAGACGTTTTCATAGGTTGCATAGAGTGTTAGTTTTCGCATTGTAGTTATTGGCGTTAGTAATTAGTAAAATTTCAAAGTATTAAATTGTATTTTTCACTAACTTGCCCGTTTCAATGAAAGAATAGCCAATGAAAAAGTTGAAAGAAAATCATTTTTCGAAGTTTTATGAGTTCAAGTGTAATACAGATCCTTACAAAAACTTCAATTATTAATACAATAACGGTTTTGTATATTTTACATAACCGTTTTGGGAAATTTCAATTTCACTGAAACATATGTTTTTGGATTCCTGTGAATAAAACAATGTGGTCACTTAGCTTCTGGAAAAGCCACAAGAACACATTCACTTCATGTTGTATTTCCAATGCATATGAATACGGATTTCAAGTCTTCTGATTGCGTTCATTACTTTTCATTGTAAACACGGATTTTACAAATGCAGAAAGACACAATAAGTCTACTTATTTCAAATTGTGGCATTGTTTCGATGCAAATTCACTAACACAATGAATCTATGGAGAAAAATCAATTTTTTAAATTTGGAAAAGGCGAGTTTTGAAATTGGCATTCTGATATATTTAATTCTCAAAAAAAGAAAAAAATATCTGGTTCAAATCGAATTATGCGATATGTTTATTGTTCTTTGGTGCTTCTTGCGTTAAAATAAATGCAAAGGCATATTTTGATATATTAGAAATATTAAACTGCGTTAGAATAATTAATTTTCTTACATTTACGAGAAGTATTACTTAATTGCTATCGATCTTAATTGAATTAGATAATGTAGCATAAAGTTATTAGACAAAGAAAGCAATTTTCATTATTTATTGAAAGATGAAAGTTCTTCATACGACGCGACGTGAAGCATTCAGTAGCTATATCGTCATCTTTCATAGTGTGAATTTTTAATAGATTGTCTACAATTATGATCCCATATGAATTTCAAAAGCTTAATAAATGTCAGTGACCTCCATTTTATTATCGTCTCTTAGGTATTAGAATAGGAATCCGCATCTAACAAATGCGAATTGCATGTTCATTAGTGTAAATTAATTTTTATTTTCCCAATGTTTAGACAGAAAACGGCATATTAAGAGAGAAATTTTATTAAGAAGTATCATACGTCGAATAGAGTGTTAGTGTTCACATAGTAATAGACATTAGATATTACTATCATTATTATATTATTTATATATAGTAATATTTGTAAGTATATAGTAAGATATTATATATTATATAGTATATATATAATATATTACATATATACTATTATTATTATATTATTTATACATTATTACTATTATTATAACATTAGATATTACCCAAAAATGTATTGGTGAAATAGGTAAGGAAAGCAATTACACATGATACAGAATAATTTAATATTATTTGTATTGGTTTTAAAATTTGCTCCTAACTATGTCTAAAATTATTGAATTGTGTCGTTCCATAACTCGAATATTTCAATGAAATAATAACCAACGCTTGACGAAGCTGATATAGAATCATTTTTCAAAGTTTTTTGAATCCAAGTGGAATACAATCTTCACAAAATATTCAATAATTAATGCATCAATTATTTTGTAACCTTCCCGAAACCGTTTTGGGGCATTTAATTTCGTTAAATCATATGTTTTTGGATTCTTATGAATAAAGCAATATGGTCACTTAGTTGAAGTTTTTCATTTTTGGCATTTAGACTCTACAAAAACCTTGCTTACATATTTACTTCATTTTTTAATTTTTAATGCATATGAACAAGAAAAAGAGCTTTGATTGTATCAATTGCTTTTCATTGTACACAACGATATCACAAAGACAGACAAAACGCAATAAATCTAAATTCTTTTTTCAGATTCTAGTATTGTTTCGATGCAAATTCGATGGATTCTTATGAATAAAACTATATGTTCACTTTGTTAAAGTTTTCCATTTTTGGCATTTAGACTCTACAAGAGCCATACGTACATATTTACTTCAATTTTGTATTTCCAAGGCATATGAACACTCAAAAAAGCTCTGATTGCATCCGTTGCTTTTTATTGTTCACAACGATATTACAAGGACAGAAAAGCGCAATAAATCTAAATTATTTTTTCACATTCTAGTATTGTTTCGATGCAAATTCACTAATACAGCAAATCAACGAAGAAGAGTCTATCTTTTAAATTTGGATAAAGCGAATTTTGAAACTGGCATCCTCATATATTCAACGGTTTAAAAAAAAATCTGTTTCAAATCAAATTATTCGTCACAGTTACTGCTCTTGATGCTTCTGGCGTTAAAATAAAATGCAAAGCTATTTTTGATGTTTTAAAAATATTTAACTGTGTTTGAATACTTTATTCTCTTCCGCTGATCAGAAGTACATGCTTTATTGAAATATCTGACAGAAAATAATTACAATTATTTAAAAACGTATTTTATGTTTAACACTTAGTTAATATAGAGCTTAATTAAGTTACATTATGAAGCATAAATCTCTGAGAAAGGAACCAATGTTCGATATTTAACGAAAGATGAAATTTTTGCATTCAAAGCGAATCATTCAATACCTTTTCTTCGTCTTTCGCAGTGTAAAAGTGTTAATTGATTGTCGACAGTTACGATTCCACAGAAATTAATTTTTAAAGCTCAATAAATGTCCTTTAAAATTATCTCTATTTTATTGTCGTCTGTAAGATATTACAAAAAAAATTAGCAGCTAGCATTGGCACATTACATGTTCATTAGCGTAAATTAATTTATATTTTTCCAATATTTAGACTGAGGACGGCATATTTCAAGGGAAACATTTATTAAGATTTTTCATACATTGAATAAAGTGTTAGTTTGCACATAATTATTATTGAAGTTAATAATTACCCAACAAAACTGTCTTTGAAATAGTTACGGAAAGCAATTACACATAATCCAGAATAATTAAATATTTTTATTATTGATTTTCAAATTTGTCCTTAAATTATATCTAAAATTTCAAGGTTTTAAATTGTGTCTTTCACTAATTTGCGTGTTTTAATAAAGTAATAACCAACGCTTGACGAAGTTTATATAAATCATTTAGTTTTATGAATCCAAGTGGAATACAGAACCTCACAAAACCTTTAATTATCGATACATTAACTATTTTATATCTTTCTCGTAACCGCTTTGGGACATTTGGGATTTTCCTGAAACATATGCTTTTACATTCTTATGAATGACACAATATGGTCAATTTGTTAAAATTTTCATTTTTGCCATTTAGATTCTACGAAGGCCATGTGTATTCATTCACTTCATATTACTTTTGCACAGCATAGGAATACGCAGAAAAGCTATGATTGCATCGGGTGCTTTTCATCGTAAACAATAATATTACATGGACAAAAAGACGCAATGAATCTAAACTCTTTTTTTCAGATTGTAGAATTGTTTCGAAGCTAGTTCATCAATGTAATAAATGGATGGAGAAAAGTCTATTTTTTTTTATTTGGATAAGACGAGTTTCGAAACTCACGTCCTTATATATTTAACTGTTTAAAAAAATCTGATTCGAAACGATTTATGCGTCACATTTACGGCTCTTGGGTGCATCTAGTGTTAAAATAAAATGCAAAGCTATTTTTGGATATTTTAGAAAAATAGAACTGCGTTTGGATATTTAATTTTCTACCATTGATCAGAAGTACAGTAAAACCTGGTTAACACGAACACGCTTAACATGAACTACTTCTAACATGGATTGTTTTCACAGTCCCCTATAAAAACGAATACAAAGAATTGATACTGATAACATGAATTATTGTTAACATGAATAAAATTTTGATTCCCCTTGGGGTTCTTGTTAACGCAGTTCGACTGTATGTGCTTTATTGTGTATTATCTGATGGAAAATAATTTCACCTATTCAAAAACGTACTTGATGTTCAACGATTAATAACTATGGAGCTTAATTAAATTGTATTATGAACCATAAATCTCTCAGAGAAAAGTACCAATTTTCGATATTTAATGAAAGATGAAAGTTTTTCATATGTCGAGAAATATTCTATAGTTTTGTCTTCGTTTTTCATAGTGTAAGGTTTTAATTGATTGTAGAGTGTCACTAACCCGTATGAATTTCCAAAACTTAATAAATGTCATTTAAAGGGATCTCCATTCTATTATCATCTCTTAGACATTAGAAGAGAAATTAGCATCATGCAACAGCGCATTACAAGTTCATTTGGGTAAATTAATTGATATTTCTGTAGTGTTTAGAATGAGAATGGCATATTTTGAAGGAAATTTCTATTAAGAAATTTTCATAGTTCAAATAAGTTGTTAGTTTTCACATTGTAATTATTGAAGTTAGTAATTACCCAATAAAATTTTTGGTAAAATAGCTACGGAAAACAATTACACATAATCCGCAATAATTAAATATTTGTATTATTATTTTAAAAATTTATCCTTAAATATATCTAAAATTTCAACAAAGTCAAGTAGTTTCATTCACTAACTTTCATGTTTTATAAAGCTGATAGAATTTTTTTTTCAAAGTTTTAGAAATACAAGCGGTTTGCAGATCTTCACAAAAACTTTTACGTGACTGTTGTATGGCATTTAAAGTCTGATCTATTGTATGTTTTTGGATTTTTATGAATGAAATAATATAAGCTCGTATTTTTTTTTTCTTTTAGCAATTGGTCTCTACAAAGGTCATGCGTACAGTACGCATTCACTTCATATTTAAGTTTAAATGCATATTTAAATTTAATGTTTATTTTATTTCTAAAAATATTAGCTGTTCTCAATGTCATACCATTTTTCACTTACCCATGATACGTAGTATAGGGTAAGTCTTGCAATCATTTTAAAAATAATAAAAAAAAAATTTGACGGATTTACATGTTTCAGATACTGGATATTCCGAAAAACATATTTATAGAAAACATTTTGTGTCCGTCTGTGTGTCTGTCTGTAAACGCTTTATCTCCCGAACAAATTGAGATAGAAATAATAAAACTTTCTATGTACTTAATATGTAAGAATGGGACGAAGCCTATTTAGTATCAGTAACTTGGATTATCAGAAATTTTTTCTTTCGGACTCTCGAAATATTCGTTCTGATGAAATGCATATAAAAATTTTCGAATATTTTTATTTTAAGAAACGAACGTAAAAGGCAATAAAATAACACAAATGTTGCATAAAGAATTAAGTCGATCGGGTTATTAGTTGCCGAGATATTTGTAATCCTGTTTTCCATATTTTTCGATTTTTCATGATTCTGTATTTCATTCAAACTTTAATTCAAAGATATGTTTGAATTGGAAATGAGATGCTTAATCTAAAGCAGTACACGGTTAGCTAATATGATTTTTCTTTTGGAGTTCTTTTACATAATTCAGTACAAATTAAGTCGTTTTGCATTACATATAATCTGTCGAAATTGGTTCATCAGCAATTTATTATTAGCGCATTACTATGTATATTAAAAATATTTAAATATACGTTTAAATTTCGTTTTGGAATTACAATGCATTTTATAAATAATTTACACATGTTTTATTTTCAAATAACATATTTTTCATATCCGTGATGGGTAAGTATTACGTCGGCCCCCAACGACTAGTTTAGTTTTTTTATGAGAACTATTTACGTTCCCACTGGTCTGTTACTGTCATTGTAAGTTTGGCGACCCTTATACATCTCATGTGTTTTAAGATACATATATTTTAAGTAACATACTCATTATTCTTCTCTTCTATATTTCGGTCACATTTTCTGAATTATTTTGCCAGCATATCTAACTGATGAAAACAGATATTTCCGTCAAATAGTGTCATGGCTTCATTAGATACTCAATAAATAATATTTGCGAAATTATTTAGAAAATATAGCGGGATTCCAATGTGGAATCTAATAGAAACATTCTTGACGTTTCGTAGTTGCTGTCATTCGAATTTGTACATTTCTGTTTAATTTGTAATTGTTTTTATATTTGAAAACTGATTTTATAAACGATTTAACGTTACAGCAATATCTCACGCTTCAGAATCAGCGAAAGTTTGCTGCAATCTGTTGAATGTGACGTAATTTTTTTTAGGTTCAAAGATTTCTTACTGAAAAACAAATATGTTGACAATGTTTTTCTTAATTGTGAAAGTAGACGATGTAAAAAGAATATCGCAAGATTTTAATTCTATAGGTCAAGCAATACTAATCAAAACTCAAAACCAAGCTGACAGTAAATTAATCTTGTTAGATATTTTAAGTGAATGAAAACAAAAATTTACCACTCCTGAAATTTTTATGACTGTTATAATGCAAGGCAACTTTTCTGGCCAGTACTAAAACTTAAATTCTAAATGTCCTGTCTCGTGCAAAATCGCTATTATTAAAAACATAGATCAATGTACTAGAAAATATTGTACTAGAAATGAACCAATGATGTAGCACTTCAAGTAAAAAAAATCCTTTCTCATTAGGGAGAGAATTGTTACATTTTTATTGTAATCTATAAATCATTGGACAAATTATGTCTTAAGTATTGACCACATCCAATTGAACACTGAATCTTCCTGCAATAATTAGATAAGAAAAATTTTCTAAAAGTTTGCTTTACGAGATAACAGAAATCACTGCAACTAATCAGTTTATGTGAAATAATTATAAAATACAAAGAATTGATACTTAATAGTTTTGTGTAATTTTTCTGTGTCAATAAAAACATTTTTGTGTAATAATATTTTTTTAAATAAGTTTTTGCATATCTTTTCTATTTGAATATTTTCATTTTTAAAGTTTATGAAATTATTGTTTTTTTAATTTAAATAGTAATTGTCACTAATAGCAATTTTCAACAATAGTACTTTATACAGCATATATTTTTTAGCATTGATAAATGTTTTCTGATAAACATTCTTGCATTTATTCAACATTAACTTTATAATTTTTTTATTTTATTTATTTATTTAGTACATGTATTCATTATATCTGAAATATCATGAATAAGGAAACAGCTGAAACCAGCTGTTTTCCTTAATAAATAAACAGCTAATAGTTTATTGTTGAAACTTTTGAGCGGAAAATACTTGCCAATACAGTTTTACGTTAATTTGTAAGTTCAGGGGGCAATTGATATTTCATCACAACCATGGAATCAAAAGTGAGTACACTCTGTCTTGAGTAAATTTGAATCGGAGCTTTTTTGAATGTGTGAAGTACTTAAAATTGAATAATTTTTATATTTTTATTCAATTTTTACTTACCCATCATACGTAGTATAGGGTAAGTCTTGCAATCGTTTTGAAAATCGAAAAATTTTTTTTGACGGATTTACACGTTTCAGATACTGGAGATTCCGAAAAACATATTTTTAGAAAAAAATTTTTGCCGTCCGTCCGTCTGTGTGTCTGTGTGTCTGTCTGTCTGTCCGCTCTATCTCCCGAACAAATTGAGATAGAGACTTGAAATTTTGTACGTACTTAGTATGTATGAAGGGAATGAAGCCGTTTTAATATCAGTAACCTCGATTATCCGGAACTATTTTTTTCGGACTCTCGAAAAATTCATTCTGATGAAACGTACATAAAAATTTTCGATTTTTTTTATTTTAAGGAGTGGATATAAAAAGCAATAAAATAACACAAATTTTGTATAAAGAACGAAGTCGATCGAATTATTAGTTAATGAGATACGTGTAATCTTGTTTTTCACATTCTTTGATTTTTCATGACCTTGTATTTCATTTAAATTTGAATCCAAAGATATATTTTAATTGGAAATGAGACGCTTCATCCGAGCAGTAAATTGCTAGTTAATATGATTATTATTTTTGGAGTTATAAGGATGTTTCTTTTGCGCAATCCGGTATTTACTTGAGTATTTTGGCGTTTTACATAATTTGTCGAAATTGGCTCATCAGCAATTCATTAATAAATCATTATAATGTATATTAAAACTATTTAAATATGCGATAAAATTTTATTTTGGAATTGCAGTGCATTTTAAAAATAAGTTACACATGTTTTATTTTCATATTACATATTATGCATATGTATGATGGGTAAGTATTACGGTAGCCTCCAACGACTAGTTTACAATGTGTATGAGAAATAAATCTTCTTGTAAAGCAAAAACAGGAATTAAAACTTTCTGCTGAGAATTCAAAATGTTTAATTAAAAAATTAGCCGTACATCTGCCGTACTTTTTATTCATTGACGTACTTTAAGTCATGTTGGAAAATGACCAAATTTAAATAACGTCCGTTGCTTATGTTATAGAACGCAAGCGATTAGTAACCGTTTCCGGCTTTTAAATAAAAGGATATTTATGTACTATTTTTTACTACGAAAGAACGAACATTATTCCGAACACACAAAGACGATTTAATTTCCTGCAGTGTGACAAAAATATATGTTATAAATGAAAATGTTTAGTAATGTATGAGTGTATAAAGAATCAGTCATCTTGTAAAGCAAAAACAGGAATAAATATTTCTGATAAGAATGCAAAATGTTTAACTAAAAAATTAACCATACATCTGACGTACGTTTTATTCAATGGCGTATTTTAAGTCACTTTGGAAAATGATCAAAATTACATAACGTACATCATCGAACGCAAAAAGGTTAATAATCGTTTCCGGCTGTTGAATAAAATTATATTTATGTACTACTTTTTACTATGAAAGAACGAACATTATTCCGAACACAGAAATTTAATTTCCTGCAATCTCACAAAAAAGTATGTTATAAACGAAAATATTTAATTACTACAATACACAAAAAACAACGCTTCGTACAGTAAATAATAGCAGTGAGAAACGCGGTTTATAAACGGAAATAATCAGAAATTGCATTTAGATGTTATTTTATTTAACATTTGTTTCAGTTAATGGTTAAATTTCATTACTTTCTTTTGCAGTTTTAAATGTAATTACATAAACTTGCAAAGAATGTTGTAGATAATTCGTTACGTAATGTTTTTTCGCAATTCGCTGTTTACAATTTCATTAAATTGATCTTCACGTAAAAAATACGTAAATTAAAATAAACATTAAACGATGATATATTTAAATGATATATTTAAATTGTTACACTATGTTTTTGTAGAATTTACTGTCTGTCATTCTACTAAAGGAATCTTGACGTGAAAAATGTAAATGAATCCATAATGGTTTTTTTTCAATGTTTTTAAATTATGAAAAATACTCAAATCAGACTTATTGTGCAGTACGTTTTCTTATTTAAAAAATAGACAGTTATTCTCTTTTACTAATTTTGGAGCTGTGCTTTTTGAATGCGATTCCTGTGTTATTAAAACCAATGTTTTGTATCATTTATGTGATAATTTAGAGTTTGCATTTTAGGTTATTATTGGTAAAATGGCGGTTTAAAGTTGTGTGATTTTAGAGCATTATTTTTATTTTGTAGAGGGTGCCTCAGAATTATGCGTCAAAAATGTAATGTAATAGAGGGACAAATGAATAATATGCTTGTTCTTCTACAAGTTTGATCAACTTTGAGCTTGTTGTAACCCCATCAACCTATCATCAAAATCCTCGTCGTTGCTCTCCTGGTCAATGGTTCCCCAGGTATCAACTTAATCATGTTCTTCTGAGTAAATAAAGTCGTCAACATTTTTGTAGTACACCTCGTTATAGCGTTTAGAATGTGCAGAGCATTTGAGTTCTGATTTTTTGGCAAGATCATGCCTTGCTGCACCATCTTAATAGCTACATGAGATAACATACAATGATTCAGGTGCTGGGATTGTCACATTTGGACTGACTTATTAGTCAGTCTCTTTTGAGACGTCTCTTTTCTAATGTCTCTTTTGAGACGTCAGACTTGCAAAAGCAACACCATTCTTCAAAGGTATGTTGTTTCCTAGTCAAGCTTATATTTTATGATAACATCGAAGAAAATTATGCTGCACAGCTTCTTGCTTTGGTAATAACATTGCAAGTTGAAATTTGCTTTTAGTGTCAGATTTAGGAAACAACTGGAAGCTAGAGGTGCTCAATCTCTATGTGACGTTTATACATTCCAGTATAATGCAAGATAAAATTTTCTGTAGCCTTGATAATTTATTAAGGGGTAGACTATGGTTAATTGAACATATAAGCTATTTCTTCGAGCTGATCATGTTTTTTTCAAAGTGTTACACAATTTTGATTTTACTAGTCAAAAAAGAGCAGATGTTCTATTGCGTCTGTATGAATGCTTTAGTGAAAAGAACATTGCCAGAAATGTATTTATTTGATGTGCTTGGAAACAATGAAATCTTGAAATGACAGAGATAACAATCCTGATATTAGCGTTTTCTTCTGCCTGAACAACTTAAATTTTGTTATTTTGAAATTTTTCTTTAAGTAGTGAAATGAAGTGAATCTTGTTATAAACAGGAACCACTTGATTGTCGTGATGGAAAATTTTGATTCACACTAATAAGTTTTTAGATTTATCGCACTATTTTCTTTTTTAGTACCATGTTAAACTAGGTTAAATGTGTCAGTATTGTTTTTGTTAACGAGTTTGTTTAAAAATGGATATTATTAATGAATCGATTTAATAATTATTTTCCAACTGTACTGTGTTACATTATTTCGCTAACATTTTAAATCTAAATTTGCAGTCATATCTCATTATGAATGAAAAATAAATTAAATCGAAAGAATAAAGATAAATCAGACCATCCTACAATTAAATGAGAATTATGAAAATTTTAGGGGCATCATACAAAAATAAATGTTTAACTTAACCCTGTAATTATACATTTACGGATAAACTGCTTGTGAATATATCGGGCTTAACAATTAGAGGTTAAACATGAAGGATGATAATAAATCGAACAAATATCTAAATTTAATTTATGTTAACTGTTATACTAAATTAAAAATTTTAGAAAAGTTATAATAGTTTTATAAAAGAAGAGTTATACTAAATTAAAAATTCAATAATGTAGATATTTGAAATTTGTAATAAGGCCAAGTTTGCATGCATTTATGCTACAACAAATTTGCAATTGTTATCACACAATTATCTTAAGAGATTTCTTTATAGATCTAAAACAAATCGATTTCGCATCTGATGCGGGTGTGTACGTCTTATTTTTTGCAAATGGTGAAATTTTAAAGCAAACTCCAAAAGATTTTTTTTTAACTATCAAAACTTAAATGTGATAGAAAATTTGAAGAAATCGTCGTACGGATATATTTGAATATACACCTAATACCTAAAAAACACCATAGACCTAAAAAGTACTAAATTGTATAACTTGCGAGAAAAACGTACCATTTGGCAATTTTATTTTCTGACTGTCTTTATTGAAAAATTCCCCCTCATTTATTCATCAATAGGTATATTTTATTTCTACATTTAGAGAGGAAAAAAATTTTTTTTTGGGGGGGTGGGGGGGTAGGTGGAAAATAGGTCCCTTTCTGTAAAGTAGAAAAAAAAGTTATTTTCAGAACGTTGTAGAGCGTTTCTTAAAGGATTTCGAAAAATGTGTTTAAATGAAATTTGTAGAAAATTTTATGATCTTTCCTTTCCTGAGTACGGTATACAAAAATTTTTCAAATTTTCAATTATGGGCAAAAAACTGAAAATATCCAAAAATTTCGTATTTTTTACCTTTACAAAGTATAAAACCTCGAAATCTTTGGTTGAAAACACTTGATTCCTCCTATTAGCATCTCTATAAACATTTTATAAACATAAAATCTTTTGGCAGAATTTTTGCATCTATGGACTCTTTTTCGGGCTGTTTGACTGGGATATTTGAGGAGAAGCATTTTATAGATTTTCTTATTTCTTCAAATATTTCTAATCATTGCAATGTTTCGATATTTTCACATGTTATGAAAATAAATTAGAGATTTGTAGTAAATTTGAAGTAGAGATGTTTAGATATTCAAATATATAAGTCTAACTTAGAATATTTTCACTAACAATAAAGACTATAATGTATAATAAAACCTATTGCTTTTTTTTTTTTTTTTTTTTTTTTTTTTTTTTTTTTTTGAAGATGGCGATTTTTTATATGCACTGACAAATTATCTTTTAAAAAATGATTTAGAAGGAAGTGATACTATATTAATATGAATGGATCTTTCTTGGTTTTCACGCCTCGCTCCTCTTTGAGGCACATAAATCTTCCTGACAAGCAACTGGCTTCATAACAAATTTATCGATGTGTTTAAGAATAAACCCAACAAGTGCTGTTTTTGAAACATTTTTCACGTAAATGCACATGCCTATTTACAAGCCAAAAGATAAATGAATACAAGAAGTAAAGTTTTCATTATGAAATATTTATAATTAAAATCCCAAATGTTTAGTAATTTTAGTTGCATTTTTTAAAAAATAAATAATTTAAATTATCCGTACCATGTTTGGTTGAAACATGTTACATACCAGTAAATGTTATTTACATATTCGATGTCGTTCATTTTTTTAAGAAAATAAATAAATAAACATATTTTAGATGTTACGATATTTTAAAATAAAAAGGAGAATGCAAAAATCAAAACTGCGGAATCGAAGCCGGAGTTTAGCCCCTTTTTTAAGCAAAAAATTGAATTTGGAGTCACTAAAAACAAGCCTTCACCAACTCCGACTAAGACTGTATCTTTATTTAGGTAATATGAAGTGAAGTTAAACCAGTTATGCATAATATTAATCCATAAAATAAATTAGCAGTTTCATCTTTGGAATATACCAGGCTACTCAACTGAAAGATGTCTAGTTTACTGACCTGATATGCAGCATTATTCTTGCATACTGGATAAATCATACGTGGATATAATTAATTCTAGGTTGTTTGTTTGTCACGAATTGCTTTTGTAAATAATAGCAATAACGATTATAAGTTTTAGTCCACGGAATCTTTAAAATTATACTATAATAAATTACACAGAAACAGTTTTTTTAAAAAATCAGTTTTTTACATGTTTTCAAACTTTCTGACGTTTTAATATTTTTTTCTTATATTCTAATCTACGATAAATTTCTCTATGAGTCTTCATTTTAATGTGATAGTCTAAGAGTCTAAGTAATTATAGATGTTGCTTAATTTATATTATACTAGCTGATCCACCCGTCGTTACCCGGGTCCGTATTAAGAATATTAAACGAACTCGAAATTTGTATGATTTTATCATTAATTCGAAACATGCAGAAATGCATTGTTTGAAATATGTGGCCGCTGACTGTATGAAAAATCGGTTTAAAAAACAACAACTAATATTAAGCTCTAAAAATATTCAAAATGAACAATGGGAAACGCGGGAGGGAATATGTGTCCAACAATTGCGTGATTTTCGTGTGAAAGTGTTGGTATTTATCTGTAAAAATCACTGTTAAGTCATGTAACCAGTTTTTTTTTTTCACATAGAAATCCCGAGCGACATATTTTGAATTTCAAGCTAATTATATCACTCTTAAATCCGACTATACCGTGAATGAAATCGATACTCGATGTTAGCTAAAAGGTTTCTACACTGTAAAAAAAAATTCAAGAGGTTACTAAAAATTCTTTAGTAAATTTGTATTCCACAGAATTTTTTAGTAACCATTACAAACTTTTTTTTTGCAAGTGAAACAAGCATTTCTTTTGTAAACTGAACAAAAGAATTTTTTGTATAGCTAACTTAAAAATTCTTAGTATGAGCCACCAAGAAAATTTTAGTAATAGCTCCAAAATTATTTTTAATAACCTTTACGTGCGACCGAAGGACAGGAGCTTCCTTCGAGCTGCATCCGAAGTTCTGAAGCGATAGATTTTCGGCAAAACTGCAACAGATGGCAGCACCAAACATCTACATACATTCGAGATGTATTTGGCGGCGTCCGGAATCGAACCCGGGACCTTTCAGCCTGGAGTCCGATACTATAGCCACTATGCTATCAAGGCCACACCAAGTGAGTTTTAGTAATAGCTATTAAAAATGTAAAACTATTAACTCTTATCCATTGCTAACTTTTTTCTAGTAATTCTTACAGATTTTCTAGTAACCGACTAAGATTACTAAAAATTTTTTAGTAATTACAAGGATCACTAAAGTTTTTTTAGTAGATCGACACTTTTTTTTTACAGTGTATATGGTATTATAATTTCAGAGCCATTTAACAAAAATAAGTGTATATTTTTAATCAAAGCATGCGTAATATTCACTCAGTGGACAAATTCCTATCCGGAAACTTTTGTACCATAACCATAACCTGTCTGTAACCTTACTGTGACTTAACAGTACCCTACCGTAACTTTAATATAACAGAATTGTAACCTAGCCGTCACCTTATTGTAACCTATCCTAATCTAACCATAACGACCATACCGTAATGTAATTGCAACCTAATCTCAACCTAAATGTTACCTAACCATATTGGGTTCATGTCCATGGAAATTAGTTTGCCTTGTTCGGATCTTGTTATGGTTCTTTAGAATATTTTCGTCGGGTTCAAATGTGGTTCGATTCTGATTTCAGGTATTTTTTGAAATTGGATTTTAATGTTCAGGTCGAATTCATGTCATGGAAATTATTTTGCCATGCTCGGATTCAGTTATGGTTCTTTGGAATATTTTTGTCGGGATCAGATTTGGTTCAATTCAGATTTCGGCTATTTATTCAAATGGAATGTTTGGGTTCTTGTCTTCTTGCGTGTCCACGGAAATTATTCTGCCTTGTTCGAGTAAGAACATGCTTCACTGGAATATTTTGTCAAGTTCAAATTTAGTTCAGTTCAGGTTTCGAGATTTTTTCAAAAAAAATTTTTAGGTTCAGATTTGATTCATGTCCATGGAAATTTTTTGACTTCTTCGGATCCAGTTACGGTTTTTTGAAATTTTCTTTGTCAGGTTCAAATTTGGTTCGATTGAAATTTCAGATATTTTTTTCAAATATAAGTTTTAGGTTCGTATCGGGTATCGGTATCGTATTCGGGGTCAACGGAAATTATTTTGTCATACTCGTATCCGGTTATTTTTCTTTCGAATATTTTGGTTGGATTCAGATGTGTTTTGAGTCAAATTTCAGGTTTTTTCAAATCGAATTTTTTTAGGTTCGAGTTGGGTTTGTATCCATGGAAATTATTTTGTCTTTCTAGGATCAGGTTATAGTTCTTTGGAATATTTTTGTCTGGTTCAGATGTGGTTTAATTCACATTTCGGGTTTTTTTTCAAATAGAACTTTTTGGTTCGGGTCTTCTTGCATGTTAATGGGCATTATTCTGTCTTGTTCGAATAAGAACATGCTTCACTGGAATATTTTTGTGAAGTTCAGATTTGGTTCAGTTCAGATTTTCAGATTTTTCCAATGAATGTTTTTGGGTTGAAGTCAGTGAAATTTTTTTGTCCTGTTAGGATCCGGTTATGGCTCTTTGAAATATTTTTTCCAGTTCAGATTTGGCTCGATTCAAATTTCAGGTATTTTTTTCGAATGGAAGTTTTGGGTTCGTATCGGGTTAATGTCCACGGAAATTCTTTTGTCTTACTCGAATCCAGTTATGGTTTTTTCGAATATTTTGGTCGACTTCAGGTGTGGTTTGGGTCAAATTTCAGGATTTTTGAAATGGAATTTTTTAGGTTCGAGTCGGGTTTATGACCACGGAAATTATTTTGTCTTGCTGTAATCGGCTTATAGTTTTCTGAAATATTTGTATTGGTTTCAGATTTCGCTCGGGTCATATATCGGGTTTTTTTTAAAGACATTTTTCAGGTTTTTGCTCACGAAAATTATTTTTCCTTGTTTGGATAGGTTATGTTTAATTTGAACATCTTTGCGGGATTCAGAATTGTTACGGGTCAGTTATCAAGCCCATAGTTTTTTTTCAAATAGAATTTTTAGGTTCGGGTTGGGTTTATACTCGTTGAAATTTTGTCTATCATGAATCGGAATGCGGTCTTTTTTTTTGGGGGGGGAATCGGGTTATTTTTTAATTAGTCTAAACATTAAGGTTACAACCAGTTTTGCTATTATTCTTTTTTTCACAATTCCTGATAAATAATTTGCTTTACTATTTGATAATTTATTAAGGTGTATGAATCGTTTGCGGATTTGAACAATCGTACGCGAAAGAGCCATTTTATTTTCGTTTTAAAAACAAATTAAAACCATAATAAAATTTTTAATTGAATAGAATATATTTAAATTTAATCAATGATTTAAAGAAAAACCTCCTAGAAAAGTGTTGTATACTTTTTTACTGCAACACAGCTACATTCTAATGCTCGAAGTGCCAAAAGTCTGCGTACAACCATTGAGTGAAGAGAAATTAATAGAGTGGAAGTATAATGTCTTGGGGTGAAGCCAAAAAGGTATCCCTAAAATCCGCTATATTAAGTCTAATTAAGCACCAACAAAACCATGTGATTTGACACGCCGATCAATTGAAACTGGTTTAAAGCCGTATATCTTTATTTTGTTTTTTTATCGTTTGAACTGTTATTGAACAGATGAGTAAAATTTCGTTTAAAAAATGATAATTTGTGCCATTATTGGCTGTAATACACGATCGTAATGCATAAAAATACATATAGATCAATCATTGGCAAGAATTATATGATTATTTTTTTCACATAATGTTGAAATATCAATATAGAAGCATCATTTAAGATTTTGCTTGAAAAGTTATATTCTTTCGTTAATGTCTTAAAATCGTCTGCACTCTGAAATCTAGAATTTAGATTAAAATTTGTTATTTAAATTTTCATGCATGATTTTAAAGGAATGTTTTCATCAATAAATTTTATATACTGACATGCAATTATTAATATATTGTTAAGTCATAAACATTTTTCCTCTACGTTATAAAGTATTAAAAAGCTCTGAAAAAATTAAACTTTTAGCAGTACAATTTTTAGTTGAAATCAAATGTTTTTATTATTTTATTATGTTTTATTTTGGCATTTAATTATTTCTAATTTTCCAATTTCGATTATTTTAAAAGCAAATATTTATTTTAATAAATAATATGATAAAAAAGACTATTTTAAAAAATTACTGTTTCTTCTTAAAATGTGCTTCATCTGTATTTCATTTCTTTCAATTCATTTTATTAATACAAAGTCTCTTCCTTGTATTTTTGATTGGGTCATTAAAATTTGAGCGGTAAATGGTTTCATATTGCAAACCTTTTTTGCGACTTGCTTCACCTCCACCTAATTTTTTCCTCGATGGTGTACAACAGCTGTGATAAAAAATGCTCAGTTAAACTGACGGTTTGCCAGTCTATGAATTTTAAAGGTCTTTTGAAAAAACTCTTACTTTTGAAACGTTAAACACTCAAATTCGTTTCTTTAATTCTGTCCCAGCTTTTTTAGTTATTTCTGCGTAGATTTTATGCAACCAACCAACCATAAACAAATAAAGGGGAAAAATGGAAAAAAGGCGATTTTTTATGAGAGTGATCTTTGGAATTTAAATAATTACTCAGTTAATACTTAGAATTTTGAAATTCTGAAGCTCAGGTGCATCAGGAGAGATTTGGGGCTACTCTCAAAAACATTTTTAGCCTCGTACATACTGTAGATTTTGCTAGCCATCGCAGACACACACACACACACAGACAGAGCGTTTTGTTCTTTTATTAATATAGATGGCTTGTAAGCATTATAATACAGTGAAATGTTTCTATAAATTTTACGGGTTTCCATGACATTATGTAGTTCCTCAATATCAACTTATTTGACCTTCAATTTATCTATACAATTCTATATAACTAACATAAAATGATTTTAGTTTATATTACGTCTGTTTGGATATGAACAATACAGGAAAATAGCAAAAATCTTTTTCTAAGGCAGTGAGTGCATAAGAATAGACGTAGATAGAAACACCGCATTGCATGTAATGTCGTCTAATATGGATCTGAAAACTATCCCAGTTTTTTAATCTCGTACCTAAAGGAAGAACATTGTCCATACTGTTGTTATAAGTAACAACGAGTACATACCACGTTATATACATGTCTTCGTTCTTTGGGCGATAACATCATTCTTAACCTATCTATCCTTTTTATACAAGCTGATTTTGAAATGTGTAGCTGATTTTACTTATCATTTTCGAAAACTTATGTCATTTATTATGACAGCCGGAAAAAGCCGGAAATTGCACATCAAACGTAACAAATGAGGTGCATTTTTACTATAACGAAAAATATTCAGATCTTGGTGTTATGGTATACGATACTTATGATAAAGCATAGTAGCCGAAATTTTCTGTGGGTCCCTGCAAATACTATCTGCTTTCTGTTCTGCAGGAAGTAACTTGTTGTATATTTCAGAAACGTATATGAATTTCATAAAATATAAAATAGTTAATATAATTAAAACGAGTCTAAACAATGTTTTCCCCTGTACCATTATGTAATGGAATACTTTTGTATGACCTTGTAAATTAATAAAAATTGTTCTTTGCATCAAAGATGGTACATAATGTATATTTTAGTATATACTTCATAGATATATGTATATATCAATTTTATTATGTTTGATAGTGTGTGTGACATCATTAAAATGACTTGAAACTATTTTTCCCCTTGGCCGTAATGTAGCAGAATAATTTTGATTGTCTCTGTAATTAAGCTAAATATCCGACTTTCACATAATTTGAAATGAATCGAAAAAAGTATGCAATAATTATATAAATTTAAATTTCAAATGCTTCGGTTGGGAAGTTATTGCTCTGTTATATGCGGACGGACAGACGGACAAACAACCAAACAGACGGATGGGCGGTCTGAACTACGACTATAGGTGCTTCGTATTTACATAATGATTAACACACCTAAAAATTCCCATTCTAACTAAAAAAGCATGGTAATGTAATTATTGAAGATTGCCGCTATGTTATACTGATATCATTCAATCTTTCGTGATTGATAGTATGTTTTTACCGAAAGTCTTCAATAATTCATATATGTACGTATGATTTTGATTACGCTACATCACTCGTATTTAGAAACCGACTTGAATGTATTTAAAATATATAGAAGACTAATCAACATCTTTGCTAATTCGCGGGTTAACTTTATTTATCTCCTTCTTTCATAATGGCGGTAATTTAAAACTTACAAATTAAAAAAAAATATGTATAAAATAGTAGAAATAGAAAAACAATTAGTATTATAGACCAGGATACAATAATTGTAGATTGTTTTTAATGTATATTTCGTTTCTAACAGAACAAATGACTTATTTGTGGCAGTGTACGTGACATTTTAAAACAAGATAGCAGATTTAATATAAAGAATATTCTCGTAACCTTGTCCACTTCTAATTTATGTTTTAGCAAAATTGTTTTCTCGCAAATTTAATACCACTCATATGCGTTTAAAAGTACATGGCCATCATAAAATGACGTGATATTTAGATAATTATATATTTTGGTATTCACAAAAGATAAGCATATAAGCATGCGCAGACGCATATTCTAGTGTGGTGTGTAGCATCTAGAAGATTAATTTAGTGTTATTAGATCAACTGAAAAGTTCTGTCATTTAATGGAATTTCACGATTTTTTTAAAATTCAGATTCCTTTATTGTCACCACTTTTTTGAAATAGTAAAACTCCGATTGTTTTCACCTTAATGTAAAACGTGAAAACTACGGAAATTTTACCATTTCAAAAAAGTGGTTCGAAAGAAAAAAATGTGAATTTTTAAAAAGTAGACATGAAATTACATTATACGAGAAAACTTTCCGGTTTATCTAATGGTTTTTCATCGATACATTTGCACAGTTTCAATAAAAGAATGTGCTCCCCTGTATTTTTTTAACTGGTTTATTGGATTCAGAATTTGCATTCAAACGAAAGAAAATTTTGAGTTTAGTGATTAACAGCAAATTTCTGTATTAAAAAAACTAAAGAAAAAACTATACCTAATTTTAAATAATTCAATTTGGTATTATTTAAAACAGTGAAATGGAAGCCAATTAATGTGCAATGCATTGAAGTAACTTGAACTTTCTTGTAAGTTACTTTCTTATATATATATATATGTGTGTATATATATATATATATATATATATATATTTCTTTAAATTATAATTTTTAAACTAAATTAGATGCAGATTTACAGTTTAATATTAATAGAAAATGAAAAAAATGTAATTCATAGTTTTGAACAAATTATTGTTAGTAGTTAAAACCCAAACGAAAGCAAAAGAATTACACTTCATTTACTGAATCGAAGAAAAATAACAAAACACGACTTTTTAAAAGCTTTTGTTAATGGATAAATTCTAAAAAGTTAATTGAGTATGACAAGTTCAAGGAAAAAATTATTCTGTATTCAAAATTTATCCTTTTGGTAATTCAGGCTTGATTAGATATTTCATGAAATTAATGAATAACTATTGTAAACGTTTTGTTGTTCTTGCGTGGTGATGCATTTATTAAACAATAAAAATAAAAATATGATAATAAATTTCTTAGGTAATTTTTATGCGGTAATAAAATCGAACTGACATAAAAATGTACAATAAAAATTTGATGTATGAGAAAAAACAATTTTGAGGGTAATTATTTTCTAAAATTATTATCATCTATAATTGGAATAGCGTTTAAGAAAATGGGAATATTTTACTTGAGATGTGTATAATTCGTTTTCTTATCATTAATATTTACTAAAACAACCAATAAGAAAACTGTTTATGTACGTAGATGTTCATAAATTTTACATTATTTTAAAATTTATAACGATAAGACATCAGTCCAAAACACATTTCTAGCTCAATTCTGATTGGTTTAAACCATGCATCTTGAGTCCTATTAAGAATGCCTAAAAAATTCTTCACATTATGGAAAGTAATATTTTTTTGCCAAATATAGCCAAATTTGGTGACATTCTTTCATTTGGCGCCAACGTCTTTTGTCTTTCGTAATCTTGATTGTCGATTTTCCAGAAAAATGTTGTAATATGTTGTCAAATATCTCCAACAGATTGGCTGTTGCCATATTCTAGTGACACTAACTCGTATTATCCGAAATGGCCCTGATCAAATTGTTCAAACACGTAACTTAGCTCAGTGGTATTCAGGGAATCAAAAACGATAGGATATAAAGTTTTTTTTAAATCGTTTAAGCCACTTCTTAGTTAAAACTAGCTTGAACCGCAGAGAATCCAAAAATGACCCACTAATATAATTTTATCGAACATGGGACCCAGCCAAGTGGTCTCTAGAAGGCTAAAAACAGTAAAATATCAAATTCGGTTAAAATTCATTAAAGCCGTATTTTTGATAATTAACTTTGTCATTATCAAAATTTTGTTACTATTATTTGAGCCGTTTTTTAGACATAAAATACTTGACCCGCACCCATAGTGACCTAAATAGACCCTCTAAACGAATTTTTCTGAAGAACATGCGACTTAACCTAATGACCTTTCCCAGTTTAAAAACGTTAGAATATAAATTTTAATCAAATTTGTTAGAAACGTTTTCCATATTAAATTGGTTTAACAATGACCCAAAAATGACACGTTAATCGAAATTTTTCGAACATATACCCAGTCCTATCATTTTTTCGTGCGAAAAAACTGTTGGACACAAAATTTGGTTAAAATCGACTCAGTCGTTTTTTAGATAGAAATAGCTTGACCGCATTAAGACCCAAATTGAACCACTAATCGAATTTTCTCGAACATGTGACCCAAACCAATAATTTTCTCATGTCATAAAACTATAGAATAGAAAATTTAGTTGATTAGAATTATTTTGACTCGACACATAAAATTTGATTGACACGCAGAGTCCCAAAATGACCCACTAATCGAAATTTTTCAAACGTGCTCTAACCCAGTGATCTTCTCGTGCCCGAAAATGGTTTAACATGTAATTTTCTCAATATCGTTTGAGTCTTTTTTAAATGCAATTAGCTTTACCCGGACCCATAGTGACTAATCCACCTAATAATCAAATTTTCTCGAACATGTGCCCAGCCCAATAATTTCCTCATGTCAGAAAACTACGGAACACAACATTTAGTGAAAATCGAGCAAGCCATTTATAGATAAAATTATTGTGACCCGCAATAACACAAAAATGACCCACTAAACGAATTTACGAATTTTTTCTAACATGTGATTTAATCAATTGGTCTTCTTGTAATCCAAAGCCCCACCAGTGGCCGAAAGGTTCGGTCCTCTCAACTGGTAGACGGCAGGTGCTGGGTTCGAACCCAATCGCGGCTGTCGGCCTAACCGTTCGGAGTTTTCGTGGTTTTCTTCGAACCTTGCGTAAATACGGGTTAGGTTCCCCTAGAAAGACCCCCACGAAGGGCACTAACCGCCTGGGCCTATATCCCTAGTGTAGATAATCGGCCGACACAAATACACCACCACCACCACCACCACCTTGTAATCCAAAATGGTAAACTAGAAAATTTGGTCAAAATCCTTAGGTTCTCTTTTTAGATTGAATTGGTTTGATTTATAATGCAGGGTATGGTATAGTTCTATGATGCAAAAAAGAAGAAAAAAAAACTGTTGGATACAACATTTTGTTAAAATCGATCCTGCCGTTCTTTAGATATAAATAACTTGATCCTGACACATTATAACCTAAAATTATCTACTTATCGAATTTTCTCGAACATGTGCCCAAGCCCCATGATCGTTTTGTTCTCGAAAATAGTAAAATACAATTTTTTTTCAAAATTGTTAAAGCCGTTTTGAAGATAAAATTTCCAAACACACATAGACCATTTTTGCTCGTACTATAATATATTATCTGAAAATTGCATTTTTTCATCAGAATGATTTAAAAGAAACTATATTGTTAAGATCTTATGGATAATTAACTATAGTATATATTATAAGCATACAAAAATTGTCCTGTAAAGAATCACATGATTGAAATTTTATGCAAAATATTAAATATCTTTCCCAAGTGCATCATATTTATTTATCGTAATATTTATTTTACAACTCAGGGTTCTTGTCAATTATCAAGTCTAGGAATTAATTCGTGCGGTTTTACAAAATATGGCGTAACTAGCTTATTGCCCCATACTTTCGTTTGTTCAAATATGCATTTAAAACTACTGTGAAATAAAAGCGCACACAGTTTAGTAAATGCAATTTGGTTTAAGCGTAAACAACAATTTTTATCCAGCTAAAAATGTCAAATGTTGTGTCTGATAAAGTGTTTTTGCGGGGGTTCTTCTTCATTACTTTAACATGAAGAAAACTGCTACCGAAAGTCATCGTATTTCAGTGGAAGTTTATGGTGACCATGTTCTAACTGAACGAGCGCGTCTGAAGTGGCTTGCACGGTTTAGAAGTGGTGATTACGGCTTGGAAGACCGAGAAGGACCTGAACAGCCAAAAAAATTTGAAGATGAAGAATTGACAGCCTTGCTCGATCAGGTTTCGTGTCAAACGCAGGCAGAACTTGCAAAACCATTAGAGGCTGATCAAACAACAGTTTCCAAACGCCTCAAAGCAATGGGAATGATTCACAAGATGTCACATTGGGATCCATATGAATTGAAAGAGAGAGACGTTGAAAGAGGAAAAACCGTTTGCAAAATGTTGCTTCAAAGGCAGAAAAATAAAAGATTTTTGCATCGAATTGTTACTGGTGATGAGAAATGGATTTATTACGAGAATCCTAAACGAAAAATGCATGGGTAATTCCAGGTGAACCAGGTTCATCACAACCGAAACGAAATATTCACTGTGCAAAGGTTATGCCATGTATATGGTGGGATATGAAAGGTGTAGTGTACTATGAACTTCTGAAACCTGCTGAAACTATTAATGGAGGACTTTATCGACTTCGGTTGATGCGTTTGAAAAATGTTCTGGCCAGAAAACGACCAGAATGGCCGAATAGATATAATAAACTTATTTTTCAACATGAAAACGCCCGACCACATGTCGCAAAACCGGTCAAAACATATTTGGAGAATGTCGGATGGGAAGTGTTATCCCACTTGCCGTATTTACGACATTGCCCCTTCATACTACCATTTGTTTGATTGTATGAAGAATGATTTGATTTGACAGCGGTTCACTTCTTCAAAAAATATAGAAAAATGAATCTCTGATTGGATCGCTTCGAAAAGTGAGGACTTCTTTCGACGCGGAATTCGTAAATTACCTGAAAGATGGGGAAAAGTAGTGGCTAGCGATGTACAATATTTTTGTTAACGTATTTATGCATTTTGGTTTTGAAATAAAGCTTTAATTTTGTATTAAAAACCGCACGAATTAATTCCTACACCAAATATTTATTTCCAAACCAAGTCAGATTCTACTCATTATTTATTTTACGAAACTTCCAATCTATAAGCGATTAAATTTGAATCAGGGATTTTCTAACACTTGGTGTAGCAACCTTAAAAAAGAATATTTTTAAAATAGCGCGAACTACAATGCATGTACATTCGCTCCGCGCACATGAAAAAAATATTGAATGCAGCAGCTTCATTCTAAAACATATGCATGAAATTCATAAAATCAGTGACAACTAACACATGTACGAAGATTTCGCGCCCATGAAAGAAAAAAATTCATCGGACGCAGCTACCTCGTCGTGTAGCTATTTCGGAAATCCATGAAATTAGTTAAAACAGCTATCACTAAATTCAATACATTTAGCCTTTAAAAGAAAACTAACATAAGTTGACTTTGACTGCTGGAAACTTTTCTGATTAAGTAAGACTGAAGAAAGTGAGTCAGGATATTTGGATATGTATGAGTTTTCTCAGGTAAGCATAATATGAAAAGAATAAAAAAAATTAACATTATTTCATGATCAGGTGCCCTATCAGGATTTCTTGAATGTGAATGACATCATTCAATCATGTTCGGAAATTGCCCATGAAGATATAATTTTGGCTTTAGAAATACTTGTTTGACAAAATGGTGATGATGATTTTCCTGGTGAATCTAAATTTACCGTTTCGAATGATCTCATGTTTGGAAAAAATGCTTATATATTTTTTTCTTTAAAAGCGTGTTCTACAGGTGGCATTTTTTCAAAAAGTACTTTCTCTAATATTCCATTAATTCCCTTTTTTAATAAAAAGTAAATCTATCCTTCATATTAAATTTACGCATATTTGCAATCCATTACATAAAAAAAGAGTAATTTCATTGCAAGAAAAATTGTTATAATGAAATATGTTACCGATCCATGAAATTAAAAGTAAAGAAATTCTAGTGTATTATACACCAAGCATTACTAAATAAGCATATCAGAATTTAAATTTCTCACACTTATTATCCTGGATTTTCCCCCCTTTGTTTATCTCGTGTGTCTCTTACAGTAGGTATTATACCATTAATTTTAACCCTATATTTTCTTCTTCTTCTAAATATTATTTTTCTTTTAATCACTTTTATCTAGTATGTCAACAGAAACTCTTACATAATTCATGAGAATTAAAAAATAAACTCTTATTTAAGTAAAGTCAAAATCTAAGGAAAATAAGGCTTGTTATCTGTGTACATAAAGTCATAGCTAATAAACCATTTATAAACTAATGTGAATAATTACTATAAAAAATCTACTTTACTACTATGTATCAAAATTTGGTTTACGAAAAACAATTTATCATACAAGAAAAATATATAATATTTATTTACGCCTATTAATTTTTAAATATTTGTAAAATTAATTAGCTCTTAGTTATAATATTTTTTTCTTTGTTATTTAGTTAAAGTTGTTTAAGGGTTTTTTCTTCTTTTTCAAGAAAAATGATTTTTTGATAAAAACGTAATAAGTTAGATAAAAAAGCATTTGTAAGCCAGACAAAAAAAAAAAGAAAAAACATAACCATAATCTTAGCTATAAAAAAATAAGGATGAATAAATTAACATTGCCAACGAACAAGGCGTAAAAGTTCTGAAATTCTTAAAAATCATTTGATGTAAATAGCTATTAATAGTACTCTTTCACTCACATTAATAAAAAAAAGTTGCAGTTATTTATATTTATAAAATTATAAATTATTCTATTTCTTCTTACTTTTTAATCTTTTTTTTCTTTTTTTTTTTTTGTTAATCCTTTCCGGCACCGAAAAATTCTTTTCATAAAATAAAGAAAATGGTAGACTGTCACCGGAATTTGTAAAAGACTTTTTTTAGAAATTAAAAACAAATTGCATTAAATTTTTATTTAAAAAGAGAAATTGTATTGAAATATTCTTAGTGCCGTTTCTAAATTCGGAATTAATATTAGATGGCCACGAAGCTGAACAACTGCGTCAGAAATGGTTAAAATATACGTAGTAATTAAAACATTCAAATTAGTCCATGCCATTGAAAAAACTTAACTGCTAAAATTGACTTAAAAAATTTTTTTTCATTACTCACTGCTATGTTTTTCTCAAGGAGGCTTACTGACTAGTATATCTAAATTTTTATTTAAAATTTTCATATAAGGTGCATAATTTTTTTGAACATCGTTACAAATATTTTGCAGCTTGGGAAATGTAGACTTACGTTTTTTTTTTTTTTTTTTTTTTTTTTTCTTTTTAAGAAATCTAATACTTTACTGAATGCCATTGAAATAATCTGACAAGCATGAGAACTTAATACAATTATATTTCCAGAACTCGTTTACAGTCAGACTAATGAAGAGAAAAAGGGGGGTCTTCTATCTATTTTTTTATATTTTTTTAATGAAATAGAATTAAAAAAAGTAAAGGTAGTTAAGTGCAAAAATGCTGAAAATTGATTACAATTTAGAAAAAATATGTAATTTTTACTTTTATATTCAGTTACATAAAATTTGATTCGCAGTTTATTTGACTATGTACCAAATTGATATAAAAACAATGGGGATTTTAATTCATATGGAATAAGGTTGGGGAAATTTCAAAGTTCTTGATAATTCTTAAAATATGCAGGAAAGGTAACTTATTTAATATATATATATATATATATATATATATATATATATATATATATATATATATATATATATATATATATATATATATATATATATATTGTGATAACTAAGTACCATAATTTTATTGTGTGTCTTTAAATAACATTTTAAGGTTCAATGAAAAATTTAAAAAAATGAATTTCAAGTTCAAGGTCCCTTTTCCCCTTAAAGATATTTAAAAATATCGTTGAAAATATGAAAAAAATGCAACTTGATTTAATTACGATAGCAAACTGAATACAACAAACAATATTCATTATTCTTAATGTAAGTATCATAAGCTTTAAAATATTAAATTGTATTTGTAAATAAACTAATAAGCTAAATAAAATTCAAAAACTATAAGAGGCTGTAAATGAAAAGTACAAAATTTATGAAATTAAATACTCTTTAGCAGTATTTATATGTTACGAACTTTTAAACTTTTAATGTTCTAAAATGAAAATATTCTTATTGAATAATTAAGATAAAAAGTATTGAAATAAAATAATAAAGTGTATATTTCACGTTTATTGCAAACATTTCTTGCGAATTTTCCCGTCATCTAATCATTTTTTTAGATAACTGTAACATAACTATATTTTAGCTTTATTATAACTTCAATGGGTCCTTTATGTAGCACATCATTAAAACTGCAGCAAACTGTCCAGTTACTAGACCCTTTTTTTAAATAACATTAACTTGATAATATTATGAAGGTAATATTATAAATTTATAAACCATACCTTAGAATCGATAATAATTACGATTATGTTACCAATATCTTTAAAAACGGTCTAATGTCTGGAGTTTGTAGGAATCTCTTTAAAAGTGTAGTGCATTAAATGTACTGCATGTTTTTTTTTTGTATAACAAAATGCATAAAAAACCTCCTTTATTGGTGCACTTTAGTTATATGCTAAAATGATAGGTTCAGAATATATTTCATTAAATTACTATCTTGATGCATCCTATATATGTAATATATTATTTCCAAATTTACATTTATCTTTTCAATATACACATAAACAGTTTGTATAGTTTCACTCATCTTTCATTTTATATGCAGCCATTTACAAAACAATAGATTGAATAATATATTTTGAGCAAAAGAATGTGCTAAAAGAAACTGATACAATATTGATTTAACTAAATCCGAATCCATTAATTAATTTATTTAAAAGTTGATAGCATTTTATTTTTTACCATAGATAATCGACATACAGAAATCATTAAGCAACATATCCTTTACCCCAATAATACAAGGGTACAACAGTTGTTTCTCATCGTGATCCAAATTCTTTATTATAAATAATGCAACTTTTTTTCAAGCGTTTGATAGTGATGTTCTGCGTTGTTGCTTAGTTGTCATATATCAGTTCTCCCATTTATATATTACTAATAAAAACAATTTCAATAACACTTAAGTAAATATTTGTAAAGAAATATTCCTTTCATAACGATCAATATTAAATAAAACTTGTTTAAAAGTATTTGTCTAAGGGAACTAACACAAAAATGAACTGTGTTTAATTTTGAATTGTTTTTTCATTACTACAGTCATGGATGTTCTTTTAACAAAAAATATTTTTTTTATTATTTTAGTGGCAAACGGCACATCATAGTTCACTTTTTAATGCATCAGTATACATCTCTTGGATATTATTTCACTTTTTACTGTCTATATAATAACAGTAAGTTAAAAAAATGAATATTTTAAAAAATGAATGAAATTCCCTGAAATTTACTTAAGAATTTATCCGTAATGTAATCTTAAATTTAAACGACTGTATGTTTTAAAAATATACTCCTTTATTAGAGAAGCTAACGCATAAATATTTATTACGTAGTAAAAATAAAATTATTAGATCGTGTTTCAATTAAAAATACACAATTTATAGTACATAATAATGTTAATCAATTAATTAATTATAGTTTCTTTTGTCTCCCCTTAAATCATAATGCATTATGAGATCAGATGAATATGATAATATTTCGTGTTATGCAATTACACTCAAAGAGATCGTCTCAAGGGAATATGGGAATCGTCTTGGGAATTGGACTGTTTAAACTATTACATGGTTGCTTTCATATACTATAAATCAATATTTATTCTGATTTCGAGATGCATAAGCACGTATGTGCACTTATAATTGTAGGTGAATTTAGATGTTTACGTCTGTGTTACAGTAATGTTTAAGTGCAATTAAAAAAAAAATTTAGTTGATCATCAAAATACCCAATATACTAATCAAAATAGTAATTTCATATTTTACTTTAATGAAACAACATTAGATATTGAACTAAAATCATTGCTTCTACTTTATATGCTTATCGCCATTTTTGATTATTTATATTTCAAATATTAATAGTCCTTCCGGCAATGCTGGGAGGAAGAGGTAGCTTTCATGTACTTATTAATTCATTTTAAATTAAGTTATATATAAATGAAATATACAAAACTCAAAATAGTGGAACACGATTATATAAGATTGAATGCTAGTTTTTGTTAATACTGAATATTAATAGGAATTTTTAGAAATTAGTCATCTTTTATTCAACCTGGTTTTATTTTAAGTGTATTATAGATTCGCCAAATTCCACGATATCCATTTTAAAACAGCATTAGGGATAAAAAAAAAAACAATGAGCTTGATCGAAATCTTAATTCATGTGAACATGCACACTCACATCGAAATCGATTAATATATTCGAGTGCTGTCGCGGGCAAATTGACTTTTAAAAAAAAATGTCACACACATTAGAAACTCAAACTGTCCCAGGCGTTTTTTAAGGTAAACACAAAGCAAAAAATACCCCTGAATTCATTTTTAAGATAAATAGTTTAGAAAGAACCTTTTTTTCAATTTCTAATTTTTTGTTTATACATCATTATACATTTAAAATATTTTTTACAAATTTAAATGGCAGCCTTTTTGAAACAAGAAGGCGGATAAAGTGGGCCCATGAACTCGGTCAAGACATTGGTATGTACCATAAACATACGGAGTTATATCGAAATCAGTTTATAAATATGCGTATTAACGCGCGACAAATTTCAGACCGTTTCAAAATGTCAATCTCACTGGAAATTGAAAGTGCTAAAACTCAGTCATTTTTCAAGATACAAATGAAACAAAAAATGCTCTGGAATCTTTGTATCAAGGTCAAAACACAAAAGAAAAATCTTTTTCAATTTCTTACGTTTTTGCACCTAATTTTAAAATTTAAATAAAAAAATAATATTCCGATATTTTGAAACAAGACGGGGTTGGAACTCGGTCCAGGCATCAGTATGTCCTATGTACGAACCAAGTTTCATCCAAATCGGTATATAAATACCGTATTATCACGTGACGAACACCAGATCATTTCAAAATGTGAGCAGTCCCACTTCAGTCCCACTTGTGACAAATCATCAAATAACTAGATGAAATGAATTATGACTAAATGAATGATTCACTAGATGAATTCTACTGTTTATGCAATGAATCAGTTAAATGTTGCCTAATGTTAAGCATATACACTATATTGCCATTGATTATTGGACACTTGCGATTTTAGACATTTTACTAAATATCTAGAAAAATACATGAGGAATCATCTCGAAACTCTTAGTGTATTAATATAATAGTATACGTCATACATCTCCGTGAAGATTTTTTACCGAAACTCCATAGGGGACCGTCAACAAATTAAAAAAGAATGAATATCTTTTGAATAACCCTGTCAAAACTAATGTAGCAAAAGCGCTCAAACTCTAGATTATGATTGAATGCCTTATTGTAATACACTGTGTTCATTTTTATGCAAATAGCATGCATACTCGCAGAGTAATTAAGGTTTTTATAAAAATGGTCCCAAATTCTTCCAAGTTTTTTCCTTATAATTTTCAGAGTTCTTAATATAAAATAATATTTTTTTCAGAAAATATGACAAACAACATTGCACACAGTACCCTGTAATCAGAATTAAAAAATAATGAAAACTGTATACAAAATGAGTTGGTTTACTAAATAATTTTTTACTGCGCATGCGTCAACGATATCAAAATTTCATTTGCATATTATGTTAGCTAAATGTATAGAGCAACTTTTGTGAAAGTCACAAAATCATAACTTGAAAATTCTGAAAATAATCGTCAATTGAATAAGTTGAAAATCCGTTATTCTCAAAATGAAGCAAAAACAAGAGGGGTTGTATCCATATATTCATTGATTAGTGTCAATATAGAATACACAATACGGGATGTTACGACTACTTTTGGATAAAATCCCTCATTTTTTTGCTTCATTTTGGAAACAACGGATTTTGTCCTTTATCTATAGACGATTACTTTCAGAATTTTCAAGCCATAATTTTGAGACTTTTACAAAAGTTGCTCTATACATTTAGCTAACATAATATGCAAATGAAATTTTGATATCTTTGACGCATGCGCAGTAAAAAATTATTTAGTAAACCTACTCATTTTTCATACAATTTTTATTATTGTTTAATTCTGATTATAGGGTACTGTGTGCAATGTTGTTTGTCATATTTTCTGAAAAAAAATATTATTTTATATTAAGAACTCTGAAAATTATAAGGGAAAAACTTAGAAAAATTTGGGGCCATTTTTACAAAAACCTTAATTACTCTGCGAGTATGCATGCTATTTGCATACAAATGAACACAGTGTATTACAATAAGGCATTCAATCATAATCTAGAGTTTGAGCGCTTTTGCTACATTAGTTTTGACAGGGTTATTCAAAAGATATTCATTCTTTTTTAATTTGTTGACGGTCCCCTATGGAGTTTCGGTAAAAAATCTTCACGGAGATGTATGATGTATAGTATTATATATTAATACAATAAGAGTTTCGAGATGGTTCCTCATGTATTTTTCTAGATATTTAGTAAAATGTCTAAAATCGCAAGTGTCCCATAATCAATGGCAATATAGTGTATATGTATGTAAAGCTATTATAAAACAATATAAATTATGAACAATAAATGTAAATGCATGAATAATAAAGCAATTTATTAAAAACAAAAAAGCTATATAAAACATTACAAGAACGACATAGTATTAAAAGTACAATAAATATTGAAAGAAATTGGAAATATATGTAGAACCGAGGCAGAATCATCAGGCTCTAATTACCTTAAATGTCGCAAATAACATGCACGTTTCTATCTTTTCATTATTCTTAAGGCCCCACAATAGTCACCGGAAAAGTACACAAAAAGACCCGGATGATAATGTAAAGTCTATGGAAGCGTTCTATTCAAATATCTTGGTCAAATTTTAATATTTTTACATGATTTTTTTGCATAGGATAGCTGAGGATTTTTGATAGTTTTGAGGATTTGATAGTTTTTACTTTTTCGATTTTGCTTATATATGTTTTATATTACGATAGTTTCAGTTTCAGAACCGGTTTAAACTGGTTTCGAAAGTTAAAGTAATTTTTTAAAGAAAATCTGAAACAAAAATTGAAAAAGTAAAAACTAGGCCGGTTGTAGATCGTCCTCAGCTATCTTATGCAAAAAACACATGTAAAAATATTAAAATTTAAGCGAGATATTTGAAAAGAACGCTCCCATAGACTTTACATTAGCGTTCGGCTTTTACCGCGTGACTAATGTGTGCTCTAAATAAACTAAAGAATTGAAAAAAAGGGGGGGAGGTGTCCATTTTACGTGCAATTTCCAATTTTTTTAAGTGAAACTAGCTTGATCGGTAGTGATAAAAAATGACCCAATAATGAAAATTTATCGAATATGTTACTTAGACCAATTACCTTCTCGTTCCCGTAAAGAGTCGTGTCTAAAATTTAGTCAAAATCAGTTGAGGTACATTTTATATATAATAAACTTTACTATAACAAACTTTTACACAATACACTATAATGATCCAGAAGAACCGAAATTGACCCACTAATATATTTTTTTCAGATACGTGACCCATGTTAATGGTCTAAAAGGGATTCGAAAAAGGTTCAGTACGAAATCTTAACAAACTCGTTTGGGGTGTTGTTTAGATAATATTTATTTGACCCGCAGTGACGCAATAGTGATTCACTAATTGAAATTTTCGAACATGTGACCTAGTCCAATAGTATTCTCGTGGTTAAAACTGCCGGATATAAAATCTAGTAAAAATGAATTGATCCTTTTTTTAGATATTATCAGCTTGATTCTAGTCCTTAATGCATCAAAACGAAGCGTTAATTGAATTATCTCGTACATGTGACCTAACACATTGGTTTTCTCATGCCCCCAAACGGTAGGATACATAATTTATTTTAAATCATTGACGCCGATTTTAAGGTAAAATTTACATACACAAACAAAATTTTTCTTTTATTATAATATAGTATTAAATTTTTATACACCTTTCAATTCTAGTAATAGTTTTCTATCCTTTATAAAATGTTTAATTTTAATATTTCATCTTTTGTATACTTTAATCATGATTTTCAAGAATTCCATACTGCAAAGGTTATTCAGCGTGTATGAATACAAAAGAAAATTCTTTCATATTACCAAATAAAGAAAAATATTTTCATTATAAATATATTCAGACAGTTTTTATGAATATAAATATCATATATATATTTCTTAAAATGCTTTTCGTGACAAATCTTTTATTATTGTACTAAGATATTTGACTTATTTTTCTCTTCTCAACAAGATTAAATTCCACTGAGGAAAGTAATAAATATAAAGTTTTGGCTTATATTTGAAAGATCTGTATTTAGCTTAATTTTTGAATGCACTAAGAACATGACGAAGAATGTATAAGAATCTAAAATGTTATATTTGCTATGCATTCTTTTATTATTAATTCTATGGTTAGATGCTGAAATAAAAGGGGATAGTTTTGTTTTTAAATAAAAATAGTAAAACGCTTATTTTATATGTATATTACAAATTTTATATTCATATTTACTTTAAAACAATATACTAACGACATTTAAATACACTGCTATAAATACATGTAAATAAATCTAGTAAGAAATGACACCCAGGTACCACATTTCTTATTTGTTAATTCCAAATCAGAGGGATGCGATTAAAGGCCATTTCAAAATTACGAGAAATATGAACCTGTCTTCAGTGAACTTTAGTAAGTAATAGGTCATATGCCCGGGATTTTCCGGGCCGTGATATTAATCTTAAATTTACCTGAATTCCGTGTTAAATGGTTTTATATTTTTTAAAAAAAACGGAATTTCCAAAAACAGGCAAAAAAGCTCAAACCCGAAAAGAAAAATTCACCGAACTGCAAATCAATCAAAACACTACAGAATAATTTTTGTGGACACTCAACTTAGGCATAACCTGAAAATTTCATTCGAAGTCAACATGGAATCCGATTCGAGCCCAATAAGAATAATTCCATTAAACTGTAACTCTGTCTGAACACTACAAATAAATTCAGTCGACACTCAGTAAGGTTCGGACTTTACGTCGATGCAAATTATTTTGTTGTGTTCCGAATTGGTCGATGTTTGATGGAACTTCGGTTTGACTTCAAATTTTAAGGAATTTTTCAGGTTCGTTTTGGGTATTTCACGAAATTTGAAAAACAGCTGGTCATTTTTAACTGTTCTAAAACTGGTTGGACTCGTTGCATTAAGCCGGAAAAAGTAGGCTAATTGGGAAAAAATTTGCTATCTTAAATTAATATATCTAGACTCTTAACAATAAGCCTTAAAAGGTTAACCTTATTAGAAAAAAGAAGAATATTCTCCAATTATTCCGGATCTTTGCAAACTGCCTGATCTCACAATTATGCTATGATATACAGGGTTCTCAAAGACTGGGTTCAAGAATGGTCTTAGAAAAGAAAATTTATTGAACATTTTTTAACAGCAAACTATTTTTTTTGAAAGTAAGATCCCTGAGCATCAACACATCGCTACCAGCAATTTTCCCCATTGTTTTATTCCCATTGTTTCCCCCAAATTTTAAATTCAATATATATATTTTAAAGAAGCCAAACAATATTGGGTCAATATTGGCTACATCTTGGAGCAATATTGGCACATTGGCGCAATACTGGCATGCAATATTGCTCCAATTTTGGGATGTTTACATTTTGTCCTTATTTAGCCGATATTTGCAGCCAATATTATGGCAATATTGGGGTTTCATTGGAAATATTGTCAATAAAACGCCAATATTGGTTAAATATTAAGGTTTCATTGAAAATATTTCCAATGTAACATAAAAATTTTTACATTATTGGGAATTCATTGGAAATATTTTCAATGTAACACCAACATTTATACAATATTGGGAATTCACTGGAAATATTTTCAGTAAAATGCCAATATATAATCAATATTGGCGTTTTATTAGCAATATTTCCAATAAATGAAATATTGGCGTAACGTTTGACCAATATTGGATTGCTACTTGGGCTTGTTTAAAAAAGTGAGTTTTTGTTACAAACATACGCACAAAAATTTTATTACATTTTTAGGTAGATTTTGTCTGAAATACGACCTATTTGCGTCATTCCCATGTTGGAATTTCCGAAAAATTGTTTTAGACCTACTGTAGACTTATATTTGTAGATACAGTGGAGCATCGCTTGTACGCCCAAGGGACTATCGCCCAAGGGAAAGCGTCGTATAAACGGTAACATCGTATAATCGATTTTCACTTCTAAAATTAGGAATGAATTTGGTTTCACTTAATTTTAATGTTTAATGTGTTGATTTAAATAAATGTCTAAATTAAACAAACAAAAAACCAAAAAAAAGCAATTTAAATGTACATATTTTTTTTATCATTTTACCTAGTGTTACAGAAAAATTTGTCTCAGGTTGCTTGATGTGATGACTGATGTTGAGTTGTAATTGATGATTTGTACATGAATCAAGTGGATGAAAAGTTTTTTTGCTTGTATTATGGCAAACAAAATAGGCTCTTAATGTTCCATTGCTATTCACGGCTTTTTTTCTTTAGTATGGAATTCTTTCAAAATTCTATTTTTTTTCTTTCGTCACGATGGACTAGCGTTTTTGAGACATGTTTGAAAAGAACATCGGCCCAAACAGTACAAAAAGCGAAGAGCAAATAATAATAAAGAAAACGATCTGTTCTGTTAGTGCACAGATAACTGCATTGGTGTTCATTCATAGCTGGCAAATTCCGCTTGAATTTAAAGTATAGAAGAAAAATAAGTAAAAATAAATGTGTACAAAATCAAAAAACGAGGCATAAACGATTTTGTGCGTCGTATAAAGGATATATTTTTACAAGAAAACGAATAGGAATGAATTGGAACCACACTAAAACGTCATATAAATGTAAAAGTCGTATAAACGATCGTCGTATAAACGATGCTTTACTGTATATAACTTTTTTATGGACACGACAACTTCCATATTTCTGCTCAAATCTCTTCCAAACTGATGCATTATCAAGGGGCATAAAATCTCGGTCAAGTTTGTTAATGGGCAAAATCGGACTAAGGCGGTGGAAATAGGGTGAGGGGTGAAAACAGAAAAAAACCTTCATAACTTTATAATTAAATCAGATATCGAATCGGTTTAAAGTTTATAATACTTCTTTTATATTGACAAGTGTTTTATAGTATAGTTTTATAGTGTACCCATTCTTATAGGAAAAAATAAATTAAGCAAAAATAGGAGTCAATTAAACAAAAAACAAAAAATGCTGCCAAAGTGAGTATTTCGAAGAAAATTTCCCGAAGCGATCATGAATGCAGAATTGGGGATGCATTCAAATAACAACCTGCTTATTTTATAACACATTTTTAAAATCAATTTTGCTCTCAAACACATTCAATTGGTGGTTTCTCTTAATTAGGAACTGGACGGATGTGCCGTATTTTTCCATTTTTTCATAATAATATATAGTCATAGTATATAAATCATAATGTATTTCAAAAAATGCTGTCAAATTGGGCATTTGAACCGATTTTTACTTAAGATGATTCTGAGAAAACAAGGTCTTAAAGAAAAATGAAATTAAAAATTCTTCAAAAGCGGCCAAATAAAGTTGCTAAACTGAGTTATCGCTAGTCTTTCTTAAAATCTGAAATGAGTATCTAAATTTGAAATTTACCTCCGCCTGTAGACCAAGCCGACCGGGATTCTTTTACTTTGGAAAACTGGAATTTTTTGTTATTTAAAATTGGTTTATATCAAATTTCTTAAAAAAAATCAGCAAAGAATATTTAAATTTGAATTAACTTTATTAGGAGTTATTTATATTGTATATGTAAAACATTTCAAGTGAATATATTCAGTAGTTTTATGAGAAAAGTATATTAATTTAATAATAATATGTACATTTATAGAACCTTCAAGTTCCCAAAAAAGATTCTGCTTACTAAAACATCAACCATAATACTTTAATGTTACATTAAAAAAATTTTACCCTTTTTATCTAATTACATTTTCTGTTACAAAAATAGGGTGAAAAAAGAAAGCCAGTGATGAAATTATGTAACTCTATAACAATCTAAAAACAACTTTTTTTACGATAGTTTTTGTTAATTATGACACTTAATTATGACTATGTGAAGAAAACACACTTAAAACTAATTATCTTGTCATCAGCGCCTTAAATATGAATGTTTTTTTTTCAACATAAAAAGAGAAAAATGTTGTTCACTTAAAATGATTTTGCGCTAAATTAAATCGAAGAATAATATGCACACAATATGAACTTGAATTGTTTCAAAATTATAGATTAAAATTTCTATGAATATGTTTAAATAGTAAATACAGTGTGACCTCGAAAATCTGGCTTTCAGAAATCTGATATTCTCAAAAATCCAGCACCAAAGTCATATTCCTCACTTTTTTATTTACACTTCAAACTTAAGGGAGAAAGAATAAAAACAATTCTTTAAAAGTTAAAAACTTTGAAATACAAAGCAATAGTTTAGTAGATAGCAAGAACGTTGATGCTGTGCTAAGTAGAACCGTCGCTAACATTACAAACTGCTCCGACGAAAGAGGACAAGAAACTGCAGATCAAAATAACATCAGTGAAGAAATGTGTAAATTTGATTGGAAAATAATATCTTCTTCAAACAAATAGGCTTGTTTTTCCGAAATCAGCTATCTACATTTGTAGATAATCCAAGAAATGCTTGTTAAACAATGGTCGAAAAAATTGAATCAATCGAAATTAAAATCGATGGTTCGGAAGTTATGGGAGTATTAATAACTTTATTTTTTATTAAATTTTTTTGTCAATTAGAAGATATCATAAAGTAAGTGTCTTTAAACATTTAATGTTTTGTCTTTTTTACATAAAAATCAGTTGGCTATAAATTAAATATTGTGTAAAAATACAGTTAAGAATATTGGAAACCTTTTATTCTTCTAGAAATACGGAAAAAACTATGATTAGTCTCGGTCGCAATGATTTCGGGTTTTTGTGGTTATACTATATAAAACCTTTCAAATTATAAATTGTCAGAACTTCGGGCAAACTTTTGTTATTATTAATATCTATTATGTTTTTAACTAAAAATTGAAAAAAATTAACGCAGTTAAAACACTGTATTAAAAGTGTCATGTCGTGAAGGAATTTTCACTTTGTTAGAATATACACGTTAAAACATGCATATAATTTTCCAAAAAGTGGGGGGGGGGAATACAAAGCTATTAGTTAACATAAACTTGAGGTCTTTTGAAAGCACACGCTTTCATTAAAAAAAAATAATGATGACTTACTAGAATAGAAAAATACATTTGTAAAAACAGACTAAAATACTATGTTTGTACAAAGTTCGGTCACTACTCTAAAGAAGGGTGGAAAGATCAACTCATATCTTCAGTAGCTCTTGAAATGCCCAGCATTCTAAACCATAAACACATTTACACGAAGAATGTTAATTTTATATATGTATTAATGTTTATATGTAATTTAAAAAAATCTACACGAATTCGAAAGGAAGTGGAGAAAAGCTGCACATTCTCTAGACTGAACTTTGTATAAATGTATGCAGTGTTGGAATGTAACACCATAAAATTTATTTACTCCGCAAAATTGTATTAGTATTCTTCAACAAACGGTATTGTATCTTACAATTAAATAAAAAAATAAAAATAATATTGCCCAGTTAAACTGATGGCATAGAGCTCACAGGCTATATTGAACGAAATCTGATAATTCTGCATGAAAAACCCATTTACATAAATTAAGAGAAGGGGCATTAGTCTCCGTTGCTCTTCTTAATAATTATCTAATATACACTAAATATTAATCAAGGAGGTGCCTCATCAGAATGATCCTATTCCTAAAATTTGAGCAAAAAGTGATAATTCTGCATGAAAAACCCATTTATATAAAATAAAGGGGAGGGGCATTATACCCCGTTCCCCTTCTTATACTTATCGAATGAACTCTCAAAACTAATCAGGGAAGCGACTTAACATAATGAACCTATATATCCAAAATTTCAAGTAAATCAGATATTTTTATCATGAGTTATCGTGTTACGGACGTACGCACGCATGTACATATACACTGGTGTGCAAAAATTAAGGATTGGAGGGGTTTTCGAATGTAACGTCGTCGCCCAGAAGTTTACCACATCGACCAAAATCATAATATAAGATCTTCAAGATGTGAAAATATGAGACAAGAACTAAAAAACATCTAAACAAAGAATCAAGAGTATACATAAGCATTTTATTGTAAAGGTCACTTGGAGCACAAATATAGAGAAGACAGAAGTGTCCTTATTAGAAGCATTTGGCATAAATAAATTTAGTCCTTAATAGGGGATATGGTCACCCCGGACTGCGATGAAGCATTAACAACGTCTGTTCATGCTGAGTACGAGGTTGTGCAGGAGCTGTTGAGGCATTGTGTCTGATTCATCTTGTAACGCCAGTTTCTGCTCCGAAATTGTTGCCCGCGCCTAGTCACGTTATGCCAAGCGTATCCAGAGAAGGTCCCACGTCTGTTCTATGGTATTTAAACCCGAAGATGTTCCTGGCCAATCCATGATTTGAATTTCTTCGCTCTCCAAGAGTTCTTTGATAACTGCTGTACGATGATGGGGAGCGTTGTCGTCCATGAAGAGGAAGTTTGGATCCACAACACCTCTAAAAAGACGCACGTGAGGCAAGAGAATCAGGATGTAATAGCGGGCACCAGATACTGAACGTCTTTGGAAGACGTAGAGGTTCGTATGGCTATTAAGCATGATACCATCTCAAACAAGAACTCCGGCTCACCCAAAATGGTATCTTTCGATGATGTTAAAGTGGGAGTTAGGTTTCAGTTCTCTCTCCAGATGTGTAAGCGTGTAGAATCGCTCGTCATACTAAATCAGCTCGCATCCGTAAAGAGTATTTGAGCCTACTCCTGTTGTGCCCATTTTTTTGTGTTTCTAGCACCACAGAAACCGGCGTCTCCGATGAGCAGGCGTTAATGGTACACACCTTACTAGACGTCATGCATTTAGACCACATTTGTACAGCCTTTTAGCCATGATAAAACGTAATATCCGACGTCCAGTAGTCTGTTCAAACTGCCTTGCGATTTCTAAAGCTGCCTGTCACTTGTTTATTTTCGCCTTTAGATCAACATAACAGTCATCTGCTGTTGTTGTTGCTCGTGGGCGACCACTGCTGAATGCTCGGACAGCTGATAAACTCATATGAAATGCACTCCAGGCTCGTAAAATGATGTTGTGAGCGATAATGAACGCTTGTGCCACACTTGTCACACTTCGACCTTCTTACAACTTACAAATGATTCGAGCTCGTGTAAAGTCATCCAGATGACATCGCCTGCATTGCCTCTTGTCTATATCACACAATAGTAGTAAAACAACTTCGTTAAAATCACTTTATACAGTGCAATTGATTTCGCCAAATTTCTGAAGGTTCACCGCCTCTGTGCTTTATTCCCCTTAACACCTCCTCCTTTTACGCCATATGCCATATATGGGCATGTCCTACTGCATTTGTTTCAGATCTATCTCCTGATTGGCCTTTCATTTCGTTCGGTTGTCTTTTTCGGCTTTTCTGCTAATTTATTTGTTTTCCGTCCTTAATTTTTGCACACCAGTGTATACACAACGGGCAGGCACATGAGCTCTCAGTCTTTGATAGCCTGTGAGCTAAAAAGAAATATTTTGAAAATATGAGGTAAAATTTAAAGACAAATTTATTATGTTTGAATAGTAAGACTTATTAAGAATAGAAGTTTATGAATGGCTTTAAATTTTATTTAACTAAAGATATTTTTTCTGATTTATCAATTTAAAATTATTAATAACTATTCATAAATGTCCTTATTTCTTTGAGCAGTTTTATCGATTTCAATGCATAATTCCTAAACTTTTTCTTTATTAAGTTAATTAGATCTGCATTAGAATATGTATAAAAATTCAGTATTATATACAATAAAACTTCTTTCATGAAAACAAGTAAAAGAAAATATTTTCAATATAAATAAGTATTTCTTCAAACTCGCAATTTTTCTTTTAGATCCCGGAAGATCCTTTTGGCAATTCATATTTTATTATTGCATGAAGAAATTCAGTTATTATTAAATAAAGTCTTTCGTCTTTTGCAATGCGATTTAGCTACACAAAAAGTAATAAACACAAAAATTTATGAATTTTTCAGTGATATATATTGTAAACAAACTCTTTTCAAATGTTGTGAATTGTTAAAAGTAATAAAAATGTTTGAGTATTCAAAAAATCTCACACTCTAGATGACTTTTTCGATATCAGTATTAACATTAAATGGCAAAAAAAACGGTACATACATATATACATATATACAGGGTGTCCCAAAAGGTCATGTCCAAACGGCACACATGGTTGTGTCAGGTCATTAGGAAACAGAATTACATAGGAAAGGGGGGTCGGAAACGCGATTGTAATCCGCTAGAGGGCGATAAGCGATGTCAGACGAAAGCGCGGGCAGTCGGATCATTCGAAGCGCGGACGTTGCAGAGAAAGGATGAACCAGTTGATGAGCACTTGGATGAGCACTTACTATGAGTTGTAGCATTTTTCTTTTTTATTTGGTACTGTTTTGTTGTAAAATAAAGATATTTTACACCGTTTGTTATCTTTTCTTTGCGTGACGGTTACGATGCAATTTCACTGTTTAGATCGCGTTTCCGACCCCCCTTTCCTATGTAATTCTGTTTCCTCATGACCTGACACAACCATGTGTTCCGTTTGGACATGACCTTTTGGGACACCCTGTATAAATCCAGTGCAATATAGATATTTACCAAAATGTAAAATTCAGTGTGAACAATAGATAAACTGTTTTTAAGTATGTATCATAAACAACACAAAACTAAATTTTAATTCAGGCCGATTGTTTTTTATAACAGTAGCAAAAACTACAAAAATGTTATAGATATGCAGCAAGTATAAAGAAGAACATAAATAAATAAATAAATACACTAATTTATACGTTACGCAGCAAGAAAATAATGTACCGGGCGATCCAAAAGTCAGGATGAGCTTTAAAAATGAATAACTCGAAAACGAATCAAGATATAAAGATAGGGTTTGCACCAAACAGATAGAAAAAACCCAGGTTTTGTGTGGCAACGAAAACATTGTTCTGTTGACGATAAACAGGTGACGCTATAGTGTTTTTTTGCACCAAAAGCTGATTTAAAAGTGCAAAAATGTTAATAACTTACAAGTCAGCTTAATTACAGTTAGTTAGTACTACAGTAAATGTTCAATGGGCTGTCCATCATTCAGAAGTACAGCTGTAAGGCGAGGCACCACATTCTTCACAGCATTTAGTAGCATTTCTTGCGTTATGGTAGATGCATTTTGGCGCATGGCACCTTTCAGTTCTGCTAGTGATGCCGGTTGGTCGCGGTTCACTTTTGACTCTTTAGTTCCCCACAGCCAAAAATCACAGGGTGTTAGATAAGGAAATCTTGAAGGTCATTTGTGATTAAAATAGCGATTTATAATGTGGTTCTCCTCAAATTTTGATCGTAGCAGACGTTGTACAAGAAAAGCAATATGAGATGGTGTTTCTATTGCATAACGATGGAAATTTGGAGTGCCTGTCACGCTTGCAGTTCAGGAATAATGTTGTTCTATAACAGTGCTACATATCGCTGACCAGTGACAAAAACTGTTTTGAAACCCGTCTGTGACTTCTTCGAAAAAAAATGTACCAACTATGAAATCAACAATGAAGCCATATCAGACTGTCTCTTTAGGCTGTTGCAAGGGCACCTCAACAAATGCATGCGGATTTACTGTGGTCCATACTCGACAATTGTGGGTATTAACAGCGCCAGAGTGTGTGAAATGCTCTTCATCTGCCCAAGGCACAGTATGAAGCCAACCGTGCTGCTCTTACATGTTATCGAATACCGAATTCGCAAAATCTCGGCGAAAGTCGAAGCCAGCAGCTTTCAGTTCTTGGTTATGTTGCAACTTGTAGGAATACCATTGCAAAGTTATTCGCAGTCTCTCCAACGGAATGTACGCTAACTTCCGTATACCGCATCAGAATTTCCAGAATGATAAGTCTCTCTTCATGGTTTAAAATAATAAGAAAACAACCAGCACTATTAAAAAAATCATAAACTGCGTAACATTGATTGAAAAAAATCAAGGACTGTTCCAAATGCCTCCACGGGACCTTTTATATGATAATGATGATGAGTCATGGAACTAACCAAACAAACTTTTATTTTAAAACAGTTATAGAATTACTGTTACTCTTTAAAAAATTATGTGTTATACGTCTGTAAATTACTCAACTAGTTTATTTTACTATTGTCACCTATAGTTATTTCCAGTGTTCTCGCTGTCGCTCGCCAATGCGCCAAATTGCGACTACATTCTTCATTTGGCGAGTAAACAAGCGATTAGTTTCGCCAAATTGCTAGTGCTCAATTTTTGCTTTTTCTTTTTTTCTTTTTCATTTTTCATACATGTGCATATACATATATATTTAATGTATACATATTTTTATACTTGTAGCGGATAGTTGAAATTAGATTAATAACAATTGTTGTCACAGTAAAAACTTAAGTTATTTTAGAATATATTGAAAAAAAGAGAGTACATTAAAGGATTAAAAATAATTTTTTTTGTGCTACACGGAGAGTCTATTTGGCTAATATTTTTTTCATTTGGCGAATGTTTTTTATTTTTAATTAGCCAAATTACTAACGTTGGTCAAATGTCAGCGAGAACACTGGTTATTTCATTGTTTCATTATCTCAATTATTTTTTATTACCGACCTTTATTTACTGAATAATTGTTCTGTATTTTTTTTAATAAACATTGCTGGGTGGGTCTTGTTGAGCTCAAACGAATTAGTAGGCCTCCTCACCTGGCTGAATCTGAATCTGAATCAGACACTTTCGTACGACACACCTGTCTGTCTCGAAACTTTTCGAGCACTGCACTCCCCATGTGCGCCGACATGGATTGTACCACCTGTTCCACTGTCGTGGCAACAGCAGCGGCTGTTGAGGGACGTCCTCCTTTGAAGTGACGCCAAAGTAGCTATAGCTTCAAATTTCTTCATAATTTTGTTCAATGCAGAATACGTTATTGGTTCTTTTCTATCTCGTATACCCTTTATGTAGTGATATGCTAGCAACGCCGCAATGGCATTTACCGAATTCTTATAATACGGTTTAACTAAAAAGGATTTCCCAAATATGGACAGCATTTCAATGCAAACACGCTTTGGTATCATTACTTGTTGCAGTTGCTCATTTTTATATTTATGCCGTTTGTTGCTTTGCATAACCCTACATCAAAAATCCAGCAGCGCCATCTGTTGTTCTCCAACAGAACAAATGTTTTTTCGTTGCTACACAAAACCCGGTATATTTTTCATCCGTTTGGTGCAAACCGTACCTTTGTATCTTGATGCATGTTCGAATTCATTTTTAAAGTTCGTCTTGACATTTCGATCACCCGATATATAAAAAGTTAATAATTCTGGCATTAATAATTAGAAAATTGTGAAGATTTATGTTTAAGCTAAATAAAGAATGCGGAAATTTTCTACCCTTTTAAATTTCGCGGTGAGTGGTTAAGACATCACGCCGCTGATCGTGAGGTTGTGGGTTCGAATCCCACTGGCTCCATTGCACACACTCTTTGTGTGGAGCTCCTGGTTGTACTTCTCTTGTGTTGTAATATTTCCTTGTGTGCTATCTCTTACCTGTATATTGACGATGGCTTATAAGCAGGCTTCATGTCGAGCACACAAGTCAGATGTATGTTGTTGTTGTTGTTCAATTTCGCGGTCAAGATCACTATTAGAAAAAAAAATTTAGTGTTTGTTTTAATGTGAAGATAATCCTCTAAGAAATGCTTCAAATATCAACTAGGCAATTAAAGAATATGATACTGAAATAAAACCTATGATGTTTTACTTTTTTCTTTTTTACTGCTGTAAATTATTCGATATGACTTCGCATAGAAATCTTTAAGTAATCTTTACAATCTGAGTTCTTACAGTCAAACCTCATTAACACGAACACGCTGAATTAGAATTAATTTTAGCATGAGCTGTTTCCGATTGCCCTGACTAGTTGTATATAAAGGATACAGTACCTTTGAAACAATCTCTTAAATTTTGAATAATACTGTAAAATATGTGGTAACACAATACTTAACACCAAAAATTAAATAAGAAATTTAAAAAATATATAGAACAGCTCATTTTTCCAAAATTTATTTTTTTATTTTAAATTAACTTTATAAAAATCCTTACTACTTTTTTTAAAAATATGAATATTTTTCTTTTTTTTTTTCTACATTCATTAGAATATACTACATAAAACTGTGCATGGAATTTTTGATATATGGGATTTTACACTTAATGTGACTTTTTGTGTAGTAAAAAATGAAAAAAATTCAACAAACTCTCAATTTAAACGTATTTTTTTTAAAACAAAAAATTCGAATGTTAAATGCATTCATAGTAAATTGAATACAGTATGGTAAACAAGAAAAAAAGTTCATATTTTTATCCTATAGCAAAACCCCTTAATTTTTTCGTTGAACAATCAAGTTAAAAAAAGTATGAACAGGGATAAAAGTCAGTTTGAAGTTTTCATTTGTATGGTTTATTTCGCTGGATCTATAAACAAAATTTACAATGTTTCACTGTGCAATAATCGTATAGGTAAAAATGAGCATTAAAAATATACACAATTGAAGAAGTTTTCACTTCATATTAAATAAATAAATAAATAAATAAAAATCGATATTTTGACCAATTTCAAGGTACTGGTCCTCTTAAGTTTGGATAATACGAATAAAAAAGTTTTTCCTTGAGTGTTCGCATTATCGAGATTTCACCGTAATTAATTTATTTAGAGTGACTTATTTCTTCTTTGAGAATACTTGACTAAAATGCATTTTTAGTTTCTTTATTAAAAAATCTTCTATTTAAATACTAATAGTTAAAACAAAGCATCTAATTTTAACAAAAAAAAGTGAAAAGCAAATTATCTCAATCAAATTACACAAATAGAAAAATAATTTACAATTAAAACAAAATATTTTATGCAATTAAAACAATGCAATCAAACTTTCCAAACCTCTTTCGTTAATTATTACAGCAGTAAAACCAAATGCAACTTTTCATGAGACTTGTGTTTTTTACAAAGAAAATGGGTACTTTCAGTTTAAAAATTCTATAACTATTCAAATATTTGAAAATTGATTAAAAGATTAAAGTAACTATTTATTAAAGAGCGAAAGATTTAAAAAAAAATCCTCAAAGAGATATCATTTTATAAAACCAGACTAATTAGGCTAGGAAATAAATAATAAATAATAAAATGCAACTGATTTTATTTTTTCAAAAAATGCATGATTAAAACTTTTCATCTTACATTTTTGTATTTTATGTCATATAACTTTATTTAAAATTTCACTAATTTAATTTACACATAAGTATAGGATTAAAATTATAAAATATAAATTTTTATGAATATGTCTAAAGTGTTATACGCTTACGTTCTTCAATAAATTTTCTTCAAATCTTTTTTTATCCTTTAAATGTATTAAAATTGAAAAGAAAAAATGTCATAAAGCCAGAGATAATTAAAGTTAAACAAACAGAAAACTTTTAATAAACAAAAATAAATGCAATTTTTATTAAAATAAATGTGTTTTGCGTCATACGTAGTACAGGCTAAGTCTTGCAATCAGTTTGAAAAAAGAATTTTTTTTTACGGATTTACACGTTTCAGACACCGAGGATAAAAAAAAAAAAACACATTTTTAGAAAAGAAAAATGTCGTCTGTCTGTCTATAAACGCTCTATTTTCCAAACAAAATAAGATAGAGATATGAAATTCTGTGGGTACTTAGTATGTACTTAGTTATGGAAAGAAGCCTATTAGATATCAGTAATCTCGATTATCAGGAACTGTTTTTTTTTTTTTTTTGGACTTTCGAAATATTCGTTATGATGAAAGATTAAATGTATTTTAAGGAGTTACTGTAAAATACAATGAAAAATTTTAAAATTTTGCATAATGAATGAAGTCAACCAGATAATTAGTTTTCGAGATATTAATAGCCATATTTTCTAACAGAAGTTTTGATGAAACTGTAATTAATTCAAATTTCAATTCAAATACATATTTTAATTGGAAATGAGACACTTCATCCGACACAGTAAATTGTTTGTTTATCATTCTTCGTTTATTCATTTATCATTTCTTAGGTTTATCATTCTTGGACTTATAAGGATGCTTCTTTTACTCCTTGATTATTCCACCAACCAAAAAAAAAAAAAAAAAAAAAAAAAAAAAAAAAAAAAAAAAACTACTGCCAAACTATTAAGTGCAAATAATGACTTATCGTAAATGTCCCATTAACTAGGCGTTAAACATGTTATTTGCGTTTGTCATCAAGTGATTTTTGATTTGACGTTTAATTTTAATTTATTTTTTACTAATTTATTTATTTTTCCGTAATTAAAATAAAATTTATGCCAATTTGTTTAACTTACGAGTAGTTTGGTGATTTATATATTTTGTCGAAATGGGTCGAATAGATAGTCAGGTTGTACTCCAATTCAGTAATAAGGTAGTACTATCCATTTATATATTTAAATATGCGAGTAAATTTTATTTTGGATTTGCAATGCATTTTATAAATAGTTTACACATGTTTTAATTTTATATTTTGTACTACGTACAGCCATGAAGAGTCAATTTTACGGGGGCCTTTAACGACTAGTTTTATATATGTATCGGTAGACTGTCTAAAGTTAAAAAAAATTCTTAGTTAAGAAAATGTGAGATTTGTGAAAAAAAAGAAAAAAGAAGCTTTATTATAATGCTTACTATAATCTGTGGTTGGTTAAATTGCATAAATATTATAGCTTGTAAAGATTTTTTAATTTTAAAAAACTTTTTTCGGGACTACGTGACTTACATAAATTCTCAATTACGTAATAAATCTGGAAATTAACATTTGTAAACACGCTAATTCATTTGATTCGCAACTGCATCTTTTTTATAGTTATTTTAGAAATAAACTATATGGATACAAACAACGACCGTAATATAGTTGATATATTACAGTTCTATATTTATTCGTATACACAATCAAACCTATATAACAGTACAATTTAATTTTTATTCTTAGTTATTCATAGCAGTAATCTAATTCATAATAAATACAGTTTAGGGTTATCAAGAATTATTTTATTTTATGAGTGCTATTCATTTGTCTTGCCATAAACAATTCATGGAGACTATGTTAAATTAGTCCTCTTTAATGATTCTTATTTTTATATTCGTATAATATAGATTTATAAATTTTATATTACAATTCATCAGTGTCAATTGTATAAATCCCGCTTTCAATAAGATATCTGAAAAGCGCTCTTCAAGTTTCTTTATATATTTTGCATATTTTTATTCCATATACTGTCGTAGGATAATTCATTTAAAAAACAATATGATGTAAATAATACATGCATATATAATAATACATGCATATATAATAATATATGCATAATATATACATAATAGTGCATATATATATGTGTAAATATATAATAAATTTTGCAGTTTCTTACAGAATTTTACTTAAGAAAGTAAAATATTAGACTTACGTAAAATTTAGTTCCAAAGTTTTTGGAACACATGAACTACGTAAGTCGTTAGTAGTTACGGTATTTAGCAAACAAAAAATACCACTTGTAAAATATTTAAAGGCTGATTAATATTTTTTTCTAATTGGTAAAAAGGTGTATGGAAGATTTTAAGAAAAAAAAAGTTTTATTTAATTGTTGACATGTTCTAACTCCCCACCGAGTTATTTTCAAAACAATTAAAAACGATATTCCAAAGTTGCGCGGTCTATAATGTATTGAACTGAAACGCCATTATTTAGTTTTTCTTGTAACAACGTTATTTTGTAATTTTACTTGGATTTTTATTTCTATTTTTTTAAACCATTGAGTAACTCGTGCCCTATATTTAATAGATTGAATGATTTTACATCATTACTTGATAATTATGTATGAATTTAACAAAATAATACTTTTGTATTAATACATTCTTTCTAATTACAATAAAAGCTGTAAAGAAGATTTTAAAAATAGAAAAATAGTTTTAATTTGTTGTTGATATAAATCAAATCATCACCAAGTCACATTAAAAACAACTAAAAATGGTTTACAAAAGTTTTGCACTCTATAGTGTATTGAGTTCAAATGCTATCATTCAGTTTTTCAGTTGGCGCAACTCTTTTTTACTATTATTAATTGCATTTCTATTTTTTGAAACCTACCAAAACTGTGACAGAAGTTACTCAGTGGTTATGAGAAAAGCAATAAAAATCCAAATAAAACAAAAAGATAACGTCCGTCAAATAAAAAACTGATTGAAGACGTTTCAGTTCAATACACCGTGAAATTTTGGAATATCAATTTTTAATTGTTTGAAAAATGACTCGGTGATGATTTCAAATATGTCAACAGTTAAATAAAATTATGTTTCGGTTTTTAAAATCTTCCTTACACCTTTTTTTATCATAGTAATAATTTGTAATTATGTGGTACTTTGGATCTATTAAACGCACAACATTATTGAAGGCTCAATGTATAACACTTGGTTATTTGAAAAATAATGTCTCCTTACCAATTTCTAGACAGGCTTAACATGATTTGAAATTCATGTTCATAATGCACTAATACTCTTTAGTAAATAAATTTGAATTTAAAACTGTTGATAACAGGATACAATGAAAAGTTGCAGCTTAAAAGAAAGTATTTTTGATGATTGAATTATGTGCTGATTCAATCATCAAAATCACATTTTTTGATGACGCTGTTTTGATTTTAATGATACCAACTAATAAGTGATATCTAGTGGTATTTCTGAAGTCTGTACTGATCAGTTTTATGCAAAATAAGGGATAGAACTAAAAACTTTGAAGTTCAAGATAGGCTTTATAGGTGTATGCATGTGTACATTACCTGTGGTAACTGGTACTGATCATTGATAACTCTTTTATGTTGTAAAAATGCGTTTTTAATCTTGGCTGATGCATAAATTCTACGTACAGGACATATAAAAAAATAATAAGGGTTTTTAAAGAAGGAAAAAGGTAATTGCGTTCAAGCAGATATGGCATGGCTTGGAGTTGTTCAGGCTTCTGCTCAGACTTCTGTAATTTTGGAACTCAGAGAGGTATCTATCCTAAACAAATGACAAAATGAATTTCTTCTAATCTTAGTCGATTGTCCCCAGCTAAAAGATGCAAACTTATCAAGTTTTGCTAGCTTTCTTAGTTTTCATGAGAACATATTGCAACTCCTTTCGTTGCGGTTAGATGTTTTGGGACAGTGCAAACTACCTCCACATGTATGTTCAAGGTACTACATTTCCCCCTCCTCCCCCATTTTTTTTAATCTACGAAATGACATACCTACAGGGCTGTCACTGGAGAATATATAATATTTAATATGAGCGTGGCATATTTTTTAAAAATAAAATCCTTTCCCACACAATCTTATAACATATGACAAAAAATAATATATATATATATATATTTTTTAAATAATTGTACTAGTAAAACATAAAAAAAGTCGCACGTAGCATCCCTGTATCTATAGTATTTTGTATTTCCATTTCTTGCCGAGCAAACCCTTTATAGTTTGATTACTGATTTTCATTTCTTGATATTTTAGTTTTCTGTGATAATAGCCCTTATCATAATAATGTTATCATAAATCGACGTTTCCTTGTACTTACATTGTCTTTATTCAGATTTATCTTTACCAAATTTGGCTGCATTAGTTAGTTAAAACATGATTTTGGTATAGAGATTGCACTTTCTAAACTTTCATATAAAATTAATTGGCATATTTTTCAAACTAAATCAGTAAAAGTATACATTTTGATGACTAATTAAGGGGACACACTACCTTTGAAACTATATTTACAATTTTGAATAATACTGTTATAATATCTAATGGCACAATAGTTAATAAGGTTTTTGTACCCTATATGGACAGGGCTCTCAATATGGACACCCCTAATATTTTTAAAGGTAATCATTTTCATCGAGAAATGGCTCAACATGTTTGCGAAGAAAAGCAGTTGAAAAGATAACTAAGGCTGGAAAGTGTAAAAAAACGCGCTGTTCGCCATTTAGAAGGAAATTTATTGTTTCGAGATGTGCTGATCTTAATTACTTGTAAGCTTAAACTCTTATTGGATATGGTAAAATTGCATTGAATGTTGAAAAGTGGAGTATTTTAGAAAGCTAATGAAACATATTTTCGATTGCTATTGCATATTTTGCTTTAAAATATTTTCCTTATTCATTTGTTACAAAATTTAGTAAAACTACGCCCGGTTCCCAATATGGACAGCTTATGTCCCCATCGACTATTGTAACAATTGTAAGAAAGAAGAAAATTCAACGTCGTCAATCAATAAATTGAAAAGGCATCAAAGTGCTAAAATCTTTGTTCAACAAGATACCATTTGAACAATCCCCCCAAAACCTTCCTCCAAATAACCCTTGCCCTTGCAGAAAAATAAAAAGAAGCCCCCACCCCCTCCCAATAGGATATCTGTTGGCGAAATCTTAGGTACCAATGGTATAACTTCCTCAACAAAGGAGAGCTGGTACTGCTTCTTTTGCAGTATTGATGCTGTTTCAAACATGCAGCCATGCATCACATGTGGCAGATATGTTCATGAGGATTATGTGGGACTTACTGCCCATGGTGAAAAAGTTTCTATTTGTCCATGCGGTGAGGACTGAGTAATAACAGATGTAAATTCGCAGACAGATGCAATAAAGCTAAGCAGGACCAACAACATTATTTCATAATATTTACTACTAACTAAGGGGCTTCGCGTGGGTGTTCGAAGGGTGAAAACCAAGAATTACCCCCCCCCTTTTCTAAAATGCATGTTCTGAAGATATTTACTGTCCCCTCTCCTTCGAATGCTTTAAGATACATTTTTTTATTCCCTCTCCTCTAAAATCCTTTGGAAAAATAGCTCTTTCATACACACTGTGTAGAAAGTCAATAAGGAAACACCTGTCTATAATAGGGACAGGTAGTTCCTTATATGGACACTTGTAAACATTTTTTCTTCTTATCATTTAAATTAAACCAGAATAATTACAAGGTCGCTAATTTTAATAATGATAGTCAATAGTCCAAGGTTAGTGGTCACATATTTTTGGAGTTCTATGACTTGAAAATGGGGGTGAAAAAAATATTTTTTCCTTAGAGTGTCCATATTGGGTACATGTACCTTAGTAAAAATCAAATTAAGCAAAAAATATCTTGTAACCGCCTATTTTACTATATTGTTTTATAAAACGGTGCATGGATTTTTATATGTATCGGATTTTACATTTAATGGGATTTTTTTCTCTCGTATAATAAAAAATAAAGGAAATTCAACAAACTCTCAATTTTAATATATATATTTGTTAATTAACTATAATCTTGAACGTTAAATCTATGAACAGAACATTAAATATATCATGAAGAATAAGTATAAAAAAATACAAACCTCTATCTAAATTAGCAAAGAAAGCCTCAATATTTATCAAACAAGCAAGTTATGAAAAGATAAATAGGGAGAAAAATTTATTTAAAGCTTTCATTTGTATGGGTAATTAAGCTGGATCTATTGACAAAATTTACAATACCTCGTGATATAATTGCGTTTAGGAAAAAAAGGTGTCAAAATATTTAAAATTAAAGAAACTTTCAGTTAATACTAAAAATAATTCAGTTAATACTAATATTTTGACCAGTTTCAAGGTAGTGAGTCCCCTTAAAAACATCAAATGAAAATAAAAGTTAAATGTGTATTTAGGAACCGAACATTTCAAATAAATTTAAGCCCCAATTCTAATACAAATAACATTAGGTTTGTTTCAAGACCAAAAATACCTTTTTATTACTTAGAAAATCATAGGAAGAATATTTGTTCTAAAGGGCTTAATGGCTTTGGCATTGAATACTATATTTCTTTAACATTTGCATTTTGAATTTATGTGATAACCGATAAGAAAGAGACGAATTCTTCTTAATGGCTCAAATACTAACACATTTGAGGTTTAAGGACACGTGGAGTACGAAATTGCTAAAATGTTTTTGCATTTTTAAATATTGATCTACAAAATATATCTAAAATAGATTATGGTACTAAATGTTTATACACCTAAAGTATTATGATGCAAGAAAATTTTAAAATAATTTATTTTTTGGCAATGTGAAATGTACATATTTATATATATATATTGAATTTTTTTTAAATGTGTTTCTTATACCTTGGTCCACTTTTCTAAAATTTAAAATTACATTTCTGGTAAACAGAAGTAACTTTTCAAACTGTCTGTAACTAATTTGTTTCTTTAAAAATACCTAACAATATAAGTCTAAGTAAAACAATAAAATAAAAAATAAATAAATTATAAAAAAGACGTTCTTATTTTTTTTAGAATTTTATAAGTGTTCAGTAAATTGTTTTTAATTTAATTTTTTAATCCTTTCTAAACATAACTTATAAGACAGAAATAACCATATAAAAAATAAAATTGCGTATTTTTTTAAGAAATGTTTTAGTGACCCAGATCGCTTTTAAAATATTTCCTTACCTCATTTAAAACCATTTTGTAGCCAGCAAGATACGTCTATGATTAACGGCTTAGGAATTAGCCAGTGGACACTGTAGAGAGTGAACACCCTATGTAAAGGATGTTTAAAACCTTCAGCGTTAATATTGTTAATTGAATTTATAGCTATTTGAAGAAAATTCTAAACGAAATAAATGTCCATTATATTTGTTGTGCACTGTAAAAAAGGGAAAAAAAATCTGTAAAATTACTAAACATTCTCTTGGAAATGGAGATTCTTTTAACATTTTATGTAACGGCAAACCAAACAATCAAAAAACAGATACACATTTGCACAGTGAATGAAAAATTCTGTAATGTTACAAGTACTTTTTTGTAGGAAAATGGGATACCTAGAGTTTTTTATGTAATTGGAACTCGGGTTACAGACATAATTTTTGAAAGATTACTTTAATTTTAATAGATTCATTTATAAAGGTACAAAATTCTGTATCTATAAAAAACTAGTTTTGTAGATTTACATATTTTTTTCTATAATGTGCACATAAAAATTTAAAAGGAATACAGATATCTGTAACGTTATATCCGTAGATTTAAGATTTTTTTACAGAGCAATAAATTTTATAAGATGCAGTTTTGTTATAAAGCAATATACATATATATACATATTAGTGGACCCGACAGACGTTGTTCTGGCACCGACTCCAAAATATCAAATAAATGTACATAAATATAATAATACGCATGATAAATACTACGCTCTAAATTTAATTTCTTATTTCAATTATGTAAGGAAATTATTTTTCACTTTCCAGTAGATTTTGAAGTCGGTTTAATTTTTGACAGAAAAGTTTATTTTTCTCTTTTTAGTTAAAAGTTAACGATTTTCTGAAGTCGATTAATTAAAATTATAATACAAAAAATATTATTGTAAATCATACACGTCATAATCATTTCAGGAGAGAAGTTCGAACACACTATCTCTTTCTTCGAGAATCAGAGCCAAAATCTGGCGCCTTAGACCACTCAGCCATTGTGTCTGCACTCTACTCAGCGAACTTTTTCAACACTTTTAATTAGCGAAAAATCCCTAACTTTATTAGTTTTTGTCTAATTACTAAAAAAGCACTGAATCAATTTCGATGAAATGTGAATCTAAACCATTCTAGAATCCACTGGAACACACACAAAAAATTTCATTAAAATCGGTCCAGTCGTTTAGGCGGAGTTCATTGACATACACACGCACAGAAGAGTTATATATATAAATATTTGTTTTGGATACTTAATTTTAATTTTGAAATTGGTTTGACTGGCACCAATCTAAAAAATCAAATAAATGCACATAAATATAATAATACGCGTGATAAATACTACGGTCTTAATTTAATTTCATATTACGATTTTATAAGGAAATTATTTTTCACTTTGCAGGAATTTTTAAAGTCGGTTCAATTTTTTATTGAACAGTTTATTTTTCTCTTTTTAGTTAAAAGTTAACGATTTTCTGCAGTTGGTTAATTAAAATTATAATACAGGAAAAACTATTGTAAATCATACACGTACTTCAGGAGTGGAATTCGACCACACCATCTCTTTCTTTGAGAACCAGAGCTTAATCCTGGCGCCTTAGGCCACTCGGCCATTCCGTGCGCACTCTATTCATCGAACTTTTTCAGCACTTTTAATTAGCGAAAAATCATTAACTATGTATTAGTTTTTGCCTAATTGCTAAAAAAATACTTAATCAATTTCAATGAAATGTGAATCTAAACCATTCTAGTATACACTGGTACACACAAAAAAAAAATTTCAATAAAACCGATCCAGTCGTTTAGGAGGAGTTCAGTAACATACACATACACAGAAGTGTTACATATATAAAGACTACTGTAGGTGTGATTTGTCGACAGGAATTTTATTCATATAAAATGCAGCTTTATAGATATGTTATTTTTTGAAAAATGATAAATTATATAAAAAAACAAATTAAGAAAAACAGAAAACCAAACATTTTTATACCTTCAAAATGTCAAAAAAGCTGAAATCAGAAACTAATCTTGTCTTACATTAACATCATTCAGTTTTATCTCTACGGTTACAGGAAGGAGCAAAGATAGAAAAACATTTTATTTGGCAATGACTTGTACAGTGGCATATGTTAAGATTTAAAATTGAAATAGGAAAACTTGGATTTAAGAATGTGCTTAGCAATGATAAATTATCACAGTTAAGTTTACTCTTCACCGAGTTTCTGAATTTCCCTCTGTAATATTAAGTCTAGGGGAATTTGATGCATTGTAACATTTAACGTATTTCCTCAGGATATTCATATTTTTCATTTCTGTTTTCTGCGAGTTCTTTTTAAAGGATATCCCTTTTTTAGTTGCAAAAATATTTCTAAAATATATGCTTAATTTAATATTTTGTGTGTTAAAAAACGATAGAACTAGGAATAGAATTTTAATATTTCATGTAAAATTAAGCATGGGTTTTAAGATATATTTTGAGAAGTAAGAAATAAAGTGACATCTTTTAAGAAAAGTATACTGTACAAAAAAAAAAAAAAAAAAAAAAAAAGTTATTAAAACTTTTCCAAGAAACTTGGATTTCTGGAACTTTTAAAGTAATTCCAACAACTAAAATTCATGTAATAGATACATGTTTGCACTGTAACAAAAAAATCTGCAAGGTTACTAAGAAAATATTAGGAAATGGGGATGCTTAGAATTCTTTTATGTAACTTTAACCCTGATCGCAGGTAACGTTTAATAAGATTTCTGTAATTTTAGTAGATACTTTAATCTACACATCATATCACTACAGATTCAATCTACACATTTCTGTACATTTACTAAAAAAAAAAAAAGAAATATATAGATTTTTATATATGTTACAGGCCAAACCCAATTTTAGGCCAAACTAGATTGGCCTAGGCCAGACTAGTTTAACCTAAAGCGCATCGCATAGACTAGTTTTTCCTAGGCCAAACTGGTCACTCCTAATGCTCATTGGATAAACTAGTTTTTCTTAGGCCATACTAGTTTGGACTACATCTTATAGGATAAACTAGTTTATGGCCGAAATCGTATAGGATAAACTAGTTTAGCCTGCTGTTTATTGGTCTGAACTAGTTTATCCTAGGTCGATCTAGTTTATCCTAAGCCAATTCAATTTGGCGTTATTTTATTGAATTCAATGACCGCTACTGCGCCAACATTCATTTTTGTCCTAGGCTGATCGGGTTTATCCTGAGCCAATGTAATTTTACGTGTTTTTAGCTCACAGGCATGAAAACCTGAGAAATAATGGACTCGCAGGTTCTGTATATATGTATGTACGCATGTATGTACGTATGTACGTAAATAAACGCTACATAACGCGATAACTCGTGATAGAATGATCCGATTTGCTTCAAATTTTGGATGTAGGTTCATTATGATAAGGTTCTTTTCCGATTAGTTTTGGGAATACATTGGATAAGCATAAAGGGGGGGGGAGAACGGGAGGCCAATCCCCCACCATTAATTTAGAGAAATGGGTTTTTCATGCAGAATTATCAGTTTTCATTTAAAATTTTAGATATGGGATCATTCTGACAAGGCGCCTCCGTGATTAGTTGTGGATGTTTATTGTTTAAGTGTAAAAGAAAGGCAATATAGGCAACCCCCCATAATTTAAATAAATGTTTTTTGACGCAGAATTTACGGGTTTGCTTCAAAATTTGTATATAGGTTGTTTCTGATAAGGCGATTCCCTGAATAGTTTTGGGGCTTTAATGGTTAAGTATGAAGGGAAAAATGAAGGATTACCCTCTTACCTAGGAAAAACTAGTTTATCCTAGGGCATTTAGATAAAGAAGTTTCGCGTAGGAAAAACTAGTTTATCCAATTGGCGTTAGGATGTAATAGTTTGGTCTAGGCTAATCTAATTTGGCTCGAAATCGGGTTTGGCTGATAAAAAACATATCTATCACTAAAAAACCATTTATCTAAATTATGGGGGCTACCTACATTGCCCTTTCTTTTACACTTAAACAATAAACATCCACAACTAATCACGGGGGCGCCTTGTCAAAATGATCCTATATCTAAAATTTTAAATGAAAACCGATAATTCTGCATGAAAAATCCATTTCTCTAAATTAACGGTGGGAGATTAACCGCCCGTTCGCTCTCCTTTATTCTTATCCAATGAATTACCAAAACTAATCAGAAAAGTACCTTATCTGAATGAACCTACATCCAAAATTTAAAACAAATCGGATATTTCTATTACGAGTTATCGCGTTACGTATGAATACGTACATACGTACGTATATTCGTACATAGATACGTACATACATACAGGACCGGTGAGTCCATTATTTCTCAGGCTTTGACGCCTGTGTGCTAAAAACACGTATAATTACAATGGCCTCGGTTAAACTAGATCAGTCTAGGACAAACAAGAATGTTGGCGCTGAGGCAATCATTGAATTCAATAAAATCACGACAAATCAAATTGGCCTAGGATGAACTAGATAGGCCTAGGATAAACTAGTTCGGACCAATAAACAGCAGGCTAAACTAGTTTATCTTATAAAAGTTAGGCCAAACTAGTTTGGCCTAGGAAAATCTGGTTTGTCCTGTGGGCCTTAGGATAGACTAGTTTGGCCTAGGAAAAATTAGTTATTCCGATGGGCGTTAGGATAGACCGGTTTGGCCTAGGAAAAACTAGTTTATCCGATGGGCGTTAGGATAGACCGATTTAGCCTAGGAAAAACTAGTTTATCCGATGGGCGTTAGGGTAGACCGGTTTGGCCTAGGCCAATCTAGTTTGGCCTCAAATCGGGTTTGGCCTGTAACATATATAAGTATTTTCGTACAGTATACTGATAAAATTTTAATAAACATGCAGATTTCTATAACGTGACATCATTAGAATTGCTGATTTATTTTTGCAGTTTACTCAGAAAAAAAAAAATAAATAAAAATATTAGTTTCTCGAGGGGATATTTTAAATATAAGAATTCATCAAACAACTCTAGATTTAACATCAACGAGAGGAAATCGGAAAGTGAGTGGCTAACAGCATAAAGTATTTTTCCTCATCATTGATGGAGGATAGTTGAAGTTAAATTCTCTTCTATTTTAAAATATTATGCTTTTTGCAAACTTATGTTCTATATTTCATATAAAAAAACTTGACTACAATTGATTTTCAAAGGAATTTCAATTAACGGCAATTCATATAGGCATCAGTTATATTTCGAAAAGTAATTTTGCTATGCAACATGTAATAATGTATCTATGAATTAAAACATATAATTTGGTATTAAGTGCAATTCCTATGAGTTTCAGTTGTATTTCGAAAAGTATTTTTGATCTGCCAGATAAAGTGCATGTGTCTATGAATTAGTATGTATAATTTGATATACTGGGAATCTCAAAAGTTTGATGCAAAAGTAAAACATGGTAAAAAAAAAAAAATGTCGTAGAAGCTTGTGGTTTTTAGATAAATACCCGCTTGGTACAGGAATGTGTATGGTATATTAATAATAATAATAATAATAATAATAATAATAATAATAATAATAATTCGTGATGAAATACCATGATGAATATTTATTTCTTCATATTACTTGCGTTGAAAAGTAGCAGTACGTGCGTGATTTTCATAACATGCGTTGAATTACATCATATTCAAATATATATTCATGTATAAATGTAATAATCTTTTTTTGTATGAAAATCGAAAAAAAGAGAAAAAATACAGTTTTTAAGAAATTATTGATTGCCTTCAAGTAACCACTAAAAAGTATGAATGCTGTTTAGCGCAATTGAAAAAGCCTTAAAAAGATTTAAAAAACTATTGTTCTACGACTAGTCACGACTACCATTTTGTTAGATATTTTTTCATAATGTATTTCTATATTCATGAATTTCTTTATTACACTGATGAGAAAACTTTAATTGTAAAACTATCTGTCAAATATCTCAACGATGTATATATTTTTTACATTTATTTCAGATTGAAATTGACAAGAGCAGTTATAAAAATAACAATAAATTTTTTTGAAGACTCCATTAGTATAAAAATTATATTTTAAAATGTTTTTGAATCATTTATCGAACATATTTTAATACAAAACTTTTTGAAATGTACTGTACAGATTTGTGAATTAAAGACTTATTAATTTCATTTACAAAAAGTTTCATAATAAAGATAATTTTTTTAAACTGTAAACATATATTTTTAATTTAATTTTACATTTTCATACTAGCCATTAAGTGCTTTAAAATAATGTTCCAAAAACTAATTTAAAAACTAAATGTCAGAGTTCTGCCGAAATGATATTGTTTATGCTAAATAAAATAAGTTAATCGTTCAATGTAGACATTTTTTAGGTAGATTTCGTATGAAATACTACCTGTTGCATTCTCTCCCATGTTGGAATTTCTGAAAAATTTTGCAGATCTATACCGATCATGAATCCTAGACCCCAAAACTATATATATATATATATATATATATATATATATATATATATCTGGACATGATAACTTCTATAATTATGCTCAGATCTTCTTCAAACTTTTCCATAAAATTAAAGAGCATAAAATCTCGGCTGAGTTCGTTAATGGGCAAAATCGGACCAAGGGGTTGGAAATTGGGAGGGTTTTTGTGAAAACCGAAAAAACGCGATAACTTCTTAAATAAAATAGATATCGAATCAGTTTAAAGTTTATATTACTTCTCAAAAATGGGCTAAAAGTTTATGCACGACAGATTTTTGGTAAATTTAAAAATGGGCTAAAGGGGTGAAAAAAACAGGTTTTTGGGAGAAAAAAAATCATAAATTCGTCAATTCTCAATATATCAAATCCAACTAATTTTTTTATAAATGTACTCAACATTATCTAACACTTTTGTATTTAAAGTTTTTGATAGGACCAACTTTTACCGACGAAACAAATTAAAAACGAAAAGAAAAAGGGGGGAGGAAAATGAAAAAAATCCATAACTTACTCAATTCTTAAGCAATTAAATATAATTAAATTTATTTTACATCTTCTCAATAATATCTACAACTTTTATACCAACAAGTTTTTCATAGGAGCAATTCTTCTAGCAAAAATAAATAAAACAATAATGGGAGTTGGAGAAAAAACCTCAAATCCAAACTGCTTATATTCATATTCATTTTTAAATTCATTTTTGATTTTAAACGCATCCAAATGGCAGTTTCTCTTATTTAGGAACTGTATAAAATGACGCATTGGTCGATTTTTTTATAAAGTCAGAATATATTTCAAAAAAGATGCCAAAAAAGGTATTTTGAACAGAATTTTCCGACGTTATGGTGATTGAAAGATTGAGGAAGTATAACAAATTGCGTTTTTTCCGACTCATTTTTAAATTCCTTTTTTGCTCTCAAACGCATCCAGTTTACAGGTCCTCTTATTTAGAAACTATATAATGTGACGCATTGGTCAGTTTTTTGATAAAGGCTGAATATATTTTTAAAAATGCTCTCAAAATGTACACTTCGCACAAAATTTCCCGAAGCGATCATGATAAAGAATTGAAATTGTATACAAATAATAATTTGGTTATTTTATAACTCATTTTTAATTTCATTTGTGCTCTCAAACGCATTCAATTGACAGTTTTTTTTTGTTATTTAGGAACTGTATAATGTGCCGTATTTGTCGATTTTTTAATAAAGTCAGAATATATTTCAAAAATGGCTGCCAAAAAAGGTATTTTGAACAGAATTTCCTGACATTATAGTGATTGAAAGATTGCGGAAGTATAACAAATTGCGTTTTTTCTGATTCATTTTTACATTCGTTTTTGCTCTCAAATGAATCCAGTTTACTGGTCCTCTTATTTAGAAACTATATAATGTGACGCATTGGTCAATTTTTTGATAAAGGCTGAATATATTTTTTAAAATGCTGTCAAAGTGGACACTTCCCGAAGCGATCATGATAAAGAATTGAGGTTGTATTCAAAGAAAAATTTGGTTATTTTATAACTCATTTTTAATTTCAATTTTTCTCTCAGACGCATTCAATTGACAGATTTTTGTTATTTAGAAACTCTATAATGTGCCGTAATGGTCGATTTTTTAATAAAGTCAGAATATATTTTAAAATAGGTTGTCAAAATGTGCATTTGAGTCGAATTTAGCTTAAGATGATTTTGATAAAACTTGTTTCTACAAAAAAATTAAATTAATTTTTTTTTCAAAAGCGACCGAATCAGATTATTAAACTGGATGTATCTGTAATCAAATTTTATTTTTTGATGTTAAAATGAGCTCTCTTCGAAATCTACCTCCGCCTACCAAGCCGACAAGGATTTTTGAGCATTAATCTGATTTTAAAGGGGCTAACTCGGAAATTTAATCGAGAGATTTATTTCTACTCAATCAGAAACTTTTTTATTATCTTTCCTGTTCAAATATCTAAATTGATTGAGTCAAAATAGTCTAACTGACGGTCATAAAATATTTATCTCGAATCTTCATACATAAGTTAAATGGATGCCTCCAGCATGTAACATAATTTTTTATATCTTATTTTATATATAAATGAGATTTTTTTCTATAGGTTCTAATAGTAAAAATTTCTTAATGTAAAGGTTTTAAAATAAAAAGTAAATTGAAAATAAATTAATAATACATTCAAATAAAATTTTATAGCGACAAAATATGATTCACACTACAGTAAAATCATAAGTATTGTTATTTTTTACCGGTATAGAGTGATGTACAAAATCATAATGGTAAAGAAGTATTTACATTGTTCTGAAAGTTCTACCAAATAAGGTACCAACCATTAAAATTGCAACATGTTTGTTTTGTTGGTAAACTATGTATTATGACAAAGACACAATCAAGAAATCAGAATTTACATATAAAGTTCTAGAAAGATAAATATTAGCCTCCTCTCCGCGAATCTTTTAGATCGAATCTATAGTTTTATCAGTATTGTCAAAAATATAATCCATGATCAAGTAGTTATATATATACATTAATAGATTATATTTTTTAAATCACCATAAAATTACAGTCACGACTTTCATAAGTATATTATCATGTGATACTTTTGATATTTCATAATACAATTGGCATATATAAAATATTTAAAAAGTATATAGCAGGGGAATGCCCAATTTCCCTAACTTCCTTAACAGTACAACAATTTTCAGTGCATAATCCATGGATCAAACAATTACATTTCATCAAAGATAATTTTTTAAATAAAATGCAACTTTTTAGATCGTGGTAAATATTTTTCTACAATTACTAAATGAATTTTGTTGGTCCAAACAGACTTGTTTGATCTGCGGATTTTACATAAGAAATTAAGGTAACACAAGCTCTTACACACCAAGATAGCGTTTTGTAAAAACTGGTGACGAAATTTAAATTCAACTTCATAGAATATTTTACCTATATATTTAGATTTAAATGATTAACAAAAATCTTCATGACTTCTAGGTGCAGGCCTGATGTGTTCATCATTTCAAATTGTATTTGAACATGATAATGCATGCTTATTGATTCCGATAGTAAATATATTGAGCATGAACATACACAGCTTGAAATTATAATGCAATGTACGTTGCTAAAATTTATTAATTTTACTACATAACTATGTGCTACCATCTCATAATGCTATTCTAAAAATTATTAGCCACATATTTCAGCCAGTAACTGTCTATTGAAAAATGAACAAGTCAGAATTCCTTAAATATTTATTTTTATATTTAAGAAGGCATTTTATATTAATATAGAATCCTGTACGCCTTAATAATTGAAAGTTTTAAGCTATCTAATATATATATATATATATATATATATATATATATAAAATGGATAGCACACGGATATAGTAAAGAATTTCAAGCAAAGTACGTCTTTTTAAGTTATCATTTAAATCATAATACGGAAGAGGCCCCTAAACAAGACAAATGATTTCTAATCAACTAATTTGTGTTCATTCATTGGAGTGAAAATAATCCAATTAGAATCCCTTTTGAGATGCAGGTTTTAAAAAATGACATTAAATTTTTTAATAAATTTTCAAGGAGATTTTAAAGTAAAATAAATTAATAAAAATTTATGTAAAAAAGAAACGATTTGAAAAGCTCTATGAGATATTCCTACATATTACATTTGTAAAGTGACAACATATGTAATTTGCTATTTGTTTGATATAGGTTTAAGTCGCAAAGTCGTATTTTAAAAAGCACAATCAGTCTGCAGTCACACCATGTTGGAAAATACCTAAAAACCCGATTTTAGTGGTTGGCGCATTCGTTTACCATTAAGTTTTCCTGCTCCCAATTTTCCATGTGTTTGTAATTTTGGATGCAGGATAGCACAATGGTAAATTTACGAGTCAAACTTTAAAATCAGTTTTTTTATCCGTTTTCCGCCAAGATATGACTTGGCAGACCGACAGCGTTTTAATATGCGGATAGAGATTTAACTAATACTAGATTTTCATTCGTGATTTCACTGGGGTGATTGTCTGTGCTGCCTTCTCCTGGCCTAATAAAGGCACCTGGTAACTCAACTACACTATTATTGATTTTCATAGTTTTTCTATATTTAGTAGACATTTATATGAGTGTTCTTTTGCGATTGCATCAAAATAAAAAGTCCTTCCGGCAATGCCGGGAGGAAGAGGTAGCTTTCATATACTTATACTAGGGGGGCTCAGCCCCCCTGCTCGCAACGCTCGCCAACCCCCCACGATTCCAAGTTGTAGGCTTCGCGGCCAAGTTGTAGGCTTCTCGATTCGAAGTTGTAGGCTACCCTGCTTGCTGCGCTCGCCAATACCCCATGGAATCGCTTCGCGATACCTTATTTTCCATACACTCAATATTGGAATGTTTCTTGATTGGTCTATTCGACTCATGGAAGGTGTGGTCCACCCGGACGCGTAATTTCCGGAAACCTTACACATCAGCATCATTCCACGAGTTATTTCTTCAGATTTGTTTAAGTATAGTTTTTTTTTAACTATAGAAGGAGAATAAACGAGTGCATTCGTATTTCAATAGTATTCGATTAAACGGGTAAGCATATAAGTGTAACGTTTCAGTAATATTCGACTAAACGGGTGCATATAAATATAGTATTTCAATAATATTCGATTAAGCGGGCAGTCAAATAAATGTCATATTTCGGTAATATTCGATTAAGCGGACAAGCATGTAAATGTCGTATTTCGGTAATATTCGATTAAGTGGGCAAGCATATAATTGTCGTATTTCGGTAATATTGTATTAAGCGGGCAAGCATATAAATGCCGTATTTCGATAATATTCTATTAAGCGGGATAGCATATAAATGCCGTATTTCGGTGATATTCTATTAAGCGGGCAGGCATATAAATGCCGTATTTCGGTGATATTCGATTAAGCGGGCAGGCATATGAATGTCGTATTTCGGTGATATTCGATTAAGCGGGCAGGCATATAAATGTCGTATTTCGGTGATATTCGATTAAGCGGGCAGGCATATAAATGTCGTATTTCGGTGATATTCGATTAAGCGGGCAGGCTTATAAATGTCGTATTTCGGTAATATTGTATTAAGCGGGCAAGCATATAAATGCCGTATTTCGATAATATTCTATTAAGCGGGATAGCATATAAATGCCATATTTCGGTGATATTCTATTAAGCGGGAAAGAATATAAATGCCGTATTTCGGTAATATTCGATTAAGCGGGCAGGCATATAAATGCAGTATTTCGGTAATATTCGATTAAGCGGGCAAGCATATAAATGCTGTATTTCGGTAATATTCTATTAAGCGGGCAAACATATAAATGAAGTATTTCGGTATTATTCTATTAGGCGGGCAATCATATAAACGCCGTATTTCGGTAATATTCTATTAAGCGGGCAATCATATAAATGTCGTATTTCGGTAATATTCGATTAAGCGGGCAAGCATGTAAATGTCCTATTTCGCTAATATTCGATTAGGCGGGCAAGCATGTAAATGTCGTATTTCGGTAATATTCGATTAAGCGGGCAAGCATGTAATTGTCGTATTTCGGTAATATTCGATTAAGTGGGCAAGCATATAAATGTCGTATTTCGGTAATATTCGATTAAGCGGGCAAGCATATAAATGTCCTATTTCGGTAATATTCGATTAAGCGGGCAAGCATATAAATGTCGTATTTCGGTATTATTCTATTATTCGGGCAAGCATATAAATGAAGTATTTCAGTAATATTCGATTAAGCGGGCAAGCACATAAATATAGTATTTCTGTAATACTCGATTAAGCGGGCAAGCACATAAATGTAGTATTTCTGTAATACTCGATTAAGCGGGCAAGCACATAAATGTCGTATTTCGGTAATATTCGATTAAGCGGGCAAGCATATAAATGTCGTATTTCGGTAATATTCGATAAGCGGGAAAGCATATAAATGTCGTATTTCGGTAATATTCGATTAAGCGGACAAGCATATAAATGTCGTATTTCGGTAATATTCGATTAAGTGGACAAGCACATAAATGTAGTATTTCTGTAATACTCGATTAAGCGGATAAGCATATAAATGTCGTATTTCGGTAATATTCTATTAAGCGGGCAAGCATATAAATGTCATATTTCGGTAATATTCGATTAAGCGGGCAAGCATATAAATGTCGTATTTCGGTAATATTCTATTAAGCGGACAAGCATATAAATGTCGTATTTCAGCAATATTCGATTAAGCGGGCAAGCACATAAATGTAGTATTTCTGTAATACTCGATTAAGCGGGCAAGCATATAAATGTCGTATTTCGGTAATATTCTAATAAGCGGGCAGCGTATGAATGTCGCATTTCGGTAATATTCTATTAAGCGGGCAAGCATATAAATGTGTTATTTCGGTAATATTCTATTAAGTGGGCAAGCATATAAATGTCGTATTTCGGTAATATTCGATTAAGCGGGCAAGCGTATAAATGTCGTATTTCGGTAATATTCTATTAAGCGGGCAAGCATATAAATGTCGTATTTCAGTAATATTCGATTAAGCGGGCAAGCATATAAATGTCGTTTTTCGGTAATATTCGAATTAGCGGGCAAGCATATAAATGTCGTATTTCAGCAATATTCTATTAAGCGGGCAAGACATAAATGTAGTATTTCTGTAATACTCGATTAAGCGGGCAAGCATATAAATGTCGTATTTCGGTAATATTCTTTTAAGCAGGCAAGCATATAAATGTCGTATTTCGGTAATATTCGTTTAAGCGGGCAAGCATATAAATGTCGTAATTTCGGTAAGATTCTATTCAGCGGGCAAGCATATAAATGTCGTATTTCGGTAATATTCTATTAAGCGGGCAAGCATATAAATGTCGTATTTCGGTAATATTCTGTTAAGCGGGCAAGCATATAAATGTCGCATTTCGGTAATATTCTATTAAGCGGGCAAGCATATAAATGTCGTATTTCGGTGATATTCGATTAAGCGGGCAAGCATATAAATGTCGTATTTCGGTAATATTCTATTAAGCGGGCAAGCGTATAAATGTCGTATTTCGGTAATATTCTGTTAAGCGGGCAAGCATATAAATGTCGTATTTCGGTAATATTCTGTTAAGCGGGCAAGCGTATAAATGTCGTATTTCGGTAATATTCGATTAAGCGGGCAAGCATATAAATGTCGTATTTCGGTAATATTCGATTAAGCGGGCAAGCATATAAATGTTATATTTCGGTAATATTCGATTAAGCGGGCAAGCATATAAATGTCGTATTTTGGTAATATTCTATTAAGCGGGCAAGCATATAAATGAAGTATTGCAGCAATATTCTATTAAACGGGCAAGTACATAAATGTAGTATTTCTGTAATACTCGATTAAGCGGGCAAGCATGTAACACTCTGCTGCGATATTGCTTTGCAATCCCGGTTGGAAACGCTTCGCGATGCATAGACTCAGCCCTTTCCTGATTGGTCTATTCGACTCATGGAAGGAATGGTCTATCCGGATTCGTTAGTTCCGGAAATCTTACACATCAGCATCATTCCAGGAGTCATTCCTTTTAAGGCTAGTTTTTTTTTTTTTTTTTTTTTTTTTTATTATAGAAGGATATTTATTTATTTATTTTAAAGTAAGTTACATTGTTCAAAATACTAAGCTCAAATTAGTGGAAATAATCTTATAAAATTAGTGATTTTATAAGATTGAATACTAGTTTTTGTCAAGACTGAATATTAATAGGAATTTTTAGAAATTAGTCATCTTTTATTCAACCTGGTTTTATTTTAAGAGATTTAGAGAGTCACCAAATTCTACGATATCATAAAGTGTATGCCATTTTAAAGCAACATGATGGATCGTTCAGATCAGAAAAATTTAAAAATGTCAGCCATAAGCAAAATTCAAAATGCTATAACTCAACAATTTTTTAACATATAAACAAAATAAAAAGTGTTCTGGAATCGTTGCTTTAGGTTTTAACACGTAAAAGAAAAAAAAATTCAACCTTTAATTTTTTCGCATTTAATTTTAAATTTTAATTTTTTTAAAAAATTTAAAATGGCCACCATTTTGAAACAAATGGTGGATGATGCTTGCCGATGAACACGGTTGAGACATTTGTATGTACTATGCACATACGAAGCTTCATAAATACGCGGTTCATAAATATGCGTGTTATTACGTGACAAAAATCAGATCGTTTCAAAATGTCAGCTATAAGAAAAATTCAAAGTGCTATAACTCAATCATTTTGTAAGATATAGACAAAATAAAAAGTGTTCTGGAATCGTTGTTTTAAGTTCTAACACGCAAAAGAAAAATATTTTTCAAATTTTGATTTTTTTGCATTTAATTTTAAATTTTAAATTTTTAAAAAAAATTAAAATGGCCGCCGTTTTGAAACAAAATGGCGGATGATGCTGACCAACGAACTCGGTCGAGACATTTGTATGTACTATGTACATACCAAGTTTCATTTAATTCGGTTCATAAATACGTTAGTTATCGCATGACAAAAATCAGATATATATATATATATATGGTTATATACAGGGTGTCCCAAAAGGTCGTTTACAAACTTAACATGCTGGTCTGTCATATTGAGATGAACAATATTAAATAGGAAACTAAGGGTCCCAAACGTCTTCCAAAGGAGATATGCGCCATTAAAGTTTAGGGTCCAAAAATTCAAATGATTATAAAAAACAGAAAAATTGGTCGTTTCGTTTGCGGTTTTCACTAAAACTATTCTTTATGTCAGTATTTTCTTGAAAATAAATTATAAAGATAAATTTCAAAAAATGTCGATAGAGGGCGCTTTAGACTTTGGAGTAGCGAACAACTATTTTTTACCGTTATTTTTTGCATCTCATTCAATTTTTTTAGAAGCTTATACATAAACTTAAATTTTGAGCACAAAATCCAAATCGTTGGAAGAGGTTAAGTAGCGCAAACTGAATTGCGGGGCGAGGTTCAAATTTCAAATGATTATAAAAAACGGAAAAAAATGGTCAATTGATTTGCGATTTTCACTAAAATTATTCTTTATGTCAGTATTATCTTGAAAATAATTTATAAAGATAAAATTCAAAAAATGTCGATAGAGGGCGCTTTAGACTTTGGAGTAACGTACAACTATTTTTTCCGTTATTTTTTGCATCTCATAAATTTTTTTTAGAAGCTTAGACATAAAATTAAATTTTGAGATGAAAATCTGAATCGTTGTTTGTGGTAAAGTAGCGCAAACAGAACTGTGTTCAATGGGGGTGGGGAGGTTCAAATTTCAAATGATTATAAAAAACGGAAAAATTGGTCGTTTTCGCTAAAATCTTTCTTTATGTCAATATTTCCTTGAAAATAAATTTTAAAATAAATTTTAAAAAATCCGTTAGAGGGCGTCTTAAACTTTAGAATAACCAACAATTATTTTTAACCGTTTTTATTATTATTATTATTATTTTATCTAATTAAATGTTTGCAAAAGTTTAGACTTAAATTTTGTGCTCAAAATCTAAATCGATAGGAGGGGTTAAGAAGCGCGAACTGAACTGTGTTCAGGAGTTAAAATGCTACCTTCCCCACCCCTCGAACGCAGTTCAATTTTTGGCCGCTTAATTACTCACAACGATGCAGATTTTGAGCACAAAATTTAAGTTTGAACTTTTACAAGAATTTTATTAGATACAAAAAATAGCGGTTAAAAATAGTTGTTGATTACTATAAAGTTTAAGGCGCCCTCTGACGGAATTTTTTGAAAGATATCTGTAAAATTTATTTTCAAGAAAAAATTGATAAAAAGAATAGTTTTAGCGAAAACCGACCAGTTTTTCCGTTTTTTATAATCATTTGAAATTTGAACCTCCCCACCCCCATTGAACACAGTTCAGTTTGCGCTACTTAACCACTCCCAACTATTCAGATTTTTATCTCAAAATTTAAGTTTATGTCTAAGCTTCTAAAAAATTTTTATGAGATGCAAGAAATAACGGAAAAAATAGTTGTACGTTACTCCAAAGTCTAAAGCGCCCTCTATCGGCATTTTTTGAATTTTATCTTTATAAATTATTTTCAAGATAAAACTGACATAAAGAATAATTTTAGTCAAAATCGCAAATCAATTGACCAATTTTTCCGTTTTTTATAATCATTTGAAATTTGATCCCCCCCCGGAATTCAGTTTGAGCACCTTAACCACTTCCAACGATTTAGATTTAGAGCTCAAAATTTAAGTTTATGCCTAAGCTTCTAAAAAAATTTAATGAGATACAAAAAATAATGGTAAAAACTAGTTTATCGTTACTCCAAAGTCTAAAGCGCCCTCTATCGACATTTTTTGAAATTTATCTTTATAATTTATTTTCAAGAAAATAATGACATAAAGAATAGTTTTAGTGAAAACCGCAAACGAATCGATCAATTTTTCTGTTTTTTATAATCATTTGAATTTTTGGACCCTAAACTTTAATGGCGCATATCTCCTTTGGAAGACGTTTGGGACCCTTAGTTTCCCATTTAATATTGTTCATCATGATATGACAGACCAGCATGTTAAGTTTGTAAACGACCTTTTGGGACACCCTGTATATATATATATATATATATATATATGTCAATATTTGAACGGAGGGTGGTTTTGGGGTATGGGGGTCATGATCGGTGAAAATATACCAAAATTTTCCGGAAGTGCTTTAATCCGGACGGCTACAATAGGTAGCTTTTTACTTTTTGTAATGAAAGCTACCTAAAAGGAAGGGGAAGCGCCGAGCAGAGACCGTGGCCAAAATGAAGCTGCTTGACGTGGAATAAATTCAGAGTTAGTGTGTTTGGAGTAAGAGAGAATAGTACAAGAGCGCACTGCACAAAACCTAAGTCATCGAGCATTAAAAAAATTCCTTTACTTTATAGAAGAGTAGTAATAGGGGAATCTAATGATCAATGTCTGCCGGAACCGAAGTGCTCCATAAGTCAAAAATTAATACCACTAATGGTTGATTCGTAGGATTAGCATTGTGTTCTCCTGTATCCAGTTTTCCATGTTTTCATGCTTTTGACTGTACGGCAAACACAATGCTAAACCTATGAGTCAACCACTAGTGGTATCAATTTTTGACTTATGCACCACTTCGCTTCCGGAGTAATTCTTCCGTAGCAACAGGATCCCTCTATTACTACTCTTCCACAAAATAAAGGATTTTCTTTCTTGTGCTCGATGAATTAGGATTTTGTGCGGTCGGCACTTGGACTAGAAGGGGGAATGATATTTTTTTTGTTCTTTGCAATGTCATTTCAATGATAAATGCGTTATTTTCCAAGTAAGAAATCATCACACATCTAAATTCTATACTTCAAAGATTAATTAAAAGATAAATTATTAATGAAAATTAATAAAAGACAAAATCAAGATAAGATTTATGTTTTGAAAAACTGTTCACAAACATGGCGATGCATGCTTATCATCTATTTTTTATAAATACTATTTATTAATCATTTTTATTTTAATCGAAAAATATATTCCTTATTATTTTTCTCTTATATATCTAAATTTGAATAAAATTGTGAGAACTGATGTTTTTTGTGATCCATTAAGAATGGAAAACGTGTGGAAGAAGTTATTTCAAGAATTTCAATTTACTATTTTTAGAAAAAATAATATAGCACGTGACTTGTCAGTATAAAACTAAAAATTCAAGAGCTGGATACATTTAAATGAGAAAGAATATTTCTTTCATACTACAGATTTCCAATGGTTCCTCGATTTCACGCCAAAGAAATTTATTTTTTTCTTTGAAAACTTAGAATAAAATCAAATATTGTTTTTTCTATTTCTATCTTTGATATCTTGTCTAAACGGGGATGACAGAAGTTAGGAAATATTATGTAAAGATTAATTATCCATTATTTATTATGTGAAGAGTTCCTTTACCTTGTTTTCGCTAAAACTGATGATGCAATTTAAAAGGTGTCAGGTTTCTGAAAATTTCATTTACTTTCTTTTTTGAAATCTTAATTTTTTATACATTAAACTGCAATCTTTTTTGAACATTTAAAAATAAATGTTTCTTTAAAATTTCCTTCATAACGAATTTATGGCTTTTAGCATATTATTCGTTTAATAGCTCAAATGGCTTATCAAGTGGCGTATTCAAAGTTCGAACTTTGAATTAATTTATCTCTAAATGGTGTGTTAGATGTAATGCACACGATACCTCAAAAAGATCTGTAACTTCTCAAACACTTCAATATATTTTCATGAAATTGTCAAAACATATTTTTCATGTTAGTCTGTATAAACTGAACCTCAGACTTCCTTTCAATAGTTCTAAAAAATATTTTTTAGGCGATTATATTGTTGAATTTTTCTAAATTTTGTATTAGATAAATATATTTTTATATTAAAAATGTAAACATTCCTCAATGACAAATTTACTGGGTTTTGAGGTATTTTCCACTATGATATGACTTCGTACGCCGAATGCGTTTTAATATGGGAATCGAATTTTTATTTTTTCTGGAATTTAAACCGTTAACTTGATAAGGTGCTGCTGGCTCACAGTATAATACAAATGATTTGAATTGTGAGAAATTTTCAAGATTTCTAGAACTAATTCAAAAATTCGAATTACAGTTACTAAAACTCACGTTTTGTATTTGAATTTATTTGCAGAGATTTTTAAATAAGTTTAATCACTATTGGGAAAAACGACTTTAAATTTTAATAGGGAACTCGCTTCCACAGGGAAATGGCATTTATAAGGATAACATGGAACTATTTTTTTTGAAAGCCACAAATTATTTTCTAGATGTTAGCGGCAGAATATTTTTTTAGGTGTAAGAAAATAAAATTGATTGTGGAAGTTACCTAACTCTAATTGTTTCTAACTTTATATGGAAACTTAATTTTAAATTTATAGGACATTATTTAATTTAAAGAACAAAATTTAAACCCTTTTACTAAATTCGAAATACTGAGTTATTTTTAATTATTATTTAAGCGTAACTGCAAAAAAAATCTACTCAGTTGCCAAAATAGTTTCTGTTGTTAAGGAATAAAAATTAAAAGACTGCCATTCAAACACTTTTAAATTTTTCAATTAAAATTTTTCCTTGGATTGCATGTTTCCTTCAATTCATTATATGCATATACTTGTTATATTGAAAACTGTATTAAGTTGTTGTATTTTTTATTCAATAAAAATTTTAACTATCATCAATAACAAGTTTATTATCATGTTTTAGAAATAATTCAATTATTTCCAATTGCTTGCAATATGTAGTTACGTTTTTTAATAGCCTATTACTTTATAAATATGTACATTAATATACATAAACTAATTTTTCCAATCATGTATTATTTCGATAACTCCTAAAATATCATTTCAGGTGAAGCGGTGAATTGGTGTAAGTATCAAATAACAGTCGAGCTTAGTAGGTTATTCTGGAAATAATGTTAGAATTCCATTTTGGGAATTTTCCAGTAATGACTAAACAATCTCCGTTAAACGATATGGTTTACTTGACTCCAAGCAGGATATAATTCCACACTGTTGTAAAGTTTGGACCCATCTTTGAGTCTTGTTATGTCTTAAATACCAGAAGTAAGATGTAGAATGATTAGAAGCGCGCATCAACTACTGACAACAAAATACTCCCGATGACTTGGGTTCTTTAATCACGCCAAAAAACGTACAAAATCGCCCTTGCAAGACAGTATAAATGGATTTGTACTTGAAACGTGTAGGAACTTTTTTTCATTCTTTATTAATGCTTTAGGTCTACGTTGATAATTACCGGAATAAACCTTTTTTCATAATAAAAAGGAGTACCAAAATAGAAGCATTTGTTCTGAATCTACTCATTGATATGTATCAGATACTGTTTCCTAAAAGGCAGTTAATAAATTTGACAATTTGTGGAAAAACCATTTATCTGAGAGCCTTATCATTTAGCTAATTTTTTGAGCGCAACTAAAAATCGGATAACTCGGATAGGTTTCTTATTTTTCTATATATTTCTCTGGACTTTTTTATGAATTACTCAAGAGAATTGACTAAAAAATTATGTAAAAAGATCTCTGTTATTGTACGCGCAAAGCTCACATGAAAATTATTTCTTATAACTCCTCATATTTCATAAAAAAATATTTCATTTGCACTATATTTTTTTCTATTACATTTTGCAAAATTCCCTAAATGGGATTTAAAATTGTTAGAAAACTCTGCATTATATAAGCTTAAAACATGTCAGAATTTTTTTAACTTTTCAAAAAAATTCACTGTATCTCCATGAATGTACTTCTGATCCTTACAAAAATCACTGAACATATTGTACAGTATCCACACGTTTGCATTCTGCAGAAACATATTATATTGTACAGTTTAATGTACAGACTAGTCCCCAAATATTATTTTTTATCTTTGATTTTTTTTCTGTGCATTAAAGTTGACCTGCTTTTCAAATCAATAATGATATATTTGAGCTTAAACATATTCTTTCTATTTCTAAAGTTCCAGAATAAATCCGACAAGTATTTTTTTTAAATATTCGACAAAATGTTTAAATTTGAAAAATGTTTAATAGCCATGTAGTGTATAATTACATTGATAACATATGTAATATAATACAAATAAAACATACAAAATGTAAAAATGTAGGTTTATAAAAATTTAAAAACCATGTTTCCCAGCCATTTTCAAAAATTTGCTAAGATGCTAAAGCGGTGTTTTGTCGCTATTTTAGATTCCTTGGTCTGGTCTCCGCGGCCGAGTGGTCAAAGCACCACGCCGCTAATCGCCTTCGAGCGTAGGAGGTTCGGGGTTTGAATCCCACTGGCTCCATTGCACGCACTCTTTGTGTGTAGTTCCCGGTTGTATACCTCTTGTATTGTAAATCTTCCTTGTGTTATCTCGTCCCTATAATATTGACAATGATTTATAAGCGGGCTTCATGTCGAATTCACAAATCAGATGCATGTTGTTCTATAAACAAACAAACAGATTCCTTTGCAAATCGTGACAACAAGAGCAGGATACGGGAATCTTACCAAAATTAGAAACATAGAAGGATATTTCTTTATTTTATTATTTTTAATAAAAGTTTAAATACTTATGTAATGTAAAACTCAGAATCATTCGATTTTTCCTCCTTTTATTTACTTTAGATAGATCTCAAGATAATCAACATGATTATATAACTTTCAAAGACCCATTGAATAAATTCTTACTCTTTCTCCAAATTTTAATCAGTCAAAGTGCATGCATGAATTAATAATAAGCATTATTTATTCTCAATTCATTAAAAACTTTATTTTAAATCAAATGAAGTTTCCTGCATGAAAATAATCAGATGTTTTATCAGAAAAAAATGAATGCCTACATTATCGTTATATAATTTTATTAAGTTAATTTATATTAAATACAAGCGACTATTTTATCTTTACAATCAAAATCACTTCAAAGATAATCAACACAATTATATAACTTATTGATTTTTCTCAGATCTGTCGGGCTAAATCCTATTCTCTGTCCCATTACTAAACCTCCAAAGAAATTTTTTGGTACAATTGTCGGCCTGCCATTCTTGCTAAATGCTCCTTGACTATAATGCATGACTGATCCGTAATCGTATTCTTCTTCCAAAGTCTGCTGAACGTAGGTATTGTACTTTTGAAAGTTGTTTTCAGTTCCTAACAAGAAGAGAAAAAAACAATAGTGTATCACATTTACATCAGTATTCATGCATTTATAAAATGGTAACGAAACAGCTAAAAAAACTGGTAATAAATCATGAATAAACAATAATAATTTTGTATTTAAAAATTCATGAAGCATTTTCTATTTTTAAAATTCCAAGTACAGATTTTAATAATCTGTATATAGCTTGGAATTTGCTTTTGTAATTCTCTCCCCTCTTAATTTTTTATTTTTCATTTTATTATAAGAAAAAAAAAACTTTTAATTTTTATATTTTTTACGTTTTTTTTTCATTTCAGTTTAGTTTTTTTTATTTACTTCTTTTATTTTATTTATTTTTTCATTTTTTAAATTTGTTTATTTCTTTTATTCCTTTTACTCTTTTCTTTTCTATATTTTTTTTTTCATTTTGACAACACTTTCCATTGTATATGCTCCTCTGTATGGGAAATGATCGTTGTAGCATTTGAGAGATACAAAGTTGGCGAATGCGTATTTGAACACCGGTTTATCATCTGATCGAAAAACTAGATCGAATCTAAACAGCGCTACAGTTTATAATAGGATAAATTTCCCTCCTTGGCAAGCGATTATGTAGGATAGTCAGTAGCATACGGGATTTGAGACCTTTCTACATTAGTTAAAAATCTGCTCACACTTATTTTTCGCAACGAAAATTTATTTCTTTATTAGAAATAGTAGTGTAGACTTGAAATAGCTATGAATAATTTTAAATAGAAACAAAACAAATTCGGTTCTATAGACACAAATATCAGTATTTAGAGCAAAGATTTTTAGATTTCGTATGAAATACTACCTATTGCAATCGCACCAGTTTATATACATATAGGGGGAACTGGGGTACATTGATACAGTTTTTTTCTAAGATTTTTTTTGGTGTCAAGAAAGTAGAAAATTCAAGTTTTTTTTCCATGAGGTGACAGCAAAACTTGTGTAGTATGTTATAAAAATGTACAATCATTGTTTTATACAGTATTTTTGCATGTAATTTTAAAAAAATCAAAAAAAGTCATTTGTATCAATGTGCCCCATCCCCGGGGCAGATTGATACGTTTGAGAAAAATGACGACAAAATAATACCAATGCATATTTTTCATAGAAAATGAATTAGAAAACCATTTTATATTTATTTATAAAAATTCAAATCACCCACAATTTATTTTTAAGCAATATTAAAGCAATCAAAATTAAATATATTATGACCTGATGTTCTGGCTGTTTCTTGTCTGATTGTTGGCTGTGGTAACTTTGTCATATCTAGCACTTCAACCCCAGCATTATCTTTTTTCTTATGAAAGATGAAAAAATTACCAGTTTTTCTGTTTATAAATAGGTTCGTAAACAGAAAATAAAGGATAATTATATTAAAAATTCTGTTTATAATATAAGTATCATTTTCTGTTCTGCAGTTTGTTTCGCTTACTTAACATTTCGCATGTCGAAAATACCTTTTTTCTCTGGAGAATCGATATAAATTCGAGATTTGCCAGAATGGCGTCCTTTTCTTTTATTAGTTCTACTAGCACTAGATGCTGGGTAAGTTCCTACGTCTTCTGTTTTCAAAAATACTATAAAATGTTCTAATATAAAGAAATTAGAGCTATTTCACTTCAATAAAAACTAATGTTATAAATTTTTCGTGAAAAAAAAGGTTGGATTAAGGAGTGTATGGTAAAACAAATAATAAAAGATAATGAAAATATGAACTATTAAAGGATTTAGGCTGTATCAATGTGCCCCGTCATAGACTGTATCAATGTGCCCCATACAGCGATTTTGAATAAAATGAGTCTCAAATCCAACACTTCACAATATATCTAACAATAAATAATGAAGAACTGATAAAGAGTAGCTGTACTTACCAGGGAGAGTATTCATTTTGGTTGAAAATACTGGAACAGTTGTATAATAGCATTTCAGTTGTACAACTCATATTTACTTTTGAACAACAAAAACAATAAATCACCCGTCCCATTTCATCAAACTACTGAATCATTCCAAGATTTTCTGTATGTAGTTGAATACACTAGTATCATCTTTTGGAGCTGTTGTGAAACTTCCTGTAATGACCCTGTGAGCGGTAGAGGGGGTGTATCAATGTGCCCCATGTATCAATGTACCCCAGTTCCCCCTATATATCTATCTATGTATCTCACTTTTTTATGGACACGATAACTTCTATAATTATACACCAATCTCCACCAAACTCGTACATAAAATCAAAGGAGATAAAATCTCGGCTAAGTTCGTTAATGGGCAAAATCGGACCAAGGGGGTCGGAATAGGGGGCGTTTTTGTGAAAACCGAAAAAACGCCATAACTTCTTAATTAAAGTAGATATCGAATCGGTTTAAAGTTTATATTACTTCTTAAAAATGGGCCAAAAGTTTATGCATGACAGATTTTTGATAAATTTAGAAGTGGGCTCAAGGGGCGAAAAAAAGAAAGAAATTTGAGAGAACGAAATTCATAACTTCGTCAATTTTCAACATATCAAGTCCAACTAAATTTTATATAAATGTACTCAATATTATCTAAAACTTTTGTATTTACAAGTTTTTGATAGGACCAATTTTTACCGATGAAAAAAATTAAAAACGAAAAGAAAAAGGGGGGAGGAAAAAGAAAAAAAACCATAACTTACTCAATTCTTAAGCAATTAAATCTAATTAAATTTATTTTACATCTTCACAATAATATCTACAATTTTTATATTGACAAGTTTTTCATAAGACCAATTCGTATAGCAAAGAGAAATTAAACAAAAATAGGAGTTGGAGAAAAAAACCTCAAATCCAAACGGCTTATATTCTGACTCATTTTAAAATTCATTTTTGATTTTAAACGCATCCAAATGGTAGATCCTCCTATTTAGAAACTGTATAAAGTGACGCATTGGTCAGTTTTTTGATAAAGACAGAATATATTTCAAAATAGGCTACCAAAAAGGGTATTTTGAACAGAATTTTCCGAAATCATCTTGACTGAAAATTTAAGGAAGTGTTTAAATAAGAAAATGCGTTTTTTTCTGACTCGTTTTTAAATCCATTTTTGTTCTCAAACGCATCCAATTTACAGATCCTCTTATTTAGGAACTATATAATGTGATGCATTCGTCAGTTTTTTTTATAAAGACGGAATATATTTCAAAAAAGGCTACCAAAAAGGGTATTTTGAACAGAATTTTCCGAAATCATCGTGAATGAAAATTTAAAGAAGTGTTCAAATAAGAAATTGCATTTTTCTCTGACTCATTTTTAAATCCATTTTTGCTCTCAAACACATCCAATTTACAGATCCTCTTATTTAGGAACTATATAATGTGATGCATTGATCGGTTTTCTGATAAAGACAGAATGTATTTCGAAAAAGGCTACCAAAAAGGGTATTTTGAACAGAATTTCCCGAAGTCTTCGTGATTTGAAAATTTAAGGAAGTTTTCACACTGCAAATTGCTCTTTTTATGACTCGTTTTAAAATCCATTTTCGCTCTGAAACGCATCCAATTTACAGATCCTCTTATTTAGGAACTATATACTGTGATGCATTGGCCAGTTTTTTGATAAAGATAGAATATATTTTTAAAAATGCTGTCAAAGTGAGTATCGCACAAAATTTTCCGAAGCAATCATGATTAAAGAATTAAAGATGTATTCAAACAACAAATTGGTTATTTTATGACTCATTTTTAAATTCAATTTTTTTTTCTCAAATGCATTCAACTGACAGTTTTTTGTTATTTAGGAACTGTATAATGTACTGTTTTGGTCGATGTTTTAATAAATTCAGAATTTATTTCAAAATATGTTGTCAAAATGGGCATTTGAGCTGAATTTTTCTTAAGATGATTATGATAAAACCAGTTTTTGCAGAAAAAATGAAATTAAAAATTTTTCATAAACGGCCAAATGAAGTTATTAAACTGTGTTTATCTCTAATCATATATTTTTTTGTTGAAATGAGCACTCTTTGAAATCTACCTCCGCCTATAGGCCCAGCCGACAGGGATTTTTATGATTTAGCGAGAGAAAATCCCCACTAAATCTGATGAGATGAATTTTTCCTTTCTAAATTATTCAAATGAAAAAAAAAACAATCCTTAAACTATTTTTTTTTAAATATTTCTTATAAAATTGTAAAAGAATTTTAAAAGTGAGTATTTTTGCTTACAAAATTAAAAAATAAATAAAAAATATCTTTAAATAAAGGTATGGAAATCCTACAGGGAGTTAGATATAAGATCAGAGAAATGCATGTAAAATAATGACCGAGAAACTTAATTGAATCAATTTAACCGAGAATTAGTGTAAATTTCCAGAATGTTTAGCTTTTCTTCTGTGTTTTTACAGAAATTCATTACATGGTAAATATAGAAATGCAATACTAAAAAAGGATATACATTGTATACGACATTTAAAAATCAATCCCAAGATGCATTCTAAAATGTCGTGTATAGTATAAAATCTTTTTTAATATCGCATCTGTATATTTATTTAAATTTGCAGAAAGTTTCGCTTTTTTGTGTTTTAACAGGAATTTTTAGCAGTGTGAACATAGAAATGCAATACTAAAAAAGAACATACATTATACGCGACATTTAGAAATCAATCTCAAGATTGATTTTTAAATGTCGCGTATAATGCGTAATCTTTTTTAGTATTTATCTCTATTTTTATGATAATGACGATGTATATCACAGTAGATAAACTATATTTTTTCAAGATATAAAGTAATGCCTTGAACAGGTATCGAAACAATAAGTTATGAATGCAGCATTATCAGTTCGAATGTAGTTAACTACAGTTCTTTGATACTGAAACTCATTATGCATCGATAATACTTTTAAATTATATTGAATAAACTTCATTTTAAAATTTAATTACTTTGTTAGTTTATAAAAAATTATTTTTCTTTCAATAAAAAATATTTTTAATGTTTTTTGAATAAAAATCAGTTTTAAACCTTTTGAAATTTTTAATAAAGATTGATTTCTAAAAGTTCCAAATATGCAAATCCAAAATTCATTATTATGCTGAGTACTTTTTATTTATGCATTAAAAATACACGCATTCCTATTTGTTTTGGAACAATTAAAACAAAATTTTACATTTAATTTACATAATTTATTTAAATGTTTAATTTAATGACTTTACGTTTGTTAATTTAAGGTAAAATTTTCTGAGAAAGTAAATATTCTAAAGTTTTGTACAGTTTCTTTATATAGCCGACACCTTAGCAAAATTAAAGTAAGACATTAATTATTGGACGCTATTGAAAATCGATTTGCAACAATTGTGTTTTTAAGTGATTATTTACTGTAGATGTAACTTTATTACGAAGATAACTCCTTTGTGTTTATTTTTTTGACAAACTAAAAAAAAAAAAATAGTTTTTATCCAACTGGATTTTATTTATTTATTTATTTATTTATTTTTTGACAGTTTGGAAATTAAAATGAAGGCAATTTTCTGGCTAAATTTCCAGGCAAAAATTTTTTGTTGTATTGAAATAAAATGTTTAAAAACATAACATGAATTGTTTTCAAAGGTCAGCTACATATGAAATTTTAAATTTATTTCAAAAACAGTTCGTTTTGCTTTTAAACAAGCTCGAGTTTTTTAAAATGGATCTGGGAAATATATTAAGCAAGTTGAATGAAAATTTGAGAGCACATCCTGCGTTGATAAATCCATGTTTAACCAATGATAATGTTCCCTGTTCTTTAAATAAAAAAATAATACGATATACGATAATTCGTATTTATATATCATATTATTTTTTGGTTAATCGTTTCGTAAAATTTTATCGCATTTTTTTTCGTATCATAATTGTATCTTATTCGTATTAAAAAATAATACTAATACGATAATTAAAAAAAATCCTTCGCAAGATAATTTTAATTAAATGTTGTCAAATCTTAGGATCTCTATTTTCTACTTAAACTCCAAACATTTTTGTGCTATTTAAAATGTAATGGAATAAAGTTATGATCTTACAGTTAAAATATTTATTAATTTTGCTTTTATATTTTCCATGAACAAATGTTTTAGTAAAAAATAGCCTGTGTTTCAGAAGTATGTTATCTATTAAATAACCTTCTCTATTCTTAATTTTTCAGAGAGTAAAAGTTATAATGGTGAAAGGAATATTTGTTACAAATTAAAAAATATATAGAAATAATTGAGAAATTTGAGAATAGTTTTAAAAGTGATTATATCATTGGAGATTTGTCAAGAAAACTTAGCATCTATCTTTTTGTCTCAGCTTGAAATTTTTAAAATATTAAATAATTATGCTTTTAAAGATTCTACAAGTAAATGTTTTTCAGAAACATATGTTGTGTATTAAGTGTGCCTTCATTCGTTATTTTTAACAAGTCAAAAACTTTAGCGTTAAAGAATATCATTACATATTATTAAAATGTATAAAAAGAATATGAAATTTGACAATATTTTAAAAAGTGATTTTATCAATGGGATTTTTTAAAGTAGATTTAGCAGGAAGGACAGAAGTGCCCCTACAACTGGCAATGGTGATCGCTACCAGTAAGGTTGTGGTTACTTCTCAATTTTCAGAAGACGAAAATTATAATCTTAAAAAAATATTCATTTGAAACTAAAAAATATATTAAAACAATTAAAAAATCTGACAGTGATTTTTAAAATAGTTATATCAAAAGAAACTTTGACTAGTAGACTTAACATTTACTTTTTTCTTGATGTCTAAACTATATTCGAGCTTTCTGTTTTTTTTTATACTTTCATAAGCTTATTTATAATTAATTTATTTTGTGAAGAATGGAATAATACTATTACCTCGGGCTATATTCTCCCAACGTACAGTAACATATTCGTCACGATCTACTCTACTTTGCTCATGCCAAAATCCTAAAGCATGCATGAACTCGTGTTCTATGATACCAACCCGTTGACAGGGCTCAGCCAAGGATAAATCTTGTTTGCCTCCAACTCGACCAACCATAGAATAACACCTGCAAATAAAGTTTATTTTATACTTATTTAAAAATGTGGTTAATTTTTTTGTTTGAAAATTAAGTTAATACTTTATGTCCAATAGTACTATAAAGTACAACTCCTTTACGAAAATGGCCTTTAGAATTCTATCGAAAAAGTTTTATTCAATCCTCTAGAATTATAGCCCGGTTTTCCATAAGCTGGTTTAAAAGCTATAGAAATATCTGTAGAAGTATAAAAAGATGTAGAGTAGAAATTTGTATTAAACTTCTATTAAACACTTTCTCTCTACAAATATTTTTATTATACTTATACATATATTTCTATAGCTTTGAAACTAGCTTATAGAAAAACGGGCCATAATTCTATAGAATTCTATAAAACTTTTTGTACAGAAGTCTAAAAGACATTTTCGTAAGGGTAAAAATAACTTGCAGTAAAATTCATTTAATACATCGATTAGTAGTAATACGTTTTATAATGAGAATAGTGATTTTACACAGTAAAAACAAATGGATAAGTGTGACCGCAGTTCGCATGGAGGGATACGTTTAAAATTTCTTCCAAACAAATTATCCTTTAATAAAAAAGAATCAAAATTGTTAATTTATAACTATTGGATTCTTTCATATATTGTACCACCAATAAATTTAATTTACAAATAATTATAAAAGGAAGTTATTTATTTTAATCAAACTAAAGATATTTGAATCAAAATTATTTAAATAAAATCCAAAAGTTTAATTCTTTTTAGACCCCGAAATTTAAAAAAAGATAGCTGTTAAATAAAATTTTAAATATTTAAACTTGAAAAAAAAATGTTTAAATTAAATTTAAAATTCTTAATCATTAACAAATTGCAAAATATTCAAAGTACAAAAAAAAATTTAACCTCCCCCCCCCCCCCGCAAAAAAATGAATGTCAGTTGAAAGAGTTTCTGATAATATGTAACCTTAAACTGGTGAAAATTACGAAATTTCCTCACATTAAATCCATCTTAGTATGGATTTCAATTTTCAGTATCGGTATTCAAACTAAAAACCTTCTGTTTACTAGCAAGATGCTCTTCCTCCAAACTATGATGTCTAAGCGAAAAACGTTGAAAATAAAGTTCTCTTTTACAATTTAAATCGCAAAAAGAAAGGATGTCATTGAAAAAAAATAATTTAATTAACATAATTGACTTTTTAAAAATTTTATAATTTTTCGTGGGACACGAGATATTTAGTTGACAGTACACAAAATTCGAAGGTTTTTACTTCTACAGTTTTTGTGCACGGTCTCTGTGCACAAAAGGACATGGGATGGACAGAGACAAATAGGGTATCGTCAGATGAACAAAACCCTAAAAAAGACAGATGTTTCTTAAAGTACAAAAAATTACTATAATCAAGAACGGAAATGTTTGATAACAGCTTTCAAATCAACCAATATTCCGCAAATTGTTACTTAATCTTCAGAAACTTCAGAAGCCTATTTGTTTTTGAAATTTGAAGAACAATTTATAAAAATATTTTTTTGTTAATTGACCGTAATTTTTGGAAACATTTTCCAAATAGCTTTTACAATATATTAATCAATTCTCTCTATCCGCAAAATTGCTTGCGTTATTGTATCCAAACTAAGATAAAAATATGCAAATGGATATGTTGTTTATTAAATGCATAATAACATTTCAAAATTTTGAAATTAATAAATAACAATTAAAGTAGTTTCATACTTGCATAAATATTAAAATAAATAATTATGAAAGAAGGAATGTTATAAAAAATAAAAATTCTAATTAATACATGTATGTTTATGCTATTCTTATTGAACTTAGTATTAATGGAATATTAATATGATATTATCCGCAATGGGCTAAAAACTGACATAAAAATAAACACTGCCATTATTAATTAATACAAAGGAAAATAAATAAATTGAACTATACTACATGTAGGCATTTAAATATACTGAATCAACAACTAAAATAAAGCATGTATTACTACAATGTAACTATTATATAAATGGTATTTGTCTCTTTTTCCACCAATAACCATTGTGCATAAATTATGTAGACAACATCGGTCTCCATAATCTAATATTTATCCACCCAACCATGCTACTACAACTTTCTTTATTTCATTTTACATTTTAAAGTTCTTTTTTATATTATTTTTTTTACGCAATGTGCTAATTGTTTTGTGACATTATTTATTTATTTATATGCGTATTAGTTTCAGTCGATTTTGAATTTGAAAGCAAGTTTAAAATTGACCTTTTTTTTTTTTTTTTTTTTTTTTTTTACTTTTTTCTATCTTCAATAGAAGCAAGTATTGTAATCGAAATTTTTCCGATTTCTGGTTTTTGACGGATTTACACGTTTTAGGGGTCAGAGATTCCAAAAATCATGCTTTTACAAAATGTCTGTCTGTCCGTGTGTCTGTGTGTATATCCGTATGTCACCATTCTACCATCACAAAATGTATGAAGTTATGCATAGAATTGAACCAAATTTTTTGCGAATGTTTTTGGCTGTGGCAAGCAGGTCCTCCTTCAGTTTTGAAATATTCCGCCGGAAGGGGGGGGGGGGTTACAATCACGATTTTTGTGCCATTTTCAATATTGTACCAGCCAAAAGTGTATGAAGTTATGCATCGAATTGAACCAATTTTTTGTGTAAGTGTATGACTATGGCTAATTGGTCCTCCCTGAATCTGAAAAAAATCCGCCGGAAGGGGGCGCTGCAATCGAGATTATTGTGCCATTCTCAATATTGTACCGACGAAAAGTATATGAAGTTATGCATCGAATTGAACCAAATTTTTTGTGTAAGTCTATGGCTATGGCTAGTTGGTCCTCCTTGAATTTGACTCTACTACCAACCACTATGTTCTAAATAAAATTTTCATACGATCGCTGCCGCTCACGCGAAAGCGCTTGATATGGCGCAAACGTTGTGGCGAAAAAGAAACAAAACACAAGCAGAATTTTCTGCATAACGTATAATGCGTAAAATCCTGCTTGCTATGAACATCATATTTCGATGTTCTTGACTTTACACCATAAAACATTTAAATTGATAATTCTTTTTGTTTGTAGAGTATAAGATCCATTGTGACAGACAGTTTATTAAAAAGTTAATTAATTTCAGTAAAAAAAACTACAAAATGGCAAAATTCCGAAAAATCACTATTGGCCTGAAATAAAAAGGTTTAGTCGTCGAAAAAAATCTGTCTGACAAAAGTGTTGAGCATAATCTGTTGAATATGGATTTCAAATTTCTATAAAATTGTTTGGGTAGTTTATGAAGAAATAGGTCTTAAGAGCCATTATTTTGAAATTCAGACAAAAAGTTATGTTTTGATAGTTGTATTTTTTATTTGCTTGATTTTTTTATATTTTGAAGTAGATCATAGATGTGTCTTGATATTGTATATTTAATAGATACTTTGCAACATTGAAGCTCTGAAAAAGTTTCCTATTTCCAATAGAAAATGTTAAAGTTCAATGTTTTGAATGTCCTTTTTCGTGAAAAATATATGTGAGTATGTTTGGAGGGCTATATTTCTGTCAAGAAACAAGATCCTGAAATTCTTTAGGCATACACTGTTAGTATAACACTGCACGTTTATTAAAATTTATTTGTTTCCATCGGGCATTGTTAATTTACATTGTTTTGTTGCCGCAAAGTACAATCAAAATGACGTTTTTGTCTATGTTCCGCATTTAATATCTTATTGAAGCAACACTACTCCAAACTTTTTCTTATAGAATATGAAAGTATATTACTAGGACAAGTTAAATAATAAAAGAGATATTGTTGCTGTTAGCAGATATAATCTGTTAAATATTCAAAATTTTCAAAATCTGCAATATTTAAATTAGCGTTACCTAAAATAAGTACCACTGTTGAATAAAACAAAATATATCTCATAATAGTTGAACGTACGTACAAAAATATGGCAAAGAAAAAAATGGCGTGTCTTGAAATTTTTTAGGAAAAAAATGAGAAAAGTTACAAAGAAAGCAATGTCAATGACCACATTTATCCTTCTCAGAAAATAATATCCCTTTTCTCTTTCGGAACGGGACACAAAAATGGTATATTCCATTTTCTGACAGGGAAAACACAGAAAGAAGAAAGAGCAATATGATTTTTCATTTTCTAACAGGGAAGACGTGTGATGATCAACAATGCTAATTTCAAAAGTATATCGTTTAAAAAATATCAAGAGACCCACTTTTTTTTCTTTCCATGTTCTTCTACATATGTTCAACTATTGTGTAATATATTTTGTTTTATTCAACAGCAGCGCTTTTTTTAGATAATGCTAATTTAGATGTTGCAGATTTTGAGAATTTTGAATATTTAGCAGATTATATCTGCTAACAGCAATAATATATTTGTGAAGTATTATATTATTTAGCTTGTCCTATCAGTACATTTTCATATTCTATAAGAAAAAGTCAGGGGTAGTGTTGCTTAAATAAGATATTAAATGCTAAACATGGATGGAAACATCATTTTTATTGAACTCTGTGGCAACATTACAATGTAAAATAGCAATGCCCCATAGAAACAAAAAAAAATTATTAAGCATGTAGTGTTTTACTAACAAAAGAATTTCGGAATCTTGTTGCTTCTAGAGATATAGCTCTCCAGATATACCCAAATTTCATTTCTCATGAAAAATGGCATTCACAACATTGAACTTTGACATTTTCTATTAGAAAGAGGAAATTTTTTCAGGGCTTCAAAATTGCACAATATTCATTAAATATGATCTACTTCAACACAAAAAAATCAAACAATTTTAAAGGTACAACTATTACACTTTGTCTGATTTTCAAAATAATAGCTCTTAAAACTTGCACACTTTCCGTAGGATTACACCTAATCTTGTATTCCCTTACTCAACCTTCTGGGTGTTTTGAATGTAACATTACGTTCCCTAAGCTCCAGTCTTCACTGCAATATAAGCAATGTTTAAGATGATATATTTTTATAGATTTAATGAATTTTCAATACATTGAAGAATTATTAACAGACTCAAAGATTACATCAATATTTGTAATTAAGTTTTTTTTTATGTTGAAGGAATAATATTTTCTGAGCTTTTAAAACAAAATGAGAGAAAACGATATTACAATTTTACTCATTTTCAAGATGCTCAGAGTTTTAAATAAACAAATGTATAATTCCAAGCTCCATTTAGTATAAAAGTCATGATATGCTTTTTTATTAAAAAAATTGTTTAAATGAAATTATAATTGAATAACAGACTTTCATGAATTCTGTCTTGAAAAGGTGAAAGAAATGGATTAATTATACTTTATGTGAAAATTTTTATCATTTAGAAACACACAATAAAATAATTTTTCTTAATGATTAATTATTCCTATTTTGTGAAACTATGCTTCTAAAAATTCATGATTTATAGATCAGTACAAAAAACCCTGAACGGGTTAAAAGTTTGTGACGCAGCACTTTATCTTATATATCTAAGAATTTTAAATTTGGGACTTAAAACTAATGATATCAAAATTTATGTGACGCTATGCTATTAATTAATATATACATATATTAAAATTTATTCATTAAGGTTTTATCAATTACATCTTTCATAAATTCAAAATATGAATCTTAAAAGATATGATATCAAAATTTAAGTGACGCCTTGACGAGGCTTTAAACAATGTTTTAAAATTCCATTTATTTATTTATTGTCTAAATACATTTTCATATCTAAACAATACTTTTCATTTTCCAATACACTGTTAAATACATCACTTTCACTGAATATGTATAATGCACTGAAATATATTTATTTGAATAAATAGATTTATCTTTTGGGCTACGCTATCCAAAATCAAAAATAACGTTTGAATAAATATTTTTTGCGTCATTGTATCTATTTGCATCTATGTAACTTACTTTGGATACAATGACGCAAAAACTATTTATTCAAACGTTATTTTTGATTTTGGATAGCGTAGCCCAAAAGATAAATCTATTTATTCAAATAAATATATTTCAGTGCATTATATATATTCAGTGAAAGTGATGTATTTAACAGTGTAATGGAAAATGAAAAGTATTGTTTAGATATGAAAATGTATTTAGACAATAAATAAATAAATGGAATTTTAAAACATTGTTTAAAGCCTCGTCAAGGCGTCACTTAAATTTTGATATCATATCTTTTAAGATTCATATTTTGAATTTATGAAAGATGTAATTGATAAAACCTTAATGAATAAATTTTAATATATGTATATATTAATTAATAGCATAGCGTCACATAAATTTTGATATCATTAGTTTTAAGTCCCAAATTTAAAATTCTTAGATATATAAGATAAAGTGCTGCGTCACAAGCTTTTAACCCGTTCAGGGTTTTTTGTACTGATATCAGTGCTTTTTTAGGTTAATAATAAAAAGATAAAAACAAAAAATTAAAGACTAATACAAAGAATTCATATTCATGATTTCTGATCACCTTTAATTACTCCTCCCCCACCCACTTAAAAAAAGATATTTCATATTTTATTATTAATATATGCTGTGCTACTTGATTTCGTTAAAAACAACTCTGTAGTAAAGTACGTTAGTATAAGATAAGAAAGTAATGTACATTCAGCACTGTATTTCTAAGAAAGGATTTCATAATCTATGCTGTGTGTATCATTTCTCATTCTAGTTAACTATGTTTTTCTTTACACATGATGATACATATACTGCAGATGGATTAAAATGATCAGGAATACAATATTCAGAATGTGCTGGAAAGTATTTCATAATCTATGCTGCGTGCATGATTCTTGTTAATTATGTTTCAACCTTTGTATAGGTTGGTAATATTGCAGATTGATTAAAACTATATCCGTTACAATATTCAGAATATGCTGGAAAGTGTTTCATAATCTATGTTGCACACAGGTTTTTCTTTCTTGTTAATTATGATTTGTTCTTTATATAGAGTGGAAAAATTGCTGCAAATGGATTAAAATGATAGGCTTACAATAATGAAAATGTGTTGGAAAGTGTTTCATAATCTATACTGTATGTGTAACTTTTCATTCTTGTTAGTTTATTTATGTTTTGCTGTTTGCACAAAACATATATAAACAGGGGGGGGGGGGAGATTTGGATGGGAAGATTACTGTACAAAGATGAAACTGATAGGTTTAAAGCATTCAGAATAAAATGGAAAGTATATAAACATGTTTAATGGAAAATTTTTTACTCTCGTTAATTATGCTTTGTTTTTTTGCACAGAATGGTAAAATTATTGTACATGAATGACAATAAGTTTACAATATTCAGAATGAGTCAGAAAATGCATCATAATCGATGCAGTATGCATGACTCTTCGTTCTTGTTAGTTATGTTTTGTGGGGTCATCAAGGCTTCTTGTTAGTTATGTAAGGGGGGGGGGAGATTGTATCGGGCTTAAGATTTTATTAAAATTTCCATGCTCTAGTCTGTACGTATTTACATAATTTTTTTTTTCTAAAAATCTTGATTTGGTTAGATAATTGTTTTTTTTTTTTGTGTGGGGGGGGGGGGGTTGAATCTCGATTCAGTTTGACTTGAATTGGAATTTTCAGGTTCTTGCCCAGTTGCATTTCAAGTACTAGTTTTCAATTCTGGTCAGAGGATGGGGACGGAAATTATTTTGTCTTTCTTGAACAGATTTTTATTTCCTAATTTTTTTATTTTACTTTTTTTTGGGGGGGGGGGGATTGGGTTTCAGGTTATTCGGATCGGGTTTGAGAAAGACTTCTATTGGAATTTCCATGATCTGGTCAATACATATCGACATAAATTGTTCTTTTTTTTCTAAAATCTTGATTTGATTAAATATATATATATTTTTTTTGGGGGGGGGATTGAATCTGGTTTCGGATTGACTTCAAATGGAATTTTCAGGTTCTTGTTGAGTAGCATTTCAAGTATATTATTTTGTCGCAGATAAATTAGGTTACAATTGGAATTTTTTTTTTTTTTTTTTTTTTTTGGGGGGGGGGGGGGTAGTGTTTGAACTGGGTTTAGGATAGATTTCAATTGAAATTCTTGTCAGTGTATGTGGACAGAAATTATTTGGTCTTTCTTGGACAGACTTGTGTTTCCATTGTTTTTTCCTTTTCGGGTTTGGATTAGGTTTCATGTTAACTTTCAGACTCTTGTCAGTGTGTATCGGCAGAAATAATTTTCTCTTTTTCGGATTAGGTTAAGGTTCGATGGAAATTTTTTTCAGGTTTCAATCAGGTTCAATACAAATGGAATTTTCAAGTTCTGGTGAGGTTGCGCTTTAATGGAAAATATTTTGTCCTGTATAGATACTGGGCTCCGGTTATATGGAATTTCCTTTTTCAGGTTCAGATTAGGTTTAAGATAGACAAATTGGAATTTCCAGATTTCTGATCACGCATATCTATGGAAATTAAGTTTTCTTTCCCGAATCGAGATATGGTTGGATAGTTTTTTTTTTTTTTTTTTTTTGGGGGGGGGGGGTTGAATCTGGTTTCGGTTTGACTTCAAATGTAATTTTCAGGTTCTTGTTCAGTTGCATTTCAACGTATTTTATTTTACAGCAGATAGATTGAGTTACTCTTGGAGGGATTTTTTTCTTTCTGGTTTTGGATTGTATAGGATAGATTTCAATAGGAATTTTTCGATTCTGGTCAATGTATGTCAATGGAAATTATTTTGTCTTTCTTGGACAAATTTATCTTTCCATTAAATTTTTGTTGGTTTAGAATGGGTTTCCGGATAACTTGTAGGTTCTTGTTGGCAGACTTGTATAAAACCAAAAACTTTCTGCAAATTAATTTAATGTTGGGTGTAATTCACATTTTTTGCACAATTCATGGTCATCATTCATGTTTTTTATGAGATTTATGAATGTAATTTGCATTTTTGAGCAATTTATGGACATAATTTGCAATTTTTATGCGATTAATGAATGTAATTTACATTTTACATGATTTATGGACGTAATTTGCTATTTTTATGCAATTCATAGACATAATTTACATTTTTTTCAGCTTTCTGTCGACGAAATTTGTGTTTTTTGATCAATTTATTGACGTTATTTGTGTTTTTATAGGATTTATGAATGTAATTCGCTTTTTTTACACAACTCTTGGACGTAATTTGCATTTTTTGTAATTTATGAACGTTATTAGTGTTTTTTTGCATGATTCATGGAAGTGATTCGCATTTTTTGAGTGATTTATGAATGTAATTCATGTTTTTATGCGTTTCATGGACGTAATATGTGTTTTTTGAGTGATATGTAATTCGCGTTTTTTATGCAATTCATGAATGCAAAACACTATTCGCTATTTTTATGCGATTTATAGACGTAATTTGCGTTTCAGCTTTCTGCTGCCAAAATTCGTGTTTTTTGAGCGATTTATGAACATAATTCCCGTTTTACTACACGATTCATAGACATAATTTGTGTTTCTCATACAATTTCTGAACGTAATTCTCACTTTTTTAAACAATTCATGGACGTAATTCACGTTTTGACGATTTGTGGACCCAATTCGCGTTTTTTATGCGATTCATGGACATAATTCACAATTTTTATGCGATTAATGAATGTAATTTACATTTTACATGATTCATGGATGTAATTTGCTATATTTATGCAATTCGTAGACATAATTTGCATTTTTTGAGCTATCTGTCGACGAAATTTGTGTTTTTGATCGATTTATTGACGTTATTTGTGTTTTTATAGGATTTATGAATGTAATTCGCTTTTTTTACCAATTGTTGGACTTAATTTGCATTTTTTGTAATTTATGAATGTTATTAGTATTTTTTTGCATGATTCATGGAAGTGATTCGCATTTTATGAGTGATTTATGAACGTAATTTGCGTTTCAGCTTTCTGCTGCCAAAATTAGTGTTTTTTGAGTGATTTATGAACATAATTCCCGATTTACTACACGATTCATAGACATAATTTGTTTTTTTCATACAATTTCTGAACGTAATTCTCACTTTTTTAAACAATTCATGGACGTAATTCACGTTTTGAGCAATTTGTGGACCCAATTTACATTTTTTATGCAATTCGCTTTTTTTGAGCGATTCATGGACATAATTCGAGATTTTTATGCGATTAATGAATGTAATATACATTTTACATGATTTATGGACGTAATTTGCTATACTTATGCTATTCATAGACATAATTTGCATCTTTTGAGCTTTCTATCAACGAAATTTGTGTTTTTTGATCGATTTATTGACGTTATTTGTGTTTTTATAGGATTTATGAATGTAATTCGCTTTTTTTACCAATTCTTGGACGTAATTCACATTTTTTGCAATTTATGAACGTTATTCGTGTTTTTTTTTGCACAATTCATGGAAGTGATTCGCATTTTTTGGTTGATTTATGAACATAATTCACGTTTTTATTCAATTCAAGGATGTAATTTGCGTTTTCTGAGCGTTTCATGAACGTAATTCACATTTTTTATGCAATTCATGAACGCAATTCGGTATTTTTATGCGTTTTATAGAGGTAATTTCAGTTTCAGATTTCTGCCACCAAAATTCGTGTTTTTTGAGCGATTTATAAACATAATTCATGTTTTACTACACGATTCATAGACGTAATTTGCGTTTTTCATACAATTTATGAATATAATTCTCGCTTTTTTACATGATTCATGGACGTAATTCACATTTTAAGCAATTTGTGGACGTAATTCCCATTTTTTATGCAATTTGCTTTTTTTTAGCGATTCATGGATGTAGTTCACATTTTTTATGCGATTCATGCATGGAATTCGTATTTTTTATGCGATTCATGGATTGAAATAATGTTTTTATTGCGGTCTTTGGATGAAATTAACGTTTTTCGCGTGGTATTTTGTCGAAATGTTGGGTTTTTTTTACACGATTCTTTGTTGAGATACACTTTTTTTTTTACACAATTCTTTTTCGAAATAAATAAATAAAAATTGTTTCTTCATAAAATTTTCTGCACAATGGAAATTATTTTGTCTTTCTTGGACAAATTTATCTTTCCATTAAATTTTTGTTGGTTTAGAATGGGTTTCAGGATAACTTGTAGGTTCTTGTTGGCAGACTTGTATAAAACCAAAAACTTTCTGCAAATTAATTTAATGTTGGGTGTAATTCGCATTTTTGGGCAATTCATGGTCATCATTCGTGTTTTTTATGCGATTTATGAATGTAATTTGTATTTTTGAGCAATTTATGGACATAATTCGCAATTTTTAGGCGATTAATGAATGTAATTTACATTTTACATGATTTATGGACGTAATTTGCTATTTTTATGCAATTCATAGACATAATTTACGTTTTTTTCAGCTTTCTGTCGACGAAATTTGTGTTTTTTGATCAATTTATTGACGTTATTTGTGTTTTTATAGGATTTATGAATGTAATTCGCTTTTTTTACACAACTCTTGGACGTAATTCGCATTTTTTGCAATTTATGAATGTTATTCATGTTTTTTTACATGATTCATGGAAGTGATTCGCATTTTTTTAGTGATTTATGAACATAATTCACATTTTTATGCAATTCATGGACGTAATTTGCATTTTTTGAGTGATTCATGAATGTAATTCACGTTTTTTATGCAAATCATGAATGCAAAACGCTATTCCCTATTTTTATGCGATTTATAGACGTAATTTGCATTTTAGCTTTCTGCTGCCAAAATTCGTATTTTTTGAGCGATTTATGAACATAATTCCCGTTTTACAACACGATTCATAGGCATAATTTGTGTTTTTCATACAATTTCTGAATGTAATTCTCACTTTTTTAAACAATTCATGGACGTAATTCATGTTTTGAGCGATTTGTGGACCCAATTCATGTTTTTTATGCAATTCGCTTTTTTTGCGCGATTCATGGACATAATTCGTGATTTTTATGCGATTAATGTAATGTACATTTTACATGATTTATGGACGTAATTTGCTAAACTTATGCGATTCATAGACATAATTTGCATCTTTTGAGCTTTTTATTGACGAAATTTGAGTTTTTTGATCGATTTATTGACGTTATTTGTGTTTTTATAGGATTTATGAATGTAATTTGCTTTTTTTTTACCAATTCTTGGACGTAATTCGCAATTTTTGTAATTTATGAACGTTCTTAGTGTTTTTTTGCACGATTCATGGAAGTGATTCGCATTTTTTGAGTGATTTATGAATGTAATTCACGTTTTTATGCGTTTCATGAACGTAATTTGTGTTTTTTGTGCGATTCATGAATGTAATTCGCGTTTTTATGCAATTCATGAATGCAAGTCACTATTTTCATGCGTTTTACAGAGGTAATTTCCGTTTCAGCTTTTTGCCGCCAAAATTCGTGTTTTTTGAGCGATTTATGAACATAATTTATGTTTTACTACACGATTCATAGACGTAATTTGCATTTTTCATACAATTTATGAATATAATTCTCGCTTTTTTACATGATTCATGGACGTAATTCACATTTTAAAAAATTTGTGGAGGTAATTCCCATTTTTTATGCAATTTGCTTTTTTTTTTAGCGATTCATGGATGTAGTTCACAAAACCACCCCCTTGGCTGTGCCACTGACAACAATATCTTATGTTGGTGCAAGGAGTAATTTATTCATAGACATGAGAACTAAGTTTTTGACAACAAACCAAAAAAAAGTACAATACAGGATTTTTACCTGGCATTCTCATAAAATTTTGAATATATTCTGCCTCCCCCCTCTAATTCATAAGTTTTCATACATTCTATATTATATTCCATATTAAGAAGGTGCCACTTGTCTAGTTTTTATTTGAATCAGAACGCGTTATTAGCATTTTTCATTCAGGTAGAATTTATTTATTTAGAATAGAATTGATAAAGAAAATGCACAAATTGAAAAACATCGAACAGACATGATAGAATCATTACGTAATTTTCATGGTTTTAATAATCCACATGGATGTTTCTTGTTATGCCAATTCAATCTTGCAATGTCTTAATATACAATGAATAAAGTCTGCAATAAAGTTAACCAGAGAATCTTGCAATAGATTTTTGCCGTCGCTTATTCAAATTTACTTAAGAGGAATCGAGTTAATGAAATGTTGTATAAATGTTACTTGTTAGCTTTATAGATTACTAGGTACTACTAGGTTATCCCGTCGACCAAAAAATTATCGCCAAACTATAAGATTAAATTCCAATAATGGATGATTGTGAATGTCACATTCAATGACATTAAATACAATTTGTATATTTAAAATGTCATTGATTTTTATTTCGACTTTTTATTAATATTTTACTAATTATTTGTTTTTTCATTATTTAAAATAAAAAAATATGTGATTATGTATAATTTGGCGAAATTGGTCGACGGAATAACAGTAGTAGCGATTACTAAAATATTTCAAATTGAAATAATTTATGAAACTGAAAATGTTTTAGCCAACATTTCACTTAAGTTTAAAACAAGCAATATATAGAAATTGTAAAGTCCCTCAAGTGTGTGTAACTTGGGACCAGACATTGCACAAATATAATGTGCTCATATTTTGTTTACATTTTTAAAAAGAGTAATTTAAATGTAATAATGTACTAGAAATCATAATGAATGCTTATAATATAGTATAATACAGTCAACTCTGTGAAATTCACAAAATGTATTATCTGCAAAACATGTTAAAATGCAAACATTGAAAAATGTTTTAACACTTAAACTCAAAGATAAAAGATATGCAATAATTTTATTTTCATGAAATGACAAATTTTAATAAAATAAACTGGGATTTAAGAAAATTCATGTATTTTGTACCCTGTATTTAAAAACAATACTTTAAGCAAGCCAGTAAGTTTCCGTTTATTAATTATGATTAATGCAAACCTATTCTTTGCTCAAGCAGCGAAAAAATTAAAAAAATAAACAATTTTACCTCTATATATTTTTTGTTTATCAAACAATACACATAAAAAGTTCCTTGGCGAAGGAGAGTAAACTGCATTTCACCCAAAATTACTGACAACAAAACAAAACAAAACAAAATGCAGTCCAGATTTTTAACTGGCATTCTCGTAAAATTTTGAATATATCCTGCCTCCACACTGTAATCCATAAGTCTTCAAAAATACAAGCAAATAACTTTATTGCAAAGTTACACATTCTGTATTAATTAATAATCCATTGCAAGATTCTCCGGTTAACTTTATTGCAGAGCTTATTCGTTGTATATTGACATTGCGAGATTCAATTGGTGTAACAAGAAACAACATGTGGATTATTAAAACCTGAAAATTACTTAATGATACTATCTTGTCTGGTTTATATTTTTTAATTCGTGCATTTTCTATATCAATTTAATGGACATTATGTAAGAATATTACTACCTGAATGAAAAATGCTCCGTGTAACTTGCCGCGTTCGGGTTCGGATTCAAAACAAAACCAGACAAGTAGCGCCACCACGCGTATGAATACATACCTTTCTAAGAGCAAATAATTTAAAATAATTTTTGTTTGAAAACTTTAAAGAAAAATATGTAAGTCGAAATTATATTGAATTTCTATAATTTAAAAATATTTTCCTATTTTAAAAAAGGATTCAAAATATTTTTTCCACAAAATGCAGAAATATGCGATGTAAGAAACGTAATATTTTCTTCTTACGAAAAATAAAGGCAAAATAAATAGAAATTTGATTTAGTATATATTTATTGAATGTTTTAAAGCACATGATAAGATGTTTTTGTAGTTTAAAAAACATTTATTGCTTCGATGAAGGTGTTTTAACTGTCACCATAACTACTTTTGCCTTTTTGCAGTGTCTTCGTCTGCTAACCCATAGAATAACATGTAATCCGCGAGCTAATATAGTCCGATTTTCCAAGACCAATATATAACAAACAAGAGTTTTCCTAGAAACAAGGCAAGTCTTATTACCTCTATCTTAAAGAGATTCATATTATATATAAGTTTTAATAAAATCTCCCAGCCCGTTTTCTAGATCTCATTATCAGGAACAAACACCATCAATTTCAGTTTTAAAATGGTTATCGAGATCTAAAAATATACGGCACGTAGAAATGTAAAAATTATAGGATAGGATTAGACTGGGAATATAAGACTATATTAAAAAAATTGGACCATTCTGACCAATATTTGCTGAGTTATTAGAAGGCGGCTTTTCCGATTTTCTTTGATGTTGAGTTAGCTGTATATATGAAGTTCCGCATCTACCCTTATGACGATGGTAGGTTTTGACGATGGTAGGTTTAAAGCTGCGTCACTTGAAGGCTGCCGCCTTCTATGATATCAGTAAGTATATTAGTCGTACTAGCAATTACGACAAACATTTTAAACAAAAAATTTTCTCACATCTCATAAATCATAAATTTCTGAAAAATCGCTGAAATATTCTGTAAATAGCACTCATGTCACCTTTTTATAATGTTGTTTCTTTATTTCATTCTTTCTTTCTTTAATTTATTTTAATTTATTTATTTATTTATTTATTTATATGTTTATTTATTTTTACCACGGTAGTACATCATGTAATGGAAATATTTGAAATACTTTTTTAATTATAGCAATGTAATCAAATTATCAATTTTTTTATCATAATAAATGTCATATAATAATGTATAGGAAATATGCAATAAAAGAATAAGTTGCAAATAAATATACAATTTAATAAAAATATTACAAATACCCTCCTCCTCTTATAATTTCAATGTAATCAGTTTCATTTGTTCTTGGCACGAATCTGACACAAGTCCGGGTGGCAAACTCGCTGGCAGCTAAAGCAACTGCTATTCTTCCAAGAACGCCTTAAAAAGAATAATTAAAATGTACCGATGAATTCAGTTACTTCAAATGATAAACTAAAATAAAAAACCTATTTAACAACAGATACCATGATGCGCATGGTAACCAGCGTTGGGCACGCTCATAAAAAATAAAAATAAAAACATAAAAATCAAATAAACAAAATAATTTAAACTCAAATTTAATTTCTCAAAAATCAGTTACCTTCATGCTCAAATTCAAAAATTTTCTAACGAAGCAGCTCAAACTCAAACGCATCTATGAAGATATTCGAAGTTCACTAAAAACTCTTTTCTTAATATATTAGAATTTTGTCATCCAAAATTGGATGACCCCACCAGTGGCCGAGAGGTTCTGACCTCAAACTGGTAGACGGTAGGTGCTGGGTTCGAACCCAATCGCGACCGTCGGCCTAAACGTTCGGATTTTTCTGTGGTTTTCATCGAACCTTGCGTAAATGCGGGTTAGGTTCCCTTAGAAAGACCCCCACGGAGGGCATACCACCCCTTAGGGCCTATATCCCATGGTGTAGATAATTGGCCGACATACATACAACAACAACAACCAAAATTAGATATTTTGTGAAATATTCTTTTGATTGGTAGTTTGTAATATAAGTGTGTTCATGGACTTAGCATGACACTCAGTCCGGGACTAGTTTCAGGATTACTTTTTTCTAGATGAGCCGGGACTGAACTTTTTTACTGGTCCGCGTCGGGACTGGATTGTATCCTTCCTAGAGGGCTGAACGGTAAGAAATTTTTAAATCCTGTTCCAAATCAGCTCATATAAAAACAATTGGCCCGGAACGGCCCATGAAAAAGATATCAATAAAATTGGGGTCGCTCAGCATTTTTTTAAATATCTATTATTTCTCATTTAAAATTTATTATAGTTGTTTCTTTCCTTTATCTTTACAACAAAAAAATTGTAGGATTCGTGAAAAATTTCTACTTCCAGTTTTCTATGGATTTATATGTTTTACAAGGTCCTGAACACGATTTTATAGTTTTTAAAAAACGTTTGTTTATGAGATTGTCTGTCACTCTGCAAATCTTTATGTGACAAAAATTTTGTTCGCGCTCTATCTCAAGTAGTACTGTATGAAATTTTACAATACTTTAGATTTAATTAGAACGTGATATAAATTGGTGATGACAAGATTTTCATGTATATCACTCAACAATTGGTGGTGCTAGGCTCGATCATTCACGATTACCCAATAACCCTTTCGCAAAAACTAATATATGGAATTTCACAAAACTTCAGATTCAGTTAGTACATGCTGCATTATTAATGTTTTCCGCAAAACTTTATCTCGAGAACTATTGCACGAATTTTCTTTGAACATGAGATACTGTTACTCCCTAATATAGAATAGTGATCTTTAGTTTTTTGTGTAAATCATTTTATAGGTGGCGCTGCACATCAAAAAACAATTGACAGCGCAATTGCAGACAAAATCTAAAAACTTACCTTCATAAAGCAATAGTTAGGCAATAATGTTATATGAAAACTGCAAAATAACATTAAAAATATATTCATGTTATATTTCTTTCTAAGTAAGACGGTCGACCTATACCCGAGTATATATCATAAGTTCTATAGTAAAGATCGCGATGCCCTCAAAATAAAATCTTTGTTATGCGATATTTTTTATTTCAAGAGTGTTTTACTTGTTGTACTAACAAAATTTATAATACGATGTTTACCTTCTAAGCACAGAATGATTTTAGTGATAGTATGCTGAATAGCAGATACATTAAATTTCGTCAAAACTAATTTTTGTCAATGGTTTTAATTACATATGATTTATGTAGTTACATGTAATATGAGTAGATGGAATAAAGACTTACTTATAGTATAGAATCTGAAATAAAATTAGAAATAAAAATCGACATTCACTACCTGTGTAAAGTTTGTTGAATCACTTTTTATACATTTTTACAAATTATTGTTACATTACTGAACATGTGAAATAGAGAAAATCAATAAATATCTGTGTATGTTTATGTTAATATTGTAAAAAAACCTGCATTGTAATAGAACATTTTATGACGTACACAGGCACTTCGTGGTTCTTAACAGATTAAAATTGTGTAAAAATACAATATCAAGAGCAAAAGGGGGATATTTTCTATCAGGTATTCTGAGTTATAATTTTTTAACTGTGGTCTTTTAATTATGTTCAGTATATTTTGCAGATTGCATTTCACAAGAAATTCTCTGTATATGATTAAAAGATATAAAAGCAGGGCAAAATATTGTAAAGTAAGTTTTTCTAAATTCGGATTCAGGATTTGTTTCATTAAGACATAGAACGCTAAATTTGTGAGTTCAAACTTTTCATTGTAATTTAAATAGTTAACACATATTATTAAATATCTTCAAATGGACTTTTTAAAAACAACATTTAAAAAAAATACATCTTACCAAAAAAGACAGGTAACTTATATGGTACTCTTCCTTCGGGCCATTTTAAGTACTCATTGCGAACTGCATTTCTTTCCTGTAACAAATTGTTTTTAATTTAACTATTAAATAAGTAAAAAAGTCATATTTGATCCAGATAATTACATTAGAAACACGAAAATATTATTCTTATATACAAAAATGTATTTACATTCTAAATTGATACTTTTGTATGACTACGTATTTAATTATTTCGTCGTATTTTGTGTTGTTTTTGAAAGCGGCACGATTATATTTAAGATTTATCGCTGTAGATTAATTGAAAAAATCCGATAGAAGTGCCGATAGGCAGATTACTTTGCATAAAAGCATTTGCCTTTTTCCACCAAATCTTCTAGCGTTTAAAAATAAAAGAAGGAAGAATTATAAGTATCGCCAGAACTAGAATACGCATCATCTTCATCAACTGCGTTTATATTTGTAAAAAGAATTAAAATTTTGAATACAGCAACAATTTTTCATGTAGCTGTTTCGTAATCAGTTTTTGGGATACATTGCACAAATAATAATCAAACTTTGTTGCTAAACATGCCTGTCAAGATTTATTTTTTAACGTATTACTACACTGAAAAAAATGGATTTTCAAAATCTATTAAAATATTAAAAATACTTCCTATCCAAATGCACTCATAATTGAGAAACATGTGTCCTCATTTTTGTAATTGTGTTGAAATATGAATCATTGTGTACCTTTATCCAGACCCTACAAGTTAAAGTGAGAATATACAAACAATTATTTTGACACAAAATTATAAACAGGAAACGTTTATAATTTTGACGTTAACAATCGATTACTTTTTTTTAAATGGAAATATTAAAATTATTAACAAGATACCCGAAACGATTATAATTGTGAAAAAATGTGTAGATAGTTTTAAATTATTTTAAAACATTTTGCGTAATATAATAAGTACATTAATGAATATGTTTCAACCTGGCATGATTTAAATGAACAATTATAGATTACAAAATTAACCTTTTCTTTCAGTATGATTACATGTGATGCTTTAAAATAGAAGCATAAGTTCATTTATGATCCAAATATAATCAATTCAATATGATTACATTGGTATACTTATTTTTGAATATTTTATTTTTTTCAGTATACACCCTAATAGAATACTCATAGAAAAAAAAAAAAAAAAAAGCGTATAAATCTATTTTTATAGTTGTATTCTACTGATTTGTAGATGAGCAGAAAAAACTAGCATGTAAAATATTAATTTTGACTTTCTTAAATGTAAGTTATATAATGCATACTTAAATACAATGCACATTTACACATGATTTTATTTTGATTTCTATATAAACATAAGTATTTTCAACGTTTGTGTTAACAGTGCTACTACACTGCTCAAAACAATTAAAGGATATTTGAAGTTTTATATAAAATAAAGATATAAACGAATTTTTTTTGCCGAAAATAGAAGAAGAGAATCACAAATGCAAATTTTTCTGGTTTTCAAAATGTGGAGTATGCAAATTTTGAGTTCGACGTCAAAAACGTCGCTTCAGCGGCAGCGAATGAAATTTGACTTTCAACTGGATAAAAGAGAATGAAGACAAGGATGATCGGCATTCAGTGATTGCTTTGTTTCCATGAGTACGATGTCTCAGCGAAGTCATTTGACAGATTCAGAAGCTTGGAGAATTGTTGGTAGGTTAGAAGGGGGCCAAACTCAAGCCGAATTAGCGCAAGCCATTGGAGTGTCACAAAGTGTCATTTCCAGGATCTGGAACCGTTTTTTGGAGAGTGGATGTGCAGGCCGAAGACCAGGGCAAGGTCGTAGACTGGAAACAACGCCCAATGAAGATCGGTATTTAGCGTTAACAGCTCGGAGACACCGAAACATGAACGCTACTCTTCTCCAACAACACCTTCGCTCGGCTACAGGGACCACGATTTCAACTCAGACTGTCCGAAACCGGCTCCATGCTGTAGGTCTGTATGCTCGCCGACCGATGGTATGTGTTAGATTAACATCAAGGCATCGTCGCGACCGCAGAGAGTGGGCAACCGAGCATGTCAATTGGAAGAGAAATGAATGGAGCAATATTCTGTTTTCTGACGAGTCCCGTTTTTCTGTGCATCCGGATAATAGGCGTATTTTCATCTGGAGGGACCGTGGCAATAGGAATAATCCTGCATTCGTGCACGAAAGTGTCAGATTTGGCGGTGGAGGAGTGTTGGTGTATGGTGGCATCTCCATTGACGGGCGCACTGATCTCTACATCATTCGAGATGGAGCTCTGACTGGTCGCCGATATAGGGATGAGATCCTCAGACCTATTGTAGTCCCTTACTCTGCAGCAGTCGGTGATAACTTTATTTTAATGGACGATAACTGCAGGCCACATCGTGCAAACCTGGTGGAGGATTTCCTTTTCGAGGAAGGAATCGTTCGAATGGAATGGCCAGCGTGTTCTCCAGACATGAATCCAATCGAACACGTTTGGGACGCTCTAGGAAGACGAGTTTCTGGCCGTCAACAACCCCCACAAACTCTCCAAGAACTGGAAAGAGCTCTTCTGGAAGAGTGGGGCAGAATACCCCAACTCGTCATTAATAACCTCATTGTGTCCACGCCTCAAAGGTGTTCAACGTTGCTGGCCGCCCGTGGAAACCATACCCCCCACTGAAAATGATTTTCTTTAAAGAAAACATCTTTTCTTATTCTTTTTTTCTCATATGCACAAATTGTGTTTTTTTCCTTTTGTACACAAATGCTCAATAAAATGCATTTTTTTTCTGCCAAACATGTGTAATTTATTCTCATATAACCTATTATGTCTGTCGACCATGTATCAATCAGCTAAAAAGTTTCCCAGATACAAAATCCACCTAAAACTGCAATATCCTTTAATTGTTTTGAGCAGTGTATTACTTGTATGTGATTCCTGTAATTTACATCCAGAATAAAAATGTATATTACGATATTTTGTGTAATGTGTACATTTTTACAAGTGCATAGATCTTTCATATATAAGATTTTTATAATTTATCTCCATGAAAAATGATTTAGAAATTTTAAATTTATTTATGGTATTACATTATTAATAAAAGTGTTTACCCTAAAATACTTTACCTCAAGTGGACTCAGCAAGATATCTCCTTCAAACTGTCCAGATGTCTCAATTGGATCGACATATTCTTCATCAGGTGGGGGAGTTGGCATAAAATGTAATTCACTTGCTTGGTAGGAAGAAACTATATTTCATAAATTAAAGAAATTTATATTTTGTAAAGGCTTAAAGGCTTCTTTTAATTTTAGTAATTTCTACTTAATCATATATATCTGTCAATTGAATGTCTGAATACAATATTGCCTGTTACTAAAAAAAATTAAAGTATTTTTTCTCTTTAAATCCGAATGTAAAAATTCATTCATATTAGATTTTTTTTTAACACAAATTATTTAGTAAAAAATAACAGTTCCTAATAATTTTTCATGACTTAATTCTTTTTTTTTTGGTGTTGTGTTTATAAATAACATCATTTCCACAAATTCCCGATAATCATTTTATATTTATATAAAGATATAAATATCTGAAAAAGGGATGTTAATGTGTCAATAATTCTAATTTTACAAAATATTTTAAATTGAATTTTTTGTAATATAATAGATAGGCTGGATATGAATGTATTACTTATTATCTCCTTGAAATATCTGAGAGCATGTGCCAAAGCTTGTTTGAATTAAGAATGAGTAGTTAAATAACTTTCATTTTTGAAGTTCAGTATGGACCACAGAGGAAAATATGTAGTATGAAGTTTTTATATGTGCTTTAAAACTGACCTGTGTATAAACATAATGTTTTGTTTTCATTATAGTAAATGTATTATCTGACTCATCAAACCGCTATTTCAATAAAAGGAAAATTTGCATTTTAATTTTTTTTTAATTTTGCACTAAACATTTTAGAAATATATTCTTAAAAGTAAAAAAAAAAAAAAAAATATTTCCACCGCTTCAAAAATCCCTATACGAACAAATTTTATTTTTGAATAATAACAATAAAAAAGAGTAAAAGGTAGGATGTAACTTTAATTTGGCTTCGTTCTGTTGATAAACATTTAATATATGTCTATTTACGCAAAATAATTTAGCTTTTTTTTCAAGTATTTTTTTTATTTATCTTTGGAAAAAACATCGTAATGTGCACATGGATAATGATTCATGAGTATATGCATATGCACATACTCTACACTGTTAAAAATTTTGCTCTAGTTTGAACCAAATACTGGTGTTCAGTAGCTGTCATCATTAGATCTCGTACACACTTTTGGAGCTTCCTATTTCAACCTCGTTCGAACTATTGGAACCGGTGACAGCTTCAAATGTTAGGTCAAGGTTTCACCGTCTTGTAGTGGCAGCTATTGGGCATCAAAATTCAGTTCAAACTATAGGACAAGATTTTTAACATTGTATATACATATACTCGATATAACTACGCTATTTAAATTTGTTTATACAAAGTGATTAAAATTTAGTACTAGTTGCGTTAAGAAATAAATTTTTGGTTTATTTTTCTTCTACTTTGTGTCTAAATGATAGAAATCTCAATATGCGGTATACATTTTCAGAAAATAATATCCGATGTGTCAATTAGTATTTAACAATTATTCTTCATTTTTTTCTATAATTAGTATTATAATATTATTAAAGTTGAAATCCTCTCAATCTTTTAATAATGTATGGTGTCTTACTTTCAATCGATTTTAGATTTTTATTTATAAATTTACCAATGATTCAGTTAATTGTAGCAATATTTTCCACTGATTTACATTACTTTCTGAAAAATGATTGCTAAACAGTTTTAAAATCTGAAACACACGCATTTATACCAGGTCGGACTAAAAAGTTAAAAATGTTTTTTGGTTGCATAGTTACGGTTTTCATATGTGTTTCAATGATTGTCATGTAACTAGGGTCTAGGGTGTCAGATGATTGTTAATTTCTAAAATTGCTTTTGATTCGTTTATACGGCGTTTTTAGTTTTGATATTTTAAAGCGGCGACTTTTTAAATTGATGAATGCCATCGGTTCTCAATAAGTGTGCAAAGTTTCAATTTAATCTGATGTCTTAAAGTGGGTGAAAATAACATACAAAGATTCCGTTACATACTACATACAGGTGAAGCTAATAAAAACATGTTGAAAAAAACATTTGGAAATCATGGGAAGTACTTGACAAACGTTCATTTTCATTCAAAATACACTGAATTAGACTCTGCATTTCTTTTTTACAATGCAGCTGCTATTAGATATAGTGTAATTAAGCCCACTTACAGTTTATCTCCCGAAATGTCCCCATAAAATATATGCATATTTACTTAAGAAAATACGTTTTTTGCTTTTGTTTTGCTTTTTATTCAAGATTTAACATTCGGTGATATAAGTTTTCCATACCGTCAAAAAATCGTAAGGAAATTTTACAAATGTAACTTGATAATTTTATTCAGAAGACACATTAATCTTATAACACACATGTTAGTATGTGTTAGTGGCTGTATTTTTTTTCATTAGATTGAAGTTTCAATTATTTCACAGAATACTAAGATTAAACATTTCAACGCTACATTACAGTGCGTGGAAATTCATTTCATTTCGAATTGTTTAATGGTGGGCTAAATATTTTATTCCTAATTTTTTAAATCCCAAATCTATTTAAGTTTAAATTTATTTTTAGTAAAAACATTAAAATTAAAATTCTTAAATATTTACTCCTTATTTATATATTATATATGTGTGTGTGTAGATATGTTTTTTTACGTAAAAAATAGAATTATGTTTAGAGAAAACAAAATACTATCCCAGCCTATAATTCTGTCTTCAAAATATTGGTGAAAAAAAGATAAAAGAAAAAAAAACTGATTTTTTTTCTATATATGCATACACTTTTAAAATATATTTTTTGTAACACAGTACTTACTGTTGTTTCCCCTTGGATATTGTAACCCCTGAAAAACAGAAAATATTACTTATGTTTGTTAGAAAAATGAGTATCTGTTACAAACAATAATGATAATCCATGTATCATATATAGATTAAGAAACACTTTCCAACATTAAAATTTTGTGCATCTCTATGCATGACTAACAGAATTTAATCACACTACATAATTCACTTAAAGTTAGATAGATTCAAAATGCATATTACATCGTAAAACACATTCGCTACAATTGGTCAGTCTTTTAACCAAATATTTTTTGTGCCTCTTTAAATAAAGGATTATTGATACGCTCTTCATGTAATAACTTACTAGTATTAAGTCCGTCCCTGGACGGTATAAAGAAATCGTAGTTTTTCTTAAAATTTTGAAATAATTGATAAAAATATAAAACACATTATTATTTCGTAATCGAGCTATTTTTTTTTTAAATCTTAAAAAAATAAGTAAATTGAAAAAAATGTTTTTCAAATATTTTACATTTGAACTTACACCGTCTATTCAAGTATGTGAAATTTTAAATTATGTGATGTTGAGAATTAAGTTTGATAGAAAATTGGAGAAGTGGATTCATGATTCATCATTTTTTTTTTTTTTATTTAAAGGGATTAAACATATAAAGCAGAAAGATACAAATTAAAGATTATATTTATCACTCAGAATATAAAGTACTTTTACATTAATTTGGTGATATGATAATTCACCAAATATACCCCATTGACATTATTTATATTTCATCAATCGATTAAAAATTATAAACCTTTAACTCATTTCATTAAAAAAAAGGAAAATTTTAATTGAAATACAAACATTGCATAGCATTAATCTACATGTTGTTTATACATTTAATTTTAATTGCATAACAATAATAGTAATAATAAAAACCACAGCATTATAAATACCATAATAAATATCGTAGCATTTTATTTGAACTTCAAAGCATAGTTTTTAAATCAGATGCACGAAAACACTACTATTGGCGGGAAAAAAATCCCGTTATTGACGAGATTTGCCTCCAGATAATAAGGTACAAAAATTGACAAAAATACCGAATTTCTAATTTTATCTTTTAACTTTTACTTTATTGGCACAAGTACATTCTGATGAATTTTCGAAAAGACCCGAGTATTATAAATGCAGTTAAAAGAGATCGTCATCATTCATCATTTGATGAGATCGCTGTCCTTGTAAATGCTACACCCACTTTAAACAGGGTAGCAAGTGCCGAGGAAAAAAACACAATTAAAAAAGGTATTAAATACAAATGTTTCGCTAAAGAGAAATTCACCTTCTTTAATCCTTCTATATATTTCCAAGTATTTATTACAAGTAAATACTGGTATTTCATTCTTTTTTTGACTGTGTTTTTTCTTGACCACTCATCACCCTGTAAAAGTATTTTTTCTCATTTTGTGTTTTTTCGATCACAGACATAAAACTTTTATGTATATTTTTCATTTGATTGGAATTTTTTTCCGGTTGTCCCTTATGGTCTGTTTGCTAAAAATTAAGCTTCGAATTTACAATAAAGTAAAAAGTTTCATTTTTTACACATAAAATTAAAAAATAAAGTTTTTACTGTAATTATAATGTTTTTTCAGAATCTTTTTTTTCCAAATTAATAAAATAATGGTAAATCCGATGCTTAAAATTATACAGCGCACTTCTAAAAACAGTTTTTTTTTGAAAAGATGTTACATTTTAAAATTTACTTATATTCTTAAAAAAATTATTTAAAAAAATAATTTCAGAGGAATTGAACAATTTCTCGATGGAATAATTTCCCTTCATTCAGTTTTTAATTATTATGAGAAAAATAAACGTTATCCCTTTCGTGTCTGATTTTTTTTTCCTTTGTGAGAACAAATTTTATTTTAATAACATTAATCATAGCTATACAAATCGACCTACTGAAGGTTATTTCACTATCTGAAATCTAACAAATATACTTATTTTATGTGTTATCCAGTTCATATTTATCTGATAATAAGCTAAAGAAGGATTTTCGAAGACTTTTGGAAAATGACGTATTGCAACAGAATTCAAAAGGTTATTACAATTTTTTATTGATTTTTGCGTTTTATCACATTTGTTTTATTCAGAAAAATAACTTATATTTTAAATTTAAGGAATGAAATATACTACGTCTGACAATAAAGTTCGGTGAATAGTCCTGTAGCATTAATGTAGCTGAAATATTAACGAAAGTTACCTTACCATCCTTCAAAATAGTCATCTCCTATAACTATGCACCGCTGAGATCAGCTATACATGTCCTAGGAAATTTGCAAGAAGTCTTCTCTTGGGATGAAGTGAAAAAGCTTCGTCACGTTTCGTTGGATGTCAGCAATATGGTCAAATCTCTTTCAAAAAGATTTTGAGTCGTGAAAATAGGAAGAAGTCTGTAGGATTGAGATCTGGCGAGTATGGTAAGTGTTCACTTTGCACCATCCCTCTTGAATTTCTTTCGGTTTCTTGCAATTATTATAACCAAAATTTAAACTGGTCTTTTATTCGTTCATTTTCCTGTTCTCAGTTAAGAACCAACACACTGAACAAGCACTTAGTAAAGCACGTCTTACACAGAACATAAACCACGCTCAACTGAACAACGGTGGGGGAAGATGGTCTACACTTGCTTCTATGCAGCTGCAGCGTTTTGTTTCCCCAGTGTTGCCAGATAGGTCGTTCCAAATTCATTCACTAAACTTTATTGTCAGAGGTAGTATATATATATATATATATATACAGTAAAACCCCGATAATTCGGATTAATTGGGACTGGACCCAATCCGGATTATCGAAAATCCGGATTATCCGGAGAATTGGAAAAAAAATGAAATAAAACAGAACATACTTGCAGAAAATCACCTTTATGTTAAACTTATTGAATATTTACAGACAGTAAAAATGTTCACTTTGCTTCGAAAAGATTTCGGAAAGTTTTTTTTATTCAGAATACGATGATAAAACATGTTAATGTTATGGAAATTAGCCAATCACTTCTCAAACTTGAAAAAAAAAATGACCAAACTGATCCGAATTATCCGGAGATCCGGATTATCGGGGTCCGAATTTGCGGGGTTCTACTGTATATATAAAAGAAATCGCCAACGGTGCAAAGAGACTTAAGTAAATTATTATTATTATTTCATTTTTATTACCAAATGACAACATATAAAGTCATAATAAGAAAAGCATAGGCATATACTATCGTCTCTATGTGTCGAAAGTGACTAAGTAGTAGTTAAGACAAAATAATACGATAAAAAGACTTGTTGTTAATACTACACTAGACCCGAAAGTATTAAAATTCTAACATTTAAAAAATTTTTCAGACTGTATTAAATCACCTGAAAGAAGTATATGTTCTATTCAATACACACGTCTATTTTCAGTAAAAAATCCCCATCCTCCCACATTTTTTACGAGATAGATAACAGTGCAATATAAACTTACTTGGTTTGGGATAGGATTTGAGTATATAATACAGATTCCGAAAAATAGTTTAATAAATATCAACGATTGCCTGGTCAGTTTTTCCATTTTGGAAACTATACATAATAAGCAAAGTTCATTTGGGCATCTGAAAATTTCTTGAAATATATTGCTCCCGTATATTTTGTTATTTCACAAACATCAACTTATTACTCAATTGGAATCACTAAAACAAATAAAGAAATAAGGTCAGTCTATTTCAACAAACCTAATTACTTATGGTGGCAGTGATTATTTGATATTTTCTTTATCGAAAAAAACGCAATTAGGACTTTTTGATTAATGAAAAAGCTATTTGAAGTAAAAATTGCTTTAAAAAATACAGAATAAAAAAAATTCCAGCAATAAAACAATATTTCATAAAGTAATAGGAAATAGTCAACATGCGAACTCTAATAAATATGTATATTATAAAAGATAAACGTGTACTTGCATAACACTGACGTCATCTTGCCATTGGCAACCCTATTTTGCTAATTGAGAAATTTAATTGTCTACTGCCATTGGCAACAGCAGACAATTAAATTTCTTAATTACGGCGTTTTTTAAACTTCTAAACACAGCATCCTTTCTTTTTTATGCTGTTAAATAGAGAGGGGGTAAGGATACATAGAATTGCATTTGCTGTATTAAAATTTATTTTAAAATTGTATCAAAATTTACTCTTTTATAATTATCCGTCAAACGTAATATACGGTAAATCCTGAAATCGTTTAAAAAAATTTTTTTGACGGATTTACTCGTTTCAGACTCTGAAGATTCCAAAAAACATACTTTTAGAAAAAAAAAAAAAAGCCGTCCGTCTGTCTGTAACTAATACTCTATATCTCGAATAAATTGAGATAGAGACTTGAAATTTCGTATGTATTTATTAAGTTAGTATGTGAAGAAGTCTATTTAATATCAGTAGTCTCGATTATCAGGAACTATTTTTCCGGACTCTCGAAATATTCAGTCTGTTGAAAGGTATATAGAAATTTTCGAAATTTTTATTTTAAGTAATGAATATAAAATATAATAAAAAAAAGATAAATTTTGCATAAAAAGATACGTCGATCGGAAAATAAGTTGTTGAGATATTTGTAATCATGTTTTCTAAATTTTTCGATTTTTCATGACCCTGTATTTCATTCAAATTTCAATAAAAAAATATTTTTTAAATTTGAAGTGAAACACTTAATCCAACGCAGTAAACTATTAGTTAACATAGTTATCGCTTTTGAAGTTATAACAATGCTTCTTTTACGCAGTTCGGTTATTACCTGATTTTATTTTCACATTTTATAGTATACAAATTCAGAATGGGTAAGTATTACGGTGGTCCCCAACAACTAGTTTATTGTTATAAAAGTAATTATTAAGCGCTTTTTTTAAATTTAAATCTAACATCGTCGGACAATCTTTTGAACCTAAGTCAATGATAACATTTGGTACTACTTGGTTATCTCGTCGAATTCGCCAAATTAATAGCCAAACCATACATATCGACATAATTTTTATTTTAAATAACGAAAAAACAAATAATATATATAATATTTAAAAAAAAATACAAATAAAAAGTGTAAGCGCGTGTTACGTATTTAATGTCATTGAATGTGACATTAACGATCATCCATTATTGTCATTTAATCTTATAGAGTTTGGTGATAGTTCTTTGGTCAACAGGATAATCAAGTAGTACCAAATATTCCATTTTTTTCCGGCTAATGGGCCATAATGAAGTGAACACTTCATCAATACAATGAAATAATATAAAAATATACTTTTCAATCATGGGAAGATAAGAAAACGATACATTTAAGTCTATAGGGACGTTATTTCAGATTTTCCGCTTCGATTTTGAAATTTTATAATGATTATTTTGCATAGTATGGCTGAGAATGATCTATAGTGGTGCTTGTTTTTACTTTTTACATTTTAGTTTGAAAAAAAAATCATAATATATATATATATATATATATATATATATATATATATATATATATATATATAAACTACAAACAAAATCATAAAAGTAAAAAAATGCCGGTTGTAAACCGTCTTCAGCTATTTAATGCAAAAAAAAGGTCGTTCAAAAATATTAAAATGAAAGCGAGAAATTTAAAAATAACACTCCCATAGATTTAGCGTTCGACTTTCTCAGTATGACTAGCGTGGTCTATTCAGAAGCGGACACATAAATTCGTCGTAATATATATATATATATATATATATATATATATATATATATATATATATACAATAAAAGTTTAAGTTTAAATGTAAGTTTAAATGTATATATACATATATATTCAAACTAAATATATTTTACTAAAACAATCATTTGATTGAAAATCTAAATATAACATCGTCGGACAATCATTTGAACCTAAGTCAATAATAATATTTGGTACTACTTGGTTATCTCGTCGAATTCGCCAAATTAATGGCCAAATCATACATATCGACATAATTTTTATTTTAAATAACGAAAAAACAAATAATATGTATAATATATAAAAAAATACAAATAAAAAGTGCAAACGCGTGTTACGTATTTAATGTCATTGAATGTGACATTAACGAGCATCCATTATTGTCATTTAATGTTATAGAGTTTGGTTATAGTTCTTTGGTCAACAGGATAATCAAGTAGTACCAAATATTCAATTTTTTCCGGCTAATGGGCCATAATGAAGTGAACACTTCATCAATAAAATGAAATAATATAAAAATATACTTTTCAATAATGGGAAGATAAGAAAACGATAAATTTAAGTCTATAGGGACGTTATTTAAGATTTTCCGCTTCGATTTTGAAATTTTATAATGATTATTTTGCATAGAATGGCTGAAAATGATCTACAGTGGTGCTAGTATTTACTTTTGACATTTTAGTTTGAAAAAAAAAAATCTTAATATATATATATAAACTACAAACAAAATCATAAAAGTAAAAAAATGCCGGTTGTAAACCGTCTTCAGCTATTTAATGCAAAAAAAGGTCGTTCAAAAATATTAAAATGAAAGCGAGAAATTTAAAAATAACACTCCCATAGATTTAGCGTTCGACTTTCTCAATGCACTGTAAAAAAAATTCAAGAGGTTACTAAAAATTTTTTAGTAAATTTGTATTCCACAGAATTTTTTAGTAACCGTTACAAACTTTTTTTTTTGCAAGTGAAACAAGCATTTCTTTTGTAAACTGAACAAAAGAATTTTTTGTATAACTAACTTAAAAATTTTTAGTATGAGCCACCAAGCAAATTTTAGTAATAGTTCCAAAATTATTTTTAATAACCATTACGTGCGCCTGAAGGGCAGGAGGAAAAACACTTCGAGCTGCATCCAGACTTCTGAAGCGGAAGATTTTCGGCAAAACTGCAATAGATGGCAGCACCAAACATTGCTAACAGCTCCGACAGGATTTTCATAACCCTTTTACTAACGAGTACTTACACTACATACATTCGGGGCGTATTTGGCGGTGGCCAGTATCGAACCCGGGACCTTTTAGTCTGGAGTCCGTTACTATAACCACTATGCTATCAAGGCCACACCAAGTGAGTATTAGTAATAGTTATTCAAAATATATAACTATTAACTCTCTTCGTTGCTAACTTTTTCTAGTAATTCTTACAGATTTTCTTGTAACCGACTAAGATTACTAAAAATTTTTTAGTAATTACAAGGATCACTAAAGTTTTTTTAGTAGATCGACCCTTTTTTTTACAGTGTATGACTAGCGTGGTCTATTCAGAAGCGGACACATAAATTCGTCGTAATATATATATATATTTAAACTAAATATATTTTACTAAAACAATCAATTGATTGAAAATTGGAGAAGGTAGTTAACCACGGATTCTGTTCAGAAAACATTTTTGAAAATTCTATTCTGGAAAAGAAAACGTATTTAAATAAGAAAGTAAGAAAAATGAAATAGTTAAAAAACTTCTTTCTTGTTTACTGGATGAGGCATATTCAATTTCCAATAGTTCTAAAATTACATTTTTACATTATAAATCTATTTTTAACTGTGGACAAAAAACTTCTTTATTGTTTACTGGATGAGGCTGATGTTTACTGGACATTTTAGTATTGAGTTTATAAGAATACCGTAATCGTTTAAAAAATATTGCTATTTTAATGCAGGAAATAAAGTAAAAAAAAAATCAGTTGATAAGGAATGTTTCATTTTTTAATAGTACAACAAAGGTCTTTTTTGAGACGAAAAATCGAAAGAGATCGTGATAAAATGAAATATACCTTAATTAAAATGGAGAATTTTAGAGAGATTGAATTTTAATGCTATTTATAAATATTTTTTTCACTGTTTTTATTTCTTTCCGTCATTTAAATGTTTTAAAGAAAACTCATTAAATCTGAAATTTTGCGATAAATGTATTTTACGACTGAGAGAATATTTTCTTATTAAATTTATTATTCTTAAATTTAATTTTGTTTTCGTATAATGAATAAGCAAAAAAAGAAAAAGAGAGGAAAAAGAATTTCTTATACAATGGCTTCTGAGAAATAATAATTAAGAAAGTTAGATAAAAGAGCTGCCACTTCATGCATTTCCATTTTATATCGTTATTAAATAAAGAAAAAAGTACAAAAAGTACTTTTTATACTGTTTACTTAACTTTCAATAAGTACTGGGGAATAAATGTAAAATATTTTTACTAAATAAGCATATGTATAAAAAAGAAAAAAATTAAATCTGTGAATCAGGATTGATACATTAGGGTAACGTAAAAAAGATACATAATGATATAAAAATATTCGATGTTTGCATATGTGTCCCAATAATAAAATAAAAATACTTTCTCAAAATATATTTTTTAAACAAATGTATGCAGTTTCTTAATCAATCTGTAGAAAAACAAATATGTTTTTTCGAACATTTCCAATTCAACAAATTTTAATGGTTATGTATCTTAAATTTCTATATTTATGTTACTTAAATTCTCAAAAAAATTATATAAAACAATAATAAAAAATATTAGCAGAAGGTTGTTACAATGCGTTTCTCATTATTTAAAACGTATTTGTTAATCTAATATTATTTCATAACATAGCTGTTGAAATTGCACTTAAATAAACGCGTAGGAGTAGGTATTGTATCTTTGACCATTTTTAGGTGTGTTCGTAATTATATAAATACGTAGCACCTATAGTTGTCGTTCAGTCCGTCCCTCTGTCCGTCTGTCTGTCCGCCCGTCTGTCTGTCCACATATAACAACGCAAAAACTCTCAACCGAATCATTTGAAATTTACAATATATAATTATTACATAATTTTGCCGAGTCATTTCAAATTTTATGAAAATCGGATGGAGGATCGGAGGATCAATTACAGGGACAATCAAAAGTATTCCGTTGCATTACGGTTAATGGGAAAAAAATTCAAATGCATTTTAATCGTTCGAAATTTAAAATGTGTAATTATTACATAATTTTGTCGTGTCATTTTTAATTTTATGAAAATTAAATGCATAGATCAATTACAGGGACAATCAAAAGTATTCCATTGCGTTACGGTCAATGGGGAAAATTTATTTAAATGCATTTTAATGGTGTTACACTCATTCGAACATTATAAAATTGACATGAACTTATGAAGTATATATATACTAAAATATAAATTCTGTACAATCTGTGAGGCAAAGAATATTTATTATTAAATTACAGGGCCACACAGAAATATTCCACTACAAAATTATACACGGGGAAACATTGTTTGGGGTATGTTTTAATTATACTAAACTATTTCACATTTTATGAATATGATATACGTTTCTGAAGTGTAATAAAAGTTACTTCCTGCATATTTACAAGAACACACACAAAATAAATTTCTACCACTATACTGTATCCGAAGTACAGTCTACTGTAATAGCAAGATCTGAATATTTTTAAAACTTCATTATCGTACGAACGTACCTTGTTTGCGACGCTTGACGTACAATTTCCAGCTTGTTCAAAAATAAATGTTTCTTAAATATACTTTAAGATGAAGTTCAATTTCTTAGTTTAATCGCAATCGGATATCATCCGGTTTATCATCTTTAATCTGCACAAGGTTTTAGTTTTACTATTATTATGTTTAATTTCATTTTTTAATAATAACACATTGGTCAAAGGTATAATATCATGTTGTACCTTTGACCACGGGTTTTGGTACCTTTGATCAGGTAATTAACAGAAAGCTGCTTAAAAAATAAATTAAATTTTAAGTTCCAAGTTAAGTCCTAATTTAAGATTAAAAGGCATGTTTCTAGTGCTTATCCGGCTATGCCCCTTATTTATAAAAATAATTAGTATATTGCTAATATCACTGGCTAACACATTTTTTGCCAAATATATTTATTTATTAATCTGTCTTTTTTGGCTATTAAGACAGGCTAAACGTGAAATAAATCTTGCTTACTTCATGTTTTTGATGTGGTTGAATAGAGTATCTTTGTTATTAAACTTTCTTCCTATCTTTTTTGGTTATTAAGACAGGCTAAATGTGAAATAAAACTTGTTTGCTTCATGATTTTGATGTGGATGAATAGGGTAACTTTGTTACTAAATCTTCATTGAATAATTGTGGAAAATATATCTCATGATTATTATGCAAATTTCATTATCCATTAATTATTTACTTGTTGTTTACTTTTAATAACTTAACCATTTTTTAAATTATCTTATTTTTTAACATTTTAAAGAATTATTTTACGTTATTATATGATATGTGTTCATTAAAATTTTGATTACATTCAAATTGCTGTTTAAAAAAAGGCCAACGAAGTAATGACCAGAAATCCACACAACTTCTGATTCCAAACTGCGCTGATTTGAAGAAACCTACTGTGTACATATTTTTAATTATTTATGAACAAGTGAAGTAAAAAAAATATCGTTAATTAATTTCAAGATAGTGATAGTAAACAAGTCATAAAATTGAAATGTTTAGAAAATATTTTAAGAGTGGTATACTTTTAACTTGGTCAAAGGAACAACATATTATGTCAGAGCAAACCCATAAGAAATGGTGACTTCACGGTGACGTCATTGTGAAGTCACATTGGGACTTTGTGACCGTCGATGTGACGTCACGTGACGTCGATGAGAAGTCACGATGTGAAGTGACTAAAATGGGAAGTCGTTATGGCCGTTTTAGAGCTCGTTTGTGACGTCACATTGTGACCACTTTGTGAAGTCACGGTGTGACCAAAATGTGAAAAATGTGTCATTTGTGACAAAATTGTCTTTGAAACTGTGACTATTCTGTGACGATAATTACAGGATTGTGAAGACACTTTGTGACATTTTTGTGAATATTTTGTACTCTGTGACGATTTTTTTACTATCAATGTGACGTTGGCTACATTACCTGTGTTGTAATGTTACTCTGGGACACAATTATACTGTTATGAACATTGATATATAGTGTAAAATCATTTACATCTTTTACAAACCTTCATTATATTTTGGCGATATATCTCAATTAAAACTTGAGAGCTGCTATAAAAAGAAAGCACCAAATGATAGTTACTGTATCAAACTGCAATGCCATACAGACTTATATGGGATAAATGATATAAATGGGAATATTTAAGACATTGAATATTCGATCTATCACAATTATTTGAAATTTAGCTATTTATTTTTTAAAAAGCATTAAAATTATGAAAGAAACAAACATTTTTGTTTAACAAGCTTAAAGGTTAAACGAAAATGTTCCTTTCATAATTTTAATACTTTTTAAAAAACAAATAGCTAAATTTCAAATAACTGTGATAGATCGAATATTCAGTTGTCTTAAATAACCCTAGTTATTGCAACAGAAAAGAAATATGTAACAAAGATTAAAGTCTGTATGGCATTGCAGTTTGATTCAGTAACTTTCTTTTGGTACTTTCTTCTTATAGCAGTTCTCAAGTTTTAATTGAGATATATCGCCAAAATATAATAAAGTTTTGTAACAGATGTAAATGATTTTACACTATATATCAATGTTCATAACTGTACAATTGTGACCCAGTGTAACATTACAACACTGGCAATAAAGCCACCGTCACAAAGTTAGTAACAAAATCGTCACAAATCAAAAAAATTTCACAAAGTATCTTCACAATCTTGTCACTATTATCACAGAATAGTGATTATTTTATTCACTGCAAAAAAATGACATTAATATAAATTTTGTACTAAATCAGCCCGTAAGGCCCTACAATAGTCACTGAAAAAGACCCGGATGATAATGTAAAGTCTGTGGGTATGTTTGTTTTAAATATCTCACTCAAATTTTTATATATTTTTTTCATAGGATAGCTGAGGACGATCTACAACCGGCCTAGTTTTTACTTTTTCGATTTTGCTTATATATTTTTTATATCATGATGATTTCAATTTCAGAACCGGTTTAAACAGGTTTTGAAAGTTAAAGTATTTTTTTTTTAGATCTGAAACCAAAATTGAAAATGTTAAAACTAGAGTGGTTGTGGATCGTCCTCAGCTATCCTATGCAAAAAAATTCATGTAAAAATATTAAAATTTGAGCGAAATATTTGAAAAGAGCGTTCCCATAGACTTTACATTATCACATGGGTCTTTTTCTGTGACTAGTGTTGCGCCTTAAATTCTATAATTATATGACAGAAAAAAATGGTCAGGGCGCTTAAAGGGTGTAACAATATATGACAAATATGTTGACACAGTTTTTAAATCGAACAATTATTTTAAATGCAATTTAATTTTGAAACTGCAAATACACGAATGTTGTTTTAGATACGCAAAAAAATAAATTCAAACATAAAAATAATAAATTATGGATGTTTGTTATACTTATGATAAGCAGAAAATGACGTATTTCTCATCAGTATTGTCAATATACAAATAAAAAATTATAAAATAAATAAACTTACTTTTGCAACTATCTATTCCTAGCTATCCCTAGCTTTTTAATTTTACAAAATTTACAAAGCTTAAATTTACATTTTACTAACAACGATCTGAAATTAGTCCATTGATAAACGTAGCTTTGGTATGAAAACAGATATAACTCGTACCAATAACATAAGTATGTTGAGAATTCTAAAAATTATAGTTTGGAAACAATTGCTATGTGGAAGATAGTAACAATAAATAAAATCTTATTTTTAAGCTCAATGTAAAAGTAATTGACTTTTGGGCATGATGCATATATTTAGAAGGGGTAATTTTAAATCTAAGTTTTATTTTTTATATTTTGTGTCTAATGTAAAAATTTTTGGGCTTTTTTTCAAAGATCTGTCTGGCAATTATAATTATGATATGATAAACAGCACAAATATTATAATCTACTAAGGAAATTTTTAGAATAAAATGTGGTGAAAGTTTTATAAATATGTATTCTTTCAGAAATACAGATAATCATATTAATTTTTATATGACACAATAAAACAAAAATAATGAACACAATATCAAATGGTTAACTACCTTTTAATGCAAATAACATATAATAGATATTCCAATCATGAACACCCTTGAGGAATATCTTTCAAAATTATTATTTTATTAATAGTTATAATTATTATATTTCAGTTTTTTTTCAATATTATATTAATTTATCAAAAATATTTAACCCTTCTTATAGTTTTATTGTTCAATAAGACTCACAATTTCATTTTAAATAACGGAAATGTATCAGAACACTCAAAAATACAGTAAAGGACATATCTCTGATGCAGTAATTGGAATCCTCTGTTCCAATAATGGACAGCTCATATAAAGTAATAAATATAATTGCCTTTATAACTGTATTTAGAAACAGAATTTAATGAGAAACATACTAATGAAACTGAATAGTTATTTTCAAATGAATTTAACAATTAGGATACCAATAACTAATAAAATGTTTGTGATAATCTTTCATTGTTTGCATAAATTATTGCAATTATCGGAAGATAAATATTTTAATTATTTCATATGAATCGTTTTAAAAACTAATTATCAGGTAATTACAGCTATCAAACTGAGACAGTGGGGAATTTATAGGTAATAATTAAGAAAAAAGCTTTTAAATTTCAGTGCATAGTTAGTCTCACAATTTTTATTAATTAAACTTCCAGATAGTAGTTGCTGAATCACTCATAATAATTAATATAACAAATGTGAAAGAAATCATGTAGTGAGTTGGATAGTTTAAATAATAAATAAAATAAATTCAAAATAAAATTGCAGAATTGATGTTTGAGGACATTGATCTGCTAATTTAATTGAGAAATTTAAAAATTAAATTTGATCTAGATTTTTCAGTTAAGTCGAAATATTTTATGCACTATAAACATTACTGAAATTGCATAGATTCCGGCATAGATTAGGCATTGAAAAATGACTAATTAACCATCTCAGTAATGGGCACCTCCTCTTAAAACCTTTAAGATGAATGCCATTTTGTAAATGGTCATTAGTACATAGAATTCAAAGTTTGCTATTGCTACTCAAATGAAAACATTCAAATTTTTTAAGAAAATAAAGAATACATAAAATTATTAAATAAAGGCAGCTCTTAGGATATTCATAAATTTTTCACTGGAATACAGTGGAACTTTGAAACATTATTTTCTGCTTCCTAATTGGTTTGATTAAAAGTTGTCAACAATAAGCCAGATTATAATACATGCAAAGGGGATCTATAAAAAATAATTGAAGCTAAGTATTTATTAGTTATGTTTTATGAACCAAAAATATCAACGAGTATCCATTACTGGCACATCTATCTTATAAAAATTCCTACTATAAATATAAAATAGAACCTCAAACGCTTTAATAAAAATTTCTAAATTTTATTTACAAGATTAGAGGGTAATTATAAATTGAAGATCCATTTTAATCACGATGTTCACTAATACTGCATATAATAGATATTTTGAAATTTATCTCTGTAAAATTATCCAGGAATGAAAATAATAAAAGTGTTCAGAATGAAAAGTAAATAATAATGACTATGTATTTAGAGATTTTGTTGAAAACAGGTTGAAAAATACAATAAACAATCATTAGCATTATTGATTTTTTTTTAATGTGACTTATCCACAATTTCTTTTAACAGTTCTTCTCGTTATAATAGTTCCTCTTCTGAACAGATGCAATTTTTTAAAATAAAGTTATGCAATGTTTCAGAACGTTATTTAATACAAATAAAAATAATTAAAAACGATGTTTCCAAGTAATTTTATTCTAAAAAAGGCTTATTTATTAAAAAATTAATTATTTTTAAATTTTTAATAATTATATTAACGATTGATTATAATATCTATCCATATGCTTCTATATTTATGGAAGCATATTATTTTAACTAGATATTTAAAATAAGTAAACAACACAAATTAAAATGCAATTAAAATCACTAATCTTAATAACCTGAACCAAAATACTAATAATCAAGTTTTCTACAAAATGAATAATAAATTTGTTAGAATTTATTAAGTTGATGAAACATTTTTTTCATTATATGTTTTTGAGAAACTAATTAAATCATTCCAAGAACAATAATAATATAAAAGTAAACATTAACAATAAAATTTTTCTTACCTATTTTTCAACATCTTTATTCGTTCTCGTTATTCTTTTTGCCGCACAAACTAAATCCGATAATCATGATAGTAGCAAAGACAAAATCATTTTCACAGTCAGAGCCAAAATAATTTTCTCGGACTTATATTTTGTTGCTTAAAAGCGCTGTACTTTCTACTTTAATTTTTTTAATCCGTGTATATACGCATCAATTGCCATAAATTCCAGTCAACTAGCTTCTCGCGTACGCGTATAAAAATTTTCTGTTTAGCTTTGTTTATTCTTCCGTGGTCTGCAGACGATTTTCAGTTTCTATGCGCATGTCCGTTAGTTTTTCCTGTTTCTATACAACAAATTTGGAACTTAAATACGCAATAATGCGAGTGTCTCTAATTATTATTTTATTTTATTCGAAGAATTTTTTAATGTATTTTTAACTTTTATTTTTATTAATTTCAAAACAATTCACGTTAAAATGGAATGTAAAGTTTCTTTCTTGTAAATAATAATAATTAGAGTTAAAACATTGTTTAAGTTTTTAAAAAGTAAAAATATGATGTTTTTTAAATATAAAAATATATAAATGTAATGATAAAAAAAATTAAGTAAAGCTTGTATCACATGCAATAACTGCATAGTATCTTCTTTAAAAATAAAAAATGGTTATATAGGATAAAAAAATTATTTGTTAATCTCTCTGTTTTTTTTTTCTTTTTTTTTTTTTTGCATTAATTTTCCGCAGAATTAAGTACTTGTAAAATAACTTTTTAAAAAGACATACCTCTAAATCGAAAATTTGAAATACGAATGAATAGTATGTCACGGATTTTTATAAGTTTTCTAAGTATATGTATATATATTCGGAAAATGTTTATTTTATTTTAACAGTCTGAAAGAAATACATTTTTTTTAAAATATGTATTTAAAAAAGTTAAACATTAGCAGAAAACTGTATGACTTGAATGCATATTATAAAGCAAGAAATGGATTATGACTAACTTTGAAGACGTTTTCTACGAGCACATTAAAACCGGCAGACTTAATTGTAATAAAAAGTATAGTTTGAAAATGCTGAAGTGTTTCAAATAATCTTTAAAAAACTTCTAGCCAAACGGATGATCATTTACAAAAATCATTATAAAAGATAAATGAAATCCATATCATAGTTCCATCAAGTTCCATCAATACATTATTATTTAAAGGTTTGAATTTAATAATTTTGAAATGGTAAATATTTTATGTAATGTATGACTGTATGTTTTAATGACTTTTCACAGCACGACTTTTACAAGATTTTTGACAAGAAAACCTTACGTTTTGCATATTTGGCACGGAAAATGGATTATTGTCGTTACGTTAAGTGATTTTTCGTAGCTTTGGTTATTATTGGGAAAAATTTATTCATTTTCCGAAATGTCGAAAATTAAATTACTAAATATTAAATAATACTTAATTTGTAAGATACGCACAAAATCAATCTGATCCAAACTCCGAAATACATTTACACGGGCTATTTAATGTGCAGTTCAAAATGTTTTTCTCTATATTTATTGACATTTTCAATACTTTTGAGGTTCATATTTTTGTCACACTGCAACTTTACAATATGGTGTTCTGTTTTTTTTGGACACAGAATGTGACGTGACTTACATTGCGCACAGTAACATAGTAATAACGTCAGAAGTTTTTAAAAATTGTCAGTAAAGTATAATCTTACAATAAATAACATGTTTTAAATTTTTTCTATATATTTTTTAAAGTTTTCTAAGAAGGTCAGAACTCAGTCACAATGTGACGTCACTGAGTGGTTACATTTTGGTCACAGATGTGACGTGACCACCGTGACTTGCAGTGACGTCACAATGACGTCACTGTGACCATGCATGCTATGTGGGACATTACCTTTCAATTGCAAATTAAGAAGCTCGCTACAGTTTTAGGATTAGGATAATCATTTTCACAAGCCCAATCATATTTATAAAAGTCTATAGCTATCATACTAAATTATTTCTACCAACAAAAACATATCGCAGAAAATAATATTAGACAAAACATTAATAAATAAATACTTACATTTTTATGATGGATATTGATAATTAATATCCACCGCTATCGTTTCTGATTTGAATAATCGACAGAAGCTTGCATAAGTCCTCTAGTGAAGAATACACCAAAATTTATAAAATGCTTCTAGATGGCACTAAAACTTAAGTAATGAAAGGTACAACATGGTCAGAAATACAATACCTTCCTTTACTATACTCAAAAAAAAAGGGGGGGGGGGAATTTACATATAAAAATAAAAATATCGATGATACTAAAGCGAATTGCCTAGATGTGTACAGTGGAGAGTAAATTGTCAAAATACAAGCCTAATGTGTAAATTTAAAAATGCACATTTCAGAGTGTAATTTGATGCTAACACTAATTGGTAAAAGTTATCATGATCACTCAAGAAATACCTACATAAATATGTAAATTGCGCTAGAATACACACATATCTGTGTAATATTCTTACTTATTTATCTCTATAATCTTCTCTGATTACACGGATAAATATGTATTATGCAATAAACACATATTATTGTGTCATTTCTAATTTACACAGTTTTTTGCGTAATATTTAAAATACGCATATATGAGGGAGGTTCAATAATTATTAAGTCTAGTGTATATAATATATCTCTACTGCGATGGTTCATGAGTAATATTGAAAGCTAATATCTTAGTTGACAATATGCAATATCATTGCAAACAAAATTTTCACGCGTATAAATTTCAATGGACTGTCTTATAATAAGCTTACGATAACAATTTGATATGAAACATAATTTGCTTTCACTAAACATTATTTTTATCCTTTCATTTAAATATGTTTTAGATAAGGCAGTGTTAGTATGCCCAAATTTAATATTGGATTCATGTTCACCTTTTCTAATTCCAAGCTTTCTTTCAGTCATGCCAATGTAATAATTTAAATCACCTTTTCTCTGTAATATAAGGTATTTCATAAACTCCTGCAAGATCATCATTTCCTATAGGGTCCACTTGCTTATTAAGTAAACACCTTAATTTTTGTGGCGGCGTTGCAATCAATTCAATATTAAACTTTTTAAATTGGAAGTAATGATAGTTGGTAAACTTAAGTCAATCAACTCGAAATTTATGTAATTTTACATTATTTAATTATAAAAAAGTCACTTTTTGTCTGAGAATTAATGGAGAAGAACAAGTGTCCCATATGCCCAACACTATCCATGTGTCACTCTCTCCATCTTTTTTTATTTCAGAGTTATACAGAAATGAAGGTAAATTGAAATGTTATTCAAGATATTGTGTTACATACAGTAATAAACATACAATTTAAAGTACTACCAAAAATAGAAGAAGGTTATGTAATCTTCATCTGTCTCACACACACTTATTACCTGCAAAAATTTTAGCTGATATGCTTACATATATATACATAAATATTTCTATGTTACATGCGGAATTGTTTTCTTTTTATAAATATTCATTATTGCAGAGAATTTGCCTTAAAAATAATCAACATTATGAAAAGGGTTGATAAATCACTACTGAAATAACACCTTATGCATTTAAAATTATTTTTAGTAATTTTTGACTTAAAAAATAAAAGTATATTTTAACTTTAATGAAATGACTCGAATTTTCTTGAAAATTTCAGATATTCTAATTAAAATTTGAGATATCGGGTTAATTTGCATTTTTTATTTATCAGCTAAAATAAAAAATAATATAAGAAATATCATGATTATAACAAAACATCAATTGACTCCAATCCATTTTCGAAATTAATGCTCGTAGATTTTATTTGAAAATTACATTTATGTCTTAAATGTAAATAACTCCCACGGTGTGTGGGGGGGATATTTAAGTTAAAACTAAGTATGAGTGAAATGAATATGAGGAGGGGGGAGGTTAAGTTTGATTTTGAACATTTACCAACAATGCTACAGTTTTAATCGATGGTAGACTTATTTAATTAATATAATGAGTTTTTTAACTAAAAAACTTCAATAAAAAAATAAAACTCAGATGAACTGTTTAACTTATAAAAAAGAATAGATTTATAGATATGATATACATATAATAATAAATTTATAGATATCATATACATTTTATAATGGTTTGCTTATAAACTGTAGCATCTTTCACATAACCGACCCAAAATTTAGCGTCCCTCCCCCCCAAAAAAAACTATTCTGATGTTTACTTATTTCGCTACTATGAAAATGCATTCGTAAATTCTTTTTTTAGATCAAAATAACCTTACATACAAAAAAATGTGGTTTTAGTGGAAATTTATGCTGAGTTAGGTAATGTTGATATTTTTAAGAGCAATTATTTAAATTCTTTGTGCCCATATATGTAAACAAGCAATCCAACATATAGCATATGCATTTCTACATAAATATAAAAAAATCAGATTAAAAGAATTGGAGATAATACATACATACGAGATTACATACCTTTGTATATTTTTCATATGTTTTTTAGTAGTGTAAGTTCTATATTTATCTCAATGCGAGCACCTGAATTCAGCAAGCCTCTTTGACCGCAACATTGTACCTGATTTGCTTTCTACGCATTCTCGGCTGAGAAATTTCAACTTTAATTCCAGCTGGATCAAGGTCAAGTTATTGGACACAATTAGTTTTCAGCTTAAACTTGATCAAGCCAGGTTGACGATGAATAAGATTTTATTTTTCCAGATAGGTTTCGCTCCTAACTCCGGATCGAAGCAGTTCGTGAATACGACCATAAATTGTACTGCGAACTGAAGTTAAACTGAAATTACAAGTTAAATTGGTAAAATTTGTAAAATGTAGTAATCTGTAAAACGGCTAAAATAAGTCAGGGGCTGATCTAAAGTTTGAAGGGTAAAATGAACCATTCATATATTCAATGTACAGATTGTAAGAAGTAACTCAGGACACGAATTTAAAATTGTCTAATTACATTAATTAGATTTTATGGTACACAATGAATTAATTTGAAATATTTTTTAGATTCTAGGAAAAGTTAAATTACTGTAATTTAAATTAACGAATTTAAACGGGGGGGGGGGAGAAATGTTGCCAACAGTACAAGAAATATAATTTAAATAAATGAATAAGCATAAAGAGGGATTATATCTCTGAAATAATATCTCTTTAGAAGTTTTCCAATTTTCGTTTTAAGAATGAAATCTAACACTATTACTGAAAATTACATGTAAAATTGTTAAAATAAATAAAAAACAGCGGTTTGTGAGATGGCCGAAAAAAATTAAAATTTAATCAAAATCTAGAAGGATAAAATCAAGTATTCTTACAGTCTTATATTCGATGTACAAATTGCAAAAAATAATTCGGGAACGAATTTAAAATGATCTAATTACATGAATTAAATTTTAAGTTACATAATGAATGAATTCGAAATAATTTTTATATTTACAAGACCGTTTATCAGAGCTCGAAATGAAGTAAAGTGTTAAGAAAACTACAAATTCTGTTTTTTTTTAAAATGATCATGTGCTGTTAATTTATCTGAAAAGGGGGGGGTGAGGGAGGTGTCAGAACATCTTATAAAAATAAAAAATATTTTAGTTTATAACGTAAAAATACTGTTACAGCAATGCAATGTCATCATGTTATTTATAGAATGGGATTACTGAAATAAAAAGTGCATCTCTGAGTAATATATAAGCTTCCTATCCCTTTCTTAACATCCATTTTTAAATTCACACACTTGTAATTTTTGTAACACACCAATTAGTGTATACCTACATTTATGCATTTTTATGAGTTCATGAACTGATAACAACTTACAGACTTAATGTTACAGACTAAATACATATACGAAGAATTAACTTTTTGTACGAAATACGTAATTTTTATGACAAGTGGGTGATTTTAGAAATTTACACAGTGACCTATGTATATATCATCATGTGTAAATTACAATAACATTCCAATTCGTGCAAATTCAGGCATTTTTCAGAATTTACACATTCATTTGTGATTTTCAAGTGATAACAAAATACACACTTTATTTTATAAGATAAAATAAACATACAAACAGGTAAAAATTTTCAAAAAGTGAGTAATTTTCATATCAAGTGTGTAATTTTAAGAATTTACGCACATATGTATGTAAATTTGTCTAATTTACACATTGAGTTTTTAGAATGCAGATTCATTGAACAATGGCGCATTAAAAGACCCTTTTCAAAATGGCATAGGATTTTTTATGAAAACACGTGGTTTTATATGGAAAATCATAAAAATTAATGTTATTATATGTAAACATATTGTATTCATATGGTAAACATTCATCGCTATATGGTATTGCAGAGCAATATGTATAGTAAATTTATAGGATAATGATATACACCATACATGATATGGTATTCCAGATCAAGGTGTATAGTAAAAATACAGGGAAAGGAAATTTACCATACATTCAATGGTGTTCCATTGCATGATGTATCGTAAAATAATACATAATTGTTTGTACCATAAATTGTATGGTATTTCAAAGCATGGAGTATGGTAAAATCTTAATACCTTTTGAAAGTTTATAATATATTAGAAATTTTATAACTATAATATAAAACTACTCAGATGTGGTAATCTCAAAACTTTCTTCTATCTTTATGCATGTCTTATGCACTTCTAAAAAATAGTATCACAGCAGCGCCACTGGTTAGATGGTTTAAACCAAAATCTGTGTAGCAACAACTTATGTTAACTTATAACCGGTCTGATGAAAATCGCTTGATCTCAAATTAAGATAACGTAAAATAACATATTGTTATTTTATTCTTATATAATTCATATATATGAGTGTGTAAATGCATTAAAAATAAAAAAAAATCTCAAGAGAAAAAAATGATTCAATAAAAATATATATTTGACATATTTCCTATACAATTCTAACAGCTATTAAAGGTGCCGAGACACATATACAAAATACTGCATTAAAAATTTCTCTGACATTTTATGCTATAGAATGTATCCCGCTATTTGATAACCCAAGAAATATTTTTACAAAACGAAGTTATTATATTTATATCTATAATTTTTTTTTCTTTTTTTTTTTTTTTTAAGAAAATATAAAAATTACCTGAGCGTTTTTTCATATATTTCTTGTTATCGCGTAATCTCTTTAATATTAAAAGGTTCTTCTGATCTTATAAATAAAATTTTCTGTTTTATTTCATTGGAAAAAAAAGCTTACAAATTATTATGCTAATAGTATTGCTTTATATCAAAAAATTGTCATTCACTGTTTTCAATTTATCTCTTTTTTGTAAACAAAACTATAATATTCTTTTATGAATATTTCAATGAGAAATTTGAGATCTTTGGGTACTTTTTCTGTAATTTGCGAGTTTTAAGAAATTGAATCAAATCGCTCCCGGGTATTAAAATTTAAATATCTTATAATATTCTTTTCTCTTTTTCACAATCTCAGGCACTGCTGGTTTATTACACAGAATACAGTTTAATATTAATGTTTATTATTTTGATTTTAACCATAAAAAATATATGTTTCTTCTTCTTTTTTTTCCTTATCTGTTTGGTAGAAAATTGTAAGTAATCAGTGCGGCACGGATTTTTGTATCACACTAACAAAAATAGTTCTTAATCTCATCAACGGAGGGCACTATTGCAAATAATTTCATGTAATAATTTACTATTGCTCACATAACGCAAAATTTGGTATGTAGTATTTATTCTCTAAAGTTTCTGTATCCAAATCATATGTTACGTGAGCAATATGAAATTATTACATGGAATTATCTGCAGTAATTCCTCCTCTTCTCGAGATTTTGAGCTAATTTGTTTGTTGATGAGATACAAATCTCCGTACCACGGGGAATATTTATCCTCAGTGTACATGGCTCTTAAACCCATATACCCTTTTTTTTTTAAATCGCGTTTTATTTTTGCGCCGAACTTTTGAAATGCTCACTATGATGTAAATACGAAAAAGTTATTTTCTTGTTTATTTAATGATGTTCAGTTGATGTTCTATTAAAAAAATGTGATGAGTGAAAAAAAATGGTTCAGTAGCATTTTAACAATATTTTTATTCTAAGTAAACAAAATTATAATTCAAAAGAGAAAATATCCCAGAGATCTTAGATGTTAATTACTTAATATTGCCGATTAGGTCTTTCAAAGAATCATTGCATTACTGTTCCTGCTGCATTCAGCGACGCTGTAATGTCAAGAATAGCATACCGAACCTGTAACTCGCGGGCTGCATGTACACCGGCGATTTTTTTTTTTTTTTTTTTTTTTTTTTTTTTTTTTTTTTTTTTTTTGTGGGGTTCGAAGCTCATTATCATGATTAATAAATATTTATAATTAATTATACATTAAAACTATTTAAAGCTTCCGCCAATATTTTTCTTTATTTTCTAGGGAGATAAAATCTACCCTGATATTTACAATTAACTTAAACTCATTACGTAATTTATTTATTTTTTTATTTGTGTACGTAATTTTATTTTTTTTTAATTTACAGTGACAATGCCAAATCTTTTCTGTGGCTGATTCGTTGTTAAAAAATAGATGGGAAAAAATTTCTGAAGAAGAAGTTTTTGATTATTTAAGATGAAATAGTATAAGATGGAAGTTTATAATTCTTAGAGCCTCTTGCTAGAGGTGTGTGTGTGTGGGGGGGGGTCTGGGATAGAATGATTCAATCGATTAAAACATCTTTGAAAAAAGACTTAAGCAGAACGTGTCTCAGTTATGTATAGAACTAGAAACTATACTTGCAGAACTAAAGGTTGTGCTCAATATACATGCCTTATGTAATCTATACGACGAAAATACTGAAACATAGCGTTTGACAACCTCTCATTTTTTGGTTGATAAACGATTGGTGTCTTTACGTTCTTATTTCCTATTTGTACTCAAGAGCATTCGAATATGATTCTGTTGACGAAAAAATACAAATACAAGCAACAAATTACTGACCACATTTGGAAAAGGTGGAGAAACGAATACCTACTAGAACGAAGATCTGCTTTTGAAGTTATAAACGTAAACTCATCATCCCAGATCAAAGGTTATGATATAGTGTTAATTCACGATAAAAAGCTCCCCAAACGCATGCAAAAGTGTGGTCGAGTTAAAAAACTCATACATGGTCGTGATTCTAATAAGATCATGTATATTACCGACTGGAAATGGCGATCTCAAACGACCTGTGCAACTTTTATATGATCTTGAATTAGAGTTTCTGGACTAATAGACTCTAAAAATCTCTAAAACTCTTACATTTCTTTTGCTGCTAATAGTTATCTTTATTATTTTTTAATTTGCATTCACAGCATGTGTTTTTTTCTTTTCGTAGATAGAAGTTTTCTTACTATCATTTCTTTGTACTGTTAGTATATTGTGTATAGTAGTATTAGTTACTGTATTGGTACTATTAGTATATTCTTATGTTTATTAAAGTGTTTAATTTAGATGCTGAACTAACTTTTCAGCCGGGGGCAGTATGTTAAGAATGCCTCCTTGGTTTTAATAGCCATTTTGTTATTTGGTTTCTGGGGCTGGAAAACTTTTTTTGTTGTTGCTGACAGACTATTTATTCTTTGTAGATGTAATTCTGAACCGAAATTTATCGGTAATAAATGCTCTCTCATTTTTGAGGGAAATAAGATATTATTTGTTGCATGTACATAAAATGTAAATAGTCTTTTTTAATCGAAGTTTGTGTTATTCAAACTGCTGTACAAATATTTTCTTATCATAATTTGATATTTTCAAATTGAATATTATTAACAGTTACCAAGCCTGCAATCTTAGCGAAGTAATGTTCTACAACATGGAGAAAGTTGTTGAAAAATGAGACGATACATTTAGAACAACCTTCGAATGTTATGCATTTATTTATTTATTTAATTATTGAATTGCATATTTTCTCAGGCAGTTGCGTGTTCTGCTGACACAAAACATTTTGGACTCGGTCGGGTCAGGACTGCAAAATATAAGCCCGAGCTCATCTCTAATGCACACCACAAAATATTTAAATGTGTTCTTTCTTTGTTATGTCCATATCTCTGTTCCTCTTCTGGTATGTACAAGAAAAGCCATGGTCTGACTGCAGAGAAATATTACGTAGAAAAGTACAACTTATCTATTTTACTAGGGTTATTGGAAATTTGAATTCCAAGTCGCTAAGTAGTAAGTACTCTTTCGTCAAATACATAGCATATGTAACATGCGTTGAATATTCCATGTAAACTATTATTTAAAAAATAATTTGAGTTTTAATTGTTCAAGAATCAGGCATTGTTTGGATGCAGAAAAATATTTTACAGAAAAAAATACAGCTTATCTACATTACTTAAGTTATTCGAAGTTTTTATTTAGAGTTACTATGTAGTGCATTTTTCCACAAGTACATAGCATATATGACAATGGACGAATAATACTGTTTTAAAAATAATTTTGCTTAAAAAAATAGTATACCATAGAAACTTATGTTTGAATATTTTTAAATTCTTTTTTGTATTCACACATAATATATGGTTTCTTCGCCTTTCTCTTCGTATAGCTATCAAAATGTTTCAACTGGTTCGTTCTTCATATCATTCCAAATGTTTCCTTTAGCACCTTATCCACAAACAAAGGATGTTTTTGATAGTTTTTGAAAGAAAATGTAGTTTAATTTCTTAAATCTATTTTTAAAATATATTTACCAAGAACTTGTGAAACATAATACTTTTTGTTGTCTTTTACAACAATTGTACTAGTAAGTAAGTGCATTTCTTAAAGAAATCTCGTTTAGTTATTCTGGTACTCTAAAAATATATTTAATTTTAAAAAGCAAACAGTGGTATCTGACTATTTATCTTTTATTGTACAAATATTAGAAATATAATTTGAGGATTAATGAAAACAGTGCTCTCTCTCCTTCTTTGTATTTTAGATAAATAAAGTTAAAATCAATTTTCATGCACTAAAATTAATTATTTTGCTTTAGTTGAACTATGCCATTTTCAGATTAAATTCGTGATTACTCCTCAATTTCCATGTAACTTGTCATTATTTACGATTCATCTTATAAGCATTTTTAAAACACTTTGAAGTCATTTACTTTGTAAGTTATATTAAAATAAGAAGTTAAATAAAACATTCATTAAATCTTTAATATTATGTTTCAATTTCATTATCTTTCAAGTTAAAGTAATACTTCTATTTTGCCTTTATAGTCATTTGATGTCTGACTAATATTTCGCGTTTCTCGAAAACGTGGGTTCAAAGCAATTTCTAAGCCAGAGATTGCGATATTTCTTATGAATTCTCATATTAAAGAAATTTTAGAACTTGGTGAATTTCGATGATGATGATTAAATAAGGATTCAGATTAAAAACTTATATATTGTGAAAGCATTTTCAAAGCTTAAGTAAAACTGAACGAAATACCATATGTCAATATTATAAGAGTATTTTAATACTAGATTATGTTCGCCATAGGAAAATATATGATCATAAATATGGTAAAAATAACTTTTCTTAGGAAGATTTAAATTATGAGATCTCAGTATACCTGAATATTTCTTCTTAGCTACTTTGAGTATTACAAAACTCTTCAAAGTGCTTATGTTATTAATAGTAATGTTTTATATTAGAATTCTATGAAATAAGTGCACAATCTTTACAACATAATAGAAAATTCGTACTTAATTCTAGGAAAGGTTGTGCAATAGAAAAGTAGGCTTATGTTTTGCTCAAGATATCACAATATAGGTAAAAACAAGAGCACTGACGGTTTATTGATATTAAAATAGCAGGAAGAAGGCAATAATAGATATAGTACACCCCAAGAAACCAGACAGTTGTGAAAACCTTGCGAAGAGATTAAAACGTTTTGGGGAAAAAAAATCACTGCAGATATTGCTGATAATCACATTATTAGACGTGGTTCGCATTAAGAAATGTAATAATGATGAAGACCAGGGATATAGGCATATAATTTAAATGTTTAAGCCCAAATTTGACAGCAATGGTGCCAAATTGATTTGTAATTCTGGTTCCAGTGTAATAAGATATATGTATGAAGTCTTTTTCCGGCTTTATTTTCTTTCTCTCATTCATATTCTGCAACAATGATAAATGTTTTTATTGTATGACTATACAACACATTTAAAAGTATAACTCAAGTATTACCGTATAGATTCTAATATATATATATATACATATATATACACATATATACATATATATGTACATATATATACATATATATATATGTATGTATATATATATATGTATGTATATATATATATATATATATATATATATATATATATATATATATATATATATATATATATATATATATATATCAGAATAAGATTTGACTCACACATTAGATTTGGTCACATATTTGAATAAGATATGTAGATGATACACGCATCACATAACATACCATGATTTAGTACAACAAAAAAACGCACAATATTTTTGAATTAAACAGAAGACAATGATATATTTGAACATTTCTATAAAGTTCTAAGCATGAGAGTATCGCAAATTTCAACTATAGGCAAATACTTTTTATTCCCACCTCGCACAATTTTTTCTGTACCACCAAATGCATTTTTTTAAATAGTGGTGCTAATCTTTATATATATAAATCTTCTGTGCGTGTGTATGTCCCCGAACTCTTACTAAACGACTTGACCGATTTTAATGATTTTTTTTTGTGTGTGTTCCAGTGGATTCGAGAATGGTTTAGATTCAAATTTCATAGAAATTGATTCAGTACTTTTTAGTAAGTAAGCAAAAACTAATAGTTAGTGATTTTTTGCTAGTTGAAAATGTTAAATAAGATCGCTGAAGAGAGTGCGGACAGAATGGCCGAGCGGTCTAAGGCGCCAGATTTAAACTGTTGTTCTCAAAGGAATAGATCGTGTGTTCAAACCCCACTCCTGACGTACGTGGATGATTTACAATATATATATTTTTTTGTATTATAATTTTAATTAACGGACTTATTAAAATTCGCTAATTAAAAGTGTTGAAAAAGTTCGCTGAGTAGAGTGCAGACACAATGGCTGAGTGGTCTAAGGCGCCAGATTTTGGCTCTGATTCTCGAAGAAAGAGATAGTGTGTTCGAACTTCTCTCCTGAAATGATTATGACGTGTATGATTTACAATAATATTTTTTGTATTATAATTTTAATTAATCGACTTCAGAAAATCTTTAACTTTTAACTAAAAAGAGCAAAATAAACTTTTCTATAAAAAATTGAACCGACTTCAAAAACTATTGCAAAGTGAAAAATAATTTCCTTACATAATTGTAATAAGAAATTAAATTAACAGCGTAGTATTTATCATGCACATTATTATATTTATGTACATTTATTTGATTTTTTAGAGTCGGTGCCAGCCAAACTAATTTCAAAATTAAAATTAAGTATTCAATGTAAATCTTTATATACATATAACTCTTCTGTGCGTGTGTATGTCACTTAACTCCTGCTAACGGACTCGACAGATTTTAATGAAATTTCTTGTGTGTGATCCAGTGGATTCTAGAATGGTTTAGATACCCATTTCATCGAAATTGATTCCGTACTTTTTTAGTAATTAGGCAAAAACTAATAAAGTTAGTGATTTTTCGCTAATTAAAACTGTTGAATAAGTTCGCTGAATAGAGTGTGAACAGAATGGCTGAGTGGTCTAAGGTGCCAGATTTGAGGTTAGGTTCTCGTGATCGAACCCTACTCCTGACGTACGTGTATGGTTTACAATAATTTTTGCCTGAATTATAATTTTAATTAACCGACTTCAGAAAATCGTTAACTTTTATTTAAAAAGAGAAAAATAAAATTTTCTATTAAAAATTAATATCAAATCTACTTCAAAATCTACTGTAAAGCGAAAAATAATTTCCTTACATAATTGTAATAAGAAATTAAATTAAGAGCGTAGTATTAATCATGCGTATTGTTATATTTATGTACATTTATTTGATTTTTTGGTGTCGGTGACAGCCAAACCAATTTCATAATTAAAATAGAGTATTTAATGCAAATCTTTATATATATAACTCTTCTGTGCGTGTGTATGTCACTGAACTCCTCCTAAACGGCTGGACCGATTTTAATGATTTTTTTGTGTGTTCCAGTGGATTCTAAAATGGTTTAGATTTCCATTTCATCGAAATTGATTCAGTTCTTTTTTAGTAGTTCGGCAAAAACTAATAAAGTTGTGATTTTTCGCTAATTAAAAGTGTCGAATAAGTTCGCTGAATAGAGTGTGGACAGAATGGCTGAGTGGTCTAAGGCGCCGGATTTAAGCTGTGGCTCTCGTGTTCGAATTCCACTCCTGAAGTACGTGTATGATTTATAATAGTTTTTCCTGTATTATAATTTTAATTAACCAACTGCAGAAAATCTTTAACTTTTAACTAAAAAGAGAAAAATAAACTGCTCTATAAAAAATTGAATCGACTTCAAAATCTACTGCAAAGTGAAAAATAATCTCCTTACATAAGTGAAATAAGAAATTTAATTAAAAGCGTGGTATTTATCATGCGTATTATTATATTTATGTACATTTATTTGATTTTTTGGTGTCTGTGACTGCTCAACCAATTTCATAAATAAATTAAGTATCCAATGCAAATCTTTATATATATAACTCTTCTGTGCGTGTGTATGTCACTGATCTCCTCCTAAACGACTGGACCGATTTTAATGAATTTATTTTTGTGTTCCAGTGGATTCTAGAATGGTTCAGATTCCCCTTTCATTGAAATTGATTCAGTACTTTTTTACTAATTAGCCAAAAACTAATAAAGTTTTGATTTTTCGCTAATTAAAAGTGTCGAATAAGTTCACTGAATAGAGTGTGGACAGAATGGCTGAGTGGTCTAAGGCTCCAGATTTAAGCTGTGGCTCTCGTGTTCGAACCCCACTCTTGACATACGAGTGTGATTTACAATAATTTTTCCTGTATTATAATTTTAATCAACCTACTCCAGAAAATCATTACCTTTTAACTAAAAAGAAAAAAACAAACTTTTCTATCAAGAATTGAACCGACTTCAAAATCTACTGCAAAGTGAAAAATAATTTCCTTACATAATTGAAATAAGAAATTAAATTAAAAGCGTAGTATTTATCATGCGTATTATTATATTTAAGTACATTTATTTGATTTTTTGGTGTCGGTGACAGCCAAACCAATTTCATAAATAAAATTAAGTATCCAATGCAAATCTTTATATATATAACACTTCTGTGGGTGTGTATGTCACTGATCTCCTCCTAAACGACTGGACCGATTTTAATGAATTTATTTTTGTGTGTTCCAGTGGATTTTAGAATGGTTTAAATTCCCATTTCATCGAAATTCAGTACTTTTTTAGTAATTAGGCAAAAACTAATAAAGTTAGTGATTTTTCGCTAATTAAAAGTGTTGAATAAGTTCGCTGAATAAAGTGCGGACAGAATGGCTGAGTGGTCTAAGGTGCCAGATTTAATCTCAGGTTCTTGAAGAAAGAGACAGTGTGTTCGAACCCTACTCCTAACATACGTGTAAGATTTAGAATAATTTTTCCTGCATTATAATTTTAATTAACCGACCCCATAAAATCGTTGCCTTTTAACTAAAAAGAGAAAAATAAACTTTTCTATCAAAAATTGATATCAAATCTACTTCAAAATCTACTTCAAAGTGAAAAATACTTTCCTTACATAATTGTAATAAGTAATTAAATTAAGAGTGTAATATTTATCATGCGTATTATTATATTTATGTACATTTAATTGATTTTTTGGAATCCGTGCCAGGACAACATCTGTCGGGTCCGCTAGTATAATATAAAAATATTCAACTGTAATTGAAATTTAGTAATATTCGCATCTATGGTTCCCACATATTTTGTACAGTCAATGGCTGTAGCACACGAAATCCTTCTCACAATATTTTCCTCAACACAGCATTGTACTCAAAAAATGTTGTTTTATCTCGATAAAGGAAAAAAAAATGTAGGATATATTTGCTTATCCAACATTTCCGATATCACATTGGAAAATTGGTACATATATTTTTCAGCCCCACTGATATCTCCTTAAACTAGGGCGAGAGACTGCTTTAATATAACACTAAATCAATCGACCAATACGAGCGAAACTAGAAAGATGTGGATTATGAAACAAGAAAACAATTATAAAATATGCGAAGTTAACAGGTAAATCTGTCCTTTTAACGTACAATAAATAACAGTACAAAAGGTTTAAAGAACTGTTAATTGTACACACAATAGGTTGAACAAACGTGTTTTGTAAAATGTTTGGTTCTTTATGTTCTACCATCTGATATTGACATAACACTCCTTAAACTATTTCAATTATGCTCAGTAATGTTTATTTTATAAATGTCCAATTCTGTGGATCTCTTAAAATTCTATTTGTACTGCTTTTAACAATAGATATTTATAGAGTATGCACATATTAATTTTAATGTGTTTGTTAAAATACATCAACAATAATCTGTACTTAAGTGCACTTATAGCCCAAAAGATAAATTATATTGTAGTATTATATCTATAACTATCTATAACCATAAAATATCACATTTCATTTAAAAATTTGAAAATGATTTTTTTAACTATTTTTCCTATTATTTAATCGACCGTAGAATTAAGATAATTTTTTTAAACAAGCATCTATGAATCGACTAAATATAATTCAACTTGAAAATGCAAAAATTAATTTAAAGACTCCATTAAGCCATTGACGCTAATACTCCGGAAGGCTTACCTAATTTTTTGTGCAACCCTGTATATGAATTAGCATTTATATACATCACGCGGTAAGGAAATAAACGCGCATATCATAAACAAAATCGCTCATCTAGCATCTTTAGCTATTTGAAAATATTTCAGATGCAGTATTGTATCCGAATCTTCTCTGGGTCCCTGTTAAACATGGGTTTCAAAAGGTATTTGGTTTTGTAGGTTGGTTTGGTAAAAGTTTTTTTAATGCAGTTATATATAATACACTGCTCAAAATAATTAAAGGATATTGCAGTTTTAGGTGGATATTGTATCTGGGAAACTTTTTAGCTGATTGATACATGGTCGACAGACATAGTAGGTTATATGAGAATAAATTACACATGTTTGGCAGAAAAAAATGCACTTTATTGCGCATTTGTGTACAAAAGGAAAAAAACACAATTTGTGCATATGAGAAAAAAAGAATAAGAAAAGGTGTTTTCTTCAAAGAAAATCATTCTCAGTAGGGGGTATGGTTTCCACGGGCGGCCAGCAACGTCGAGCACCTTTGAGGCATGGACTCAATGAGGCTATTAATGACGAGTTGGGGTATTCTGCCCCACTCTTCCAGAAGAGCTCTTTCCAGTTCTTGGAGAGTTTGTGGGGGCTGTTGGCGGCCAGAAACTCGTCTTCCTACAGCGTCCCAAACGTGCTCGATTGGATTCATGTCTGGAGAACACGCTGGCCATTCCATTCGAACGATTCCTTCCTCGAAAAGGAAATCCTCCACCAGGTTTGCACGATGTGGCTTGCAGTTATCGCCCATTAAAATGAAGTTATCTCCGACTGCTGCAGCGTAAGGGACTACAATAGGTCTGAGGATCTCATCCCTATATCGGCGACCAGTCAGAGCTCCATCTCGAATGATGTAAAGGTCAGTGCGTCCGTCAATGGAGATGCCACCATACACCAACGCTCCTCCACCGCCAAATCTGACACTTTCTTGCACGACCGCAGGATTATTCCTACTGCCACGGTCCCTCCAGATGAAAATAGCCTATTATCCAGATGCACAGAAATACGGGACTAGTCAGAAAACAGAATATTACTCCATTCATTTCTCCTCCAGTCGACATGCTCGGTTTCCCACTCCTTGTAGTAGCGACGATGCCTTATGTTAATCTAACACATACCATCGGTCGGCGAGCATACAGACCTACAGCATGGAGCCGATTTCGAACAGTCTGAGTTGAAATTGTGGTGCCTGTAACCGAGCGAAGGTGTGGTTAAAGAAGAGTTGCGTTCACGTTTCGGTGTCTCCGAGCTGTTAACGCTAAATACCGATCTTCATTGAGCGTTGTTGCCCGTCTACGACCTTACTCTGGTCTTCGGCCTGCACATCCACTCTCCAAAAAACGGTTCCAGATCCTGGAAATGACACTTTGTGACACTCCAATGGCTTGCGCTACTTCGGCTTGAGTTTGGCCCCCTTCTAATCTACCAACAATTCCCCAAGCTTCTGAATCTGTCAAATGACTTCGCTGAGACATCGTACTCATCGAAACAAAGCAATCACTGAATGCCGATCATCCTTGTCTTCATTCTCTTTTATCCAGTTAAAAGTCAAATTCCATTCGCTACCGCTGAAGCGACGTTTTTGACGTCGAACTCAAAATTTGCATACTCCACAGTTTGAAAACCAGAAAAATTTGCATTTGTGATTCTCTTCTTCTATTTTCGGCAAAAAAATTTCGTTTATATCTTTATTTTATAAAAAACTTCAAATATCCTTTAATTGTTTTGAGCAGTGTAGCTTACTATTCCAGTAAACCATCCTGCTTGTATATTTTTTACTTGAGGTAATATTGAAGTAAATTACAGAATGTTTCCTTAAATTGTATATAATAACATATTTAAAATAACATAAATTATTTCGTAGTATTTTGAAATATTCTTGAAAAATAAATAAATAAATAAATAAATAAATAAGTAAAATAAAATAAAATAAAATAAAACGTATGCTGTTTTTGGCTGTAAATACACCTTCATGCATGCAACATTAAACAATGCATGTAGTTTATTTATGGTGGATGATTTATTGTTTTTTATTTAATCCTGATACTGTTATATAATAAACGTTAGGAGTCGTGCTTTAGAAATGTATGTTTAATGTCTTTAGTACTACTAATAATAAAATAATTTTTAATTTTCGTGAATTGCTGATTACCCTTCATAGAGACATTTCATTGTAGCATTCCCGCATATTCTAAAACCTAATCATTCCATATGTTTTTTTTTTCGTCTTAAACAGATTAAACGTTGCAAAAACTGAAAGCGAAAAGAAGGGACATAGTTTTGAAATAAATCGACTAATACTACCAATTGAAAAAAAAAAAATTAAAATACATATTTGATATATACTGACTGCGTTTTCAAATGTTTCTAAGATAAGGAAAGGCATGTTCGAAAAGTTATATAACTTCAAATACGCATTATATAATAAGTGAAATACTTTCATTATGTAACATACCCTGTCTGTGTCTCTATTTATTTGTCTAAGCTTAATAATGCACATGGACGTAATATTATAAAGTTATATAAAACGGATGATGTGTCTTTTCTTTTTAATGTTAAAATTAGTATCATTGTTCGACAAAAGTTGAATTCGGGGTTAAACTATTTGACGTGTTTCTAACAATTCAGTTAAATTTTGTAAAATGTATTGACCTACATAAAAGCATCCTGTGTGCCCTTCTTGCAAGCCGCTGATACATATTCTCAGAAACATAAATTCGTATCACATTATTGTAGCATTTGTTAGTAAAGAATTCAATCTACTTTTAATGTGGGTAACATTGCCCGCATCATTTGTCAAAGTGTTTGAAGGATTATGTCTCGTATTACAAAATATAGTTACGATCATAATTTAGGATAATGAGAGGGTAGGGTAGAGTGGGGATGAATAGGACAATTTTTACATTTTTACTTATAACTTAAGCTGTATACAGTTGCTAATTTAAAAAAAAATTATTTAAAGAATACTTCAGCATTTAGCAATTTATTGACATGCTAATTTCAATCAAGAATTGTTTTTTAAATTTTTAATATTTTTTTAACATGCATGCATACTGTCCCATTCATCCCCATGGTCGGGGATGAATGGGACAACTTTGGGGATGAACGGGACGGTTAAAAAAATTATTCCAAACATATTTTATTTGAAAACTGAATAATACATTCTATTTTACTACATATACTGACTGAAGCTAATATCAAATGACAACAGTACTTTGGTTCTGGCAGTTCCCAGAGGTCTAGGCTTGATAGTTTCATAACAATATCCTCCAGATTAACAAAATAAATTTCTGGTAGATCGGTCTGATAAAATAAGGAATTATTGTCCTTTTTCTCAAGAATTGTACCTGAAGGTTATCATTATTGTTCTTTAAAACCCTAGCAATGTAATGATAATTATTTTTTCCACATATCTTTGGTAGGAGAAAGTCGTCTTCTATTATATTATCCAAGCTGGAAACTTGGTGGTCCATATCACTTGAAATCATGTTCAAATCACTTTCATCTTCATCATGAAATGATAAATTGTCAGATTCGTCCATACCTTTACTAAAAATATTTCTTGAAAGCAGTCAATTCTTTTTTTTCTTTTTTGATTTCTGTTTTTTTACAATTTCCTTTTCCAAATATTGTTTTTCTGGTGTATAGATTAGGGCACGACAGTGGCCTCGTTTTCGCCTCTTAACATCTGGTTTCTAGGTAATAACAAAATGTAATTTTATTTATTATGGAATAGCCCTGGGGATGAATTTTATAGTCCCGTTCATCCCCATAAACACTGTCCCATTTATCACCATAGCCACATGGTTATATAAAACAGTGATTAGGCTTAGTAAGCACTGTCAATATTTTTCATTTGCATCATAAGTATAACAAGTGATTATATCATTTTAACATAAAAAAATTGTAAGGTTTTGAGAAGGTTAACTATGAATTAAATACTATAAAGATAAAACATAAAAACCAACTTTGGTTCTTGGAAAATACAATTTGTACAATAGCTAATCCTCTTTTATGGATATTGCTTTGAAACTATGTCTGTTGAATGTACTCAGTACTGCCATCAGTCAGGTAAATTATCAAATTATTTATGTTTGGGGAACATATATAAATATCTGCTGTCCCATTCATCCCCACTTTCCCCTACTTTAAATTTTAGACTGTTTGTCGAATATCTATATAAATACTCGAAGAATCGGTGCTTGAACTTCAAAGATGCAAATAACATATCAATGTTTGTTGAAAGCATTAATGATGTGTCTTATAGCTGACATTATTTTTTATAGGTGCTGAATAATGAGCACAGCGATCTTTAGGCATAACTTTACTAAATTTCTTCCTGTGGGGATATGGCAAAGATATGGTCTAAGCTATATCTGTACGTGATGCTTATGATCTCCGCCACAAAATTAAGATAGCCTTTCATTCAATTACACCTGACATTATGTGTAATACGTGGATCGTATAATACATGAATATTCTCACAGGAAAATACTCTTTAGGGGTTTTCGGTGGAAAGAAATAGGGATTTTCTTGTGAGTGGTGTCGTTAGAAAGCTCTTATCGTGGAGTTCATACGCGATATGTATACAGCTACCCGTCCGAATTTAAATAGTTTAGATTTGTAGATTGATGTATTATTTTCATTTATTGATTTCTTTTGATCAATTAATCTGCAGAAAAGACGTATCTCTGTGTAGTTCGAAAGAGAGTTGATGGACTACAGAGATTACAACGAAGACAGTTTATGCTTGGGGGAAAAAGTAACTTCATGTATAGAAGTATATATCTGGACAGGAATGGCTGAAGTACGATCTTTTCCAACACGAAGTACACACAATAAAAGGGATGTTTCGCAATTGTCACAGATATTATTAGTTAAGTTAAAGCATGCCGGTTTAATTTGCCGAAAAAAGGGATCCGTGCCTCTAATATACTTTTATGCTCTCTATGCCCTTTAAAAGACATACTGACATATGTCAGGAGTTAGATTCTGATATGCTTTAAAGTCAAGTCAACTCCAAGTCAAATGTAATACTATTAGTTATATTTGATTGTGAAAAAATGTTGTTACAATCTTCTATTTCTTACTAAAAGAAATTCAATAAATAAGAAAATAAATATACAACTGAAGAAATAAATCTACGATGTGTTCAAATGAATTATAAGTAAGAAATGCATACACTATCTACCAAAAAGTATTTGTACACTTTCAGTTTTTGACATTTTGTCAAATATTTAAAAATATACTGGTCGGATTCTTCTGGAACTTCAGAAATATAAAGATTATGTTTCACTTTATATTTATTTACATTCATTTGTTAAGCGGGTAATTAGGGGGCCGGCAAAAAAACAAAGAATAATAGAAATATTTGGGATCGCCCTGTACATGAAAATGCACGAAACGACTTATCGCTTTAGAATACAAATATATGAATATAGTAGAATATGTACACTAATTTTTGTGAGAATAGCATGCATATTTATGGCGATAGAGCGATTTTTTTGAAAAATTCAAAAAATTCTGGTATGTTTTTTGTTTATATCATGCTGGGTTTTTGACCAAATTTAACGCAAATTTCAGAAAAATTGGCAAAATGCAGTAGAAAAAATGTAGCGCAATTGGAATATAAATATATTAAATATTTTATGAAATATGAGTAGTTGTATAAAATAATTGTTATCTGCGCATGCGCGAACTAGAAAAACATTTTTTTTACATCATTTAATAGTCAATTCTATGGAGTGACTTATAAAAAAATCCAATCAAATATCGTGAAAATTCAAAAAGATATCATTATTTTAGTGAGATGTTTTTACTCTGCTCTCTAAAAACGGCTGAATCTTAAGGGATTCTCCACAAATTGACATTTTTTAATAACTGACTTTAAAAAAAAACTAGTATTGAATTAATACAATATCTAATACAATATTGCTGCTAATAAGTACTTGACAATTGTGATAGAAAAGAAAAAGAGCTTTATTCGCATTCAGGGCCAAAACTAAGAGAGGGGGGGGGAGAAGGGCATGTGCTCCGGGCGCTAGGATGAAAGTGTTCCAAATGTATCTTTCGTTTGGCGATTTTTTTCATGGCTATGTTTAGCATAATATTGTTAAAACTATTATATCTGGGCTATGCTAAAGCATAAAAAAATCTAATGATGATGGCTTAAGGTCCCTGCCCCTACCCGCGAAGATGCTCACGAGCTAATGCTATTCCTATGGGGATGCATTTTTCTAACTCTTTTGCATTTGGACATTTCTAAATAATATGTTTTGCATTGGATAGCGGAAGTCCTTTTCAAGATCGCTCCGTGATTACTTTTTCAATTTTGGCGTAGATATTTTTATGTTTCTTTCACTTCCAAAAGCGGTTCTGAAAGTGAAACTAACTTTATAAAAAATATCTATGACTCAAATCGAAAAAGTAGTCAAGGAGCGATTTTGAGAGGGACTTCCGCTATCCAATGCAAAAAAAAAAAAAAAAAAAAAAAAAAAATTGAAAATTTCAAAATGCGAAAGAGTTATTAGAAAAATGCCTCCCCACAGGAATAGCATTATCTCAGCAGTGTCTTCGCGGGCAGGGACAAGGGCCTTAAAGATCCTGTTGAAAGTAGAATTTTTTTGATTCGGTTTAAAGTATCAAATTGGAGTATTTTAATAAAGCAGAATACGTTATTTTATATTACATATTTTAAGTTTTAAAATAAGTCGGCTATTAATAAATTGGAGAGATTTTCTTTGCAAATATGCTTTGCGAAGGAGGGGGAAAGGGATACCTTCAAAATCCACGTTTGCCTCGGGAAAAAAAGACTGGTTTTGACCCTGTTCACATTTAATAATTTGTAGATCCTCCTCGAGAGGCAATTACAGCTGCGACTCTCCTGGCCATGCTCTCAACTAGTCCTTGTAATACATTTAATGGTATTTTATTTCACTCTGTTTGCACAAGGTAGGTAAGCTCTTTTACTGATTTTGGGCGTGTGTCACCCGCCTTAATTCGACGATCCAACTCGTCCCAGAGGTTCTCTATTGGGTTCAGGTCTGGGCTCTGGGCAGGCCACTCGAGTCGATGCACTCCATTATTAGCATACCAATCCATGCTGGACCTCGCTACATGGCAGCTTGCGTTGTCATCCTGGAAATAACATGGGTCCAATCCATAGTATTGCCACAACGTAGGAAGTACACTGTTGTCCAGTATATTACAGTAGGCATCGGCATTGAGCTTACCATGAATTGGGACCAAGGGTCCTAGTCCGAACCAGGAAAAACAACCCCAGAACATAATTCCCCCTCCGCCAAATTTAACTGTGGGTACAATACATTTTGGTAGGAGGCGTTCTCCAGGCAGACGCCAGACCCAGACCCTACCATGAGAACGGTAGAGGGTGAACCTTGATTCATCACTCCAGAGAACCTGTTTTTATTGCTGTACAGTCCATTGCTGACGTGTTTTGCACCAACTTAACCGAGCTGCGCGGTTGGACTTGGTGATTAAATGCTTATGGGTGGCAGCACGGCCATAAAAATTAAGCAGATGAGCTTCCTTATTTATGGTATTCATGGAAACAACACATCCTGAAGCTTGTTGAAATTCTTGGCGTATGTGTAACATTGGTTGGTTGCGGTTCTTCCGAATTTCTCTAGACAGAACCCGTCGGTCTCTATCTCCCAGTTTCGTCGGTCTGCCTACTCTGGCCACATTCTGACAATCACCATTCAGCTTCTATTTTCTAATCACATAAGCCACAGTCGTTTTGGGGTAATTAAGCTCGCTATATATGTCGATTAAAGATCGGCCATTTCGGTGGTACCCGATGATCACACCTTTCTCAAAATCAGACAGCTCTGTTCTTCTTGGCATCATGCATGCGATTGATGTCAGTGTTGTTTTCGACACCACATTTAACAGTGGAGAACTTGACGTATTTCAGGATCGCAGATATCGGCATTTGCATAAGAGCCATTATCAATTATGTATCAATGGGTAGATTTGACACAAATGCTTCGATTTTTTATAATTATTTTTATCCTGAAATAGGTTCGTTCTGGTAATTATCTAAGAAAAGAAGTAAATCATCAGTAAAAAACGTAAATGGAGATTTGGCAATTTGCGTAAAATCTGACGTCATTCAACTGCTTTCAGAGACCAATTGAAAATCAGTTCACTCCTATCCACAATAACTTTCTGAATTTCCACGAAATTCGATCGGATTTTTTTATGGGTAGCTCCATAGAGTTGAATATTAAATTATGTAAAATGATAAATTTTATCGTTCACGCATACGCTGATTAAAAAATATTTCATACAAATACTCATATTTTAGAAAACTTTTAATATATTTATATTTCAATAGCACCTTATTCTTTCTACTACATTTTGCGAATTTTTCTGAATGTGGCTTTATATTTGGTTGAAAATATTGCATGACATAGAACATTTTAGAAAATATTTAATATATTTATATTTCAATGAATTTTGGTGAAATCCCCCCCCCCTCCCTTTTCTTCTTTGCAAAACATCTGCAAAAGTATTTGCAAAGAAAAATTTTCTAATTTATTAATAGCCGACTTATTTTAAAACTTAAAATATGTAATATTAATTAAAGTAGTCTGCTTTGTTTAAAAAAAATGATACCTTAAAATCGTGAAACCGAATCAAAACGAAAAAAAAAATCTGCTTTATGCGGGATCTTTATGCCATCATCATTAGATTCTTCTATGCTTTGGTATAGGAGAAATGCTTTGAATGGGACGATTTTGACAATATCATGCTAAACATAGACATGAAAAAAATCGCCAAACAAAATGTACATTTGGGACACTTTCATCCTAGCGCCCGGGGCACATGCGCTTTTCCCCCAACCCTCTCTTAGTTTTGGCCCTGAATGTGAATAAAGCTCTTTTTCTTTTCTATCACAATTGTCAAGTACTTATTAGCAGCAATATTGTATTAGATATTGTATTAATACAATACTAGGTTTTTTTTAAAGTCAGTTATTAAAAAATGTCAATTTGTGGAGAATCCCTTAAGATTCAGCCGTTTTTAGAGAGCAGAGTAAAAACATCTCACTAAAATAATGATATCTTTTTGAATTTTCACGATATTTGATTGGATTTTTTTATAAGTCACTCCATAGAATTGACTATTAAATGATGTAAAAAAAATGTTTTTCTAGTTCGCGCATGCGCAGATAAAAATTATTTTATACAACTACTCATATTTCATAAAATATTTAATATATTTATATTCCAATTGCGCTATGTGATGTAGAATCACATATAGTATTCTTAAATTTTACATTTTTCTTAATTACAGTTAAAACTAATCTCTAATTAAATAGCTACTTCATCTTAACGTTTTATTTCAATCCCACAATAACTTTCCGTTCAAAAGAAAAGAAAGAAAAACATCTAGCATCTGCTTTATTACTGATAAACGGCTGTCAGATAAAGAGAAGTCATTAAGATGCGTATTTCTCCCTTGCTAAAAACAAATAAAAAAAAGAGTAAAGATCGAACATGTTTGCGGTCAGTGAAATTTCATTTTCCTCTCTGCGTAATTTTAAGTCTAACTTATTCGTTGCAAGTCTTTTGATGTACATGATAATTGTTGTGTCTTTTGAGAACATTTTCTCAAAATATGCTCATAACGTACGAATTTGGCGCGAATTCTTTTTGGCGTATTTTTTTAGGACTGCCCATTTCTGGTTGCCCTGCATTAAATTCAAAATCATCTTAATTGTTTAAAGCGTAACAGAAAATTTTATGGATATGATATCATTCACTTTTCATATGCTCCTTTTCGCCAATCCTGTAATGCCAATGTGTGAATTGTGAATGAGGAATTAATTGCCTCCCTCTCGCTTCACGAAGCAGTCATGTGAAGACTGTTTTCTTAATAATATGCGTTCAGGCACCATCCCTAACTATTTTCTGTAAGAAATGATTTAATTTTTATAACTCTACTTCAAATAAACAAAGTTATTAAAAAGCATTTATTGTATTATAATAGATCACAGCCTACAACTCTAGCGAATGCATTTGTTTAAAAGAACCTGGCCAACAATACACTTTAAAGTACAGATCTCCAGTACAGCGCTACATTTTTTCTACTGCATTTTGCCAATTTTTCTGAAATTTGCGTTAAATTTGGTCAAAAACCCAGCATGATATAAACAAAAAACATACCAGAATTTTTTGAATTTTTCAAAAAAATCGCTCTATCGCCATAAATATGCATGCTATTCTCACAAAAATTAGTGTACATATTCTACTATATTCATATATGTGTATTCTAAAGCGATAAGTCGTTTCGTGCATTTTCATGTACAGGGCGATCCCAAATATTTCTATTATTCTTTGTTTTTTTGCCGGCCCCCTAATTACCCGCTTAACAAATGAATGTAAATAAATATAAAGTGAAACATAGTCTTTATATTTCTGAAGTTCCAGAAGAATCCGACCAGTATATTTTTAAATATTTGACAAAATGTCAAAAACTGAAAGTGTACAAATACTTTTTGGTAGATAGTGTAATCCTCTTAGGCAAATAAAAATATTAGCCACGATTTCAATTTTACAAGAGGCTTAACATATTTCATCAGTTTAAAAAAAACAATGTAACAACGTACAACTCTTTACTTGTTTGATACTTGAAAGTTGCATGTGATCAAATGCGCTCTTGGTGAATGAAAAGTTTCACTTAATCAAAAAGTACTGATTAATTATACCCTGATTTAAAATGAATATATACATATATATATATATATATATATAATTTTAAGATTTGCAGAAAATTTCGAAATGGAACCTTCACCAGCTTCACACTGGCATTAACAAGTTACATAACTCTGCTGTAAGCTATCTTTTCTACCTTTCAGACTGTCTTTCCTGCATATCTAATGATGTAGAGAAATCAATAAATACGAAAAATACATTGGCCTGTAACTCTTCACTGGTTGCATCCGGACGAGTAGTTGTATACATTTGCTTGAAACAAATTAAAATAACGACGCGTGATAACAGAAAAATGCATATTTTAGTCAACATATGTTAATCTTTATATCCCATAAACTTGAATTTATTCAAAGAAACGAAATATTTCACATCTAAATTTGTGCGTATGATGTAATGTATGGGATCAATGATATTTTAATTTCATGAATTCTAGACGTAGAAATGTTCGGTTTTTTAATGTGTTTAAAAATGTTATTTAAAAACGTTTTTGTTTTTAAATCATGCCTTTAATAGTATCAAAACAAAGCATGTCGATATTTATAAAAATTTACATTTCATCTGAATTTAGTGTAAACAATTAAAAAAAAACACATAACAATTTGGGATTAAACTAACTTATGCTGTGCAAAATTTAATGCTACAAAATTAGATCTTACATTTTAAATAATATTTTAAATACTTTTTAACAGTATTTTCAAATGAAAATAAAGTATCTGTAAAATTAGCAAAGATGTACAATGCTCAGAATTATTGTGAAACAGCGGTGAAAAAAATAATTAAAATTAGTCACCAGTAGTACATCTGTAAAATTACCTACTTTGCGTTAAATAACACTTTATAGAATCGTAAAATTAGCATAAAATTAACTATAAATATTTCAGAGTGGCACCTGACTTTCAAGCTTAATCTGTTATTAAAGCGTTCCACTGGTATAATATATTATAAATAATCTTATCTAAACACTTACGACTACACGCATACTATTTTTGTGTCTGTTCTCTATAGCCATGTTGTATTACTTGCAGCATTTTTATATGAAGATAAAATAAATATACAACTGATGAAATAAATCTACGATGCGTTCAAATGAATTATAAGTAAGAAATGCATAATCCTCTTAGGCAAATAAAAATATTAGCCACGATTTCAATTTTACATGAAGCTTAACACATTTCATCAGTTTAAAAAAAACAATGTAACAACGTACAACTCTTTACTTGTTTGATACTTGAAAATTGCATGTGATCAAATGCGCTCATGGTGAATGAAAAGTTTCACTTAATCGAAAAGTACTGATTAATTATACTCTGATTTAAAAACAATATTTTTTTTCTTTTTTTTTAAAGATTTGTAGAAAATTTCGAAATAAATGAATAAAATTTGCAAAACAACTTTATTAATAGTCATGATTTGACACTAAATGTAGCTATTTTTCCACCATACTATTTTCTTAGAAATAACGTATCATAAGAAATAGAAGCCGAATAATACTAAAAAAAACTTGCCTCTATGACTATTTTATTAACATTCATTTGCCTCATGAGATTTACATTTAGAGATGGAAAGTATCTTAACAAATATTAGTGATTCTTATTATTAATATTATTTTGCAATATTACAATAATTACGAAATTTAAAGAAAATTCTCCAATGCTTTAGTGAATTTTATGTTCTCTTTATAAATCATTGACCCTTAATCTACAGAATTTTTTTTATCTAGAAATTGATTTACTCCAATAATTATCTTCTATATCTGACGTTATACTTGGATGTATAAATAATAATAGTATGAAATATATATATGTTTTTTTCATTAAAACAGATTAAATATATCGGTACTTAAAACTTTTTTGTTAAATATTTACAAAAGTAATCGGAATAACTAACCATAAATATTCTTATGGAAATCGTACAATCCTTATAAAAATCACTGTAATTAAATGCATTAGATCCTGCATATAGATGTGAAGCTTTTTGTAGTTGAATATGTTAATGTAAATTTGTCAGAAGAAAAAAAAGATTCTCTGAAAATGATTTAAAACATTACCACTTTTTAAAAATATTTAGCTTCGGCTGTTAAACCATTAAAAAATTCTATTTTTTGAAAAACAGTTATATGAAAGATTAACCTTCTCTGCGTATTTTAAGACAATCCGTCTGAAAAAATACCCATAATTACGGAAATTTTAATTTAAAAAGTATCAGGTGTTTACTGTAAACATATTTAAAGGGCCAGTACTTCGCCGAGCAAATTTGATTTTTATATATACAAGGTAGAACCCGTCATATTTTAAAGAAAGAAAATGTTTAAGAAGGAACTGTTTCATTGACTTATAATAAACCTACAAAATTAGTTATAGTAAAAAAAGCATTTTATATTGGTACGCCTTTAAACAAACGATATTTATCGTCAAATTAACAAAATAGAAATATAAAACTAAATATAAAATACAAATATAAATTATTTTTCTATAAAATGCAGTTGTAGAAATTGTTAAAAGTAAACTTTAATCGTATATGTAATCAGTAAAAAATAAGATATGATATTATGATATAGTTATCAGTTAAGGTTCTTATGCTCGTATTCTAAAATGATAAAAAGCAAAATTTACTCAACTTTGACTCAATCATAGAATTTTTTTTCCTTGAAATCTAAACCAGGCATCATTTTCATCATATCAAAATTTACAAATGTACGTTTCACATCTGTATTCATGTATAAAAAAATATCGGCATTTTAATTTGATAATTTTGATTCAAAACTTGAAGTCTCAATGCTATTAGCTGAAATCGGTACTATACCGTTGATATTCTTTTACGTGTAAATCCAATTTTGTAAATGAAATCAAAATTCACCGGGTTTTATAACAGAAGATATTTAAATTTCTATTTTTTCCCTTTTAATGAAAAAATGGCAACATAAAGATACAGCACTCAATTTCTTACATTTTTTCCTTTGCTTTAAACAGAAATAAAGTACTCTTGTTGCCACAATTAGAAAAGAGGTATTAAAAGCTACAAAAAAATTAATATTTCAAAAACAAATTAAGATAAAGCTTTCAAACAAATTTCATTTAAAAGTACATTTTTTTCCTACACGATGGTGTAAAAATTGAAAATGTGCGACATTAAGAAGTTTAAAAACTCTTAGTAGCAAAAATTGCAATACCGAAATTCATTTAAAATTTAAAAGTGTTGCCATGCGCAAAATGACGTATGCGTTATGCACAGATACATTTGGCCTATATATATATATATATATATATATATATATATATATATATATATATATATATATATACATAATACATATGTTATCTCTAAAATTATTTAATATTTTTGCATGAAATTTTTACAGATGATAACATAATGCCATTTTCTTGAAACTGAACCTAAATTTGTTTTCAGATTGCTAAAGAATATGATATGTATAGATAAAATTTAATTTTTTAAGTGAAAAAAAATACATTATTTTCAGTTTAATTTAAAAAATAGAAATATGGTTTAAATATATACATACTTAGGTTCAAATTAATCTTTAGTTTTTGTAGTATGTGTAAAAAGCGGAAATTTTGTTTTAAATTCAATATAATTTGAGTATTCAAGTGTGTTATCTTTGATATCACATTTTTTCCACAGAAAACTGCTTATTATTTGATTCACTAAAACAAATTATTTTTAACTTTCAAACAAGAATGAGGTGTATGTGCATACAGAAAACATTGATCTATTAACATAAAAAAATTATGATTTTAGCGCTTATACTTTTCAAGATATAGAATGTCGAAAAAAAAATACAATTCTTGTGATTTTTGACTTTTAATAGCGGTATGACCCCTTAAAGAAATAAAAAATAACTTTTATTAACCTGTTACAATTGAGAGGTTGAAAAGGTCGGAGGTTTCTCACTGACCACTAGTATCCCTCGTAAATTGGCGCTTCAAATGCTCAGGACACCAGTATTTTAGAGTAATTTTTTTCGCCTCATCTAGTGGTCGAAAAATCTCTGATAAAAAAATAGCGAAATAAACTGTAAGATATTAGTGGTGTCCAAAGCATTTTGCGTCCCGATTTACGAGGGACTCCGGACAACATAAGTGGTGAGCGAGAGTCAACCCTCGAGTGCAAAGGGTAAATATAGACATGAGGTGCCTCTTCGATCCAGAACATTGTTCACAAATTCTTCTACAGATGGCGCTACAGGCGCAGCTCCCAAGGACTCTGTGCAAGGAGTAAGAGACTGCACAGTAAAAAATGAAACCTATTTCAGGATGTTACCCAAAATCAAATAACACCCATAATAGCTTTCCTATTTCTAATTTGGGTTGTAATACACCTGTTATGAGTTTCAGGCACATTAAGGGTCTCAGTATCCCCAAATGTCATAAAATCCAACCCAAAACAGGTCCTTCAGCAAACGCATTTCTAAATAGATCCTCGGTACGACTAATTTGACTCTATGGCACCTGATTTGGGCCGCCGCTGCTCCCAGTTCATTTTGATTTTGAAAAATGGCAACGAAGCTGCACGGCGCGCGCCAGCGCCATGTTTTTCTGGAGATCGCATAGACAACCTCGAGTTGCTTAACCGTCACTGGATTTATTCAGGTATTTATTTGTTTGATACTTTATCTTAATTTTAGTTCTCTAATTTTCGCCCTAACAAATGTTTAATTTTTATTTACACGTGATCCACTATAATGTAGATTTAAATTCGCTGCAACATTATTTGACTGTACGCGAACATATTTAACATTTTTAATTTACTTTATGTTAGGGATGGGACGAATATTCGGCCACTATTCGGTATTCGGCTCTTTTGTCGAATATTTGGTTGGCCGAATATTGAAGGCTTGACCGAATACCTGTAGCCGAATGTTTTAGATATCTTGCCGAATACTGCTAAAATCTCACCGAATAGTGAAAGATATCTTGCCAAATAAATTTCGGATTTAAAGAATTTCATTCTTGCATTTTTTTTCTCTAATCCAAATTGGCTACTTCATTTATGAAGTCATTCTCACTCTTACTTACAAAATATAGATTTATTCAGATACTAAAAAATATACAGCCTTTCTGTATTTTCTATAAAAGTTAGTAGTGATATTCTAGAAAATGCTGCCCAAGTTGGAGATTTAATTGTACGGGAAATGTCAACATTAGAGAATGATATATTACAATTCAAGATATAAAACACTGCCTTATTCTAAAACGCTCGAATATTTATTAATGTCTACAAGTTCCATGCACATATAAAAAAGGCTCTTATGAAATTCATAACTTATTTTCTATAAAGTAAGAAATGAAAAAAAAAATTATTCACTAGGTGTGTCAACGAAGATTCATTTTCAAAATTAAATATAATATATCACCAGAGTTCACTCTAGAATCAAGGGCAGGCAGGGCGCACTTTGCCATAAAAGGGCACGATGAAAAAAAAAGGGGGCACATTAATGTAATTATAAATAATCGAACTTCCCCCATCCCTAAAAAAGTATTTTCTTCTCTCCCCTCACACTTTGCAGTAACAATATAAAATAATCATATTAATTTTTCTTTCTAGAATTTTATATTTCCCCCAGTCCCACCTTCCTTTCCTTTTCCTTCTACAAGCCAAGCTTACATTTTTTTCCCTACCGTATTGTTATTTATTTTTTGAAAAAAAAAAAAAAAAAAAAAAAAACCTAACAGTTGTTTACTTTTTAAATAACATGATTTTTTACAAATTAGTAGAAACTGGGAGGAAAAGTAGTATATTTTCTTGAGAAGGGGGGGGGGAGTTTATTAGATGACTGATCAATTACTAAAGATTTACAAATAAGACAATAATAATAAGAGTTTTAAATTTTTCAAATTTTATGTGTTAGGTAGAGGAGCAGAGGAATATTCTATCATGGATGGGGGGGGGGGGGAGAATTACATGATCGATTTTTCATTGTTATAGCAAGATGAAGCAACAATTAAACAAGAAGAAAAAAGACTTTGAAAGATTTTTGACTTAATGAGGTAAGAATGAAAAGAAAAAGTTTTTTTCCCTTTAAGCAGCTATTGAATCACTTGTTTATTTATTTTATTAAAGATTTTAAATAAAATAAAATAATTTAAATTAAAGAGTTTTAAATGGTTTATATTTTGTGTACACAATAAGGGGGAGGGAGAAGGGGAAACGTCAATTTCAGGTGAGTGTGGGAAGTTTTTTGTTATTCAGAAAAAGCCTCTCAGTGGGGAAGAACCTAGAGCGGGAGTGTCCTGCTATTTTACAGTACTTTTTGTATGATTTCTCTTCGAATAGCAATAAAATCAGGACAGCGTAGTATACACTTATTTTTCTTACTTTGCATCCGTAAAATCTTTCAGACACTTAATTTAGCTCCTTGTTTTCAAAAATTAAAACAACTGATTGACAGAAAAATCTCAATTTTATTATTTTCAAACAAAGTTATTAAATAAAATTACTAATGTGGAATTTTTTTTTTTTATTAGCTGGCCCCGGATCCTTTATTTTTTTAACGGCTCCGTTTGAAAATTTATTTTTACTTTGTCGTACTGGCATTTTTCTTAAGACTGTTCTCAAATTCAAACTACTTTCAAATAATTTTTTTAATTGTTTTTTACTTATAAGTGCAGTGATGCTGTAATTATGAAAGTGGCTAATCAAATAAGTAGTATCAAATAATCAACTAATCAAATAGTGTTTTCCATTTTTCGACAAAGACCACTGAAAGAAAGAGTTTAAGTTTAATGTTTAGGTTTTAACAGAACTCGACAGATTTGCTTATAAGTCCAAAATCCGGAACCCCCCGGATCTCGGCGATTCCGGATTTGATTATTTTCTGTTTATGTAAAAAAAAAAAAAAAGATTCTACTGCCCCTTTTTTACTCCCCCCCCCCAAAAAAAGGGGGCATGATGTATGTCAAGAGCGCATTTTCAATACAAAAAAATGCTATTATTAAAACAGATATTTTAATAGAAAAAAAAGTAAAAAAGGAAATTATCCGAAGTAAAAAGTAAATTTGAGATTTTTTTGTTTATGAAAGCTAAATACAACTTTTTATAAAAGTATCTTTAGTTAAGGAGCGATTCTGTTCCAATTTTTCTGAAAAAATAAGGCAATAAATATCCAAAAATTAAAAAGGTTATAACCCCGAAAATTTGAATATAAAATCCATCGCGATATTCGACAAATAGTTAATCGTTCAAAGAAAAATTGCTAATATCGTCAAAGAATCGCGGAAAAAACGGGATCAAACTATCGTAAAAAATCGCAAATTTCATCCATAGTTCACGAAACAAATACTAATTTCTTTTTAAAAAATCGCAAATTACGTCGAAAAAAAAGCAAATTTTATCAAAATCGCGTTAAAAACTCTAAATTTTGTCAAAGGATTGCGAGAAAAAAAAAAACATTGTGCCGAGAGTGGATGCCCCCTCCCCCCAGACTATTGCAACCTTTCAGAAAAATTGCTGTAAATTTCAAAAAATATTTTTTTTTATTCAAAATTGTTCCTCAAAATCACCTCTTAATTAAAAAGAGAAAAAATAAATAATCTAGTCATGGTTCCTTTCTGCACAGCAAAACATTATCCATCCAAAGTTTTGATAATCTGAGTAAACAACAGTAGATTTCCGATTTCACTTAGCAAGGTTAATAAAAACAACTTTCTTCGCAGTTTCTGTATAGTGGAAATTTTTGGCAGGCATTGTAATTTTCTAAACTGGTTATATTTTAACAAAAAATTATTACACTGCCTAACTTATCATTTCAACTTGCTGAAAATTTGAAAGAAATTGGTCAACTTACATAGGGAATATGGATTTTTTTTCTTTCTAACAGTGATGGTTAAAAAAATTTGGTTTTTCTTTTTTTACAACTCAGTAGTTTTTTCTGCACTTAGCAACGCAAATTGGTTGATACATTCGTAGGATAATTTTTATAATTAAAAGAGACTTCCAATAGCAAAATTGCTCTTGCAAAAAATATTCCTCTTGCAAAAAAAAAAAGGGGGGGGGGGTTAATAATATAGTATAGAATCATTACGGCAAGCCGCAAGAGCATATCGTACGATCATTTTGCTGCTTGACTTATGGAATAAAAATAATATGAATTTTAAATTGAAACAAATTTAATAAGCTGAAAACAAAACTTATTTTGAATAAAATATTTAGTCCAGCTAATTTGATTCGGGACACAGGCTTTGACTAAGCAAGAAGATAAAGGATGAAAATAGAAAACATTTAGCTTTCAATGCACTTGATATTTTGCGTTTCTTTCGCGATGTGTTTACATTATAAAACCACCAACTAAGACTCTTAAAGAATATCCGGTATTGTGACTCATTATCTGAAATGAAATGAGGGGCAATTATTTCTGATAGTAAAAATAAACCTTTTATAGTGAAGCAAGATAAAATGAATGAATTTTCGATGAATCAAAGTTGGAAATGTAAGAAAATAGACTTCTTAAAGTTAGTGTAGCATACGATCGGTAGCGGCAATAAAGCGGAAGTGTGACGCGGCAAATACAATGCTAAAACCAAATTGATTATAGAAGATCTTCAAAAGAAACTAAAAGCTCTTTCCAAATAAAAGTAAGAACAAAAGTATTAGTATGAAGAGAAAGGTTAGCACCTAGTTTTCGCAATAAAAAAAGCTCCAATGTAGCAGAATAAATTATTTTTATTTAACCCTTCCGACCCCCCCCCCCCCAAAAAAAAAAAAAAATCTTATATTTATTAATCTGCCACTAAGACAATCAAAACGCATCATTGGTTGAATAAAATTTTTAATAAAAGTCAGAATTCAAAATAATGTGTGGCTCATTTAATGAAATAATCACAACATGGTTTTAATAAAGTATGATTGAAAACAAAACTCTTCAAAAGTATCCAGATAAAATTGTTAAATTGGGTTTAACTCTAACTTAATGTATTTTTTGTTTGTGAAATTAGTACTTAACTTCGAAATATACCTGCACTTGTAAGGCAAGCTGGCAAAGATTTAAGATTCCAATAAAAAAAAAAAAAGTTAGGAAAGGGTGGGAGGAGGGGAAGTAGTCAGAAGTTTACCTTACTTAAGGGTTGCTTTTTACCGGGCCAAAAAAAAAAATTAACCTAAGGTTACAATGGATGCTCTTGAAATAGAATTTGCAGGTCTGGTATAACCTGAACCATGCAGGACATAGCTACAGGGACATATTTTGGTAAACTGTACTGGCATTTGTACAAAACTACATTATGTAATGATTAATATTTGTAAGTGTTTGATTGAAATGTTTCAATTTTTAAGCATGATGAAAGTGTACTTTTTTCTTTTATTCAAATAAAAATTATTCTCCATTAAAATAAATGTAATGTACATTCTCATAATAGTTACAAGTTTTAGATTTAATGATTATTCCTTAAAAATCACTATTTTTGTGTAGTATTTTTTTACTTACAGGAATCGATGCAAGATTTCTTTCTTGGCCCATTTTGTAAAAATTAGTTATTTTTGTGAAATATTTTATATTTGTGAAAAATACATTTTATAATGAAATCCAATTACTCAAATTTGAAGTATTAACAATTACTTTTAAGTCTCTGTTAAAATTTTGCTTTCTAGTGAACTTGTTTTGTTTACAAAATGCGCATTTAAAACCTAACAAAATAAAAGTAATTAATGTACAGTATGTTTTTATGAAATGTAATTTTGTGAAGGGGCCCATCTTATTAAGAAGAATTTTGTAAAGGGGGCCTGTTTTATTAAATTGATTTTTATGAAGGGGACCATATTAAGCCCCAAATTGTTCCTGGATCAACCCCTGACTTAATCAGAAACTAAAACTGGTGAGCATTGCTAAATGGAAATACAGTAAAATCTAAGCCTGACTCTGTGTAAGGCTGAAATCTGTCCAACTCGGAAATATTTTCAAGTCCTTGTGAACCCATATACATAGAGTGAAATTTGTCTAAGGCGGAATGTTGTCTACTACGAAAAATTTTCTCTGTCCCGAGCGATTCCGCCTCAGAGTTTACTGTAGTGATATTAAGAGATTACTTGAGTCCGGCGAAAACACTCGTTCGCTAATGTTAATGGAGTGGCGGAAATTTTTGAAAATATCTTGCTTGCATTTCAATATTTTTAAACAATTTTTTTTGCATTGGATAGTCGAGATTGATCTATACATCGGCCCTTTTTTTAATTTTTCGATTTTGTTTTTTGGACATTTAAATTTCGAAACCGCTTTTGGAAATAAAAGCATCCTCATAAAATTCCTGTAAACAAAAAGTAAAAAAGGGCTGATGTATAGATCAATCTCAGCTATCCAATGAAAAAAAAAAATGAAATGCAAGCAAGATATTTTCAAAAATTTCCACCATTGGATTAACATTAGCAAACAGGTGTTTCCGCCTGACTCATAGCCTCTTAAATAGCTTGAAAACTGTCATACCTGGAAAAAATAAAAAATTGAGAAAGATTTTGATTAAAGTGACAAAAACAGTCAAATCAAAAGTTTTTTTCAAAAGTGGTAAGAAACCTAATAAAAAAAGCATGTTTTTCCAAAGATGGTAAAAACCATCAGGCAGTAAATACTGTTCAATCCTGCTATAATTTGATATTTTGTTTCTTCTTTAGATTTTATAACCATAAAGATTCTACAGAAGCTGCCAAATATATTACAGTCAGGAAAAAGGACTAAAGAAAATGTCAAATATGTGTTACAGATGTTTGCGGTGATTAAATCTTTAAAAATTCATTATTAGCAATTTCTTTTACATCTTTTTTTTTTTCAAACATATAAATTAAAAACAGATCAGTTTGCTTAAGAAGTAAAATACATGTCATCTTTCCTCCTTGAAAGTCAGCACATGTGTGGTTTAAAAGTGTCAGGAGCCATCATGTATTTCACCTTTTTAAGTAAACTGATATGTAGAGTGAAATTTGCATTTCAAAAAACTCTTACTTGTGAAAAATGACTTTTCTAAGAGACTAAATTTGAGATTTAATCTTTTCGACTTTAATTCACATTTTAAATAAAAAAAACTGACTATTATTATGAAATAATTTTAAGGTGCAATAACTATACACAACATTTGGAACTTTTACTGGTAACCAATCACATCATAGTGAAATAATTTATCCAGTTTATTTTATTTTAATTTTTTTTCTGCGACTCATACATAAAATTTCATATTGTGTTTAATATGTTTTGTCTTGCTTACAAGGTAAATTTTATGTGCGAAATGATCTTGCAAATCTTTATTTTTAGGTTTGTAAAGATCTTCTACTGTAGTTATCACTTTTTTTTATACTAATTAACAGTAATAAGATGTTAAAACTGACATTTTTCGATTTTGTAGGAAAACACTACCATTGAAAGCACAATGCCTTAAAAAACTGATCCACCCAGGTTAATAGGAATTGGGAATGAAGAAAATTTATGCTTATACTGCTATGTGGATGGCATTCCTGTATTCACGACGAATGATATAACGAAAGCTATGTTTTTACTCCTGGCAACATATTGGATTTTTAACATCCAATTTCCTGCAGAAAGTAGGCCATCCTTCTTGCTTTTAAGCAGAGTATTGTTGAAGGATAAATTTAACACACAAATGTTGCAAAAATGTGGAGCAGTAGTTGGTCTGCTGAAGCAATTGAATTTATAATTCTATTGTATGTTTCTTATGAAATAAAATTGCTGGATTCTTTTTTGTATGTATGTACCCCCTTTTTTTTTACAAGATTACAATATTTTCAGCTATATCTTGATTTGTTGTGTACCGTACTTCATGTCAGTGTATGCGTAACAAAAGTTGTATAGCCGGAACTAATTGGATTTACTAAATGATTTTTGAATTAAAAGGACACGCATATATATATATATATATATATATATATATATATATATATATATATATATATATATATATATATATATATAAAATCAGCTAAATTAGCGATTACACCTAAAAGTATGAAGTTATTCAACATACAAGGACATCACTAAGGTGGAAGTCTCTCTCCCCAAACATTCCTGACTATTGTTACACTTGGAAAATTTACAAACTTAGTTTACAAATTTGTTTCGAACTTTAATAAAAACTAATTTATTTTCTATTTTTGATAGACAGCAAAAATTACAAGACTAATTGAGAATATTCTACATATTATATATTGCATTTTCTAATTGTGGTAAATTGGCACATTTTGAAATTTGAGTTGGCAATTTAGGATTCTCTCCCCCATCAATAAAAAATCTTGGTGATGGCACTTTGACATAAGTATACAATTATAAACTTTAGATCATCTATGAAGAGAAGTGATGAAATAGTTAAATTTAGTTTTGACATTTCTAGTGGCAATCAAGTCAGCAGGAGAAAATAGTTTGCCTCTTCAGACATCCCAAATTAAAGATTTCTGAAGTTAAGCTTCATTGATTTGTACTTTTGAATGCTGATCTGATCAAAAGGTCATATGCTGAACATCTCTCTCCACTGTTCAACAAGTACAGAATAAGATATTATTTGAAAAAAATTAAATAAAAACTTATTGCAGCAAAAATTAAGTCAGATTCCTATTTCATTAAAAATATAGCCATCATGTAGTTTCTTTCTTTAATTGCATACTGCAATAAAGAAAAAATAATCATATTCACTAATTTTCAGAAGATAGTAAGCATAAAAAATTTAAGTTGTTTTGCATAAGAAAGTTTGTTTTAGCTTTGTTGTACTATTCTTGTCACAAAATTATTGAATCTATAAATTCAAAAAGTATATTGGCTCCATCAAAACAAATTTAATTTCTGAAACACAGTAATAGAGATAAATGAATCCTGAACAACCTGTTTTCAAATAACAATATCTTAGTTCAATTGCTTATTATTCTGTTTAAGAGATCACTGTTTTTTCTTTCTTTTTTTAAGAAATGGATATTTAATTTTTTCATTCATTCAATTGTGACAAAAATATTGATGAAAGAAAAAAAATGGTGAATTATTAATTGTCAAATGAGCATAATTAATCTTATTTTATTTACAAATTAAAAAAGTTCTTGCACTTTACTTATACCTGGATTTGAAATATAGTAACATTGCTCTGTGTGCTGATTTTATTGCATGCTTGGTTCTTAACACTAGAAAGATCAAGATGTTTTATCTACTGGAAAGTTTCATTTTAACCCCTACATACGAAAAATGCAGTTGATGATTTAATGTAATTGTCAGCACGAATAAAACATATACCAAGTGGCGACTGTACAGACCATCTCTCCATTTGAGAGCTGATATTCCAAAATTAGACAGAATTTGATGAGCATATTAAAATTCAACTGCTCTGTCAAGCCGTATCTTGGAAACCACTTGCAGACCCAATTTAACGGTTGATAGATTTACCTTTGGGTTTTCTTGCACTCAAAGTTATAAAAATATGGAGGACTGGAAGCAGGGAAGTCCAATGGTAAAATTATCAGTCAACCACTAGAAACAATTTTGTAGGATATATCCATGAAGATATGAATTGGCAGACCAGTTGCATTTTAATATGTAAATCTTGTTTTAAGTAATCTTGTAATTTCAGCCCTCTCCCTCTCACCTCGATAAGATGATTGTGCAGCCGCTTCATTGTCTAACACAATTATTCGAAGATAACATTAGAATAAACGATAATGAACTCCAGTGTTATAATGCTCGATTAACTAGATTCTATTTTAAGTATGGACAATGACAAAATACCTAATTATATTCACATATAAAATATCACAACCAAGAATGCAATACATAAGTTATGCTTTTGATATTCAATATGGCTCTAATCAGTTTTCCTACTGTTAAGTTTATTGCTTGCACTGAGAATAATATTCTAAGAATTTGACAGACACCCCCCCCCCCCCAAAAAAAAAAAAATAAAATAAAAAAAAAAAATAAAATAAAATAAAGTTAATGACAAAGCAATAAAATTTGATAGCATAACATATTTAATTTAATAGTTTAACTCATAAAAATGTCCTAAATTTGTTACAAATCAAGCTCTTATATACCAGAAAAGTTCCAAATCTGACAGAAAATTCCAAAAGTTGCTGAAGAAATTATTTATTATTGTTATCCCAATAATAATATATAATCATATATCAATAACTGATATTCAGCTATTGTCTTATTTTAAATGTAATTTTTTGAAGTAATATTTTAACTTTAGAATTTGAAAGTAATGCTTTAATAAAATCAATAAGTATATATAGAAAGTTCAAACGCTTAAGATGATTATGCAATGTTCAAAATTATAGATAAGTGTGCGAAGAAAGATATTTAAATTTATCTAAATTGATTGTTGAGTACTAATGTGCCCTAGAAGAATACTCAATTACCAATTTAATTAATACTTAATACCCAATTTGGATGCTTTAAAACCCATTCTGGATACAATCACCAATTCGTTTTGGAGATTATTTAATACCCATTTTGTCTATGCCAACAGCTGTTTTCCACTATTTTAAATGCCTTAGAAGACATTTAAAATTGTGGAAAACAGCTGTTGGCATAGACAAAATGGGTATTAAATAATCTCCAAAACGAATTGTTGATTGTATCCAGAATGGGTTTTAAAGCATCCAAATTGGGTATTAAACAGTGCCTAAAAAGTCTTGTCAGTGGTGTCCAGAATAGGTCTTAAAATATCCAAATTGGGTATTGAATTCTGCCTAAAATGGTTTCTTGGTGGTGTCAAGAATGGCTCTTAAGATACCCAAATTGGGTCTTGAACAATGCCTAAATTGGATTCTCAGTGGTGTCCAGAATGGGTCTTAAGATGTCTGAATTAGGTATTAAGCACTGCCTAAAATAGATTCTCCGCGATGTCCAGAATGGGTTTTAATGTATCCAAATTGGGTATTAAACGCTGCCTAAAATGGATTCTCACTAGCATCCAGATTGGGTCTTAAAATAACCAAAATGGGTATTTAACAGTGCCCAAAATGGATACGCAGTGATAACCAAAACAGGCATGGATCATGACCCAATTGGTATTAACCCAATTTGGGTTGCCCTATACCCAGCAATCTTTCAACCCAAAATGGGTATTTAACAGTGCCCAAAATGGATACGCAGTGATAACCAAAACAGGCATGGATCATGACCCAATTTGGTATTAACCCAATTTGGGTTACCCCATACCCAACAATCTTTCAACCCAAAATGGGTATTTAACAGTGCCCAAAATGGATACGCAGTGATAACCAAAACAGGCATGGATCATGACCCAATTTGGTATTAACCCAATTTGGGTTACCCCATACCCAACAATCTTTCAACCCAAAATGGGTATTTAACAGTGCCCAAAATGAATAAACAGTGATAACCAAAACAGGCATGGAACATTACCCAATTTGGTATTAACCCAATTTGGGTTACCCCTACCCAACAATCTTTCAACCCAAATTGGGTTTTTTTTTACCCATTTCAGGACTTTTTTTTTTACTGTGTATGGATAGAATTCCTCATCTTTTTGCCTCACTTTGGGAATAACGGATTTTGAACTGATTCTATAGACGATCATTTTCAGAATTTTCAAGCTATGTTTTTGAAATATTTACAAAAGTTGCTCTATACATTTAGATAAAACAATATGCAATTGAAATATTGATATCGTTGACCCATGCGCAAGGAAAAATTATTTAGTAAACCTGCTCATTTTTCATACAATTTTTTTTATCACTTCTTTAATTATGATGACAGGATATTGCGTACAATGTTTTTTATCATATCATTTGAAAAGAACATTATTTTATATTAAGAACTCTGCAAATTATAAGGAAAAAACTTGGAAATTTTTGGGACTGTTTTTATACAAACTTTAATTTTTCCACGATTATACATGCTATTCATATAAAAATGAGCACAGTATATTACAATAAGCCATTTAATCATAATCTGCTCTTATAGCGCTTTTGCTACATTATTTTTGACAGGGTTATCCAAAAGTTATTCGTTATTTTTAATTTGTTGACGGTTCTCTATAAGATTTCTGGAAAAAATCTTCACAGAAACGTATGACCTGTACCATTATATTTACACGCTTTGAGTTTCAGGATAATTCCTCATGTATTTTTCTAGATATTTTACAAAATATCTAAAATCATAAGTTACCGGTCATCTTTGGCCAGATAACGTATAAGAAATAATGAAAAAGAAGTCCTCAATGCATGACTGAGTTATATACTGATACTGAAACACAGAAATCGTAAATTATTGCACGTTATATTGAAAATAAAAGTGAAGTTGATAACCTTGATGAAAAATATGCAAAACATTTCTCAAGTCGCTGTAAACACGAATGGTCCTTAATTGTTTATTTCAGAAATCTAGACGTGTCAATAGTTAATTCATATATTTTACACCAGTACGCCAAGGAACATAAAGAAATGAAGGATAAACCTGCATATCTTCTTTAGAGGGTTTATTTGTATATTTTTTTAATTTCAGTTATGGAATCATATGAAGAAACTGATAACTGATAAAAATTGAACAGCGAAAAATATAATAATTATTTTTTTAAATGAGCATGAGGGATTGAGTTGTAGCAGGTATATATATATTTTTATATGAAAGGGAATCAAAAGAAATAAGATGAACTTAAAAACTCTAAACGTAAAATCTCAGTTAAAAAACTTTATAGCACTGGGAACTTTTTATTATTTTTACTTTGTAAGTTTTTTCCACTAAGATACACGTGGAAAAATGTGATATTTCTTTCGCTTTTAAAGTTTCAATTTCATATCTATTTTCTCCCATGTTTTCAAGTACTCAAGAACTCGGATTTATTTCAGATAGTCTCGCTTTATTATTTTTTACTTTCTTGTGACATAGAAATATTTTCAAAATTTACGTGTAATCATTTTTATAACAATAAAGAATTCCGTTTATATCAAGAGGAAAAAATAGCTTTTAACTAATTGCCTTGAAATAACTATGTATTAAATAACTATATTTCAATACAGAGTAAAATTTGCAATTTCAAACATAAAGCCTATTTTCATAGAAACATAGACAGCTGGTTATTTATACAAATATTTTCATGTGTAAGTGTAAATATAAATATCTTCTCTGTATATGCTATTCTTTCATAATTTAATTTAGATAGCTGAAAATGTATATTTTAAAAAACATATAAATTTGTATCTAAATATTTAGATTTCAAAAATCTTCTTTAATTATGCAGTTATTTTCATTAATTATTGGAATTTGCACCTTTTTATAAAAAAATGTGAAAACTATGTCGTTTATATTTAGAATATTAAATTAATTTTGTCATATTTTTAGAAATAAATCTTTCTTCAGAAATAAAGCTGTAAGTCAACTTTATAAGAGAGCTTTTAGAGTCTATTTGTATAAGTCGTATCGTTAGTTGTTCGTTCAAAATTTATTTATTTTTTCCTTCTGAATCATAGCTAACGACTTTTCTGTAGTACAGTGAACACTTTTAGAATCGCAGTCGGGATAATCACATTATTGATATTTTATATGATGTTTTTAACCCTTTAAGCAACCTGCAGGTTTTTTTCATGCGTGTTTAACTCTTTATGCACTCACGTTATTTTATAGTACCGTTAAAGAAAAATTGACATAAAACTTCTTTATTCTGTCTTGAAGGTAGCTATGTGGTTAATACATATCACAGCTACACAGATCTAAATTCGTCCTTTATGCACTCGACGTTTTTACAAAAAACACAGCGTATATCGTTAAATATTAAGCGAAAATACTTAAACACAACTTTACATAAATTTTAATAAGACTTGTAAAGAAAGAAAATACATTTCTTTAAAATTAATACGCGACACCTTCTCCCCGCGGAGCAAGGTGAATTTTTAGTATCACGTTCGCGGCATCAGTTCAGTAACTGACTCACTGACACACAGTAAAAAAAAAAAGTCCTGAAATGGGTAAAAAAAAACCCAATTTGGGTTGAAAGATTGTTGGGTAGGGGTAACCCAAATTGGGTTAATACCAAATTGGGTAATGTTCCATGCCTGTTTTGGTTATCACTGTTTATTCATTTTGGGCACTGTTAAATACCCATTTTGGGTTGAAAGATTGTTGGGTATGGGGTAACCCAAATTGGGTTAATACCAAATTGGGTCATGATCCATGCCTGTTTTGGTTATCACTGCGTATCCATTTTGGGCACTGTTAAATACCCATTTTGGGTTGAAAGATTGTTGGGTATGGGGTAACCCAAATTGGGTTAATACCAAATTGGGTCATGATCCATGCCTGTTTTGGTTATCACTGCGTATCCATTTTGGGCACTGTTAAATACCCATTTTGGGTTGAAAGATTGCTGGGTATAGGGCAACCCAAATTGGGTTAATACCAATTGGGTCATGATCCATGCCTGTTTTGGTTATCACTGCGTATCCATTTTGGGCACTGTTAAATACCCATTTTGGTTATTTTAAGACCCAATCTGGATGCTAGTGAGAATCCATTTTAGGCAGCGTTTAATACCCAATTTGGATACATTAAAACCCATTCTGGACATCGCGGAGAATCTATTTTAGGCAGTGCTTAATACCTAATTCAGACATCTTAAGACCCATTCTGGACACCACTGAGAATCCAATTTAGGCATTGTTCAAGACCCAATTTGGGTATCTTAAGAGCCATTCTTGACACCACCAAGAAACCATTTTAGGCAGAATTCAATACCCAATTTGGATATTTTAAGACCTATTCTGGACACCACTGACAAGACTTTTTAGGCACTGTTTAATACCCAATTTGGATGCTTTAAAACCCATTCTGGATACAATCACCAATTCGTTTTGGAGATTATTTAATACCCATTTTGTCTATGCCAACAGCTGTTTTCCACAATTTTAAATGTCTTCTAGGGCATTTAAAATAGTGGAAAACAGCTGTTGGCATAGACAAAATGGGTATTAAATAATCTCCAAAACGAATTGGTGATTGTATCCAGAATGGGTTTTAAAGCATCCAAATTGGGTATTAAGTATTAATTAAATTGGTAATTGAGTATTCTTCTAGGGCACATTAGTACTCAACAATCAATTTAGATAAATTTAAATATCTTTCTTCGCACACTTATCTATAATTTTGAACATTGCATAATCATCTTAAGCGTTTGAACTTTCTATATATACTTATTGATTTTATTAAAGCATTACTTTCAAATTCTAAAGTTAAAATATTACTTCAAAAAATTACATTTAAAATAAGACAATAGCTGAATATCAGTTATTGATATATGATTATATATTATTATTGGGATAACAATAATAAATAATTTCTTCAGCAACTTTTGGAATTTTCTGTCAGATTTGGAACTTTTCTGGTATATAAGAGCTTGATTTGTAACAAATTTAGGACATTTTTATGAGTTAAACTATTAAATTAAATATGTTATGCTATCAAATTTTATTGCTTTGTCATTAACTTTATTTTATTTTATTTTATTTTTTATTTATTTTTTTTTTTTTTTGGGGGGGGGGGTGTCTGTCAAATTCTTAGAATATTATTCTCAGTGCAAGCAATAAACTTAACAGTAGGAAAACTGATTAGAGCCATATTGAATATCAAAAGCATAACTTATGTATTGCATTCTTGGTTGTGATATTTTATATGTGAATATAATTAGGTATTTTGTCATTGTCCATACTTAAAATAGAATCTAGTTAATCGAGCATTATAACACTGGAGTTCATTATCGTTTATTCTAATGTTATCTTCGAATAATTGTGTTAGACAATGAAGCGGCTGCACAATCATCTTATCGAGGTGAGAGGGCTGAAATTACAAGATTACTTAAAACAAGATTTACATATTAAAATGCAACTGGTCTGCCAATTCATATCTTCATGGATATATCCTACAAAATTGTTTCTAGTGGTTGACTGATAATTTTACCATTGGACTTCCCTGCTTCCAGTCCTCCATATTTTTATAACTTTGAGTGCAAGAAAACCCAAAGGTAAATCTATCAACCGTTAAATTGGGTCTGCAAGTGGTTTCCAAGATACGGCTTGACAGAGCAGTTGAATTTTAATATGCTCATCAAATTCTGTCTAATTTTGGAATATCAGCTCTCAAATGGAGAGATGGTCTGTACAGTCGCCACTTGGTATATGTTTTATTCGTGCTGACAATTACATTAAATCATCAACTGCATTTTTCGTATGTAGGGGTTAAAATGAAACTTTCCAGTAGATAAAACATCTTGATCTTTCTAGTGTTAAGAACCAAGCATGCAATAAAATCAGCACACAGAGCAATGTTACTATATTTCAAATCCAGGTATAAGTAAAGTGCAAGAACTTTTTTAATTTGTAAATAAAATAAGATTAATTATGCTCATTTGACAATTAATAATTCACCATTTTTTTTCTTTCATCAATATTTTTGTCACAATTGAATGAATGAAAAAATTAAATATCCATTTCTTAAAAAAAGAAAGAAAAAACAGTGATCTCTTAAACAGAATAATAAGCAATTGAACTAAGATATTGTTATTTGAAAACAGGTTGTTCAGGATTCATTTATCTCTATTACTGTGTTTCAGAAATTAAATTTGTTTTGATGGAGCCAATATACTTTTTGAATTTATAGATTCAATAATTTTGTGACAAGAATAGTACAACAAAGCTAAAACAAACTTTCTTATGCAAAACAACTTAAATTTTTTATGCTTACTATCTTCTGAAAATTAGTGAATATGATTATTTTTTCTTTATTGCAGTATGCAATTAAAGAAAGAAACTACATGATGGCTATATTTTTAATGAAATAGGAATCTGACTTAATTTTTGCTACAATAAGTTTTTATTTAATTTTTTTCAAATAATATCTTATTCTGTACTTGTTGAACAGTGGAGAGAGATGTTCAGCATATGACCTTTTGATCAGATCAGCATTCAAAAGTACAAATCAATGAAGCTTAACTTCAGAAATCTTTAATTTGGGATGTCTGAAGAGGCAAACTATTTTCTCCTGCTGACTTGATTGCCACTAGAAATGTCAAAACTAAATTTAACTATTTCATCACTTCTCTTCATAGATGATCTAAAGTTTATAATTGTATACTTATGTCAAAGTGCCATCACCAAGATTTTTTATTGATGGGGGAGAGAATCCTAAATTGCCAACTCAAATTTCAAAATGTGCCAATTTACCACAATTAGAAAATGCAATATATAATATGTAGAATATTCTCAATTAGTCTTGTAATTTTTGCTGTCTATCAAAAATAGAAAATAAATTAGTTTTTATTAAAGTTCGAAACAAATTTGTAAACTAAGTTTGTAAATTTTCCAAGTGTAACAATAGTCAGGAATGTTTGGGGAGAGAGACTTCCACCTTAGTGATGTCCTTGTATGTTGAATAACTTCATACTTTTAGGTGTAATCGCTAATTTAGCTGATTTTATATATATATATATATATATATATATATAAATATATATATATATATATATATATATATAAATATATATATATATATATATATATATATATGCGTGTCCTTTTAATTCAAAAATCATTTAGTAAATCCAATTAGTTCCGGCTATACAACTTTTGTTACGCATACACTGACATGAAGTACGGTACACAACAAATCAAGATATAGCTGAAAATATTGTAATCATGTAAAAAAAAAGGGGGTACATACATACAAAAAAGAATCCAGCAATTTTATTTCATAAGAAACATACAATAGAATTATAAATTCAATTGCTTCAGCAGACCAACTACTGCTCCACATTTTTGCAACATTTGTGTGTTAAATTTATCCTTCAACAATACTCTGCTTAAAAGCAAGAAGGATGGCCTACTTTCTGCAGGAAATTGGATGTTAAAAATCCAATATGTTGCCAGGAGTAAAAACATAGCTTTCGTTATATCATTCGTCGTGAATACAGGAATGCCATCCACATAGCAGTATAAGCATAAATTTTCTTCATTCCCAATTCCTATTAACCTGGGTGGATCAGTTTTTTAAGGCATTGTGCTTTCAATGGTAGTGTTTTCCTACAAAATCGAAAAATGTCAGTTTTAACATCTTATTACTGTTAATTAGTATAAAAAAAAGTGATAACTACAGTAGAAGATCTTTACAAACCTAAAAATAAAGATTTGCAAGATCATTTCGCACATAATAAAATTTACCTTGTAAGCAAGACAAAACATATTAAACACAATATGAAATTTTATGTATGAGTCGCAGAAAAAAAATTAAAATAAAATAAACTGGATAAATTATTTCACTATGATGTGATTGGTTACCAGTAAAAGTTCCAAATGTTGTGTATAGTTATTGCACCTTAAAATTATTTCATAATAATAGTCAGTTTTTTTTATTTAAAATGTGAATTAAAGTCGAAAAGATTAAATCTCAAATTTAGTCTCTTAGAAAAGTCATTTTTCACAAGTAAGAGTTTTTTGAAATGCAAATTTCACTCTACATATCAGTTTACTTAAAAAGGTGAAATACATGATGGCTCCTGACACTTTTAAACCACACATGTGCTGACTTTCAAGGAGGAAAGATGACATGTATTTTACTTCTTAAGCAAACTGATCTGTTTTTAATTTATATGTTTGAAAAAAAAAAAGATGTAAAAGAAATTGCTAATAATGAATTTTTAAAGATTTAATCACCGCAAACATCTGTAACACATATTTGACATTTTCTTTAGTCCTTTTTCCTGACTGTAATATATTTGGCAGCTTCTGTAGAATCTTTATGGTTATAAAATCTAAAGAAGAAACAAAATATCAAATTATAGCAGGATTGAACAGTATTTACTGCCTGATGGTTTTTACCATCTTTGGAAAAACATGCTTTTTTTATTAGGTTTCTTACCACTTTTGAAAAAAACTATTGATTTGACTGTTTTTGTCACTTTAATCAAAATCTTTCTCAATTTTTTATTTTTTCCAGGTATGACAGTTTTCAAGCTATTTAAGAGGCTATGAGTCAGGCGGAAACACCTGTTTGCTAATGTTAATCCAATGGTGGAAATTTTTGAAAATATCTTGCTTGCATTTCATTTTTTTTTTTTCATTGGATAGCTGAGATTGATCTATACATCAGCCCTTTTTTACTTTTTGTTTACAGGAATTTTATGAGGATGCTTTTATTTCCAAAAGCGGTTTCGAAATTTAAATGTCCAAAAAACAAAATCGAAAAATTAAAAAAAGGGCCGATGTATAGATCAATCTCGACTATCCAATGCAAAAAAAATTGTTTAAAAATATTGAAATGCAAGCAAGATATTTTCAAAAATTTCCGCCACTCCATTAACATTAGCGAACGAGTGTTTTCGCCGGACTCAAGTAATCTCTTAATATCACTACAGTAAACTCTGAGGCGGAATCGCTCGGGACAGAGAAAATTTTTCGTAGTAGACAACATTCCGCCTTAGACAAATTTCACTCTATGTATATGGGTTCACAAGGACTTGAAAATATTTCCGAGTTGGACAGATTTCAGCCTTACACAGAGTCAGGCTTAGATTTTACTGTATTTCCATTTAGCAATGCTCACCAGTTTTAGTTTCTGATTAAGTCAGGGGTTGATCCAGGAACAATTTGGGGCTTAATATGGTCCCCTTCATAAAAATCAATTTAATAAAACAGGCCCCCTTTACAAAATTCTTCTTAATAAGATGGGCCCCTTCACAAAATTACATTTCATAAAAACATACTGTACATTAATTACTTTTATTTTGTTAGGTTTTAAATGCGCATTTTGTAAACAAAACAAGTTCACTAGAAAGCAAAATTTTAACAGAGACTTAAAAGTAATTGTTAATACTTCAAATTTGAGTAATTGGATTTCATTATAAAATGTATTTTTCACAAATATAAAATATTTCACAAAAATAACTAATTTTTACAAAATGGGCCAAGAAAGAAATCTTGCATCGATTCCTGTAAGTAAAAAAATACTACACAAAAATAGTGATTTTTAAGGAATAATCATTAAATCTAAAACTTGTAACTATTATGAGAATGTACATTACATTTATTTTAATGGAGAATAATTTTTATTTGAATAAAAGAAAAAAGTACACTTTCATCATGCTTAAAAATTGAAACATTTCAATCAAACACTTACAAATATTAATCATTACATAATGTAGTTTTGTACAAATGCCAGTACAGTTTACCAAAATATGTCCCTGTAGCTAAGTCCTGCATGGTTCAGGTTATACCAGACCTGCAAATTCTATTTCAAGAGCATCCATTGTAACCTTAGGTTAATTTTTTTTTTTGGCCCGGTAAAAAGCAACCCTTAAGTAAGGTAAACTTCTGACTACTTCCCCTCCTCCCACCCTTTCCTAACTTTTTTTTTTTTTATTGGAATCTTAAATCTTTGCCAGCTTGCCTTACAAGTGCAGGTATATTTCGAAGTTAAGTACTAATTTCACAAACAAAAAATACATTAAGTTAGAGTTAAACCCAATTTAACAATTTTATCTGGACACTTTTGAAGAGTTTTGTTTTCAATCATACTTTATTAAAACCATGTTGTGATTATTTCATTAAATGAGCCACACATTATTTTGAATTCTGACTTTTATTAAAAATTTTATTCAACCAATGATGCGTTTTGATTGTCTTAGTGGCAGATTAATAAATATAAGATTTTTTTTTTTTGGGGGGGGGGGTCGGAAGGGTTAAATAAAAATAATTTATTCTGCTACATTGGAGCTTTTTTTATTGCGAAAACTAGGTGCTAACCTTTCTCTTCATACTAATACTTTTGTTCTTACTTTTATTTGGAAAGAGCTTTTAGTTTCTTTTGAAGATCTTCTATAATCAATTTGGTTTTAGCATTGTATTTGCCGCGTCACACTTCCGCTTTATTGCCGCTACCGATCGTATGCTACACTAACTTTAAGAAGTCTATTTTCTTACATTTCCAACTTTGATTCATCGAAAATTCATTCATTTTATCTTGCTTCACTATAAAAGGTTTATTTTTACTATCAGAAATAATTGCCCCTCATTTCATTTCAGATAATGAGTCACAATACCGGATATTCTTTAAGAGTCTTAGTTGGTGGTTTTATAATGTAAACACATCGCGAAAGAAACGCAAAATATCAAGTGCATTGAAAGCTAAATGTTTTCTATTTTCATCCTTTATCTTCTTGCTTAGTCAAAGCCTGTGTCCCGAATCAAATTAGCTGGACTAAATATTTTATTCAAAATAAGTTTTGTTTTCAGCTTATTAAATTTGTTTCAATTTAAAATTCATATTATTTTTATTCCATAAGTCAAGCAGCAAAATGATCGTACGATATGCTCTTGCGGCTTGCCGTAATGATTCTATACTATATTATTAACCCCCCCCCCCTTTTTTTTTTGCAAGAGGAATATTTTTTGCAAGAGCAATTTTGCTATTGGAAGTCTCTTTTAATTATAAAAATGATCCTACGAATGTATCAACCAATTTGCGTTGCTAAGTGCAGAAAAAACTACTGAGTTGTAAAAAAAGAAAAACCAAATTTTTTTAACCATCACTGTTAGAAAGAAAAAAAATCCATATTCCCTATGTAAGTTGACCAATTTCTTTCAAATTTTCAGCAAGTTGAAATGATAAGTTAGGCAGTGTAATAATTTTTTGTTAAAATATAACCAGTTTAGAAAATTACAATGCCTGCCAAAAATTTCCACTATACAGAAACTGCGAAGAAAGTTGTTTTTATTAACCTTGCTAAGTGAAATCGGAAATCTACTGTTGTTTACTCAGATTATCAAAACTTTGGATGGATAATGTTTTGCTGTGCAGAAAGGAACCATGACTAGATTATTTATTTTTTCTCTTTTTAATTAAGAGGTGATTTTGAGGAACAATTTTGAATAAAAAAAAATATTTTTTGAAATTTACAGCAATTTTTCTGAAAGGTTGCAACAGTCTGGGGGGAGGGGGCATCCACTCTCGGCACAATGTTTTTTTTTTTCTCGCAATCCTTTGACAAAATTTAGAGTTTTTAACGCGATTTTGATAAAATTTGCTTTTTTTTCGACGTAATTTGCGATTTTTTAAAAAGAAATTAGTATTTGTTTCGTGAACTATGGATGAAATTTGCGATTTTTTACGATAGTTTGATCCCGTTTTTTCCGCGATTCTTTGACGATATTAGCAATTTTTCTTTGAACGATTAACTATTTGTCGAATATCGCGATGGATTTTATATTCAAATTTTCGGGGTTATAACCTTTTTAATTTTTGGATATTTATTGCCTTATTTTTTCAGAAAAATTGGAACAGAATCGCTCCTTAACTAAAGATACTTTTATAAAAAGTTGTATTTAGCTTTCATAAACAAAAAAATCTCAAATTTACTTTTTACTTCGGATAATTTCCTTTTTTACTTTTTTTTCTATTAAAATATCTGTTGTAATATTAGCATTTTTTTGTATTGAAAATGCGCTCTTGACATACATCATGCCCCCTTTTTTTGGGGGGGGGGAGTAAAAAAGGGGCAGTAGAATCTTTTTTTTTTTTTTTACATAAACAGAAAATAATCAAATCCGGAATCGCCGAGATCCGGGGGGTTCCGGATTTTGGACTTATAAGCAAATCTGTCGAGTTCTGTTAAAACCTAAACATTAAACTTAAACTCTTTCTTTCAGTGGTCTTTGTCGAAAAATGGAAAACACTATTTGATTAGTTGATTATTTGATACTACTTATTTGATTAGCCACTTTCATAATTACAGCATCACTGCACTTATAAGTAAAAAACAATTAAAAAAATTATTTGAAAGTAGTTTGAATTTGAGAACAGTCTTAAGAAAAATGCCAGTACGACAAAGTAAAAATAAATTTTCAAACGGAGCCGTTAAAAAAATAAAGGATCCGGGGCCAGCTAATAAAAAAAAAAAATTCCACATTAGTAATTTTATTTAATAACTTTGTTTGAAAATAATAAAATTGAGATTTTTCTGTCAATCAGTTGTTTTAATTTTTGAAAACAAGGAGCTAAATTAAGTGTCTGAAAGATTTTACGGATGCAAAGTAAGAAAAATAAGTGTATACTACGCTGTCCTGATTTTATTGCTATTCGAAGAGAAATCATACAAAAAGTACTGTAAAATAGCAGGACACTCCCGCTCTAGGGTCTTCCCCACTGAGAGGCTTTTTCTGAATAACAAAAAACTTCCCACACTCACCTGAAATTGACGTTTCCCCTTCTCCCTCCCCCTTATTGTGTACACAAAATATAAACCATTTAAAACTCTTTAATTTAAATTATTTTATTTTATTTAAAATCTTTAATAAAATAAATAAACAAGTGATTCAATAGCTGCTTAAAGGGAAAAAAACTTTTTCTTTTCATTCTTACCTCATTAAGTCAAAAATCTTTCAAAGTCTTTTTTCTTCTTGTTTAATTGTTGCTTCATCTTGCTATAACAATGAAAAATCGATCATGTAATTCTCCCCCCCCCCCCCATCCATGATAGAATATTCCTCTGCTCCTCTACCTAACACATAAAATTTGAAAAATTTAAAACTCTTATTATTATTGTCTTATTTGTAAATCTTTAGTAATTGATCAGTCATCTAATAAACTCCCCCCCCCCTTCTCAAGAAAATATACTACTTTTCCTCCCAGTTTCTACTAATTTGTAAAAAATCATGTTATTTAAAAAGTAAACAACTGTTAGGTTTTTTTTTTTTTTTTTTTTTTTTTTTTTTTTTTTTTTTTTTCAAAAAATAAATAACAATACGGTAGGGAAAAAAATGTAAGCTTGGCTTGTAGAAGGAAAAGGAAAGGAAGGTGGGACTGGGGGAAATATAAAATTCTAGAAAGAAAAATTAATATGATTATTTTATATTGTTACTGCAAAGTGTGAGGGGAGAGAAGAAAATACTTTTTTAGGGATGGGGGAAGTTCGATTATTTATAATTACATTAATGTGCCCCCTTTTTTTTTCATCGTGCCCTTTTATGGCAAAGTGCGCCCTGCCTGCCCTTGATTCTAGAGTGAACTCTGGTGATATATTATATTTAATTTTGAAAATGAATCTTCGTTGACACACCTAGTGAATAATTTTTTTTTTCATTTCTTACTTTATAGAAAATAAGTTATGAATTTCATAAGAGCCTTTTTTATATGTGCATGGAACTTGTAGACATTAATAAATATTCGAGCGTTTTAGAATAAGGCAGTGTTTTATATCTTGAATTGTAATATATCATTCTCTAATGTTGACATTTCCCGTACAATTAAATCTCCAACTTGGGCAGCATTTTCTAGAATATCACTACTAACTTTTATAGAAAATACAGAAAGGCTGTATATTTTTTAGTATCTGAATAAATCTATATTTTGTAAGTAAGAGTGAGAATGACTTCATAAATGAAGTAGCCAATTTGGATTAGAGAAAAAAAATGCAAGAATGAAATTCTTTAAATCCGAAATTTATTTGGCAAGATATCTTTCACTATTCGGTGAGATTTTAGCAGTATTCGGCAAGATATCTAAAACATTCGGCTACAGGTATTCGGTCAAGCCTTCAATATTCGGCCAACCAAATATTCGACAAAAGAGCCGAATACCGAATAGTGGCCGAATATTCGTCCCATCCCTAACATAAAGTAAATTAAAAATGTTAAATATGTTCGCGTACAGTCAAATAATGTTGCAGCGAATTTAAATCTACATTATAGTGGATCACGTGTAAATAAAAATTAAACATTTGTTAGGGCGAAAATTAGAGAACTAAAATTAAGATAAAGTATCAAACAATTAAATACCTGAATAAATCCAGTGACGGTTAAGCAACTCGAGGTTGTCTATGCGATCTCCAGAAAAACATGGCGCTGGCGCGCGCCGTGCAGCTTCGTTGCCATTTTTCAAAATCAAAATGAACTGGGAGCAGCGGCGGCCCAAATCAGGTGCCATAGAGTCAAATTAGTCGTACCGAGGATCTATTTAGAAATGCGTTTGCTGAAGGACCTGTTTTGGGTTGGATTTTATGACATTTGGGGATACTGAGACCCTTAATGTGCCTGAAACTCATAACAGGTGTATTACAACCCAAATTAGAAATAGGAAAGCTATTATGGGTGTTATTTGATTTTGGGTAACATCCTGAAATAGGTTTCATTTTTTACTGTGCAGTCTCTTACTCCTTGCACAGAGTCCTTGGGAGCTGCGCCTGTAGCGCCATCTGTAGAAGAATTTGTGAACAATGTTCTGGATCGAAGAGGCACCTCATGTCTATATTTACCCTTTGCACTCGAGGGTTGACTCTCGCTCACCACTTATGTTGTCCGGAGTCCCTCGTAAATCGGGACGCAAAATGCTTTGGACACCACTAATATCTTACAGTTTATTTCGCTATTTTTTTATCAGAGATTTTTCGACCACTAGATGAGGCGAAAAAAATTACTCTAAAATACTGGTGTCCTGAGCATTTGAAGCGCCAATTTACGAGGGATACTAGTGGTCAGTGAGAAACCTCCGACCTTTTCAACCTCTCAATTGTAACAGGTTAATAAAAGTTATTTTTTATTTCTTTAAGGGGTCATACCGCTATTAAAAGTCAAAAATCACAAGAATTGTATTTTTTTTTCGACATTCTATATCTTGAAAAGTATAAGCGCTAAAATCATAATTTTTTTATGTTAATAGATCAATGTTTTCTGTATGCACATACACCTCATTCTTGTTTGAAAGTTAAAAATAATTTGTTTTAGTGAATCAAATAATAAGCAGTTTTCTGTGGAAAAAATGTGATATCAAAGATAACACACTTGAATACTCAAATTATATTGAATTTAAAACAAAATTTCCGCTTTTTACACATACTACAAAAACTAAAGATTAATTTGAACCTAAGTATGTATATATTTAAACCATATTTCTATTTTTTAAATTAAACTGAAAATAATGTATTTTTTTTCACTTAAAAAATTAAATTTTATCTATACATATCATATTCTTTAGCAATCTGAAAACAAATTTAGGTTCAGTTTCAAGAAAATGGCATTATGTTATCATCTGTAAAAATTTCATGCAAAAATATTAAATAATTTTAGAGATAACATATGTATTATGTATATATATTATATATATATATATATATATATATATATATATATATATATATATATATATATAATATAGGCCAAATGTATCTGTGCATAACGCATACGTCATTTTGCGCATGGCAACACTTTTAAATTTTAAATGAATTTCGGTATTGCAATTTTTGCTACTAAGAGTTTTTAAACTTCTTAATGTCGCACATTTTCAATTTTTACACCATCGTGTAGGAAAAAAATGTACTTTTAAATGAAATTTGTTTGAAAGCTTTATCTTAATTTGTTTTTGAAATATTAATTTTTTTGTAGCTTTTAATACCTCTTTTCTAATTGTGGCAACAAGAGTACTTTATTTCTGTTTAAAGCAAAGGAAAAAATGTAAGAAATTGAGTGCTGTATCTTTATGTTGCCATTTTTTCATTAAAAGGGAAAAAATAGAAATTTAAATATCTTCTGTTATAAAACCCGGTGAATTTTGATTTCATTTACAAAATTGGATTTACACGTAAAAGAATATCAACGGTATAGTACCGATTTCAGCTAATAGCATTGAGACTTCAAGTTTTGAATCAAAATTATCAAATTAAAATGCCGATATTTTTTTATACATGAATACAGATGTGAAACGTACATTTGTAAATTTTGATATGATGAAAATGATGCCTGGTTTAGATTTCAAGGAAAAAAAATTCTATGATTGAGTCAAAGTTGAGTAAATTTTGCTTTTTATCATTTTAGAATACGAGCATAAGAACCTTAACTGATAACTATATCATAATATCATATCTTATTTTTTACTGATTACATATACGATTAAAGTTTACTTTTAACAATTTCTACAACTGCATTTTATAGAAAAATAATTTATATTTGTATTTTATATTTAGTTTTATATTTCTATTTTGTTAATTTGACGATAAATATCGTTTGTTTAAAGGCGTACCAATATAAAATGCTTTTTTTACTATAACTAATTTTGTAGGTTTATTATAAGTCAATGAAACAGTTCCTTCTTAAACATTTTCTTTCTTTAAAATATGACGGGTTCTACCTTGTATATATAAAAATCAAATTTGCTCGGCGAAGTACTGGCCCTTTAAATATGTTTACAGTAAACACCTGATACTTTTTAAATTAAAATTTCCGTAATTATGGGTATTTTTTCAGACGGATTGTCTTAAAATACGCAGAGAAGGTTAATCTTTCATATAACTGTTTTTCAAAAAATAGAATTTTTTAATGGTTTAACAGCCGAAGCTAAATATTTTTAAAAAGTGGTAATGTTTTAAATCATTTTCAGAGAATCTTTTTTTTCTTCTGACAAATTTACATTAACATATTCAACTACAAAAAGCTTCACATCTATATGCAGGATCTAATGCATTTAATTACAGTGATTTTTATAAGGATTGTACGATTTCCATAAGAATATTTATGGTTAGTTATTCCGATTACTTTTGTAAATATTTAACAAAAAAGTTTTAAGTACCGATATATTTAATCTGTTTTAATGAAAAAAACATATATATATTTCATACTATTATTATTTATACATCCAAGTATAACGTCAGATATAGAAGATAATTATTGGAGTAAATCAATTTCTAGATAAAAAAAATTCTGTAGATTAAGGGTCAATGATTTATAAAGAGAACATAAAATTCACTAAAGCATTGGAGAATTTTCTTTAAATTTCGTAATTATTGTAATATTGCAAAATAATATTAATAATAAGAATCACTAATATTTGTTAAGATACTTTCCATCTCTAAATGTAAATCTCATGAGGCAAATGAATGTTAATAAAATAGTCATAGAGGCAAGTTTTTTTAGTATTATTCGGCTTCTATTTCTTATGATACGTTATTTCTAAGAAAATAGTATGGTGGAAAAATAGCTACATTTAGTGTCAAATCATGACTATTAATAAAGTTGTTTTGCAAATTTTATTCATTTATTTCGAAATTTTCTACAAATCTTTAAAAAAAAAGAAAAAAAATATTGTTTTTAAATCAGAGTATAATTAATCAGTACTTTTCGATTAAGTGAAACTTTTCATTCACCATGAGCGCATTTGATCACATGCAATTTTCAAGTATCAAACAAGTAAAGAGTTGTACGTTGTTACATTGTTTTTTTTAAACTGATGAAATGTGTTAAGCTTCATGTAAAATTGAAATCGTGGCTAATATTTTTATTTGCCTAAGAGGATTATGCATTTCTTACTTATAATTCATTTGAACGCATCGTAGATTTATTTCATCAGTTGTATATTTATTTTATCTTCATATAAAAATGCTGCAAGTAATACAACATGGCTATAGAGAACAGACACAAAAATTGTATGCGTGTAGTCGTAAGTGTTTAGATAAGATTATTTATAATATATTATACCAGTGGAACGCTTTAATAACAGATTAAGCTTGAAAGTCAGGTGCCACTCTGAAATATTTATAGTTAATTTTATGCTAATTTTACGATTCTATAAAGTGTTATTTAACGCAAAGTAGGTAATTTTACAGATGTACTACTGGTGACTAATTTTAATTATTTTTTTCACCGCTGTTTCACAATAATTCTGAGCATTGTACATCTTTGCTAATTTTACAGATACTTTATTTTCATTTGAAAATACTGTTAAAAAGTATTTAAAATATTATTTAAAATGTAAGATCTAATTTTGTAGCATTAAATTTTGCACAGCATAAGTTAGTTTAATCCCAAATTGTTATGTGTTTTTTTTTAATTGTTTACACTAAATTCAGATGAAATGTAAATTTTTATAAATATCGACATGCTTTGTTTTGATACTATTAAAGGCATGATTTAAAAACAAAAACGTTTTTAAATAACATTTTTAAACACATTAAAAAACCGAACATTTCTACGTCTAGAATTCATGAAATTAAAATATCATTGATCCCATACATTACATCATACGCACAAATTTAGATGTGAAATATTTCGTTTCTTTGAATAAATTCAAGTTTATGGGATATAAAGATTAACATATGTTGACTAAAATATGCATTTTTCTGTTATCACGCGTCGTTATTTTAATTTGTTTCAAGCAAATGTATACAACTACTCGTCCGGATGCAACCAGTGAAGAGTTACAGGCCAATGTATTTTTCGTATTTATTGATTTCTCTACATCATTAGATATGCAGGAAAGACAGTCTGAAAGGTAGAAAAGATAGCTTACAGCAGAGTTATGTAACTTGTTAATGCCAGTGTGAAGCTGGTGAAGGTTCCATTTCGAAATTTTCTGCAAATCTTAAAATTATATATATATATATATGTATATATTCATTTTAAATCAGGGTATAATTAATCAGTACTTTTTGATTAAGTGAAACTTTTCATTCACCAAGAGCGCATTTGATCACATGCAACTTTCAAGTATCAAACAAGTAAAGAGTTGTACGTTGTTACATTGTTTTTTTTAAACTGATGAAATATGTTAAGCCTCTTGTAAAATTGAAATCGTGGCTAATATTTTTATTTGCCTAAGAGGATTACACTATCTACCAAAAAGTATTTGTACACTTTCAGTTTTTGACATTTTGTCAAATATTTAAAAATATACTGGTCGGATTCTTCTGGAACTTCAGAAATATAAAGATTATGTTTCACTTTATATTTATTTACATTCATTTGTTAAGCGGGTAATTAGGGGGCCGGCAAAAAAACAAAGAATAATAGAAATATTTGGGATCGCCCTGTACATGAAAATGCACGAAACGACTTATCGCTTTAGAATACACATATATGAATATAGTAGAATATGTACACTAATTTTTGTGAGAATAGCATGCATATTTATGGCGATAGAGCGATTTTTTTGAAAAATTCAAAAAATTCTGGTATGTTTTTTGTTTATATCATGCTGGGTTTTTGACCAAATTTAACGCAAATTTCAGAAAAATTGGCAAAATGCAGTAGAAAAAATGTAGCGCTGTACTGGAGATCTGTACTTTAAAGTGTATTGTTGGCCAGGTTCTTTTAAACAAATGCATTCGCTAGAGTTGTAGGCTGTGATCTATTATAATACAATAAATGCTTTTTAATAACTTTGTTTATTTGAAGTAGAGTTATAAAAATTAAATCATTTCTTACAGAAAATAGTTAGGGATGGTGCCTGAACGCATATTATTAAGAAAACAGTCTTCACATGACTGCTTCGTGAAGCGAGAGGGAGGCAATTAATTCCTCATTCACAATTCACACATTGGCATTACAGGATTGGCGAAAAGGAGCATATGAAAAGTGAATGATATCATATCCATAAAATTTTCTGTTACGCTTTAAACAATTAAGATGATTTTGAATTTAATGCAGGGCAACCAGAAATGGGCAGTCCTAAAAAAATACGCCAAAAAGAATTCGCGCCAAATTCGTACGTTATGAGCATATTTTGAGAAAATGTTCTCAAAAGACACAACAATTATCATGTACATCAAAAGACTTGCAACGAATAAGTTAGACTTAAAATTACGCAGAGAGGAAAATGAAATTTCACTGACCGCAAACATGTTCGATCTTTACTCTTTTTTTTATTTGTTTTTAGCAAGGGAGAAATACGCATCTTAATGAATTCTCTTTATCTGACAGCCGTTTATCAGTAATAAAGCAGATGCTAGATGTTTTTCTTTCTTTTCTTTTGAACGGAAAGTTATTGTGGGATTGAAATAAAACGTTAAGATGAAGTAGCTATTTAATTAGAGATTAGTTTTAACTGTAATTAAGAAAAATGTAAAATTTAAGAATACTATATGTGATTCTACATCACATAGCGCAATTGGAATATAAATATATTAAATATTTTATGAAATATGAGTAGTTGTATAAAATAATTTTTATCTGCGCATGCGCGAACTAGAAAAACATTTTTTTTACATCATTTAATAGTCAATTCTATGGAGTGACTTATAAAAAAATCCAATCAAATATCGTGAAAATTCAAAAAGATATCATTATTTTAGTGAGATGTTTTTACTCTGCTCTCTAAAAACGGCTGAATCTTAAGGGATTCTCCACAAATTGACATTTTTTAATAACTGACTTTAAAAAAAACCTAGTATTGTATTAATACAATATCTAATACAATATTGCTGCTAATAAGTACTTGACAATTGTGATAGAAAAGAAAAAGAGCTTTATTCACATTCAGGGCCAAAACTAAGAGAGGGTTGGGGGAAAAGCGCATGTGCCCCGGGCGCTAGGATGAAAGTGTCCCAAATGTACATTTTGTTTGGCGATTTTTTTCTTGTCTATGTTTAGCATGATATTGTCAAAATCGTCCCATTCAAAGCATTTCTCCTATACCAAAGCATAGAAGAATCTAATGATGATGGCATAAAGATCCCGCATAAAGCAGATTTTTTTTTTCGTTTTGATTCGGTTTCACGATTTTAAGGTATCATTTTTTTAAACAAAGCAGACTACTTTAATTAATATTACATATTTTAAGTTTTAAAATAAGTCGGCTATTAATAAATTAGAAAATTTTTCTTTGCAAATACTTTTGCAGATGTTTTGCAAAGAAGAAAAGGGAGGGGGGGGGGATTTCACCAAAATTCATTGAAATATAAATATATTAAATATTTTTTAAAATGTTCTATGTCATGCAATATTTTCAACCAAATATAAAGCCACATTCAGAAAAATTCGCAAAATGTAGTAGAAAGAATAAGGTGCTATTGAAATATAAATATATTAAAAGTTTTCTAAAATATGAGTATTTGTATGAAATATTTTTTAATCAGCGTATGCGTGAACGATAAAATTTATCATTTTACATAATTTAATATTCAACTCTATGGAGCTACCCATAAAAAAATCCGATCGAATTTCGTGGAAATTCAGAAAGTTATTGTGGATAGGAGTGAACTGATTTTCAATTGGTCTCTGAAAGCAGTTGAATGACGTCAGATTTTACGCAAATTGCCAAATCTCCATTTACGTTTTTTACTGATGATTTACTTCTTTTCTTAGATAATTACCAGAACGAACCTATTTCAGGATAAAAATAATTATAAAAAATCGAAGCATTTGTGTCAAATCTACCCATTGATACATAATTGATAATGGCTCTTATGCAAATGCCGATATCTGCGATCCTGAAATACGTCAAGTTCTCCACTGTTAAATGTGGTGTCGAAAACAACACTGACATCAATCGCATGCATGATGCCAAGAAGAACAGAGCTGTCTGATTTTGAGAAAGGTGTGATCATCGGGTACCACCGAAATGGCCGATCTTTAATCGACATATATAGCGAGCTTAATTACCCCAAAACGACTGTGGCTTATGTGATTAGAAAATGGAAGCTGAATGGTGATTGTCAGAATGTGGCCAGAGTAGGCAGACCGACGAAACTGGGAGATAGAGACCGACGGGTTCTGTCTAGAGAAATTCGGAAGAACCGCAACCAACCAATGTTACACATACGCCAAGAATTTCAACAAGCTTCAGGATGTGTTGTTTCCATGAATACCATAAATAAGGAAGCTCATCTGCTTAATTTTTATGGCCGTGCTGCCACCCATAAGCATTTAATCACCAAGTCCAACCGCGCAGCTCGGTTAAGTTGGTGCAAAACACGTCAGCAATGGACTGTACAACAATAAAAACAGGTTCTCTGGAGTGATGAATCAAGGTTCACCCTCTACCGTTCTCATGGTAGGGTCTGGGTCTGGCGTCTGCCTGGAGAACGCCTCCTACCAAAATGTATTGTGCCCACAGTTAAATTTGGCGGAGGGGGAATTATGTTCTGGGGTTGTTTTTCCTGGTTCGGACTAGGACCCTTGGTCCCAATTCATGGTAAGCTCAATGCCGATGCCTACTGTAATATACTGGACAACAGTGTACTTCCTACGTTGTGGCAATACTATGGATTGGACCCATGTTATTTCCAGGATGACAACGCAAGCTGCCATGTAGCGAGGTCCAGCATGGATTGGTATGCTAATAATGGAGTGCATCGACTCGAGTGGCCTGCCCAGAGCCCAGACCTGAACCCAATAGAGAACCTCTGGGACGAGTTGGATCGTCGAATTAAGGCGGGTGACACACGCCCAAAATCAGTAAAAGAGCTTACCTACCTTGTGCAAACAGAGTGAAATAAAATACCATTAAATGTAATACAAGGACTAGTTGAGAGCATGGCCAGGAGAGTCGCAGCTGTAATTGCCTCTCGAGGAGGATCTACAAATTATTAAATGTGAACAGGGTCAAAACCAGTCTTTTTTTCCCGAGGCAAACGTGGATTTTGAAGGTATCCCTTTCCCCCTCCTTCGCAAAGCATATTTGCAAAGAAAATCTCTCCAATTTATTAATAGCCGACTTATTTTAAAACTTAAAATATGTAATATAAAATAACGTATTCTGCTTTATTAAAATACTCCAATTTGATACTTTAAACCGAATCAAAAAAATTCTACTTTCAACAGGATCTTTAAGGCCCTTGTCCCTGCCCGCGAAGACACTGCTGAGATAATGCTATTCCTGTGGGGAGGCATTTTTCTAATAACTCTTTCGCATTTTGAAATTTTCATTTTTTTTTTTTTTGCATTGGATAGCGGAAGTCCCTCTCAAAATCGCTCCTTGACTACTTTTTCGATTTGAGTCATAGATATTTTTTATAAAGTTAGTTTCACTTTCAGAACCGCTTTTGGAAGTGAAAGAAACATAAAAATATCTACGCCAAAATTGAAAAAGTAATCACGGAGCGATCTTGAAAAGGACTTCCGCTATCCAATGCAAAACATATTATTTAGAAATGTCCAAATGCAAAAGAGTTAGAAAAATGCATCCCCATAGGAATAGCATTAGCTCGTGAGCATCTTCGCGGGTAGGGGCAGGGACCTTAAGCCATCATCATTAGATTTTTTTATGCTTTAGCATAGCCCAGATATAATAGTTTTAACAATATTATGCTAAACATAGCCATGAAAAAAATCGCCAAACGAAAGATACATTTGGAACACTTTCATCCTAGCGCCCGGAGCACATGCCCTTCTCCCCCCCCCCTCTCTTAGTTTTGGCCCTGAATGCGAATAAAGCTCTTTTTCTTTTCTATCACAATTGTCAAGTACTTATTAGCAGCAATATTGTATTAGATATTGTATTAATTCAATACTAGTTTTTTTTTAAAGTCAGTTATTAAAAAATGTCAATTTGTGGAGAATCCCTTAAGATTCAGCCGTTTTTAGAGAGCAGAGTAAAAACATCTCACTAAAATAATGATATCTTTTTGAATTTTCACGATATTTGATTGGATTTTTTTTATAAGTCACTCCATAGAATTGACTATTAAATGATGTAAAAAAAATGTTTTTCTAGTTCGCGCATGCGCAGATAACAATTATTTTATACAACTACTCATATTTCATAAAATATTTAATATATTTATATTCCAATTGCGCTACATTTTTTCTACTGCATTTTGCCAATTTTTCTGAAATTTGCGTTAAATTTGGTCAAAAACCCAGCATGATATAAACAAAAAACATACCAGAATTTTTTGAATTTTTCAAAAAAATCGCTCTATCGCCATAAATATGCATGCTATTCTCACAAAAATTAGTGTACATATTCTACTATATTCATATATTTGTATTCTAAAGCGATAAGTCGTTTCGTGCATTTTCATGTACAGGGCGATCCCAAATATTTCTATTATTCTTTGTTTTTTTGCCGGCCCCCTAATTACCCGCTTAACAAATGAATGTAAATAAATATAAAGTGAAACATAATCTTTATATTTCTGAAGTTCCAGAAGAATCCGACCAGTATATTTTTAAATATTTGACAAAATGTCAAAAACTGAAAGTGTACAAATACTTTTTGGTAGATAGTGTATGCATTTCTTACTTATAATTCATTTGAACACATCGTAGATTTATTTCTTCAGTTGTATATTTATTTTCTTATTTATTGAATTTCTTTTAGTAAGAAATAGAAGATTGTAACAACATTTTTTCACAATCAAATATAACTAATAGTATTACATTTGACTTGGAGTTGACTTGACTTTAAAGCATATCAGAATCTAACTCCTGACATATGTCAGTATGTCTTTTAAAGGGCATAGAGAGCATAAAAGTATATTAGAGGCACGGATCCCTTTTTTCGGCAAATTAAACCGGCATGCTTTAACTTAACTAATAATATCTGTGACAATTGCGAAACATCCCTTTTATTGTGTGTACTTCGTGTTGGAAAAGATCGTACTTCAGCCATTCCTGTCCAGATATATACTTCTATACATGAAGTTACTTTTTCCCCCAAGCATAAACTGTCTTCGTTGTAATCTCTGTAGTCCATCAACTCTCTTTCGAACTACACAGAGATACGTCTTTTCTGCAGATTAATTGATCAAAAGAAATCAATAAATGAAAATAATACATCAATCTACAAATCTAAACTATTTAAATTCGGACGGGTAGCTGTATACATATCGCGTATGAACTCCACGATAAGAGCTTTCTAACGACACCACTCACAAGAAAATCCCTATTTCTTTCCACCGAAAACCCCTAAAGAGTATTTTCCTGTGAGAATATTCATGTATTATACGATCCACGTATTACACATAATGTCAGGTGTAATTGAATGAAAGGCTATCTTAATTTTGTGGCGGAGATCATAAGCATCACGTACAGATATAGCTTAGACCATATCTTTGCCATATCCCCACAGGAAGAAATTTAGTAAAGTTATGCCTAAAGATCGCTGTGCTCATTATTCAGCACCTATAAAAAATAATGTCAGCTATAAGACACATCATTAATGCTTTCAACAAACATTGATATGTTATTTGCATCTTTGAAGTTCAAGCACCGATTCTTCGAGTATTTATATAGATATTCGACAAACAGTCTAAAATTTAAAGTAGGGGAAAGTGGGGATGAATGGGACAGCAGATATTTATATATGTTCCCCAAACATAAATAATTTGATAATTTACCTGACTGATGGCAGTACTGAGTACATTCAACAGACATAGTTTCAAAGCAATATCCATAAAAGAGGATTAGCTATTGTACAAATTGTATTTTCCAAGAACCAAAGTTGGTTTTTATGTTTTATCTTTATAGTATTTAATTCATAGTTAACCTTCTCAAAACCTTACAATTTTTTTATGTTAAAATGATATAATCACTTGTTATACTTATGATGCAAATGAAAAATATTGACAGTGCTTACTAAGCCTAATCACTGTTTTATATAACCATGTGGCTATGGTGATAAATGGGACAGTGTTTATGGGGATGAACGGGACTATAAAATTCATCCCCAGGGCTATTCCATAATAAATAAAATTACATTTTGTTATTACCTAGAAACCAGATGTTAAGAGGCGAAAACGAGGCCACTGTCGTGCCCTAATCTATACACCAGAAAAACAATATTTGGAAAAGGAAATTGTAAAAAAACAGAAATCAAAAAAGAAAAAAAAGAATTGACTGCTTTCAAGAAATATTTTTAGTAAAGGTATGGACAGTAGTGACGAATCTGACAATTTATCATTTCATGATGAAGATGAAAGTGATTTGAACATGATTTCAAGTGATATGGACCACCAAGTTTCCAGCTTGGATAATATAATAGAAGACGACTTTCTCCTACCAAAGATATGTGGAAAAAATAATTATCATTACATTGCTAGGGTTTTAAAGAACAATAATGATAACCTTCAGGTACAATTCTTGAGAAAAAGGACAATAATTCCTTATTTTATCAGACCGATCTACCAGAAATTTATTTTGTTAATCTGGAGGATATTGTTATGAAACTATCAAGCCTAGACCTCTGGGAACTGCCAGAACCAAAGTACTGTTGTCATTTGATATTAGCTTCAGTCAGTATATGTAGTAAAATAGAATGTATTATTCAGTTTTCAAATAAAATATGTTTGGAATAATTTTTTTAACCGTCCCGTTCATCCCCAAAGTTGTCCCATTCATCCCCGACTATGGGGATGAATGGGACAGTATGCATGCATGTTAAAAAAATATTAAAAATTTAAAAAACAATTCTTGATTGAAATTAGCATGTCAATAAATTGCTAAATGCTGAAGTATTCTTTAAATAATTTTTTTTAAAATTAGCAACTGTATACAGCTTAAGTTATAAGTAAAAATGTAAAAATTGTCCTATTCATCCCCACTCTACCCTACCCTCTCATTATCCTAAATTATGATCGTAACTATATTTTGTAATACGAGACATAATCCTTCAAACACTTTGACAAATGATGCGGGCAATGTTACCCACATTAAAAGTAGATTGAATTCATTACTAACAAATGCTACAATAATGTGATACGAATTTATGTTTCTGAGAATATGTATCAGCGGCTTGCAAGAAGGGCACACAGGATGCTTTTATGTAGGTCAATACATTTTACAAAATTTAACTGAATTGTTAGAAACACGTCAAATAGTTTAACCCCGAATTCAACTTTTGTCGAACAATGATACTAATTTTAACATTAAAAAGAAAAGACACATCATCCGTTTTATATAACTTTATAATATTACGTCCATGTGCATTATTAAGCTTAGACAAATAAATAGAGACACAGACAGGGTATGTTACATAATGAAAGTATTTCACTTATTATATAATGCGTATTTGAAGTTATATAACTTTTCGAAAATGCCTTTCCTTATCTTAGAAACATTTGAAAACGCAGTCAGTATATATCAAATATGTATTTTAATTTTTTTTTTCAATTGGTAGTATTAGTCGATTTATTTCAAAACTATGTCCCTTCTTTTCGCTTTCAGTTTTTGCAACGTTTAATCTGTTTAAGACGAAAAAAAAACATATGGAATGATTAGGTTTTAGAATATGCGGGAATGCTACAATGAAATGTCTCTATGAAGGGTAATCAGCAATTCACGAAAATTAAAAATTATTTTATTATTAGTAGTACTAAAGACATTAAACATACATTTCTAAAGCACGACTCCTAACGTTTATTATATAACAGTATCAGGATTAAATAAAAAACAATAAATCATCCACCATAAATAAACTACATGCATTGTTTAATGTTGCATGCATGAAGGTGTATTTACAGCCAAAAACAGCATACGTTTTATTTTATTTTATTTTATTTTACTTATTTATTTATTTATTTATTTATTTATTTTTCAAGAATATTTCAAAATACTACGAAATAATTTATGTTATTTTAAATATGTTATTATATACAATTTAAGGAAACATTCTGTAATTTACTTCAATATTACCTCAAGTAAAAAATATACAAGCAGGATGGTTTACTGGAATAGTAAGCTACACTGCTCAAAACAATTAAAGGATATTTGAAGTTTTTTATAAAATAAAGATATAAACGAAATTTTTTTGCCGAAAATAGAAGAAGAGAATCACAAATGCAAATTTTTCTGGTTTTCAAACTGTGGAGTATGCAAATTTTGAGTTCGACGTCAAAAACGTCGCTTCAGCGGCAGCGAATGGAATTTGACTTTTAACTGGATAAAAGAGAATGAAGACAAGGATGATCGGCATTCAGTGATTGCTTTGTTTCGATGAGTACGATGTCTCAGCGAAGTCATTTGACAGATTCAGAAGCTTGGGGAATTGTTGGTAGATTAGAAGGGGGCCAAACTCAAGCCGAAGTAGCGCAAGCCATTGGAGTGTCACAAAGTGTCATTTCCAGGATCTGGAACCGTTTTTTGGAGAGTGGATGTGCAGGCCGAAGACCAGAGTAAGGTCGTAGACGGGCAACAACGCTCAATGAAGATCGGTATTTAGCGTTAACAGCTCGGAGACACCGAAACGTGAACGCAACTCTTCTTTAACCACACCTTCGCTCGGTTACAGGCACCACAATTTCAACTCAGACTGTTCGAAATCGGCTCCATGCTGTAGGTCTGTATGCTCGCCGACCGATGGTATGTGTTAGATTAACATAAGGCATCGTCGCTACTACAAGGAGTGGGAAACCGAGCATGTCGACTGGAGGAGAAATGAATGGAGTAATATTCTGTTTTCTGACTAGTCCCGTATTTCTGTGCATCTGGATAATAGGCTATTTTCATCTGGAGGGACCGTGGCAGTAGGAATAATCCTGCGGTCGTGCAAGAAGCCATTCGTGTATAGCCATTGATTAATGACAATATAGGATACACAATATGGTACGTACAGTGGATTTCGATAAAACCCCTGATACTTTTGCTTCAATTTACTCAAATCTATGTCGCAGAGATAGCAATAATTCTAAATTTGTATTTTTGAAGCTTGTAGAATATTAGATTACTGTTTTAAAATGAAAAGATCACAATTCATACTTTTCACGAAAATTAGAATCAAGATTATATATATGTTAAACGATATTTCATTTCATGATGCTAAATAATCGGCATATTCTCTAATTTCCTATTATTTAATAATATCTATCATTAGTCCTGTTAAATTTTCATTAAATATATCATGATCTTACTTATATTACTTAAATACATAGTTTTTAGTTTATCCCAAAATTGTTTCATCACTTTTGATGATTTCTATTATTTAGTGTGTATTCATATACATCTAAATCGACCGTGTCATTAAGAGTTAATATCTCGACTAATTACCGACAATTTATTTTTCGAAAATATTTATATACAAAGCTTTTATACTTCTGATACAATAGGTAATTTCAGCGCGATACAACACTTTTCCTGAATGCCTGGAAATCGAAATTTGTGTGCAACGGAAAAATACTCTTTTCTCAAAAACTATGTGATCTAGGATAATCGCTATGCTTCTCTTACAAGGCTTAAATTAACATCTACTACCTCTGATTTTTTACATTTCAACATTTACGAGTAAACTAGCTCTGACAGACAAACTTATAACGGTAAAATCTTATAATGGTTTCGTTTTCATTTTTTATGTGTTGAATCCAAAAAACATATATGTATTTTTTAAACCTATTTTTAATGTGAAAAACATTAAATTGGCCTTTCTATTTGCTAAAATTAATATTAATCAAAGTTTTTTTAATTTGTTGCTATATGAATATCTTTTGAAATCATATACTCTAGTATGTCTAAAGGATAAAAATTAAATTGCCATTTTAGTTTGCAGGCATATAAATCTGTTTCCGAAATCTCCCTTTCTGAAACATCTAGAAAATGAAAACATATTTTGAAGCCATATAGTTTAATATTTTAAAGGTGACAAACATTAAATTGAAATGTTTCAAGGGCTGCTATTGACATAAGTCTGTGTTCGAATTTGATGTAATATAAAAAACATGTTTTGAAATTGTGTATTTTAATATTCTTAAAATAATAAAAATTAAACTTTTATTTATTTATTGACATCAGGAAAAATTGACGCTTCCTAATTTGTTCAAATATCAAACATATTTTTTTAAATTGAACCTCTATATTTTTCAGGATATAAACATTAAATTGGCATTTGTGTTTACTGACATTAAGATAAATTTTGTTTCCCTAAATTTGTTACAATATGAAAAATATGTTTTGAAATAGAATGTTTCAATATTTTTAACATAAATCATTTGTTTTGATGTAATCATCAGAGAAAGAATCCATGTTAAGAAACCCACCACGATTTTACCTATCAACTTTGAATTACTATGATATGCTCTAGGATCTTCAAAATTGTTGCTGTCCAATTCAAAATAAATTGTCCTTAATTTTACCATATATATAATTTGATGATATAAAATATTAAACTTATGCACGAATTCAAATTTTATTTCTTACAATTATTTTTGTTTGGCTCCAAAGTGTCTTGCTACCCAGTATAATGTTTCATGTTAGTGAATGTTTTTAGTGATCCTTTTATATCTTATAAGTAATTAACATCCAAAATTTCACGTTTCTAGGCCCTTCAGTAACACAAAAATCGCCTGTTTGGAAAGTTTTTGCCCGCTGTTAATGGCATCGACATCAAATCTAACCCATGTTTCATTCTTGGCGATCTTCATCATTTTGGAGCCATAACGTTTGAAATCGTTGGTAGTTCCAGAGATTATACCTTACAAATAAATAAACTTTACCTCTCTATAATATAGATATATATATATTACAGTGATAAAATCTGTTATTTAGTATCTTTCAAACAATTAATGATATTTTTAATTTTATACCAGAAAGATGAACGTTAACAATTATTGTTGTTTAAAAACGGATTTTTGTTTTAAATGAAAAATGCTTGTGGTTGGTTATCATTTGACTTGTAGATCATTTATAAACACTTTAATTAAATTCTAAATATTTTTTGATGATTTTTTATCAGTAAAAATCGAATCCATGCAGTAATTGTGTCAGAGTGTATAGTATCATAATATAATACAATTAAATATTTACTTTTCTAGTTAGGTTTTCACAAAATCATTTGTTAATAGTTTATTTCCACGAGAATACTAGAAGTTTTTTACTGTGTTTCTCATTATAGTTAGTAGAATCAGGAAGGGTAATTATGATCACTTTATACATTTTCAACACTGTTATTTTTTTTTACTCTTTTATATATGGAAAGTGGTATTTTTAGTTCATAGGAAGTAGCTTTATCCCTTTAAGACCACCTCTTAAAAATTTTAATTTTGATAGAACCGTTTTTTATTAAGTTAAAAGTATGGTTATAATTACCAATCAAACACTCAGTAAAAGTTTAGGATAATTAACCCGCGAGTGGTCACGACTTTTTTCACAACGTCATTAGTCGCGCTCGTACTTTTCGCCGCTGGCCCCCCGCATACCAAATATGTAAAATAAGAAATATTTTTCACCTAATGTACGAAAATAACATTACAACGAGGTTATAAATTTGCTGTTTTCTTAAATTATGCATTTTATTCATGAGATCTGGAGTAATTGGAAAAAGTAAAAATGAACTCGCATTAGTGACTTTTACGTAGACTTTTTTGCCAATTTCAACTTTGTTTCTAAAAAATCTACCTGAAAGAAAAACAGAAGTGTCCTGTTAATTCACTAAGGTGCTCGAGAAAGCTTCAAAATCAGCTACATGGTAGAACTCCGCTGTATTTGTAATGGGATATAAGTTAGGAGAAGATAAGTTATACGGGCGGCGAAAAGACCGACACGCGACTACTGACGGGTTAAGACCACCTGGAAAATATGGATACAATTAGAGCAAGACCAGTGGAGAAAATATGACTAATATATTTCTTCTTTATATTTGCCTACACACATTTATTTAAGATAATTATTACCATTAGAAGACGAAACTAACAAATCCGTTTATCAAAATCTTGGTAAACTTTGTTCAAATTGCTATTTGGATCTCAAATATGCTTCAGACTAGTGATAAAGAATGTCTAAAATGGAAAATACATTATGAAGTTAATATCAAAGTGCGAATTTTTTTTTACCATTCTTAGTTTTCTCCTTTAGGGCTGTGGTCACAGTTATCGCTTGGCTATAATTACCCCACCTGATGTACAATTTTTAAACGTATACCAATTTTCGTTGCAACATTTTAAAACTATTACTTAACAAAACAGCAGGTGCGTAAAGTCAGATTTAATGGGCTTGAGGCATTTATAATTAGTGTCATTAATTCAAGTAATTACGTTTTTCCAATAAAACTGATTAATTTGCTTTGAAAATGCAGGAATTATGTGCGCAAACTCTTTATACAACTGAATGGAAAAAATCGAATCTTCATTGTTCCCTTAATCACAGAAAAACACTTATTAATATATCAAATAATTGATGAATAGCGCAGTTTTAATTAATTAATATTTCTTTTTCTATAACTTTATATTGCAATTTTTTAGAATCAAGAAAGGATCTAATTATATCTAAATTAAATATTTTTTGATTTCAAAAATATAGTCTTCTTTATTAAAAGGAAAAATATATTTCATTTTTTGATGATAATAGACAAAAGGATGTTGTGAAACGACTTTTAATTAAATGTAGCTGTACATTAAAATATATATGTTTTAAATTATTCAAATTAATTAGATTTCGTTTTTCTTAATATATATATATATACACACACATATATATATATATATTATTTATAGTTCGTTTTAATTTTTTTCTAAACTATTTAAGTATGAATAAAAAGCTAAAAAAATTTTTAAAATTCTTTGAGAATGTGTTTACTATTGTTAATTTAAAATTCATATACAATATTTAATTACTTCAAATGTATACTGTGAAATTTTATACGTTCATCCATATTGTAAAAGCTGATTTAATTTCCAAAGATTTGTGATAATTAAGAGTAATTTGAATAAAAATGGGAAGTATCATACAAATAACTTATGTCTTTATGTAAAGAAAATGGAGGTTTTAAAAAAGACAAATTCGATTTTTAAAAAGAAAATTGTATACATATAAATAAAACCTAGCTAAGCTGTATTCAAATAAATAACAACTCATATTTTTATTTCTTTATAAAAAAAGTGTATGAAAATGTCTTTATTAATTTATTTTTCTTAAAACAAATTGGAAGTAAATTTTAATAAAATACTTTTTTTTTACGTAAATGTTAAATGATTTCCAATAAATAAAGATTCTCATATATGCTTACTTTATTATTTGTCAAAACATGAATCAATAAGATTTAATCTTAATAAATTAATTAAATAGCGTCACTAGTTAAATTTATCGAAACAAAATAATTTATAAAAATTTTAGTGGAAATGTTAATGAAATTAAATTCATTCAATGTGAAAATTACTTATTAGCTTTTTAAGCAGGGTATACACGATTTACATTGTTTTCATTATTACTTTTTCCGAAGAATAGTTTTTTCTTTTAATAATAGAAAATTATTACGAATTCTGCGATTAAATACGCCTAAATTTACCACTCGGAATTTGAAAGAAATTCTGTATTTTATAACAAAATTCTGGTTGCCAACAACGTAGATGTAACGTTTAAAAGCTATTGTCTTTATAAATGCTGTAAAATTTCTCAAATCTGAGCAAAGTGATAAATTGAACTGAAATGAACTCTGAAAATTTATTCAGATCTAAGATTTTAATTTTGTTTAAGAGAACATGTTTTCTCTGTAATAGCGCAAATACGATGTAATGTTCAGTTTTATTTCTTAATTTATGGACGTTAGGATATTGACACAATAAAAGTCTCCTCAATTTTTACGAAGATTTTAAATTCATCATTTTCAAAGAAATATGAAAAAAAGATTTTGCTGGTAGCTGTGATTTTACTACGACTGATTTAAGCTATGTAAAAATAATATAAACTACTTTGCAGCGCCATATATACAACTGATAAAATACAAAAATGAGCAGGCCAAGAAAATGACATTCATATTCAGTGACAATCGCATTTTAATTATGGAAAATTATTTTTAAAATACAGAATTTGCTACATTCCTCATATGTGTATTTTATAAGGTATAAATATTAACCCATAACTGTTGTTAGCGGTCTCAGAGACTGCTGAGGTTTTCACGTTTCACAGTTTAACTTGCAATTTTTAGTTTAACTTTATATGGTCAAATTTTGCCTTTTTTGGAGCTTTATTACTACATCTACATACTATTCAATAACTGAATTTTATTTATAACCGTCTTGTGTATACATTTTAAAACATAAACAGAAATCTGAGAGTTAATGTAACATTTTATTCATCTTTACATTAAGCGGTCTGATAGGCCGCTCACAGCAGTTATGTGACAATTTTTGTCAGAGCAGTTGATGGTTAATTAGAAATTTAAAAAAAAATAGAAAAATATATTTGTGCAGTATAACAAAAGGCCCTTTAATTTACTCAGATCACAGTGAGACAAGCCAAGAAAATGACAATCTGAAATTTAAAGTCTTTTAATTGTTTTACTTGTATTATTACAAATGTAATGTCTCTTGAAAATGCTTCTAAGAATACTTTTTATTTAAACATAAAAAATAAAAATAAATTTTATGTAACATTTCATAGGAGTTTTATTTTGCGGACTGTAATTTTTGTACTTTGTGATATTCACCCATTTCTATTTTTTAATAGTCTGAGGGCTACATTTGGATAATTTTTTTAAATATTAAATGCGTCAATTATTAATTATTCTTTACAGCGTTTGAACGTAAATAAAAAAAAAACGATTTTAAATTCCCCATGTGCTGTACCTCAGTGTATGTCGAAAACAGAAATTTTCTCCAGATTCATTTCTAATTGTGCAGAGAATTTGTGATTTTTCATTAGAACAACAGCACAAAAAATATTTTTTGAATCGGTTAACATCTTTAAGTCTCGCAACGCACATTAATTTTGAAAATTGTGATCAAAATTGACAATTTGTAAAATAATGAAAAAAGAAAATTCAGAGTTACGTCTAATAGTGCATAAAAGCCGCTTTTTCTAATCAAAAGAATGACAAGAATGAAACACAAACGCACAAACACATACATATATAGGGTGTTCACAAAGTTTCACACTGATTTTTTTCCTGAGAAGGCATGTGCACGTATACCTGTTCTATCGACAGGGTGGGATAGGTAGGTGGTGTCAGCTAACCTAGTGCATGCTCATCAGTTCCATCCGAGATGTAAGACTGAATAGATCATTATTAGAGTAAACACATGTCATTGACCACCGTCGAAAACTGGCTGAGGCGCTCGCAAGATGATTCTACTTCTTTGGATATTTTTAGCACAATTTTTTGGAAATTGGTTACTGGTGATGAGATCTGTGTCTACCAGTACGATCCTGAAACGAAATACGAAAGAGTGGCACACATCTTCATCTCCGAAACTCGAGAAGGCTCGCATGAGGAAATCACACATGTAAAGCATGCTCATGTTTTTTGGCGCTGAAAGACTGGATCTACAAAGATTTTTTCTGCTGGAAAGGCTGTTATACGTCAGATTTGCGCCGGAGTGATCCACCATTTGAAAGATCGAGTCAGAATCGTCCACCCAGACCTTAGATATCATTGGATTATTTATGACAACGATGCACCCTTCCAGGGCCGGCGCTAGACCTTTCGCCGCCTGAGGCGGGCATTCTTTTGCCGTCCCTATGACGTCATTTTTTTACCACTACTCAAACTTTTTAAAAAATAAGTAAATTAATATAATAACTATAATTTATTTGCATAAATATAATATAAAATATTTACATTTAAGGAATTTAAAATAATCAAACTACGTAATTTGTTTATTTAATTTTATTTATTTTTTGCATCTTTTTAAAAACAACAACTAATTTGGAATTAAATTAATAAAACATATTCTACTAGTTTTTTTTTCTTTTTTTTTAAGCCAGAAAGTTTTATATAAAGAATAACAGTAACACTTCAAAATCTTTTTTCCCTTGTTTTTCCTTTTGACAAATCACGCACGTTTTTAATATTAGAAAAAAAAAGCTTTTAAAATAGGTAAAAAACTGATTTCAAAACAAATATTACTAAAACAAAATATGTCAAAAATTTAAAATCAATCACATTGCATTTAAAATTTGTTTATGAATTTCAAACAGAAAAGTAACGATACAGTATAACAAGTTATTTATTTATTTTTTTTAATCGTATATACAAAAAAAAAATCACATTTTGGTAATATTAATAAGAAAACAGATTCTAAAAATAAGACAAAAATTCAAGAAGTGAATAATTTCTCATGTTTTAGCTTTGGCAAAGTCATACATATTAATGTCGAAAACAATATTATAAAGTGAAAAAAATTAATTAATTAATTAACTTATTAGAACAAACGTTTAGCACAAAATCGTCGCTAAGCAAATTTCGAATAAATATATAATTGAAAAGAGGACACATTTTTGTACATTACGTTAAAAGATTAAAACTGGACTTCTTTTTAATAATGTTAAAAAATTGCTTTGAAACTAAAAAAAGGAGGGGGGGGGAGGTCGCTAAAGATTAAAAAATTGCAGAAAGACAAAATTTACTACAGCGACTTAAACATCTCTAAAAGGAATTTGTTCGCAAATAAAATCACAATTGAAAATCGCATTAAAAATCGCAAAACATTGAAAATCATGAAGAATAAAATGTACTTCAATTAGGCCAAAATTTTCAAAGTGAATTATTTTTTACAAAAGTATAAAAAAAATAATAATAATAAGGCAGTACACAAAAACATGCTAAGAATCACGTTGAAAATAAAAATATAAATAAATAAATAAATAATAAAATAAAAATAAACTCACTGAAAAAACTTACAACAATAGTGAAAAATTTGAAACCGAATTCCTTTAACGAATATCAAAACATCGCGGCGAAATGAGGGGAAAAAATTGCAGAGGGCAAAATTAGTCTAGTGGGCTAAAACATTGTAATCTAGTGGGCTAAAACATTTGTAATCAGAATTACTTAAAATTAAAAAAAAATGATGAGGACAAAATTTGTTGCATTATGCTAAAGGGATTATTTATGAATCTAAGAAAAAAAAATCGCTGCAAAACAGAAGAAAATTTAAAAATCACTAGAAGAATTTAAAAATAGCTTGTGGCTTCCAAATAAACCTTACTGAAAAAATAACAAAATTTACTACAAATATTAAAAGCTGATTTATTTTATTAATATATGAAAAAATCGCCGGAAATACAAAAATCGTCAAATATCGCAAAGGATAGAATATTCTAACAAAAATTATTTTTTGAATGTCAAAAAATTGGTGTGAAACACAAAATAGAAAAAAAAAAAAAAAAAAAAAAAATTATATAAATTACGGGAAATAAAATGTAAGGTGTCCTAAAGTAATAAAGTCAAGTTTTAATATTACGCGTAATTATGAAAAAAAACGGGATATGACAGCTAAGGGTTCTGCGATAAAGGGCTGTAAGTCATCTGAATTACAAACAACCGCTAAAAGTTAATTAGTTCAATTTGTAAACATTATCAGGGAAAAGAGCACGTAAGAGTGAATGCCCGATCTAAAATTTGCGAGATATGTTCTTTGATATGAGGACTGTACATTTATTAGGAAATACTTTGTTTATTATATAATTTTTTGAGTATTTCACGTACTTTCAAAATGTTGTAGAAAATTTTGGATATGTTCGCGAAGTAGTTTGAAAATTAAAATATGCTACTTTGTTTCTTTACGAGAATACATGCTATGCTCATAAATACGAACACAATTTATTGTAATTAGTCACTTAATCATAATCCACAGTTTGAACGCTTTTGCCAGATTAGTTTTGACAGGGTTATTCAAAAGATATTCATTCTTTTTTAATTTGTTGACGGTCCCCTTTGGAGTTTCGGGAAAAAATCTTCACAGAGATGTATGACTTTTACTATTATATTTATACACTAAGAGTTTCGAGATGATTCCTCATGTATTTTTCTAGATATTTAGTAAAATGTCTAAAATCGCAAGTGTCCCATAATCAATGGCAATCGAAAGATCTTCTTTCTTTTCAATTTGTTGACGGTCCCCGATAGGGTTTCGGGAAAAAATCTTCGCGGAAATACGTGCCCCATGCTATTCCGTTTACACAATTGGAGTTTCAGGATAATTCCTCTTGTATTTTTCTAGATATTTTACAAAACGTCTAAAATTGCAAGTGTCTAGTCATTAAGGCCATATAATAGTGTATGTTAGGCTAAAAGTTTAAAACCGAACTAATGTTACAAATGCTTAAAAAAATGCTGCGAAATGACAGAAAAATGCCAAAAATTGCTCTATGTAAGTCAAAATTTTTGAAAAGAAATGTTTTATATTAATCTTAAATATTAAAATACATTTCCTTTTACTAATGTCGAAAAATCGAGAAAGGAAATAAAAAGACTTTTACAAATTGCAGAGGACAAAATTTGGCTTCTAACAGGAATTCACTACTAAACATTAAAAAAAAAAAAAAAAAAAAAAAAAAAAAAAACTCGGCTCGAAAAGTAGATTAATGCTAAAAGTAGCATTGAAAATCGCGGGAGACAAAATTTGATGTTAGTCTAAAACAGAATCCCTTTTTGGATGTCAAAATATCGCCGAAAAATAAACAAACAATAAAAGCTAAAGACTATTTTTTTTTAAATCGTGATGCGCAATATGTACTGTATTAGACTAAAAGATTAAAACATTTTTATGAATATAAAAAACTGCAGCACAATGAAAAAAAAACACTAAGAATGGCATTAAAACTCTCACGAAAAATCCCCCCCCAGGGGAATACCCTCTTTAGGTATTTACGGGTTACGCGACCCCGGGTTCCCAAGCGATCTTTCTCCTTTCCTTTTTCTTCTCTTTTTTAGTTGTCTATTCTTTTTTCTTTGTTTCATACTTTTTAATCTTCTCTTTTCAGTTTGTTATCCCTCTTTGTTCTTGTTCATGTTTGATATTGATACTAACTTTTTTGTTTACATAGTTCTTTTTTTATTAACTTTGTTATCGTTCTTTTGTTTGAAAAAAAAATTCAAAATGTTTAAAGACAAAAAATAATTTTTTAAGCTCCCTCTCACATTACTTTTTTTACAATAGTGGTTTTTTTTTATACACGTGAGACACTCTGGGTGTTGAAGTTTCTTTTAACCTCATCGCCTCGGTTCTTCCTTTTTAGGTTGATCTCGAGTCCCAGGGTTCAGGGCATCTCCGAGCTCTGGTTCCGAGTACGGAGGGCGCCATGCTTGCATGGTAGTGGTTAGGAGTGGCTATTGCTACCAGAAGACTGGATCCTTTCGACGTAAGGGCCGGCTGTAGTTGGACAGAGCTGTAAAGGCTTACCTATGGCTACCCATTCTTCCTGGAAAAGAACCAGAGCTTCGGAGATGCTATCGAGTTTAACCCAATGTTCGAAAAACGTGGGGGTCTGTTGAAAATAGTTTTCACCCTTTTGAGACCTGCGCCAGAAGTAACGGTAAGAAGAAGGGTCGGTGACTAGGCCCGATGCCTGGCGTTTTATATACTTATCTCTCAATATGGTTACAATTATAGGAAATGAGATATGCGATGTGGAGGCCCCACAATCTAATATAGCAATTAATGATAAGTCAGCGTGCGGCTCAAAGGATACTTTTGAGCAGAGTCAGTCACAGCTTTGGGCGGACAGAGTTGGAAGAAAGTGAAATTTCGAATATAGAACAACGATTCTTTATTGTTAAACGTCAAGAGGGAAGTTTCGATCAAACATTCCCACTTCTTGATACATAAATTCATTCAAGGGTTGGTTGGTGAAACTAAAAATATTAAAAAACTCAGATCAGATGATCTCCTAATTGAAGTTAGCAACAGCATTCAAGCAGCTAATCGAAAAAAATGTACTCATTTTGCTAATATTCCTATCTCTGTATCACCACACAGAACTTTGAATGTTGAATCTTGTGATCTCTGAAATTGACCTCCTCCATGTTACAGAAGAAGAAATAGTAGAAAACTTAAAAGAACAGAATGTCATTCAAGCTAGAAGAATTAAAATTTACCGCCGAGATGAAAAAATACCAAACAATCAAGTACAAATACCCACCAATCACATTATACTCACATTCAACACACCTAACTTACCGAAATCAATAAAAGCAGGTTATTTATCATGTTCCATTCGACCTTACATCCCAAACCCTCTGTGCTGCTTTAAATGTCAACGTTTTGGGCATTCCAAAATTTCTTGCCGTGGGAAAAAAAACCTGTGGTCGGTGCGGTACAGTAGGACATGAAAGTGTTGAATATATTGCTCCCGCTCACTGCATAAATTGTAAAAAGAACATCCATCTTACTCTAAATTTTGTGAACAATGGAAAATAGAGAAAGAAATACAGACGATACGCACCAAAGAAAATATATCCTATCCTGAAGCCCGTAAAATAGTTGAATCCAGAACACCGAAAGTTGGTGTATCTTACGCTGCAATAACTAAAACAATCCATAAAACTTATCAATCAATTGCAACTCAGACTGAATTCCCTCTTGAAAAGAAATACCAAACAAAGCAAAATGAAAACACCCAGGCAAATATTTCTGGCAAAACCACTAGATCAACACAATCTACATCATTTAAGTCTCTAAATGCTGTTTCTCCCAACTTGCCACAAAATGCTTCTTCTAAGTCATCACATTCTCTTATTCCTAAAAACCCACTCAATAAAAAAATCCCTCAAAATATAACTAGATCAACACCTTTAAAACCAAATCATAGATCTGGAGCTCCTGAAAATAAAACGTAAAAGAAAAAACTATAATGCCTAAAAGTGAAACAAACCAAAAACAGAAAAATAAAATAGATGAAACTCATATGGATGATGACGCTCTACACCTTCATCCTGAACGGAATGAAGCTTTAGATGATGGAGATAGTAGCATGTCTACTACCTCCGAAAATAATGACATAGATACATTTATCTAACATCCTCATTTATGACTAATATTATCTCTTGGAACTGCCGTGGTTATCACAATAAACATGACGAAATACGCAACATTCTCTGTGACCATCAACCTTTATGCCTAGCTCTCCAGGAAACACATTTAAAACCTAATGACAAAGCGAAATTACGCAATTATGTTACTTATATAAAAGACTTTACTAGTAGTAATATGGCCACCGGTGGGGTGGCTCTTTTCATCTCTCGCAGTTTACCCCACTCTCATATACAATTAAACACAAATTTACAAGTTGTAGCAATCAGAGTACACATAAAATGTCTCATTACAATCTGTGCCATATATCTACCACCTAACCAAACGATTAACTCAGCACACCTTGATGATCTTCTTTTCCAACTTCCCACGCCCATCATTATCATTGGAGACTTTAACGCCCATAGCCAATTATGGGGTAGCTCCGACAATAATGCACGTGGTGATACAATAGAGAAACTAATTTATGACAATGGCCTATGCCTGTTAAATAATGGTGACTACACATATTTTCACGAGCCAACCCGAACTTTTCATGCAATAGATCTAACAATCTGCTCCCCCTCACTCTATGAATTATGGAACTTCTGGGTCTCAAATGACCTGCACGGCAGTGATCACTTTCCTATTTTTATCTCATTGACTACTCCTGATGGAAATTCTAATAACTATCCCAAAAGATACATATACGACAGAGCCAATTGGCCAGCATTTATTACGCTTGCAAATATCACAAACAGCATGATAGTGGGTGACATTGACAAAGCACTTAATAATATTGATTGTATTATCAATGCTGCTGATGCTAGCATTCCAAAAACTTCTACTACACATAAACACAGAAAACCATGGTGGAATAACGACTGCCAAATGGCAAAGAAAAAACAATAAAAAGCTTGGGGCCTGTTTTGTATATATCCTAACAATAATAATTATATTGCATATAAAAAAGCAATGGCTGAGGCTAGAAAAGCGCAACGAAAAAGCCAGCGTTATTCTTGGATTCATTATGTCTCTAGCATTAACTCAAATACATCAAGTAAAGAGCTCTGGACAGAAGTAAAAAAATGTATGGGCATTTATTCAGAAAATCATATTTATATTTTAAAACATAACGGTCATACTATCACATCTCTTAAGAACATAGCTGAGACAATAGCTTCAATATCGACCCTAGCTTCAATATCGAAATCAGATGCATATCCGGAACCTTTTTTAATTTACAAAAGACAAACTGAAACTGCCAGGATTAATTTTAATACCCATAATTCATTTTCATATAATCATCCTTTTATTATATCTGAACTAAAAAAGTGTTTGAAAGACAGTCATTTATCTGTCCCAGGTCATGATGGCATCACCTACATCATGATCAAACATCTATCTGCTCTTTCTCTTGAAAACCTCCTTTCCTTTTGCAATAGAATCTGGATGGAACACAGTTTTCCTCGTGCTTGGTGTAGATCTATTGTTATTCCTTTTCCTAAACTAGGAAAAGATGCTACGAATCCTAATAACTACAGACCTATTGCACTATCTAGCAACCTTTTCAAACTACTTGAAAAAATGGTCAATTGCCGTCTCGTTCATGTTTTAGAAACAAACAATTGCCTTGCCACTTTTCAAAGTGGTTTTAGACGTGGTAGATCTACTATCGATAACCTCATCCATCTTGAACATTACATTAGGACAGCTTTTCTTAAACGCAACCATTTGGTGTCAGTATTCTTTGACATGGCAAAAGCCTATGACAGAACCTGGCGTTATGGGGTCCTTCATGACCTTTTTAGCCTCAACTTTCGTGGGAATCTCCCAATTTTTATTAGAAACTTTCTTGCCGTTCGAATTGGTGGAACACTCTCTAGTTTTTATGTACAAGAAGAGGGTGTACCCCAGGGCAGTGTCCTGAGTGTCACCCTCTTTGCTATTAAAATCAATGACATTCTTAATCAACTTTCTCCTTCAGTGGAAGGAGATCTATATGTTGACGACTTCCGGATTATGTGTATGGGACAAGGTCTTCGTTTTATCGAAAGACAGTTGCAAATTGCTATCAAGCGCATTTTGACTTGGACGGATAAAAATGGCTTTATAATCTCTCAAGACAAAACCTCTTGTGTGCATTTTTGTAGACGTAAGGATCTGCATCCTGATCCTGAAATTTTATTGATTCAAAACCTCTTGTGTGCATTTTTGTAGACGTAGGGATCTGCACCCTGATCCTGAAATTTTATTGGTTCAAATCTTATTCCTTTTGTAGACAGTGTTCGATATCTAGGGCTGATTTTCGACAAGAAACTTACCTTTTTACCACATATTTTACAATTAAGGACAAGGTGCGAAAAATCGCTTAATGTACTCAAGGTACTTTCAAATACTTCTTGGGGAGCAGACCGAAATTCTCTATTTTATCTCGTATTTTAATGATGTTACACTATTTCTACATAATGCACATGGGGGATGCAAATTTTTTGTAGAGTATTGAATAAGTAGCCATTTTAAAGTACTTTTATTAGAACCCCCCAAAAAATCCCATAAAGAATAACGTTGTATGCCAAAATACCTTTTATAGGGTATTTTAATTATGTTGTACTCTTTCAAACATAATGCAATTTACAAGTCTTACTCATGAGGGAAGCAATATGCATTTTGTAGAGTATTGATTAAGTAGCGATTTCAGATTATTTATAAAAATGCCAAAAATAATTCGATAAAATTTGTAATACAGTTTACACTTAATGAAATGTACATGCCTGACTCATGTGGGAAGCAATACGTTTTTTGTAGAGTATTGATTAAGTGGCCATTGTAGTTCGTTTATAGGGATCCAAAAAAGTATTTCAAAAAGGAATTATGATATATGCGAACAAATATTTTATAGGGCATTTTAATGATGTTACACGATTTCGAACATAATGCACATGTGGGATGCTTTTTTTGTAGAGTTTTGATTAAATAGCCATTACAGTTCGCTTATAGGAACGCCAAAAGGAATTCCGATATAAAATTATGATGTATGCCAAAATATGTTATAAGTTATTTTATTGATGTTACACTATTTCAAACATAATGCAATTAACAAGCCTCACTCATGTGGGAAACAATATGTCATTTGTTGAGTATTGATTAAGTAGCTATAATAGTTTATTTATAAGGACGCCAAAGCAATTCCGATAAATAATTATGATATATTTGAAACATAATAAAATTTATGTGTCTCACTCATATAAAATTTATGTGTCTCACTCATATGGGAAGCAATAGGTTTTTTTTTGTAGAGTATTGGTCAAGAAGTCATTATAAATCATTTATAGGGATCCCCAAAAAAGTATTCCGATAAGGAATCATGATATATGCGAAAAATATTTTTACAGAATCTTTTTACGATATTTCACAACTTCAAACATAATAAAGCCTTTGTACATTTCTAATATGCTCTACAACATATTTTCTATATATTATTGACTAGGTGGAATTTGCCATTTACAAACTGACCCAAATTACTTGGTCGTTTTATTAATTATGAGAAATTATTGTTTTTCATGTGCGTTTCCAGCTGTGATAAGCTTTTAAAATTTATGTGTAAAACAATTTATAGATCATATGAAAACTTTAATGAAAGATAAAATAAGTAGATTACTGGTTGCGGATACCCATTCCTGAAATGAAATTTTACTTATTTTTTTATGCTTATGTGGCTATCTCTTTACATTCAAAAAAGCGGAGTAAATTCTCGTAACAACATTCCGATAGAGTTCGATGATGTTTTGTAATCTATTCTGTCATTCATTTTCTTTCTTGTTTTAACTTTAAAATTGTTCATTTGTCGATGAGTTAGGTTTATTATTTTAAAAAAAAAAATCCCCTTCATATTTATTTTTATTTTTAAAGAATCTTCTGAAAAATGTAGTTAATCAGGTTCGAAAGAAATGGGAATAATACGACATACTATAACTTTATTGAGGCCATTTTTTATTCAATTAAAAAATATATATTTCTATTAGCAAAAATGGTGTTTTAGACCACTAAGGTGGCATATCAGAATATCATGGAAATATCCTTTCTTGTCGCATGTAATGATACTACATACTCTATGTCGGATCACTAGTCACGTGTACATGTCAGTGTCATCTACCGGGACTGTCGTAAAACAACTTTCTTCTTTAAATAAGAAACAACTTCTAAGAGAAGTTTCATGATGGTCTAAAGGGTAGCCTTAAATCCCCAAATCGGATGTTGGCCAAGGCTTCTCGGCCAGTTCGCGAATTGGCCGGCCAGTTCTAGAATTGGCCAGCTCCGGGTTTTGGCCGCAACATATACATAAAATTATGCTAAAATTAAAAGATAAAAGAAAAATTTGCTCATCTGATGGGCGAGGAACGTATTACAGTAGATCCTCGCTAATCCGCAATTCAGATTAATTAGAACCGATTTTATTTTCGAAAATAATCATTGAACAGATTAGCTGAAAAGTTTTGTAATTTCGGATTACAGAATAAATGTAAAAAAAAAAAAAAAAAAAAAAGAAAAGAAAAGAAAAGAAAGATTTGAAATTATTGAAAAAAGACAGTACAACATGCTTTTTATACTTTAGAAAGCTGGAATACAATAAGAAAAATACTCGATAATAAAAAAAGTGCAGCTTATGTATACGAATATAAAATGAATACGTGAATTATAGGCCTAGGGATCCTTAAAAAAACCTCGAATTTCAGTTTAGTCGTCACTTAGGATAATTTTTTTTAATGGAAAACGTGTTATAAATCAAATAATAGATACTCATTTTTCCTTTCAACAGTTTGATTTTGCATATTATCTACAGAAAATGCATAAAAAAAATTTTCATATTATAATTTGTTTATTTCTTCCTCACCGTCATGGTAATTGTATATTGTATTTATAGATTCGCGATTTAAATCGGTTGTAATAGGTTGTTACATAATACTTTATTCAGAATTTCCGTACGATTATTATAAACTTCAGGAGTGATTAAAAAAGGAATATTACATTTTTTAATGTCGTGTTAGTTTATCCAGCATGCCGGACATTAGGATGCCGGATTAGAGGATGCTTATTGCATTACTGAGTACATATATATATCTTGTATTTTTTAGTGTACCTTCCTCGTTTCAATTTTTATCAAAATTTCGGAAAATCAAATTTTTTTTTGTAATCTGAACTGGCACCGGTCCCAATTAGTTCGGATTAGCTATGTTCTACTGTAATTGTAAAGTACCCAAATTAAATGCAATTAGCTAAATGTTTAGAGCAACGTTTGTAAAAGTCTCAAAAACATAACTTTAAAATTCTGAAAATTATCGTCGATAGAATAAGCTCAAAATCAAATGTTCCCAAAATAAAATGAGGGAATGAATCCAAATATAGTACTACAAGCAATATTGTGCATTCTATGTTGACACTGAACAATGGATATGTGGATACAGTCCCTCATCTTTTTTGTTTCAGTTTGAAACAACGGATTTTGATGTTATTCTATCGTCGTTAATTTTTATAATTTAAAAAAAAATGTTTTTGAGACTTTCAAAAAAGTCACTCTATACAGTTATCAAACACATTATGCAAATTATATATTGATTATATTTACGCATGTGCAATGAATCATTATTTAGAATACATGCTCATTTTTCATGCAATTTCTTTTATTTCTTAATGTTGATTACAGGGTATTGTGAACAATATTGTTTGATATACGTTCAGAAAATAAAATTTTTTTTATATAAAAACTGTGCAAAGTATAAGCCAAAAACTTTGCAAAATATTTTACTGTTTTTATAAAGACGTTAATTCTTCTACGAGAATCCAAGGTAACCACATAAATAAATGAACAAAGTATATTACAATAAGCCACTTAATCATTATTTAAAGTTTGCAAGTGTGCTACATTAGTTTTGACAGGGTTATGCAAAAGATACTCGCTCTTTTTAAATTTGTTGACTGTCCCCTAGGTGGTTTTGGAAAAAATATTCGCGGAAATTTATGACCTGTACTATTATGTTTACACACATTGAGTCTTAGGATAACTACTCATGTATTTTTCTAGATATTTCACAAAAAAACTAAAATCGCAAGTGGCTGGTCACCTTTGGCCATATTGGTGTATTTATTGACGTAAAATCAAGTTAACTGCAAATGTAAATCTATCGAATAAAATAGAAAATTTGATATCGATATAACATTATAAAATTTACGCATATTTATACAATATAAAATATAAAACTCCTTTATGTGTCCCAGTTTAACAAAGAAACATTTAATATTCCATGAAAATTGTAATAATAACAAAAAAACCATAACATTACTTTCAAGATTAAATTCAAGGCAGAATGTAAATTGAATGCATGCTAAAGTGAAAATTGTTATTGATCGTTTATTTTCTTTCAGAAAACCGCAAGGTTTTAATAATAGACAAGAAACCTTTTACATTTTGCATGTCATAAAATAATTTTCTTGCATATTGTAACGAACAAAATATCACCGTAATGTGTTCAATAAAAATTTCAAAATCGATTTGGAGTCTAGTAAGTAAATTATAGATTTTTGTAATAGCGCGAATATATAAAACGTTTATCTATTGAAAGAGTTTACTAGAATATATTTTATGTAGGAATAATACTTTTAGTAAGTAGGTCGTCCGTTACAGAAAACATACCAAACATAATGGAAAGCTTTTCATCGTGTTTTGATTTTCTTAACATATTGTTCCTTCGATAATAACTATTATAAAAAAAATGTATAGATTTGTAAAATTCATTTCGATTTGCATTGTATAAAATCTTATTTCAATTTCAATTAATTTTTTTTAAATTTTTATATTTTATATATTTTTTAATATATTTTAGCACATTTTTATAATAAGAAAGATTTTTTTCTTGTATTATTTACCTTATTTAAAGGACAAAATACAATTAATTTTGGTAAATTTTGTTTAATGTAATAATAATAATTTTTACTTTATGAGTGCTTTTCTTTAAATCGTATTCTGAGAAAAGGAATTTTTTACAGATTGTAATTTTATTGCAGTAAAATATGTATTGCAGTTGTTTAAATGTAGTATGAAAATTCTGCAATTCAAAACACCATCTGTATTTTTTTAATAATATCTTGCACGTCACTCTTTTAATTAAAAATAGAGGATAAATCTTTTGTTTTGCAGGTTACCAGAGCATAGCCAAAAATGTTTTTTGCCAGACAATAATAGAGTTTGACTCTGAAATATTTATATCTAATGGCTTATTTTAAATAAAGGACACACATTCTTCCTTCGCATACGTAGTTTTGTGAAAGACGTATCAAATTTTAAATGAAGGGTCAGTTTTACAGTTTTTCGGTGCTGCAAGTTTTTTAACTTTAAAACATCGCACATTTACGATTTTTCCATAGTCGTATAAGGACAAAAATGTACATTTAAATGCAATTTGTTTGAAAGATGTATCTGAATTTGTTAATGAGTTATTATCTTTTTGTACTTTTTAATGAACTTTTAATCTTTGAGGCAAAAGATGCTATAAAAATGTAGATTTTACAAGGATCCAGATATGTATCAGATACAAAAATCAAAAACAACATTACTTCTAAAATTAAAAAAGCAGTAAATTTTCTAAAGGTAAAAAAAAAGACATGTTCTTTTAAAATCAATCGATTCAACATTAGATTGTATACTTTATCGTCATCATCATCGTCGCATACTTTGTAATCAGTGGGCTCGATAATGAGACCTCGATTTTTTTGCTTTAAAAAATGACTTTTGATATGACGTCTTTCTTTGGATTCTTTTTACCATATCTAATAATTTGCATCTACCCAATCTGTAACTTTTTTTATACTTTTTTAATTAACAATAACATTTCAATTTCTTATTCAAATAAAAATTCATCTAAATGCAAAAAAATAATAAAAACAAGTACAAATAAATTACAGACATCCATTGTCCAAAGCAAAATGTTTGAATGATTTTCATTGTGTTATTAAAAATCAGGAAAACATAATTTTTATGATAATTAAAACGTGGCTTACTTAATGACTCATATATTGCGTATGCAATGGATTAAACATTAATATTCTTCAACCAATCATGAAACAGGCAAAATTCAGACACCGCAAGGTCCATTCTTGACCGAAAACAACAACCATTTTCCAAATGCTTAAAAATTAATAGCACTTTTTTTTCAAAAAACTACATTAATGATTTTAAAAAAATCCTGAAAATTTATAGTTAACATTTCCAGATTATGTCTATTGTTGAATATTGCTTAGTCATATTTTATTTGTTGCTCGTATAAATTACTTTGCCATAAAATATTAAATATTTAAAATGCATTTTCGTCAGAAAGCAATGTAAAACGTTCCAAAAATAAAAATTATTGAGCTGGTCTCTTATTTAAACCTGCAGCATTATATGTTCTAGCCCGATATTTCTAATTTTAGTAACATATTTGTAATAAAAGCTAAATTCTGCAAAATCATCAATCGTATTATTGAAAATTTGTCGCATAAAGAGATTTAAAAGCTTTCTCTCACGGGCGACAAATACTACTGAACGTATCATTCCTACTAAATTCAAATTAAATCTCCATTTTTAATTTGAGTCGACGCTGTAGAAATGACGATACAGGAAATATTTTGAGACTTCTTTAAAATAAATCTGGATTTTTTACATTTCAATCTTAGCGATATAAAAATAATTAATTCAAAATATTTTGGCCTTAAATATGTTTTGAAGAAATTTTTTTTTTTCAAATTATTGAGTTCCAAAAATATGGAGTTTATCAATTCAATGTATTTATTCCAATTTTTACAAAACTACGGGACCTATCAATCTAATTTTATTGAAAGAGGATGCTTTCGAATAGGTCTCATTTAAATGTCGTCAAATTTGGTCCATCACATTTTTAAAAAATTCAGAAAAATTCAATGCAATCAATATCCTCACTCTGTTTGTACATTACCTGCTTGTGAATCGCTAGGTTAGATTAATGAGAAGGACCCGTCACTGCACAATCTGATATATCATAGAACTAAAAAAACAGTCTTTTAGATAGAATATGAAAGAAATATTACCTATTACATTTCCCCCTTTGTTAGAATTTCTGAAACTGTTTGGCAGATATACACCCATCATGACCCCTAGAACCCAAAACTACACCATTTAAAAACTTTATCTATCTACCTATCTACCTGTCTATCTATCATCTGTCTATCTATCTATCTATCTATCTATTTATCTATCTATCTATCTATATATATATATATAAATTTTGCAGAAGGTCATTTTTGTAGAATTTTAAAGAAAGTGCTCTTCAATTGGTCCCAATTGTCAAAATTGGTTCGTCATTAAAAGAAAAAAAAATCAGCAAATTCTAATGAGATCAATATAATTCCTCATTCTGTTTTACGTTGGCTGCGTGTGAATGGAGGAGTAAGATAAATGTAAAGTACCCATCACTTCACAGAGTATACAATGTACAACAGAGCTACAAAAAAAACAGTCTTTTAGATAGATTTCGAAAAAAAACGACGTATTATATTTTCTCCTTTCCGAAAATGTTTTGCAGATCTATTCCAATCATGACCCCTAGATTTCAAAGTTACTACAATTAAAAACTTTATCTGTCTGTCTATCTATCTATCCATCTATCTCTATATAAACTCCTTTAACACCGTAACTTCCATAATTCAACACAAATCTCTTTTAATACATAAAATAAAGGGGTGGAAAATCTCGGTTAACTTCGATAATAGGCAAAATCGGTCCAAGGGGGTGGAAAAAGAGAGGGTTTTTTGAAAACGTTTAAAAAATACCTGTAATTTCTTAGTCATTATAGATATCGAATCTGCTTAAAGCTATAATTACTTCTAGAAAAAGGGCCAAAAATTAGGATGTGATAGATTTTTGATAACATTAAAAATAGTTTCAAACGGAAAAAAATCGTCAATTCTCAACATATTAAATCCAATTAAATTTATATAAATATCCTTAATACTATACAAAACTTTTATAATAACAAGTTTTTGACAGGATCAAGTCTTATTGCAAAAATAAATAAATAATTTTTAAAAACAGGGCAGTTGACGAAGAAAAAAAAATCATAACTTCATTAACTCACAAGATATCCGACCCGCAAGGATTTATTATAAATCTTTTTAATGATACCTAGTAATTTTAATGGCATGAAAAAGGGAAAAAATACGCAAAATTCTTCTATACAGGTTTTAAAAGACTATAAAATCATACTTTTTAGGGTTCCGTACATATAAAGTGAAAACAGAACCATTATAAGATCCTTCTGTGTCTGTCTGTCCGTCTGTCACAGCCATTTTATCTCATAAAGTATGAAATATTGATAGCTCAAATAATAGAGAAAGTAATAAAGAATATCAACCCACATATTTACCGATTATTAAACATTTACAAATATATTTAGGAGAAGGGGATGTAAGGGGACTACTTAAGTTACTCGAAGAAAAAGATTCTTTCCGATGTGTATGAGAAAGATTTCGTTGTGCCCAGAAATATATTTCTTTTAGTTTCCGGTATTTTTTTTCAGAGATATTGTTGAACATGTAGTTCAAAAATATGTCCCCTCTCCAACTAATTTCGAAACTACAGAAAATAAAATTAATAAAAAAATAAAGGTTTTAAATGATACTTTAAAACTTGCCGGAAAACCATAGCGATTTCTCTAGATTACATATTTTTTGAGAAAAACACGTTTTTCTGTTACACACAAATTTCGATTTCTGAGCATTAAGCAAAGGTGTTGAGGAGGTTAGAGGTACGTATCGTAGTAGAAGTATGAAATCATTGTTGATAAATATTTTCCAAAAAAAAATATCGGTAAATAGCCGGAATATTAACTCTTACAGACAGGGGCGATTTGGACATAAATAATGACGGACGCAGCGAACTCTGCATAACATCGGCTTTTAAAGCCTGGATAACAACTTTTAATAATATATTTTTGTAATGCTAATGTACAGAGTGTCCAGCAAATAACATCTTGATTTCAAAATTAAATTTCTCAAAAACAAAGATCAATAGAATTATGCAGTAAACGGTTTGTTTATCAGGTAAGCTGTAAAAATATTATACAAAAGTTTCGAACGGTACATATTTTGAAAATATTGTGTTCTGATTGCAAAGAATGCTTTGATTTGACATTTTTCTTGCTTTAGATTGCTGCCAGAGAATGTGATTTTTGGCTTAAAATGCCATATTTCATAGTTTTTTTAAATTAAATTTTTGAAATTTCGAAATTCTAAAAATGTACTTCAAAAAATCTTCAAAATATTGCACTGTAAGCTGAAAAATTATTTCTCTGCAGGCAATCTAAAACAAGGAAAATGTCAAATCAAAGCATTCTATGCAATCAGAACGCAATTTTTTCAAAATATTCACTGTTTGAAATTTCTGTATAAGATTCTTAGAGCTTACCTAATGAAAAAACCGTTTACCGCATATTACTATTGATCTTTGTTTTTGAGAAATTTAATTTTGAAATCAGAGTGTTATTTGCTGGTCACCCTGAATAATTGCAGCATAAAATCGATAAACGTTCTACTGTGACAAACATATTAATTTAATTAGAATTAATTACATATATAAGAGTTCATACGCATAAGAAAAAAATAATTATCTTTTTTATCAGCGGGATTTTTTAAAAGTATATTTTTATTTATTTAATGCACGTTTTGTACTTCATACTTAGCAGCCACTATGTTGCGAAATTTCTGGTGCTAAAATGTTTATTTTTTTTAATGTGTTATACATGGGCACCCTTTCTAAATACTATGGGGTTCGCGACTGTTTGCATTGAGTGGGTCTTTCATAACGAATCTTGCGTCTTTAAAAGTTAGTTAAAAACCTACCTAGAAAAGTGCGCAACAGTCCAAAAGAGGCTTTGCAAATTTTGGAGCTTCTTTTTATACAAGCTCTTTTAGCACAATGCCCCCTTTAGCCATTGAACAAGGGTTTTGAGTTAGCTAATCTCGAAAAAGAAAAGGCTATTGCTATGATCAATTGAGTATCATGAAATACCAACTGAAGTTTAAATATGCACTACCTTTTATTCTCAGCACCGAGTTGAGTTCCTTATAAATAGATAAGGATAAGCTAAAACAAAAGAGTTATAAAGAATAGCAAGATTTGATTAGGCTTCATATCCCTTTGAACTTTTATGGTATACCTATTCATACTTTTTTAGTATTTACAGCCATAACCAACTCTACTTTGCATAGATTTTTACAAATTCATATTATTTTTCAGCAATGACTTTCTTTTAATAGTGATCTTTAACCACCGGTTTTTGGAAACAAAAAATTTTCTGCACTTGAATTGCGAAAATGTTAAAAATGTTAAAATTCTTAAAATTCAAAATTTTAGAATCTATATATCTCTCTCGGCGTACTGACAACAATGCTATTTAGCGATACGGCGTGGCGGGACTGCTCTATTCGTTGATAGAAGGGTCTCTCTTTCGGTAACTCCCTCTCTTCACACCAAAGTTCTGGAAAATTCTAACATTAAAAAACATTTAGAAAGTTAAAGTTAATTCAAGTTGTCATCTTATGTCTCTAAACATTCGGCAATCGCCCCTTCCTTGTCGCTTTTCCTTCCGACTTGGATAAATTATTCAGGATAGATCTTAAATGTTACTTCCAAAGTACCTCAGTAGTTATCATTCAGTAGTTATCATTCGTGTTGTGATGCAAACAGTACCTCTGATTCGTCTCTCAATAGTCTGACTCCCGTAAATTTACTTAGATTTTCATGCTATTGATAACTGTTATTTCGTATTCCCAAAACAAGTTTGATATTCTGTATCAAGTATGTAAGATTAACAGTTCATTTACAGTTAAACTCAGAAAATTCCATTATATTATGCTGTACGGGAAAAAATCGTTTGAAGAGTAGTTTAATGAGATTACGCTATTTCAAAAATATAAAAAGTGATATAGTCACTGAAATTACACTACTATTGTGTTATAACTGGGCATTCATAGAATTTTTTATTCATTTACAGAGACGCACAAAAGAAATCAATTACAGTTCTGTCTTTAAGTAATAATTGCTGGAATGTGTATTTCAAAATTAGGTACGCACTTTGAAATTAAACTGTATCTAAACTAATAAAAGAACAAAACGTTTTGTCTGTTTCTGTGTTTGTGTCTGAGATGACTAGCGGAATCTACGTCTTCTATGAGGCTCAAAATTTTTGTGAGAGTAGCCTAACGTCTCTTCTAATGTACCTGACATTCAGAATTTCAAAATTATAATTATCAACTGAGTAATTTATTTAAAATTTAGAACTCACTGTCATCAAAAATACACCTTTTCCTGTTTAATTTCGATCGGTTGGTTCATAAAATGTCTTTTATAAAAAATGCCTTTATTTCCGGTTGGTTTATTTGTATAAAACTTTCGCAGAAATAATTAAAAACCTGGGAATTAATAAACCAATTTTAAAGAGTAGGGTACTTCAAATTATGAGGTAGGGGGGAAGGACAATAATTATTTTAAGGACGACGCGATCTATTATTTAAAAACATATCTTCTTAGATGCGGGGTTTCAGACACTGGGATAAATAATATTTATATAATATAAAATTTTCAAAAGTGTACTTGCTCCTTTTTTGAAATAATAATTTCACCAAATATCTTTCTTAAGTCCAGAAAAAGTTTTGTTAAGAATAGAGCTCGCCCTCTGGTGATAAAATGTGAAACTATAAAAAATTCAAGATTTTTTTTAAAACTTTAGTTTATATATACATATATGCATAAATATATTGCCGTGTGTGTGCAACACGCCTGCCAATCGGTGCCTTTGGAAGCAGGAATTCGGTTTGAGATTGACTCTTTTTATGAGATTTTGCAGTACTGATTTCAGGCCAATTTTAAATTATTATTACGGGCCGGGCAATGCCGGGCGTCTCATCTAGTTGTTTATATGTAATGAATAACATTATTAACCTGATATGCAGGGCTGCACAAAAGTATTCATCTATAATTCTTATTATTAGATGAAATTAGTGAAGGGGAATTCTCAACCGAGTTTTGCCACGCATGTAGTTATTGAATATAAATTCACATTATATATATAAAACTCCTCCGTGTATAACAATTCCGGGGTCAACCTATCCACGAGAAAAAGAAACTCATTCACCAATGAAAACGTTTCATAGTCGTAATGGAGCGTTCTCATTGGTCAGATTTACAGTGGGAACTGTAAATGACGTCACTACATTTTACTTCGCTTTGAAATCTTTCCACGATTTCAAAAAGTACACTGTTAAAAATTTGACACATTTGTTGCAGCGGCACTCCACAGCTTTTATAGAATATCTCTTTTATGACCAATGTCCATAACACAATAAAGTAACTGTTTTATATAAAAGCAGTGGAGTGACGCTGTAGCAAATAAGTCAATTTTTTTACAGTGTATATTTAATTAAAACTTTTTATTAAAGGAAAGCAAAGGTGCGTTTTAAATGCAATATTGTTAAAATTTTTATATTCGGGTTGCTTTATTTTTTTTTCTTTACAGCCGTGAATGACTCTTGAGAATTTCAAATCTATAAAAAACATTGTGAAAAGTTACCTCCGATTATAAAGGCAATCTATTTTCGGACCAATTTCATAGTCGTAATGGAGCGTTCTCAATGGTCAGATTTACAGTGGGAGCTGTAAATGACGTCACTACATTTTACTTCGCTTTGAAATCTTTTATTTCAAAAACACTATTTAATTAAAACTTTTTATTTAAGCAAACCGCGGATGCGTTTTAATTTCATTACAATCCCCACCCCCATCTACCAGATAGTTTTGCAATAGCTTTAAATGCAGATTTCTGTAGAAATTTTCTTTCTTCGATTTTATTTTTTATTAGATTTTTCCCTTTCCAAGTTTAATAGCTGTATTTATCAAAATTGTTTCAGCCTAAAGTGGCTATGATTGATCACAGTTGTAATTTTTTATAAACCTTTAAAAACGCAAACACGTCATTCTAACGGGCTATCTTCTAGTATCATATAAAGAGTGCTGCAAAAATTAGTATACTTTTCCGATTATAGGTAAGAACGACTGAAAGTTGGGTTTTCAAATGTGTTATGATTTTTTATAGGGTTGTATTAGACAGAATATTTTAATTTTTTAACCGGTGCAGATGTAATATAACACATTCTGAATTTGTTGGAAAATATGTCATAATTTATGCTTGACGCATGTTTTTCTTTCTTTCTCATTTTTTTATGAATGTGCCAGAAGAGATAAATGTTACAAAGTACTATAACAAGATAATGGATAAAAGTTTCATAGTACACTCTCAAAAAAGATACTCAGATTTCACGAAATTTTCCTAGTTTTTGACGAAACCATTTCCTGGGAAATGCTCCGAGCGAATATTTCTTCAAATTTACGAAATTAGTTTTATCCCTTATTTGACGATACAGATTTCATCAAAAATTTCGTCAAAAAAGGTCTGGTGGTGCCATCTGTCTAACAGCTTAAAAGATTTCGTATTTATTGACGGAAGGAAAATGCTCACGCCTTCGGTGGGATTCGAACCACCAATCTTCCGTGTGGAAGCCTGTTACTCTAGCATCACGCCATAGAGTGCTCGAATATATTTGACTCTTAAGGCATATTGTCGGTTTAGTCTGTGTTTATATGTTTATAAGTTAGAATGTAGTTTTATCGATGCTGTTGTAATTCTTGCAAGTTTTTATTTATAAAGTTAATTTATTATTGTGGTTTCCTTTATGGTTAACAAATAATCATAATATGGCTTGATTAAAAAATTTATCAAAAAATAATAAATTATCGAGAAATTTGCTTAATCAATGAGTGATTAGAATGTGGCCTGTTTAATTTGTTGCTCAGAAATAACGACCTTTGAAGAGCATATTGGGGAGGATTTTATTTTTTTGAATAGGTGGTTAAGATTTTACCTCTTTACTGTTTATAGACGGAGACGGATCAATTATGTATATTTTTAATTTGGTTTAAAAAAAGAATTTACTTCTTAAATGAAAACGAGATTCTGGAATTTGAAATTTTACTGAGCAAGTTTTATTTCTGAACGATTTTCTAGAACGCAAGAAATTTGTTCTTTTCGAATTGAACCATAACAAACAACAAATAATAAGTAAATAAATAAAATAATAAATATTCATAAAAGCTTTAGCAGCTAAAAAAATAACTAATGAAGAAACAATAACTGCCTACATTTTAGCACTTTCTGAAAAATTGAAAACTGCTAAAAAGTGTAGTTTTAAATATATAATACTGCACTAACATAATTAAACAAATATCTGTTTCCTAAAATCGTAGGTGTAGAAAGTCTTTCCTTCATTGAGAAAAAAGTTTCGTCAGATATTTGAGACTTTAGGTTTCGTTAAAAGTCACGTGATTTTGATACGAAATGATCATCAAAAACGACGAAATACAGCTCAAGGATTTCTGAATCGTCAAAAGTGAGAGTTTTATTTCTGAGTGTGTACAAGCAAGCAGATATCGCAGACTTATATGTATTTTTAGCATTAAACGTTGAATGCATGATATTTCGATTTTATTAAAAATATATTTATATTTGAGTCAATTTTTAATAATTAGCCACAAGAAAATAAATAAATAAACAAAAATACCATAAGTCGACCGCTCATTTCTTAAGCAAAATTTGGGGAAAAATGAATTTAAGTGAACTTATCATTTTTATTAGTCGAACTATATTTCTGGTAATGTATTAAGAAATGATTTGTAATCGAGGGTAAAAAAGATTAATAATTATCATTAAATTAGTAAACTTTTTTGACGTTTCTAATCAGATCTTTTTTTCAATTAAACGTTTTAAAACTGCATAATTATGTAAAACGGAAGAAGCTTAAGCTATTTTGAAACCTATTCAATTATTTTAATGATACTTCAAATGCAGATGGCATTTAGAGTAGGCCGCCGCCGTCGTTATTTATGTCCAAACTGTTCCTGTCTTTTAAATTTAATATATCGGCTAATTTCTGACGAATTTTTTCAAAAATCATTATCAACAATGTTTTTATACTTTTGATACGATAGGTATCTCCAACTCTCCTCAACACCTTTGTTCAATTCCCAGAATTCGAAATTTATGTGTAACTGAAGAATGCGTTTACCTTAAAAACTATGAGATGTAGAGTAATCTCTACAGTTTTCCTGAAAGGTTTAAAGTAACATCTATAACTTTTTTTTCATAATTTTAGTTTCAGTAAATTCGGAAATAGATGAAAGGGGGGGGGGGGAGAGCATATTTTTGCTCTAAATTTTTCAACGATATCTTTACAAATATAATACCTAAAACTAAAAGAAATATATTTTTTGAGTTCAGCGTAACGAAAGCTTTCACAGGATACCCCACACGATATACAAAGAAAATATTACTTTTCTTCGAGTAACTTAATTAGCCCCCTACCCCTCCCTTCTAAATATATTTCTAAGTGTTTAATGATCTGTAAGTATGAAGTCAAAAATCTTAATTACCCGTAAACCATGGTGACGTCACAGCAACGTCGTTGTGAAGTCACATTGTGACTTCGTGTGTGCGATTTTAATGTCTGTAAATATATATAAAATGGTTTGCTAACTATTTTTCTATGAAAAATATGCATTGGTGTTGTTTTGTCTCCATTTTCCCCAGACGTATCAAAGTATATCAATCTGCCCCGGGGATAGGGCACATTGATACAAATTCCTTTTTTTGATTTTTTTAAAATTACATGCAAAAATAATATATAAAACAACGATTGTACTTTTTTACAACACACTACACAGGTTTTGCTGACATCACATACAAAAATAACTTGAAATTTCCGCTTTCTAGACACCAAATTTTTTTTTTTTGAAAAAAGCTGTATCAATGTTCCCCAGTTCCCCCTATATTCTATTTTATATGCGATATAGAGAATTTTTGAAATCGTTCGTCTATGTACGAGGGATAAAATGGAGGAACTTGATAATGTGTGGGTTTTACAGATCTATTTTCTTTTTTAAGGGTGTTGTTTTTAAAAAGGGAAAACTGAACCATTATAAGATCACTCCTGTGACTTACTGTCTATCTGTCACAGTATTTTACTCAGAAATTATGATATGTGGAAACCTGAAAATGAAGGAAATTATAAAGAATATTGACCCACATATTTACATATTATTAAACATTTACAAATATATTTAGGTGGGAGTGAGGGACTGTTTAAGTTGCTTAAAGAAAAAAAAATATTATCTTTGTATGTCATGTAGGGAATCTCGTGAAAGCTTTCGCTACGTTGAACTCACCCGTAAGGCATGATGACGTCACTGCGACGTCGTTGTGAAGTCAGACTGTGACTTTGTGACCATCGATTGTCGATATGACGTCACGAGACGTCGATGTGAAGTCACTGTGTTATGACCGTTTTAGAGCTTTTTTGTGACGTTCCACAAAGTGGTCACAATGTGACAAATTTGTGAAAAATGTGTCATTTGTGACTAATTTGACATTAACATTGTGACGAAACTGCGACAAAATCGACGATATTTAAATTGCCAGAAACATGTTTTTTAAAGTAAATAACATGTTTTGAAGGATATTTATAAATTTCTAAAGATTTTTAAGAAAGTCACATCTCAATCACAATGTGACGTCACTGAGTGGTGGCTTTTTGGTCACAAATAGGACGTGACCAAAGTGACTCACTGTGACGTCACTGTGACCATGCATGCTATTACGGTACTTCCTCCAATTTGAGCTTTCCATGTTTCATAGTTTATGAGTAAAATAGCTGTGACAGATGGACGCACAGACACGGGAATGACCTCATATTGATTCCGTTTTCACATTATAAGTACAGAACCCTAAAATATTTCAAAAGCCTGTCAATCCTTAAGTTACAAATACATTTAAATATTGACAAGATAAGGTTTAATATCACGCGTATGTACATGTTGGGAAAATTATTATATTTATTGGCATAAAAATAAGTTATCGGCAAGTGTAAATCTATCGGATAAAAATGCAAATTTGATATCGGGATAACATTATAAAAATTAAGCATATTTATACAATACAAAATATAAAGCACCTTCATGTGTCCCAGTTCAGCGAAGAAAATATTAATATTCCAAGAAAATTGTAATAGTAAAAGCATAAAGCATAATATTACTTTCCGGATTAAATTCATGGTAGAATGCAAATTGAAAGCATACTAAAGACGAAATCGATAATTGTTTTTTTTTTCTTCCCGAAAAACGCGACGTTTTAATAATAGAAAAGAAACATTTTATGTGTTACACGTCACAAAATAAATTTCAGCATATTGTAATGAAAAAAAAAAATATCACCTAATGTGTTCGATAAGAATTTCAAAATTGATTTGGAGTCTAGTAAGTAAATTATAGATTATTGTAATAGCGTAAATATAAAACGTATATGTTCTGAAAGGGTTTTGATAAAATATATTTTATGTAGAAAAAATATTTTCATTAAGTAGGTCGTCCGTTACATCAAACATACAAAACATAATATAGATAGCTTTTCATCGTGTTTCGATTTTCTTAATATATTGTTCCTTTGATATTAACTATTAAAAAAAATAATTTAATGTAGATTTAAAATATTCATTTCGATTTGCATTGTAGCGAATCTTATTTCAATTTCAATTTAAATATATTTTTACAATATATATATATATATATGTTATTTTTAGCTTATTTAAAGTGAAAAAAAACATTTAAAACGTTTGGTAATTATTGTTTAATGAAGTAGTAATATTTTTAATTCTATGAGTGTATTTCTTCAAAATGATGATATGAGAAAAGGAGTTTTTTTCAGAGTGTCATTTTATTACTGTCAAATAGCTACCATAGATATTTAAAGTATTTTCTTCTATACAAAACGCCATCTGTATTTTTTTAATAACATCTTGGACGACACGCTTTCAGTTAAAAATAAATGATAAATCCTTTGCTTCTCCGGTTATAGAGCATAGGTAAAATGTTTTTTGCCTAACTCTAATACAGTTTTACTTTAAAATATATATATCTACAGGCTTATTAAAAAACAAACAAATCTGTGTATTATGCATACGTCCTTTTGTAAATACTAACACTTTCAAATTTTAAATGAAGATTCAGCTTTGCAATTTTCGGTATTTTTTAAACTTCTAAAATTGCACATTTTCAATTTTTCCACAGTCGTATAAGGAAAAAATTTACTTTTAAATTTGTTTGAAAGCTCTATCTGAATTTGTTTTTGAGTTATTATTATTATTATTTTTTTTTTTTTTTGTAGTTTTTAATGCACTTTTGGTCATTGTGGAAACAGATGCAGCAAAAAATAAGGACATTACAAGGATCCAGATATGTATCAGATACATCTATTCTAGATCAAAAACAACAAAAATTTTTCAAATGGTAAAAAAAGAAGCTATGATCTTTTACAATCAATCGATTGAACATTAGATTGCTTCCTTTATCGTGATCGTCGCATACTCCGTATTCGGTTTGCTCGATAATGAGATTTCGTTTTTTTTGCTTTAAGAAACGATCTTTGTTACGACGTATGACGTCTTTCTTTGGATTCGTTTTTTTCCATATCTAATAATTCGTATCTACTCATTTTGTAACTTTTTTTTTTATCAATAATAACTTTTCAATTTCCTATTAAAATAAAAATTCTTCGAAATGGAAAGAATTTAATTAAAAAAGGTAAAAACAAAATATAGACATCCATTGTTCAAAGCAAAATGTTTAAATGCTTTTCATTGAGTAATTCAAAATCAGGAAAACGCCATTTTTATGATGAGTCATATATTGCTTACGCAATGGATTAAATATTATTATTCCTGGACGGATATATAAATATATCACAAAACTGATAAAATGTAGGCATCGCAAGGTTCATTCTTGAATTTAAAAAACATACATTTTCCAAATGCTTAAAAACTAATTTCACAGATATTTTTTTTCAAAAAAGTACATTAATGATTAAAAAAAAGCCTAAGAATTATGGTTAACTTTTCCAGATTATGTCTGTTTTTGAATATTGTTCAGTCATATTTGATTTATTGCTGGTATAAACTACTTTGCCATAAAATATTAAGTATTTTAAATACATTATTGACAGAAATCATAGTAAAACGTTCCAAAAAAATATTGAGCTGGTCTCTTATTTAAATCTGCAGCATTATGTGTTCTAGCCACATATTCCTAATTTTAGTAACATATTTGTATTAAAAGTTAAATTCTGCAAAATCATCAATCGTATTATTGAAAATTTTCTCGCATTAAGAGATTTAAAAGCTTTTCTCACGGGAGACAAAAACTGCTGAGCATATCATTCCTACTAAATTCAAATTAAATCTCCATTTTTAATTTGAGTCGACGCTATAGGAAATATTTGGAGAATTCTTTAAAATAAATCTGGATCTTTCACATTTCAATCTTAGCGATATAAAAATAATTAATTCAAAATATTTTGGCTTTAAATGTGTTTTGAAGGAATTTATTTATTTTTTTTCATATTATTGAGTTCCAAAAATATGAAGTTTATTAATTCAATATGTAGGTTTTGTAGTCCAATTTTTCCAAAACTACGGGACCTATCAATTCAATTTTATTGAAAGAGGATGCTCTCGAATAGGTCTCATTTAAATGTCGTCAAATTGGTTCATCACTTAAAAAATTAAAAAAAAATCCAATGCAATCATTATAGTTCCTCATTCTGTTGTACATTACCTGCTTGTGAATTGCTAGGTTAGATTAATGCAAAGTATCCGACACTGCACGATCTGATATATAATAGAACTACAAAAAGCAGTCTTTTAGATAGAATTCGAAAGAAATACTACTTATTACTTTTTCTCCAGTGTTAGAATTCCTGAAAATGTTTCACAGATATACACCGATCATGACTCCTAGAACCCCAAACTACCTCATTTAAAAATTTTATCTATCTATCCATCTACCTGTTTATCTATCTCTATCTATCTATCTATCTATCTATCTATCTATCTATCTATATCTATATCTATCTATCTATCTCTCTCTATATATATATATAATTTTTGTAGAGGGTTATTTTTGTAGAATTTCAAAGAAATTGCTCTTCAATTGGTCCTAATTGTCAAAATTGGTTAATTATAAAAAAAGCAAATTTTAATTAAATCAATATAATTCCTCTTTCTGCTCTACGTTAGCTGCGTGTGAATAGCGGAGTAAGATAAATGCAAAGTGTCCATCACTTCACAGATCATACAATGCTCAACAGAACTATAAAAAACCAGTCTTTTAGATAGATTTAAAAAGAAAACTACCTATTACATTTTCCCCTTTCTGAAAATGTTTGCAGATCTACTCCGACCATGACTCCTAGATACGAAGCTTACAAATTTTACCAATAAAAACTTCATTTGTTTATTTATTTATCTATCTATCTATCTATATCTATCTATTTATCTATCTATATAGCTATCTATCTACCTATCTATCTATCTATCTATCTATATATATATATATATATATATATATATATATATATATATATCTTTTATTGACACGGAACTTCCATAATTCGACACAAATCTCTTTTAATACTTAAAATAAAGGGATAGAAAATCTCGGTTAAGTTAGAGAATAGGAAAAATTGGATCAAGGGAGTGGAAAAAGAGAGGGTCTTTTGAAAACATTAAAAAATCATTGTAATTTCTTAATCATAATAGATATCGAATCTGCTTAATGTTATTATTACTTCTAAAAGATCTAAAAAAATCATCAATACTCAAGATATTATCAAATAAAATTACATTTTTATAAATCATTTTAATATTATTTAAAACTTTTATAATATGAAATTTTTGACAGGATCAACACTTATTGCAAAAATAAATAAATAATTTTTAAAAAGAAGGCAATTGAAGAAGAAAAAATAAATCATAACTTCATCGATTCACGAGATATCCTACCCTCAAGGATTTATTATAAATCTTTTTAATAATACCTACAAATTTTATATGACATTAAAAAGGGGGAAAATAATGCAGAATTCTTCTATACATTTTAAAAAGAATATTAAATCATAATTTTTAGAGTTCTGTACCTGTACCGTAGTGAAACAGAACCATTATAAGATCACTTCTGTGTCTGTATGTCCGTCTGTCATAGCCATTTTATCTCATAAACTATGAAACGTTGATAGCTAGAATTGGGGGAAGTAATAAAGACTATTGACCCACACATTTACAGATTATTAAACATTTACACATATATTTAAGAGGGGGTAAGTGTGCTAATTAAGTTACTCAAAGAAAAAGATACTTCCCTCCGTGTATCGTGTGGGGTGTCTTGAGGAAGCTTTCGTTATGCTGAACTCAAAAAATTTATTACTATTAATTTTAGGTATTATATTTTCAGAGATATCGTCCAACATATAGTTCAAAAATATGTTCTCCCCCAACTAAATCCAAAACTACGGAAACTAAAATTAATAAGAAATTAGAGGTTATAAATGGGCTTATAAAATACTTTAAACCTTGCAGGAATACTACAGCGATTTCTCTAGATTGCATAGTTTTTTAGAAAAAACCCAATTTGTCCGTTTCACACAAATTTCGATTTCTGAGCATTGAACAAAGATGTTGAGGAGGTTGGAAGTACCTATTGTAGCAGAAGTACTAATACATTGTTGATAAAGATTTTTTAAAAAAATCATCAGTAAACAACCGGGATGCATTTTCAGAAAGAATCACGTTTTGAGCACCAGCCTTGGTGAGTTGGCGAAAAGGAGCACGTTCAGCTAGCTACATCGCCAAATACAAAATAAACTAAGTTCAAATGTGTCATAAAACACATGATTAATATAATTATATTTATTACAAGAGGATCTTTACTACTGTTTTTAATTAACTTCTCAATTTCTTCGAACATAGCAGTTAAGAAAATAATATTTTTGAATTGAGAAAAAAAACCCCTATGTTTTAGATGTTTTGTGAAACTCAAAGCATTTTAATCTGAAAAAGCTTTTTGTTTTAAACTATGTTTTAATCATAAACAACAGTAATTACATTTCCTCTTATTATAGTCTTTGCTTGATAAAATTTACGGAAAAACAAATGAACAATAAACGCGATTTCTTTGCAGAAGGAAGGGTTGCTATTCGCTAGGTGTCTGACGTCACAAACAAGAAAGGGTGCGTAGCATTGACTTCATCTTCGCGCCAATCGTTGTTCTGGCGATAAGGTGCTCAAAACGTGATTTTTTTAAAAAATGCAGAAGGATATTAACTGTTAAAGACTTGATCGGTTTGGACATAAATAATGAATGAGGCGGCGAACTCTGCATACCATCGGCCTTTAAAGCCTAAAAAAAACTTTTAATAATATATTTGTGTAATGCTTATATATAGTTGCAAGATAAAAACGATAAACCTCCTACTGGGATAAACATACTAATTTAATTAGAATTAATCACAGACATCAGGGTTTATACGTGTAAGAAAAAAAGAATTACCGCTTTTAAAAACAGGATTTTTTCAAAGTATTATTTGACTTATTTAATGCATGTTTCTTAATTCGGACATAGTGGCCACAACGTTACGGAGTTTCTGGTACTAAAATATCTATTTTTTTATTCCTATTACATGCGAACCCTTTATAAATACTATGGGGTTCGCAACTGTTTGCATCGAGTGGATCTCTCATAAGGACATTTGTATGTTTAAAAGTTAGTTAAAAACCTACCTGGAAAAACGCGCCACGATTCAAAGCGGCTTTGCAAATTTTCGAGCTTCTTTCTATATAAGATCTTTTAGCACAAGGATGTTCAGTGCCTCCTTTATACATTAAACAAGAGTTTTGGTTTAGCTAATCTCGAAAAAGAAAAGGTTTACGGTGATAAATTGAGTATTATAAAATGCCAACTGAAGTGTAAATATGCACTACCTTCTATCCTCAGTACCGAGTTAAGTTCCTTATAAATAGATAAGCATAAGATTTAAAAAAAAAGAGTTATAGAGAACAGCAAGATTTGGTTGGTCTCCATATCCCTTTGAAAATTTATGGCATATTTATTTATACTTTTCTAGTATTCAAAGCTATTAACAACCCTACTTTGCATAGTTTTTTTTAAAAGATTTTTATTATTATTTCAGCAATGATTTTCTTTTAATAATAATCTATAACCACCGGTTTTTCAAAATAAAAAAATTTCTGCACTTGTATTGCGAATATGCTCCAATTAAATAAGATAAACCTAACGATAAAAAATAACAACTGGTAATAATGAAGGATGCTGAGAATTTTAAATGCCACGTATATACGAAGGAATAGTTCAGCAAAGAGCATTTTTTATATAGATAATGTATTGGATCACCAATTCCCTTTCCACATGGGCAATTCGGAGTGTTTCGTTTACCTGTTTTAAATACGAAACTTGGGGAAACTACCATGTGCACTAAGAAAATATGGTAAAATTATTTTGTCGCATATAAAGTCTGGGTCCACTTTATTTATGATTTTATATGTGAATCGTCCCTTGGTGGAAGAGGACCATAGTGACTGCCAGTCTTTTCGCACTTTATCTTGTAAGAGACGTTTTACTAGTGTTGTTGGATAGTTTATTTCCGTTATTGGTCAGTCACTTGAAATTGCTGCCTTGGCCAAGGAGTCTGGCCAAGTTACGTTCCAATTGTCTCTCGTTACCAATTGTACCAATATGTGCTTTGGTCCATTGTACTGTTACCAATTTATATAAATAAAATATACAATGCATTGCATGTCCGTCTAAAATATTTTCAGTGAGAAAATATGTTTAAAAAAATAAAACTTTAAACGGTACAATATCACATTAACTGAAATGCTCTTTTTATTTTAGTCAGTCAGTTTGTCCATCTACTTTATTATTATAACATTCTGTTGCATGTTCTTTTTATATTATAGAAGTGTAGTGTAGTATCCGAAATACGGCATTCGAAAATTTCCCCCAATCCTTTTTTTTTTTACATTTCTAACAGTGAAAAAAAAAACATTTTTTTAAAATTAAAAACTATTATTTTTGCATTAATGTAATTTCAGTGAATTCGGAATTAGATGCGAGGAAACAAATTTTTGCTCCATATTTTCAACGAAATCTCTGAAAATATAATACATAGAATTTAAAGAAATTTGTTTTTGTCCTCATTGCATGCATGGTCACAGTGACGTCACAATGACGTCACTGTGAGTCACTGTGGCACTGTGGGCACATCACATCTGTGACCAAAATGCCACCACTCAGTGACATCCAATTGTGACTGAGATGTGACTTTCTTAAAAATCTTTAGAAAATTACAAAAATTCTTCAAAACATGCTATTTACTTTAAAATCACTTTTGTCACTTCGTCGCTTTTGTCACAGTTTCGTCACGATGCTAATGTCAAAGTAGTCACAAATGACACTTTTTTCACAAATTTGTCACACCGTGAATTCACAAAGTGGTCACAATGTGACGTCACAAACGAGCTCTAAAAAGGCCATAAAGACTTCACATTTTAGTCACTGTGACTTCACATCGACGTCAAATGGCGTCACATCGACGATCGATGGTCACCAAGTCACAGTGTGACTTCACAACGACGTCGCAGTGACGTCACCATGCCTTACGGGTGAGTTCAACGTAGCGAAAGCTTTCACGAGATTCCCTGCATGACATACAAAGATAATATATTTTTTTTCTTTAAGCAACTTAAACAGTCCCTCACTTCCATTTAAATATACTTGTAAATGTTTAATAATCTGTGAATATCTGGGTCAATAGTCTTTATCATTTCACCCACTTTCAGGTTTCCACATATCATAAATTCTGAGTAAAATGGCTGTGACAGATGGACAGTAAGACATAGGACGGATTTTATGATATTTCAGTTTTCTCTTTTTAAAAACAAAATCTTAAAAAAAGAAAAAATACCCTGCAAAAATCTCCTAAGCATACTTTAAAATAACATAAAATCATCGTTTTTATAGATACACCATTTCAGTATGCTGCTAAATGTTCATAAATGGATTTGAAATTGTATATTATTATTAATGTGTATGACTATGATTAATTTCCTCTGCGGTAGCAGGTTGAACAATAAAAACAAAGTCAGAATTTACGAAAAAAATGTATTTGAAAATAGTTAAAAGCTTTTCTTCACGTATATTATAACAGTAAAAATTTATTAAAAAATTTGGATATTCTTTGTCAACATGTAATTAAAAGCAAATAATATGAAAGAGTTAAATAATTGAAATATTGTGGGAGATCTTGTAAAAGAACTAGAATAACAGTGTAGAGCAGTATAACATGCACTACTATCTATTGGGAGTATTTCTACTATACCACAATTATATATACGGTTTTTATATGTTTGCATAATGATAGCTAAATATACTTCTAATAATGTTTGTCCATAAATGATATCCTATTGGAATTATTTTCTGTATTCATTTATTTAATCTATGACTACTATTCACAAATTGTGCTTTTATAATATGCCATAGTAAGCCTTATAACCTATAAACTTCATAGCTTTTCAAACCTACTTATGGATGATGAAGCATGAACAAACAGATAAAGTTAGAATAAACAAAATATAAACTATAATACATTTCAGCTCTTTTCTGTTGCGCTAAATATAGATCTGTAAAACCCACACATTATCAAAATCCTCCATTTTATCCCTCTTACATGGACGAACGATTTCGAAAATTTTCTATACCGCATATAAAATAGAATATATAGTTCGGAAAATACACTTCAGTGACCATTGAAACAATCATTTAAAATATACAGTTCATTGCATGTCCGTATAAAATATTTTCAGTTTGAGGAAATTTATTTTAAAAAACAGAACTTTAAACGGGACAGTATTACAATAACTGAAATACTCCTTTTTTTAGAAAGTCGATCTTCCTCACAATCTACCTATGTTATTATTATAACATAGAAGGGCATGGAATATTCTATTTTATAGAAATGCAGTGTAATCTCAGAAATATGTCATTAAAAAACCTGGCATGAATGTAATCTGCCCCCCTTTTTTATGCTTCTAACTAATGAAAGAAAAACGATGCCAATTTTTTTAAAAATTTAAAACTTTAGGATTATATGCGGTAGATTGATAGACAAAAAGATCGCTGTTGCTGTGATAAATGGAATCATTAACAATGCTAGGGCAACGAGCACTAGCAGCCGGTTTAAAGGAAGACAAACACTAGGTGCAATCCTATGGGAAATTTGCGATCTTAAAGACCTCGTTCAGACAACTGTATGTCCGATTTTGATGAAATTAGGGATACGTATTCACTGAATTTGCCTAACAAGGAGAGGACCCGAGGCTTGTGTCAAAGAGTTCAGCGAAATTTTGTGCTTCGATAGAGTATAGTCAATAGATAAACACAGCACAAGGATAAATTGCAATATTCAGTGGGCCGTAAAAAATGGGCCCCAAAATCACCCATTATTGACTCTTTAATATATAATCGGATAAATTACACGCGATAGCGACTGGCCAGATAGCCCAGTTGGCAGCGCGCCAAACCTTTTAATTTTCTCTCTCCGGATGTCCGCGAGTTCGATTCTGAGTCTGGGTATTTTTTTCCCCGACAAAATAATGACTATTATTTTGGAACCACTATTCAAAAATATATATCCAATTGTTTAAATGTAAGACAAATATAAATAAACACACGCCTCTTCTCCTACCCATATATATATATATATATATATATATATATATATATACTTATTATTATTTTTTTTTACAGACAGATTGCAATTTATGGATCTAATGAAAAAAAAAGTAAAAAAAAACTGAATTATTCAGTCAAAAAAAATTTAATTTAATTTACATTTATTTATATAGTTTTCGATAAGTAGATCTCTGTTTTTTTCAGCAAAGTAAATTAAAATACGCTACATAAAATTAAAAATATTATTATTATTATTTTCTTATCTAACACTTATCAATTTAAAATGTTTTATATTTTTTTGCTTTTTTTCCATTTTGAAAATATAATAATTTTTTTGTAATAGGATCGCAAGTTTGGAATTAAAATAACAGTTTCCGTTAAAAATCTTTTCAGGGACCTTTTATTATGTAAATTTACAGATGTTTTTTAAGCAATACAAGTACACTATAGACAATAAACAGGGTGTGTTCAGTATATTTATTCTTTTTTGTTGAATGTTTAGCATCCATCTATTTCAGAGCGAAGGAGTATGGCATTTTGTTTTTAAAGTTTTGCGGTGATAAGACGCTGTTGTTTTTAGTAGTGTTATAATTAAAATGAAAAAAAAATATTTTGTAAAAAAATGTCTAGTGAAAAATGTGACGAAACCGTCCAGGGTAAAGATAAACAAACTACTTGTATAATTCACTAGTCACTCCTCCAAAATGCACAGCTTTGGTTCAACCATGCGAAGTTTATTTTTATAGACAAATGAAAAATATGATTAAGTGGTTACCAATTTGTAATTATTTAATTGAACATTTATTTATTTTTAATTACTATTATTATAAATTATTATTATTATTATTTATTTATTTATTTATTTTTTAAATTAAGATTTTTATGTGAAGATTTATTTCATATACTATAAAAATATGTTAAAAGTTTAAATCCCTATCTCAAATACAAAAAAAGACTTAACTTTTTTTTAAACATGAAAATGTAGAAGATAGAAATATGAAGAAAAAGCCGTTTAACGTTTTCATTTGTATAGGGAATTATGCTGGCTTAATTAGAAAATTTACAATATCTCGAAACATAATCGTTTAATGTGTAGAAATGAGATGACAAAATTTTCATGATTAAACAAGCTTTCATTTAATATTTAAAATTAAATATCTATTTTTTTATACAAATTTTGTCTTAATTAAAAAAGTTTTATTTTATTCTTAATTAAAATAACTACAAATTAGCAAGTTGAATAAATTTTGTGAATTTTGTTCATAAAAAAATATTGCGATTTTTTTTCGGAAAATTATAATAAACTAGTGGACCCGACAGACGTTGTCCTGTAGTCACGTCTTTAATTAAAAAATTAAAAATTTTTTGAATAAGCTGTAACAATCTCGACAGTTTTGATGAATTTTTTTATTAAAAGGTTATTACATTATCTAATGCCATTGTATATGGGTGATTCTCAAAATAGGGGACTATTTCAAAAATGAAATCTCAAAAAAATTACTGTTAGCAAAATTTCTGAAAAAAATAGGTGTTGTTAATATAGTATTAGGTATACTTTCCATGTAGTCAGCAGAGTTAAATATTTAAAAATTAACTTAAAAAATAATTAGTATTTTTTGAGCCATGCTAATGACAAAACAAATTGCATGGAATAAATATATTATGAAATTTTTCTTTTCTTCCTGTTTAAATATTTTTTTCTATATTTATTAGCCTTCCTTTTCAGCAAATGGTTTCCATTTTTACATATATAGGTGATTCTCAAAATAGGGGACGATTTCAAAAGTGAAATCTTAAAAAAATTACTGTTAGCAAAATTTCTGAAAAAAAAAATAGGTGTTGTTAATATAGTATTAGGTATGCTTTACATGTAGTCAGCAGAGCTAAATATTTAAAAATTAACTTAAAAAAATAATTAGTATTTTTTGAGCAATGTTAATGACAAAACTAATTGCATGGAATAAATATATTAAGAAATTTTTATTTTCTTCCTGTTTAAATATTTTTTTCTATATTTATTAGCCTTCCTTTTCAGCAAATGGTTTCCATTTTTACATATAAGAAGAATAAAAACATTACCAAAGAGCAAACTTTGTTTACATGAGCAACATTCTGACACTAACAATGTAAGAAGCTGTCTTAGTGATTTTCTGACAGATTTAATGCATATTTTAGGGATAATAAATGTAATACCTAAATTTACATGTAAATTTAGACTTTATAAAAGATACAATATAAGCAATGGTTACATTTATGCACATAGGAGTCTTTAGCATGGACAGAAAAACCATGCTAATGACACTGATATTTGTCCATGCTAATGACAAATTTTAATTTAAATAAGATTATGAGCCATAATATAATTACAATGCAATAGTCCTTTCTGGGGCTTTTTAAAACATAAAAGTCCTATGCAAATAAGTAAAATAAAAATTTTAATTATAAAATAAACATGAAAATTATCATCCATTCTAATGACACACAATTGATGTACGCCCCTAATATTCAACTTCTATTCTTAAGATACAATACATGCTTCTATTTTCAGGCTGGAATAAAATGGCTACTTGTTGCCATGGAGAAACTTTATATTTTTAAACTATTGTCATATGTGAAAATGAAATTGTTATTAATAACCAGCTGCTATTGTATGACCTTGTTTTGAAAATAGAATATGGAGGACAAACTTTAATCCTTTTTTTATATACTATAATTTTATTTTTAAAAAGAAATTTATTGGATAAATCCTCTCCTTGATTAATTTAAAGTAAGAATAACATTTGTTTTATTTTATGAACATGATATTAACTCTTGAAAAATCTAGTATATACAAGGCACAGCTGCTGTGGACATCCATGCTAATGACATTTTGAACATTTATTCTGTTATTTTAAGGTGTTTTTAACTAAAAAGTGAGTAATTCTTGAGTGCAAATAATGAATAATATTAAGAAAAACATATCTAAATATAAAAACATGACAGAAAACCTCTCAATTTTTTTTGTATGCCGAAAGACATAAATTGTCCCCTATTTTGAGAATCACCCATATACATTTATCACAATTCGACCAATCGATAGCGTGTGAGTATATATACTATGAGCGTAGTATTTACCATGTGTATTATTATATTTATGTACATTAATTTGATTTTTTGGAGTCGGTGCCAGCCAAGCCAAGTTACATGCAATTTTTCTATTAGACACACCTACAAATATCTGCGAGTATTTTCACGATTCAACATTTGGTTAGAAAATTTAACTTTATTCTTTTACGTTTTGCATTAGATACTTAATTTTAATTTTGAAATTGGTTTAGCTGATACCTACTCCAAAAAATCAAATAAATATGCATAAATATAATAATACGCATGGTAAATACTGCGCTCTTAATTTATTTTCTTAAGACAGTTATGTAAGGAAATTATTTTTTACTTTGCAGTAGTTTTTGAAGTCGGTTCATTTCTTTGATTTTTTTTCTCTATTTAGTTAAACGTTAACGATTGTTTGAAGTCGGATAATTAAAATTATAATGCAGAAGAAATTATTTTAAATTATTCACGTATGTCAGGATGGGGTTCGAACGCACTATCTCTTTCTTCAAGAACGAGAAATTAAATCTGGCGCCTTAGACCGCTCGGCCATTCTGTCCGCACGCTATTTAGCGAACTTATTCAACAGTTTTAATTAGTGAAAAATCACTAATTTTATTAGTTTTTGCCTAGTTACTAAGAAAGTGCTGGATCAATTTCGATGAAGTGTGAATCTAAACCATTCTAGAATTTACTGGATCATACACAAAAAAAATCATTAAAATCGGTCCAGTAGTTAAGGGGGAGTTCAGTCACATACACACGCACAGAAGAATTATATATATAAACTGTGAATGTGTATGAAATTAGAAAAATTTTAAGAAACTTTCCTTATTATTGATCTGTGTTGCATATGAGATTTTCATTTTTGGGGGATCTTTATAATTATAGTGTAAATCTGTTTTTTTTTCTGTAATTTGATCGAGGACTTTAATAGATTGTTTAAGTTGATTAAGTTTGGCATGGCTGCTACAAATTGCCATGCAAACATTCTGTTATTTAATAAAAATGTTTAACAGAAAAGCATGATAAACTAACAGCATTAAATAATAATATTAAAATTATTGTTCTTTTGTGGTTCTTGGATGAATAAATTCAATTCGCAGTTCAAAATGTTTAATAGGGAATTAATAACACTGCAAAAATAAAAACTCTGATTTCAGACGAGACAAAACAACGATAAAAACTACTTTCAACTATTTCAAAAAATCTGTGATAGCGACAAATGTTTTTTATATAAGTGATTCTTTAGATTTCGAAAATAAGTTGGTTTCTGATGATAATAAACTGTTTTAGTTTTGGTGTCGGCCGATTATCCACTCTAGGGATATAGGTCCGAAAGGGGTGGAATGCCCTTCGTGGGGGGGGGGGGTCTTTCTAAGAGAACATAACCCGTATTTACGCAAGGTTCGAAGAAAACCACGAAAACTCCGAACGGCTAGGCCGACGGCCGCGATTGGGTTCGAACCCAGCACCTGCCGTCTACCAATTGAGAGGTCAAAACCTCTCGGCCACTGGTGGTGCAAAATAGTTTTAGGAGTCATGGATAACTCGGATAAAGGTTTTGCATATTTCGCATATTACGTACATATTTCGTAACTATTACGTACTGTCGGCCTAACTGTTCGGAGTTTTCCGTGGTTTTCTTCGAACCTTGCGTAAATACGGGTTAGGTTCCCTTAGAAAGATCCCCACGGAGGGCATCTCACCCCATAGGGCCTGTATCCCATAGAGTAGATAATTAGCCGATATAAATACAAACAAACAGAAGAAACAAAACTATGATATAGACTACTCTCAAACATTTTGAAAAATCTGTGACAGCGACAATTTTTTTTTTGTATAAATGAATCTTTAAATATCGAAAATAAGTGGATTTCTGATGTTTCAAATGATAATGAACTCTTTTCGGAATCATAGATTACATGGATGAAGGTTTTTATGTATTTTAGTTCTAGATTATATTATATTTTCATATTTGAACGTATTAAGGTCCAAATTTTTTTCCATTTTGAGAACAAAATTATTATTAATTTAATAATGTTAATCGTAGCAATCCAAACAGACTTATTGGGTTATCTCATTGTCTGAAAAGCAATGAATGTACTTATTTTGTGTACAGTTCAATTCATATTGGTATGATAATGTACCAAGGAAGAGTTTTTGAAGAGGGGGGAAAATATTGTTTTACAACAGGTTTAATAAATATTACAAATTTCTAACTTTTTTTCGTTGTATCACAAATGGTTGATTCAGAAAAGTAACATATATTTTAAATTTAAAGAGTGATATATGTGTATAAAATGAAAGAATCGCCATCAGTGAAATGTGAATTAAGGAAACTTTTATTACTTTTGTTATTACTAAATGTCAAAACATAAATGAAGTCATAATAAGAAAGACAGACTATCATTTCTATGCGTAGAAAGTAACAAAATAATTATTAAGAGAAAATTATATTCGATGAAAATACATGATCTGGTATACTATTAATAGTATACCAGACCCTATATGTTTAAAAGTTATTTCTATTTATTTGAAGTGCAATCAGGGTTAGTAAGCTTTAAACATCATCAATGATATTTTGTGAGAATTATGATAAAGTAATATTTGTTTTAATTAATGAAAGAAAATCGATTTTTGAATATAGTGACCAGTACTTTTTAAAATGTCTAGTATTAAAACACCTAAAATTCCCCCGACCCTCTGACACGTTCGAATCCTGGTAATATATCTAATAGTACGTTTCAAGCAATTAATTTAATTTCCGAGAAATGTTCATTAACCTACATTTAAACATTTTTATGTGTCATTATTGTGAAAAACACATTTCCATCTCTCATTTGTTACTCATTTGTTTTTATGAATGTAAGCTATTTTTAATGCGGGTCACATTGCCCGCATTAGATAACAATATGTCTGAAAAAATAGTATTTCATATTACTAAACATAGTTTATTATCTAGATCTAAAAGAAATTAATATTTTAATATTTTTCAAACTTACAATATAATAATTTATTGCAAAATAGTATGAGTCTATACAAATTTTAATAACACCCGGTTAATTAAATTTTGTTATTAATGATATTATATTAATTTTACATATTTATTTTATTCTCTGATAAACTTCTTAAGGATTAATTAAATTATTAAATATTTACTGATTAGAAAAAACACTTTAAAAAATACTTATATTAAATTATACTAAAAATGTAAATATAGTTTTTTAGGAAGGGATATTAAATAAATATAATTGATAATTAAAACACACCTACTCACTAAATTAAGTTAAGTAAAGTTATTTCATATTCATTTTAAAAATTAACATGTGAACACTTATTAAAATCTATTTGTTTTCTTGGTTCTTTAAAAGTTAACACGGCGATTTCTTTGAAAGTATCGAATGAATAATTGAATAAAGGAATAAAAGAGAAATTATCGCTTTGTGTATGATTTATAAGGATGGATGTACATTAGGGTGGGCCGAAAAAAACTTTTTTTCGATTTTCGATTATGGCGGGTGCGGAAAAGTGGCCACTGGTGGCACTCAGTTCACACAAAAAATGTGAGATTTTTTGGACTTTTCTTTACCCTTCCGCAAATGGCTTGAAGATTTGCAATAATGCTGATTTTTGAACTTTTTTAGCTAAAAAGTTAAAAATGTTAAATTAAATTTATTTTGGTTGTATTTACTTGAAAAGGCAGTTTTAACGTACCAAATGCTTGAATAAGTTCTGATAATGCATTATTAAATTGCTTAGTGTATTTTTAATAAGCCGATTTTCATAGCTTTTTCACGTATAACAGGCAAAATATGTATTGGTTTGAATCGTTCGTTAATTTCTCTCTTATTTATGTTCCTTCGTCTTTAAATTTTTTCTATGTGTCAAAGGTCATATATTTGTGCAGCGCACAGCAGTATAACTCAAAAACACAGCTGGAAGGTGAGAAGGGGTGAAGTAGGACTCAAATAGTACGCAATGCCTCGTCGTAATATTGAGGGAGTTAAGGAGGAAATAAAAGAGAAGAGAAAATTGCGATAAGGGATTGTTATTATTTTACTTTTCTCGAAACCTGCGACATATGTTCAGTGTGGACGTGAAACCTTTTCCTAGAGAGATTCGGTACTTTATGGATCATTTGACGTACCATTACAGTGTTTTGTGCGTTTTATTACGACGAGCTTAGAAATGGATTGTATGAAGGTCTATTGCAATGTAAAAGACACGCAACAGCATGAAAACGTTGCCTTTTTGGGGCACCTTGCTTATTGAAAGAATTGCAATTGCCAACTTATACTAATATCATGTGGCACAACTACTGGTTGCGAAGCGATATGGCAGCAAATCGAGAAATCCAAAATTAGTCAATAGATGATGTTATTAAAATGGTAGGTGAAAAAGTTACCATTGAAAAAAAGCTTCTGAAAAAAATCTGAAAAAAAGCTTCCATACCACTGTTTTCCCAACGATCAATTTACAAAAAAGATTAAAAACTACTAAAAGGTTTCACCATATCGTACGAATTCTTCGCGGGTTGTCTTTACTTTCAAGCCCATCCGATTACAGGATTTCCCCAATGATCTACACTTCTTTAATAGTGATAGTTTAGAATAATAGTTTAACGGCAGGTGAAAAAGTTACCGAAATCTGAAAAAAAGCTTCCATACCAGTGTTTTCCCAACGATCAATTTACAAAAAAATTAAAAACTACTAAAAGGTTTCAGCATTTCGTACAAATTCTTCTCGGGTTGTCTTTACTTTCAAGCCCATACGATTTCAAGATTTCTCCAATGATCTACGCTTTTTTTCATAGTTTTTAATCTTTTTGTAAATTGATCGTTGGGAAAACACTCGCTTTTATTCAGATTTTGGTAACTTTTTCATCTACCATTTGAATAACATCATCTATTGACTAATATTGAATTTTTTTGTTTTTCTGCCATATCACTTCGCAACCAGTAGTAGCGGCATATGATATCAGTATGAGTTGGCAATTGTAAGTCTTTCAACAAGCATGGTGCCTAAAAATGATACTTTTCATTCTGTCGCGTGTCTTTTACATTACCATGGACCTTCATAATAGCCCTTTCTAAGCTCGTCGTAATAAAACGTACAAAACGCTGTAATGATACATCAAACGATCCAAAAAGTACTGAATCTCTCCAGGAAAAGGTTTCACATCCACACTGAACAAATTTCGCAGATTTTGAGCATGGTAAAATAATAACAATCCCTTACCGCAATTTTCTCTTCTCTTTTATATCTTCCTTCATCCCTCAACATTACGATGAGACATCGCGCACGCTTAGAGTCCTGTTTTACCCCCTTCTTACCTTCCAGCTTTGTTTTTGAGTTATACTGCTGTCCGCTGCCCAAATATATGACCTTTGACGCACAGAAAAATTTTAAGACCAAGGAAGATAAACAAGAGCGAAATTAACGAACGATTCAAACCAATACATATTTTGCCTGTTATACGTGAAAAAACTATGAAAATCGGCTTATTTAAAAAAACTCTTAGCAATTACATAATGCATTATCAGAACTTATTTAAGTATTTGGCACGTTAAAGCTGCATTTTCAAGTAAATACAACCAAAATAAAATTAATTTCACATTTCTAACTTTTTAGCTAAAACAGTTGAAAAATTTGTATTTTTGCAAATTTTCAAGTCATTTGCGGCAGGGTAAGGAAAAGTCCAAAAAATCTCAATTTTTTTGTGTGAACTGAGTGCCACCAGTGGCCACTTTTCCGCACCCGCCATAATCGAAAATCGAAAAAAAGTTTTTTTCGACTCACCCTAATGTACATGTTCATGCATTGGGTTATTATTAAGAATCTGTTGTATAATTTTATCGAGATTTACAGATGTTGAAATTATGCATAATATTATTTTTTATTTAAACGCAAGTAAAGTATATTTTACGTATGGATATTTCAATCTGACCGAAAAATTAACCCGAGAATAATCGAACCCAGATGTTTTTTTACAAGGTTATAGCGTTACCGATTAAATCAACTAGTCCGACAACCGGCGAACACCTTTTTGTCCAGATAGCATTAATGATAATTACATCTGTTCTGTCATTTAGACAGCTCAACAGAATAAACTGCAGGTAAAGGAACCCCATATAGACGATTGGAACGTGGATATACAATTCCTGGCCTGGGCAATTTTTCGCTCAGTTGGAAATTTTCAAATCGTATGATAATTTTATCAATCAGTTTGATTGTATTAAAATAATTATAATGCATTTTTTCATACAGATAAAATATTTAAAGTGGGTTCAATCTAACAATTCGTCACTTAGCAGAAGTTAAATATTTAAATTATTACTATTTTATGCCATATATTACAGTTAATGACCAATGTTTTTCATTTTGTGAGTGAGTATGTTAGAGCGAAAGAATATGTCTCTGAAATTTACAAAAAAAAAAACTCTTTTAACACGCTCGCTACCGCTTACGTGAAGATGTGATGATAGTTAATGCCGCACTGTAGAAGTAGGTTTTTACCAGAAGTCGATTTATTTTTTATAACAAAGAATCAGTGAAAGATTTTCGCGCGCCAGCGCGTGGTTGGCTATTGGACATCACCCTACATCACGCTCTGGCGCGTGAGTGGCCCCTTTACGTTGGCGCCATATCACGCGCTTTCGCGTGAGTGGCAGCGAATGTGTTAAAAGTCCATGAATCAACATTTCAGTGTAGTGCAATTGTTTGAAGTTTTACTTCAGCAAGAGACATTTAGTTTCTACCAACTTTCCAACTCTTGTCCAGAATGCATCTACAGTGGGTGACCTAATTATTAGTTAAATACATTTTTTTCTTATTGGCAATCTTGGTTTAATGTTTTTGTACTGACAACGATGAAAGGTGACATTTGACCGGTGTCGTCAGTCAGTAAGGGACTCTTGGGTCAGTAAGAGACTTTCATAATTGTCATCAGGGATATTATGGGAACACTTAGTGACTTATTTTTTTAAAACTATTTATAATGAATTGTATTCTCTCCGAAATGTGTTAAAAGAAAACACGCCAAAACCAAAGAATTTTGATAGAATCCCTGATTATGGTCTGACAACATAATGAAAAATTAAAAAGAAAGCCCTGAAATTCTATACATAGCAGGTAAAGAGGATTACAGTCAATAAAGTGAGATTCGACGCAATTTTGAGGAATTTCGCTTGAACACTCGTGCGGATTTTTTTCTACAATAAATTTCAGCTTATCCCCTTGGGGACGAGCAACGCGTATACATGCGGCAAAAAAGGCTTAAGAATCTGTGTTTATCCCCACCATTAAAATTTTACTGTAAAATTTGCCATATTTAATTGGAGAATTTTATCGACTTAATAAGGCACAAATTTCTATTTTTAAAAACCGGTGACAAAACATTAAAAATTTCGTAAAAGGCTCCCGTCAAGAAGACGTGAATGAACAAAAGTTTGTTTTTATTTACAAACCCATAAATATTCAATTCATGCATACCGAAAGTAGTTTAAAAATCCAGAAGATTTTACCATAATTTCCGAAAATAAATATTTACGTTATTTCTTGAAACAAAAGTCTATCTTTAAATATAGCGACCAGTATTTTACAAAACTTTTATTACTAAAATACCTAAAATCGCTTGAATTCCTTGATGTGTTCGAGCTCTATATTAACATAACTGTGCGAAAATGTATTATAGAATAAAGTACATCAATTTAAAACAATGAATAAAGTTTTACTAGTGCAAATTAAAGATATTTTGTAAGCTTATACGTTGAATAAAGCTTGCATGTTGATTAACTTATTTTTTTAAATATTTTCGATTGACTTTTAATTATTTTATGCATATGTTTACATTGAAAAAAAAACAATATCTATTCTCTAAAATGCGACATAAAACTGCAAGTTACATACGTAAAATAGTCCAAACCAAAGTGGAAAATTTCAGAGTCAAGCACAGATTATGAAGCAAATTTCAACACTTTCAGAATACTGTCACTCAACTTCAATGTTTAAAAAATGAAAACATATTTCAGCAATTACCTGTTAGCAATTACAGATTAAAATATACTCCAATATTATGAAGAATAATACCTATATATAATCCATAAATCTATATATACAACACATAATTTTACCTTAGTTAGGAATCGCTTAACACGGTCGAAAATTTCTCTTCATTATTTTCCACTAACAGATGGAAATGCAAATAAATGTGCATAGCCCTCTATGATAGGTAAGGAATTTTATGCACTTTTCATATTGAACAAATTTTAAAGCAGTAACTTAATGCTCAAAGAACTGATGACGTACTTTTAAGAATTCCCATCACTGAACGGAAATGTATCCTCTTCTTTATGAAGCTATGCATATGAATTCATTTAAATTTCACAAAATCTTACTGTATTTATTGTAAATTGAGAAAAAAAGTGCATATCTCTACTAAAAAACACTACTCATAAGTCACTCATATTATTCACAAGTAAGTAATACTCATGTACAGTATACTGTTTAAATGCTTATTAATTACTTTGCGTTGCCCTGTATACAATTGATATAATTGTAGCAAATCACGTAGTGCAGCGGTTCCCAAACATTGTTGGTACGCGACTAACCTTTCAGTGAAAAAAAATTTCGCGACCCACCTTTCTTTTTTAAAAAAAATCGCGACCAATCCAAGTTAAAGTTGTATAGAGATTTTTATACTATCTCTACACACTTGGCTATCCTACCCTACGAAAAACGCAATTTTTGTACGGAAGATACATTATCAACAAAAGCAAGAATCGGTAATCTCAATGCGTGTAAGTTGAGTTGCATAGTAAGTAAAACAATACACAAATTACAAAGATAGTTAAAAATACGTTTAGTTATTATAAACTTATAACTTTATGATCAATGAGATTTCTGGTATTATTGATGTTTAACTTATGTGGGAACATACATTAACTCTCAGTTTGTTCTCAGTGCTGGTCTTTCAAAAACAGCAAATAGGAAAAGCAAGTTCTCATAAGCACGAAGTGTTAAATTTCATCAAGGACCTCAAAGCTGATTTATATATTTCTGGATATTCTGTCCGTGTATTAATCTAGAAGGAAATTTAAGGATTCTGCCTTATTCTCCTCTAAGGATTTTCCTTTGAAACATTATTTCCTGTTGAAATTGTAATATCTTTTTAAACAGATGAAATAAAAGAAATGTATTTTGATGACAAACCTCGATTGTTCCGCGACCCACCAAAACAACTGCCGCGATCCATAGATTGGGAACCGCTGACGTAGTGTATAAAAATAATGAAAACGAACGTCTAAAAAAACGCATACCATATATCAAAACTCACCTCCAGGTTTTATTGCCATTTTACGGTACTGCAACCGAAATCTCTTATGTGTTCTAGTAAATGTAGGTCAACTATTATGCTCATCATATTTTGCAGTAAGTATATTGCACTAAATTTCAATAATGTATATATATTTCATTATTTTTGGATAATATTAGAATATAAAAAAAGTGAGTAAGTGTGATCGCAGATCTTACAGAGAGTTTTGTTTAATATTTCTTACAAACCAACTGGTCCTTTACTTAAGAAATACAACTTGCTAATACATAATTATTAAATTCTAACATAGATGTTAGTAGCAATAAATTTAACTTAAAAATAATTATAAAAATGAATTTACTTTAATTACAAAATAAAATCCAAAATTCCAATTTTTTCAAAAATCTGGAATTGAAAAAAAAAGCGAATATAGATTTTTTTTTTAATTTCTTAAAACGAAATTTAAAATGCTGAATCCTTAATAAATTGCATTAGTTTTTAAAATAAAAGAATATTGAGCTCAAAATATGTTAGGCATATCAGAATAATAATAATAATAATAACAATCCTAAAATTAGAAAAGAATATGAAATATCTTTTTAATTAAATCCATTTTAACATGAAAATTTCAACTTCCATCATCGGGGTTCGAATTAAGAAACTTTTGTTTAATAGCGAGATGCTTTACCTCCAAGGTACGATGTCTGCACGAAAACATTATAATTTAGGTTCTCTATTAAAGTTTAAATTGCAAAAATAAATGGATGACAATGAAAAAATTATTTTATTAAAATAATAGACTTTTTCAAAATTCTACACTCTAAAAAATGGGTTTTCAAAATTAAGTAAAAAGTACTCAATTTTAAGTACTTCACATACTCAAAATAGCTCCGATCCAAATGTACTCAAAACTGAGAAACACATGTACTCATTTTTGATTCCATGGTTGTGTTCAAATGTAAATCGCTATGAACTGCCCCCCATAACTTATAAATTAAAGTAAACATGTACTAGCATTTATTTCTTGCTCAAAATTATTAACAATAAACGTTTAATCGATTGTTTATAAAGAAAAATAGCAAAAAGTATAAGGAAAATACCAAAATCTAATATTTTTGTGACAAGAGTACTATTTGCAAGCACTTTTAAATTAGTTCATATTACTGTATATAATTTATTGATTACATTAATAAGCATATTTTATGCCACCATAAATGAAATAAACCATGACAGCGTACAAAGTTATCGTTAGTTTGGATTTGATAACAAGTGATGCTTCAAAATTGAGAAAGCAATGGGATCAGTATTTATCCAAACATACTCATTTCAGTATGCGTACATCGATGTACTCATTTTTAAGTATTTCATTTTTTTCAGTGTATAATTTGTCGTGTGACACGAGGTATTCAACTGTAAGTATACAAAATTTGAAGTTCCTGACTTATTCAGTTTTGTTGTACGGAATTTGTTTACGTGCAAACGGAGGAGTGAAAAGAATAGGATTTTGTCGCATGCAAACGGAGCACTGAACGTTATAGATTTTGTGTGTATGTACGTTATAGATTTTGTTACAATACCATATTATACGAAACATTTATATGCAAAAAAAGATGCCTCAATTTATATATGCTGTTCAGGAATAATAATTTCATTAAGTACATGTTTCACAAAAGAAAAACTATTTAAGATAATGGAAAGCTTTTCATTGTGATTGGATTACAATAAAGTGTTCTTCTTTCATGATGTATTATTTTTTAAATCGATTTTTGATCGATTACTACATTTGATTTCCATTCCATAGGCTTTATGTGACTCTTTCAATTATACTTATTTAACATATTATCGATTAAGTTGATTTTTGTTTTTTAGATATTTACCTTCATGTAAAAGAGCTTTCAAAACATTTGATAAAATTGTTTCGGGAAAAAAAATCAATAATTATTATAAGGAAGATACATTTACTGCAATATTATTTTCATAGTAAAAGAAAATGTTGCTCAGTATCGCTATTACTATCTCAGAAACATTTTTTTTTTATTTTTGCAAATTATATTGACAGCAACGCGACCAGGAGATTACCGTTACTTAAAGAAACTCTCTTTTGTTTTGTTTTTTCCGTTATATAAGGTAAAATATGCATCAATTGAAGAAAGTGGGGATCAGAAAAGGCCCTGATTGTGGAGTCGAACCAGTCAGTTTACTGTTATGAGCAGAGTATCTTAATTAGTCGACTACAGATATTCTGAAGTGGAACATTTTAAGGGAAATGTATTATGGAACTTTAAAACTGCGCTAGCACTGACGACGGTAAGCTAAATGCTACCGAAACCGGTCTGCTGTTTACATATAATATTTGGTGCTTTTTAGCGTTGCTAGTTTTTGTATTCCATTGCACTGCTTTGTTTGTTTGTTTGTTTGTATTTATGACGGCCAATTATCTACGCTATGGGATCTAGGCCCTATAGGATGGGATGCCCTCCGTGAGGGTCTTTCCAAGGGAACCTAACCCGTATTTACGCAAGGTTCGAAGAAAACCACGGAAAACTCCGAACGGCTAGGCCGACGGTCGCGATTGGGTTCAAACCCAGCACCTACCGTCTACCAGTTTAGAGGTCAGAACCTCGCGGCCACTGGTGGGGCTCCATTGCACTGCACCAAGCTCTATCTGAATACTTATGGAAATATATTATGTTTCCGTCACATAGGTACACTGTTAAAAATAAATCTGTGAATTCACAGTAAAAATACTGGCAACAAAGAAGCCGAACTTTTACCGTTCCGTTAGTAGATTTTCTGTTTTGGGAAATAAAAGAAAGGAAAATTCCGTTTGAAGAAGCAGTACCTTTCTGTCACAAGGTTTGATTTTTAATGATAATAATTTATTATGATTTTTAAAATTAATGAATCGATTAATCGTCAAAGAATTCGATATTTCCGTGTGACTTTAAGCTATTTCATTATTTTACCTAATTTATTTACTTATTTATTGTATAATTTACCTCAAACCGTTTTGAGGATCGAACTCGGGACCTTTTGATGGTGATAGCGGAACAAAACCTCACTGACTGAGCCAAAGCTGCTGATGGCGGCTTGTACAAGGTATGTCTTTTATGAGTTATTGGTAAAATCTGTTATGCTTTTTAAAGATTTCCTTTCAAATATATTGGTTAGAATATTTTTAAACGGTTTATTTCATTCTGTTTTGGACTGATGCATAATAATTATTATTTTTAAAAATCAATTTTAATTTTTTAATTAGTTTAAATTAAATAAAAAATCACTATTTTTTTCTGTATGAATGAATGAATGAATGACATTTTTTTATCTATTTTATAACAAAAATAATCTTATAAACAATTTTTTAAAATTGTCATACACTATTTTTTTTATTTATTTATTGGCAATTAGTAAAAAGATTTTTTTTAGAAGAAATAAAAGAAAAATAAACAAAAAAATGTAATTAAAAAAAGATTTTTTCTATTTTCTATTTTCATTATTTCATGGCGCCAGTGGGATTCGAGCCCCCAAACTGCGCTCGCAGGCGACTAAAGGTGTGGTGCCTTGACCACTCGCCACGGAGCCCCCCACGTAACGGCGTGTCTCCGTTTTTTGTTTCTAATTCCATCCGTTTCGTTATTTTCAGGAAATATGTTTGAGTTTTCTGATTTTTAACGGAAAATTCCCTTCTGTTGTGAAAAGGCACTTTTTCTGTGAAATTCAGGGAAAAAATATTCGTGAAATTCAGAATTTTTTTTAACAGTGTATAGATTGATTAATTTCTTTGATAATCTGCGAATTTTGAAATACATTTCAGACATATTTATTCGTTCATCAGATTGCTGAGTTTTTAACACATTATTATAAATATTGGACAAAAATATAAATTATAAGTTATTTAAGTAGATAGTAAGACGTAAAATATAAGCATTATATTTTCATTCTAGAAAAAAAAATGTTATTGACTAAAATCATTTTTTTTTCATTTAAAATTTTCATTTTATTTAATATAGGTATTTCAAATATCATCATTTACAATATATTTTAAATGCGTTTATTTGTTTAGATCTGATTTGTTTATAAACCGTGAATAATTTTAAAATAATGCGAAAATTAATTCATATTATTTATTTAATTCAAGAATTTTTACTTTTTTTCTCTTATTTAAGTAAAATTTTAGATTTTCATTTTAGAAATAAATTTAATTTTTAGTATTAGTACAGCCAATACCCATGCGTGCGAAGAATATAGGAGATTTCTCCCTCTTTTTCTCATTTTCACGAAGAATTCACGAAGAAAAGAAGTTTTCTCAGTGTACGGAAATAATTTGTTAAATATGAGGAATAATTTGAATTTTAAGGTATAATGTATATGAGTACAACGTTTTCTGAGAAAATACTGTAAAATATATATATATATTTTCGTGTTAAATATTTTTTTAGTCTTTTCTAAACATTGAATCGTTCTTAAATTGAGTAATCGTATATTTGATCACATTTATGTAAAAATACTTTTTAAAACTTCCATAAACTTTTTGTTTGATTGATATTTTAGAAATGCATATAAAAGAAGAAAAAAAAGAAAAAGAAAATAATAAAATAAATTCCATGAAAAATACTTTTAGCAAGCATTAAACTTCTCTAACAAAAGCATTTTCTACTTAATGGAAAATTTATTGCCTTGTTTTCAATATTCTGAAGCATCATTTGTATAAATTATTCACAAAATATACTTTTTTACCGATCCTCTTTACTAAATGCACAAAAGTGTAGCAACATGTTTTAAACTGAAGGGACTTTCAATATATTCCTAAAAGTTTAAATATTTTTTTTCATAATTTATCTTCTAGAAATAAAAAAAAGTTTTGCTATTTCTAATTTAGGTTTTCCCTATTTTTTGAACTTCTTAACAAAGACAAGTCTGTAAGTAATCCAATGGTAAATATGCGAGCTTTAAGATCCATTGCCTTTTAAACTACCGAGCCGATTTTGATGAAATTTGAAATCCATATTCTATAGATTATGCTCAAGACTGGTGCCAGACAGTTTTTACTGTGTTGAAAACTTTTTATTTTAGAGAAATTAATTTTTTTTTCTGAAACGAAATACTATTATTTTTTAAATTTTTTGCCACATATGACTTTTATTCTCTACATAATTGAATACAATTGTTAAGTTGTTTAATCAGAGAATTCTTTGGAAAGATAATAGTGATATTCCACATTATCAAGTTTGATCCCGCTTTCATAAGAAGAAGAATGGGAAACTCTCTCGGCCTAAGATCAATTTAAAGGCGAAAAGGCAAACATAATTTTTACATTTGAGGTAAAAAAATCGAGGAAAAAATATTCTAAAAATTTTAAACTTCTAGTAAATTAATAAGAATAAATAAAGCTCCTGAAAACAACATAACTCCTCAAAATATAATCTTATCTAATAAATAAAAATAAAAATCTTTCCACAAATTATCTGCATCTTGTTCATTATGTATGAAAAAAATAAAACTTTTCAAAAAAAAAAAAAAAATAAATAAATAAAAAATAAAAACTAATATTGTAGAATTGCAAAAATATTTCTCCGGGAAAATTTTTTCTCTCATAAAAAAGAAAAAAATATATACAAGGTTTTTGTATCACGTGAAAAAATATTGACAAAATTCATCTATCATGAAGAAAAAAAAATCCTAAAATAAATTAAGTTTTAAATTATAAATTTTTTCTAAAATAATTAAAAACGAAATTAAAAATATTCCCCACTAAAAATTTCTATAACCTGCTAAATAAGTAAAATAGCATTGCACCCTAAGACACTTCATTCCAATTTTCAAACATTCATTCATTTTTTATGAAAAAAACCCTTGCAGATTTTCAAAGTTCTAGTAATTTTTTCAAATCAAAATAATTATCATTGTACTACAAGGTGATTTCTTATCAGCTATCACTTCCCACAAAACCGAATCTGTTGCAGCGTGTTCGGTAAACTGGTTTTTCAAACTTCTCGCGGGGTTATTTAATTTCTCGCTCCGCTCCTATTGGTCAGTTGATCAGTGCTGAATGAATGGGAAGCATTTTTCGTGCAATGCGGGAAACGCTCGGTAAACGAAAATACCGAACAGATTCTCCCTATATCAAGGTCACGGAATATTTTGCTGGCTGTAATGTTGTGTAGGGGAAAACGTTCAGCGAAAGACGTCCGTGTGATACCGCTATTATCGGCCACAAGTCGTCTCCATCCGCTATCATTTCCACTGGCCTCCGCACAGCGTCCGAGATGACGTTAAATCCCCAAATCTGTACTACCGGGGAATTTACAATTGATGTACTTACTTCAGAATTGAACTATTATTTTTTTGTATATACGTAGCTAATAGATATAAATCTGTATATCATATACAGAGCAAATAAAAAAAGAATTCCGATAATTTTTCAACTGTAGATCAGTATTGTAAAATTGGGGTTTTCAAATGCGTTTTGCATTTTTAAATTGTTTAATTACACACCATACACTATAAAAAATAAAAGTGTAAACTTACAAACAAAAATGTGTAAATCGATGATACAAAAACGATTTTTTATATGCGTAAATTGCCAATATACGCGCCTAATGTGTAAATTTCAAAATACACATTTCAGTGTGTAATTTGATGATAACACTAAGTGTGTAAAAGTTATAATGATCACTCATGAAATACCCATATTAATGTGTAAATTTCGCAAGAATACACATATATCTGTGTAATATTCCCACTCATTTATCTGTGTAACCTTATGTGATTACACGGATAAATGTGTATTATGGAAAAAACACATATTATTGTGTTATTGTAATTTACACAGTTCTTTGCGTAATATGTAAAATACGCATATTCGATGGAGGTTTAATAACTATTGTGTCTAGTGTATATAAAATGTCTGTACTGCAATGGGTTGATGTATAATATCGAAGTCTAATGTCTTAGTTGATTTTATGCTTCGTTATAGAACCGTAGCTGCAATATTCATATAGTTTTATATGGAGGAGTAAAATGGGGGGGGGCTGCAGTTGAAAGTCTGATTTTTAGCTTATGGGGCTAGATTTGTGACAGTGGATGAGATAAAAGTACTGTTGTTTGGACTCGGGATCATAGTAATGTACCCACTTCTCATCCATTATCACAAGTGTAGCCTCATAAGCTCCAAATCAGCCTATCACACTCACCCCCCTCCTCTTAAAAACTTCCTATAAATAGGTTTTTAGAACTTTACTTCTCCCATTAAAAATATGTTACTATAGCAGCCACGGATCTAAAATTCAGCATATAGCCATTTAATAAATTAATAGTGCAAATATTACTCCTCTGTTAATGGGGAAGTATGGGACACACTTTGAAATTTACAGTTTCTTTAATTACAGAATTTATTCTTCAAATTATGTTTCTATAGTATTGTTCAAGGACATTAGAAAGTGTTTCATTTTATATTCTATAAAATAAAATTTTTGTATTTGTGTCAAATAAAGTTGACTTTATTATCTTTGTATCAATGCTGTTTTATTTTTTATATTCTTCCTTGCTTCTTAATTTCATATTTTCCCCTCATTTAGATATTATTCAGTACAAGCAATTAAAATTTAAGATAAACAAAATTAATTAATTAATTGATAGATTTTAGAGTAGTGAGATGGAATAATGATAGTTGGTAAACTTGCACCCTTTTTATTTTCTGAGTTCAGACTCAATTTTTCACTTTTTTAATTTTCAGACTCAAGATACAAAGTCAATAATACTCAAAGTACTGTATTACATACAGTTATAAAAGTAAAATTTAAAATACTATAAAAAATAGAAAAAAGTATGTAAACTTCATCTCCCACATACACATATTACCTGCCCAAATTTAGCTGATTTGTTTGTATATACATAAATCACCTACATCATATGTTGAATTTTTTTTCATAAATATTCATCACTACAAAGAATTTACCTTGAAAAATTATCAAGGACAATCAAAAAACCTATTGAATCATTAAAATAACATCTTTAGCATTTAAGATAATCCGAATAAAAATTAATTTTTATAAATTCTTATTTAAATTTCGAAAACAAATAATTTTCTGGGTTATTTAGAGTTAAAGGAACGTTTTTCAAAACCTTAGGTGAACTAGAAGAGGTCACTCTATATTTTCGATTTAGATTACAGTACATTTTTACATATTCAGAAACATCTGACATTTTTTACAGTGTGTTTGAGTAAGTTAGAAACATTTAATGCTTTTAGGTAGCTTTCATTACAAAAAGTAAAAAGCTACCTATTGCAGCCGTCCGGGGGTAAGCACATCCAGAAAATTTTGGTATATTTTCACCGATCATGACCCCCAGACCCCAAAACCACCCTCCGTTCAATTGTTGACAGATATAGATATATATATATATATATATATATATATATATATATATATCTGATTTTTGTCATGCGATAACTAACCTATTTATGAACCGATTGGAATGAAACTTGGTATGTACATAGTACATACAAATATCTCGACCGAGTTCGTTCAAAATGGCGGCCATTTAAAATTTTTAAAAAAATTTAAAATTTAAAATTTAATATGAAAAAATTAAAAGTTGAAAATTATGTTTATTTTATGTGTTAGATCTCAAAACACCAATTTCAGAACACTTTTTATTTTGTCTATATCTTGACAAATGATTGAGTTATAGCACTTTGAATTTTCCCTATGGCTGACATTTTGAAACGATCTAATTTTTGTCATGCTATAACTAACGATTTTACGAACCGATTTGAATGAAACTTGGTATGTACATAGCACATACAAATATCTCGACCGAGTTCGTTGGCCAGCATCATCCGACATCTTGTTTCAAAATGGCGGCCATTTAAAAGTTTTTAGAAAAATTTAAATTTTAAAATAAATGCTAAAAAATTAAAAGTTGAAAAATATTTTTATTTTATGTGTTAGATCCTAAAACACCGATTCTAGAACACTTTTTACTTTGTCTATATCTTAAAAAATGATTGAGTTATAGCACTTTGAATTTTTCTTATGGCTGACATTTTGAAACGATCTGATTTTGTCACGTAATAAAACTCGTATTTATAAATCGATTTGGATGTAACTTGGTGTATACATAGTACTTATTAAAGGCTGGACTGAGTTTGTTAACGAGCTCCATCCGCCATCTTGTTTAAAAATGGCGTCTATTTAAATATTTTTAAAGAAATTTAAATTTTGAAATTAGGTACAAAAAAGTGAGAAATTGAAAAAGATTTTTCTTTTATGCATTTGACCTTGATACAAAGATTCCAAAGCACTTTTTGTTTCGTTTGTATCTTAAAAAATGTCTGAGTTATAGTACTTTTAATTTCTAGTGTTGCTCACATTTTGAAATGATCTGGTTTTCGTCATGTGATAACACGCGTATTTATACACAGATTTGGATGAAGCTTGGTGCGTAGATAGGACATACTTATGCCTGGACCGAGTTCGTTGGCCAGTTCCAACCGCCGTATTGTTTCAAAATGGTGGAATATTATTTTTTTAAATTTAAATTTTAAAATTAGGTGCAAAAAAGTAAGGAATTGAAAAAGATTTTTCTTTTGTGTTTTGACCTTGATACAAAGATTCCAAAGTACTTTTTGTTTCATTTGTATCTTGAAAAATGACTAAGTTTTAGCACTTTAAGTTTCCAGTGTGATTGACATTTTGAAACGGTCTGAAATTTGTCACGTGTTAATACGCATGTTTATAAACTGATTTCGATATAACTCCGTGTGTTCATGCTACATACCAATGTCTTTACCGAGTTCACGGACAAACTTTATCCGCCATCTTGTTTCAAAATGGCGACCACTTAAATTTGTCAAATATCTTTTAAATGTATAATGATGTATAAACAAAAAAATAGAAATTGAAAAAAGGTTCTTTCTAAACTATTTATTTTAATAATGAATTCATGAATATTTTTGCTTTGTCTTTACTTTGAAAAACGCCTGGGATATAGCAGTTTGAATTTCTAATGTGGGTGACATTTTTTTTAAAAAGCACGACAGCACTCGTATATATTCTTCGATTTCAATGTGAGTGTTCATGTTCACATGAATTAACATTTCGATCAAGCTCATTGGGGTTTTTTTATCCATCATGCTGCTTTAAAATGGATATCATGGAGTTTAGCGACCCTACAAATCGCTTAAAATAAAACCAGGTTGAATAAAAGATGACTAATTTCCAAAAATTCCTATTAATATTCAGTTTTGACAAAAACTAGTATTCAATCTTACATAATCGTGTTCCACTATTTTGAGCTTCGTATATTTGATTTATATAACTTAATATAAAATAAATAAATAAGTATATGAAAGCTACCTCTTCCTCCCGGCATTGCCGGAAGGACTTTTTAAAATGTATTTTATGTGCTTTTAGGTAGCTTTCATTACAAAAAGTAAAAAGCTACCTATTGCAGCCGTCCGGAGGAAAACATTTCCAGAAAATTTTGGTATATTTTCACTGATCATGACCCCCAGACCCCAAAACCACCCTTCGTTCAAATGTTGACATATATATATATATATATAACCATATATATACATATATATATATCTGATTTTTGTCATGCGATAACTAACGTATTTATGAACCGATTTGAATGAAACTTGGTATGTACATAGCACATACAAATATCTCGACCGAGTTCGTTGGCCAGCATCATCCGCCATTTTGTTTCAAAATGGCGGCCATTTAAAAAAAATTTAAAAAATTTAAAATTTAAAATTAAATGTGAAAAAATAAAAAGTTGAAAAATATTTTTATTTTATGTGTTAGATGTTAAAACACCAATTTCAGAACACTTTTTGATTTGTCTATATCTTAAAAAATGATTGAGTTATAGTACTTTGAATTTTTCTTATGGCTGACATTTTAAAACGATCTAAATTTTGTCATGCTATAACTAAAGAATTTATGAACCGATTTGAATGAAACTTGGTATGTACATAGCACATTCAAATATCTCGACCGAGATCGTTGGCCAGCAGCATCCGCCATCTTGTTTCAAAATGGCGGCCATTTAAAAATTTAAAAAAATTTAAAATTTAAAATTAAGTGCGAAAAAATTTAAAGTTAAAATATATTTTTATTTTATGTGTAACATCTTAAAACGCCATATCCAGAACACTTTTTACTTTGTCTATATCTTAAAAAATGATTGAGTTATAGCATTTTGAATTTTTCTTATGGCTGACATTTTGAAACGATCTGATATTTGTCATGCTATAACTAACGTATTTATGAACCGATTTGAATGAAACTTTATATGTACATAGTACATACAAATATCTCGATCGAGTTTGTTGGCCAGTATCATCCGCCATCTTGTTTCAAAATGGCGGCCATTTAACAATTTAAAAAAAATTTAAAATTTAAAAATAAATGCGAAAAAATTAAAAGTTGAAAGATATTTTTATTTTATGTGTTAGATCTTAAAACACCAATTCTAAAACACTTTTTACTTTGTCTATATCTTAAAAAATGTTTGAGTTATAGCACTTTGAATTTTTCTTATGGCTGACATTTTGAAACGATCTGATTTTGTCACGTGATAACACTCGTATTTATAAATCGATTTGGATGTAACATGGTGTGTACATAGTACTTAATAAAGCCTGAACCGAGTTCGTTAACGAGTTCCATCCGCTATCTTGTTTAAAAATGGCGGCCATTTAATTTTTTTAAAGAAATTTAAAATTTGAAATTAGGTACAAAAAAGTGAGAAATTGAAAGAGATTTTTCTTTTATGCATTTGACCTTGATACAAAGATTCCAAAACACTTTTTGTTTCGTTGTATCTTAAAAAATGTCTGAGTTATAGTACTTTTAATTTCTAGTGTTGCTCACATTTTGAAATGATCTGGTTTTCTTCACGTGATAACACGCGTATTTATCCACCGATTTGGATGAAACTTGGTGCGCAGATAGGACATACTTATAGCTGGACCGAGTTCTTTGGCCAGTTCCAACCGCCGTCATGTTTCCAAATGGCAGAATATTATTATTTTTTTTATTTAAATTTTAAAATTAGGAGAAAAAAAGTAAAAAAATCAAAAAGATTTTTCTTTTGTGTTTTGACTTTAATACACAATACATATTTTAGAGCATTTTTTGTTTCATCAATATCCTGAAAAATGGTTTTAGCACTTTCAATTTCCAGTGAGATTGACATTTTGAAACGGTCTAAAATTTGTCACGCTTGAAAACGCATATTTATAAACTGATTTCGATGTAACTCCGTGTGTTCATGGTACATACCAATGTCTTGACCGAGTTCACGGTCAAACTTTATCCGCCATCTTGTTTCAAAATGGCGGCCATTTAAATTTCTCAAAAATCTTTTAAATGTATAATGATGAATAAACAAAAAATTAGAAATTTAAAAAAGGTTCTTTCTAAACAATTTATCTTAATAATGAATTCCGGAGTATTTTTTGCTTTGTCTTTACCTTAAAAAACGCTTGGGATATAGCAGTTTGAATTTCTAATGTGGGTGACATTTTTTTTTTTAAATGTCAATTTGCCCGCGATAGCACTCGTATACATATAAATGGATTTCGATGCGAGTGTGCATGTTCACATGAATTAAGATTTCGATCAAGCTCTTTTTTTTTCCCATCATGCTGCTTTAAAATGGATATCGTGGAATTTGGCGACTCTACAAATCGCTTAAAATAAAACCAGGTCGAATAAAAGATGACTAATTTCTAAATATTTCTATTAATATTCAGTATTGACAAAAACTAGTATTCAATGTTACATAATCGTGTTCCACTATTCTGAATTTCCTATATTTGATTTATATAACTTAATATAAAAAAATAAATAAGTATATGAAAGCTACCTCTTCCTCCCGACTTTGCCGGAAGGACTTTTTTGCTGTCTAATTAAATTGTCTACATTTTTTAAAATTGTTTAAAAAAAAAAAATATGATTCTTTTCCTTACTCACTTATAGATATTTAGATTTTTTTTCTTTCCACTGAGCATTAGGAAGTAAAACGAATAGGTAAGTGTGATGGTCGATCGCACCGAGGATTTTATTTAATATTTCTTTCAAGAAACTTATCCTTTTATTAGTAAATTTAAAATGTTAATTTATAATTATCAAATTCTTGCATAGATGTTAGCACCAATAAATTTAATTTTAAAATGATTATAAAAGAAAGTTATTTATTTTAATCAAATTAAAAATTTTAAATAAATCATTTAAATAAAATCTAAAATTCTGTATTTTTTAATCCGAAATAAAAAAATAATAAAGGCAATATAAATCACATTTTTGATTTTTAAACTCCCCCCCCCCCAAAAAAAAAATGTTTAAGCGAAATTTAAAATGCTGAATAATTAATAAATCACAATTGTTACAAAACAGAAAGAAAATTGAATCCCCCAAAATATTATGAATGTCAGTTATTATTTATCTTAGCTTAGTAACAGTAATAAAAATAACATCAACTTTTAAATTGGGAAAAAATGTGAAATTCATTTTAGTTAAATTCATCGTAATATGAAAATTTCAATATCCAGCAATGGATTTTAACTAAGAACCTTCTGTTTTCTAGCGATTTGTTTTACGCTTAAACGCTGAAACTTATCTTTTTTTTTAATATTTAAATCGCAAATAAACGGATGGCATTGAAAAATTTAGTTTAATTTAAATAATAGACTTTTTTTAATTTTTATGATTTGCCGTGTGTCAGGAGGTGTTTAGCTGTAAGTACAGTAAATTTCAAGTCCCTGACAAAAGAATGAGACAAATGGGGTTTCGTCAGATGTACAAAATCCCCCATTAAGAAAATAAGAAAATAAGAACTTATGTAGCATTGAATGTTCAGGATATTCTTATTAAATTACATTTATCACGTTATTTCATTTTTTTCCTTTTTTCCCATTTTTTTTTATAACACACACCTTTCTTCCAAACACCCACTCAACTTGTAAGCAAGATGCCTGCTCGTAAAGCACGGCAACATTATTATCAGAAATTTTAATCTATGTTCATACTCCGGATATTTTAAAACAGGGAGCGATAATTTTAAATTTGGTAATAATACTGTATTTTATTTTTTTAAATCATAACCTAGACGGTATGATTCCGTGGATAATGATTATCTTAGAAAATAATTCTAGATTAATATTACTCTATGTCGGTGAATTTTTTTTCCTGAAAAAATTTATTTTAGATATTAAATAAAAAATTGTTAATATTAAAATTCTATGTTTCTTTATAGAGATAAATCAATTTCAAATAGGAGAAAAACTCGAATTTTTATGTTTTATTATTTTTTGATACCGTTAAAAGAAAAACAAAAAACTTAAAATTATCATTTTCATAGTTTTCTCATTTAATCACGTTGTTCTTTCAAACATTATTATTATTTTTAAATCGATATTTCCTAAGTTGAAGAATGCAGTTATTTTGAAAAGGTTTAAGATTAATTCATAGAATTGCAATGCAGTTTTAAATATGCTAAATTTGCATAAATTAAAAAATATATAGATCTTGTATTTTTTGCTTGCTATTGAAATATATTTTTTAATTTTTTTAATCAGGTAGACTCTGTTAAAATGCTTACATGGTTACAGTTACATTTACTTGGTATAGGCAATTTCTAAGATAAATGGTGTGTTCAAACGAAAGATTTACCATTCTGAAAAAAAAATGTCATTTTTATTATGTGGCAAAATAACTTAACTGGAATTTTTACTGTTATGCAACTGAAACATGCTATTTTATATAGCATTACATTTATATTTAAGCTTTAAAATTATATTATAAATCACTCAATGGCATATCTATTTCGAAAATGGTGCATAACACCGTTATTCCACAAAAAAGAAATCTATCTATTATAAATAATAATTCAATTTTTCATTGCAACAAACTTCGCGTGACGTCAATGGATCAAAATAGAAACTGTTAACATGCTGTTTAAAGATTCAATTATCTTTTTTAATTACTTAGTTACATATTAAAGAAAAAATTAATTTTCTGATGGGAACAATTCGTGCGATATTGATTTTTTATATTATAATGAATTAATATGTTTCACAAATAACAGTATATACAAAAGCATACTTGAAAGATAAAGGTAATGTAAATATTAATTAATATAGTTTAAAATACACCTTGTAAACACAAGAGTGATTTTTCAATGAATTTTATAAAAATTGCTATAAATAAGAAACCATTAAATTTTTTAATCGTATATTTATATTACTAAATATGAAAACTAAATTTAGACTTTACAAACTTCCTGTAAAAACTTGAGCAAATAAAAGTAAAGATATGTTTTAAATTAATGTTTATCTTTTGTATTTTAAGCCCTATATCGTAATTCCAGATAACTACCCTCATAGCATGCATGGTCACAGTGACGTCAGAATGACGTCACTGTGTGTCACTTTGGTCAACTCATATGTGACCAAAATGCCACCACTCAGTGACGTCGCATTGTGACTGAGATATGATTTTCTTAAAAATTTTTAGAAAATTACAAATATTCTTAAAAACACGGTATTTACTTTAAAAAACATGTTTCTGTCAATTTAAATATTGGCACTTTTGTCACAGTTTCGTCACAACGTTAATGTCAAATAGTGCTCGCGATAGGATACGTATAGCAGTTATACGTTTAAACGATATACGTATATCCGTATAATACGTTTTTCTGCTATACGGATACCTTAAAATATACGTTTAAACGTATCCAGATACGTATAAGGCGTATCATTTAAACGTATATTTAATGTATACGTATATTCCACGTATCGTATCTAATTTAAATATGGGACTTCATCAGTCTTATGTCACTCAATGAAAAATAATTTGGAAATCGGTGGCGTTATGACAGGAATCCGTATAGTATGTCTTATATATACAAGATCAAGCAAAAAAGCGTTTATTTTTTAAAACAGTTTGCAAAAATTTCACAAAATATCAGATTCTTGATTGGCCAATCTCGTTTCACTAACAGTGAAATATCTATTTTCAAAATAGCGAGTTATTACCGTGAATTGCAAAAGTATTTTGCAACATTGTACTTTGAATTTATTTAGTTTTTTTTATTCATCTCATGGTAATGAGCTCAGATACCCCGTTATTTTACATTTTGTATAGGTAATGTATACAAATTGTATCCATTGTAAATAACCAGCAAAATTAAACTCTTTTTGAGGAAAGAATGAGAGTATAAATGTTTCAGATTTATTGTGAACTCTTGTTAAATTTAGTTTTTTCTTTTTAATTATTTAAAAATTCTTTATTCACTTATTGTTTTAAACTCAAGATTGCATCCGAGCGTAAATGCTATTCTTTCCATGGAGCTAATATTTTCTAACTCTGTTAATGTATAATGAAATTTCATTTTTTAATCTTAATATTCTCACCAAAACATACATAGAATTACTTCATATCAAGCATTAACTGAATCCATAATTTTATAAAAATCCGTGCATTAATTCTACAGATAGAGCTATTGCAGAAATCGTAAATAAAATACAGCAAAGTAGAGCCACCTGCTGAACGATTTACATGCAAAACTAGTCAGCAACAATTTCTACCAGGGAAAACCTGAATATATAGGGGAGACTGGGATACATGTGAACATAACCATAGCTTTTTCTCATAACTGGGTTAATTTCTATAAGCAAAACTACTCAATGTAGTAAACAGAACTTTTTTTTCCGCATGGTATTTTTTTAATTACCTTTACAGTTCTTCTTACTTTTCTTAATAGTTCATTGAATTAAAAAAAATGTTCATATGTGCTCCAACGTGCCCCAACGTTGTAAACACATAATAGAAACACGTAAACACAAGGAAAAAAAATTGACATGTTTTTATTACCTTTTTCATATATTACCTTAATCATTTGTTGTACTATCTAGTAAATTCACCATAAAGAAAAATATATGTATATTTATTTAGTTTCTGAGTTATATGTTTAAGCAAAATATTATAAAATAAAAATAAGTTGATTTGGGGGGGGGCTTAGATAATATATAAAATATTGTTGCAATATAACAAAAAAATTAAAGAACTAAACTTGAGAAAATAATTAAATAATTTAAATTTTGCTTGGGGTATTTTGTTTGAGGAGGATTTTTGGGCGTTTGAGGGGGCGTTTGGATAATATTTATAGGAAAACTACCAAAACGCGAACGATTCTCATTCCTATATTTCCCTTATTTGCCTGTAAATTAAGAATAAAAAATTGTTTTACATTTATAAGCTTCCTCCAAATTTAATTTCTTTTGCTTTTAAAAGAAAGGGGGAGTCAATAATTCACGGTATTTCACGGTAGCTATAAGTTTGAAAATTTAATTTTCTTAATATATATATCTATTTTCAAAACACCAAATAAAATAGCTGTTTTAGAAATGGAAGTAAACTAATACTACAAGTTTGCAACAAATGGAACAGAAAAATTTGCAAAGTTGTTAAACGTAATATTTTTTGCATTAATGGTGCATAAAAATAGTATTGAAAACTGTTAAATTAAATAATGTATAGCATTCATTGCAATTTAGAAAACATGAAATTTATTTAAATTACAATTGAACGTAAAGAGCTTGTTGCTTTTTATGTATTTGCTGACAGTTGTGTTTGTAGAAGTTTTTATTACACAAAATCAACTTTATATGATAGAAATGTCTTCTATTTCTATAAAAATATAGATAATGGAGCTGTCATTTTTTTCACGAAGTTAACTAAGAGGAATAGAGTTACTGAATGATTATTGGGCAATTTAATGACGTATTCAGATGTGTCCCAACTAGACTCTTCATAAGTGTTCCACATTCCCACAAGAGTTAAAATGACAAATCATTAGCATTTCTTAATTTTAAAAATAAAAAATATAAATATTTATTAGTATCCATAGTATATGTTAAATAAAGAAAAAAAAGAATAAATAAATAAAATTATTCTTTTATCAAGTTGGAGATTTTACTTTTGAGTTCAGTAAGCAGTATTTTGGCTCCTGGGGACAAACAAAATGTCGAAGAGTTTAATTTTTTTTTTTCATATGTCTATAGATGCTACCATTTTTGGTAATTTTTTGAAATAAAAAAACATATAATAACTAGTGAAAAATGGCAATGTTCTCATATGCCCCACTCTCCCCCATATATATTACTTAATTCTGTGTATTAGGTCTTGAGATAGAGCACCCACAAAATTCATGTCACATACAGACAGACAAAGTCACAGACTCACAAACTCACAGGCAAATATTTTGTAAAAACGTGTTTTTTGGACTCTCTTACCCTTAAAACGTGTAAACTAGTCAAAAGTTTTCCCGAATCCAATACTTTCCTCTTCTAAAGATAAAAGAAAATATAGAAAACTAAGTACTGCGTCGCAGATTTTCCAAAGATTATTTTAATTCTACCCACAACTAATGTAAGATATTTTATAATAAATAACTTAGTTTTTTGGGAAAAAAAATAAAATCTAAATTGAGGAAGTTTTCAGAATTTTTTTAAGTACCTGCATAACAAGTAGTAGTTAAGTAAACACATCGTAGTTCTTTGAACAAAGAATCGCGATGGAGATACTCTACCGTATATTTCTTAATGTCTCTAATCCGCAAAAAAAATATTGAAACATTAAATTTCATACATTGAACGAAAAACTTTTTAACGTTTATACGTTTAACCACTTGTTTAAAATCCGTATATACGATGTACCGTATATGCTGTTTCGTGTAATACGTGTAACTGCCGATGCCAAATTATACGTATAGCAAATACGTATTTCGTATAATACGTATTATACGTATACTCGTATAAACGTATAATCGGGAGCTCTATTGTCAAAATAGTCACAAATGACACATTTTTCACAAATTTGTCACACCGTGACTTCACAAAGTGGTCACAATGTGACGTCACAAACGACCTCTAGAACAGCCATAACGACTTCACATTTTAGTCACTGTGACTTCACATCGACGTCACGTGACGTCGCATCGACAATCGATGGTTACAATTCCCTCATAGCGTGCATGGTCACAATGACGTCACTGTGAGTCACTTTGGTCACATCACATCTGTGACCAAAATGCCACCACTCAGTGACGTCACATTGTGACTGAGATGTGACTTTATTAAAAAATTTTAGAAAATTATAAATATTCTTCAAAACATGTTATTTACTTTAAAAAACATGTTTCTGGCAATTTAAATATCGTTACTTTTGTCACAGTTTCGTCACAGTGTTAATGTGAAATTAGTCACAAATGACAAATTTTTCACAAATTTGTCACATTGTGAGCACTTTGTGAAACGTCACAAACGAGCTCTAAAACGGCCATAACGACTTCACATTTTAGTCGCCGTGACTTCACATCGACAATCGATGGTCACAAAGTCACAATACCCGTAAAGCATGGTTACATCACTGCAACGTCGTTGTGAAGTCACATTTTGACTTTGTGACCATCGATTGTCGATGTGACGTCACGTGACGTCGATGTGAAGTCACAGTGATTAAAATGTGAATTCGTTATGGCCGTTTCAGAGCTGTTTTGTGACGTTTCACAAAGTGGTCACAATGTGACAAATTTTTAAAAAAGTGTGTCATTTGTGACTATTTTGACACTAACATTGTAACGTAACTGTGACAAAAGCGACGATATTTAAATTGCCAGAAACATGTTTTTTCAAGTAAATAACATGTTTTGAAGGATATTTATAAATTTCTAAAGATTTTTAAGAAAGTCACATTTTAGTCACAATGTGACGTCACTGAGTGGTGGCATTTTGGTCACAGATGTTACGTGGCCAAAGTGACTCACAGTGACGTCACTGTTACCATGCTAGCTATTAGGGTATGACTTCACAACGATGTCGCAGTGACGTCACCATGCCTTACGGGTAATTATTCTCATTATGCTGAAATGAAAAAAAAATCATGAAAAACTCTTCACAAATAAAAGGCTAGCTCAAAAAAAATTTTATTTTTCAATCTGTAATAATGTCCATTTTTGGTTGTTTTTATAAATGATCACAATTGTACCTTTTTTACGAGGAATGATTAAATATTAACATATATTTGAATATTAAATAGCTAACAATTGTCAATACATTTGTAACGTTATCAATCTTTTGGCATTTTTTGACCTCTCTCCCCTTGTGATATTATAACTCCTTGAATCCTCGCCTGCCCACGCCCTGATGACATTTTTATCAATGTCGTAAAATTATTTTTGAACTTTGATCTTAATTCACTGATATACAGATATGATTATTCATTTCATAATTGTATATTGAAGAGAAGTCAGTAAACTATCACTACTCTATATGAAATAGTTTTACATAAAAAAATAAAAAGAAATAGCTTCTATTTACGAGTATTTAATATTAAATTTTTGTTACATAATGCATCCAACATAAATAGCGACTTCTTGCATTTACCTATGCATGGTGAAGAGGCGGTTAGGCAAAACTTAGTAAAACAAAATAGTTGTACAAAATTATTTCACTTTTCTTTACTGGTAAAAACAAGAAACAATTCAAAAATACTACGCACCTGGTTTCTTGAATAGTATTATGTATACAGGGTGAGTCATAAATATCGAAACAATAGGCTATCTCTTTAAATATTGCCTCTAGACCCATACTTCCAATTGCAAAAACTCATAAAAAAAGTTGAAATTTCTGATAATATAAGTTGCAACTCCATGGGGGGTCTAATTGAAAAAATACGAAAATTAGATTTTTATACGGCCCCCGTAGAGCAAAATTCCCAATTAGGAAATTAATCCTTATCCATTCCTAAATTGAACAAAAAAAATTTCATCTCCCTATCTGAAAACCTGACAGAAATATCAAAATTTAAAATTCTCAAAAATTCATGACTTACACCACTTTACCATGCCTGTAAACGAAGCGTTGTTCATCAATTTTCAAAGCAAATAAGGGATCGTCCATAAATTGTAACGTTGTTATATGTCGGTTAAAGACCGTGCCTTTTATTTGGCCATAATAAAGCAGCGTATTGATTTAAAATTGAATCTTGTTTCTAAAACATGTTGATTGTTAGCACTGGAGGTCTGAATAAATCGTAATATTTAGGTCCGGTCCTAGACCGACCCATAGGGAAAGAACTTCAGCCCCGCATGAAATAATGTTAAACTCATAATCCGGACTAGCCAGGAAAAAATAGCGTAAATCATAGTCGGCTCAGCCGTGAATTTCTACATAGTTTTTTACTTCAGTATAGTTAAAAATTGTTTTGCGTGGACCGTGCGTTTCTGACCAAAAATACTTAATATAGAATTTCGTTTTTTATATTTATACTTTTTATTATTAAAGAGGCGCCAAATCCTGTGATATATTTATTTTATCAATGAATCTATGTTTATATGTAAATGTTTCACTTATATTTTATTATCGCTAATCCATATCCCGTGCAATGAAGAATTTGAAAAATGTTATACAGTAAAACCTTTTAAGACGGAATCACATAGGAAAGAAAAAATACGTAATAGACAAATCCATTTCCTATGAAGGTTAAATGGAGTTTATTTTATTCTCAGGTATTATTGTATTTATTTTGCATGGATCAACACATTTTCTCTTTAAGACAGAATTCCGTCGTAGGTTTTTTTTTGTTTGGTTTTATTTTGTTTAATTTTTTAGCATTTAAATATACTATTCTTAAAAAAAAAAATTAAAAAAATAAAAAATAAAGGTTTTTTTTATTGTTTTGTAAAATAAAAGCGGTTTTAAAATTTATGTGGTTTTCGTAAAAATATTGATTAAACCAAAATTTACTTATTTTATGTACGTATTAGGTCTGTGATTTAATTACGGATTGTTCGAGACCGAGATTAAAAATTTCGTCCAGTGCAAGTCTGGGAAAAAGGAAGCAGTCGCCTACATTACAAAAATACATTAGACCAGGATAGGCGAGTCTTCAGAAAAAAGTAACGTCTCGGTCCTGATCTGACCTGAGTCCAGAATACAAATTTTTTAACAGCCTCTACCGGACGATAAAAAGCTTGAAGTTGAGAGAACTAATTTTTTAAAAAGGACTTAATTTGAATCTTAGAAAAGCATTCTTTTAAATAACTAATGGGCAGTAAAACAGTACATTTCGTTTTTCTGTATAATGATTTTTTCCCGACTACTTCTTGTCTTTAAATTATTAAAAGTTAAGAATTGTTGAAGAAAAAAAGTACAAACTATAACCATGTCATTTTTAATTATTTTACCTTACTTTTGTTTTAAAAAATGAAAAATTATTTAGTTTTGAAAATATGATTTTTTAAAAGTTTTTTTTTTAAATAAATATTTTTAATAGCTCTAAAATAAATATTAAAAAACAAAAACCTCGAAACAAAACTAAAATCAGATTTTTATTTTAAGTTAAACAGAAAGAAATTGAAATCCGATAAATAATGTTTGGAGTTATAACGATTTTTAACTATAGCATTGAAACCAGTACTAACAATATGAATTTTTATTAATTTTATGATAAATTTTGGCATGTGATTTTCTTAGCAAATTATATGGCTAACCATCACAGAAAAGGAAAAAAAAATCAAAATTCTAACTCAAAAGATAGATTTTTTACGCATTTCCTACAACTGTTAAAGTAACATAGTCTTTTGAATTGCGCGCATTTCAATTTGTGTCTAATCCCTTAAAACCTGATGAATTATTCAAACGGTTATAACTCCGCGAATTTTTAAGATATGACGATGCAATTTTTTGTGTATTATTCAGGACTGGATAAGGAAAGATTCCCTAATTGGAATTTTTATCCTACGGGGGCCGTATAAAAAGTTAATTTTCGTACTTTTTCAAATAGACCCCCCATGGAGTTGCAACTTATCTTATCAAAAATTTCACCTTTTTTTATGAATATTTGCAATTGGAAGTATGGGTCTAGGGGCAATATTTAAGGAGATAGCCTATTGTTTCGATATTTATGACTCACCCTGTATGTATACACATATGACATAAGAACAGGAATAACAATAACTGACTTATTCCATATTCTGAAATTAAATTATTTCTTAATCATTAAATGTTTTAATAATAACTTTGTATTTTCGTAAAAACAGATAACAGATTGTTAAACGATAGAAGGCTATTTTGATGTATGGAACTAGTTACTAATTAAAGGAGAATATTTTGAAGTAAAAAAAATAACAAGTAAAATTAGAAAATTTTGGTTGGATCAAAAAAATACCGACATCAAAAGACAAATTTCCTCTCCCCCTAGGGATATCTTACGATATCATGTGCCAGACATCATTATTCCCTATTTTAGGGAAACTTAATATATGCACAGCCCCTAAATAAAGGCATTGTATTGTAAATTACCAACACTCAGCATTCCTCTGAAATAAAAAACTGTCTAAAAAAAAAGCTATATAATCTAAAATAACCGCCGTTATTTTAATTACTTTTTCCTTATTCATGTTACAAGGAACGTTTAAATATGAAATATTTGAATATTAATTTGCTAATAAAGGATCATATTGTATAGGGAGTTGCCAACACTTAACATTATTATATCTTAACTACGTCCCTTTTTAATTTGGGGGGAGAAAACTGTAAAAAAAAATCTTTATATTCCTTGCAATCATTCGTTGCATTTCACATGAAAATCTTGGAAAACTGTCAATCAAATATACGAGTTTATAATTTGTTTACATCCACAGTTCATTGCAAAAGTTTCCCACTCATAAAATATTAGATTTAATAAAAATCTCCAATAAGAGTTACTTAAAAGACAACAAAATGGATTTACAAGTATTTTTATTGAAGTGAAATTAAACTCAGTATTTTGTAGCACATTTTTTATCTTTAATCGCTGCTGCAAGTCCATCTTTGGAACACTTGATCAGCACACGAGCACTGTTTTTTCTTGGTCGAGCACTAATATCAATGTACTTTTCCGAAATATTAAATTTACTGACAGCTTGATAAATAGCAGTCTTGATCACATGTACCCTTTTAGATATTTCATGTCCATGAAAGGCAAATTTATGAAGGACAACTATTTCAGACCTTTTCGCAACTGAAAGTGACGCTTTTTTAAACATTACATAGACAGAAAAACAGCGCTGACTGCGGTTAAAACAAGGAAACAAAATTCAAAGAATATTGCCCAGTTAAACTCACATTTAACTCATAGGCTACGCATACTAATTGTGCATCAGAGCCTTATATTATGAAGGGTTAATTCCGTTCGAAAAACAAATTAAGGGGTGGCCGAAACTTTTCCTCCATTTCCACGTTTTATATTTAATCATCGAACCCGCTAAACTAATCATGGATATGCTTCATCTAATAAAAAATCTATATTCAAAATTCAGACCAAATCGGAAAGTTCTTCATAAAAACCCGTTCATATAATTTAAGAGGAGTTATCCTCTCTTTTATATTTAATCATTAAACTTCCAAAACTATCCACCTTTCAAATCTGAAAAATCTGCATGAAAAAAAACAGTTATCGTAAGAAAGGTTGGGTGATTAGACCCCGTCCCCTCTTTATACTTATGCTATGAACACTCAATACTAGTCACAGAGGCGTCTCATCAGAATGATCCTATATTTAAATTTTGAACAAAAACTGATAATTCTACAGAAAAAACCCATTTATATCATTTAAGAGGAGGGGCATTAGTCCCCCTTCCCCTTCTTATACATAACAAATGAATTACAAAAACTAATCAGGTAAGCGGCTTATCAGAATATACATATTACAAATTTAATTTTTTTTTTGCCAAAATTAACCTATATTATATTAATTTCCTTTTAACAATATTCCGTACTTAATTCAACTTATTAAATTAAAATCTTGTTTCTAGATCTAATCTATTAATCTTTATAGAAACGATGTAAATTCTTAATTCGCCTTAAAAACATTTATTCCAATATGCGTAAATTTAAAAATATGGCTCTAAATTAAAAAAATATTCTTAATTAAATTTTATTTCTTAATATTCCAAATAAAACTCATTTTTCCCTGTTTTTATCAACCCTTTTTAAGAAATTCTTATTAAATTCATTCCAAAACCATACCTTTAAAAAAAATCATTATTTTTGTTTATTAATTTTTCCCTCTTCAACGTTTGATTTTTGTGCGTATCAATAAATTCATTTCTTTTCTTTTTTTTGTTTCAAAATATCGTCTGTAAGATATCGAAGTCAGTGTTCGATTATAAATTAGTTAAATAAAAATTTCTTGAATTAAAAATTATCGTCTGGATGAAATTAATCTCGACGATGGACATGAATTCTGTTTATAGGTAAAAATTATTAGGATGAGCGAAGCGAATCCTCTACTAGTCCACTCAAATTACAATTTGTCGTACGCTTTACAAAAAAACTATTCAATATTTTAACTTCAAATTAAACACAAAAATAAATTATGATCTGTAGATTTGCAGAATATAATTTTTTTTTACAGTAAAACGTTAAAAAAATTATTATTTCCAATAAATTATTATTTCCAATACGGAAGCATTTTAGTAAATAAATAAAAAATGAAACGCGTATATTTTCAGAAAAAAAAGTTTAAATCATGGAGTAAATAATTATAGATAGAATCATGATTAATTTATTAAATAAAACATGTTTTCATTACCCCGCAAAATCGTTTGCACAGATAACACTTAAACATTTTAAAAGAATTGTATTATGGATTTTTTTTTTTTTTTTTTTTTGTAAACTGGCAACAAAATAATTGTAAACAAATAAAATTAATTCTTAAATTTGTTATATAAATGGAAAATTAAAAGATCTGCGTGAAGTTGTTGGTTCAAGCTCTTTATAAATATTTTTGCGAAGGTCGTATTGTGGCTAAATAATATCGACTCATTAATCAGAAGGATTTTATAGAAAAATAAGACTTTAATAAGTTCGCAAACACAACAATAATTATTCGTGAAAATGTCACTGCGAGAATGAGAGAGCGCTTCGTTAAAAGGTAATTCCATTAATTGAGTTGCCATTCGCAGAAAGTAAACAGTTCTCCCACGCGGAGAGAATTACAGCAATTCTCATACGCTAACATGTATAAAATTGAAGAAATTAAAATAAAATGTTTTACAGTTGAAAATTCATAGTATCAACGAAAGCAGATTTCAAATGTTTTTTTCCAGAAAATAGGATTTTGAAGAAGTAACTTTCTTCAAGCTTTCTTCAAATATATTATTCTAAAATAGCTATCAAAGATTATCGGATGTTGATTACAAAGATTGGAAACATGCATATTTCAAACAATTAAAAAACACCAGTGGCTACTTGAAATTGTAAAAACATCTTTAAAAGAGCTTTTAATTGAAAATTAAAACAAAATTTGTAAAAGTTTGCTTCGAAAATATCTTATGCCAGTTTTACATCATAAGTAAAAAATTAAAATGCGCCAAAACATAAAATAACGTTTTTGTTTAATAAAGATGCAAAAATAATAATAAAAAAAAATATTGTTACTTTCAAATATCTGTTTTATAAAATAATGCTTCGCGAATCCAAACAAAGCATTGCTTTTGCTAGTGGTTAGAGATTTGAGATAGTTCTAGAAGCTTTTAATTATTGACTTGAGTGAAGAGGCCCAGAGATGGACGGAATATTTTATTGGATGTTTTCGGGTTTGAACGATTTAAAAGCTAGACGAATATTTTTTTTTTTATGGAATATTGCTTTGGAAGGAAAGAGCATTATTCCTCTGCATATGATTTCATTTAATAAAATCTTTTGGAGCAGCAATTGTGGAATTTAATGAAGTTTCTACGTTTATTATTTTACTTAATTTTTATCTCGACTCGACTCCTGTGACGTAACATGGGGAAGCCTTCAAATAATATTAATGGGTCCTATCATAAAAAGTCACAATAAATTAAAGAAGTCCAACAGGATTTATCAAGTGAAGAAAGCCATTAATATGCTAGTGCCGATTTTCGGATTTTGAAAAGAATCTACTATGGAACTGTTTGTGGAGTCTGAATGATGATCGGCGTGTGGATCGCCAAAAAATTTGCCCGCTTTTATTCGGTGTGTTCTACTTTTCTTAAAAAAAAAGTAGTCATGGTGATGATGAAAAGAAAAGAGAAAAAAAAACTTTACGAGACTGCAAATTAGTGCTTACATAGATATTTTTCGGGGAACTTGTTTACTAGGTGAGAATTTCTTTCAGAAATTTTCTGATTGCTATGTATATCCATTTTTATGCATTTATTGATTTATTGATTTATTTTTTTTCTTTGAGTCTTATTTATTTCTCTATTTATGAGTATTATTATTATTATTATTTGTTTGAGATTGAAACATTTTTGTTCTTAAAAAATTAAATTGAGAAGTATAAAAGAACTTAGAAGTTCAAGTTTATTTCGAAAAAGTACATTTTCAAATTTATTGATATTTGTTAGTTATAAAGAACTATTCTCAGAATGTTGTATTTTCATGATAATGTCCTACTACTAGATATTTGAGATAGAAAACTAAGTTAACATTTATGTTTTTTCTTTTATTTGTTAGAATTTCTGGTGGCAGTGAGCTTTAGTTCCCGGATTCTTACAATTTATATGAATTTAGCAAGAAAGTTGGAACTATACAAAGCAGCTGCTAGAGATTTGACTGAAAAATATAATTGATTTTTCAGTAAATTTTGTGATTTTTAGTAAGAAATTACCTATCATTATAATTTTTGTATCTGTGTATGATTTGTAAAATAATAGAATTAAAAAAATGATCCCAATTTAATGTATAACTATGATATTTGCAATTTCTGTTTTAGTACATAAAATTTCTGGCTAAAGTTAACAGCTAAATATAGTTACAATTTTCGCGATAATTCTGATTCAGATTTTTAAAAGGGTGGATAATAATTTTGTGTGAGACAACCAGAATGTAAACATAACCAGTAGACAAACCCTTAAAAATTGCAACAGCGCAAACTCGTGAATTTCACCTTAAAAGTAAAAGACTCAATGATCGAAATTTTGTCGAATCCCCATTAAAGATACAAGATTCTGTAATTTATGAAGAGTTTAAATACCCTAACACTCGAAACTTAGAACCTACTTTCTCTGAACCATACAAAATTATAAATAAACTTTCTGATGTAACTTATGAAATAGATAAATTTAATTATGAGACAGGATATAATTCAGTTATTGTACATGTCTCTTAACTAAGACCCTATTTTTAACCAGAAGATTTAAAATTGTTTTATGAGCAATCCAAAAAACAAACAAAACTTCAAATACAATCACAATCACTAGACCAAACTAAACTCATGACAGTAGATTAAATTTTAATTCTTATTATTTAAATATTTTACCACCATGATTTTCAACATTAGCAGGTATATTATTGGTGGCAAAAAGCACATCACTTGTTTTGGGGGTTAAATTGGGCTCCTTATGCAGGCATATGGTGTACACTTTGATTGTAGAAACTTTCAAATTGATGTTGATAAATTAATTTTAAGTGTATTTAATTCTATGTTTAATCATTTATTTTACATCCCATATAGCACGCATGCCTCCTCAGGATGTCCTGAACAGGATTTACATCCCACGATCATCATCCTCCAAGCATCCCTGTTGATGCAGAAATGTCACCAGGAGGTACTCAGGAACCGAAAATGTCCGCTTTACAGCATTCTGGGGAGCTCCCCAGGACCTCCTGGGGAAGGTTAGAGGAAGTGATATAGGAGGACTTTGGGAAACTTCAAGGCCAGAAATTTGTTCAAAAAAAATAATAATAAAGCTAAGATTTAATTTATTTTTTGAAAAAAAAACCCAGAATGTTGTTTTTTCCTTATTATTCAGACGGATTCACAAATAACTGAAAGCATTCGGGAACAAATTTCTTACCTTCATTTTTCCTGCTGGGTTTGAACCCCAGTACCTTGGTATTCAAGACGCGCTCTCTGACCGCTGCGCTTCAATGTCAGTAAAGGTATTTGGATTCTAAGGTATTCATGCATTTTTTCTCAACTTTTGAAACTCAAAATTAGGAAATGTCCTCATTTTTTGTGCTTTTTGCAGACATTCGACATAAATTTAACTTAATAACTCCAAGCAAATTATCAATAATTATTTGTTATGACATAAATATCTTCGAATTTTAAAATTTTTACATGAAAATGTATTTTTAAATGATAAAAATATCCTTTAAGCTTTTAATACTTAAAATCCATTAAAATCATTCTGTAGTTATAAAATAGATTATGAACTACATTTTGACACACAATGATTGATGCAAAACGTTTCTGATGATATCCCCTAAAAAATTAAATTTTAGTTAATAAAAATATTATTTCCAGATATTAAAAAGGCAAAAGATTAAAACACATAGTTTCTTTAAAATTATGAATTTTTTTTATGATTGACAAATAAAGTCTAAGTGGATCCTTTCAAAAATAAAAATTTTTTGCTTTACGTCTCTCACTCTTTTTTTACAGATTTTTTTTTTTTTTTTTTTTTTTTTTTTTTTTTTTTTTACGGTTGGTAAAGGTGATCTTACTATATGAATTTATGAAAAAATAAATAAATTTGCTTAGTCTTTTCTTAAGTGTTAATATTTTACTCTTTGAAATATATTTTTGTTGCAGTTTCATAGTGTTCCCTACTAGTGATTAAGAGATTCTGCAAATTCTGATTAGGCAATTTAAAATGCCTGAAAGAACTGATATCTTTATTTAAAATATAAAAATTTTTAACAACGAATTATTGCTTAAAGATCCTAAACTACTATATATATATATATTTTTTTTTTCTTTTACAAACAAATTTCTTTTTAACGCCTTTTCTTACTAACTCACAAATAGTCGGACTTCTAATTCTTGGAATAACACCCTTTTTTCTCTCTCTCATTCAGTGGTTTCCGCAAAAATTGCTTATACATTCTCAGCTGACAAAACTGATTGAAGGGGTGGGATAAGCTATTGAGTGTCTATGTGTTGGAACGGTGACTGCCTATTCAGAGTATTGTCTGCAGTTGCTTAGTTATAATATTTTCATTGTCACCTAACTAAGGTTATCCGAAACTAAAGAAAGAGAATAGAATATCGGTTTGTTAAATGAAAGTTTTAAAAGATGGCAAAAAACTCTTCAGTTGAAACTTGTGTTAAACTATTTATTATTTAGGAAATGCAGATAAATATTTATCTGTAATTTCAAAATCTCTAATGTTATTTATATTTCAGAAGTTTTCCAAATGAAAACTTCATTTTATCTTTACCTGAATTAAACTTTTAATTGCGTGAATTTATATTTTTTAACTGATTCTTTAAGAATGTATATTTTTTAAATAGAAAATCTTTTGAAATAAACCACGTATTGGTATGTGTTTGGGGAAGGGAGGGGGAAGTGCGGCTCAATATGTATATATTTTAAATCCAAATATACCATTTTAAAGTGAATTGCACTGTCTTTGAGTTGATGTTATGTGCTGTGATAAAAATGTCTAGTTTCGTCTCGATAAGTTTTTTTTACAAATTTATTTATTTACTTTTTTTAAATAGGGTTTAGTAAATATGTTAGCTAATTATATATCTATATATAAACATTTAATTTCTGAAATTAAGATGCATCAGAACTCGATTTAGATAATTTTCATAACAAAGTTTTAAACGGGCACTTATGAACAAACTTACGTTAAGAATCTTTTTTTTTTTCCTTTGCATAAATACCTTTACCTCTGAATTTCAGAAAAAATATATGAACTAGAATTGTCTTCTATTTAAAGATTTTAGAGTATTAATTTAGAAACTTACTATTTAGTTCATTTAAACAAGCTAAATTAATTTCTTAATTAATAAAAATGTAATGTCAAGCAAAACGCAATACGTTATTTATTAATAATTAATAAAATATTGGTAAACGAACAAAATTTGGTTTAAAAGATACATAATAGTAATTAGTATATAAAATTAGGAACTAACTGAAATAATAAATTAAATTTTTTAATTTAACTAAAAAAGATTAAAAGCTATAGCAGTAATTAAAAATAATGACAATTTAATAACAATTATATAATTTGTTTAAAAATAAGAAATCGAATAATTAATAAAATAAAATTAACTCATTAAAATCGATACCGATTAAATTGAATTCAATGTTTTAATAAAAAAAAATTGAGTATTGTACTCCAGAATCATTCATAAGATGGCGCCAGCACTGTGACTTCCTGGGCACTTCCCCAGGAATGACTAACCGGGCACTTCCCCAGGAGTGATTTCCCAGGTACTTCCTCAAGAGTAGCGTCCGTGGAAGTTGCTATGTGGAACGTTGCTGGGAGTTCATTCCTGAGGACAGCGTAAAAAACTCTTCCCCAGGACGTCCTCATCTTGTCATTTTAGTTTTAGGAGGAATATGGGATTACTTCGAGCTCCTGGGGAGGTATTGAGGAGCTTTTGCGCTATATGGGATTAGTATTATGCTATTTATTCATCAGATATTTAAATGATAATAGTCATAAAATTTGATGATTTTATACAATCCTATAACTTCATATGTGATTTTCAGTGAGTGTGAAAACTACAGAAATTAAAAGTTTTTCAAAAGTAAATTATCTTTATTTCCATTTTTCAAATAAGGATGACACCCATTATTCCTATTTGTTTTATTATTAAAGTTTATAAATCATGTGTAGATAAAACATTACTCTACATTTGATATATGAAAACTTATAGCCAAACTTGGCAATTTTGTAAAAGAGTATCAGAGAGGAATTATTGTAAAGAAATCTTGGTTTTGAGAGTTCATTTTCTAAATAGTTAGATTTAATTTTATTAGGATTTTGGAATTATTATTATTATTATTATTATTTTATGTATACTTTCGGCTAGCAAAAAATACTTTTTTATATTATTAGAAGATAAGAAAATTATTTAATTGCTATGCAATTATTTTTATCCTCAACCAATATTTTTCCTATCAATAAAAAATAAACTGTGATATTTTCTTTTGATTATACTCTTGTTTTATTATTATTATTATCATGATTTCTATAATGAAATATGATATAAATAACATTCTTATTGAGAATATTAGGATATGTAGAATTATTATTGTTGCTATAAATTTTGAGTTTTATTATACTTATTATTAACTTATTATTATTGTTATTATTTGAATTTTTCTATATTGTTCATTATTAATGTTGAAGAGTGATACTATTTATTATTGCAAATTGGGCACATCATTATTAAAAGATGTTGGAACAAAAGACTGGACACAACATTAAACAAAATTGGGAAATTTATATAATTTACAAGTGAACTACAATCCCACAAAACCATAGTAACATATGGTCAATTAATGTGGTGAACTAGATTTGAGAATCCTTATTTAAACAACTGCGTTTAGTAAACTAATGAAAATATTTAGTTAAATATTAAAGAAACTGTATTGAATAAACTTTAGAAAATACTTTTTTATAAACTATTGAAAGACTTTTTTTCATTTGAAAGACTTTTTTTTCATTTGAAAGACTTTATTTATTTGAAGGACTGCATCTAAAAAATTTAATTTTTGAAAAAAAAACTATTTATTAAATTATTGTAATTATTTAAACTTCCATGAAAAATAGTTTTTATTGTTTTTATTATATTTTTAATATTTCTTGCTTATTAATATTTAAAACTTATTTACTGTTGTTGTATGTATTATCTCCTACGCATTTACAAATGGTAAGTGATATTATAATATTGTTATATTATTGTATTCCTTTCAGGGAAATGCTCTTACCTAATTTTAACCCTATTTATTTTGCTCTTAACTATTTTTTTAATTGCTATTTTTTATGTTGCGTTAATTTTATTTTTCTTCCATCTCTTAGCTTCCTTGGTTTGACAGTTTTATTCCAAAATTTAAATTTTCTAAGTTATTAGACTTTGTTGTCTGAACTTATAGTTTTATTTAACTACCAATTTCATACAAAGTTTTGGGGAGGGGGGGATAATATTACAAATTTAAATTTTTTTTTCGCCAAAATTAACCTTTATACTACACTGGTGTCCAAAATTTAAGCATAATTGGTAATTAAGTAATTAATTTTAAGTAATGAAAGAAATATGAATCGGAATGTGCTGAAACTCTAGGTGTGTAAACAAAATAGTACGCGTCACATATTTTCGCGAAGAGTTTTCCCCGAAATCGAACAGGGGACCGTCAACAAATTGAAAAAGAACGAAGATCTTTTGGATAACCCTGTCAAAACTAATGTAGCAAAAGCGTTCAAACTGCACATTATGATTAATTGGCTTATTGTAATGTACTGTGTTAATTTTTACAAGGATAGCATGTATACTCGTAGAGAAATTAAGGATTTTATAGAAACAGGCCTAAGTTTTTTGCTTATAATTTGCAGAGTTCTTAATATAAAATAGTGTTCTTTTTTGAAAAAATGACAAACATCATTGTACACAATATCCTGTCATCAGAATTAAAAAATAATAAAAATTGTGTGACAAATGAGCAGGTTTACTAAATAATTTTTTACTGCGCATGCGTGAACGCTATTAAAATTTCATTTGCATATTATGTTAGTTAAATGTATAGAGCAACTTTTGTGAAAGTCTCAAAAACATAGCTTAAAAATTCTGAAAATTATCGTTGATAGAATGAGATCAAAATCCTTTATTCCCTAAATGAAGCAAAAAGATGAGGGGCTGTATCCATATTCCATTGTTTAGTGCCTACACAATATTGCACGTACAACTATATTTAGGTAAAACCCCTGATTTTTTTGCTTCCTTTAGGAATAACGGATTTTGAGTTGATTCTATAGGCTCCCATTTTCAGAATTTTCAAGCTATGTTTTTGAAACTTTTACAGAAGTTGCTCTATACATTTAGCTAACACAATATGCAAATGACATTTTGATATCGTTGACGCATGCGCAATGAAAAATTATTTACTAAACATACTCATTTTTCATACAATTTTTATTATTTTTAAATTCTGATGACAGGGTATTGTGTGCAATGATGTTTGTCATATTTTCAGAAAAGAACATTATTTTATAATAAGAACTCTGCAAATTATAAGCAAAAAACTTGAAAAAATTTAGGACTGTTTTTATAAAAACCTTAATTTCTCTACGAGTATACATGCTATCCATGTAAAAATTAACACAGTACATTACAATAAGCCAATTAATCATAATGTGTAGTTTGAACGCTTTTGCTACATTAGTTTTGACAGGGTTATCCAAAAGATCTTCGTTCTTTTTCAATTTGTTGACGGTCCGATGTTCGATTTCGTGGAAAACTCTTCGCGAAAATATGTGACGCGTACTATTTTGTTTACACACCTGGAGTTTCAGCACATTCCGATTCATATTTCTTTCATTACTTAAAAATAATTACTTAATTACCAATTATGCTTAAATTTTGGACACCAGTGTATATTAATTTTCTTTTAATAATATTCCGTACTTAGTTCAACTTATTAAATTAAAATCTTGTTTCTAGATCTAATCTATTAATCTTTATGGAAACTATATAAATTCTTAATTCGCCTTAAAAAACATTTACTCCAATATGCGTAAATTTAAAAATATGGCTCTAAATTAAAAAAAAAATATTCTTAATTAAACTTTATTTCTTAATATTCGAAATAAAACTCATTTTTCCCTGTTTTAATCAACCCTTTTAAGAAAGTCTTATTAAATTTATTCCAAAACCTTATCTTTCAAAAAATATCCTCATTTTTATTTATTATTTATTTTTCCACCCTTCAAAGTTTGATTTCTGTGCGTATCAATAAATTCATTTCTTTTATTTTTTGTTTCAAAATATCGTCTGCAAGATATCGAGGTCAGTGTTCGATTATAAATTAGTTAAATAATAATTTCTTAAATTTTTGCACACGACTCACAGTGGGGCAAAATCCCGAAAAGCTGGCCAAAATATGAAAATGTTAATCAAATTGTACGAAAATTCGTATACATGTTTTTTTGAAAATGCTAAGTAAAAATACAAAATTAAAATTGAAAAAAAATTGGCGGATACAATATGGCGGAATAAAAATTAAAATGTCTCGAAAGTTATTCAATTTATATGCAATTTCGTAAACTTTTCAGGGTGCTAATTAGGATTCAAAAGTTAAATTTTAAAAATAAATAAATAAATAGAATTACAGATTAAGAGTAAAAACAATAAGATTTAAATAAAATTTAAAATTTCGAGGTAAACTTAAAAGGGAATTTTCAAAAAACCAAGACATATTTAAACGAAATTTAAGTACGTTAATGGAAAGTAAAACATTAGACTATTTAATTTTGATATTATTAAAATAAAAACGAAAACATATTCCAGAAATTAACCTTTAGAATCAACTGTAGCATAATAAAAAGATCCTTCAGAGGTCAAGGTGTCGAAATAGTTAGCATAACTTGTTGGCGGTATTGGAAGATCCTGTGACACTTAGGATCAATGATTTTAATTTCTTCGACGATAATTTACCTAAACTGGAAAGGAAAGAATCTGATGACATTAAAAGACGTAAAAATAGCTTTTTTTCTCGCTACTGCATCTTTGCGATAAATCTTCTCGATGCCTTTTGATCAGTTTGTTGCATGATTCTTGAGTATCTTATGGTATTTGACAAATTGGCAGTAATGAAGATAATGTTATTTCTTTGTCATTAATTAGTAGTTCGTGTACTGAAGTAAGCATATAGAACCAGGGGTGCTGCTCAAATCTACGAGCTATTTGTAAGGGAAATTTTTCGAAGTTTATCAAATAAATAACATGGCTACAAGAAATTACTTATGGCATAGAAGCGTTTAATCAAACCTTCGTATATGCTCGGTTAGAAACAAATAGTTGCGTTTTCAAAGAATCTTTGAATTGTATTTCCATCATTTGTGCTTTCAAATCTGGGTTTTAGTTTCTCGACGAGAAGTCTTGATTGTAAACGAAATATTTTTTGCATATTTTATTTTGCAATTTCAGTGTTCTTCTTTTCATGCAGAGTACGAGTTTTTCATTTTTTCTATCCAGTTGTCTGCCAGGTGTAAGGCCTCTCTAAACATCTTTGCATGTAACTTGTATTCTGAATTCTAAATTATCTCAATCCACTTTTAATAAAAAATGTTAGATCGGTAAGATGCTGTTTTGCTGCTGTCTGACATAGGTAGCAACATTGAGTATTACACTAATTCGTTTTTAACGAATTTTTCTTCTGTATCAATGATTGTATTAAACGAAATAAGTTGATTCTGCTAGTATTTAATGCAATCCCATTCTTTGACAGTTGCTTCCGTATTTCTTGAAAAAGAAAAATGGATCTTGATTGGCCCGATAAAATCAGTAAAATGAAGATCTCGATATTTTCAAATTGATGATTCATGAATTATTCGCAGTATTTATGTATTCTAGTAGCACGGAAGAAAAGAAAAATATATTAGACTTCCTGCCATCTTCATAGGTAAATATTTGTTTAAATGTACTCAGAATAGAATAGCCATCACATCTTCACTTGCAAATCAAATCCAAATTGCTAATATAAGCGAAAGTGATATTCATAATGATTTTTACTCGCATTAATGAAATACGCTCAGTAGTTTGATCTAGTAAATATAGCCATTGACAAAATAATTCTTCTAATTATAATAGAACGAACAAAATTACTACCTATAAAGATAAGAAAATGTTATTCTACCGGATCAATAATAGAGAATTATTTTCATTTTTTCATTACTAAGCTTACTTATCAAATTAATGTAATCTTATGATTATAGTACTCATTTACAATATAATAGGAAATAAACTATTATACAATTGAATAATTCAAAATTTTGAAAAATATTTATCAGCTAAATTATGTAAAAAGTAGTCAATTTCAAAATTTTTGAGGCGGCCGAAAAAGTGGCATCTTTACTTGCGGTTACTAAAATATGCGTGAAATGCAGAAAGGCAGTTTTAGGCAGCTGGTTTTTTATGAATCACTAGACAATAACCCAAGTTATTATTTCCATTAAATTTCGTTGCGGAACACTGTGGAACATTTAAACTTTTTGATGTTTAAAAACAAAAAAATAAAAAAAAAAATTCTAAAATTTTTTATTAAAAATGACAATGAATTTATTATATTTTACGTGCTTAATATAAATTTTGTAATACATGCAAATAAAGTACATACTATCATAGTGTGAATCCATTTCAAATCATTAAAATCGGATAATATTATAAAATAAAGCACGCGTTTAGAGGAACTGTTGTTTTGCTGTTTTTGTTCGCTCGAAATGATACTCCTTCAAGCATCATTTTTGAAATGATGCAGCTTGTAAGGGCAAAGCAAAAATCTTTTTTTAAATACAGATTCTGACTCTTCAAATATTATTCTAGCCAACTGTACAATCGAAATTCCTTAAATCGTAACTTCATTTTTCGACTTTTGGCCAGCTTTTTGGGGTTTTGCCCCACTGTGCGACTGTAAAAAATGTAATTTATTACAAATTTCTCTAATCTACATTTGTTTAATATATTGTTCAATATACCGGGTGATCCAAAAGTCAGGACGAACTTTAAAAATGAATAATTTGAAAACGAATCAAGATACAAAGATACGGTTTGCACCGAACGGAAGGAAAATAAACCGGGTTTTGTATGGCAACGAAAAAACATAGTTCTGTCGGCGACCAACGGCATCACTAGCAGCACTGAAAGATGCCATCCGACAAAATGTGCCTGCCATAACGCAAGTAATGCTACTAAATCCTGCGGATGATGTGGTGCCTAGTCTAACAGCTGCACTTTTAAATGATGGGCAGCACTTGAACATTTACTCTAGTACTAATTAATTGTAATTAAGCTGACTTCTAAGATGTCAACATTTTTTCATTTGTAAATCCTTTTTTGGTGCAATAAAACACTATAACGCCATTTGTTGGTCGCCAACAAAACTATTTTTTTTTTCGTTGTTACACAAAACCCGGTTTCTTCTACATCTGTTCGGTCTAAACCGTATCTTTGTACCTTGATTCGTTTTCAAATTATTCATTTTTAAAGTTTGTCCTGACTTTTTAATCACCCGGTATATTGCATATAATATAATTATACATAATTTGTTATAAATATGTTATTATTTTCTTTTTTTAAAGTTCCAGGTCGAGTAAAAACATGATAAAATAATTTGTAATGACAAATCATGCAATGCCAAAATATTCTCATGATAATAATTTGTTCTGATTCGTACGAATACGAGATAACTTGTGTTAATCAGAAAAGCAGTTAAGTATAAGTCTAATCTTAAGGTGTCTCATATAATCAGATTCTGTAGAAAATCTCATTTATTTACAACTATACATAATTCTCTTTTAGTTGCTCTTGTTGTTTGGTTTTAATTATTTTAAAGCTTTTATTCTCTGAATAAATATATGCAGTGAGACAAAAAACGCAAACGAAATATGCAAAGAAAGATTTCTAATGATGTTTAATTTATATTTTACATCATATACTCGATATTCATCAATTTCAATACGTTCTGTAATCTTTGATGAAGATGCTTTATATATTAAAATGTTTTGCTGCGTTATATTTTAAGCATTTTTGCAATCATTTTACTAATAAAAATTGAAATAAAGTTGAACCCGGTTAAAGCATGTTTCCAGGGAGTGCACATAGTCCCGCCTTAATCGGGATTATGCATTAAATGTGAATTATACAGGGTGATTCATAAAAGATGGGCAGAACTTTAAGGGGTTATAGTACACTTAAAGACAAATAATATTAAATAGGAGACTAAGGGTCCCAGACGTATTCCTAAGGAGATAGGGGGCATTAAAGTTTAGGGTCCGAAATTTCAAATGATTATAAAAAATGGAAAAATTGGTCGATTCGTTTGCGGTTTTTGCAAAAAAATTTCTTTATGCCAGTATTTTCTTGAAATAAAATTTTAAAGTTCAATTTCAAAAAATGCCGATAGTGGGCGCTTTAGACTTTGGAGTAACAAACAACTATTTTTTAACGTTATTTTTTGTATTTCTTTAAATGATTTCGAAAGCTTAGACTTAAACTTAAATTTTGATCTAAAAATCTGAGTCCTAACGAGTAGTTAAGTAGCGTAAACTGAAATTTGAAATTTGAAACCCTTCTCTCCCCAGAACAAAAATCAGTTATTCCCGATCTTTGTGTCGTAGATTAGGCTCTAACTACTGCCGCGTTTTGCTAAAATTATTCTTTATGTCAGTATTTTCTTGAAAATAAATTTTAAAGAAAATTTTCAAAAAATTCCGATAGAGGGCGCTTTAGACTTTGGAGTAACGAACAACTATTTTATACCGTTATTTTTCGTGTCTCATTAAATGCTTTCTAAAGCTTAGACTTAAATTTTCAGCCCAAAATCTGAATCGTTAGACGTGGTTAAATTTCTGGGGAGAGGGGTTTGAAATTTCTACTCCTGAGCACAGTTCAGTTTACCATGTCCACACATTGTGTGCTGTGATACGAGGTAAAAAGACACAAATTAGGATTATGTTACCAAAGCATATTTATTAACATGTAATTACACTAAATGTTCAAAATTGTGACCACCAGAGGTTATGCACGCAGAACAACGGCGAAGAATGGAACGGCGAACATTCGCGAAAACATCAGGCTTTTCGAGCACTTCCCCTACAGCGGCGGAAAGTCTGGCGACCAGTTCCTCGGGGGATTCAACGGGTGTCTCATACATAAGAGCCTTCAATTGTCCCCAAAAAAAGAAATCGAGGGGTGAAAGATCTGGCGAGCGAGCAGGCCAAGCAACAGGACCACCTCGACCAATCCATCTGTTCGGAAATGTGATGTCCAGATAGTTGTGGACGTCTCGTACGTAATGGGCTGGCACTCCATCGTGCTGGAACCACATGACCCGCCGGATGCGTGGAGGAACAACGTTTAACAGGTCTGGCAGCACATGTTGCAGAAATGTGAGGTTTGTTTTACGGTTGAGGCGTTCAGGAAGAAGGTACGGTCCGATTAGGTGGTCTCCGAGGATTCATGCCCAAACATTGATGGAAAAGCGTCTCTGATGAGCATGTGGATACGTAGTATGTGGATTGACATCCGCCCATACATGTGCATTGTGTGTGTTAAATGTACCTTCACGTGTGAAGGTACATTCATCGGTGAAAAGCACAGTTCGTCCAAAATGTGGATTTAGCGCGTTCTGCTGCAGAAACCAGCGGGCGAATTCAATACGATTTGGATAATCCCCTGGAGACAGTTTCTGGACTCGTTGCTCATGAAACGGGAGCAAATGTTCATCCTTCAGTACCCTCCAAGTCATGGACTGTGAGGTATCCACCTGCCTAGCCACTGTTCGTGTACTTGTACTTGGCTGCGCCGCTACTACATCCAGAATGGCTTCTGCAACAACTACTGATTCGTCCTTTTTTGCACGACCTGCATTCGACCGGGAAGCGAGAAATGATCCCGTCTCACACAACTGTCTGTGCAAGCGCTCGAAAGTTTTGCGGTTAGGCAACCGCCTGTTGGGAAATCGCTCTCCGTACATTCGTTGTGCCTCTGCACCATTTCCATCTGCCGCTCCGTAAATTAAATGCATCTCAGCCTTTTCCTTATTCGTGAAGGGCACCATCTTCCGATTCATTACTACAGCGACTTACACTTGACTCACCGTTCAGTGGTTTTTATGCCTGAATCGTGTCGAAATTTTGCATACGTGTTCTTCTTCTTCCCCATTTGACATTTGCATACTTTCTGTCTCCTTCTTCACCCGGTGACTAGCGTCAGGAATGGAGCTTTAACGTTTGCATGAGCGACGTTTCCAACTGTGCCAGTGCCTTTATCAGTGAATTCCGACTATGCAGTCCTTGACGAAAGTTGTATTTTTGCCTCGTATCACAGCACAGAATCGTTGGGCATGGTTAAGTAGTGCAAACTGAACTATGTTCAGAAGTTGAAATTTGAACCCCCTCCCCTCGCTACTGAACCACGCTCAGCGATTCAGATTTTGAGCTGAAAATTTAAGTTTAAGTCTAAGCTTTAGAAAGCATTTAATGAGACACAAAAAATAACGGTAAAAAATAGTTGTTCGTTACTCCAAAGTCTAAAGCGCCCTCTATCGGAATTTTTTGAAAATTTTCTTTAAAATTTATTTTCAAGAAAATACTGACATAAAGAATAATTTTAGCAAAACGCGGCAGTAGTTAGAGCCTAATCTACGACACAAAGATCGGGAATAACTGATTTTTGTTCTGGGGGGGGAGAAGGGTTTCAAATTTCAAATTTCAGTTTACGCTACTTAACTACTCGTTAGGACTCAGATTTTTAGATCAAAATTTAAGTTTAAGTCTAAGCTTTCGAAATCATTTAAAGAAATACAAAAAATAACGTTAAAAAATAGTTGTTTGTTACTCCAAAGTCTAAAGCGCCCCCTATCGGCATTTTTTGAAATTGAACTTTAAAATTTTATTTCAAGAAAATACTGGCATGAAGAAAATTTTTTGCAAAAACTGCAAACGAATCGACCAATTTTTCCATTTTTTATAATCATTTGAAATTTCGGACCCTAAACTTTAATGCCCCCTATCTCCTTGGGAATACGTCTGGGACCTTTAGTCTCCTATTTAATATTATTTGTCTTTAAGTGTACTATAACCCCTTAATGTTCTGCCCATCTTTTATGAATCACCCTGTATAACTTTGCAGACACTGTGCTGATTTACACATTTAACTAACTAAATAAATTTTGAGATAAACTTAACTTTTTCTCAGATACACTTTCAATTTCGAATTTTTCTTTTAAAGTTAATTGTTTTCTTTTTGAGAACCTTCTCGAAATATTAATCACAATCAAGAACCAAAAGTAATTGATATTACGAAATAAGTTTTTTTTCAAATGAAATCTTGGACTTACGCTGTAAACATTATAAGATAAAAGCAAAAATTATTACTTATCAGCGTAAAAAACAATTTATTATAGATTAAAAATTCCTAACGTTTCGAACTCAATCTAATGAGTCATCTTCAGAGATACATTTTTAAAGGAGAAATAATTTACATTAAAAACAGATTGGCATACTATAAATTGATACTATACATACAAGTTATACATACTATAAACTATGAGGTGGTTAGTTGAGAGAATCAAGGAGCATAAAGCCGATTTAAAATTTAATAGACCATCAACAGCTCTGTCCAGATTATCGATGAAGGGGACTTTAAGAAATGTTTGTTTTGATAAAGTAAAAATTATTTCTCATTGTTCAAATCCGCAAAAAGCACTCATAAGGGAATCTATAGAAATTGGTTTCAGGAAGAAAGAAGTCTGCAATGACAATATGTCCTTTCAAATACCTAATATCTGGTTTAATATTTTAAAAGAAATACTTTTGTAAGTTTCCTCCATGGTTTTATCATTGTTGTATTGTCTACTGAGTGATGGCAACTGGTACATGTTTTTATTTTTGAATCTTGGCCTTTAATGTTTATTTAGTATAATTTTTGTCAATTTATAGTATGCCAATCTGTTTTTAATGTAAATTATTTCTCCTTTAAAAATATACCTCTGAAGATGACTCATTAGATTGAGTTCGAAACGTTAGGAATTTTTAATCTATAATAAATTGTTTTTTACGCTGATAAGTAATAATTTTTGCTTTTATCTTATAAGTTTTTTTTCCTCTATTGTCGTCGGATTTTTGGCACCTTTAATTCTCGCTACCGAAAAATCAGTACGTGATTTCTCAAGAAAACAAAATAAATACAGAAGTTAGATTAAATCTTTTCTTTGATTTATGAAAATGTAAAATTAAATAAATAAAATCGTATGTTATGTTTTCAGTGATTACTTTTTTTTGTTCAGATTATATGACGCCATCTTAATTCTTTGATCTCTAACTTCTATTACGCAATAATGCAATCTAGTTAATTCCTTTTTTGATTTTACGAGCGAACCTTTTTAAAATAAATTTCTTATTTTTACTTTGTTTCTGGACACTGTATAAGATTGTCCAAAAAAATGTTTATGCTTGGGTATAATGAAAAAAAGATCTTGTCAACATATTATCTATCCTGAAGTTTCATCCAAATTGTAAACGGAATTATTATATGAGCATTTAAAATGAAGAAGAAAATAGTGCATGTATTATGATATCCTGCGGATCAGAAATTTGTAAATTTAGACATTAATCGGCAGAATCGTTCAAGGAGGGGCGTTTTCTTTCTAGTATTTGGACAGTACTGATATCAGCATTTTTCTCCGGGAGGGATTTCTGGGACTCCGAAGGAAGATTGCATTATTGGCCATTCACAGCATAAAATCTCCAACCTTTAGTGTGGCGACATTAGAATGCTCTTGGGGAGGACTTCATTCCGGAGCACTTCCTCCTGAATTTAACACTGAATATGGGGAGGGTAAAATTTCACAGCCTACTGTCTACATTTATCTGCAATCACCAAATTTGTAACACATTATGCATTGAAACATTTAAGAGCTTTTTATTTCTTTTTCCATTTTTTTAAATAAATTTTTTTTATCTTTTATCGCCAAAAATACTGTTTGCTATTCGGAGTTTCTTATATTCAGAGGTTACATATAGAAAAAAATTAACTTTTGGTAGTGGGAATTGGAAAACTGTCCGTTAAACAGATATTTCCGCTATTAGGGAGTGTTCATTATGGAAGTTTTACTGTATTTGCTAAAAAATGCTCTGACGAAAATTCGTTTATGTATGAAAATACTTCAACAATTTTAAATATTTATTTCTCCTAAGAGATTATTGTATTCATATTTAAAAACTTAGTATTCTGAGTATTTCTCAATAAGCTTTTCTTAAAGTGTATTCTTATATGTAAACTTTAAAAAAGTAAGATTTTCTTACAAATAGGAAATAAATAAAAATTATATTCCATCGTATCACAATGCAATATTAAGGATTCTAAGTTTTCATAACCTAAAAATAAGCTTATTTCTCAAGTTCGAATTGTAATTTCTTTCAAGCTAAAGAAGGATTTTAAAAAGAATTCTTTTCCAAAGAATTGAGAATTATAAAAAGGGTTGTCATGACAGATATAAGTGAAGATCTTATTATGAATTGAAAATACATGTCAGTGAACTTAATATGTCACAAAAAGAAAAAACTTAAATTTTTTTGCTTTTAAATTCTGAAATCGGCATAGTCATTGATACTTTCGTTTCGGCTCAGATTTCCATATGTTATTGCAGGAAAAGTTTCTTTCCTTGCTACACTGCAGGTTATGCGTGAAAATGCATATTACTTTTTTTGCATGTTGTTTCTGAATTATAACGTACGTTAACATAATCTTTGGATATAAACTTCTTGGTATTCACTTCTTAAATTCACTTCTTAACAACGCGAAAGTTTGACACATTTTCTGACTAATTTTTAACTCTAAAAGCATAAAACTGAGAAGCCCGACTATTGAAAGGATTTGTAATCAAATGGCGTTTTTTATTTTCGGTAAATAAGACACTTATATAATCTTGTTGAGATATAAGATATTTTGTCAAATAGTTGTAAATTTTTCTCACTTCCAATTCTGCCCCTTTCGGAAATTCTATTTAAAACACAAACTTTGACAGTATTTCCTTTACTTGCTTGTATCAAAAAATAGATACATCCATTCAAATACAGAGTTTCTGAATAAAAACACCAGCTACTCTAATGCGGTTTTGAAAAAAAAAGAGTCCAGGAATGTATCAGAAAGTAGCTCCTTTGGATTTGAGAATAAATTTGGATTTGGAATCTTTAATAAAATGACATAGAAATATTTTCATGAATATATTTTTACTATATAGCTTAAAAAAGTTACGATGTCTTTAAATTTGTTTTGTTTCCTTTTATTCAAAATTACACTATTTTTTTAATGAATCTTTATTCGAATGTTAAAAGTCTAAGAATTTAACCAATCGTTAATGTAGATAATGTGTATTTCCCATAAGATATAGTACTGTAAAATCATCCCGTTGATATGTATACAGTATTCTTTTCAGGAATCTGAATTATTTGATAAAAATCTGAATTTTGGGGAAATAGTAGAAATTGGGACGGGGAGAACGTGCCGAACCGGCGCTGTTTTCTCTCACTTCGGTAAGAGTTGTTTCTATTAGGGAACACAGAATATCTTGAAAAATAGACTGATGCAGTTTTTGCGAAATGCTTAACATCATGTATTTTATTTTAAAACAGAGATAAAAATATTTGTTGCATAGTATATATAAATTATTTTTTACAGCATAAAAGTTTTTCCAGTTTGCATATATTATGTAAAAAACATATTATAGACCACATATAAATAAAAAGAAATTAATTTCATGCGTAAAAATATTTTTCAAGATCTAATTAACATTTTACGTATTTCTATGAAATGTTTTTATAAATATATCGCTGTTCGGTTTATGTACGAAGATACTTCGACAATTTCTAAATTATTATTTCTCTTTGGAGATTATTATGTTCATATTTAATAACTTCGTATGCTGAATATTTTTTACTAAGCTATTTTAAAAGCATAGCATATTCTTATGTATGTATACTTTTAAAAAGAAGATTTTCTTTCCGAATAGAAGAGAATTTTTTATATTACATCGTATCATAATGCAATACTAACGATTCTAAGTTTTCATAACACAACAATAAGCTTATTTCTCATTTTCAAAATGTAATTTTTTAAACATAATAAATGATTTTAAAAATAATTTTTTTTTCTCTAATGGATGAGTATTTTAAAATATGGTTGTCATGACAAATATAAGCAAAGATCTTATTAAGAATTTAAAATACATGTCAGTGAACTTAATTTGTCACATACGGTGAAAACATTTAAAATTTTTTATAACTTCCAAATTCAGTTTTCGCCATCATCATTGATATTTGCATTTAAGTTTTGAATTTCTTCTGCTGTTGCAGAAAAAGTTTCTTTCCTGACTATACTGCAGTAAAAGCGTAAAAATGCAGGTTACTTCTTTTGTACGTTGTTTCTGAACTGGTATTTAAGGTATCTGAGCACTTTTAAAACGTAATTTTCGATGAAAATACCGATTTTCCATTTTTGCAATATTATTAAAATCGAATCTTTTATTCATAGAAATCTGCTTAAATTTTGACTGTATCTAAAATAGAATCCGAGTTACAACGGTTTAAATTTACATTTATTACAGCTTTTCATTGTGTTTTAAGCTATTTCTAGCTTTTTCTCAAAATGAAGTTTTTCAGATTTATTATACGCAAAAAATTCTAAAACAAAAAATTATGCATGAAAAACCACGAAATTTTCTGTATTTCTTTTACAAATGTATTTTGAGGGAATAATTTACACTCATAATAGTATATTAAATAGTTTTATATTTACACTGATATAAATGACAAACTTGAGTCAAGTTTTTCGAATTTTCCGTTACATTAGTACTTTAATAGCCATATCATCTGAGATTACAATGACGCGATAACAATGAATGTAGTCTAAGTCCTACAGAAAGTTATTCTGTTTATTATGCAATTTACAAAATGTAAATGCATTGTTCTATTTTTGAGTTATCACGTTTCGCGGAAATATCAATTTTTGCCGTAATTTTCACTATTTTCTTCTTAAAAAAATTATTTCTGGGTAATTGATAATATATATGTATATGTATATATTTTTGTCAAAGTTTTAAAGTAAATATTTTTATCAAAAATGGATAATAAGAGAAAATTTCAAAAAATCACTTCCGAAGGTGTGCAGATGCCTTAAGGACAAATAGAACATCTCGACAAATAAAATAAAGAAGTTTTTGCGAAATATTTAACATAACGCATTGTACTTAAAACCAGTGATAAAATTGAATTATATGTTTTACTGTAAATATGAATTATTTTTCTCACAGTATACATTTTTTCCCAGTTCACATTTATTAAGTCAAACTAACATTATAGACTATATATAAATCAACAGATATAAATGGCATGCTTGAACTAGTTTACAAAAAGTGATTCACTTTTTACATATCTCTAAGAAAATTTTTTAACAATATTATTTCTGTCCGATAAACTTTTTTTACAAAACTGTTAAATATATCACCTTAAAATTTGTTGTGATGTAAGAAAATATAATATTTTTGTATTGTAAGAAGCACTTTTCATTTTGGGATAAACGAAATAAAATCATGGTGTCTTTTAATTCTTACTGCCAAAAAAAAAGAAAAAAAAAAAAAAATCAGTACGCAATTTCTGAATAAAATTATAAATATATAAGATAGAGCAAGTCAAATGAACGTTATAGACTACACATAAATCAACAGTTATTAATAGCATGCTCGAATTAGTTTACAAAAACAGATTCACTTTTTACATTTCTTTAAGAAAATTTTTTAACAATTTATTTCTGTCCGATACACTTTTGTACAAAACTGTCAAATGTATCACCTTAAAATTTGTTGTGATGTAAGGAAATATAATATTTTTGTATTGTAAGAAGCAATTTTCATTTTGGGATAGACGAAATAAAATCATGGTGTCTTTTATTTCTTACTGCCAAAAATAATCAGTACGCAATTTCTGAATAAAATTATAAATATATAAGATAGAGTAAGTCAAATGAACATTATAAACTATATATAAATCAACAGAAATAAATAGCATGCTTGAACTAGTTTACAAAAACTAATTCACTTTTTACATTTCTCTAAGAAATTTTTTTAACAATATATTTTTGTCCGATACACTTTTTTTACAAAACTGTTAAGTACATCACCTTAAAATTTGTTGTGATGTAAGGAAGTATAATATTTTTGTATTGTAAGAAGCAATTTTCATTTTGGGATAAACAAAATAAAATCATGGTGTCTTTTAATTCGTACTGCCAAAAACAATCAGTACGCAATTTTTGAATAAAATTATAAATATATAAGATAGAGTAAGTCAAATGAACATTATAGACTAAGGTATTTGTACTCTATATGGACAGGGCTCTCAATATGGACACCCCTACTATTTTTAAAGGTAATGATTTTGATCGAGAGATGGCTCAACATTTTCGGGAAGAAAAACAATTGAAAAATAATTCAGCCTGGAAAGTGTAAAAAAGTGCCGTGCTCGCCATTTAGGAGGAAACTTGTTATTTCGAGATGTGCTGATCTTAATTACCTTTAAGATTAAATTCTTATTAGATATGGTAAAATTACATTAAATGTTGAAAAGTGGAGTATTTTAGAAAGCTAATAAAACATATTTTCGATTGCTGTTGCATATTTTGCTTAAAATAATTTTTCTTATTCATTTAGAACAAGATGTAGTAAAACTACGCCCGGTTCCCAATATGGACAGCTTATGTCCCCATCGACTACAACTGTAAGAAAAAAGAAAATTCAACGTTGCCAAGCAATAACTTGAAAAGTCATCAAAGTGGTAAAATCTTTGTTCAACAAGATGCTATTTGAACAATCCCCCAAAGCCTTCCTCCAAAAAACCCTTACATAAAAATAAAAAGAAGCCCCCTCCCAGTAGGATATCTCTTGGCGAAATAGTAGGTACCAATGGTATGACTTCCTCAACAAACGAGAGCTGGTACTGCTTATTTTGCAGTATTGATGCTTTTTCAAAGATGCGGCCTTGCATCACATGTGGAAGATATGTTCATGAAGATTATGTGGGACTTACTGCCCATTGTGAAAAAGTTTCTATTTGTCCATGCTGTGAGGACTGAGTAATAACAGATGTAAATTCGCAGACAGATGCAATAAAGCTAAGCAAAACCAACAATATTACTTCATAATATTTACTAATAACTAAGGGGCTTTGCATGGGTATTCGAAGGTTAAAAACCGAGATTGCCCCTTTCCTTCTCTAAAATGCATGTTCTTAAGATATTTACTGTCCCCCCTCCTCCTCGGAATACTTTAAGATAAATTTTTTTATTCCCTTTTCTCTAATATCCCTTGGAAAAGTGGCTCTTCCATACACACTGTGTAGAAAGTCAATAAGGAAACACCTGTCCATAATAGGAACAGGTAGTTCCTTATATGGACACTTGTCATTTTTTTTTGTTTTTATCATTTAAATTAACCTTTAGCTTCCGGGGGGATTACCGTAGTCCCAAGAAAATCAATGTTGAAGAATACGGGGTTGGGATTATCGTTATCCCGAAAATTTCCACCCCTCCAACAGGCGGAAGAAGAAATCATTAAGGTCCTTTCGCTCAATAGGGGTCCGACTGAGTATCGAGCAAGGGAAATTCTGTAGGGAGGATGTTAATTATCCTAGGGAAATGCCGGGAAAAGAACTTGGCAAAAAAATAAACATTGTTTACGCAGACGACGTAAAGCTGTTTCTACCCCAGTTGCTGCAAGATTCTTAGATAGTTCTTGCTTGTGAGACATAATAATGAATAGATTATATTCAGCAAGTAGTTTTAGAAATTTAGTGTTGCTAATTTTGACTACACTTTTGCTCTTAGAATGTAAAATGAAGCATTATTATTTTTTTTCTTACTAATGCACTAAATATTAGAAATTACGTGCGTAATTTTACACACTGAATTGAAAAAAAATCAAATGTTTATACTTATTATTATATTTACGGAACATATGATTGTTCTCAAGCCCAAAGGAGTTAGTTTTTGAGGCTTTTCTGAATTCGTTTTTATTATTCAAAAACATACGAAATTGTTAACATATGAAACATATGAACGAGACGTGAAATTCTTAATAAAAATTATATAATAGAATGGCGTTTTCAATTTATTTAATAAAGGCAAAAACATTTCAGAAAATAATGTTAAAGTTGGCGTTTTGACCAAAATTTCCGAGCGCGAAATTTAGGGAAAGGTGGAAATTTGCTGGTTGTATTTTTGTTGCGGTAATGTTAATAAATAATTTATTTATAACAAAAACAAAATGGTAAAACTGAATTCGATTCCTAATTCTATCAAAATCCTATCCTGCCAGGTCTGCCAATTTTATGCCGACACGTTAAGAATTATTCAGAAAGTTTCACATTAGAAACCAGCTTGATTCTATGGTCGGTAAACGGAAAAAAAGTGACTTGAAAAAAGTGACATAAACTACAAAAGCGAAAAAAAGTGACACGGAAAAAAAGTGACAAGGAAAAAAAAGTTACCGGAAAAAAAGTCACAAGGAATTGATTTTGCGGATTTATTATTGATTTTGGGGATTTATTATTGATTTTGGGGATTCATTGGTTAAGTATGAAAGGGGCTTCGAGGGGGGGGAGGCTCATAATTTAGGTAAATGGGTTTTGTATGCTGAATTAACTGTTTTGGTTCAATTTTTGGATATACGTTCATCCTGAAAAGACGCTTGCCTGATTAGTTTTGGGAAGGGACGAATAACCCAACCCCCATCCGTCCTGAATTAGATGAATGGGTTTTTACGCAGAATTATCCAACGTGTGTCAAATTTGCATATAGGATCTTTTCCATAAGGCTTATATATAGTATAAAATGCGTGAAGAGATTCTAGGAGTTTAAGGGTTAAGTATAGAGGGGGAATGGGGGATAACCTTTCTTAAATTAAATTAATGGCTTTTTACGCATAATTATCCGATTTGCTTAAAATTTTGACCATAAGTTCATTATGACAAGACGTATCTTAGATTAGTTATGGGTTCTTCTGCTTATAAAGGGGGGGGACGAGCAATTATCCCCCTCAAACTAGATAAATATGTTTTTATGCAGAATTATCCAATGTATTTCAATTTTAAATATAGGTTCTTTCTGGTAAGGTGAATTCCGGAAGAGTTTTAAGGATTTAATGGCTAAGTATAAAGGGGAGACGGAGAAAACCCCTCTTAAATTAAATAAATGGCTTTTTATGCAGAATTATCTGATTTGCTTTGAATTTTGGACATGGGTTCATTATGATAAGACATATTTCTGATTAGTTATGGGGTTCTATTGGTAATTAAAAAGGAGAGCGGGTGATTACTATACCCACCTTAAATTAGATTTAAAAAAATTATGCACACTTATCCGATGTACTTCAAATTTCGGATATAGGATCTTTCTCATAAAGTGAATTCCTGAATAGTTTTATGGGTTTAATGGCTATGTATAGAGGAGGAACGGGGGATAAACCCCCTTAAATTAAATAAATGGCTTTTTACGCAGAATCATCCGATTTGCTTGAAATTTTGGATGTATATTCATTATAAGAAGGCGAATCTCAGATTAATTATGGGGTTCTTTTGACAATTAAATAGGGGAAGCGGGCGATTAATCCTCCACTCTTTAAATAAAATAAATTGTTTTCTTTCTTTCACAACTATTCAACGTATTTCAAATTTTGGATATAGGTTCTTCCTGATAAAGTGAATCCCTGAATAGTTTTAAGGGTTTAATGGCTAAGTATAGAGCGATGAACGGGGTATAACCCAGAATTAATCAGGACCTCGCCTTATCATAATGAACGCCCAATCAAAATTTGAATCAAATCAGATAATTCTGCGTAAAAAGCCATTTATTAATTTAAGGGGGGGGGGATCATCCGTTCCCCCAGTGTTTACTTAGCCATTAAACCTTTAAAATTATTCCGGGATTCACTTTATGAGAAAGAACATATATCCAAAATACGAAATATATCGGATAAGTGAGCATAAAAAACAATTTATCTAATTTAAGGGGGGGGGGGGATAATCACCCGCCACAATTTTTAATTGGCAAAATAACCCCATATGTAATCAGGGATACGCCTTAACATAATGGTTCTATAATCCAAAATTTGAAGCAAATCTGACAATTCTGCGTAAAAAGTAATTTAATTTAAGGTGGGTTATATTCTATTCAACTTCTATACTTAGATATTAAATCCTTAAAACTATTCAGAGATCCACCTTATCAGAAAGAACTTATATTTAAAATTTGAAATACATGGGATAATTCTGCATAAAAACCTATTTTTCTAGTTTAAGGGGGATATAATTGCTCGCCCCCCTTTATAATAAGAAGAAAAACCCCATAACTAATCAGAAATACGTCCTATCATAATGAACCTATGTCCAAAATTCTAAGCAAATCGGATAATTATGCGTAAAAAGTTATTAATTTAATTTTAGAAAGGTTATCCCCCGTTCCTCTCTATATTTAATCATTAGAACTCCTAAATCTCTTCAGGCATTATATACAATATATAAGCCTTATCGAAAAGAATCTATATGCAAATTTGAGTCACGTTGGACAATTCTGCATAAAAACCCATTCATCTAATTCAGGACGGATGGGGGGGGGAGTAATCGTACCTTCCCAAAACTAATCAGGCAAGCGTCTTTTCAGGATGAACGTATATCCAAAAATTGAACCAAAACAGTTAATTCAGCATGAAAAACCCATTTACCTAAACTATGAGCCCCCTCCCCGATCCCCCTTTCATACTTAAGCAATGAATCCCCAAAATCAATAATAAATCCCCAAAATCAAGTCTTTGTCACTTTTTTTCCCGGTAACTTTTTTTCCTTGTCACCTTTTTTCCGCGTCACTTTTTTCCGTGTCACATTTTTCCGCTTTTGTAGTTTATGTCACTTTTTTCCGATAACTTTTTTCCGGTCACTTTTTTTCCTAGATTCCTATGGTCACAGCCTACTAAAAAGTCATGCGCAACAATACCTTTTGCATAAATGAGAATGGAATTATACATTATCTGCTTCAGAAAATTGTCGAATTCTAGAACTATTTATTATTTATAAATAACTTATACACCGTCAAATTCAAATGAAATAATTTTTATTTATGCAAACCATAATAAAGATTGCATTAATAATTTCTTAGTTATTTTTCATCTGACTCCAAAAAGAAAAAAGACGAAGTTCTCAATTTTGCACTTTTTTGTTGTTGTTATCGTTTTGTACGCTTATCAATTACTTCGAAACTATTCGACTGATTCATGTGCCTTTTTTTTTGTTTCATTGAAAGATTATTCTCTGCAATTGGTCAAGGACTGAATTTAAATTTCATGAAAATTGCTGCAGGGATTTTTTTAGAAATTTAATAACAATACAAATAAATAAATTAAAATAAATAAACTCATTTAAAAATTTAATTTTTAGCGATTTTGATCAAATAAAGTAGCTCTATCTCCTTCTTCTTCTTCTTCTTTTTTTTTTGTTTGTATGCTAGAATGTTGCAACCACAAAGTTTGTAATAATTATTATTATTTATATAGCTATTATTCTCGAATAAAACAAGGGAAAACAAAAAATAATGATTTAATTTTTAAAAACTTTCATGGCGAAACAATTGTTAAAAAATATAATAAATAATAATATAATTAAATTAAAAGTAAAAGCAAAAAGTATAATTAATAATAATAATAAAGTCTAAAAAATTGGAAAGAGTTTTGAATTTCTTCAAAATTTCTGCGGTAGACTCGTTTAATTTGAAGAATCATATTTCTATGGTGGTGGGATTGTTACTCTAACACAGAATGGTTCAAAAGTCTGAATTTCATATAAATTAAAATAATTAATGTCTTTTTTTACCTTCATTGGTAAATTTTGTTTAAAAAGCTAACTTTTACAGCTTCTTTCACAGTGTCTTGCCTTTACGGAAAAATAGAAAATACTATACAATCTCTTTGTTTCTAAATAAATATACCATAAATTTCATAAATATGTATCTATATTATAAAGACGAAACGTATCTGTGCGTAACGCATACGTAATGCCAATGCCAACACTTTCCCATGCAATTTCGGTTTTGCAATGTTCACTACAACAAATTTTTACACTTCTAACCATCGCACATTTTAAATTTTTATACTGTTGTATAGAAAGAAAAATGTACTTTTGAGTGCAATTTGTTTGAAAACTCTACCTCAATTTATTTTTGAGATATTAATTTTTTTATAGTTTTTAGCACCACTTTTGTAATTGTGGCAACAGAATCACTCCATTTTCTCTTGAAATTAAAAAAAAAAAAAAAAAAAAAAGAAAGAAAATGAAATTAAAATGCGCAGCGCTTTTCCATGCAATTTCGGTTTTGCAATTTTTGATTTTGCGAATTTTACACTTCTAAGTATCGCACATTTTAAATTTTTACACATTGTATAGAGAAAAAAATGTACTTTTAAATTCGTACTTTTTTCCCCAGCTCCACACTTAATTCGCAGAAAAAAGGAATTCGTATGGGTGCTTTTTAAATGTAAGAGATTAAAGTAAAATGTTACAGAACTACATACTATATGGCTATTAATGGCCAGACACTTTCAGTTATAGACATTTTGTCGAATATAAAATAAAAACATATTTATAGGATTCTTCTGAAAATCCAGGATGAGAAAGACGATGTTTGACCTCATATTTATGAATGCCCATTTCATAAGAAGGAAACTTAGGGAGCCGATAGGGAGAAAAAAAAAAAAAAAAAAAAAAAAAAAAAAAAAAAAAAAAAAGAAAAACTATAATATTTGGAAACCCTCTTTACATTAAATTATACGAAACGATCTGTCGATGCAGAGTAGAAATATATGGATATTGTACAACATTTCTACTGATTTTTGCATAAATAGAGAGTATAATAAGGGAAATATAACATTTTTTTTTAAGTGCAAAAAAACCGTGATAGATTTGGAGTTTTTAGACACTCCGCTCCCCTCACAGAAGAACAAGGGGAAAATAGACAGTTCGTTCAGCTTTTACGTTCAGCTTTTTATGAAATTTTGGGTATTTTTATATAAAATGATAATGTCCCGTTTTACAGTTTTATGAGGAAGATAATCATAGCATATTTACTCCCCCTTCTGAAAAGCGGGAGATAAGCAAATTAACAGAAACTCATCTGATCTGTTATTTATAAACTTCAAAAACATTCTGACAATGTTATCTTCTAAAGCCATGATAGATTTGAAGTTTGAAGACCTCCCCGTCCCCCACCAACATACACAGAAGAACAAGGGAGACTGAATTTAAAATATATATATAGTACCCAGTGTTTATATTCTAATTCTCCATATCTTACAAAAATTGATCATTATGACAATGAGAGGTTTTGAGATAACTTTTAAAGCCCTTTCTTCTTCCCTCCCTCAGCCTCGGCAGAGCAAGAACGTCAAAATTTCAAAAAATCATCTTATTCTAGTATTTATATTCTAAGATAAACCAAGTGTATTATTATTGGACTCATTTAAATATCATGTGATTTTAAATATGTTAGCTTTTTTATGGATGCGCTTTAGTCAAAGCGCTTTTTTCCGTTTTATTTATTTATTTTTTTTAATTATATTTTTATTTCTTTATTTTTTTAAACCACGAAAATACAAACGGAAGCGCCAGATAGCTTTGATTGTCTCTTTTTATAGTAATACAAGAGGACTGCATGTATTTATCAATTTTTAACCCTTTCAGGGGCAAGGTATTTATGTTCAAAAAATGCTTAATTAATTTATTAACTCTGAAATTTACAAATTTATTTGAAAATAACTAAAAGCTCTTTTTCACATATACTATGAAATTCAAACTGTAATAAAAAAATTACTGGTACCACTTGGTATTTTGGGCATTAAAAGTAACAGTTAGCAGACTGCAAACGGCGGTAGGGTTGAAAGCCATTGAAGAAATTTTAACACCAAAATCTTCTTCTCTGCTGTGTTGACAGAATTTTCATATCCAGACTTCATCAAATATTTCTTTATAGTAATATTCGGTTAATTATCTTACAGATTAAATTAAAGTAGTACTATTCGTAACTATTCGTTTTAGTTATAGTTAGAAACGAAGACCTTAATAGGAAACATAAATTACGTTAGATATCTCTTTATTATTTGTTACTATATTGTTTAACGATTCCTTATATGTTAATTTCTAACTTTTTCTTATCGTGAAAAAATTAGAATTATTTTCTTTTTCTGTTTTAATTTAAATCGTTGAAATAATATTAACAATGATTCTTAAGGAAATCACTTATGCGTTATTTAAATATTTGAAAATTTAGCACTTTTTAAAATAATGTATTTTTGTATTACCATATATACTTATAGTAATTTTGCCTATAACAAACCTTCATTTTTAGATTATACCCTTCAAGAAACCAAATGCTATTAAAACATTCAATAAACATCCATCAAGTTTTCTAATTATTTTTTAAAAAGACCGCTCAATTACTACTAATATATGTTTTATTTAATGACACGCACTTCACAGAAAAAGATCATTTTTATCATTATAAATTACATCTTTTCAACGAACCTAAAGCATTACTTTCGATTCCGACAAGTAAACATAAACAGCTTTCTCTTAGGGAACAAAATTCCCTTACCCTCTCACGAACGTGTAAATCATTGACACATGTTCCAAATGATAGCAGCATTTTCTAGTCACCTGCGGTGAAGGGTCATTAAGAAAGGGGGATGAAATCGCGTCAGTTCTCCCGTTGTAAAAGGATATTTTAGATTTCACTGTCCCGAAAGCTAAAGGTTAAACCAGAATAATTACAATGTCGTTAATTTTAATAATGATAGCCAATAGTTCAAGGATAGTGGTCACATATTTTTGGAGTCCTATGACTTGTACATGGGGGTAAAAAAATACATTTCCCTTAGGGTGTCCATATTGGGTACAGGTGCCTTATACACTATATTGCCATTGATTATGGGACACTTGCGATTTTAGACATTTTACTATATATCTAGAAAAATACATGAGGAATCATCTCGAAACTCTTAGTGTATAAATATAATAGTATAAGTCATACATCTCCGTGAAGATTTTTTCCCGAAACTTCAAAGGGGACCGTCAACAAATTAAAAAAGAATGAATATCTTTTGAACAACCCTGTCAAAACTAATGTAGCAAAAGCGGTCAAACTCTAGATTGTGATTGAATGCCTTATTGTAATAAGCCTTGTTCATTTTTATGCAAATAGCATGCATACTCGCAGAGTAATTAAGGTTTTTATAAAAATGATCCCAAATTTTTCCAAGTTTTTTCCTTATAATTTTCAGAGTTCTTAATATAAAATATTATTTTTTTCAGAAAATATGACAAACAACACTGCACACAGTACCCTGTAATCAGAATTAAAAAATAATGAAAATTGTATAAAAAATGAGTTGATTTACTAAATAATTTTTTACTGCGCATGCGTCAACGATATCAAAATTTCATTTGCATATTATGTTAGCTAAATGTATAGAGCAACTTTTGTGAAAGTCACAAAATCATAACTTGAAAATTCTGACAATAATCGTCAATTGAATAAGTCGAAAATCCGTTATTCTCAAAATGAAGCAAAAACAAGAGGGGTTGTATCCATATATTCATTGATTAGTGTCAATATAGAATACACAATATGGGATGTACTACTGCATTTGGATAAAATCCCTCTTTTTTTGCTTCATTTTGGAAACAACGGATTTTGTCCTTTTTCTATAGACGATTACTTTCAGAATTTTCAAGCTATGATTTTGAGACTTTTACAAAAGTTGCTCTATACATTTAGCTAACATAATATGCAAATGAAATTTTGATATCTTTGACGCATGCGCAGTAAAAAATTATATAGTAAACCTACTCATTTTTCATACAATTTTTATTATTTTTTAATTCTGATTACAGGGTACTGTGTGCAATGTTGTTTGTCATATTTTCTGAAAAAAATATTATTTTATATTAAGAACTCTGAAAATTATAATGGAAAAACTTGGAAAAATTTGGGACCATTTTTATAAAAACCTTAAATACTCTGCGAGTGTGCATGCTACTTGCATAAAAATGAACACAGTGTATTACAATAAGGCATTCAATCATAATCTAGAGTTTGAGCGCTTTTGCTGCATTAGTTTTGACAGGGTTATTCAAAAGATATTCATTCTTTTTTAATTTGTTGACGGTCCCCTATGGCGTTTCGGTAAAAAATATTCACGGAGATGTATGACGTATTCTATTATATTTATACACTAAGAGTTTCGAGATGATTCCTCATATATTTTTCTAGATATTTAGTAAAATGTCTAAAATCGCAAGTGTCCCATAATCAATGGCAATATAGTGTATATGTTGCAGCCAATACCCGAAATTGGCCAATTCTAGAACTGGCCGGCCAATTCCCGAATTGGCCAGCAACGTTAAATAATGACTGGCCAATTCTAGAATTGGCCGGCCAATTCGCGAACTGGCCAGATGCAATTGGCCAATTCGCGAACTGGCCAGATGCGATTGGCCAATTCGCGAAATAGATATATGTACTCGGCTTAATCCTTCCTAATATAGTTGAAAGTGTCTATGAATTCAAATAGTCTAGACGTCAGCCTGTCCGTGATCTAACTCGAGTAAAGTTTCCGGTTAACTTGTAATTGACATCGTATTTGGTATATCAATTAATTTCGATGTTGAAATCGAATTTTGTTCGATTTTTGGTTAATTTAGTTGGGTACAGAAAAATATTTAATTTCAATATAATCAATGGGAATCTTTTTACTGTACATTTTAATGTTACATTATCTTAATTACAAAAATCCCTGTCGGCTGGGCCTATAGGCGGAGGTAGATTTCGAAGAATGCTCAATTCAACAAAAAAATATATGATTAGAGATAAACCCAGTTTAATAACTTCATTTGGCCGTTTATGAAAAATTTTTAATTTCATTTTTCTTCAAAAACTGGTTTTATCAGAATCATCTTAAGAAAAATTCAGCTCAAATGCCCGTTTTGACAACATATTTTGAAATAGATTCTGAATTTATTAAAAAAATCGACCAAAACAGTACATTATACAGCTCCTAAATAACAAAAAACTGGCAGTTGAAAGCATTTGAGAAAAAAAATTGAATTTAAAAATGAGTCATAAAATAACCTATTTGTTGTTTGAATACATACTTAATTCTTTATTCATGATTGCTCGGAAAGTTTTGTGCGAAATACTCACTTTGACAGCATTTTAAAAAATATATTCCATCTTTATAAAAAAACTGGCCAATGCGTCACAATATATAGTTCCTAAATAAGAGGATCTGTAAATTGGATGCGTTTGAGAGCGAAAATGGATTTTAAAACGAGTCATAAAAAACGCAATTTCTTATTTGAACACTTCCTTAAATTTTCAGTCAAAATGATTTCGGAAAATTCTGTTCAAAATACCGTTTTTGGTAGCCTTTTTTTAAACATATTCCGTCTTTATCAAAAAACTGCCCAATGCATCACATTATATAGTTCCTAAATAAGAGGATCTGTAAATTGGATGCGTTTGAGAACAAAAATGGATTTAAAAACGAGTCAGAAAAAAACGCAATTTCTTATTTGAATACTTCCTTCAATTTTCAGTCCGGATGACTTTCGGAAATTCTGTTCAAAATACCCTTTTTGGTAGCCTTTTTTGAAATATATTCTGTCTTTATCAGAAAATTGACCAATGCGTCACTTTATACAGTTTCTAAATAAGAGGATCTACCATTTGGATGCGTTTAGAATCAAAAATGAATTTAAAAATGAGTCAGAATATAAGCAGTTTAGATTTGAGGTTTTTTCTCCAACTCCTATTTTTGTTTAATTTCTTTTTGCTATACGAATTGATCCTATGAAAAACTTGTCAATATAAAAGTTGTAGATATTTTTGAAAAGATGTAAAATAAATTTAATCAGATTTGATATCTTAAAAATTGACGGAGTTATGAATTTTTCTCTTTTTTTCAGCGCCCTTTTTCTTTTCGTTTTTAATTTTTTTCGTCGGTAAAAGTTGGTCCTATCAAATACTTGTAAGTACAAAAGTTTTAGAAAATTTTAAGAACATTTACAAAAAATTTAGTTGGACTTGATATCTTGAAAATTGACGAAGTTATGAATTTTTTTCTCTCAAAATCCCTGTTTTTTTCGCCCCTTGAGCCCACTTTTAAATTTATCAAAAATCTGTCATGCATATACTTTTGGCCCATTTTTAAGAAGTAATATAAATTTTAAACCGATTCGATATCTACTTTAATTAAGAAGTTATGGCGTTTTTTCGGTTTTCACAAAAACGCCCCCTATTCCGACCCCCTTGGTCCGATTTTGCCCATTAACGAACTTAGCCAAGATTTTATCCTCTTTGATTTTATGTACAAGTTTGGTGGAGATTGGTGAAAAATTATAGAAGTTATCGTGTCCATAAAAAAGTGAGATATATAGATAGATAGATAGATATAAACTGGTGCGATTGCAATAGGTAATATTTCTTACGAAATCTACCTAAAAAATTGGTACCTATGCATCTTAGTTCGGATGTTGGCCAAGGCTTACCGGCCAGTTCGCGAATTGGCCGGCCAAAACCCGAAATACGCTATTCATTTCATGTATTTCGGGTTTTGGCCAGGAAGCTTGGCCAGTTCGGGTATTGGCCGGCCAGTTCTAGAATTGGCCAGGCTCCGGGTATTGGCCGCAACATATATAAATCAACAGAAATAAATAGCATGCACGAACTAGCTTACAAAAACTGATTCACGTTTTACATTTCTCTAAGAAAATTTTTAACAATATATTTTTGTCCGATACTTTGTTTTTACCTGTTAAAACTGTTAAATATATCACCTTAAAATTTGTTGTGATGTAAGGGAATATAATATTTTTGTATTGTAAGAAGCAATTTTCATTTTGGGATAAACGAAATAAAATCATGGTGTCTTTTAATTCTTACTGACAAAAATAATCAGTACGCAATTTCTGAATAAAATTATAAGTATATAAGATAGAGTAAGTCAAATGAACATTATAGACTATATATAAATCAACAGAAATAAGTACCATGCTTGAACTAGTTTACAAAAACTGATTCACTTTTTGCATTTCTCTAAGAAAAATTTTTAACAATATATTTCTGTCCGATACACTTTTTTTACAAAACTGATAAATATACCACCATAAAATTTGTTGTGATGTAACGAAATGTAATATTTTTGTATTGTAAGAAGCAATTTTCATTTTGGGATAAACGAAATAAAATCATGGTGTCTTTTAATTCTTACTGACAAAAATAATCAGTACGCAATTTCTGAATAAAATTATAAGTATATAAGATAGAGTAAGTCAAATGAACATTATAGACTATATATAAATCAACAGAAATAAGTACCATGCTTGAACTAGTTTACAAAAACTGATTCACTTTTTGCATTTCTCTAAGAAAAATTTTTAACAATATATTTCTGTCCGATACACTTTTTTTACAAAACTGATAAATATACCACCATAAAATTTGTTGTGATGTAACGAAATACAATATTTTTGTATTGTAAGAAGCAATTTTCATTTTGGGATAAACGAAATAAAATCATGGTGTCTTTTAATTCTTACTGCCAAAAATAATCAGTACGCAATTTCTGAATAAAATTATAAATATATAAGATAGGTAAGTCAAATGAATATTATAGACTATATATAAATCAACAGAAATAAATAGCATGCTCGAACTAGTTTACAAAAACACACTTTTTACATTTCTCTAAGAAAAAAATTTGAACAATATATTTCTGACCGATACACTTTTTTACAAAGCTGATAAATATATCACCTTGAAATTTGCTGTGATGTAAGGAAATATAATATTTTGGTATTGTAAGAAACAATTTTCATTTTGGAATAAACGAAATAAAATCACGGTGCCTTTTAAGTCTTACTGACAAAAAAAAAAAAAAGAAAAATCAGTACGTAATTTTTGAATAAAATTATAAATTATAGGATAGAGTAGCTATTTTCATTGGTTTTTAAAAGAGTAAAAATAAATAAATAAACTCTTATATTAGGTTTTCAGGGATGACTTTACTTTTGTTCCGATTATATGACGTCATGTGATATCTCTGATTTCTCACTTCCATAGCATGCAGTAATGTAATAATCAAGTTAATTACTTTTTGAATATTATGATCGAACATACTTAAATGAATTTCTGATGTTTTCTTTGTTTCTTGACACTGTATAATATTGTCCATTAAAATGATTGAGCTTGGGTGTTACAAAACAAAAATACTAAGCAACATATTATCTATTCTGAAATTTTATCTCAATTGTAAACGAAATTATGCGAGCATATGAAAACAAAAGAGAAAATGGTGCTTGCATTATGAAATTCTGCGGATCTAGAACTTGTACTTGTAGACATTAATCAGCAGAATTTTTCAAGGAGGGACATTTTCTCTCTCGGACATGGACAGTGTTGAATTCAGACATTTTTTACGTGGGGACTTTCCAGGGGGGGGGGGGGAGAGGAATAGCATTTTTGGCTATTAAAAGCATAAAATCTCAAATCTTTGTTTTGGCAACAATTCATTGCTCTGGGGAGTAGGGATTTCATCCCAGACCACCGTCTACATTTATATGTAATCGCAAAATTTGTTACATACTGTCTTGATAAATTTAGAAGCTTTTAACTATTTTTTTCTTTTTTTTTTCTCTTTAAAAATAATTTTCTTATCCTTTATCGCCAAGATTACTGAACACTATTCGAAATGTCAAATATCCAAAGGTTACACGAAGGAAAAACTAGTTCTTGGTAGTGAGGATTACAATATTTCACGTTAAATAGAAGTGTCTGTTATGAAAGTCTACTGCATTTACAAAAAAATGCTTTAAACAAAGTTTATTTATAAATGAAAATACTCTGACTGTTTTAAAATTTTTATTTCTCCTAAAAGATTATTCTATTCATATTAAATAACTTCGTATTCTGAGTATTTTTCAATAAGCTTTTCTCAGAGTAAATTTTTACATACAGTGTAGAAAAAAGTAAGATTTTTTTCGAAATAGGAAATGAAATTTTTATATTTCTTCGTATCATAATGCAATATTAACACTTCTAAATTTTCATAACCCAACAATAAGCTTATTTCACAAGTTTAAAATGCAATTCCTTTCGACCTATGAAATGGTTCTAAAAAGAAAAATTCCGTTTTCAAGTTACGGGGATTCAAATATATGGTTGTCATGACAGGTATAAGCGAAGATGTTTTCGAGAATTCAAAATATATGTCAGTGAACTTAATCTGTCGCAAATGGAAAACACATTTGAAATTTTTATTATTTCCAAATTCTGTTATCGACATCATCACTGTTATTTGCTTTTGCGTTTAAATTTTCTTCTACTGTGGACGAAAAAGTATCTTTTCTTGCGACACTGAATTCTAAGCGTTAAAATGCACATTACTTTTTTTGTATGAGGTTTCTGAACTTTTATTTAAGGACACATTGGACATCTCTATAAATAAAATGAAGCAATTTTTGAGAAATATTTATCCATGGCTGCCAGCTACTACGCCTATTTAAAGAGGAATAAACATATCAGAAACAGAAATTTTATTAGATTACTAACAATATGGAGCGTAATACATAACATTGAATATATTTAGGATACCTTTTACTGAAACTTTTTTGTGGTTCTAAACATGTTTATGCGATTTATTAGGTGTAGAAGTTGGCAGCTCTGTTTATCAACAAGAATTTTACTTAAAAGCAGTGATAAAAATGGATTATTAGTTTTACAGTAAAAATGAATTATTTTTTCACAGGACAACATTTTCGGAATCCACATATGGTATCCTAATAAGCCATGGGTTACAAGTGACAAAAATTCAATTTGGAGTAAATTGAGTTTATAAATAATTGACGTTAAATTTGAATATCAATAATAATTGACTGAATTGAAATAATAAACTGCTACTTAATTCATTGTGGTCTTTGAACTCAAATTTCACTAATTGTAAAGAAGCAGAGTATATGTATTTCTTTAATTTATAATTAATCAATATTGATTATTATTCGGCAAATGTGGTTAAACTCTAGAACACAGCACATAATTAGATAATATATTCTATTTCTTAACCTGAAAAGAAAAAAGCACATTTTCCGGTCGGCTGTGCATTATTCCAGATATTAGTTCATTTTGTTTTCAATTTTGTTTCTTATACCCCTTGGCTTCAAATGTTCTCTTATATTATCTAAAATACACATTGTAGATCATACATAATCAAAAGAACTAAATTTCAGGCATAAGTTATTTTTCAAGAACTAACTAACTTTTTGCGCATCTTTGTGATTTTTTTTAAATCAATATATCGGTGTTTTGTTTATGTATGAAAATACCTCGATAGTTTGAAAATTTTTGTTTCTCCTAAGATATTATTGTATAAATATGCACAAATTTTTTATTCTGACTGTCTCTCAAGAACGTTTTCTTAAAGTATATTCTTACATGTAGTCTTTAAAAAAGTAAGATTTTCTTCCAAACGGGAAATGAAATTTTTAAATTCCATAATGCAATATTAACAATTATAAGTTTTCCTAGCTATACAATAGACTTATTTTCAAGTTAAAAATTAAATTTTTTTGAACCTATAAAATGGTTTTAAAAAGAAAATTTATTTTTAAGGGTATGAGAATTATAAAGTAAGGTTGTCATGACAGATATAAGTAAAAATCTTATTAGGAATTCAAAATACTCATCGTGAACTTAATCCGTCACAAACGGAGAAAACGTTTGATATTTTTATTACTTTCAAATTCTGTTTTCGACATCAGCATTGTTATTTGCTTTTGCAGTTAGATTTTCTTGCAGAAAAAGTTTAATTTTTTGCGACACTGATGTCTCAGTGTGAAAATTTAGATTATTATTATTATTTATTTTTTTATGTTATTTCTGAACTTGTATTTAACGCCACATAGAACATTTCTATAAATAAAATGAAACAGTTTTTAAAAAATAATTATCATCATGCATTTTAATTAAAAAGAGAGATAGAAACAAATTATTTATTTTACAGTGAACACTATGGATTCTTTTTTTTTTTTTTTTTTTTTTTTTTTTACAGTACGAAATTTTTCTGAGTTTAAAAACTACCTCTGACAATAAAGTTCAATTAATAGTCCTGTAACATTAATGCAGATAAAATATAAACGGAAGTTACAATATGATCCTTCAAAATAGTCACTTCCTATAATTATGCACCGTTGAGATCTGCCATACATGTCCCATGTGGGAAATTCGTAAAAAGTCTTCTTTTGGAATGAAATTCAAAAGCTTCGTCACATTTTGTTGGATGCCAGCAATATGGTCAAGTGTCTTTCAAATAGAGTTTGAGTCGTGAAAATAGGAATAAGTCTGGAGGATTGAGATCTGGCGAGTATGGTGGATGTCAGCTTGCACCACACCTCATGAATTTCTTTCGGTGTCTTGCAAAGCTTAAAACCAAACTTTAAAGTGATCTTTTGTTCGTTCATTTTGCTGTTCTCAGTTAAAAACCGACAAACTGAAAAAGAACTTAGTAAACACGTCTTACACAGAACATAAATGACGCTCAACTGAATTACGGTGGGGTAAGATGGTTAACACTTGCAGCTATGCAGGTGCAGCGTTTTGTCCCCCAGTGTCCATATCGGTCGTTCTGAATTCATTCACCGACCTTTTTTGTCAGAGGTTGTTAATAAGTGAAATACACATTATATTCCAATCAAAAGAAGTTAATTTCATGCATAAATTAGTTTTCAAGAATTATTTAACTTTTTACGTATTTTTATGAAATTTTTCGTTCAATATATCGCTGTTTGGTTTATGTACGAAAATATTTCGACAATTTCTAAATTTTTATTTCTTATAAGAGATTGATGTATTCATATTTAATAACTTAGTATACTGAATATTTCGGAATAAGCTTTTTTAAAGTCTTTCTTATATGTACTCTTTGAAAAAGAATTTTTTTTTTTTTTTTTTTTTTTTTTTTTTTTTTTTTTTATTATATCATAGTCTATTTCTAATATTTTTAAGTTTTCATGACTCAACAATAAGCTTATTTCTCAAGTTCGAAATTCAATTTTTTCAACCTAAGAAATGATTTAAAAAATATATTCTTTTCAAGGGATGATATTGTTAAATATGGTTCTCACGGTAGATATAAGCAAAGATTTTTTAGGAATTTATAATACATGTCACAAACCGAGAAAACATTTGAATTTTTTATTACATCCGAATTCTGTTTTCGACATCATCATTGTTGTGTGTTTTCGCGTTTAGATTTCCTTCTGCTGATGCTGAATTTTTTTTTTCTTGTAACACTGCAGTGTAAGAGTGAAAATGAAGATTACTTTTTTTGTATATTGTTTCGGAACTCGTATTTAAAGACACATAGAGCATCTCAACTAATAAGATGAAATACTTTTTACGAAATATTTAAGATCATGTATATTACTTAAAAAGAGAAATAAATATGAACTATTTGCTTACAGTAAATATGAATTAATTTTTTCAATATGTAAAATTTTCCCATTTTACATATAGTATATAAAATACACATTGTAGACCATATATAAATCTCAAGAAATGAATACCATTCAAAAATTAGTTTTTAAGAACTAATCAACTTTTCACATACCTCTATGAAATTTTTTGGTCAATATACCACTGTTCGAGTTATAGGGTAACATCCCCAGTAATTGGCACATTAAGAATTTGTCGTTAAACTTACTTAAATTTTTATTACAAAGAAATAAGCTATTTACTTGGAAATATTTTTAAATCAAATAATGCATATTTGTGCATCTATTTTCCCACTAAAAGCAAAAAAAAAAAAAAAAAAAAAAAAAAAAAAATTGAAAAAAAAAAAATTGAAAAAGTATTTTTTTAGAAATATATTTATAAAAAGTTGCTGAAATCATCAGTAATTGGCACCTAGAGCACCATTGTATGACACCTTGTGATCCAGTAATTGACATATGTTTATATTTTAAAGAAGCTTTACATTTTGCATTGGGTTTAATCGCTTTAAATTAATTTACTGTATATGAAGATGCCATATTTCAGGTTTTTGAGAGTAAGAAATCAGCATATTAGTCTGAAATGTGAACACTTTAAAACAATATAATACACTTACATTAATACCCACTATTTGTCATGCTGTCCCCAGTAATTGTCATATGAAGCTTTAATGGATTCCAATTAATAATAAAATTTATATTTTCAGATAAAAACAAATGATAAATAAAATTAGTCTATAATTTTAAAAGTACTTCCAAAATAAATGGTTTAATCTCCTTACAAATTCCTTGTAATTGGAATAGGTGCCAATTACTTGACTATTGAACTAGCAAAATTGAAGCACCATTAATTGGCAACTACCATTAATTCCGAAATCCAAATATTTGTGTCGAAAATACTTTTACACAATTAAAGTAACCCTTTTTAACTAAACAAAACTGTTGTCAATTAAAATTTAAAATATATTATAAATCTGATAATAATGAATTGAAAAGCATGCCTTCCTTAAGCCAAAGACGAAGAATTTACAATAAAATGGCTAATTTGATACAAGCCATACTTGTTTCTCTTTCCTAGTCTCTATTATCATCTTGTAAAATAAATTAAAGTTATAATCTTTAACGTAAATGAACATACAACTGATATATGGTCTTGAATTTTTAAAAGACTGGATATAAATCTTTTTTTAGGACATGTTTGTAAAATGTGCCAATCACTGGTGCATGCCAATTACTGGGGGTGTTACCCTATATGAAACTATTTCAATAATTTCTAATTTTTTATTTCTACTAAGAGATTATTGCATTCATATATAATAACGCCGTTTACTGAGAATTTCTCAATAAGATTTTCTTAAAGTGTATTATATGTAGTCTTTAAAAATGTGAGGTTAAAAAAAAATAGGAAATGAAATTTTTATATTTCGTCGTATCATAACGCAGTGTTAACGATTGTAAATTTTCATAACCCAACAACAAGCCTATTTCTCAAGTTCAAAATGCAATTTTTTTTAAACCTAAGAAATGATTTTAAAAAGAAAAAACTTCTTTTCTTATGAATGGTGATTTTAAAGTATGGTTGTCATGACAGGTATAAGCAAAGATCTTATTATGAATTCAAAATACATGTCAGTGAACTTAATCTATCACAAACGGAGAAAACTTTTGAAATTTTTCTAACTTTAAAATTCTGTTTTCAACATTATCATTGTTATTTGTTTTTGCGTTTACATTTTCTTTTGCTGTTATATAAAATAATAAAATAAAAATAAATAAATAAATAAATAAATAAATAAATAAAAATAAATAAATAATAAATAAATAAATAAATAAATAAGTAAAATCCATGCTTTAAGACAGTCTTAACGCACATAGAACACCTCGAAGAATAAAATGATGCAGCATTCAACATCTACTATTTTACTTGGAAACAGTGATAAAAATGACCTATTTGTTCCATAATAAATATGAAATAATTTTATCACAATATAAATTTTTCCCAGCTCACGTTTCATGAGAACACATTCAGAGAACACATGAGAACATATTCACGTTTCAGATTCACACATTCTTGACCAAACATATAAGTCAAAAGGAATTAATTTCATGCATAAATTATTTTTCAAAAACTAAACTTTTTATGTATTGCCATGAAATTATTTTATCAATATATTGCTGTTCGGTTTATGTATGAAAATACTTTGACAATTTCTAAATTTTTATTTTTTCCAAGAGTTTATTATGTATATTAATATAGTAAGCCAATTCTGTAAGATCAACTCAAACAGGCATTTGCGCATACGTGAAGTTGTATTTATGAGCACTTCCAGTTAGAGGGAACGTGAAGCAAGTCTGGTTAGCTCAGTGGTTTAAGGCACAAACTTAAACCTCTGAGCTTTTGTAGAAGACTTCGGTTCGATCCCAACGCTCGGCAAAATAATATATTTGAATAATGATGCATTTTACTATGAGGAAAGTTTTATGATTTTTATTTTTTTTTATTATCATTATTTTGATGCTGTATAATTAAAGGAAATTTAACACTCAACAATGTTTTTAATAACTATTTTATTTTTAAAATATTTCAAGTAATTAAAACTTAGTAATTATTAAATATAAACAGGCAATTTCCAGTTCAGGGCTTAAGAGATAAAGAAAAAAATTTTTGAAGATCCTTCCAAATCGCATTCATAAAAAATAAATAAACAATAAATACAACACACAAAAATAAAAATTGTAAAAATGTCGTAAAATTTAATTTAACATTTAGCAATATTTAAAAAAAATATTCTAATTTTCAAAAAAAATGTAAATATTTAAACATTATTTTGTTTGTTGTGTAGTAGCAGCAATTTTCTACATTCCTGTCATGCGCATGGAAGATTATTAAAAGTAATCAATTTTCAAACTGTAATATACGTGAATTATATAAATAAGTAAATCTTATACATCATTTAGGCCATATATTAAATTATTTTTTAACTAAATGCATAAATGCCCCAAATGTCGTTTTGAAGTAATGTCTGAATTTTTAAAATTGTGAAATCTGCTAAAATAATTTAGAAATAGTTTAACAATTTTAACATAATGTGTTTGTGTGTATATAAGGAAAAGTATTAATTATTCTCCGGGGAAAAAATAAAATAAAGACGAGAAAACAGGTTGAAAGTAAGAATTATGATTGAACAACTTTGTCATACCCATGGTTTAATAATTAAATAGTGTATGAAAACGTTATGAAAAATTCAAATTATTTAAGTATATTATGAATAGTTACTTGGTCGCATGAAATTTTAAGTATAGGGATTTAAAATGAGACTGATAAAAATAAAATCAATAAAAACTTTTCAATATTATTTTAAAAATTAGAAAATACTAAACATTGTTATTTTTTCAAATTATTGAGAAAATTCACCAAAATAAATATCCGTTCAATTAATTTTAGTTATCCTTCTGCTAAAAAGCAAGCGCTGTTAAAATTCTTAAAATTCTTATTAATATTTTTTCAGTTGATTACTTGAGTAGGTTAGACTGACAGAACCAAGAAACGCTTTGAATCTGTTGGAATCACATAAATAACATAGAAATAAATCAAGTTTTCAAAAATTTATTTACAGGCAACTAATTAAGGAAATCAAACATTAATCTAATAAATCTTTTAACATGTTTATCGTCAAATCTTGACTGGTACCATCTAGTTGTATTTAAATTTAATAACTTCGTATACTGAGTATTTCTCAATAATCTTTTCTTAAAGTATATATTTATATGTATTGTTTGAAAAAGTATTTTTTTTCCAAATAGGAAATGATATTTTCACTTTCCATCGTTTCGTAATGCAATATTAACGATCATAAGTTTCCGTAGCCCTGCAGTCAGCTTATTTCTCAAGTTAGAAATGCAATTTCTTTCTACATAAGAAATGATTTTAAAAAATCCCCTTTCCAAGGGATGCGGATTATAAAATATGGTTGTCATGACAGATATAAACGAAGATCTTATTAAGAATTCAAATACATGTCAGTGAACCTGATCTGTCACAATTTCCCAATTTCACCAGCTCCCAAATTCTGTTTTTGACATCATCACTGTTATTTGCTTTTCCGTTTAGATTTTTTTTCTGCTATTGAAGAAAAAAGTTTTTATTCTTGCGACACTTAAATCTAAGTGTTAAAATGCAGATTACTTTTATTGTACGTTGTTTTTTAGCTTGTATTTAAGGGGACATAGGAGATCTCTACAACTAAAATTAAGCTGATTTTGCGAACTATTTAACATCATGCATTTTATTAAAACCAGTGATAAAAATGAATTATTTCTTTTGCAGTAAATATAAAAGATTTTTTCACAGTGTCAACTATTTCCCAGTTCACATATAATAAGTAAAATAAATATTATAGACTATATTTAAATAAGAAAATTAATTCATTGCATAAATTAGTTCTGCAAGAAGAAGTTAATTTTTTATACATCTCTATGAAACATTTTTTTTAATATGTCGCTGTTCGGTTTGTGTATGAAAATACTTCAAGAATTTCTAAATTTTTATTTCTCTTAAGAGATTATTGGTTTCCTATCAAATAACTTCGTATACTGATTATTTCTCGATAAGCTTTCCTTAAAATATAGTCTTATATGTATACTTTAAAAAAGTAAGATTTTCTTCCAAATAGGAAATGAAATTATTATATTCCTTCGTATCATAATGCAATAAGTTTCCATATCACAATAATAAGCTTATTTTTCCAGTTCAAAATGCAATTTCTTTCAACTTAAGAAATGATTTTAAAAAATCCTTTTCATGGGATGGGGATTACAAAATATGGTTGACATGATAGATATAAGAGAAGAATTTATTAAATAATCAATATACATGTCAGTGAGCTTAATCTGTTACAAACGGAGAAAACATTTTTATAACCTTTATTATTCATTTTTATTTTTATTCATTATTTAATATGAACTGTTATTACGTTCAATTTTTTTTCAACATCATCTTTGTTATTTACTTTTGCGTTTAGATTTTCTTTTGCTGTTGGAGAAAAAATTTCTTTGCTTTCTACACTGCAATCTAAAAGAAAAAATGCATTTTTTTTCTTGCACGTTGATTTTGAAGCAATTTAAGACCACATGGAGCCTCTTGAGAAATTAAATGAAGTAGTTTTTGCGAAATATGCTAACATCTCGTATTTTACTTCATTATTTTACTACAAACAGAAATAAAAATATATTATTTGTTTCAGACATGAATTATTTTTTTCGCAATTTATAAATTTTTTCAGTTGACATATAAGCAAATTGCACATTATAGACTATATATAAGTCAAAACGCAAAATTTCATACATAAATAGTTTTCAAGAATTAATCAACTTTTTGCTCATTTCTCTGAAGTGTTTTGATCAGTATTGAAATACTTCAGCAATCTTAAAATTTTTATTTCTGCTAGGAGATTATTGTATTGCTATTTAATAACTTTATTTCTTGAGTACTTTTTAAATATGTTTTTCTTAAAACATATTCTTATATGCATACTTTAAAAAAGGTAGATTTTTGTTTCAAAATAGGAAATTAAATTTTTGCATTCCATCGCATCACAATGTAATATTAACGAATCTAAGCTTCCAAAGCCCAACAATAAGCTTACTTTTCAAGTTCAAAATATAATATTTTTAAACCTAAGAAATGATTTTAAAAAGAATAATTTCTTTTCTATGGGATCTGGATTTAAAAAAATGGTTGTAACGACTAGTATAAGTGAACATTTTTATTAAGAATTCAAACTACATGTCAGTGAACTTAATCTGTCACAAACGGAGAAAACATTTGAAATTTTTATTACTTTAGAATTCTCTTTTCGACTTTATCATTGTTATTTGCTTTTGGGGTTCATATGTTTTTCTTTTGGTGCTCAAAATGTTTCTTTCCTTACACAGCAGGTTAAGCGTGAAAATGCAGATTACTTTTTTATGTTATTTCTGAACTTGTATTTAAAGGCACATAGAAAATTCACAAATTAAATGTAGCAGATTTTACGAAATGTTTAACATCATGCATTTTACTTAAAACCATTGATAAAAGGAATTATTTGTTTTACAGTAAATACGATTTTTTATTTTCACAACATAAAATGTTTTCCAGTTTACATATAATAAGTAAACTAAATATTATAGACCATACATAAATAAAAAAATTAATTTCATGCATAAATTAGATCTTTAATTAAATATAATATTAAATTATACATACATTAAGACAGACATAAACACAATTAATACAACAACCCAACATGGAGTGAAAAACTAGCCGGGGCCAGGAATCGAACCTGGGTCGACAGCGTACCGTGCTGTTGCTTTTTCCATCTAAGCAACCCCGGTCGATATGGATGGAAAAAGCAACAGCACGGTACGCTGTTGCTGACCCAGGTTCGATTCCTGGCCCCGGCTAGTTTTTCACTCCATGTTGGGTTGTTGTATTAATTGTGTTTATGTCTGTCTTAATGTATGTATAATTTAATTAATTAAAAATTCAGACGTTAATTACTATGTTCTTTAATAAAATATAATATTGCATAAATTAGAAAGAACTGTACATTTTATATTCCTTTTTGGTGTAAATTGGTTCAAAAATCTCTGTTATTAAAAAATTACAATTAATGTTGTAGATATATCAGAATGCTTTCTATAAAATGCATAGAAGGGTTAGACACAAGACAACGAACTGCAGTGACATAGAAACATCCCTTATCGAGGTCCTGCTGTATTTGTTGTGTTTATGAGGCCAACTATTAACACAAGGAATGTTGACCATAAGAGGGGAAGTGCCCTCAGGGGGGGTCTCTTTAAGGTAACATAACTCGCATTTACACTAGGAAATCTAAAATTCGAAGAAAACCACGAAAAACTCCGAAATTTTAGGCGACGAGCGTGATGGGGTTCGAACCCAGTATCTCATGTCTACCAGATTTGAGGGAAAATACACTCGGCCACCGCTTTTGCTGCAATCGGACAGCATCGATTGGTAGTTTAAATATACATGGGAATGTATAGGAAATCTCCAATTTTTGAACAATTTTTGATTTAGGATGAATTTGGTACTCCAAAATAAAAGTACGATTTTTATCTACCTGAATCCAGAAAATGCCTTTGCCAAAAGAAAGTTCGGTTAAACTGGACGATATGACAGATAAAAAAATACTGCAAAAAGATTTGGCAAACAACTTGATGCTAAGATTTTTATATAAAGAAAATGAAAGAAGCATCTTGCATGTAAAGAACGTTTTGAACATACAGTAAAGAACGTTTTGAACATACAGTAAAGAACGTTTTGAACATACAGTAAAGAACGTTTTGAACATACAGTAAAGAACGTTTTGAACATACAGTAAAGAACGTTTTGAACATACAGTAAAGAACGTTTTGAACATACACTGTAAAAAAAATAAAAAAGAAACTTTTTTATTTTGCGAAAATTTACCATAACATAGAACGAAAATATTCACTAACCGCTTACAAATCACCCAATATTCGGAAAAATGTTTCTTTATTTTTAGAAACTCCAAAAAACAATTTATTTTCGAAATTTACTAAAAAATTTAAAAAAAGGAACTTTTTTTAGCTGTTAGTAATTTTTGGAGATGTTTTTGTGTAACTTTTACAATGTATTAACCAGTTCTCTCTACTCGGAAAATTCGTTTTTTGTATGCAATTAGGCTTCAATTAATCATTTTCAGCTGCATAATTGCAACTGTGCATGCAATTGAAAAAAAAAAACATTTCAAAGTTAATGTTAATGTTGTAAATTCTATATGTTTTTCAGTTAAACATTTTTGCTCATCATGAAAATATTTACTTGAAATTCCATAGCATCTAAAAATCTGGATTTATGGTTAGACAGAACTGAATTAATTCACTGTGAAAGCTACTCGCATTGTCAATTGAATACATCGTTAATTTCACGATTGGAATAAGGCAAAAACGGGAATGTAAAGACAGTTGGGTGCCAAAGAGCACAGAAAAATTATAGTGTAAGGTTACCAGAGGCCAAACAAACAGTAAACTGATACTTCATCGGAAAAAGGGGTAATAGCTCAAAAATTTTAAATAAGAGTTACTAATGCCCGTCACCAGCCGAAGATTTCCAGGTTTGTTGTCTCATGGGCAAACACACACTAAGCTGCAGGTTTCACTGCAACAGAAGCAATATTTAAATTAGTATAATTCCACAAATAAAACCCAGTTCTGAAAAATTAAGTTAGCATTGATGCTATCAAAGATTATACACCGATACTAATAACATATTTTGTATCAGGATGGAAAAAACATCTTTTTTTAAATATTTTTAATAAATTACAGAGAAAACAACATTACAATATTACCCTTTGGGTGGGCAGTCAGGGGGTTAAATATGAAGAATCTAATACACCATACAGCTTTATTATGTTAGCTTAAATAGCTAACATTCTTTAGAAAATATACTGTTGTTATATTGAAAAGTAATGAAAATGCAAGATCAGTAATATTATCAATTATCTTGATGTTCCTTTAAAGTTCGCCGTTAGAATTTCCGGCTAATGCAATTAATTTATCTTTAACATTTCGAAAAGAATTACTAAGACTATATTTAGGAACATTTATAGATTGTTTCTTTATTCAAAGTACATCTACCTCCATCATATCTCCCTTTCTGTGAAAGTTTCTCTACGTTACAATTATTTAAAAAATATAAATTTTTTTAAACTCTATTCTAAGTTTCAGTTGTGATTACTGCCATAGACTTATACATATAGGAGAGAAAGAACCACTTGTGAACATAGAACAAAAGAGAACATCGCAACTTTTCAATTGTTATTATACACTTTTTATTTCAATATATACACTGGTGTGAAAAATTTAAGGTCGAGTCCCAAAATTCCAATTTTCAAGGAATTTTTAAGCGATATTTTTCACGCGAATATTCAAAAGAAAATAATATAATTAGAATAATTACAATCCTTGCATAACAGCTAGCCCATATAACATTTCATTCAGATCACACATGGTCATAAGAGTCACAGTGTCTACGAAGAGACAAAAAATAGGAAATTCCATACGTCTCTTTTATGAGTCTCAAATGACTACTATATGTGACTCCACTGACAGGTCACTGTGACTGCAGCTTTGTGTCGAGTCTCAAGGAGACTTTACAATGCAATTTCATTGAGAATCTCGAGTAACCTCTCACCTGGAGACTCAATTTCAAAGTCATTGTGAACGTTGTATTATGATAAATTACCAAATAATTTCCCATTAAAGTCACACGGTGACTTTTTACCACTTTTCACAGTGATTACTTTACAATAGGGTCTCTGTTACTATTTGACAAAGTCTTGCGACAGAAAGTCACCATGTGAGTTTAATGTAACATTATTTGGTAATTTATCATAATACAACATCCATAGTGACTTTCAAATTGAGTCTCCAAATGATAATCACATGATATTCTCAATAAAACGATATTATAAAGTCACCTTGAGACTCAACACAAAACAGCAGTCGCAGTAACCTGTCAGTGGAGTCTCATATAGTAGTCATTTGAGACTCATAAAAAAGACGTATGGAATTTCCTATTTTTTGTTTCGTCGTAGTGACTGTCTGACCGTCGCACAGTGGAGTATTTGACCCAAAAACCTGGTCAAAAAGGCAAAAATTAAAATTTCGTCAACAATTGTAAAAATTATATTTTTAAATAGCTAACTAATTGGTGCATCGATCTATGTCTATTTTAGGAACCTGAGTTATATATGGTGGCTCCGGGCCTCGGCTGAAGAGGAAGTTTCTTCGTGAGAAGACGTGGTTTTTTGTTGGTTTTTGGCTTTGTTGTTATGTTTAAATATATTTTTTTTTGTGGCTCAATGAATTTTTTAATTGAAACAAAACATGGCTTACGTGTTTAACAAAGGTCAGAGCTTAGTGTTAAACCATGTGTTAATTTAAATAGTTTAGTTTTTAATGTAATAAAAAAAATATTAAATGTGTAAAAAGGTTATTTTAAAAGCGTTTTTGGCTCTAATTTATACATATCGAAAGCTTTTTAAATATGTGCCGCGCTTTGCCGCGCCATGTTTGAGTTATAATCGTATTAGTTATAGTCTTGAGTGTCAATTTCTGCAAAAAAATCTTGCGCATGTTTGTGCCATTTTTTTATAAAAAAATTTTTCGGGATGACTATTTAAATGCCCCGTTTTACAGCCACCGAATTGAAGAGATAAGAACTATATATTTACTGTCGTATTGCAGGTTTATAGCTCACAGACTATTACCGGAGAGCTTTTGCACCTACATATTATGTCTGTATGTATGTACGTACATACATATGTATGTATGTACGTACGTACATATGTACGCAACTCGACATCTTTGATAGAAATATCCGATCTCCTTCAAATTATATATACGTATTTATTGAAAAAGGGTCCCCTAATTAATTCTTGGGACTCATGTGTGTAATATAAGAGGAGAAAGGGGGGAATTAACCCTTCCGAGGGCGATGTCCTTAAAAAGGGACACCTAATTTTAATTTCAAAGCTGACAAACGGCAGCAAGAAAATTTAATTAAAATTTTCCTTTTATAATGTACGTGAAAATAAGCAACTTCATATTTTCTAATAACTCCTTTTATAAATTATGGTATCAGTCCATTATTTCATCAGTTTAAAGAAAGAATTACTCCGCGCCGGAAAGGGTTAAAGTCTCTGTTAAGAGATGGTAAATTAATATATTTTTTATACGGGCGGATTTTGGCTCCTGCCGCTGTGACAATGTATTTAAGCACAAGAAAAAATATAGCAATGCGGCTTGTTTCTATTTTTTTCTTTTCCATTTCTTTTATATAATTTTCTTCTTTTTTCTTTGTGCTCTTCTTAAATGATGACTCTTTTTTTTTCTTAATTGTAAAAATATTTATAAAATATATATTTATTAATATGTGAAGTCTTAAAATCTAACTTACACTTCGTCAGCTTTTAAGATATAAAATATTAAACTAAGCTATGGATTTGTATGCATAGGTCATAGTATGCTAAAAGTTAGCTCAGTGAAACGCACAGCACAATTAAAAATATCCATTCCGTGAATGGAAATGTACTTGAGAACTTTTGTGCATCCCTGTATATGATATATAGAATGTATCCACACCAATAAATATTTAATAAAAGCTGGCCCATTTTAAAACGCCAACACAACTACAAACGCACTTCCAGCAATTATTGGTCATAGACTTCAATATTTAAATTTATTCTTCCGCCATATTCTTTTGTGTGTCCCTGTAAATGAATGATCTATTAAATGCACACCATATTCCACAAGTGCCTTAGTATACATTAGTGATATATACAAATTTCAGCACGTTTGAAAGTGTGATATCATTAAAATACAGAAGAAACGATTTTTCCCCATTGACTATAATGTAAGGGAATTCTTTTGGGTGTCTCTGTAAATGAACTGTCCAGGCTATAGACTTCATTTACAATGCCAAACATTCCATAGTGATACCCAATAACATCTAAAAATTTCAAGCCAATCGGACTATATTTACATCGAAAAATATTTTTGACCGGGATTTCGGGTCAAATACTCCACTGTGCGTCGTAGTGATTCTTATGACCATGTGTGACCTTAATGAGATGTTATATGGACTAGCTGTTATGCAAGGATTTGTAATTATTCGAATTATGTTACTTCCTTTTGAATATTCGCGTGAAAATTATTGCTTAAAAATTCATTGAAAACTGGAATTTTGGGACTCGTCTTTAAATTTTGCACTCCAGTGTATATGTATTAGGGCGGACCGTAAAAAAACTTTTTTTCGAAATTCTGTTGTCCCTAGCGCGGAAAAGTTGTGGAGTGGTATCAGTAATATGCTCACAAAATTTCAAAACAATCAATGAATATCTTCCGGTTCCACTTTTGGGTCGAAATATTCAATTTTAGATAAAAATGTTGTAATTTTTCACATTTCAGTAATATTTTAATTTTCCTTTTTTCTTCGCCCTAGTGAGGAAAAACTGAAAGAGTCCATAAGGAACACAAGTTTAAAATATTAGAGTAATTAAAGAATATTTTCCGGTTCCACTTTAGATTCTAAATATGGAAAATTTATCGAAAATGATACAAATTTTTAAATTTTAGTCATTTTTTTATTTTTTTATTTTTCGATTTTCTATTTTCGCTGACATGGAAATGTTCGAAGAATATGTAAGAAATATAAGTAAAAAACTTTAGAATAATAAATAAATGTATTCCGGCTTCCCTTTCGAGGTCTAAATATGTCAAAGTAGCAAAAAGTATGTAAATTTTCACATCTCCGGGATTTTTTTCTTATCAATTTTCTCTTCTCGTTGGAGCGGAAAGTATGGAAAATCATATGAGAAATATAGCAAAAGAGGTTATTGGTGACACTTACCCTATATAATCGCAGTCAGGTTCTTCTATAAGTGTCAAGTATTCTTCAAGGTCTCTTTGTTCATGGAGCATTCCCTCAATATTCCATTGGATTAAAGTTTATCTTTTTGAGGGTTAAAATACAATCTTTTCAAGCTATTGGCAACTCTAATCTTGGTATGAAACTCTAATCTTGGACTTAGCATTTCATGCAATATTTATTTCTTACTCTTATTGCGTTATGCCTGCCTATAACATCGGACATGTCGTCATGTGTCACAACTCTTAAGTCTTCAAGAAGTTCGCCTGTTACTGATACTGCAATTCGGTTGTACAACTCCCATTGAGTCTCAAGTTCTGGCTAGGACAGGACGACGGGTTGTTCGACTTATAGTATTTTTGTTTGATTGCAATAACACTCAAGGTTTATCACTAAGATCGTGACACGGTTGCTCAACAACAAGACTGAAAGATTTAAATAACTCCAAGTCTTCGATGAAGTTCCTGGATCCTCAAGAAACTGTCTTCTAATTCTGGAATTTTTAGATCACGTGGGTATTTACATCCTTTTAGAGATGTACACATGTAAGAAAATTTTTCAAACATACATTTTTTCCCTTCCAATAGGAAAATTTTCAATTTTGACTTCGTCTGTTTTTTAGCGTCAAACTTCTTTATACTCTTGTATTTATCATTATATGAACCAATCATTTGGGCTATTCTTTGCCTGGAAACAGTTGGAACTGACGCAGCCTGCCAAATTCCTTCAACCATTTCAGCCATAATCCGCTATCGTCCCAAAGGTGGGTCCAATTTTTAATTATACTTCGATTCATTTCTCACCAACAAAAAAGTACATTATATCTTCATAAGTTGGTAGAATGCCAGTTCTTAATTCTATAGGATCCCAAAAAACGGGATAAGACAAATCACGTGTACTGCAACTTAACTGTGATAATTCTTTGTAACACTTTCCATGCACATTATTAGTTCATCACAATATTAAGAATTAAGATTTTGTAAACACATTCAGATGCATTATTTTTCAATAAAATATAGAAGCTAAAATTGAATATCATTATTACGAATCTATCACAAGCAGAGCATTATACCAACAGTAGTAACATTACAGCAAAACAACAGAAAGCTGAACTTATTAGAGGAATTTCCCTCAGATCGCTTTTAATTCGATTGTTCTATGATTTTTGCGTACATTAATGCCATGTACTTGAAAGTTTAAGTAATAAAAGTCAAACCGGAAGATATTTATTAATTGCTTTAATTTTTTTAATTTATGTTTGTCATATGATTTTACGAATTTTCCGCGAGAAGAGGAAATTGATAAGACAAAAATCCATCAGAAGAGAAAATTTACATAATTTTTGGCGACTTTGACATTTTTAGATACCGGAAGGTATTTATTGATTATTCTAAAGTTTTTGCCCTATGTTTCTATTATATTTTTCCAACTTTTCCGTGCCAGCGGGAATAGAAAATCTAAAACTAAAAAAATCACTAAAATGTGAAAAATTGCATTATTTTCGATACATTTCCCATACTTAAATTCCTAAGTGGAACAGGAAGATATTTTTTATTTACTTTAATAATTCGAACTTATATTCCTTATGTACTCTATCAACTTTCCCGGTCTAGCCCGAAGAAAAAATCAGAAATTAAAGATATTGCTGAAATGTGAAAATTTACAACATTTTCGGCTAAAATTGAATATTTCGACCCAAAAGTAAAACCGCAAAATATTTATTGATTGTTGTTAAATTTTGTGAGTATGTTAGTGATATCACTACACAAATTTTCCACGCTAGGGAGAAAAGAATTTCGAATAAAAAGTTTTTTACGCTCCGCCCTAATATATATACAGGGTGTATCTAAATTACTGAGCAAAACTTTATAGGGTAATAGTATACATCAAGACAAATAATATTAAATGGGAAATTAAAGGTCCCAAAAGTCTTCCGAAGGAGATAGGCGCCATCAAAGTTTAAGGTCTAAAATTTGAAATTAATATGAAAAATGGAATAATTGCTCGATTTGTTTGCGGTTTTCACGAAAACTATTCTTTATGTGAGTATTGTCTTAAAAATAAATTATACCGTTATTTCGGGTGTATAAGCCGCGGATCAAACAATTCTTTTTGGACCCAGAAATCTGATTTAGTGATTGAAGACAAATATTTACGTCGATCTAAGTAGTAACATCTATTTCTTAAAAAATTCTGGGTCGAAAAAGAATTGTTTGATCCGCGGCTTATACACCCGAAATTACGGCAAATTTCAAAAAATGCTGATTGAGGGTGCTTTAGACTTTGGAGTAACGAACAACTATTTTTTACCGTTATTTTTTGCATCTCATTAAATTTTTTTCGAAGTTTAGACATAAATATTGAGCTCAAAATCTGTGGTTAGGTAGCGCAAACTGAACTGTATTCAATGGGAGTGGGTAGGTTCAAATTTGAAATGATTATAAAAAACAGAAAAAATGGTCAATTGATTTGCAGTTTTCACTAAAATTATTCTTTACGTTAGTATTGTCTTGAAAATAAATTATACAGGTAAATTTTAAAAAATTTCGATAGAGGGCGCTTTTGACTTTGAAGTAACGTACAACTATTTTTTACCGTAATTTTTTACATCTCATTAAATTTTTTTAGAAGCAGAGACATTAAACTTAAATTTTGACTTGAAAATCTGAATCGTTGAGAGTGATTAAGTAGCACAAACTGAACTGTGTTCAATTGAGGTGGGGAGGTTCAGATTTCAAATGATTATAAAAAAACTGAAAAATATGTCGATTCGTTTACGTTTTTCTCTAAAACCATTCTTTATGCCAATATTTCCTTCAAAATAAATTTTAAAGATAAATTTCAAAAAATTCCGTTAGAGGGCACCTGAAACTTTAGAATAACGAACAACTATTTTTAACCGTTATTTTATTTCGTTTTTTATCTAAATAAATGTTCTTAAAGCTTAGACTTAAATTTTGAGCTTAAAATCTGAATCGTTTTGAGTAATTTAGTTGCGAAAAATTTAACAGTGTTCGTAGGGTGGAAAGGGTAACATTTCAACTCCTGAACACACTTCAGTTTGCGCTTTTTAACCCCTCCCAACGATTCAGAATTTGAGCTCAAAATTTAAGTCTAACCTTTTGCAAGCATTTAATTATACACAAAAAATAACAGTTAAAAATTGTTGTTGGTTTCTCTAAAGTTTAAGGCGCCCTCTAACGGATTTTTTTTTAATTTATCTTTAAAAATTTGTTTCAAGGAAATACTGACAAAAGAATGGTTTTAGAGAAAACCGCAAACAAATCGACCAATTTTTCCGTTTTGTATAACCACTTGAAATTAGAACCTTTCCACCCCCAATGAACACAGTTCAGTTAGCTCTACTTAACCACTCTCAACGATTCAGATTTTCAACACAAAATTTAAGTTTATGTCTAAGCTTCAAAAAAATTTAATGAGATATAAAAAATAACGGTAAACATAGTTCTACTTTACTCCAAAGTCTAAAGTGCCCTCTATCGACATTTTTTGAAATTTATGTTTATAATTTATTTTCAAGAGAATACTGACATAAAGAATAGTTTTAGTGAAAACCGCAAATCAATTGACCAATTATTCTGTTCTTTATAATCATTTGAAAATTGAACCTATCCATTCCCATTGAACACAGTTCCGTTTGCGCTATTTAACCACTGATGTTGAGCTCAAAATTTAAGTTTATGTCTAAACTTCAAAAAAAAAATTATGAAATGCAAAAAATAATGGTAAAAAATAGTTGTTCGTTACTCCAAAGTCTAAAGCGCCATCTATCGGCATTTTTGAAATTTATCTTTATAATTTATTTTCAAGACAATACTGACATAAAGAATAGTTTTCGTGAAAACCGCAAATGAATCAACCAATTTTCCCGTTATTTTTAATCATTTCAAATTTTGGACCCTAAACTTTGATGGCTCCTATTATCTTCGGAAGACGTTTGGGACCCTTAGTTTCCCATTTAATTTTGTTTGTCTGGATGTGTACTATCGCCCATTAAAGTTTTGCCCAGTAGTTTAGATACACTCTGTATATATATAAAATTAAAGTTGGCAGTAGATGTAAGTATGTGGTAAAAAATTTTTGACGATTTTTGACATTTTTTTCTCCTTAATTGCCCAATGACTATCTTCTGATCTTAAAAGTAAAAACTGAGTTCCAACATGATAAGAGAATGACTGTTACGAAATTATTCTGTTCTATTAATTATTCTCGATCAACAGTTCTAATATTGTGGTTCAGTGTAATTTAAATCTAGATCAATCACAAATCTTTGGACGAAACAAAACATTTACTTACAAAAAAACATAAAATAAAACTTTGAGAAATATTCGACATTCTATTACATCTAAGAATCTAATATCAACCAAAAAACAGATTATTTCATTTCAGTTTATAAAAAAGTCTATACTGTAAAGAACGTCCAAGCTGGCTAAATACGATGCTCGCTAATTAACCGGAACATCCCGCCCGGCGTTGGACGACTGTCCTGTAATGACTGATGATGTGGTTTTTTGTTTTATTTATCGGCGCCGCTATTTAGTCACGCGACCAGCGGACGAGAGTGTGGGGAGAGGAAGGGGTTACGAACGGAGAGAGAGAGGTGTGTGTGCCAGAGGTAAGAGGTAGACCTGCGAATGTTTGATGCAGGTAAAAAGAATTTAAAAATATTATCCCGGAAATTGGGATATGTATGTGCTACGGGCACGAGATTGATCTGTTGTGAAAGAAGAGTAGTTAGAAGTTCTTGAAAGAAATATGAAATCCGGATATTTACATATATATATTTAATTGTTTCTGTTTCAAGTCTTGCTGTATTCGTCCCGTCATTTGTGTTCCGTGTGTGTAATTAAACTTTTGTTTTTCATCAAAGCTTGATTCCTTGGATTCTTTTGGATTACTTAAAAATACATAGGTGTTTCGCAGGTATTTATGAAGAAAATAGGAAGAGCTTATATCACACGCTCTGCATACGAGAACAAGACGCTTGATCGAGTAAGTGGAATATTTACTTTTTATAGTTTTGGAAATAAAGTTGGAAGTTATAACTTTTGTATATTAACTGAAGATTCATGAATATTAGATTAATGAATATGTTTGCAATGATTTTAAAGAGATAATCGTATTAGAATTGAAAACAAGTATTGTTCTAAGTATATTCTAGTGTATGATTATAATGAAGGATTATAGTATTTAGTGATTATAATTATTGATAAAGATAGTAATAGTTAAGAAAAAGAACATGTTCACTGTTAAAGGGTTAAAAAAAGAGGACCTGGTCATTGTAGCCACAGAATTAGGCTTAAAAGTAGAGCCAGATCATAGAATAGTGGATTTAAAGGCATTAATCGAAGGGAGCGAACAATATGATAAGGATTTCGATTTTGTAAAAGAATTCCTTGTTACAACGGTATCAGACCGCATTTCAAAAGAGAAACAAGAAGCAGAGGCTCTTAAAAATGAGAAAGAATATGTTAATTCTGAGCAGAAAACAGCGTTAGAATTAGAAAAAACGAAATTAGAAGTTATCAAACACCAATTAGAAATGGCTAAACTGCAGTCTGAGAACAAAAATTCTGATAATGGGGGGGATGGACAAAATCCCAAAACTAATTCGTTAGAAGCTCTAATTAAAAGCGTTAAAACTTTAACTATTGCGATTCCTACCAAACCTGAATCGTGGAATTTATTTTTTTCTTCGTTCGAAAGGGCGTTTGAATTAAAGAATGTCGCGGAAGATTTGAAAGTTGAAATACTGTTTAATTTAGTAGGGGAAAAAGCTGCGCACTTATTAGTATATGCAAATTCAGATGAAATGAAGGATTATCAAAAGGTTAAAGCTTTAATTTTAAAAGAATTTCAACCCACTCCTGAAGCTTGTCTTCAAAATTTTCTTTCGGCAAAGAGGGCGAAAAATGAAAATCATATGCAATTCGCATCTAGGTTAAGGGCGAATTGGGATTTTTATTGCGAACTTAGAAAGGTAAATGATTTTGATGCACTTAATGAATTAATAGTTAGTGATAGATTAATTGATGCGTTAGACTCAGAGGCGCGAAGCTATGTCAAAATAAAACAATTAGATAATTGGTTAAAAGCGCTGGAAATTGCGGAATTATGCGATAATTGGTTTACATCAAAAGGTAGAACCTTTTCTGAGTTATATGATAAATCGACAAATTGTCGCGGTTCTGATGATTTCGGATCTGGCAAATACATTCCACCGCATCTAAGAAATAATTTTAATTCGCGTAATTATAGGAAAAAGTCTGTGTGTAAATTGTGCCGTCAAATCGTTCATTTACGTTTTTGTCCTAATAATAATAATAAAGAAAAAGAGAGGTCGGGAAATTCTCATTATCAAATGAAAAAAGATTCTACCGGAAAAAATAAAGACGAAAGGTTGATAGCGAAAGTGACAGCTTTGTGTTTTGAAAATGACGCAATAAGTACTCAACCGTTGCAATACGATGAAATTTGGGTGGGGAAACAAAAAATAAAAACATTAATTGACAGCGCCGCTGAAATTCCCGTTATAAATTCGAATGAAGTACCAGAATCATTTAAAAATAAGGAAAATTCATCAATTCAGTTGATTTCAGCTTTTGACGAGCAAATTACTGCTGATCTTTTAACATTACCGGTTTCTCTAAACATGAGTGAATCAAATTGTTTATTTAACAGTGTAGATGTATTATTTGCAGTGACAGATAAATTATGTAGTTCATGTATTATTACTCCGAAGGTTTATGAATTATTACAATCGGTGCAAATTGGAGAAGGGAAAAGAATAGCCGACAGTGTGGCACCAACAAATGATACGAAATCGAAAGGGGGGGATGAGAATTTATTGGGGGAAAAGAAAAAAGAACAAAATACGAGTGATTTATGTGTGAGGATTTAAATTCGAATCAGTATTCGGAAACGACCATTTACAGGGAGCAACAAAAGAATTGCGAATCTTTACAGGGGGCATTTAAAGATGCTAAACAAGGGAAAAATGGGTTTGTTATGGTGGATAATTTACTTTATCATAGGGAAAAGGTTTCGGGAGATAAAGTCATTCAATTAGTAGTGCCTAAAATTAGGAGGGAGGAAATTTTAAGAATTGCACATGAATCAATTTTTGCGAACCATCTCGGTATAAGGAAAACGAAAGAAAGAATTCGATATTCATTTTTTTGGCCAGGCGTGTCACGGGATGTAGAGGAGTATTGTAAATCGTGCAAGGACTGCCAGTTGCGAAGCCGGGAGAGGGCCAGTGATCAGATACCGATTCTTCCGATTGAAATACCGGAGCTCCCATTTGACGTTGTAAATATTGATATAATTGGGAAAATTGAACCACCTTCGGCGCGTAGACATCAATATGTTCTTACTTTGGTTGACCAACACAGTAGGTGGCCCGAAGCGGTTCCGTTAAGAACAATTTCGGCTAAGGCTACTTGTGATGCGCTGTTAGAAATATTTATGCGGACAGGGATATCCCGCGTAATAGCAAGTGATCAGGGGGGAAATTTTGTATTAGGTTTAATGCAGGAATTTCATGCTAGGCTAGGGGCGGCTCCTAGATTTGCAACACCAGGACATCCACAAAGTTCGGGATTGGTTGAACGGTATAATCAGGTATTGAAACGCATGTTGCACCATATTATTCGGAGCGATCCTAAAAATTGGGATAAACACATCCCTTATTTATTATTTGCGTATAGAGAGATTCCTAATTGTACAACGGGGGAGTCGCCATTTAAGTTGATGTATGGAAGGGAGGCCAGGGGGCCATTGGCGGTATTAAAATCTACATGGTCGGGCGAAATTCCACTACCTATAAATCTCGGGAAAAGTGCAACCGAATACCTACAGGATTTAAAAATTAACTTAGAAAAGGCGGCGGAACAAGCTTCACTAGTAGCGGAGGTTAAACAGGGCGCGTATGCGAAGTATGCGAATCGAAGGGCAATTTATAAGGAATTTAGACCGGGGGAGCAGGTATATTTATTAATCCCAGACTCTAGTAATAAACTTTACGCTAGATGGACAGGGCCAGCCGATATAGTGGCGAGGTGTAATCCCGATTCTTACAAAGTCAGGTTAACGAACGGAAACATTAAAAATGTTCACGTGAATAAGATAAGGAAATTTACTCCTAGGGTACAAGCAGAGGGGGTAATTTTTGAGAATGAAGAAGAATTAGGGGAAGTCCATCCCACCCCTAGTACAAAGGATAACTCGAACTATTTTAAAATCGAAGAAGTAAATTTAAATCATTTGGAAAACGTAGAAAGAGAAAAGATGTTAGATTTATTGCTTAGATATAAAGAATTATTTTCGAAGAAAATACAAATAGCAAAAGTTGGTGCACACAAAATAAGATTAAATGATAATGAGAAGAAGAAACCTTATGTTTATCGAATTCCAGAGGCCCTAAAACCTCAAGTAGACAAACAAATTCAAGAATTACTAGAATTAGGTTTGATTGAGGAAAGTGATGAGGAAGCACCGCATCCGGTAGTGTGCGTGATGAAGAAAGATGGAACGCTGCGACTTTGCGTAGATTTTCGGGCACTGAACGCAATCACCAAGGTTGATGATTTTCCTATGGAAAATTCTACTGATCTATTATTTAATATTGGCAGGGCCAACGTCATTTCCACTTTGGACTTACTCAAAGGCTACTGGGCCATACCATTAGAAGAAGAGAGTCAAAAATTAGCTTATTTTAAGACGCACAGAGCTCAATATCGCTTCAAGGTCATGGCTTTTGGGCTCAGGAATGCTGCTGCGATGTTTCAACGAGAAATCAACAGAGCGCTTTCTGAATACCAGGACTTTGCTAGAGCATATATAGACGATATAGCAGTTTTTTCCGAAATGTTCGCGGAACACCTGGTGCATTTAGAGAAGATATTTTCCAAACTATCACAGTTACGATTCTCCGTCAATTTGAAAAAATGTGAATTTGCAAAACCCCGAATAAAGTACTTAGGCCATATCATTGGGTCCGGCAGCCATCGGACCGATCCGGAAAAAGTGGAGGCCATCCGTAAGTTAGCTGTGCCTCAAACCAAGAAGCAACTAAAAAGTGTCTTAGGATTGTGCAATTACAACAGAGATTATATACCAAAATATGCTGAAACAGCATATCCCCTCACTGAACTGACAAAAAAGGACAGTCCAGAGAATTTGTGCTGGTCAGTAGAGCATGACCAGGCGTTCAACGCGTTAAAAAGAGGTCTCATCGAAGTGCCCAGTCTGCATACTCCTATTATCGGGTTACCTTTCATCATAGAGTGTGATGCATCTGCAATCGGCATCGGAGCTTGCTTATCGCAGAGAAGAGATGGAGTAGTGTATCCGGTAAGTTACGCCAGTCAAAAACTCACCAAAACTCAACAGGCATGGCCAACAATTGAAAGGGAGGCCTATGCAGTGATCTGGAGTTTGAAAAAATTTGAAACGTGGATTTTCGGTTCGCCTGTGGAACTTATTACGGACCATAATCCATTAACTTTTATCACCAAAAATGCCCCTCAATCTTCAAAGCTGCAGCGATGGGCATTAGCCTTACAGAAGTATGATATTACAATCTCGCACCGCCCGGGTGCCAAACTAATTAATGCTGATGCATTATCACGCTTGGACACTATGTAAGACATTCAACAACTTTTGAAGCACCCAGTGTTTGAACATTCCTTGAACAGTATTGAACAATATATTTTTTTTTCAGCAGCTCTTAGTGTCCTGTTTAATGTTTACTAAGTTTTGTATATTGCCTTTTGTTAATTGTATGTTATATTGTGTATATGAAGTATTAATTTAATTCTATTTTATATTAGCAGATAGGAAGAACCCCGGAAGATGTGCCTTCTCCGGATACGGTTGTGTTTGTGGTGTTATTTTTTTATATATACATATTATAATTTGGGAAATCATTGTTAAATAGTGTACAATCATCAGTCGAATTTCAGATTTAAAATAAGTGTGCACCATATTTTCAATCTTGTGTGGGGGGTGTAATGACTGATGATGTGGTTTTTTGTTTTATTTATCGGCGCCGCTATTTAGTCACGCGACCAGCGGACGAGAGTGTGGGGAGAGGAAGGGGTTACGAACGGAGAGAGAGAGGTGTGTGTGCCAGAGGTAAGAGGTAGACCTGCGAATGTTTGATGCAGGTAAAAAGAATTTAAAAATATTATCCCGGAAATTGGGATATGTATGTGCTACGGGCACGAGATTGATCTGTTGTGAAAGAAGAGTAGTTAGAAGTTCTTGAAAGAAATATGAAATCCGGATATTTACATATATATATTTAATTGTTTCTGTTTCAAGTCTTGCTGTATTCGTCCCGTCATTTGTGTTCCGTGTGTGTAATTAAACTTTTGTTTTTCATCAAAGCTTGATTCCTTGGATTCTTTTGGATTACTTAAAAATACACAGGTTTTTCGCAGGTATTTATGAAGAAAATAGGAAGAGCGTATATCACATGTCCAACATCATCATAAATAGGCAATGGAACAACTCCTGTGATGTTCCTACGTAGTATACCTGTGGAGGTCTTGAGATCGACGACGCGGACATGTCCATCGTCTCCTTTGTAGGTCTTCAAAACTCTTGCTAACCTCCAGTTGTTGAACTCTTCGTTTCTATCTTTCAGTAACACGAATTGACCATCTTGAAGATTTTGCGAGGTCTTTTTCCATTTACTTCGAACTTGCAACTCATTTAAGTATTCTCGGTTCCAGCGTCTCCAGAACTGCTCTTTTATTCGTTGAACTAAGGTCCATCTAGAAGAAAAAGGCAAAGATTCTAAAACTTCATTATTATCAGGAATATTTAGAAGAGGACCTCCAGTAAGGAAGTGACCAGGTGTCAATGGCTGTAAATCGTTAATATCTGTAGATAATGGGGTTAATGGTCGTGAATTCATGACGGCTTCAATTTGGGTTACAAGTGTTGTCAACTCTTCGAAATTTAAGATAGAGGATTTAGTTATTTTCAAGAGTATTCTTTTCATAGCTTTAATATTCGATTCCCATAGTCCACCGAAATGTGGAGATGCAGGTGGTATGAAGTTCCATTTTATTCCCTCATCTGCACTAAATCTCTGAATTTCTTCCGAAGCACAAATTTGGTAGAAGGATTTTAAAAGAGCATAAGTACCCTTAAAATTGGTGGCATTATTACTCCATATAACAGAGGGTTTCGATCGTCGAGAAACAAATCTTAAACAGGCTAAAAATGCTTCTGTGATCAATTCTGAAACAATTTCCAGGTGTACTGCTTTAGTAGAAAAACATATGAATATAGCAATGTATGATTTTATTTTAATCTTTGATCGCTTCAAGTTAGGTTTTGTTATAATAGGACCAGCTAGATCTACACCTGTCTTCTCAAATGGTCTAGATGGTACAATTCTATCACGAGGTAAATTACCCATAATTTGTTGAATAGTTTGATGCTTGGACCGAATGCATGTTACACACCTACTTATAATTTTTTTTACTTGGCTTTGACCAGATGGTATCCAATAAAACTGTCGTAATAATGATAGGGTTGTCTGAGTACCCGAATGCAGGAATTTTCTATGATAATGTTGAATCAAAAGTTCAGTGAAATAATGAGACTTTGGTAAAATTAACTGATGTTTCTGTGATTCCGCTAAATTCGAAAATTTCAATCTTCCGCCGACCCTCAACAGCTCATCTGTATCTAGAAATACGTTTAAACATAAGAGTTTACTGTTGTTTGGGAGAGGACGTTTTCCCTTTAAACACTGGATTTCAGTTTGAAATGCAGAATTTTGCACAATCTTTATCAGTCTCTTGGTTGCATTTTGTAACTCAGAAGTATCTAAATAATTATATTTTCTGATTCCAGTTTCTAATTTACAGTTATTCAAAAATCTTAAACAATATGCAATAACTCTTATTAATTTCGTAAAAGACGAGTATCGATTAATTAAATCAATGTTTGCTTGATTTTTATCAACAACTGTTGATTTTACAGTAGCATTTTTCTTTAGTTCTAACTCATCTTTAGTTTCAGAAATGTCTAATGTATCAAATGAACTAGCCAATTTTGGCCAAAGAGATCTGTCTTGCTTTAACCATTTGGGACCTTCCCACCAAAGCCGGCTATTTTTCAACTCTGGAACTTTCAAGCCTCTAGTAAAAAAATCGGCAGGATTATCTTGTCCAGGACAGTGAAAAAAATTTGTTGGATCACTAAGATTTCTGATTTCTTTTATTCTGTTTCTAACAAACATTTTGAATCTTTCTGACTCTCCCTTAATCCAATACAATGTAATAGTTGAGTCAGTCCAAAAGTAGCAACTTACGGGAAAAACAACTTACGGGGTTCTTTAGCAATTTTATGACAAAGTCTAGCAGACAAAAGGGCTCCTAAAAGTTCAAGACGAGGTATAGAAACAGTTTTTAAAGTGGCGACTCTACTTTTTGCTGCTACAAAACTGGTAACTATGCTCTTGTTCTTTAAAACTGCTCTAAGATATACTACTGTACCATATGCCTTTTTTGAGGCATCTGAAAAACTATGTAATTCAAAACAAGCAACTTCATCAGGAGCTATATCAGACAAATAATATCTGGGGATGCTAATACTATTCAGTTCCTTTATTTCTTCAAACCATGCATTCCATAAATTGTCCAAATGCTTTGGTAAATTCTCATCCCAATCGAGGCCTAAACACCGAACTTCTTGAATTAAGCATTTGATTCTAATGGTATAGGGGCTAAGAAAGCCACTTGGGTCGAAAATACGACCAACAGTTTGCAATAAATAGCGTTTAGTATTAAGTCTCTTCGAGAGGAAATTTTCCATATTATGAATTTTAAATGACAATGTATCATTATCTGGGTCCCAAGAAACCCCTAAAACTTTTGAATTTACCAAGTGCTCATTACTAAGATTAAAATTATCAGTTGCGTCATCAGTATGCAAACCATATTGTTCCCAATTTTGACGTAATTCATACGAATTAGTTTTCCATTTTCTAAATATCATTGAAGCTTCTTGGAAGATTTCATAAGCTTCCTTACTAATTTTAAAAGCTGATTCAACATTTGGTTGACTGCTGATAAAGTCATCAACATATAAGGATGAATTTAAAATATCAAAAGATTCAGGAAATGTTTCTACATACTTTCGTAGGTGATGCTTGATAGTAGCTGCAAGAAGGAAGGGGCTTGACTTCACACCGAAAAGTACTCTCTTGAGTCTAAATATTTTAAATTCCTTACCTGGATCTTCAATCCATGGCTCATCATCCCAAAAACATCTTGTGAAGTCCCTGTCTGCTTCATCAATTTCGATCTGCAAAAAAGCTTTCTGAATGTCTGCGGTAACCGCTATTGGAAAGTTTCTAAATTTGATTAAAAGACTGAATAGATCGGGGATAAGATTTAAACCAGTATATAAACAGTCATTTAGTGATAATTCATTTTTAGAATGGGCGCTTGCATCAAACACAATTCTAAGTTTAGTTGTAGACTTATCTTCTCGAATCACTGCTCTATGGGGCAAGTAAAATGTATTTACATCAGATAAGTTTTCAACAGGTTCGATGATATTCTCTGCTAAATAACTATCCAGAACAAATTTATATTCTGAGAATAACGAAGGATCGTTTTTAAAGTTTGTTCTCAACTTCAAAAATCGTCGATGCGCTACTTCGCGATTGTTATTAAGGGACATTTTTAACTTTTTCTTCCATGGAAATTTTACCTTATACCGATTATCTTTAAAAACAATACTAGACTCGAAGTCAGATATGACGTCATTATCTACATTAGAAATAGTTTGCGTTTCGGATTCAATTCCTAAGCTTTCCAGTTGCCAAAATTCTCTAATTTGTTCAGATAAATCCTTTTCTTCAACTATAATTTTAATGCTAAATAATTCATTGGCTGACCCCATATAACCCTGCAAACACCAGCCAAAAAGAGTTTCAGTAGCTACGAGATTATCCTTTAGTCGTTTAATTCTACCAGTTACAACATTATAATAATTATCGGTACCTATTAAAACTGCAATTTGTTGATTATTATATTCATGACTGTCAGCTAGTTGTAGACCTTTCAATTTATTATATGATTTTCGAACGTATTTATCAGGAGTGGGTAAGCAAGCAGCTGAAATCTGATCTGTTTCAAGGGCTTCGATTTCAATGTTCAAAGAGGGTTTATCCCTATTTTCTAGTTTTACTTTTACAACATTATATGCTTTCTCAGTCGCCTTTTCGGCTCCAAAAGCATAAACTGATAAGGTTTCCTTTCTAATAACTGGCAATTTTAGCTTTTGTGAAATATCGCGAATTATGAATGTTCTCATACTGCCGTTATCTAATAAAATACGAACTGGTTCATTTTTATCAGTTTTCAAATCTGGATTTCAAATGGATACGACACTTTTATCAACATTTACATTTGAATGATTTTCTAATTGGAAACAAATAGCCCTACTATGTTTTTTACCGCAAATATCACACATTTTGGTTTCTCCACAGTCCTTGATTCTATGTTTACATTTTAAACACAAAAAGCATCTTCCTTGCTTTTTTAGTAATTCTTTTTTCTCAGCCAAGGTTAATGATTCACAGAATTCGCTATTATGCTCAACACTATTACAAAATATACATGAATTTTTGTTTACAGAAGCCATTAATTCTGCTGAAAGATTATTTTGTTTATAACCTTTCGTAGTATATTGGTATTTCGACTTAAATTTTGATTGTTTATCTGAAAATTTGGGTTTGTATTCATTCTTATTTTCATTAGAAAATGATTTTTTAGAATCTAAATCATGGATAGTTAATACCCTTTCTCTACTCTCAATTTCATTTTTTAAAAAACTCATAAGATTATCTATATTCCACATTTCACCATTCTTTAGATGTCTATTAAATTCTAATGTTAAATCTGGAGGTATTAACTTTAATAATATTGGGCAAAGCGACCCACTGTATGTATCAGACTTTACACCCAACGACTCTAAATTTCGAATTTGTACTAGACATTTATCATACAAACATCTTAAACCATAAGTGTCAGAAGAACTTTTCAAACATTTCATATTGAATAAATTATTTAGATGAACGTGTACGAGCATATCATGTCTACCAAACCTTTCTTTCAAGAGCGATACAGCCGCCGCATAACTATTTTCTGTCAAACTAAATCCACTGATTGTGTTTGCAGCCGATCCTGCTACCAAACTTTTCAAATAGCTGAATTTCTCAACATCGGTAAGACTTGGATTTTTGTCTATAGCTGTTTCAAATTCATTCCAAAATTCCAGGAATTTATCTGGTTCACCAAAAAATCGACTTATTTGTAGTTTAGGCAGCTTTATTTTCTTGAATTCGGTAGAAACAGGAGATACCCGTACTGAATCAATATTATTAGCATTAACAACATTTGCATTTGTACTCAAACTTTTAATCTTGAAGTTTAATTTACATCTATACGATATCACTTTCTGATCGTATTCATCAATATTTAAAATTTCATTTTCAACATTTTTAGCATTTAATAAACTTAAAATGTTATTATCTAGTTGTTTAATAACATTAAATTTGGTATTTAATTTATCAAGTAATTCCTCAAAATATGTCACAGAATGTTCTGATTTCGAAAAATAATCATCAATATCTTCTATTAACTTATTTAAAAGATTTCGATGCGTGTCACGCATCTTTCTTTCCTTATTTTCATTCATTGTATAAAATAAAATACAACAAAAAGTCAACTCACCAATCTGTCATCAAAACGAAAGCATTTTTCTAATTGCGCAATAGCTTGAAATCCCGAATTCTTGCCGGTCCGATGCAACAATGTTACGAAATTATTCTGTTCTATTAATTATTCTCGATCAACAGTTCTAATATTGTGGTTCAGTGTAATTTAAATCTAGATCAATCACAAATCTTTGGACGAAACAAAACATTTACTTACAAAAAAACATAAAATAAAACTTTGAGAAATATTCGACATTCTATTACATCTAAGAATCTAATATCAACCAAAAAACAGATTATTTCATTTCAGTTTATAAAAAAGTCTATACTTTAAAGAACGTCCAAGCTGGCTAAATACGACGCTCGCTAATTATCCGGAACAATGACTTTATTCATTTATTTATTTGAGTTTCAATATTTTTACTTTAAATATTAATAAATATGTTTCACAAAGCTTTTTTTTTTTTTTGAAAAATTGGGTAATATAAGCGATTTATTATTTTAACTTTAGCAACTATATATGCACTTGTGAAAGACAAGTTGGGGAAATTATGAACATTTCATGTGCCCCAATAATCATTCTGCAATTCTGAACCTTTCAGTTAACTTCATGAGAATCAATGACAGAAACAATATCTAAAATTTTACCGAAATAGAAGACATTTTGGACATACAAGTTTGATTTTTTATTGAAGTAACCACAAACACATTTGTCAGCAATTAGATAAAAAACAACAAGCTAGTTTATATTCAATTGTAATTTAAATAAATTAAAGATTACTTCAAATGCAATAATTTTTATTCATTATTTTACTAAACGGTTTAAATTAATATATTTTTATGCATTAAAAAAACAAATTGCGAATATTGCGAAAAATTACGAAAATTGCGAATATTTATATTTTATTCGTTTGAAACTTGCAATAATGGCTTACTTCCGTCTATAAAACAACTATGTATATGATTATTTGAATAGGGATAGTAATCAGTAACTTTTAAAGATATAAAATTTATAAATTTATAATTAATGTAGTGTACTGATTGCATCTTTATCCCTATTTTAAAAGCAAAATAAGTTAAATTTCCGTGCTTATAATCGGTATTTTAAAAAAATCATAAAATAATCATTTTTCATCGTTAATATAGAAGTAAATAGAGATAATACAGATATAACAATATTTTTTGTATTGTGACCAATTTCTGATAAATTTGAGATAATTTCCCCTTCCCTAAAAATTTCTGCAATTAACGCGTAAATGGGGGCACATATGGACATTCTTTTGAATTTGTAAAACTATTAAAAAATAAGAACAAAAAAGGTGATTAAAAAAACGTTTGTATAAAAAAAAGTTCAGTTTACTATGTTGAGTATTTTTTCATAGAATTGATTCCGATTATAAGAAATGCTATATTTTTGTGACTTGTTCCCATGTTCCCTCAACTCCGCTATGTATATGTATGTGTCTGTGCGCTATAATTAAAATAATAATCATTTAAAAAATGTTTCTGTTTTAATGTCATCAAACCAAAATAATATTCTGTAGTTTTTCTTTTCTTTCGAATTTTTGCAAGAATAAAATTTAATGAATAACACTCTTTTAAGAAATAAATAACATGAATCTAATTACCATATTTTTTGCTCCCCACATGGGAAATATTTAATATTCTTCTCTTTAAAGAGTGGTGATCTTATTGTCAGTTAAAGATAAACTGTTTTTTAGAGACGATTTTTTAAAACTTATTTTAAAGTAACATTTAATTAAATATTGTATTTTTAAAATTGTTTTATGACTTAAGCATTATGCATGCTTTAAATAAAAAAAATACACTTTTTTCATTAATTTCTTTATCTTAAATGAATTTTACTTAAAAAAAATAAAGTATTAAAGTTTTTGAATAAACTTCTTGAAATCTTAAGTGAAAGGATGAATTATGAATATATATATATATATATATATATACAGGTGTTTCAAAAATGACCGGAATATTTTAAAAGTCAATAAAAATTAAACAGGCAGAGAGAGAAATGCACCGTTTGTTGCAATATGCTTGAGATAACAATAAATATCCAGGCAGATAAATTTTCAAAATTAGTTACACTTTTCAACAACAGATGGCACTGAAGGCAATTTGAAAGGTGTAGAAGAAAACGCAGATTGTGAGTTCGCTATTCTGTAAAACGTCGTTCTGTTGTAAGCGTATGATGTTCACAGATTGCAAGTTTGCTGTGAAAAAAATGTTTCAATCCTTTGAACAGAGGATTTTTGACTTGAAAGGCCAGGCGTACCGCCATAATACATAAACAATTGAACAACTCAAGCAGTACATCCCTTCTACATGTAAAGACATCCTGCCTGATACTTTTAGAAAGGTTTTTGGCAATTTCGTTCAGAGACTAAGCCATATTATTGCTGCGCATGGTGGATATACGGAAAATATCGTACTTTAGATTTTTACTGACTGCAGCACCATCCGTTGTTGAAAATTGTAACTAATTTTGAAAGCTTGTCTTCCTGAAAATGTAGTGTTGTCCCAAGCATATTGCAGCAAACCGTGTATTTCTATCGCTGCCCGTTTAATTTTTATTGATTTTTAAAATATACCGGTCATTTTTGAAACACCCTGTATATATACATATATATATATGTACATATAATGACAAAGACACGAATAAAAGAAAAAAATCAAATGCATATTTTTGATAAATTAAGTACGTATTGTACTAAAAGATTGACATATTTTAAACATTACTTTTCTTTAAATTAATTTAGATTTGTGAATATGGAACAAAATAGTTTGATACAGATATTTTTGAGTGTTGGTATTTATGTGTTGGAGTTCATTCCAACTCTAAGCTCCAAATTTCATCAAGCTTGATATGGGTGGAAAGGTTATACTAAAGGAATGAACAAGATATAGCAATTAATTTAATATATATGGATTGATTACTTCCTTACTGTCATGCACATACGCAGACCTTATCAGGAGCTGAGACTAAAATATCATTTTAATCTTGCTAAATAGTTAATTGTTAGTTAATTATCAGCAAAACAGCTTTCAGATGGTACTTTTTTAGACGATTTGAAGAAAGCAGTTTTTTTGTATTCATCCATGCATCACATGATACATTGACTCGTATCTCCTAAATGGTTAGATTTAATCGAGTAATTTCTTTAATTTATAATCTTCAATGTTTTTTTATCTATACCAGTCACAAATTCGTATTTCATTTTTAATATTTTTTTTTCGTTATGAATTATATCATAGAAGAAATTGTTTCTTGAAAGGTTGTATTCAATCGGTCAATCTCGATATTCTTCTTTTCGGCTACGGTCAGAAATGAATGGTTTTGAAAAGCAACGATATGGACGGACACTCTTGAGAGTATTACAGTTTTCAGTCTGTTCAGGTGAGAGCCGTGAAATTGCTGCGGTCAAAAATAGGAAAAGCTTCACTTCGAGGTCTGGCGTTTCCTTCAAGCCGCTGGCACCTATAGCCGTTTTTGTGGCTGTTGTTTCTTCCAGGTTATTCAGCCGAACTATTGTTTTAACACTGAATTTTGATTTTCTTTATCAAAAATTCATGTGTTTTTATTCTGGTTATGTATCGAATTTTCTTGCTGGAATTTAAAATGGATTTAGTGGACGTGAAACAACTAATATTTGAAATACAGGAATTTTCAATATTGTTGGATACAGCATGTGAATTACATAAAAAATAATTATAATATAATAACTTGATTAAAGTTATGTAGCATCCTTGATAATGAAAATTTACTCTAAAGAAAAACAGAAAATTATCTATAAATTATATGGATTAATTTTATTTCATATAAAAAAAGAAAAGCATTTAAGGTTGTTTTAATGCTACAAGCCACGATTTAAAAGAAAATCATTGTAATAGTAGAAGGAAAAGTATAAAGAAAAATTTACTGTAATCTTCATTAAAGTGTAAGAATAATAATAATAATTTCTGCTAGTGTGCTGCTTGAGAACTAAATAAAACTCAGACGTCATTGCAGGGGAGAGAGGGTTCGGGAGGATGGAGAGGAGGAGTCATTTCGAAAATAGCAGAAAGTATTCTTGTGAAGTTCATTATAATTTTGGGAAATTTATTTTAAGCTCGTAAAAGCACTATTTTGTAACAATTTTAAATCTATTTACTGACATAAAAAATAAATAATACTTTTTGCAAATCATTCTGCTGAAGTTTTTCCTTGCTGGAGAACTTAAATGACTTCCTCTGCAAAATAAAATTTTTTAAATCTAACAACATTAGAATATTTATTGAATAATATGCTTTTATGGAATATAATTTTGTGAATGAACCTGCTTAATTATTATGCATTTTGAGAAGAGGCATGTTTTATTAAATGGATTTATGTGAAAGGGTTTTAAATAGATCGTTTTTTTTTGCCTGGATGAAACTAAAATAATTGGTACTTAAATCTGGTATTGGAAATACGGTATGGGATACCAGACAGCAAAACAGATCCTCTCTGAACATATCCGGTACCAGATTTATTAACTGCAATCATGTATTAATTCACTGTTATTATTATTATATTTATTTGTTTATTATTATTTTATTTTTTGCATAAATATGTATAGCAAATTTTACGCCTTTTTCTCGCTCCAGTGCGTTTTAACCTATAAATTTGTCTTATATAATCACCAAAAACCTAAGATTAAATAAGTCAATCTTTTCTGATTTAAAATAGTGGTAGGAAAAAAGCGTAAAAGTTTAAATTTATGGTATACACTATTATTTCAAAAGGCTTTTAATTGTAGGAAAATGATAGTTAAAAAAATCGTCATTTTTGAAAAAAAATGTGTCTTGCATCAGCATACGATTTTATTCTTGGATCGGGTCGTGAATTGCTTCAAAATGCACAATTTGTTACAAATTCGACAAAAATTAAACTTTTTTTGCATATGAGCTTAAAACTGCGGTTTTTGTAAACTTTTAAGTGTTCTCTTTTATGCTAAACGTACTAATACATTTTTAAAAATAAATATTTTGTAGAGATAAGAATAATTGAAACTCATTGAACATTGGAGGAATAATAGACACAGTGTGCGTATGGTTTTAACAATTGTTGCCACTATTTTTTACAAAGAAATTTTCATTGAAATTTTATTATTTTGTCTCAGAATTGGTATCTCCGACTAAATAAGGTGACAATTATTGTTTGTATTTAGTGGTGACAAAGTAAAAACTTTCAAATCCTGGGTATGCGTTCTCCCGGATTAAAAGAAAAGCTAGCTTCATTTATATTTTTGAAGCAAATATACTTAAGTTTGGTAAAAATGGCTTTTTTTTCGTTCTTTTTTATTTTTTTATGTATGTATGTATTTATTTATTTTCTAAAATTTTTTGTGAAAATATAATATTCTCTGGCAAAATATTAAAAGGCTATTTGCATACGGCAACAAATTTCAAAATGTTTTATTGTTCAATATTATCAATATGTGATTTTTGAACCTCTTTTCATCGTAAATAACATGGAAAGAATTTCTTATTTAATTAATTTTTAACCCTTTTGGGTCCGAATTTTTTTCCACTTTGAGAACAATTATTATTACTTTTATAATGTTAATAGTAGTTATACAAATAGACTTATTGATATTTAAATATTATTTTGTTGTCTGAAATCCGACGAATGTACTTATTTTATGGACTGTTCAACTCATATTTATGTGATAATAGGCCAAAGAAGAGTTTTTGGAGACTTTTCGAAAATGAAGTATTGCAGCAGGATTTGAGAGGGTATTACAACTTTATAATGTTTTTTCCGTTTTATAGTACATGACTGATTCAGAAAAGTAACTTTTATTTTTAATTTAAGGAGAAAAACATGCGAATAAAATAAAGGAATCACCGACGGTGCAAAAAGAATTAAGTAATATTATATTAATACTATTATTACTAAAACAATTTAATACTATTATTACGAAATATCAAATCATAAATGAAGTAATAACAGGAAAGGCCTAGATATGTATTATCATTTATAGATTTTGAAAATAACAAAATAGTTGTTAAGCCGAAATAATATTCGATGAAATGACATGTACTATTAATAGTACAACAGACCCGAAAAGGTTAATACCGTAGTTTTCATCCGCTTTGATCAGGTTTCATTTATGTTTATAACAATTATATATATTAAAATTTTAAATACATTTAAAAAATAGAAATTGAAAATATGAACAATTCCTTGTTAGACGAAAGCGTGCAATATTTACTAAAAAAGCAGAAGCAGGACTGAAAGACTAGAAATTGGAAATTAGGAAGGATGGATCTGGCTTTTGATCGCGGGGCAATAGCTCATACTTCCTGACTAGTATTACAAAAATTTCACATTAAAAAAAATTTTTGTATTTCTTTTAGGTAGCTTTCATTACAAAAAGTAAAAAGCTACCTATTGCAGCCGTCTGGAGGAAAGCACTTCCGGAAAATTTTGGTATATTTTCACCGATCATGACCCCCAGACCCCAAAACCACCCTCCGTTCAAATGTTGACATATATATATATATATATATATATATATATATATATATATATATATATATATATAACCATATATATATATATATATATATATGTATATATATATATATATCTGATTTTTGTCATGCGATAACTAACGTATTTATGAACCGATTTGAATGAAACTTGGTATGTACATAGTACATACAAATGTCTCGACCGAGTTCGTTGGTCAGCATCATCCGCCATTTTCTTTCAAAATGGCGGCCATTTTAAATTTTTTAAAAAATTTAAAATTTAAAATTAAATGCGAAAAAATTAAAAGTTGAAAAATATTTTTCTTTTGCGTGTTAGAACTTAAAAGAACAATTCCAGAACACTTTTTATTTTTTCTATATCTTAAAAAATGATTGAGTTATAGCACATTGAATTTTTCTTATGGCTGACATTTTGAAACGATCTGATTTTTGTCACGTGATAACACGCGTATTTATGAACGGACTTGAATGAAACTTGGTATGTACATAGTACATACAAATGTCTCAACCGAGTTCGTTGACCAGCATCATCCGCCATTTTGTTTCAAAATGGAGGCTATTTTAAAAAATTTAAAAAATTTAAAATTTAAAATTAAATGCGAAAAAATTAAAAGTTGAAAAATATTTTTCTTTTACGTATTAGAACCTAAAACAACGATTCTAGAACACGTTTTATTTTGTCTAAATCTTAAAAAATGATTGAGTTATAGCACTTTGAAGTTTTCTTATGCCTAACATTTTAAAACGATCTGATTTTTGTCACGTGATAAAACGCGTATTTATGAATCGATTTGGATGTAACTTGGTGTGTACATAGTATCTACTGAGGCCTGAATTGAGTTCGATACTCAGCTCCATCCGCCATCTTATTTCAAAATGGCGGCCATTTAAATTTTTTTATAAATTTTAAAATTTAAAATTAGGTACACGAAAGTGAGAAATTGAAAAAGATTTTTCTTATATGCATTTGACCTTGATACAAAGATTCCAGAGCATTTTTTGTTTCGTTTGTATCTTAAAAAATGGCTGAGTTATCACATATATATATTAATCGATTTCGATATGAGTGTGCATGCGTACCTGAATTAAGATTTCGACCAAGCTCATAATCAGGTTCTACTGATTTGAGCTTAGTATTTTTGAATAAATAAATATATAAGTATATGAAAGCTACCTCTTCCTCCCGGCACTGCCGGAAGGACTATTTCTTTATGTAGCAAAGATATTTGCTCTACTAAAGTGTTCTTTCGAATTTTTTTTTATTCAACAAAATGAAAGTCGAATAACGATTATCAATATTTTAACAATATCTACAGTCATTTGAATTTATTAAAATACAATAGATTTTTTATTTAATATCAGATATATTAAAAAATAATTCCTGCAATGTTGAATTTTTTAATAGAAATGCGCAGTAAATATCCTAACACTATCACAAGACAAACCCAGTACCGTCTGCATACATACAGTGGCGGTCAAACATTTCCGGCCAGCAAAAATTTTTAAGTTAATTTGTAAATATACCCATATGAAGAGGAATCTCAAAGTGATATTTATACATTTTATTGACATAATGGTTAGGAACTTACGTATGGAAGAACATGTAAATATCGATAAATTTAATTGACAAAATTAAGTATAAAGGAAAACACATGTTCTCAAATGTTTCCGGCCACCTTCACAAATTTGTAAAAAAGTGGTATTGTGATAGAAAATTACAGTGATCAACAACATTTACTATTAGTATTTTATCGTATTACTATTTTATTAGCTTTAGTAATAAGTACTGCGGCACAGTTACGTGACATTCATACAATCAACAGTTAAAGATCGTCTATGGTACGTTTTCCCCTCATTTCTTGCAATTTTGGCGAAATTTCGGCTGAGTTGGAATATTTATAGTTCCGCAGACTTTTGTCAACTTCTTTTCAAAGATTTTCTATTGAATTCATGTTGGGCGCTTGGGCTGATCATTTCAAAAATGAATTTTTTGTGTGTAAAAACCATTGCTTATCGAGGTTTGCAAACATTATTTATGTCGTTATCATGTTAAGCAAAATAGTTGCGACCGATTTTTTTTCTCTAATAAGATAGTCTTGCAAGATATCCTTATACATTGTATCATCCACCTGGCTGTCGATTTCAAGTAACGGACGGACACTTTTTGAAGAAAATACTCCCCACGGCATAACGTGTCTTTCGCCATGCTTCATTGTAGGAATAACATAGGTCGAATCACATCTTTTGTTGTTAGGTCATCGGACGTTGTTGTAATGTAGAATCACATATAGTATTCTTAAATTTTACATTTTTCTAAATTACAGTTAAAACTAATCTTTAATTAAATATCTATTTTATCTTAACGTTTTATTTCGATCCCACAATAACTTTCCGCTCAAAAGAAAAGAAAGAAAAACATCTAGCATCTGCCTTATTACTGAAAAACGGCTGTCAGATAAAGAGAATTCATTAAGATGCGTATTTCACCCTTTCTGGAAACAAATAAAAAAAGAATAAAGATATACTTTGCTTGAGGTCAGTAAAATCACTTTGCTATCTGCTTAATTGTGATTCTAACTTATTCGTTACATAATAATCTTTCTATGTGCATGCGGCATTATTGTGTCTTTCATATTTTTTCCCAAAACAGAGTCCTAACGTACGAATTGGCAGTCGAATTTTTTTTTTGGCGTATTTTTAGGACTGCTATTTTCTGGTTGCCCTGCTATTAAATTCAAAATCCTTTTAATTATTAAGGCGTAACAGACAATTTTGCGTAGATGATATCAGTCATTTTTTAAATGCTTTTTGACGCCAATTGTGTGATGCCAATGTGTGAATTATTGTGTGAGGAATTAACTAATCGCTCAATTATGAACAATAATTGTTGAACTTTTCAATTCTGAATTCAGACTATGCTATGCACGTTGATTCATTCATAAACACACCAAAAAACAGTTTACCGATAGAAAAAAACTAAAGAATGATAAGTGGCCGGAAACTTTTGCACACGCGAACTTCGAATTTCATCCCTTTGCATGAAGCATATTTAGTATCCAATCAAAATGATCACGTGGTCAGAAGTCATTGTTTTAGGAATATGTCAATGACTTCTGACCACGTGATCATTCCATGTGATTCTGACCGCATGCACATAGAAAGATTATTATGTAACGAATAAGTTAGAATCACAATTAAGCAGATAGCAAAGTGATTTTACTGACCGCAAGCAAAGTATATATTTATTCTTTTTTTATTTGTTTTCAGCAAGGGTGAAATACGCATCTTAATGAATTCTCTTCTTTGCTGAAACATTTTGGTAAATAAATCGAAGAAACTAACTGGCCGGAAACTTTTGACCGCAATTGTATACCATCCCAGTACTGTACTGGTTGTATATACATACAGGGTGATTAAAAAAACGTGGACAAAATGATATGACAAATCAAGCATACAACAAGGATAAAAAATCACATAGGGACATACGGTCTCAAACTACTTATTGAGTCACAAATACAGGGTGTTTCATTCTAGCAACATCCGGTTTGAAAATAATAATTTCGAGAAAATAAAAAATTTATTCAAAAAAAACATTTCTTCTAAAAAATAATTTTAGATTTTTTTTTTCAAAATATCGTGGTTATTTTAGTGAGTTTTTCTTCACTCTAATTTTTCTTATGTTGTATTAAAATTACTCAGTTGTTTAATTTAATGACATTTTCTATAAGGAAAAATTACAATCCTATATCAGAGGGAATAAAAAAAATCTTTTTCTTTCAAAGTCGCATTTAAAAAAATTAATTATAACATTAAATGAATTTATTTTAAATAATCCAGAAGAATTACGGAAGTGATATAAATAAGTCACAATGTTTAAAACTAGTTACTTCCTTTATAATTACTAATTAAAACTTCAACAGTTGGGGGGAAAATAATAAAACCCATATAATGATACAACTGAATGAAAAATTTCAAAGAATAATAATAAAAAACAATTATCCTACCAAACAAAAATACCTTTAAAAAAATCGAGTGAATTTGCAAATTCTTACATTTTACGTAGTATAAATTCATAAAAAGACGACTTCTTAACTTTATATACTTATTTTATATAATTCTATTACAAAAATGCATTAAAATGGTACAGAAATATTTCAAATTAAACTTAATGAATAGGTAAACAAAATATTCAGACTTGCAATATTTTCATGTAATCCCACTGCGAAGTTTTTAATACATGGAAATAGTGTAAAACTCCGAAACAGAATCCTCACAATCCACTCAACATTCAAGAAGTGATTTCATGCCATGAATGATACAGCAAAAATGTTGACCCATGAATTTCACTGGTCGCGTCCTTGAAAAGCCCCCTTCGAAACAAACCCTTTCTCATTCGTTCCCTCGCTCTCGTGTCATTGCTGTGTGTAAAGGACCGGGCACATAGCAGTAAATTCTTGTGGTAGGGATTCGCTATTTTTGACCTTTCGTGTCGGCGCTTTGATGCATAAAATGCTCTTTCAGAGCACTGAGTCAGAACTTCAAGAGAGAAATCGAACTCGAAATCAGTTGACAGCTATACGACTGAAGATTGCGGCAGATAAACTTTCCCTTCCTTTGTCAATTCGATACGATTCTTATCCCAAAAATAAAAAGGGTTCAAAATTAGCAACCTTTGTTCCGTTCGGAATCAAAGAAAGACTTATTGCTCTTTAGTGTAAATGAAAGTAGTGCTGTTTGTCCGCAGCCTTATGATTCCCAACAATTTTCCGAAGTTAACGATAACACTTATGAGTTAAAAATAAATAAAACTAATTTTCAGTGTTTTTTTCACTTTATCTTTTACCTATGTCGGTTCAATATGAAAAAAATGAAGATAATAAGTTTTTAAAGATAATTATATAATTATATTTAGTGAATATCTGAAATCGTAGAATTTATGTTATCATAACATGTAACCCTTTATAAACAAATAAGAGCCATGTCACACTGGTTTAAATAAAATACATTCATATACAAACTCAATTACATATATTGATATAATATTTTTTTATAGTTATATAGTTAAAGGTGCGTTTAACTATATAACTGTCTATTAACTATAAATCTGCCTAAGACATGTCTTAGACAGATTTTACTGTAAATATGAATTATATCTTATAAAATATTGATAATAAATATTTAAAGGTATAATCTATATTTATATAAATAACTTTATATAGTGTTTTGTTTTTACAAAAGATTTCATTCAGCTTTTAGACGACTGCCAAATTCCCTGTTCAACAACGCTAAACATTTATGCAATTTTTGAGTAATTTTGAAAGGAAAAGACATTAAACTGGTTAGTCTGATAACTAGAGCGATTTAAGTTTTCTATTTTATTATAAATTAATAAATTATTGGTATAAATTAAATTAATAAATTATTGGTATAAATTATTAGTAAGCGGTTGTGGTCACGTGACAACCGTTTTTCCTTTTGTCTCACAATGTCACCTTCAGAACATAGATTGAAAATGTCCAGTTAAGCAATATTTGCTGGGTTTTTTTAATTTACCAAAAAATATAAACAATATTTCGATTACATAGTTTCTTAGTATCAGCTCCTGCAATTTCATTTGTTTATGAACAAATATGAATTTAAATAGATGCTGTTATTAGATGTTTCTTCAAATTGGAATTCGTTCAACGTTTAAAGGGTTTTTTTTAATAAAATTTTTGCTAGTGTATCCAGTGTGATATATTGTGCTTTGTATATTAAGGAAAATATTTACAAGTGTCTTTCATTCCAGCGTGTTTATAAAAAAACATACATATATACATTTTAATACTTAATTTACAGAGAAGATAATTTTAAAATTATCTTCTGTAAATTAAATTATTCTTCCTATATAGGAAGAAGTATTAGCACTATAATCTCTCCCTTGTTTCCGCGCTTGCAGATGCAAATAAATTAAAATACATTCTTTCTTTTTTTTCGATAACATGATTTTTTTATTTTTTAGAATGATCTTTCCTAGAAAAAAAAAAGTTTTGCATTACTGATTAATGGGGAGGGGGGGGGACTGAACGTGAACTGTTTTAGGCACAATCTAACGCGTTTTTCATTTTAAATTATTTTACTATGTTTTAAATATGTATTCATTTTTTCAACTATTTTTTATGAATAATGAATGTAAAAGTGTGCCGGTGAAGAAAAAACTTGGAATGCTGAATACATTTTGGGGACAATTCATTTTTTATGTAAATATATTTTCAAACTAAATAAAATATATCATCTATTTTATTGTTTTAAATATAAATCTCGCAAATTATGCATATGTTTATTAAAACCCAGATTTAAAGTAATTTTTAAAACAAATAAAGGCCAAAAATATACATTTTTTCTCTTAAAATAAAAATGCTGGCCAGATTATATTAGCCCTCTGCTATCTAGATGTTAGTGGGAAATTACCTGTTTGCCCGAAACCGACCTTTAACAGTTTACCGGCAAAGTAAATACAACAGCCCTGTCATCGCCGAGCCGTTAGCGGCTTGCCGATAGCTACCGTAATTAGCGGCGGCTCTTATATGGCACAGCATTGTTTTTGTACAAATGGCCTTAACTCATTTTGGCCGCAACGAAAAGAGCTTGTGGCCATAAACCGAGTGTTTGTTGGGTAGTATCAATATTATACCAGTTCTCAATGATGGCTCCTTTCAGTTCTGCCACAAACTTGAACTGTTTGCCTCGGCATTTAGATCTCTACTGAGGATACTCCACACATTTTTTTGGTGATTCAGATTAAGATTACCATTTAGGCCTTTGGGGGCATTTCCCTGAAAACTTTATATTTATTAAGTTTATTCAAATAAATTTTACATTTAATGAAGAAGGCTTTTCCTTTATAAAAGCTAAGAAATCCAACCTGAGTGACTCTCTTACAGAATATACTGAGTGGTATACAAAACGTATGTGAAATCCATTTTTAATTGAAAGCTATAATATAATATTTTATGCTTAACATATCTTTTTAGATGGCTGTTTTATAAATACCAAAAATGCAATTTTATTTTTAAAATATTTTTTATCTATTCGCATAAAGTTTTGAAATTCTTTAGAAACTACACTTTTGCTGGATAAAAAAATTAATTTCTTTTATAAAAAATGCATGTTACTTAAGTAGAAAATCGAAACCTAATGAAAAAGAAAAATACGGTTTTGTAATAGTCAGTAATATTTAGTAATAATTAAGAGTATACAATGTAACAAAAAATTATTCGCTTAATTATTTACTAGCAAAAGCCATGCTTTGTTTGGATTCGCGAAGCATTATTTTATAAAACAGATATTTGAAAGTAACAATATTTTTCAATATTATTTTTGCACCTTTATTAAACAAAAACTTTATTTTATGTTTTGGCGCATTTTACTTTTTTATTTATGATGTAAGATTGGCATAATAAAATATTTTCGAAGCAAACTTTTGCAAAATATTTGTAAATTTTGAACTAAAAGCTCTCTTAAAGATGTTTTTACAATTTCCAGTAGCCACTGGTGTTTTTTAAAGTTGTTTGAAATATGCATGTTTCCAATCTTTGTAATTAACATCCGATAATCTTTGATAACTATTTTAGAATAATATATTTGAAGAGAGCTTGAAGAAAGTTACTTCTTCAAAATCCTATTTTCTGGAAAAACATTTGGAATCTGCTTCCGTTGATACTATGAATTTTTAACTGTAAAACATTTTATTCTAACTTCTTCGTTTTTATACATGTTAGCGTATGAGAATTTTTGATATTATAGAATTTTCGTAAGGAAAATTTCTATTGAATGCTTAATTTTGAAGGATTTTCACTCTCGACAACGTTACGTATGTTTTTAAGCCAACTGGTGTCTATATATCCTCAATATCTACAACTGCTTCATTTAATGTTAAACCTTGGGATTTATGAATTATAACAGCAAAAGTTAACTGCAGAAGAAATTCTTTCCTTGGGCAATTTATGCTTCCATTTTTCCAGAATTTAATTATTGAGAAAATCGGCACACACCAATTCTTATAAGTTAAATTACTGCAGTATTCAAATTTATCCATGATTATTCGCGATATCTGGTCTGGTGGCTTGCGATATTCTTTAATACGTGCAACAAAGTCTAAAGTACCGTTCACTAAACCTTTTTAGGCCCACAAATAAGAACGTAACATTACTTTAAATCCAAATGATAAAGTAAGAAATTGTTAAAGTCTATTTGTCGTTTCTGAGTCGGCCAACTTTGCTTTAGTATATTTATAAAGAGCTTGAATCGAGGCAACATCTTCACGCAGTTATTTTAATTTTTCATTTATATATTTGTTTATATTTTTGTTTGCAATTCTTTTGTTGCCACTTTACAAAGAAAAATCCATAATACAATTCTTTTAAAATGTTTAATTGTCATCTGTGCAAACGATTTTGCGGAATAATGAAAAAATGTTTTATTTATTAAATTAATCATGATTCTATCTATAATTACTTACCCCATGATTTATATTTTTTTCTGAAAATATACGCGTTTCATTTTTTATTTATTTGCTAAAATGCGTCCGTATTGGAAATGCATGTAAAAGAAATTAATTAAAATAATTATTTTTTTTAACGTTTTATTGTAAAAAAATTATATTGTGCAAATCTACAGATCATAATTTATTTTTGTGTTTAATTCGAAGTTAAAATATTGGATAGTCTTTTTGTAAAGCGTACGACAAAATGTAATTTGAGTGGACTAGTAGAGGATTCGCTTCGCTCATCCTAAAAAAAAAAAAACTTTCGCGTCAATCCCAAAGGAGATTTTGGAAATATTTTGCAACAACAATTTGGCAAGAAAAAAAATCATAAAAATTAGTTTTATAATGTTTAGTTTAAATGTAATGAATAAATGTAAAGGCCTTTTAAAGACAAAGAAAATTTGTTCATATTTTTAGGATCTACATAGCGATATATAGATATATAATAATGTATATATATATATATATATATATACATACATATACATATATAGAGAGAAAGATCGATATCAAGTTTTGAAATATGTTTCAAACATCAGAGATAAACATAGACGAAAAGGAAAATATTCCTCTTATTTACAAAGTGAAATGTACATTGAAAATACATCTTGCGCTTTAGAATTCTTTCTAAGAAAAATTCCAGAATAAAAGAAATTCCATCATTATTTGTGTAATTCTCCGGAGGATTTAACAAGCATTTGCTGATTATTGTGTTTCAATTCTTACAGAATTTTATTTATTTTATGCGTTTGAATGTACTTGAAAAATGAAACAACAACAACAACAACAAAAAATAAATAAACTGTGATATCTGTAAATTATATATGTCTCATCTTTACAAAACTTTTAGAAAGAAACTGAATTAAGTCCATCTTTTCACGTATAAAGTTTGAGATTAATTCTTGCTCTTTAAATTTGTTAAAATGAGAAGATTGAAGTTTGTGCCGTTATGCAAATTGAGAAATAAGTAGGTAGCATAACAACAAAACAAAATGTAAATGTGTGTTTGCAAAAGGGTACAGACAATCAGTTTAGGTTCTTACAGAATTTCTATGTGTTTCCAATGGTCTATTTTTAGATTTTGGTTTGAAGATGAATAAAGATACGCGGTACCAGTAATTTGCGTTTAAAACTTCTAACTTGAAGAAAATCTACTATTGCTTTATCCTATGAACTGTTTCTCTAAATGGCATAGTTTTACATTATGCCTATGAAGCATTCCGTACTTTAGTCTAGAAGATTATTGCATTGACAGCGTGATCTTGAACAAGATAAAATACCTTTCATTGGTTTACTCAGGTATGATTGAGTTCATTATTGCTTTTAACACTTGCCGCCATTTCATAGGTGACCGCAAAATGACTGCATTACTCAAAAATCTCTTTCAGACAGAAAGATTTTTGGCAGAAATAAAAATTATTGCTGTTCCCCGTAATTAATAAAATTATGTTTGATTGAAAAATAGTCTATACGAATAAACCTGTTTTGGGTAGTTTGCCATAATAAATGCAACATAGCTATCATATGTTACAGTTGTTCATTAATAACTATTATTGATTATATAAAAAGTCTTGATATATAGGAAGCGAACAGGGGAAGTGGGGGTCAAAAACAAATTTTGTCCCCTCCCTATTTTTTAGTTTTTGACAGTGTCTCCTAAACTGTGGGCTTTGAAGAAAAAAAATACTCGGGCTTATATTAGATAGCGTAAACTTTTCTACAAATGACAGGTATATCCAGTGGGAACTCTGTTACCCCTCAGCCACGTGACAGGACATAACCGGTCAACTTCAGATACCTGCATGTTATACCGATAGACAAGGAATGTATAATCTCGCAAGAGTCGATGTTTATGTTCAGTCGTGAGGCAAACTTACGCATAAAATACAGTACATATTTTATGTACTGCGAGTGCCGTTTCTGCATGTTCTGGGATTCTCCCTCCACGAACTTATCGTGCATTCAACAGACCAGTATGGACTATACACACATCACATTCAGTATGGGAATCTAGATGTGTGTTCATTAAATTTTGCATATACAGTAGTTAACATCGAATTTATAGTAGTTAATAATTTTTGCGCTCACCATGTAAACGGATCAGTTTTTCATCTGTGACGAAAATTTTCATAGATCATTTAGTGTTGTAGGACGATTGGTGGAAATGGGATCGAACATCGAAAACATAGAAGTATTCAGACAGGACCAAAAATATCAGTAGATGTAAAATATCTTGTTTCTGACAGTGCACACTGCATGCCGTAAAAATTGTATCGGACATGATAGTATTAATGTAGCACTAAGAACATTTAAGCCAACCTATATCATCGATCCGTAGACAGCCGGTTACTCTGTGGTCGTGATTACTTAAATTCGATTCCAAGAACAGGTGCTTCATTGGTACTAATGTAATGATGAGCAGTTTTTTGCTGATGAGAAAATTTTTATGTAGCTATCAGTCACAATCAATGAACAACAGGGCCAAATTTTATCTGTATAACTAATATTATGGCAAACATTCTTGTAAAAAAATATTTAAAAAAATACCCGAGGTTAGGTTATGCAGAGGTAATATTCGTGTAATTTATAACTAAGCGGGCTCGACTTTAAATCTAACAATAAGAGTAAAGTGTATTTTTCTTTTTCTTTAACCCTTGTGTCGGTCAGGTCTTAAAGGAATTTTTTTGTTTTAAATAGTATATTTAACCTTTGCATTTAGACTAGAAAGCAGTACAACATGCAATCATCTCATCGAGTTCACGGCTGAAATTAAAAAATATAGTTAAAACTCAGTTCGCATATTAAAACACAATCGTTCTATACCTTATTGGAAAACCTCTAAAAACCCGATTTTGGCGGTTTACTCTTAATTTTACTAATGTGTTGTCCTGCCCCCATTCTTTCATGTTTTCATACCTTTAGGTGCTGGCGCCTACCAGAGTTAGAAGGTTGAAAGGCTGATGTTGGAAGTTTAGAAATTCCTAAACAGGTGGATGCATTCTTTTGGAGATATAACGGGCAGTCAAAAAAAATGAACACACTGTAAAAATGAGTACGAATAACACATATTCAAAAGTAATTGCCAGAACTGTTAATAGATTCATTTCACTGATAGATAGGACGCGAACAATTCTAGTCTTGCAGAAAAAATTAGGTTAGGATATGGATCCTCAATATGAACAACTCTTGCAATTCTTAGTTCAAATGAAATCGATGTCCACAAATGCTTTCTGCAAGGTGCCAAAAATGTGAAAATTGTGCGTGTATTTTTCCAGATAAGACATTCCATTTGCGCAATCACATGACGAGTAATAGCTCGATTAGCCTGTTTTGATCGGGTATCGTTTTGCACTGATTTTCGTCTTTCTCGGAATCGCTTACGTTAATAGTGCACACTTTTCAGCAATATGTCCATGGAGAACAGTCCGCCATGGACAACAGACATGCAATGATGAATTTCGTGTACTCAAGTATCATCAGCCACCAAAATCTAACCAACCTTTCTGCTCTTCCGTTACATTATGGTCTATGTGGATAAATCATTTAGGATGTATTTTAATTATATGCTATTTCATACATAATGAGAATAAGTTTAATAAAGACTGAAATTCCAGAAATGTATGTATGCCCATCGATGATGTTCGCCAAAAGTTGCTTGCAATAGAATATTCTGTGCCTATATATATTTTTTAATTTACAAAGAGATACAAGAATTCTGCAGCAATACTGTCTATCAACAATATTTGCTCGAAATTCGTTTTTACTTGAGTATATATTTTTGAATTTAATTTATATTTTGAATGCCACTGGATGTGTATCAATTATACTAGTCATATAGAGAGACATACCTGCATATAGACTTAGTTTTCTAGAAATCCATTGCTTCCGATCTCAAAGTTTCTAAATCGTAAAAAAATGATGTTTTGTTTTATCCTGTAAATTGGCTGTGCAAAAATTGGAGGGGATAGGGTGATAGATGAAGGTTACGTCAATGTCGGTTTTTAAAGTTGTCAAATTTCTGCATGCCAGATTTTTGAAATGTGAGAGTGCATGTATAAGTATATACATATGCATATACTCACAAAAGGATTTGGATATTTTTCCAATTCTAGATTTTAATTGCTTGAGTTGGGTTTTCAAATGTGTTAGATATTTTAAAAAATTTTCAAAGTTTTATTTATTTACTAACGACTAATGTTTAAATTGTTCCTTGCATTTTATTTCTGAAGTTAATCAAATTTCTGCGCAATTCCATACAAGAGAGAAAATATTTGAGTAAGAGGTTTCCAGATAAAAATACAAAAAAGAAAAACCAAAAAAAATATATCTATATTTTAATTTGATAGTGAGTTTTAAAATGTAATATAAGAGACAAACAAACTATTGTTCTACACTTAATCCCAGAGTTTATACCAGAAATATCGAGCTTGTGGCCCGCGGGTCACAATTGGCCCGCCGACTACTTTCCTATCGCCCTTCAAGCCTTTAGCATTTTATTTGTGAATAATTTAATTGTTCGAAATTTATGCTGATGACATTTTATATGAATGTATTTGTTGGAACTGAATGTGGTTGCTATAGGGAAGTTTTATTGTAATTGATTTATTGTTATAATAATATGTATTAGTAATCAGAAATTTGTTTTCCCTGTATAAGTAGTAGATTTCAATTGCATCAACTGTATATGAGGTGTTTACAACCATAGTAAATGAAGTACATTAAAAAAAGAGATCGTACTTTTAATAGGTACATAAAATCTATTATATCGATTCCCTCAATAATCGAAATATGTAAATCGATGACCCATATGAAAAAGTTTTGGGGAAATAGACATTTCACTGTGGGAGTAGATAAAAAATTTATGTATTTTCTAAATGAACTGTTTCATTTATTTTAAAATTGATTTTTGATTGCTAATTAAAAAAATAACAATGATCTGAATTGAAAAAGACGTGCATTTATAATGCAAGTTGTAATTTTGAATGCATTGGCTTTATCAACCTTATTCTAACTGACCCGTTATTAACATAGGTATTATGTTTAAGTCAAGTCGCATACCAGTCTGTGGTCTTGAACAAGTTCAACCGAACAACTAATGTTCGATTTATTAAATATTAACTTACAGTCCTCCAGTGTTTGTCACCTGGATGGCTCAGTTGGAAGAGCATTGGCGGCTTCAGCCAATACATCCCTGGTTCGAATCCTGGCCCGGACTTTTTTCACCCAAAAATGAAAAACGGAAAATTTACATTTGTTATAATTAATTTACCGATTGAATAATCGTGTTTAAAATTATTCTAACGTAAATAAAAATTGATCTTGGTTCAGTAAACAGTATCTAATAATGTAAAAAATTATTGTGTAAATGCAAATGTTCAAAATGACAATACAAAAGTGGCTGAAATGGAAGATTTAAATTTTAAACACTTATAAAAATTTTATATTTGCTTTACATCTGGAATGTCTTGATATTTCAGACCCCCAAAAATTCTGAAATTAATTAATGTTTCACCAAGATTTTGTGATCAAATACGCTGTGAGTCACTTTACGTGCAGATCTCCTTAATCAAAGATTTTACTTTCCATTGAGTTAAACTAATTTACTTTACAGCAAAAAACAACATAAACTGTAAACATGCATTTTCTAGAGTCCATGTTAAAATTTATTTTTATTACACAGGAAAAAGTAAAAAAAAAAATATGCTGCTTTTTCACATTAAAGTAAGAAAAACAGTTCCTTTCAAATGTTGATGTCTAGATTTGCTCAGGAACATTTTCCATAATGAAAAAGGGTATTCCTTATGGCCATATAAAATATTTTTTATGAGTTTTTCGTAAAAGTAGTTTCCATGGAGTCTAATTTATACCAAAAAGATATAAGAAGCCTTAAGGAAGAAAACTGTTTACTTTTACTTTGCATTCGTTTTGAAAATCGCTGATATTTTTTATTTAATGCAAAAGTTAAAATAATATAAATGACCAACTGTAAAATTTATCATATAAACTAAAAATAGATACTTCAATAAATTATAATACAAGTAAAGAAGTTTATGAGTTTTATAAAGATTATATTGTTTTATCTTTAAAAAATTAACTGATATCGAAAGTTCAGGAAAAAAATCGATGATTGTAACTAAACATGTAATATTTAAGAAAAAAGTGGTATGCATTTACTTTAAAATTCTATGATATAGTAAATCATTGTATTGTTTTCTAAATGCTGGTCTAAATTTCAATCGAATAAGTAATTCGAGTAATACGATTATTTCATTTAAGCTTGTAAAATTAAAAATGAATGTAAACTCTTTAAAATAGGATGCAAGAATATATTTCAGAAGATACCAATATAAAGCTAATCCACCAATGAAAAGCTTATACCAAGAACAGCTACAGCCAACAGAGTATTCTGAATACGATATCACTAACGGAAACCTCAACCATAGATAGGTACAAAAATTGAAAATGCAATCTGAAAGCAATACTCTATACCGTAATCAGCCAGGGAGGCAAAAGGGACACTTTAGTGTGAACAGATGAATAGTACAGACTATGATGTCATAATCCCAGTGATAATATGGGAGAAAAAAAAGGATAAAAAAATTCTTGAAAAATCTATTTTTATCGATAATTATAAAAACATGATCTGTCAATGTACCAAAAAAGCGTGCATTTCTAATACAAATTGTAACTTTGAATACATTGGATTAATCAACCATATTCTAATTGATCCGTCGTTAACAATGATATTTAGTTTAACTCGTGTAACGTTCCAGTCTGTTGTCTTGGAGAGGTACTTACATTTAAAAAAAAAATTCGATTTATTATATGTTAACTTACACTAATTTTTACACAATCTGATTACACACACACAAATAAAACATTTTTTTACTCGATATTGGCTTAGTATACAAAACCTAATAATGTAAAAATTTTATGTACTCGATATTGGCTCAATATACAATACCTAATAATGTAGAAATTTTATGTAAAAAAGCAAACATGTAAAACGAAGACACAAAAGTGGCTGAAATGGATGGCTAAATTTTTCAACACTATAAAAAGCTCCTTTTTTAACACATTTGACTTCCGTTTGGAATGACATGATATTTTAGACTCACAAAAAATCTAAAATTCTTTTATATTTCACCACATTTTTTTCGATAACAAACAGCTTCTTTGAAAACAGTTTGTAGCATTATTTTCATCCAAATTTAAAATATTGAATTCACCTTTATATGAATGAAAAAAAAATACCATAAAGAAGTATGGGCTTTCTTATAGAAATGGTACTTGACTGGAGCATGGGCAAATTGGGTTTTCTTTACAACCAACAGATTTTTAGCTTCTATTAATTCATACCTCACAGTTCACATTATGTCACATAAATTTAAACATATTCAATGCCATAAATACATGGTTATTACAAATGAATCACCATGTTTTGATACGTTACTATGTGCGAACTAAGAAATGTATATGTTTCCATGACAACTCAAATGAGAGGGTATTAACTACAGTTTTGCGCTGCGTATGTTTCATGCGCGTGTGGTTGCCATGGTTGCTGCGCGTACGTCATATTAAAAATGGCAACTGGACAACAGATAGCGTTTTGTGTACTTGTACTAGAATTTTCAAAGAGTGAATCACTTATAATCGTTCACAGAGTATTCCGGAAAGCATACAAATGCAAATCCATCAAAGCATTCAGCGCTGATATCGACAGTTAAAACCACTGAGCTCCATATATAATACAGAGGGCCTACTCGTCGTGCCGGCCAAACCACTTTCTGCCGGGACCGCATCACACTTTTTAATGCGCGCAAGTAATGAGTCCTCTATTTTTCTTAATATTACAAGCATTTTTTGAAGCTTTTTTGCAAACTTCTATTATTTTTGTTTATTTCTATGTGTTTTTGATGTTTTTATGAGCAAGATTTAAAAAATGTTTCTTTATTTTTTGTTGAGTTAAACTAAAATTTCCTTTTTAACTTATATCAAATTGAAAATTTGCTATGAATTTACGTAAAAGCAATAGATGTTTAATAAAAGAATATACATCAGTGAAAATTATAGCAATTGCATTTTAATTTTAAAAGAAAATTCAATTTGAAAATATCTAAAACATACTACGGTACGGGAGGAAATCTATGTTTTGCCAAAGATTTTCGTAGGGAAACCTTTGGCATTGTATTCATGGGCGGGCCGCTGGATTCAATTTATCAGAATAGTGAGTTAGCTCTCCGTGTTATTGTCGATCTCATTGGTTAAAACAAACGGTTATTTAAGTAAAGGCAAAAGTCCCGGCCGACCATACTTAGTAATGTGTGGAGCGAACTGAACTATTGCCTTGACGTCTAACCGTATATCTCAAAGAGCATCACATGCTGAACATCTGTAGTGTGGACGTTTATCCTGTATAGTTTCAGTTTATTTTCATGTATAATTCACTGTTGTAATCCTATTATATTCCCAAATAAACACTTCGAAAACCCGGTGATTCTTTTGTAATAACCCTGTATTTCTGTTTAATCCATTTTCAGATAAATATATCACTAGATAATAACAACATCCTACCATAAAGATTTAATGGATTTTTTATAATCGATATAAAATTGAAACAAGTTATAAACATTAATTTTACGAAAATCCATGTGATATTTAGGATTCTATAAAATCAGGAGAGCTAGTGCCGTGAACGGGTTTATCCTAGCTTTAAATATGCGCACAAAACACCCGATATTTTAAATTTCATTTTCATTCATCAAAGATAATTCAATCTGGTCTATTAAGATTGTGTATAATGCAGCAAAAGTAACCAAAATTTTATTTGCTGCCTTACTGTTAAAGTCCTTGGAGCTTAAACTTATAGAAAGATCATTGTGCTTTACTCCTCTGTGACACTAATAAACAGACATCTCAGTGTTTTTTATTATCATCTATAGTTTCGTTGTAGCCAGATCATATATGTTTGTTTTTCAAAACATTCTTTGTTCAGCAAAATTGTTTATAATGCAGTGATATCTATGAGAGTACAATCGAAAGCGACCAAAATACATTTTATTTTCACAGATTTTTTTTTGTCTTTACAGATGTAATTATTTTTTTAAACCATAATTTTTTCCCGATTAAGACCAGAGCATGGAGAAAAGGACTAGGAAGGATTATTCCACACCATCTCGTTATACCAGACATATTGATGTATCGCACTTTTTCGCGAATGTCTTCTTGTTTCTGTCATTAAATTACACATTTTTACTTTCTTCTATCTTCAATAGAAGAAAGTATTGTAATCGAAATTTTTTTCGACTTCCGGCTTTCAACGGATTTACACATTTTAGGGGTCAGAGATTCCAAAAAACATGTTTTTAAAAAATGTCTGTCTGTCCGTGTATCTGTGTGTGTGTGTGTCTGTGTGGGTGTCTGTCTGTATATCGTCATTCTACCATCAAAAAGTGTATGAAGTTATGCATACAATTGAACCAAATTTTTTGTCAGTATTTTTGCTGTGGCAGGCAGGTCCTCCTTCAGTTTTGAAATATTCCGCCGGAAGGGGGCGCTGCAATCGCGGTTTTTGTGCCATTTTCAATATTGTACTGACCAAAAGTATATAAAGTTATGCATCGAATTGACCCAAATTGTTTGTGTATGTGTATGACTATGGCTAGTTGGTCCTCTCCGAATTTCAAAATAATCCGCTGGAAGGGGGCGCTGCAATCGCGATTTATGTGCCATTTTCAATTTTGTACCGACCAGAAGTATATGAAGTTATGTATCGAATTGAACCAAATTTTTTGTGTATCTGTATGACTATGGTTAGTTGGTCCTCCCTGAATTTGTAAAAAATCCGTCGGAAGGAGGCGCTGCAATCGCGATTTTTGTGCCATTTTCAATATTGCACCGACCAAGAGTACATGAAGTTATGCATCGAATTGAAATAAATTTTTTTGTATATGAATATTTTTTGGTAAGGCAAGTAGGTTCTCCCTTAATTTGAAAAAAACAATCTGCCTATCATTCTATTGTCCATCGGCTCGTGCAGAGACGGAAATTCGTTTTTACTCCGATTAATTGATTGAATCAGAAATTTAAGATGAAAATCAAAGTTGGTAGGGTATTGAATTAAAATTATTAAAGCATTAAAATGAGTAACTTTTTTTAAAAATATTACGATGCATGTATAAAATAGAAGAAAGTTTCGGGATTGGCACATCCAACTAGTTAAATATTATGTATTAATTCTTTTTCATTATAATAAATTATAAAAAGACAAATACAGAAAAATATTATTTAAAGATATGGTTTTTAAACTAAACGTATTACATAATTTTTTTCCTCACACTAAAACGTAATTTAATCCTTTCAGAATTATTAATTTTAGAGGATTAACGACTGCTTGGCATGATTTTAAATAACTGCAGAATTGGCGATTTTTTTAAATAATTCGTCTTCATTATATATCTACATTGCTGTTTACAATATTAGTACATTATTTAATACATTATTTACTTACAATGGAGCTGAATATTTAGGTTGATAGAATTGACGAATTTATCGCTTAGCCTCCAAGTCACACACCAAGCTGTCATTAAATCTGCGTTTTAGCCATATATATAAGTGTGAAAAATAACAATTAGATATTTGCTTTTATCAAAATTCACAAAAATGTAGGGAGATATATATATAGGGGGAACTGGGGTACATTGATACAGTTTTTTTCTAAGATTTTTTTTGGTGTCAAGAAAGTAGAAAATTCAAGTTTTTTTTCCATGAGGTGACAGCAAAACTTGTGTAGTATGTTATAAAAATGTACAATCATTATTTTATATAGTATTTTTGCATGTAATTTTAAAAAAATCAAAAAAAGTCATTTGTATCAATGTGCCCCATCCCCGGGGCAGATTGATACGTTTGAGAAAAATGACGACAAAATAATACCAATGCATATTTTTCATAGAAAATGAATTAGAAAACCATTTTATATTTATTTATAAAAATTCAAATCATCCACAATTTATTTTTAAGCAATATTAAAGCAATCAAAATTAAATATATTATGACCTGATGTTCTGGCTGTTTCTTGTCTGATTGTTGGCTGTGGTAACTTTGTCATATCTAGCACTTCAACCCCAGCATTATCTTCTTTCTTATGAAAGATGAAAAAATTACCAGTTTTTCTGTTTATAAATAGGTTCATAAACAGAAAAATAAGGATAATTATATTAAAAATTCTGTTTATAATATAAGTATCATTTTCTGTTCTGCAGTTTGTTTCTCTTACTTAACATTTCGCATGTCGAAAATACTTTTTTCTCTGGAGAATCGATATAAATTCGAGATTTGCCAGAATGGCGTCCTTTTCTTTTATTAGTTCTACTAGCACTAGATGCTGGGTAAGTTCCTACATCTTCTGTTTTCAAAAATACTATAAAATGTTCTAATATAAAGAAATTAGAGCGATTTCACTTCAATAAAAACTAATATTAGAAATTTTTCGTGAAAAAAAGGTTGGATTAAGGAGTGTATGGTAAAAAAAATAATAAAAGATAATGAAAATATGAACTATTAAAGGATTTAGGCTGTATCAATGTGCCCCGTCATAGACTGTATCAATGTGCCCCATACAGCGATTTTGAATAAAATGAGTCTCAAATCCAACACTTCACAATATATCTAACAATAAATAATGAAGAACTGATAAAGAGTAGCTGTACTTACCAGGGAGAGTATTCATTTTGGTTGAAAATACTGGAACAGTTGTATAATAGCATTTCAATTGTACAACTCATATTTACTTTTGAACAACAAAAACAATAAATCACCCGTCCCATTTCATCAAACTACTGAATCATTCCAAGATTTTCTGTATGTAGTTGAATACACTAGCATCATCTTTTGGAGCTGTTGTGAAACTTCCTGTAATGACCCTGTGAGCGGTAGAGGGGGTGTATCAATGTGCCCCATGTATCAATGTACCCCAGTTCCCCCTACTTCTGAAAAGTCTAATCTAAGAACTAGTAGAACATGCACAATCCTTTTAATTCATAATAAAATTTTTCTCGGAACAGAAAATGATAAGCACTATTGAAAAACCGTTTCTGTCAATGCATAGAAAATATCTCGGCTTCAGAATCTATTCTCTCTACAAGGTGAATGGAATTTGACTTATCATTCTGCCCATCGGACATGTTACAAATGTGGTCTTACAGTATATAATCATTGATAACTTTACAATTAGTGCATTCAGTCATCCTTGAGAAACTGCACATACAGAGGCTTAATGTACAAGTCTTTTAATTGAAGTGTTAAAAACGCAAAATGTTAAACTGTTATTAAACGAGATAATGAAGTACGCAAAATTTTTTGTGTGTAAAGATGTTACAAGGCAACTAAATGTATACTGTTTCTAGATTGAATTGGACCTACACAAAAATCATAATTTCAAAAAGATTCTAAGATGTTTGTATCTCATACAATATTTTATTTTGTAATATCAACAAAATGTCGACAATACTAACACACTTACTTGAAAATTAGTCTTAGTCAGTCAGAAGGAGGTATATTTTATCTTTTTATACGAATTTTTTTGATTGATCATGCAATGCCATGTTAAGCGACAAACTTTTTCTCTTTAAAACATAAACGAGTTGGTACAAAAGCTCTTATTTCGAATACTTGACGATAAAATTAATGAAAATTAGGATTGAGGTGATAGGAATTAAAACTTCATAGAAATAACCTCAGATTCAATAAAAAATAATGAAGTGTAAAAAATATACTAATTGAAATTTCCGTGGTGAACTCGTGGTGAACATAAGAAAAATTCCAGGTTGAAATACAATGAGCATCAAGTTAAAAGTAAAGAAATTTTAAATGAACGCGCAAATGCCGTCTGATGGTTGCAATAAAACATCACAATGTCTTAATTCCAATCATCATCATTACTGAAATAAAAATCTGTAACATATCTAATCGATAGCAACTAAATGCTTGTTGTTTATAGTCAGGATGACAATTTTATGAATTAATGTTTACAATTTTATGTGCACAATGGCAAATTACGGAAAAAAGTATCAGTTACTTTATAGTTTTCAGCTAAATTTTATTTGTCATTATCAATTTTCGATTTATCTTTTGTTGTTTAAGGGTGTATTCGAAAAAACGCTTTTCCACCTTCAGCAGCTCGAAATTTTCCGATACAATTTCAGACACATTTTTAAAAGTAGAATCATGAAACTTGCTGAGGGGATTCTTGAAGGGACGTATGAGGTGCCGAGTAAAGTTCTTTTACGCTCAATTCTCTAGAATTTGATTTATAAGCAATTAACTTCTCTGGAAAACCCTTTTTTTCGTTATCTCCCACTTCGGAAAAATCGGTTCAAATTGCCATTTTTGTTTACTTTTTTTGCAATATTTTGTACACTTATCAAAGAATTGACCTTTACGGCACCTTGTGCACTTTCTAAATAAGAGAATCTGCGAGTTTCATGTGTTTGAGAGCAAAAGTGAATTAAAAAATAAATCGGAAAACAAGCAGTTTGAATCGAAATACACCCTAAGAATTCATTATAACTTAATTAATTAATCCAGTGATTTTAGACCAGGCTGATGTAATTCATATTGTTCCATTAAAAAACTATTTTTGTGGTTATTTTCTGCAATGCACTAAATTAAAATATGTAAATAAAAAGTTAATAACTAGTTTACACATTTTAGAGTGTAACAACATTACAACTTTCACATCTAAATTACATTATACAAAAACCTAAGGGAAAAAGTACAGATAAAATATTTGAATTAAATAATTTTTTAGTCATAAAATTTTACCATAGTTTAATATTTTTGATCAACAATAACATTTATTTATATCCGAAAAAACACTTTCACTTAATCATTAGTTATACACACTTTGTTAAGTTTTTTGGTGTTTCATATGAATATTTATTTGGATGATTTATTTGATGCAATCAGAAAGTAATTTTTTTATGATTTTCGAATGGTGAGATTATTACAGCTATTAATAGTTGGAAAAACATGATGTAATAATAATTAATTGAGAAGATTAATGATGTTTTTCTCGAAAAGATTATTTTTTCTAATAATTACTCAATTCTCTGTACCATGATCGTAGTACTACATTTACGCTTTATAAATAGAGACAACTATTGTACTTCGTGGTTTATTCACAGTCATTAATTGAGACGCCGGGTATCTCAGGTCTGAAAAATTAGCCGTTTTAAAGCGTAGAATAAGATGACTATATGCCCTATTTTTCTGAAGACAATGCTCATTTTAAAATATTTCATTATTTTCTTTTATGAAAGCGAAATGAGGATATATTTTTTAAAATTAAGATAAAGACGAGCAGGTGGTCATCTCATCTTAATTTGGTATCTTGTCTGATACAGATAAACATAAAATAAAGAACAAATAAAATAAACATAAAATGAAGAACATAATTTTAACATCTTTCATTTGAACAGTACAAACTTAAGGTTATCGCATTTAACTTCCCTCAAAATCTCTATTCTACAATTACAGTGTATGAAAATTTAAATACCATATTTTCGGTTCCATAGGTTGATTTTATAAACCAATAAAACACAAAGAAAATTAGTAAGTGGTTTTATGCACTTGATATAAAATCATATACCCTTTGATTGCTGTTTTTCCCTGTAACGATAGTTTTAAGAGAATTACCGATGTTTTATTTACTAATATGAGTCATGAAATGTATCGAAAGTAATAAGCAAAATATAAATTGAGAAAAATAATATTTCACATGAGAACAACAATACTGGCTTATTTTAATGATAATTTTATGTGCGAATTTTTACCCAAGAGCATTATTTTTTGCAACCAAATACAACATTTCGGGATTGATTATTCTTATAAACCGGTAAATATGGTATTAACTGCTCAAAATAGTTTTACAGTAATAACATACATCGAAAATTAAAAAGTAAATTAAAAAAATAATTATAATTTTTTGTTAGAAAAATGTGACTTAAGCCATCCACACCACTCAATTGCACATTATGAAGCTTTCTGTACTTCCAGAAATATGCACTATATGGCCAAAGATGAACGTCCACTTGCGATTTTAGAGATTTTGTTATCTAGAAAAATACATGAGGACTTATCCTGAAACTCTAAGTGTGTAAATATAATAGTACAAGTCATACAGTTCCATGAAGATTTTTTCCCGAAATACCATAGGGGACCGTCAACGAATTAAAAAAGAATGAATATCTTTTGAATAACCTTGTCGAAACTAATGAAGCAAAAGCGTTTAAAAGGTAGATTATGATTAAGTGGCTTTTTTTTAATAAACACTGATCATTTTTATGTCGATAGCATGTATATTCGTAGAAAAATTAAGGTTTTTATAAAAAAAAGTCCCAATTTTTTCTATGATTTTTGTATATGATTTGCAGAATTCTTAATAAATAACAATATTCTTTTCTAACAATATGACAAACAACATTGCACACAATATCTTGAATAAGAATTAAAAAATAATAAAAATTGTACGAAAAATGAGTAGGTTTACTAAATAATTTTTCAGTGCGCATACGTCAACCATATCAAAATTCCATTTGCATATTATGTTAACTAAATTTATAGAACAATTTTTGTAAAAGTCTTAAAATCATAGCTTGAAAATTCCTGAAAGTGATCGTCTATAGAATTAGCACAAAATCCATTGTTCCCAAAATGAAGCTAAAAAATGAGGGGTTTTATTCAAATGTAGGAGTAAGTCCCAAATTGACACTAGTACATTCTATATTGACACTAATTAATCAATTTATGGATACAACTCGTCTTGTTTTTGTTTCACTTTGGGAATAACAGAATTTCCCAAAATGAATTTCCATATCATATCATATTGTCATGAAAATAATAGGATATTTCGCAAGTTTCCAAATAAAACAAAACTCAATTGAAGCAAGAGTTAAATATATACGAGGGTTGTAAATTAATTAGTGGCAATTTAAGCTTGAAACTCGAAAAATGGTGGGCATGCGCAAACACGATATGGGAGTGGTGAGATGGCGCTGTTGTCGATGTGTAGAGTGCAAAAACAGTCGGTCTGCTTAGAAGGGTAGCTGTTGTGTGGCGTTAAAGTGAGGAGCTTCGTTTCCATCACTCTAAATCATGTTTTCAAAAGGTGATCAGCAGTCGTGGCTTAAAATCGAGGTTTACCGTGCCACAAATGCAACAGAATGCTATCGACGATAAGTGTAAGTATGTGGCACAAATGCTTTACTGTATAAGACATTAGTACGATGGGTTCAAGCATTTCGCTGGGGTCGAAGTGAGAATGCGGATTTGCAACGCACAAGTAAGCGCTTCATTCCTCAAAAGCATATTGACATCCTGAGTGGTCTCCTTACCATAGTCGATCTGTTTCTGAAGTAGAAGGAACCCCTCCAATGTCACCGACTTCATGATGTTTCATCTGTACTCCACGCAGTAGGGCGTTCGGTTGCTCACATCAACAATCAACACCTTGCCATTAGTCTACAACGGTTTCCCGATATTCAGCAAAAAATTATAAGCGTTGCTGGTGATTACATAGAAGGAAAGTAATGCAATTGTACTTGTAATCTAATTAAAATTTGATTTATACTTATGTTGCCATTACTTAATTTACATCCCTCGTATGTATTCAGTAAATTTTCTTTTGTGTCGTTTCTAAAGAAGGATTTTGTCCATACTTAACGAAGTCACTTTCAAATTACATAAAATCATTTAAGGTGTAAAATACGATCCATTACATCAAATTACTTTATTTTGGTTTTTAACAGTAAACGAACTTTCTAAAGCAAGTTTCCCATAAAAAGAAACAACTTTGTCTTTAAATTAGAAATTTTGGATTATAAAAGAAGTCAATGCCAATTTATTAAAACAAAAGAAGAATTTTTTCAGGACAAATAAAACATGTAAATAAAATACGTAAAAATATGTCCGCCAACTGAACATCAACATTTTCTTAGAAAGATTTTTGTTTTAATTTTTTCTTGCCAGAAACCGCAGCAAAAATGTTGTAGAAATCTACTAGGAAATTTTCTGTAAAATAATATTAGTGTTCAGTTCGCGGACCATTTGGGAGCCCTGAAATGATAATTTAATTTTAATACGACAATTCAATTTTAATACGAGTTATATCATACTTTCTTTAAAATATCTGAACAAACTATATTTTACTACGCTATTTTCCAGTTTTTCAATACAACTGAAAATTCAATCTTTTAAATCACATTTCGATTGGTAATATCGGTGAAAAGTTCTTAGTTTTTGTAACCGGTCACATTTTTTTGGTCATAATGTTTTCTTTTTCTTTATCATTGTCACAAAAAATTCTTCTTCTCTCGATAACGAAATTTAATACAATTTTTTTTATAGAAGTAATCTTCAAAACCAATGACTATTCTGCCTAGTTAATTAAAAAAAATAGAATTAGCCGAATTATTCGAATGTTTCGAATTGTATGTAGTACACACTAACTGGAGATTCTAACATTAATTACAAATAGAAATTATCCCGAAAAAAATTGCCTACATTTACCATAGGTACGTTTTATCCGAAGGTGCACTAATGAGAATCTTATGTATATTAGTGACACTTTTATAAGAAACACCGTTATTCATTAAAATTTAACTGCTAACTATATTTTCAATTTACAGTTTAAAAATTAAATTATAGATCAGTAAAGAATTTTTTTTGAAATATTGAAATATTTTTTGTTTATATATAAATTAAAAAAATACATTTTCATATAAAATTTTAGGATGATTTATTTGAGCAGAAGTCTTATGAAGTAAATATTTTTATTGTTTTTAACCAATGAAGTTTAACTTTTTTCAATTACTTTTTCCGTATTAAAATTTACAAGAAGGATAAAAAATTATGAATATAAAGATATAAATATTTTGAAAAAGGCATAATGGAAATTTAGAAAATATTACGAAGGTATTTTTAATTAACATCCATAAAGTTCAAAGAAGAGTTATGTTTAGTGACTATATAAAAAGTGTATTGAAGTGCAAAAAATTATAAGTAAATATTAGCGTACTAGTATATTTATGTATAAAATATTTTTTTGTATAAATAAAGCGGTTATTTTTAGGATAAAGATAATATTCAAAAAAGTGATTATATTTTCTATTTTTATTAAAAGTAATCATTAATTGTATAGTTTTCTAATTAAAAAAGCATTTGCCATTACTTTAACGAATGTGCTAAAAAACATTGATTGTTTAATAAAAATTGATATTACAATTTTTATAATTAACCTTTTGAATTTCATTTTTACATAATGAAAAAATGAGTTTCATTGATAAATTCAAAGAGGATTATTTATAATAAAAAGCATTTATTTTACGTTTTCCTGAAAGACATAATTGCCTTTTAATCAACTTTTGTGCATTACTAAAATTATAACGATCTTTTAAGAATCGATAGGTTTTTACGAGTAAATTTCATACGAGATATGGTTATATATGTATGTCTTATATTTGAAAAAAAATCAAGAACTTGAAATTTATTTTTTGAAAGTTACGTTCGAAAAAAAAATTGCAAATAAAATCTTCACAAAAAAATAAATAAAATAAAAAAAGATTTATAAAATAGGATATTTCAAAATTATCATTTGATACTACTATAAAAAATTTTAAATAAATTATTGCAAAAAAATTACAGTAATTTTTAATTTTGCTTCTTTAATACAATCATTTAAAAGTCTCATTTATAAAAGAATTTACTATATACGTTTTAAAATTACCTTTCAGCATTCAAAGTAAAACAAAAGTCTATATGAAATCTCCCTGACTTCATATGTTCTTTGTACAGGAACTATGACTTCTTGAGATTTGCGGTTTGTAACACCATAAACGACTTGCAAAATACACTCGTGTTACTTACTTGTTGTGTGATATCATCAATCGAAAACCACTAAGAGTCATAATTTATGTACGATTAACATTGCTCAAAAATCAGGAAGGTTCTATATGGTCATCCTGTCAATATTTTAAAAGATTTGATTATTTTTTGAAAAGGTGAGTTAGTACCCACATAGCATGCATGGTCACAGTGGCGTCACAGTGACGTCACTGTGAGTCACTGTGGTCACGTCACATCTGTGACCAAAATTCCACCGCTCAGTGACGTCACATTGTGACTGAAATGTGACGTCACATCTGTGACTAAAATGCGACCCCTCAGTGAGGTCACATTGTGACTGAAATGTGACCTTCTTAGAAAATTAAAAAATATATACAAAAATTCTTCAAAAGATCCCTCATAGTATGCATGGTCACAATGACGTCACTGAGAGTCATTGTGGTCACATCACATCTGTGACCAAATTACCACCACTCAGTGACGTCACATTGTGACTCAGATGTGACTTTCTTAGAAAGCTTTAGAAAATTACAAAAATTCTTCAAACCATGTTATTTACTGGCAAAAAACGTTTTTTCTGACATTGCAGAAGAATATTGTGCAATCGCTGTTATGTCACACGTTACATGCACTGCGTGTAACGTATACGTCATATCACATATGTGAGATAAACCTCCCATCATATGAAACTAAGCACCCAGCAATGAACCTATCAGTGAAACTTCCATTTAAGGAAATTTCTCGTTACACTTAAATGCTTCGTTATGAAAAAAATATCGTTGAATAGAAACCACCGAAAATTCATGAAATTTGTATAGTAAGCTACAAATAAAAATGAAAATATTATAAAACTGTGTTTTAATTTGGATAGTAATTTTTGTTATGCAATATAGCCACATAAAAAAATCATTAGTATAATATCTATAAAACCACGTAATAAAGGAAGGGAAACAAAAACTAAATCGCAGCGTTCTATTTCTCGTTTTCTCTTGTTTTTCAAATCGAAAAAAAAAAATGGAATATTACTTTGTGTGCGATCTCTTATGAAAGATACACTCATAAAAACTTTCGCATCTTTTTTAAGTATTCAGAGAATGGACCTATAATATTTTCATGGAACTAGAATCCCTTTCTTAGCATATCGAAAAATTTTCGCATTTTTTTCTTTTTATTTCAGATAAAATAAATACATAATTTCAATTCATACACTCCGCTGAAATATATTCACCAATCAATCTTAACAGCAATCTATCCTTTTGAATTTTGTGCACGCACGGAAGTGCAACAAATTTTGCTAAGTAGAATTTTCTTTTTAATATAAATATTAATTTAAATGTTAATTGCGTTCTAAATGAAGGTTCAACAGAAAATTAAAAAAGTAGATAATTTCATTAAATATGGGCTTCGTTAAATGAAAGTTCCACTGTATTTCGAAACTAATTAAAAGTAAAATAGAAATGCGTGAAAAAAATTTTTAACTCAAAATTTTAATTAGGGATACCCTCATAAAACTAATGCGCATGCGCATTCAACTTATAAATCTTCGAAGCTCAAACAACCAATAATAACAAAAAATCACCTGCTTAAAAAATATCGTTTGGCAACGACCAGAATAGTTGACACTAGTGTATTTATTCTTTAGAATATTATGCAGCTGCTCTAGTAACTTTATTATGATGTTATGTGTGTATATTTAGTACGTAAGTTGAAAATTTTTAAAAAGTTATGCAAAAATTCGATCCGGTGACAATTTATATAAAATGTCGGACCGAAAAAATACAATATCAGTGGCGTTTCGTTAATATGAGCGCGCCAGTATCATTGTACTTCATTCGGACATTCCGACTTCGAAATTATCTTCCCTATTTGGATTATGAAACTGGAATTAGAGGATAATCCCTTAAGAAAGAGGTAAGAAAATGTTATTTTTCCTGCTTTTTTATAATGATTTCTGTTAATTTCGTAAAAAAACATGATATAAAAGGAATAAGTATCATATTAATTTAGCTTTTTTGAATTCACTTACCTTAGTAAATTCAATAAATTTAACATTTATTTTGTTGAAATACGGAACAGCATGTCAACGATTTGAAAATAGTTAATAATATTATTTTTAAAATGCACTTTAATCACATTTTTTTAATTACATGGTTAAAATCACATTTTAATAAATTAAAAAATATACACATAATCAAAAGTTAACTTTATAATTAATATATAAAGGAGTTTGGGGATGTTTAATTGTTGAAAATAGTGATAAATATACTAATTTATGCACTAATATTGCAAAAATACTTTTGTAAAACTTTCTTATTACCTTTCTGAATTTCTTATAATCCCAAAAATTTGATAACTGTAATTCCATGACATTTATTATTTTAAACCATGTATCTAAAATAATTAAGATATTGATTTTGTGGTAATAACAATTATTGATTTTAAAAAATGAGTAATTATCGCATTATTTTATTAATTTTTGATGTCTTAATTGTTAAATTGTGTTGAAAATAACAATTTTGTTTCATTAGTATGTGTTCATTAAATCCTGGTTCTAAATAGTCATAAAAACAATTACATGTACATTTTTGTGGGATGTACATTGCTGAAATTTTTAGTGTTTGATGTATTTCTATTATTTTCAATAAAATTTTGTCTAATATTGGGAAGTGAGACTGAGAATACTTAAATATTATTAATACATTCATCTAATACAAAAAAAATTAAATCTAATAATTATAACTATTAATAAGGAAACTTAAAAAAAAATTCTTAAGGATGTCCTTTACCGGCACATCTATACTATATGACATATACAATATATATATATGTAACAAAAAAAAAAAAATTGCGCCATTTTTTTGTTCTCTCTTAGCTTGAATTCTAAATTTGTGGAACATATTTCAATCTTAGTTTCGTAACTTGTAACAGCTAAAATTCTTTTTCTTACTTTAGTTATTAATAAATTATTGCTTGCTTCTCAAAAAGGCGGGAAGTATTTCGTAAGCTTTTTACTTTCTGGCATATTCCCGCGATTTTAATTTTATTTTTTATTTTAACATCGCGTGACAGGTGTTACTACGCGTTGCTAAAGGGCTTTGTCTTCCGAGGAAAAAATATAGTTCTTGCCAAGGACCGCCTATTACGACCAATTAGAATTGATCATTTTGTCCGTTTGAGGCTCGAGTCCATCCTGATTGGATTTTTAAAATGATTGACGCGGAGTAGGAGGGCGCTAGTTTTGTCGTGAAAATGATTTTTTCATTTGGCTTTTCAGGAGAACAGAATGCATCTTTTCTTTAAACTACCAAGCCGCGTTTTTCATTGCTCCACTGAATTAGAATATTTGATGATGTGGACGAGATAATGAAATTTGTAGCGTCGATGTGGACTAAGGTGATTGTGGGGAAGAGTTTATCTATTTTTAAGCTCATCAATAAAGAACTTGAAGACTGATGTTGTCTGTTTTTATAATGGGGAAATACCCCAATGAAAGTCTTCTATTGCTTGCCAACTGTCGGAGCGACTATTCTGCCCGTGCTGCTAAGAATACGTAGAATTTATGCAACATAATTATTTTAGTCGAGTTCAGCTTATATTTATTACATTTTTAGCCGGCAGGATTTATGAGCCGGCGTGCATCTCTGGGAAAATATTAAACTAGTATGGTTTGCCAACTACAGACTGTTCCTGTCAGAGAAACCTACAGCGATGAGTGTGTGCTCGCCATGTTCTAGGAAGAAATGTGTTTGTCTTACACTTCCCGTTCCAACTACATCAAGAGAACTGCACGCGCCATTTTCGCCGAATAAGCCGATTCTTCATGTGCATAAATGATAAACCCTTCAGCTGGGAAAACGGATCGTCTTATGAAGTTTTGTGTGACTATGTCTAGCATCTGCAAATTTTTAAGTGTGAGATATGCCTGCAGTATTTTTTTTTTCTTGACAGCGACGAAAAACGTGTGCTGATGATTATCAAGATAAAGAACAACCGCACGACAAAATTCAACATCATTTTCTTTTATTTATTTATTTATGTATTTTCTAGATAACAGTACTGAAATATTTTGATAAACTTTCATTTCATAATAAATGAACACCTGCAGCATGATTGCAAAACTACGATTGATTCCATCGGTAATATAGACTAATTGAAATTTGCACCTGTGAGTCGTATCTACGAAGTGCTTTATTTTTGTTTATTTTAATAAAAATTAGGTATTTGAACAAGGCCACATCGGGCATGTCTGTAAGTTATTATTTATTATTTTATTTGTTTATTGATTAAGAAATTTTAATAATAATTTCTTTGTTTAAATTCTTGATTTTTTTCCTCTTTTATTACAGATATTAAAAAATAAATTTGTTCTTAATTTATAATTAATTAAAATTTTCTGCTCTTAGAAATTTTATTTAGTTTTAAAGGTTTTTTTTTTTTTTAAATCGAAAGATGGATTAATTTGTTGTTAAAAAATACTCTGTTGCTAAATTTATTTTCCATACGTAAAGAAAAGTATTTTTGTTCTTAAAATTATTTGTTATTTCCCATGTATGGAAAACCGATATTTATTATTTTATTACTTATTTATTTATTATTTATTTATTTCACATGAATTTAAACAGAATTGATTTATTTATTATTTATTATTTTTATTGTTATTTATTGAAGTATTTGAAGTATAGTAATTGAATTTTAATAATTGAAGTATAGCATTTAAATATTTTCCATATGAATTATCCTCTTTCATGTTATTAAGGTCAGGATTAGTAAAAGAAGAAAAAATGTCAGAAAATAAACTTGATATTGTCCCTTTTGAATTTGGGTCGGGCATGGATATTTTTAAATGGTTTAAACATTTTGATCGAGAATGTTCTGTAGAAAAAAAAGATAGTGAGTGGAAACACCAAAATATTTCAAAATATTTAAAGGGGGAAGCGCTAAAAACTTATATCAATGATTGTTTGGATTGTGCTACTTATGAGGAAATTGTCGAGATTTTAACTGAAAAATACATTCAGGTTAGAGTTCCAAAATTTTCTGAATTTACTTCCTTAAAGTTAAATGATCTAAGTGATTTGGATTCTTATTTTAGAAAGAAAGTTGAGATTGGAAGGCAACTTCAGCTTGAGGAAAATTTAATTATACAGGGATTAACTGATCGACTTCAGCCGGAGTATCAAAATTGTTTGATGGTTAACCCTCCTTCCAATACTCGTGAATGGTTTCGCATTGCTAAACAATTAGCAGCGATTCCAACTTATACCCCTAATAACAGCAATAGAAATTTTCAACAAACTAGACCTATGCACAATCCCAATCCTCAGCCCAGACATTGGACTCGACCTACTCTAAACAATCCATTCCAAAATTTTAATCCTAGGTTTTTCACTCCTAGAATGCCTACGACTCATTATCAGAATAACTACCCAAGTCGTCCGTGCAGAATATGTTTAAACAGAGGCATAGAAAATGCATATCATTGGGAGAGGAGTTGTATATTTAACACAAATTCCTTTCAAACTCAAACTCCTGCTCATATTCAACCACCCCCTACTAATAATATTTGACAATTAATCATCCCTGGATATGTGGGCAATAACAAAGTGTATTGTGTGGTTGATAGTGGATCAACTGTCTCAATTTTACCCCTCAAATTTGTTCGATATTTAAATGGTAATTTACATAATGTTACCCCTATTACTATTAGACAGGCACAAGGAACTCTTACAATTAATAAATCTTGTCGATTATGTATTAAATTTGGTAATATAAAGAGATATGTTAATTTTTTAGTAAGTAAGCTTGATTTGGACTATGCTATTTTAGGTTTACCTGATTGTGCCAAATTTAAATTGAAAATTGATTGTGCAAAAAGCCAGGTGTTACAAGACAATATTTCGTTAAATCCATATGTCAACATATCCAGTGATAACTTAGAATTGCTTCATTTTGATATTATAAAAAATGATACTACTGTGCAACCCGATTATGGAAATACCATAACTCCTCAATCCTTGCCGCGAACTAATAATGATGATTATAATCTATTGGGGAATCTGAATGCTATTCAAAATAAAAATGTAAGGGAACTTTTAAGGGATTATTTAGATATTTTCGCAAAAAATAAATATGATGTAGGGAGAATTAATATTGAACCTCAGCGTATTTATCTTAAATCTGACCTACCAATATCTTTGAGGCCTTATCGTACATCCAATGCTGATGAAAAAGAAATATCTCAGCAAATCCAATCCTTATTAGCTGCTGGGTTAATTAAAGAAAGTTATAGCCCATATTCTTCTCCAGTTACGTTAGTAAATAAACGAGATGAAGGCAAAAAAACCCGAATGTGTGTTGATTACCGAAAATTAAATTCTATTATGAAAAATGACGCTGAACCTTTGCCCCGAATAGATGAAATTTTAGACAAATTAAGTGGTGCCCAGTATTTCTCTACACTAGATTTAGCCTCAGGCTATTGGCACATACCTATTCACCCAGCCGATTCCGAAAAATTAGCCTTTACTACTAATTGTGGGCTCTGGGAATGGAATGTTCTCCCCTTTGGTGTAAAAGTAGGCCCCCCAATTTTCAACAGGACAATTAGAAGAATTCTTACAAAATATAAAATAGACTTTGCTTGTTATTATTTTGATGATATAATTATTTTTTCTAAATCAGTAGATGAACATATACAGCATCTCATCCAAATTTTTGATTTATGCCGAATAGAAAATATTAAATTAAAATTATCTAAATGTACTTTTGCTCAAAAACAAATCAATTTTCTAGGGTATGAAATCCAAAATGGAACTTTAACTCCAGCTAATACTAATATAGAAACAATTAAAAAATTAAAACCTCCTACTAACACTAAAGAATTACAAAGATTTCTTGGTTCTATAAATGTGTATCATAAATTTATTGACAAATATGCTGAAATTAGACACCCCCTAAATAAATTACTTAAGAAAGATACTATTTGGGAATGGAATACTGAATGTCAAAACTCTTTTCAAAAATTAAAAGATGCCCTCATTGCTAAACCAATTTTAAAGATTTATGACCCAAAATTACCCCTACACATGTTTGTTGACGCTTCTCAGGTAGCGGTAGGTGCAGTTCTTAAACAACCCGACCATAATAACTTTTTACATCCAATTGCTTATTTTTCTAGAGGATTGAGAAGTTATGAGAAAAATTATTTCATTACCGAACTAGAGTGTCTTGCTATCATTGACACTTTAGATAAATTTTATCATTACTTTCACGGTGTACAATTTACCATCCATACGGATCATGCATCTCTTGTTTGGTTAAAAAATGTCAAACATTTAAGAGGTCGATTATTTAGGTGGTCATTGAAGTTAAGTATGTTCGATTACAAAATAGAGTACTTAAAGGGATCTACAAATGTCGAAGCCGACATGTTGTCCCGAAACCCTATTTCTCATTTTTGTAAACCCCTTACTTTTCTTCTTGACGTTAAAGAGATTATTGAGATGCAAGAAAAAGAAAATGTGTGTGGATCAAATTATATTAATGACAATGGACTGATTATAGTTAAAAGAAAAGGTTTTCGTAAAGTGGTAGTTCCCATGTCCCTAAGAAAAAAATTGCTTAATGTTGCTCATGAACAGTTTGGTCACCCTGGTGTTCAAAAAATGCAAAATTTAATTTCTCCTAACTATTATTGGCCAGATATGACCCAAGACATTACTAACTTTGTTAAATACTGTGATATTTGCCAGAAAAATAAAAAACCTAGACAGAAAAAATTTGGCTTATTACAAGCTATGCCCACTACAGATCAACCTTTTGACTGTCTGTCTGTTGATACTGTAGGAGGGTTCAATTATTATAATTCTACAAAAAAATATCTCCATATTATAATAGACCATGCCACAAGATATGTTTGGGCATTTCCTTCCAAAAGTGTCACTACAGAAACTTATACAAATTGTCTGAAACAAATCTTCAATATCAAAATCCCTCAACAATTATTCTGTTTTAGTAAGATTTCAAGTGTACAGTCCCCTCAAAAAATACTTAGTGACAGGAATGCTGCTTTTACTTCTTCAAGATTCAAAAAATTCCTGCGAAATCATAATATTAAACAACGTTTGACCATTGCCCATCATCCACAAACGAATGGGAAATGTGAAAGATTAAATCAGACAATAGTAACTAGATTAAAATGTAAAGTAAATTCCACTACCTCTAAAATTCCCTGGACTAAGCTTTTAACTGAGGCAATTAATGAATATAATAATACACCCCATTCTATTACTAAATTTCCACCTGCTTACTTGCTTTTTGGCCAATTACCCTATGACTCCTCCTTACAACAAAATTATTATCCCCCTGTTCATGAAGCACTTAAAATTGCTAAAGCAAGAACTGATGAATTTCATTTAAAAAATAAAAGATATTATGATAAAGATTATATCGAACCAAAATTTAAAATAGGAGATCTAGTTATCTATGAAGAATTTCAGTACCCTAATACTAGAAAGTTATCACAAGTATTTAGTGGCCCTTATAAAATTCTTAACAAATTATCCGAAGTAAATTTTGAAATTGATAGGCAAAATCAGTTCAAAAATTCAGAGATAGTACATGTATCTAAATTAAGGCCTTATTATTCCCCTGATAAATTTAAATTAGGTCATGAGCAACAACCCCCTAATCAACAACAACAAACTCAAGTAAAAACTGTAGCTTACACTATATCTCTAGTTTATCATTTTATAATTTTTTTCTCTTAAACAGTAAATTTTTTTCCATATTTTAATTCAGATAATATCTTGTAATTCTTACAGAATGGCAATGATATCTCTTGACTGCAGCGAGAGTGTCACTTGTCTGGAAATTTTTATATTTGTTTGTTTATGCCGGCGTAGACGAACAAAGTGGAAATTTCTTATTCTGTACTGAATTACCCTACTTAGAATAGTTTAATAACAAATAAATATTTAAAAATATACAAATTTTTTTTTCAACTGAACCTATTTGTAATATTAAATTTAAGCTATCAATTAATAAATTAATTATTTGCCAAGTAACAAAATTTTTATCACTTTATTTTATTTTTTTTTCTCTTTCTCTCTTTCTTTGCTTCTGCATTCCAGTCCAAGTACATGTCAATTATAATATAATTTTGTTTCTTTTTCTCTTTCCTACTTGCATCTTGCAATGTTTTATCACGCCGAGAGAATATTTATTGCGTAATTATTTGACATGAATAGATCTTGTTTTTTATTTTTATTATTTATTAATATTTCTTTTTAAGAATCTTAGTAGTTTAAAGGTCACGTGTATTCTCAAACATGAACAAAATTTTTATTTATCTTTATTTTATTTTAATTTATTATATTATATTTTAATTTTTTTTGTACATATTCCTACTTAATCCTGTACTCGAATTACCAGATTAAGTAAATGATTTCATAATTGATTGTATTTTTTATTTTATTTCACTTCTCTCTATATTTCATCCCAAAAATATGAGATGAGATAAACGAGATTAAGTATTTAAAGAATGTCTTTTGTGATATTTATTATTACTTATTAAGAGATTTACTTATACCCATTATGAGATTTACTTATACTTATGATTTTTATTATTATTGATATTTTTCCTTATTATGTTTCTTACTTATATTGTTTATTATTTACATTGTTAAAGTTTATTATTACTATATTATAAAATGTCTTACTATATTGAATGTGGACAATTAATAATGATATAATTAGACCTCCTTGAAAAGAGGCAATGGACTATACCACTCCAAATATTACTCTTGGACAATTAATAAGATATAATTAGACTTCCTTGAAAAGAGATCATGAATACTCCAAATATGACTCTTAAATGGATTTTTGAAACAAACTTTCAACATTGATTTCAAGAAAGTTCTATTAAATTCCTTCATTTCTAGATTTGACATTGTTAAAAAAGAATTCAACGTTATTGTTTTTCATTTTTATGTTTAATTTTTATGTTATTACTATGGGTAATTGTTTATATTTTCAAATTACTTTATGATGTGTACTTTAAACAAGATTATATCTTGTACTTGTATTGATGCCTATTTTATTGTATTTAAATTTGAAGTTATTCCCCGCATCACCTTAGTGTTCTTAAATTTGAATTCTATATTTATATAAAAAAGAGAAATTAATTTAATTTTTTCTTATTTAGTATCTAATTATTATTACTTATATCAACAACTTCGTGAGCTAAGTCTGCATCATCTCCCTTTCTTTGAAATTGCAGGTCTCAGACCTACTTTTTCACCCGTCTTTCTGGGAGGGGGGATTTGTAATAAAATAAAAAAAATTTGCGCCATTTTTTTGTTCTCTCTTAGCTTCAATTCTAAATTTGTGGAACATATTTCAATCTTAGTTTCGTAACTTGTAACAGCTAAAATTCTTTTTCTTACTTTAGTTATTAATAAATTATTGCTTGCTTCTCAAAAAGGCGGGAAGTATTTCGTAAGCTTTTTACTTTCTGGCATATTCCTGCGATTTTAATTTTATTTTTTATTTTAACATCGCGTGACAGGTGTTACTACGCGTTGCTAAAGGGCTTTGTCTTCCGAGGAAAAAATATAGCTCTTGCCAAGGACCGCCTATTACGACCAATTAGAATTGATCATTTTGTCCGTTTGAGGCTCGAGTCCATCCTGATTGGATTTTTAAAATGATTGACGCGGAGTAGGAGGGCGCTAGTTTTGTCGTGAAAATGATTTTTTCATTTGGCTTTTCAGGAGAACAGAATGCATCTTTTCTTTAAACTACCAAGCCGCGTTTTTCATTGCTCCGCTGAATTAGAATATTTGATGATGTGGACGAGATAATGAAATTTGTAGTGTCGATGTGGACTAAGGTGATTGCGGGGAAGAGTTTATCTATTTTTAAGCTCATCAATAAAGAACTTGAAGACTGATGTTGTCTGTTTTTATAATGGGGAAATACCCCAATGAAAGTCTTCTATTGCTTGCCAACTGTCGGAGCGAGTACTCTGCCCGTGCTGCTAAGAATACGTAGAATTTATGCAACATAGTTATTTTAGTCGAGTTCAGCGTATATTTATTACATATATATGAGTTTAACTACGAATTTAAACCATGGTGTAATCATACATGCGCACAGGCCACTATAGTAAGAAAATAACTAAGCGCAATACGAGAACTAATTGCCTCATCTTCATTTGTACTCGATTTTCAAATAAAATCTGTATATTACGAATATTGCGCATAAACTTCACGTAGTTTTATCAAAAGATAATTCTGTATTATATTTAACAGAATGATTTTAATTGGTAAATTAATCAAACGAATATTAATTTTCCAAAATGAGTAAAAAAGTGTTTAGGTTAGGATTCGAACTGGAGACCCTCGATGTATGCTGCCAATGCTCTTCCAACAGAGCAACTTAGCACGCACAATTCACCATGAGAAATATCATTGTATACTCATACGAATAATATGCATTTATCATACGGGTAGTTTGAAAAAAAATTAAAGTATTATTACATAGGGTTATGTATAATAGTGATAAGTATGCGTTCGTATTCACTATGTGAATTGTGTGCATCAGATTCTTCCAGGATAGTTCAGTCGACAAAGTATTGACAATTTGCGCGAAAGACTGCTTAGTTCGAATCCTGACCTGGACACTTTTTCAATCAGTTGGAAAATTACAACAAAAGATAATTAAAAGATATAGGGTAGATGCTCCAGTTTTGGCAACTACACAAGTTTTGGCCACACTGGAATGATTTACCCTCTATTTATGCTGTAAATTGATTTTAACAAATTATATGCATTCTTACTCCTTAATCTAACACTCTTTTATCATTTCCAATCCCATTTGTTTATTTTTTGATAAAAAATGACTTGCAAAAAAATAAATGTGTAAAACTATAGTGCGCACTTCATAATCTTTCAATATTAGGCATTTATCGAACTTTATTTGTTCTGAAACAAATTGCTATGAAGCTTTATGAAGTAGGCTTTTTCTCTGTTGTAATTTCATATCTAAATTAATTATATTTACAGCTTAAAGTAGGGGTGGCCAAAACTGGTACTTTAAATTTGCTATGTGTACCAGTTATGGCCATGGTGTGGCCAAAAAGGGTACAACATTATGCTCCACTTTCGGCTACAAGACTAATTATAGTGAAAATTTCAGCAATATATTTAGAAATGTTTTATGACTTATAAATTTAAAAATTCAATAAAATTACAGCATGATTTAGTGGTTTCTTGTATTTTTTTCAAAACAAAATGAGGAAGTTGCATAACTTTTGCAAAATTTCAAGCACATGAATTTAGAAATAACAAATAATGTGAAAATCTTTACACTATAAATAGGATTCATTTTAACAAGTTTTAAAAAGACAATTCTGTACTCTTAAAGATGGTCTAGATTAAACACTATTATAAGATAGGAAGTAAAATTATGGCTTTTCAAAATTCATTGTCAGCTTTTCAAGATGGTTAAGTTTTGTAGTATCTCGTTCTACCTTGCAACACAAGTTTACAGAATGGAGACCAGTTTTTACTATTTTTGAATCTCAAGTAATAGGGTTTTGCTATTTATGATGGCCAATTATCTATATGAGAGAGATGGGCCGAAGAGAAGGGGGATGCCCTTTGTGAAGGTTTTTCTAAGATCCTAGCCCATATTTACACAAGGAAATCTAAGGTTTGAAGAAAACTAACTCCAAATGATTAGGCTGACAGGCAGCTAAGTACGAGGAATTAAAGTTAAAAACCAGTTGAAAAAAATGGATTTTAGAGATTGTCAAAATACTATTTCATGAAAAAATGGAATAATTTCAAGATTCTAGTCATATAACTGTAAACATTGGTATAGTATAACATATGATATATATAAATGAAAATATGCAAAATGTTAAAATAAGCTTTTTACGTCCTATAAGTCTTTTTTATGAATAAATATATTTTTTGTTTTTAAATTTAAGTGTTCAGTTAAAATCAGCTTAAGTATATTTTATTTGATGTTTTTATGATTTCATTTAAAAAAATGCAAATCTTTTTTTATACAGCAAACAAATATGTATGTGGTAAAACAGATTTTGCAAAAAAATGCTTTATTTTTACTTATTATCAGTTAAAATGTTTGCAAAATTACAAGATATTAGGGTGGCCAAAACTGGTGCAGGTGTGGCGAAAACTGGTGCAAATTGAAAGAAATTAACGAGTTATTACTCACAATCTAAAATATTTGATAGAAAGTTATTATAATTAACAGAAGGACAACTGAATTTACTAAAGAATACTGTTATTGCGATTTAATATGCTTTATTCAGTCTAAAACTATAAAATTTCCATTTAAACTTTTCTCTTAATGTGGCCAAAACTGGAGCATCCACCCTATATATTTATAGACATCAGGATTATTGGTCAGAAATATTAGCAAGCTGTACAGTTTAGATATGTGCTGGGATTTGTGGATATTAAAGCGAGTAAAAGTTTTTTTAAAAAAAAGTTCAAAAAGATTAAACAGTTTGAACAACATACTACAAAATGTGTGTCAGTTATAAATAAAATTGAAGCTATGCAATTTTCAGCATGTGGGGAAAAATATATAAATATTTTTGAAAGGTAATATTTTTCAAATTTTGAAAACAACACCAGAGTTGTAAGGCATGTGAGGTAAATCGAATTTTTAACTTTAATTTAGAAGAAAGTCTCCTTACTGCAGGTAACTATTTTTATATATTATACAGTATTTGTTCATAAATTGTCAATATATGATTTTAGGACTCAAACCCTATTCTAACAGGAACATGGCATGGAGTTATAGTTTCATCAGATCCTGTTTCTTTTAGATTGTTAGAGATTCGTTAAGAAAAGTTAAATCGTCACAGAATCATCACAGTGTTAACGAAAGTTTTGTCACAAATGATCTGCAGCGTGAATCTAAAATAATGGGACAAACTTTAAGGGAGGTGGTAGAGCTCACTATAATAAAAAATTATGGCATAGAAATGTATGATTGGAAGTGACACGTTAAAACGCCACACTAGTCACTGCAAAAGACACGGATTATAATGTTCAGTGTATGGGAGCGCTATTTTCAAATATCTCGCTAAAATTTTAATGTTTGCGCATATTTTTTTCCATAGGATAGCTGAGGACGACCTGCAACTGGGCTGGTTTTTACCTTTTTTTGATTTTGGTTACAGATTAAAAGAAAAATACTTTAACTTTCAGAACCTGTTTAAACCGGTTCTAAAACCGAAATTATTGTAATATACAAAAAATATAACCAAAATCGAAAAAGTAAAAATTAGCCCGGTTGTGGATCGTCCTCAGCTATCCTATAGAAAAAATATCATGTAAAATATTGAAATTGGAGCAAGATATTTGAAAACAAGGCCCCCCCCCCCATTGACTTAACATTATCATCCGGGTCTTTTTTGGTGACTAGTGTAGCGTCTTGACGGGTCACTTCCGGTCATATATTTCTGTGCCATCATTATTTGTTATAGTGAGTCCTACCGCCCCCTCAAAGTTTGTTCCATGATTTTGGACTCACCCTGTATTTCACAATTTGGTCGCAATGTGACTTGAAAGCATTGTCACTTTCGTCACAATTTCGTCACAATGTTAATGACAAAATCGTCACAAATGACACACTTTTCACAAATTGGTCACATTGTGACGTCACAAAGTGGTCACAATGTGACGTCACAAACAAGCTCTAAAACGGCCATAACGACTTCACATTTTAGTCACTGTGACTTCACATCGACGTCACGTGACGTCACATCGACGGTCACAAAGTCACAGTGTGACTTCACAACGACGTCACCGTGACGTCACCATGTCTTACGGGTAGTTGGTTGGTTGGTTGGTTGATTTTTGACGTCCGATTATCTACGCTAGGGATATAGGACCAGGGGGGAGTGCCCTTCGTGGGGGTCTTTCTAAGGGAACCTAACCCGTATTTACGCAAGGTTCGAAGAAAACCACGAAAACTCCGAACGGTTAGGCCGACAGCCGCGATTGGGTTCGAACCTAGCACCTGCCGTCTACCAGTTGAGAGGTCGGAACCTCTCGGCCACTGGTGGGGCGTCTTACGGGTAGCATGAATATATTACAGTGTGGTGTTTCAGATGTTCAGACTTTTTACTTTCAAAAGACTGATCTCTGTAATTTCTACTGTTATTATTTAAAATAATACATGGATAAGAGCTTTGTTTTTATCTAGGTAAAAAAGGGTCTATCTAGATTTTTTTTTAAAAAGGGTCATCTAGGTGCACATTAATTTGTAATATTACCATTATTTTGATTTTTTTTAAATTAAAACCTTATTCAAACTATCAATTATGCTTTGTCCTGTGAAATTTTATATTAATGTGATCATTATAGTTTCTTTCATTAAAATTAAACATCAGCCAAACGAAAACATGTATGCAAGAACAAACAAGCTCCCATATTGAAATTGAAAAAGCAATAGTTGCAGAAATTTGCTCCCACAAATTTAAAATACTAAAATTTACCTAAATAAAGAATACGCCAAACAAACAAATATTTCACATGATAAAACTTTAATAAAAAAGTAAGGGAAACTGGGACACACTGATACATGGGGCATCTTGATACACCCCGCTCTTCTGCTCACAGGGTCATTACAGGAAGTTTCACAACAGCTCCAAAAGGTGATGGAAGTGTGTACAACTACATACAGAAAGTCTTTTCACTATTCAGTAGTTTAATGAAATTTGACGAAGAATTTATTGTATTTGTAGGTCAAAAGTAAATTTGAGTTGTACAGTTCTAATGGTATTACAGTACTCAGCAAAAGTTTAGACAATGGTCGATTATGCTTCTATAATCAGAAATATGTAACGAATTTTTGTAACTCATCTGTCATACATTACTTGTGACTTATCCCTTCTACACAAACAATAAATTTTAAATTATATTTTGCATAGTATATTATGACAATAAAACGAAATTAACATTGTGGCTAAAGTATAGATAATCTGTATATTTACAGTAAAATATTCATCAATTAAAATCGAGTTTCACCCACATTGTCTGCAATTAGTGCAAGAATATGTGATTTTCCATCGAAGAAACTAAATTCTGCTTCATTTGGAGGTCTATTTTGTACCAAGCAATTTCAACAGCAGCTCAAAACGCATTAACATAAAAGTATAGCAAAAATTTGCATAAACCTAACGAGATATGATGTCACAAACGCTTTCGATTGAGTCCAGATCAGGGCTACATATGTCAGGGCCAGCGTATGTATGTAGTTTTGCGCTGCTTAGCAATAATTGAATAACTATAGAGATTAAAACATATTGAGGCCCAAATCATTAAGAATTCACCTCCTTGTTGTCAACTAAAGCAAGTCTCGGGTTCTTAACGCAAGTCGTGCCAGTAGTAATTACCCATTTGGATCATTCAAATTCCATTTTTTTTTCATTTCTGTATATCATAGCGTACCACTTGGGTCTATAGTAAAGATGTTTACACGTCCATTGCATTCTAGCCAATTTATAGTGAGATTTCAAAGCTGATTGTTTCATCTTTTTCATGTAAATTGATTTATCTCTTTCTTTAATTCATCTACTCTCTTAAAAAGTCAGCCCCAAAATAGCTCAAGTTGAGCTGAAATCCACTCATCTCAATGTTGAAAGGCAGCTTCTTAAAAACGAGTTGAAATAACTCGAGTTTTAACCATTTTAAATGAAGTTTAACTATTTAAATAACCAATTTAGATCAAGAAGATTTAATCGTTTGAAAAACAACTCTTTTATGATCGAAAAAATTACAGTTCTTTCATGAGAAGCCAAATCAGCTCTTTCGTTTTAAGAGTGTATGAATTATATCTGTCGACACAAAAAGTCCCAACATTCTTTTAATATTACTAGCAATCACCATGTGTGTAGTTGCCAGTTTATGGATCCTTCTGTAAACACATTTTCGGGTCATACATGGTCTTCCAAATTTATGTTTTGTTTTGAAGGAGTCACCCTTAGACTATACTACATAGACAGACCTCTATGGACAATTCAATGTAACTGAAATTTCTGCAACAGCCTTTCTTTTGAATTTCAGCTTCATTACTTCAATTACTTCATCTGACTGAATATTTCTAGCTCGTGGCAAATATACTAACCGATGCTATAGTAAGATATACTTAAATACGTCAGACATGCGACATCATGCATTTTCCGTGAACAGTAGCTAAAAAATAAAAAGTGTCTAAACTTTTGCAATGTGAAAATTTCAATTTTTTCAATCAAATTAAATGCTATCCTAATTTAAAACCATAATTTTCGTCCCAAAATGTCCAAAATATATTTAAAAAAATAAGCATAGATATTTGTTTAACTCAAGAGCTCGTATTTTTTATTTAAAGATTAATTAACACCAGTGTCTAAACTTTTGCTGAGCACTGTATACTACTGCTCCAGTATTTTCAACCGAAAAGAATGCTCTCCCTGGCAAGTAAAGCTACTCTTTATCAGTTTCTCATTCTTTATTGTTAAGTAAATTATGAAGTGTTGAAATTGAGATTCAATTTATTCAAAATGCCTGTCTGGGGCAGATTGATACAGTCTATGTCGGAGCACATTGATATTGTATAGGTCTGCTCCATGATAGCTACAGACAACCTAAATCCTTTTCTAGTATATTTTTTCATTACTTTTTATTATTTTGTTTTACCATACACTCCTTAATCCAACCCTTTTTCGCCAAATATTTCTAATAGTAGTTTTTATTGAAGTGAATTACCTCTAATTGTTTATATTAGAACATTTATTAGTATTTTTGCAAACAAATTAGGTATGAACTTACCCAACAGCTAGTGCTGGTACAACTAACAAAAGCAACGGACGGCAGCCTGGAAAATCTCGAATTTATATCTATTCTCCACAGAAAAAATATTTTTGACATGAAAAATGTTAAGTAAAAGAAACAAGGTGCAAAACAGCAAAGGATATTTATGTTGCAAACATAATTTTTAATATAATTATCCTTTATTTTATGTTTATAAACCGATTTATAAATAGAAAACCTGGTAGGTTTTTCTTATTTAATAAGTAAGAAAATAGTGTTGGGGTTCAAGTGCCAGATATGACGAAGTTACCACAGCCAACATTCGGACAAGGAACAGACAGAACATCAGGTCATTATACATTTAGTTTTGATTGCTTTAATATTGCTTACTAATAAATTGTGGCTGATTTGAATTTCTATAAACAAATATAAAATGGTTTGTTAACTAATTTTCTATGAAAAATATGCAATGGGGTTATTTTGTCTTCATATTTCCCAAACGTATCAAAGTGCTCCATGAGGTGTATCAGTTTGCCCCGGGGATGGTACACATTGATACAAATGACTTTTTTTCATTTTTTTCTAATTAACTGCAAAAATATTATGTAAAACAACGGTTGTACATTTTTATAACACACTACACAAGTTCTGCTGCAACCACATGGAAACATAGCTTGAAATTTCTACTTTCTGGACACCAAAAAATTCTTAGAAAAAAACTGTATCAATGTGCCTCAGTTCCCCCTATGGGTAGGTTGGTACACAAAATATTAAAGCTCAAAATCCCCCCTCCCCAAATAATTTATTAAGAGTTCAGTATAATCCTCATGCCATTCATTCAATGACACTGTTAGTAATATCCGAATCTCTTTTGATAAGTTGCGTACCACATGAATGTAGAAAAGTTTCAGCTTAACATAAGATTATATGATATAGTGAAAAAAGTTTTACGCTTTGTTTACATCGCAAGTCAGATTTATGCTATACGTCAATTTTAAGTGAAGTACCTTAATCCCAACCCAAATTCTTCAATAACATGAGTAAAAAATATTTTTTTTTAAATCATGCTTTTCTGCACAATATAGACTGCCTCTTAAACCTACATTTGGACGTTTATTTAACATAATTTGAAAACAAATTGATTGAAAAATTTACAATTTCCCATTTACCTACAGAAAGAAATAGACAATTAAAAATCATAAAAAAATGGTAGGTTCCAATTTTTTTTCGAATGCTTATTTCATGATTAAACAAAAACATAATTTGCAGAACAAATTAAAAAAAACAAAATTTATTTCCTGCACTATTTAAGCTCGAGAAGGAACAGATATTAAGATATTTGATTTATTTATTTCATAATTTAGTATTAAATTTTTGTATCAAATAATTTAAATTTTGTGAACATTAAAAAAATAAAAATGAAATTCAAACAATATGGTACTTAAAAACCCTAAATCTTAGACTCCGTTCAAACGAAATCGAAATAAATCTTAGACTTTTTCTGAACATTTGCTTTTTAGATGTGTCTATTCTTTTTATCTATACCTACCGTAAACATTATACAAAATCTGCAAGACGAATATTCGCAAGTTAAGTTTGGAAAAAAGTCTAAGATTTATTTCGATTTCGTTTGAACGGCATCTAAGATTTAGGGTTCTTAAGTACCATATTGTTTGAATTTCATTTTTATTTTTTTAATGTTCACATAATTTAAATTATTTTATACAAAAATTTAATACTAAATTATGAAATAAATAAATCAAATATCTTAATATCTGTTCCTTCTCGGGCTTAAATAGTGCAGGAAATAATTTTTTTTTTTTTTAATTTGTTCTGCAAATTATGTTTTTGTTTAATATCTCAAGTTTTTTAATAACTACTGCATTCAGATGAGCTCATTTCAAAATTAACTGAGAATAGTATCATCATGACTTCATTTATGCGGTATTGTATCACAATTACTCATGTAGTTTACCCAGGGCTACTCCATAGCTAGAAGTGAACTATGGGGGGGGGGGGTGCGCTCAAGAGAACGTCTGAGAGGCTCATATTTCTCTCTCTCTTCCTCTGACGCAAAAAAATATTGGTGCATATTCACATTGTAAGTTCCATGTTTCTTATTAAATTGCTGTAATAGTTCCATTTTATGGTAAAAAAGAATATGGTGATGAAAAATTTGAGTGTATAACTAGTTCAAGATTAAACATAATGTTGGCTTCATATAAGCAAGCAGGATGAGTAAGTGTTGAAGTACTTTAGTTACAATTTAGCAATTCTGCAAAACTGCGAAAGGGCTTCAAAATGAAATTAGATTTTTGAACAAAATTTTATTTGATAAAATACAAACTATTACGTTCTTCCTACGTAGGAATTTCTGATTTATTTTTCCAGATCTATACCGATCATGATACCTAGACTCCAAAACCACCCTCAATTAAAAACTCAATTCATCTACCTCCGCGGTATCCACAGATTTTCATTTCTCCATTGGGTTTTGCACAGATTTTAATTGATCCATTTCCAAATCGTCTGCCTCATTTCCAAATCGTTAACTTTTTTTTTTACATCTAAAACTGAATTCTGTACATGCTTCATGTCTTGATACGAAATATTTCAAAATCTCTGTTTCATTTCCAATATGATGTCATAAATGTGCACTTTTTAATTCTTAAAATCGATTTCACTTTTTACGGTGCTATTAAGTTATTCCGTCTACCAAAAAATTATCGCCAAATTCTAAGATTAAATGCCAATAATGGATGACCATTAATGTCACGTTAATTGACATTAAATACGATAAAGGTGTTTAAAACGTCAAGGCGTGATTTTATTTCGACTTTTTATTTGTATTTTTATTAATATTCTAATAATCATTTGTATTTTTCGTTATTTAAAATAAAAATTATGTCAATAAGTATAACTTGGCTATTAGTTTGGCGATTGGTATAATTTGGCGAAATTGGTCAACGGGATAACAGACTAGTACCCTTTTAACGATGGAATTACGCAAAAATCAGATGTCATTTTTTTTCTTTGGCGAATTCTTTTCTTATGAATCATGAAGTCATATTCGGCAGAAAAATCTCTTCTGCATGAAACTGATATTTATACTTAACAATCAGCATTGATACATTGCGTCAGAAGTATAGTTCTAGACATTGACCCTAGACAATATAATATTCCTCCAACAATACCTCAAGACATAGTATAAATAAAATGTATTTATTTTTTATTTTTTGTATTACGTCATATTTATTTATTTTCTATATTTCTTCACTTAGAAGCTTTTGATAAATTAATCAATGTTTGAATTGAAATTTTGTTCAAAATTGAAATTTAACTTCAACAGAACTTCAAATCGCTATCGAAGCTCTGGGCAGGGTTCAGCGTGGAAAAGTTGGTGATAGATGTCATATATACAACACATTGGTGCAATTAGAACAAAATGGATATTATATGCCTCACATGCTAACCTGGCTAGCGTTGTTTATTTACTAATAAATTGTTTATTTTCTATTACTCTTAAAAAAAAAATGTAGATCGCTTTGCTCTATAGTTATTAATAAACTTTTTTTTATTTATCACTATTTCCCTTTTTAAATATTAGAAAATAATTCAAAAATATATATGTGATATGTATTTGAAAACAAAATTTTCGCCAAATTGGCGTCAGAAAAAAATTGTGCCAACATGGTAAGTATTAGACATCTGTGCATAAAGGTGACGCATTATGAATATTCCAAATGTGCTTAAATTTCATTAACTCATAGAGATAGTAAATCAAAAGAGTTTTATAAAAATATTAACTTAAAGTATAAAAAAACAGCTATTTTTCAACAGAAACTCTTTGCGATATTTTAAAAATTAAATGGTGTAGTGTTTTATCATATTAAAATTATCGGACTAATGAATTTAATACAAATTAATTCGGTACTTGGTTATCCCGTCAACCAATTTCGCCAAATTATATAAGTCGCCAAACTAATAGCCAAATTACACATATTTTCATTTTTTATAACAAAAGTACAAATAAATGGATAAAACACTAGTAATAAGTGAAAATAAAATCATTTGATGACATCTCTAAATACGTATAGGTATTTAATGTCATGGAATGTGACATTCACGATCATCCATTACTGGCATTTAATCTTATAGTTTGGCGATAGGTTTTTTTTTTTTTTTTGTCGATGGGATAATCAAGTAGTACCGTTGATTTAAAATTGATTTTATCCAATGATTAATTATTTGTAAAATTACAAATTTAGGCACGATTTAAAATAATCACCAAATCCAGAATTAAAAAATATATTTGTAAACATTATTGTTTATACTTGTTTACATTGCATTTGAATATTTAGGTTGATAGAATTGGTGAAGTTATTGCAGTGCCGAAAAGTCTTACACCAAATAGTTGAAAATTCTGTGGTTTAATCTTAAAAAATTGCTATGTTTGAAGATCAAATTCTGCAGATTTACTAGTTTCATTACATACCAAGGATGAAATACTATTTTTCTCAAATACTATTTTTTTTGATAACTTTTATTCACTTAAATTTATTTTGATTTTCTTCGAACATATAAGGCGAAGAAATTTTTAAAAATGTGGTATAAATACGAAATCCCGGCACAAATGTCATATACGCACTGAGTTTGGTGCAATTTTTTTCTGATGCCAATGTGTCAAAAAACTCGCTTTCAAATATCAGTTACGTATATATATTTAAGTTATTTTCTATTATTTTGCAGTGACAATAGATAGAAAAAAGTTTAATTTACTTATTTTCTATATTTCTTCAGTTAGAAGCTTCTTGATCAATATGTTTGAAAATATCCTTTTATTTTAAAAATCATGCTTCATTTTGTTTTCTGTTGACGATTCTTGATCAATATGTTTGAAAATATCCGTTTCATTTCTAATATGACGTCGTAAATATACCATTTTTAACTCTTACAAAAAAAATCAATTTTATTTTTTATTTATCACGTAAAAATGATTAATTGCTACAGGAAATATGTCCATTGACCTCTGTATATATATTTTTTTGATTGGAGGGAATTATTTTTTAAACAATTATATCCTTTGAAGAAAATTTGTGGAGGCGCGTACAAAATGTGGGAAAATTTCTAGTAAATAACTCGTTCAATGTTAAATTCCGTATTAAAATAACATTACGGAGTCGCACTGGAAATAAATAAAGCGTAGCACTGCCGTGCTATGTTTTAATTAACAATTCATATCAGAAAAATTTTAATTAACAAAATAATTTATAATATATTTGGGTTTTTAATACTATAACCACATAAAAATGTTTCACAGTAGAATTATAATTTCCGGAGATATTAATAAAAATATGGAAATGTCAATTAACATTACAAGTTGTAAATTTTGAATATTTATAATTGAAAAATTTATCATTCAAATAACATGAAATTTGGCATCTGGGCGTAACATGAGCCTGAGATTAACAATATCGTATTGAAAAACTCAAGGGATAACCACGTTCAGAGCGGTATCATATAGTTTAGCAATGTACTTGACAATAATGCCAAAACTATAACTTAACATATATTACAAATATTTCTGTTTTCCAATTATCTTAATAAAAAATACGTTTATCATCCTCATCGAATTCGTTTAACATATTTTATATTCTTGAAAATAAATGCACTACACTTATCTTTCTAAAACATAATGTACATATATTTTTAAAAGTTTTTGCATGCATTTGTAAAGAATATTATTTAATCAAAAATAACCTTTAACTCAGAAAAATCTGTAAAATCGTTTTTTTAAATCTGAAATTTTTATTTCGATTTTTGCTCGAATAAAGACTGTATCGATTTATTTAATCGATTTTAAAAGAGAGATTAATATATATATATATTAAAGATTCATTTTACAAACAGCAAAATATCTTTCGTGAAAATAAAGTTTCTACGATTCAGAAAGTTTTGTATGTTATTTCTAACTTTTGTGCAAATTTTGATAACTATGTATTGATTGTAGATTCGTTCTGAAATAAAAATTTTTAAAAGAGAGAAGTATTTAACAATTTTAACATTTTTTATTGAAAAGTTTTGATAAAGTTGAACGCATAAAATTAAATTGCGGCAAGATTTCGATAGAATGTAGTTTTAGGAATAAAAGAAAGAATGCCTTATTCAGTCATGAATCTTTCATATTTCTTTAGTGCTTCTTAAATGCGTAATTCCAAAAATATATGCAAGTGTTTTAATAGTATTCCTTTTTAGCATAAAGGATACTTTTGATAAATAAAATATGGGTATCGATAAACTGAATATCTTTATGGATATCTTACATTACTTGAGACATACATATCTTACGTTTCAATTGAAAAAATACATAAGAATGAGCAAAATTACAATAGAAAATTATTCAGCAAATTGATAGACCTTGAACAAGAATAAAAAACTATTTATATCTAAAAAGCATTCTTTGGTGGATTTTGAAAAGTGGAATACCGTTCAGTATGCGGTAAATACATTATTTAAAGTTTTTTGCACGCATTTCAAAGAATACCATTTATTCAAAAATAACTTTAACTAAAAAACAGCTATAATATTGTTTTTTAAAACTGCTTTTATTTCAAATTTATGCTCGAATTAAAAACTGTACAGAGTTTTTTTCATCGATGTTTCTAAATAAGAGATTTTGAAAATATACATATATATTAAAAATTCTTTTAACAAACATAAACATATCTTTCGTAAAAATAAAGTTTCTACTATTCAGAAAGTTTTGTCTATTATCTTTAACTTTCCTTTACAAGAAAGTCTGCAAGTTTAGATAACGATGTATTGATTGTAGATTCGTTCTCAAATGAAATTTTTTAAAAGATAGAAATTTTTTTAAATGTTAACATATTTTATTGAAAAATTTAAACCTTTTGTAAAAGTTGGACGCATAAAATTAAATTACGGCCAGATTTCAGTGAGATGCAGTTTTAAGAATAAAAGAGAGAACATCTTATTCTACCGCGTATCTTTTACATTTTTTTATGCACTATACAAGTGTTTTAATAGCATTCCTTTTTAACATAAAATATACATAAGATAATAAATATGAGTGTCTATAAAACTGTGCAGATTTTTTTTATCGATATTTCTAAATAAAAGACTTAATATATACATATATATATATACTGGTGTTCCAAAAATGACTGATGGATTTTAAAATTCAATAACTTGCAAACGGTGACAGCTATTTAAAAAAATTTTGCAAGATGGTTATGTATAATGTCAGGAGTTTTTTTTACCGTAATATTTAATTTTAATTCGCATCTCAAACAATAGGTGGCGCTGACGGCGATTGAAGGCCAGGTCGACTCTTCACTCAGCACTGATCACCTGGCCTTCAATCGCCGTCAGCGCCACCTATTGCTTAAGATGTGAACTAAAATTAAAAATTACGGCAAAAAAAACTCCTGACATTATACACTGTAAAAAAAAGGGTCGATCTACTAAAAAAAACTTTAGTGATCCTTGTAATTACTAAAAAATTTTTAGTAATCTTAATAGGTTACAAGAAAATCTGTAAGAATTACTAGAAAAAAGTTAGTAACGAAGAGAGTTAATAGTTTTATATTTTTAATAACTATTACTAAAACTCACTTGGTGTGGCCTTGATAGCATAGTGGTTATAGTAACGGACTCCAGACTAAAAGGTCCCGGGATCGATACTGGCCACCGCCAAATACGCCCCGAATGTATGTTGTGTAAGTACTCGTTAGTAAAGGGATTATGAAAATCCTGTCGGAGCAGTTAGCAATGTTTGGTGCTGCCATCTATTGCAGTTTTGCCGAAAACCTTTCGCTCTTGAAGTCTGGATGCAGCTCGAAGGAACCTCCTGCCCTTCGGGCGCACGTAATGGTTATTAAAAATACTTTTGGAGCTATTACTAAAATTTGCTTGGTGGCTCATACTAAAAATTTTTAAGTTAGTTATACAAAAAATTCTTTTGTTCAGTTTACAAAAGAAATGCTTGTTTCACTTGCAAAAAAAAAGTTTGTAATGGTTACTAAAAAATTCTGTGGAATACAAATTTACTGAAAAAATTTTAGTAACCTCTTGAATTTTATTTTACAGTGTACATAACCCTCCTGCAAAAAATTTTTAAATAGCTGTCGCCGTTTGCAAGTTATTGAATTTTAAAATCCATCAGTCATTTTTGAGATACCCGGTATATATTAAAGATTCTTTTAACAAACTGCAAAATATCTTTCATGAAAATAAAGTTTCTACGATTCAAAAAGTTTTGTCTATTATCTCTAACTTTCTTTTACAGGAAAGTCTGCAAGTTTTGATAGCAATATTTTTTTATTATAGATTCGTTCGCAAGTAAGATCTCTCAAAAGATAGAAATATTTAAGAAGTTTAAAATTTTTTAATGAAAAAATTAAACCTTTTGATAAAGTTGGACGTATAAAATTAAATTACGGCGATATTTCACTGAGATGAAATTTAGGAATAAAAGAGAGAACGTGTTATTTACTCGCGTATTTTTAAAATTTCTTTTGCACAAAAAGTACGTAGGTCCAAAAAATATACAAGTGTTTTAATAATATTTATTTTTAATATAAATGATAAAGGTAAAAATACGAGTATCTATAAATCTGATCAGATATTTTTATCGATATTTCTAAGCACGCGATTTTGTAAACAATTCATTAAATATATTTCTTAATAAACTGTAAAATATCTTTCGTGATAATAAAGATTTTGCGGTTCAGAAAGTTTTGTCTATTAACTCTAACTATTTTTTTTACAAAAAAGTCTGCAAGTTTTGATAATGTTGTATTGATCGTAGATTTGTTCTCAAACGAAAACTTTTAGATATTGAACTTTTTAACAATTTTAAAATTTTCTATTGAAAAGTTTAAATATTTTGTTAAAGTAGGATGTATAAAATTAAATTACGGAAAATTTTCAGTGGGATGAAGTTTTAAGAATAAAAGATTGAACGCCTTATTTACTAGGGTATTTTTTACATTTCCTTAACATTACAAGTGCATGACTCCAAAAATATGCAAGTGTTTTAATAGTATTCCTTTTTAACATAAATGATACATAAGATAAAAAATATAAGTATCTACAGAACGGTACAGATTTTTTTATCGATGTTTCTAAAAAAAAGATTTTGTGAAAGATATATTAAAGATTCTTTTAACAAACTGCAAAATATATTTCGTGAAAAATAAGTTTCTATGATTCAGAAAGATTTTTCTATTATCTCTAGTCTGCAAGTTTTGATAACGATGTATTGATTGTAGATTCGTTCTCAATTGAAAACTTTTAAAAGATAGAAATATTTAACAATTTTACCATTTTTTATTGAAAAGTTTAAACCTTTTGATAAAGTTGGATGTATAAAATTAAATCACGGCAAGACTTCAACTGTATGAAGTTTTAGGAATAAAAGAGAGAAGACCTTATTCACTCGCGTAGCATTTACATTTCTTTAGTACAATATGTGCGTAATTCCAAAAAATATTCAAGTGTTTTAATAATACTCCTTTTTAACATAAGGATACTTAAGATAAAAAAAAGAAATATGAAATATTTAGGAATGCACAAATATGTAATGGAAAATTATTCAGCAAATAGGTAGTGTTTCAACAAAAAAGGGAAAACTGCTTAGTTCTCAAAAACATTTTCCGGTGAAAAATGAAAAGTAAATCATCAATAAGATAGCAAAAAAAAAAAAAAAAAAAAAAAAAAAAAAAAAAAAAAAAAATAATAGAAATAGGAATTTATAAAGTTTTCTCACGAATAGACAAATTGCAAAATCATCGAAAACTGGCGATGACTCATAAATGAAGTAAAAAAATAAACAAATAAAAATCCCCAGAAAATCATGTTTAGAATAGGAAAATTAAATGTCCATCATCACATACTATAAATACAAGTCCGTAAACTAAAATACCATTGTGTTTAAAATTTAATTCAGTTGCCCTGATGTGATGGTATATACACTATATTGCCAAAGATGACCGGCCACTTGCGATTTTAGACATTTTGTTAAATATTTAAAAAAATACATGTCGAATGATTTTAAAACTCTACGTGTGTAAGCATTTACATGACGATTTTTTTTCTCAAAACTCCATAAGGGATCGTCAACAAATTGAAAAAGAACGAATGTTTTATGGATAACCCTGTCAAAATTAATGTAGCAAAAACCATTCAAACTCTATGTTATGATTAAATGGCTTATTATAATAAACTGTGTTTTTTATAAAAAAGTCCCAAATTTTGCCAAGTTTTTTTGTTTATAATTTGCAAAGTTCTTAGTATAAAATAATATTCTTTTCTGGAAATACAAAAGATAACATTATACATAATACCATGTAACCAGAATTAAAATATAACCAAAATTGTATGAGAAATAAGGAGGTTTACTAAATAGTTTTTCACTGCACTTCCGTGACTGCTATCAGAACTTCATTTGCATATTGTGTTAATGTGTAATGTATATAGCAATTTTTGTAAAAGTCTCAAAAACATAGCTTGAAAATTCTGAACGTGATCGTCGATAGAATAAGCTCAAAATCTATTATTTCCTAAATGAAGCAAAAAGATCAGGGGAATCCATATATATATTTATTAGTGTCAATATATAATAAACAATGTGGCACGTACTATTATATTTGGATACAACCCATCATTTTTTGCTTCATTTTGGTAACAACGGATTTTGAGCTTATTCTATTGACGATCACTTTCAGAATTTTCAAGCTATGTTTTTTAGATTTTCACAAAGGTTACTCTATACATTTAGGTAACATTATACGGAATTTAAATTTTGATAACGCTCACGCATGCGCAGTGAAAAATTACTTTGTAAACTTGCTCGTTTTAATAATTTTTTTGTTATTTTAAAATCTGATTACAGGGTATTATGCACAATCTTTTTGTCTTATTTTCTGGTAAGAACATTTTTTTATGAACTCTGCAAATTCTAAGCAAAAAAATTGGCAAAATTCGGGACTTTTTTTTAATATAAAAACCTTAATTTATTTACGAATATACTCGCTATCCACACAAAAATGAATACAGAGTTTTACGATAAGCTGCTTAATCATAAAATATAGTTTAACGCTTTTACTATGTTAGTTTTGATAGGATTATTCAAAATATATTCGATGTTTTTCAATTTTTTGACGATTTCTTTTGGCGTTTCGAAAATGGCTTTGATGATGTATGACGTATACTGTTATGCTTACACCCCTGTTGTTCCTCATGTATTTTTCTAGATGTTTAACAAAATGTCAGAAATCGCAAGTGCCGGTCACCTTTGGTCATATCGTGTATCTACATCTGTATTTGAAGAAATACGCCTTGAACATAATTTTTTTTTATTAATATATATATATATATTTAATTTTTGTTTGATTTTTAGAGTTTTTTAGCGTTTGTTGCAGACTTTTCTACATTAAAAAAAGAAAGTCTGGTATCAATCATTTAGCCAACGATATAAAATTATGATTTTTTTTTCGATAGCGCTTTTTCGGCATTTTTTTAATTTTTAGTTTACTATATATTTTTGCGTTTCCCGTATTAGAAAAAGGAATTCGGTTTCAAACTTATAAATTAATGTAATAAAAATTGGCTTTCCATTAAAAAAAAAAAAAAAAAAAAAAAAAAAAAAAAAAAAAAAGTCATTCTTATTAAAAATTTTTGCATTTCGCATCAACTTTTGACTTTAACTTAATTCCGATAAGAGTAACTTACTATAGTAAATTTTGTCCCTTGAGATTTTTTTATGCAATTTTTAGCGTTCCACGAACTTTTATTGACATATTTTGTAAAAAAGTTCCGGTTGTAATACATATTTTTTTTAATTGAGATTATTCGGAATTCAGTCAGCGATTTTGGAAATTTTCGAGATTTTTTTAATATTATATTTAGTGATTTATTCGCATTTCTCATTGATTTTTCGAGGTTAGTAAAAGAAATTCAATTGCAACATTTTAGTCTAATAAACTGTATTTTGGCATTTATGATTTTCTATGAGGTGTGTAGGATTTTTTCGCACTTCGCTTCGTTTTTTAAATATCTTGAATAATTTCTGTTACAACATTTTAGAGAGACTAACGAAAACAAAATTTGCAATATGATGGTAAAATATTAAAATCGAATTATGTTTTTCAATAAAAGAAAATAGGATCGAAATTAAGACAAAAAATTATAAAAAATGTGAAAAAAAACGCATACAACATTCTTTAAAAATTATCCGTCTTTTTTTACGAAATGTATGAGTGATTTGTGGCAATTTTTCTGTAGCAATAAAATTGATTTGAAAATTTTAATTTAATACATCATTTATAATTTTAGTTCTTTTTGCGTATTGTGACGAATTTTGACATTCATGAAATAATTCTGGTTACAAGGTTTTAATGAGATAGTACAAAATTTATAATATTGCGCTAAAATACAAAAACCATGTTTTTTACTAATATAAAAAAATCGCATTCAAATTTATAAGACAAGCTCTAAAGTTCACAAAAAAAATTATTCGGAAATCATACAAAGAATCTTTTCACGTACAGTGTCAATTTTTTGACATTCGTGAAAGAAATCCTGATTTATTTTTTTTACTCAATTTAGCAAATATTGTATACACATTCAAGATTTTAATATAAAAGATATTCATAATAATGGCAAATGACATACGGTTTTTTAAAATATCAATAACTAAGTAGTATTTAAATGTCTGTACTTTTATTAGGAATTTATAAAATGTTACAATAATTATATATTCCTCTATGTGTTAGGCAAATAATACCTTTTTCACTAAACTCCATGTTTCACTACAAGATAAGCAATATTTAAGATAGTATAACTCTATAGATTTAATGAATTTTTAACGCACTGAAGAATGATTAATACTCTTATTGATTACATTTGTATTTCTAATTAAGTTTTTTTTATGTATATATTGTTGTAAGAATCATACTTTATTAGAATTTAAAACACAATTCAGAGAAAAAAAGATCACAATTTTACTTTTTTGCGAGATCATCAGAGGGATGTATGTAATATATAATTTCTCTATGCTAATAAAAGAACAAATCACTCTGTCTGCCTCTGTGTGTGTGCATGTATGTGCGATACTTAGCGAAATCTATCGCACGTAGAAGTCTAAAAATTTCGGTGTAGATACTCCAAGACAAGTCCTGATGCATTTAAAGCTCACATTTTTAATTTTTCTCAGAGCCGGAGCCCAAGAGCCTTTTTTAAGTTTTTTTGCACTAAAAAGTTAATAATTTGCCATTTTTTTTATCCAATCATCTTGTTTTGAGGTTCCTTTATTCATTTAGTTATTCTCGTCTTTCTGTTTTCCAATTATGAATTGAGAACCTCGAAGCCCTTAAAGTTTTTTTAAACAAAAATTGTTAATAAATTTTAATCGATTCCTTTTAATCGATATTCATTTTTTGTGATTTTATTTTCATTTTCGCCCGTTTTTAAATCCCATATAAGAAACTTTTGCACCCTAGAGAATCATGTCTCGATCCAAGGCCCCCAAATCTCCTCAAAATCCAGTCTGTTTGAATAATCTAAGACTTTCCAGTAAAACTAACTGTATAAAAGAACTTTGGGTGTGTGCGATAGTTAGCGAAAGCTACGACACGTAGAAGTTTGAAAATTTAGGTGAAGATAGTCCAAGACAAGTCCTGATACAATTTAATCTCAGATTTTTAATTTTTCTCAGGGTCTGGGCCAAGAGCCTCTTTAATTTTTTATGCACTAAATTGCTAATATTTTGCCCCTTTTTTCCCAATCATCTTGTTCTGACGTTCCTTTATTCATTTATTTATTCTCTGTGTATCGTTCTATGTCTCTATAGTTCTATAGTTCTATAAAAGTAAATGTATAAAATTAAAAAAGAATTGATATAGCTATTATATGAAGATGTCTCTTTATGATTAATTTTCCTACATAAATAGAAAAATAACATATTTCCGAAAATTGTTCTTTAGAACTGAAGTAGAAAAACCTTTTTTTTTTCGAGAGGTAATATTCATTTCTAGCACTACGATGGATCAATATAAGTTCGGTTTGGCGTCACAAGTTATGTAAATCAGCGATCCTCATTTATGTTTGATTGACGTTGTAAATTTACATAACTCTATAATTCAAAATAGCAAATCAAGAAATACGGGGTGTTTATAAATGAACATCGGTAAAATTAAAGTTACAATTGATACATAAAATGGAAGAAAAAAGGAAGCTATTGACTTTATGTGTGCCGTGTGACAAAAGGTGATCACATTGAAAATTTATAAGATTTTAGGTAAAGCTGTTTGAGTTGCTGTTTCATTTTATGTGTTAATTATAATTTATTAATTTTACATAATAAATACCATTAAGCGTTAAAACCCCGTATATCTGCCGAATTCGGTTGAAAAAAAAAATTAACCTTTACATTTGATTCTGCAGGACAGCTGATATCCACACTGTAAAAAAAAGGGTCGATCTACTAAAAAAACTTTAGTAATCCTTGTAATTACTAAAAAATGTTTAGTAATCTTAGTCGGTTACTAGAAAATCTGTAAGAATTACTAGAAAAAAGTTAGCAACGAATAGAGTTAATAGTTTTATATTTTTAATAGCTATTACTAAAACTCACTTGGCGTGGCCTCGATAGCATAGTGGTTATAGTAAGGGACTCCAGGCTGAAAGGTCCCGGGTTCAATACTGGACAGCGCCAAGTACGCCCCGAATGTATGTAGTGTAAGTACTCTATAATAAAGGGGTTATGAATTTCCTGTTGGAGCTGGTCGCAATGTTTGGTGCTGCCATCTACTGCGTTTTTGCCGAAAATCTATCGCTTCAGAAGTCTGGATGTAGCTCGAAGGAAGCTCCTGCCCTTCGGACGTACGTAATTGTTATTAAAAATAATTTTGGAGCTATTACTAAAATTTGCTTGGTGACTCATACTAAAAAATTTTAAGTTAGTTATACAAAATATTCTTTTGTTCAGTGTACAAAAGAAATGCTTGTTTCACTTGCAAAAAAAAAAAAAGTTTGTAATGGTTACTAAAAAATTCTGTGGAATACAAATTTACTAAAAAATTTTTAGTAACCTCTTGAATTTTTTTTTACAGTGCAGTATATTTGAAGTTACCAGTGATTTTATGTCATCGTTCATCATTGATCTCTATTTTTCTGAAGAAAACATAATTTTGAAGCCTGTGAAGTTTTCTGTAAGTTTTTCTGGGTGTTCATCATATCTTTAATTAATATTTCGAAATATAATAAATTTAACAAAAAAGTTGCCTGTAAATAATTATTTTAGTGCAAAAAAGTTCGTCCCAACTGCCTCCTGCTTTTTTACCTGAATCAAAGTTATTATAAACAAGTTAACGGATGACATAGATAGTAGCAAACCACTTTCAATATTTTAATTGCTTTAAAAACTGAGATTTTTTGCTTATGAAGTTATTTAAAGAACTGTTTTTTACGGCAGTTAATTGATCTTATTTTTTTTTAAACGCAGATTTATCGCAAATAATTTTTCTTTGCACTACAAAATGAATTTTTTTTGCAAAATATGTCAGATAATCTCCTACTATGTCTGGAGCAAGATAATTGACGAAATATTAATTCGTATCTAAATTTATAATACTTATATCAATATGATATTTCCTTTTCTTACCTCAATTTAATAAAATTTACCAATTTTTTAATTGAAAAGATACTTTTTAGAGTTCTGTACGTGTCCGCTCCGAACGAAAAATTTCTTGGCCAGGCTAGGCCCATTTATATTTTCGTAGTTCACGGTTCCACTCAGTTCGTACAAAAATCAGTAAAGCAGGCCGACCCTATCTAGCCTCACTGAATTTCTACAAAACATATTCAGATTTCTCTTAGCATATTGAAAAAAAGATTTCTTTAAGGAATACTGCATACATATTTATGGGATAAATTTGCAGTATATTTTTAAATGACAATGTGTCACAAGACAGAAAATACACGGTAGCAATAATTATACTTTCTTAGATTACTAGGAACGTCAACTATCAAATATTGATTCATTAAAAATTAAATGTAATTTTGAATAAAAGAAAAAAAAGGAAGTTCAAATCATCAGAAAGTTGGAATTTGTATAATTAAGACTTTCCTCAAAAGAAAAAGAGCTACTTTCTGACACATTTCTGAATTAATTTCTTTTCGGAAACGCATAAGATTGACAGAAGTTATCCTTCAGAAGCTATGTAATCGAATGGTGTTATCTATTTTTTGATAAAGATAATTTAACTTAGAGAAAATATAAGAAAAAAAAACAGATAATTCAGATACTATGTCCGATGCCGATTGTGTACAGATGTTGTCAAATTAGCATAAGCGATGCTCATACTTATTCTCACAAAAGTCTATTTATGACTGAAGCTGATATTTTATCAGCTTCATCGACCCAGCCAGTTGAAAAAATTGTCTTAAATATGCCGGCTCGGCCCATTTGAAACTTCGCCTTTATTTCGCTGCGCGGGACTGTGCACTGCACATCTCTAGTACTTTTATTTTAGCAATTGTTAAACATTCTATTTGAGAGAGTTGTTTTGTCGTTTCGTTATTTTATCCCATATTTTCAGAATTGTGAGTTATTTTTACCGTTTACCAGATAAATCTAAACCACATGTAGTAAACGAAAATATACATTAAGAAATTGGTTGTTGTCAAATTTAATATACAGGGTGGTTATAAATTAACGTGAGGTGTTCAGAGACCTCTAGCGAGTAAAGTATTGGACGAAACCTAACCAAATTTGATGAGCATGCATAATCGACCATGGAATTTCAAATTCAAAAAAAAAAAAAAAAAAAAAAAAAAAACGTTACTAGGTTTTTTTTTGGCGCTGTTTACCGACTAAAATGCATTAATTTGCATAAAATCCGTTCTTTGTTGCAGTTATGAGTAATAAAGGAAAGATTGTGATCATTATTCTTCTCATTATTCTGAGACAACTGCTTTGTGATGGCTCTCATCTTAGGCTAGTAAAGCTATCAACGGAACGAAAATATCAATGCTGCTCTTCGTGAATTTCGCCAATTAAAGAAATTGCGAAAGGGATCGATGAGTATAACAAATTTACGAAAGTTGATTCAACAATTTGAAATTGCAGGGACTTTATCACGGCAACCAATCCAGGGACGCAACTGATTACTCAGCAACAAGTTGACGAAATTGCAGATGCTATTGTCCAACAGGAAATGGAAAATGTGAAGGATATACCAGCAGCGTTCCGGCAGTAACTCGACAGTATAAAATTGATGTGTACTATATTGTTTGGTATTTAATCATTCAATATTTACATTAATATAAATTTGCAGCGAAAATTGCCATTGGTGGCATTTTTTTTTCTTTTAAGAATTTGAAATTCCATGGTGTGTTATGCATGATCATAAAATTTTGTTACAATTCGTCCATTACCTTATGCGCTAGAGGGCTCTGAACACCTCACGTTAATTCATAACCACCCTGTATCAAAATATATTATACTTAATTTTGATCACCATTTTTTTAAGTATCCATTTTAGTAAAAATAACAAAAAATACATACGAATTGAATATTTCCAACTGAGCGAAAAAATTGCCCAGGCCGGGAATCGAACCCAGATACTTGGCTTACAAGGCCAATACTATACCTGACCGCAAATATTCTGCTGAGCTGTCTATATGACAGACCAGATGTTAAGACCAATATGGTTATCTGAGCGAAAAATCCAAGCCGGCTATAGCGCAGTTAGCTTAACAGGTAAAGCATTGGCCTTGTAAGCCGAGTATCTGGGTTCGATTCCCGGCCTGGCCAATGGTTCGCTCAGTTGGAAATATTCAGTTCGTGTGTATTTTTTGTTATTGATAAATTTTCCAACTCGTATTATAAATTTACACATCTGTTTGATTGTGTTAAAATAATAGTATAAAAATACATAGTTTATTTTTTAAATTACAAATGTTAAATGATTAAAAGAACTAAAACTATTCAATAACCAACTGTTTTTATATTGCAATTTAATCGATCTAGATTTAAGACCTTTCAGTACAAATATCTTCCTACGTGGAACGCATAATAAAGTATGGCTAATTTAAAATGAATCATTGAACTCTCTGATCCACTGACTGTGTAAAAGTCGTGATTCTAAAAGAAATTTCAATATTGTAAATAACAATAATACTTTTTGGAGAGGAAACTTCTGAAATTGCCGAATTACTTTTTTTTTCAGATTAACAGTTCTTAGCTTTCTCACGTTTCAAATTAATACTATTGTTAAACTTACTCTAGAACTATTGATACAGCTTTAAAACTTATGAAACACCGGGAAACCCTTAACTAAAGAAATTTACGTCCCACTATATTTGCTCTTAGTCACTTTAGGCTTTTAGCACGTTTCTCTCAGCTGAAGAATAGAATAAATGTTCTATAATCTGTGTTTTTTCATTTGCTTCGTATTTGACAAATATACGCAAAACCTGAATTTTTAAGTATTATTCACTCTTCTATGTTCCGCACAAAACGTGTTCAATTGACAATTATCCGATACAATTTTTGTATTCGATGTTTAAAAACTTATTGCTAAATGCAATGAGAAACGAAATGCGAATATGAACAGCATATTATGTTTCTTAGTACAGTATTATTAATTATATATATATATATGCATATATATAATTATTAATAATATTTGATAATTTCAGGACAAGTGTGATTTTTTTTTTAATACGGATATTTAATTTTTAAAAAAATCTTCAGATATTTTTTCAAAAAATCCACCATTTTACAAAATACACTTTTAAAAATATGAAACATTTGCTGCATCGTCATTCTACCGCTTTTATAGAATATCTCTATTTTGACCAATGAGAATGCTCCATAACACAGTGAAGTAACCGTTTTCTATGTAAGCGGTGGAGTGACGATGCAGAAAAAGTTCAATCCGGGAGAACTCACTGCGTGAGATTTTCTGCCACATTCGTACATTTTTTTTTTGTCGCAGCGCGCTGATTGGATAACATCGAGTCTGATCGCTTCTCTAGCTGAAGGTAGGAGTGTAAGACAGGGGAAGAAGCGCTTGCTCAGATTCAGAGGGCGTGTTCAGCAATGTCACCGGTAAGTAATCGGTACGATTGGTTAGTTACCAATGCGTTCAGTGCTGTAACCGGTAAGCAACCAACGTCGTTCAGCACAAGTGACCGATGTGACCGGTAAGTGACCGAACTAACCGGGGAAAAATCTTGGTTAGTTAAGTCACGTGATCGGTTACATGGTATTTAGTTAAAAATAAATGGCAACTTCAAATCAACAGGCAGTAGATTCGGTTTCGAATCTACCGAAAAAATAATTAATTCGAAGTTATTTTAAAAGAAATTTTAATTTTACTTAAGAAAGGTGTTATAATAAAAATAAAATACATTAACATGTTTCGGAACCATCAAATAAGTCCCCGGTTAATACAAATGACACGCGACAATGCGATATATTTCGCTCTATTGCAAAAAAATAAATTAAAATATAGACCATGATCTAAAATATAAATAAAATGTTTATATAAAAGGTGAATGTTTTAAAATCTGATGATTTAAAAAATCAGTTGGATTTAATTAACTTTTTATCATAATTCGAAGTTAGTTAATTCGAAATAGTTTGTGAATAAAACAATAATTAGAGCAATGGAATATAGATGGCGCTACATGACATAACTAACCAGTGCGTCCAGAGAATCAGTCAATTGGTTAGCTACCGGTTACTTACCATTCCGGTAAGTTACCGGTTACATTGGTCACTTTGGTAAGTTCGCTGAACACGCCCAGAGTCTTTCAGGAGAGCGTTGGGAAATATAGACTTTAGCGAGAGTCCTAACTACCGTGCAGGCACTCTCGTTACCAAGGTTTGTCGACATCGACGGTATTTTATTTTCCCAGTGTGGTTTGCGTTAGCCAGCTGTTGTTGAGATAGTAAAATGAAGTGTAGGTTGATTATTTCGATGTAATTTCTTTCCTTATTAACTAGTTGGACAGATTTATCTAGTTATTAAAAGAGCTTTTTGGGTAGAATGATTGTGATAAAGAAATAAAATATCAAAATAACAGATATTAAAAAAGTAATAAAATATCAAAATTATATGTTTAAAAAAAGGATGTTTAACAACAACAACAACAAAAACATGTATATATAAATTACACATGTTTTAAATAAAATAAAATAAAATATAAACATTACAAAAATATTCTACTAAAAAGCGAAAATTAATTATAAAAAAATAAACTGTTAAGAAAGTAACTAAAATGGATGATCCGCAACTGCATTTACTGCGTCTAACGTTCATGCTGCGTCATTTCTTACCTGGAGCTGTTTAATCTCTGGTTACGAGAGTAGTCTGCACGGTAGTTAGGACTCCCGATAGAGTCTTGTCGTTGGGAAAGGTGTTTTACTTCAAAGAGGAAAGTTGTGAGCGTTTCCCTCACAGCGAGTTCGGACGTAACATATATTTTCACAAAACATGAGATTTTTTCTCACAGCGAGTCTTTGCGTAACCCACCTTTTTAAAGTTGTTTTGATAAGGTCTATTGTCTTTCAGCTTAACAGTGACCAGTCGAGGAAAAATGCTTGTGGAAATGAGGAAAGCATTGTATGCGCTAAAATATATGAAAGGTAAGTATATTTACTATGAGGTTATCAATATCCAAATCATTCTTAAAGCAAACACTGATAATGTTGTTGAGAAGAGGACTTTTTTGAATGAATTGGCCCTGAATTTGATGAAACTACACCTCATTACAAGATCAGCTATCCAGAATATATGCCCTCCAGAACGTGCTACAATGAAATGGATTGCAGGGATTGAAATGTCTATCGAGTCAAACAAAAAGCAAATAGTAGAAGGATTTTGTGCTTTTTGCCCGAGAAGGAAGAACAAGAAGACAACAAAAGTATGCCAGAACTGCAACCTACCAATTTGGTCAATCACATACCCTATACAGCTGTCCGGATTGTGGAAAAAGTTATAAATCACAGCTGTGACTGGGGTTGACTGTCATAATTTACAATTGAAATTTTAAAGTTTTTGTTTTTTCCTTCATATTTAATCCTTTATAGTTTTAATTGATTTTTTTCTCTAATTCATATATTTTTATTTTTCTTCTTTTCATGTGTAAAATATAAATTTGTTTTTACTATTATTACAGTTCTATAATCTAATTATTTCTATCCAATAAAGTACTGTCCTCATTGATAAGGTTTCATATTTTTGGCTTGCTATATATAGGGTGTCCACTCTCAAGGGTGGCCAATGGCTAATTTCTAAACCATTAGTCATAGACATATAGTTCCAATTGCAAAAATGTTTTAAAAAAGGTAAAGAAGTATTTTTAAAGTGATTTAGGACAAAACAAATTTTTAGTAAAAAATTACGAAATTTAACTTTTTATACGATCCCCCGGTCTTATAAGTGATATTTAGTAAATTTTTACCAATACTCTAACAAGTAATACAGAAAAAGTCCCATTTCTCTGCGATTAAAACTGACCTAGTAATAGATGTTTAAAGTTGAAGCATCTTTTTTGCTGCAAAATAGGGGTCAGTCACAAATTTACTGGAAATAAAAATAAACGTCAGATATAAAATTCAGTATTAAACACTGAGAGTAAAATAATTTTTACAAAATAGTTTTTAAATTTATGTCAATGTTTACATATTAAAGCGAAATATACAATTTGTACTAAAAATATAAGCGTAAGAAAAAAATAAAATAACAGATATTTTGTTAAGTTGTGAAAAGCAACAGTCACAATTTATTACAAAATGAAACATATTTAAAATTCTATTGGATTATTTAACCTAATAGAGTTTGATGTACTCCTATAAAATGAATAAATGGTACGCACCTATAATCGTCTTAACATTACATGTCATTAGATTATTCAAATCCAAATGGTCATCATGGTGAATTTCAAAACTCGCCTTATCGCTTTTTCTCTATCAGTCTGTACCAATCTGAATCAATATAACTTTACAATCTCCAAATTCTTAATGAAAACCAATGGACGCATTTAAAGGTTTTTTACGATTTACCAAAATTTGGTTTTCTCGATAAAGAAAATTTTGAGACTCACGACTTAATTATTTTAACCAATCTAGAAGTTAATTCATAAAAATTAACACTACCGTAAAACTTATACGGTGGCAGATACCTTCCTTTTAAATCGTTTTAAAAATACTTCTTTACTTCATTTAAAACATTTTTGTAAATGGAATTATATATCTGTGGCAAATGGTTTAGGTATTAGCCATTAGACAGCGTTGGAAATGGATACCCTTCATACTTCAGGCACTTAGTGTAAGTCCCCTTAAAGCTCAGTTTAACTCATACGTTTTCAGCTACAGAAAAGTGGTTTAAGTCATGAAATTTAAAGTTTCATAACTCAGTCAATTTTAATGTTAGATGAATGGGACCTTTTTTATATTGCTTGTTAGTGATGGGAAAACTTTTACTAAATATAACTTATAGTACTGGGAGACCGTATAAAAATTTAATTTTCGTAATTTTTTAATAAAAAGCTTTTTTGATCTAAATCGCTTAAAAAACAATTCTCTATCTCTTTTAAAGCATTTTTGCAATTGGAACTATATGACTAACGGTTTAGAAATTAGCCATTGGCCACCGTTGAGAGTGAATACCCTGTATAGAATAAATACGAGCATTTTTATTTATATATCACTATATACATTTTTTAAATTTCAATAGAACTATGCATTAGAAATGTATTAAACCGTTTTTACCATTATACTTTTTTTATTTTATTTTAGGAACTCTTGCAATAACACTCTTATTTAAATCATTTTTTCTTTTTAATTAAAACTTTAGAATTATATTTGAATCGTTTTACATCTCTTTTGTGAATAAAATATTAAGGCAAACAAAAAAAAAATTGGTATTAAAGGAATGTAAGGTAATAGAAAGGATATTTGGCACCGTGAGAGAAAATCTCACTTACGAGTTCTGGTGTGACAAGATTTCTAGCGAGTTCTCCCGGGTTAAAATTATTAGCACTGTACGGAAGACGATATTATGAAATTTGGAGACATAAATCAATCAGAGAGTATATTAATTTTCAAATACCATTTGAGAATAATACAAGGAGTATGAATATAAGTAAATACAGAAAGCAGGTGAGTACGACGTCATTATAAGAATGAAAAAAAAATCAATATGACAGCATATAGGAAGTAAATTTTAGAATAATTGACAGTAATGTAACGACAAAAAAAGCATATATGAGAAAGTGCGAAAAGCAGGTAGGTATGGCATATATTTTTTAACACCATAAGCCAAGGTTGGTTGGTTGGTTGATTTTTGTCGTCCGATTATCTACGCTAATGGGATATAGGACTAGGGGGGGTGCCCTCCGTAGGGGTCTTTCTAAGGGAACCTAACCCGTATTTACGCAAGGTTCGAAGAAAACCACGGAAAACTCCGAACGGTTAGGCCGACAGCCGCGATTGGGTTCGAACCCAGCACCTGCCGTCTACCAGTTGAGAGGTCCGAACCTCTCGGCCACTGGTGGGGCCCATAAGCCAAGGAGGATGAGATATCAAATCGAAACAGTGCACAGTCCATTATGACATATGGCTATTTATTTTGAAAGTATTTAAATATAAAAGTGATTTTTTAATTGTGTGCCGTATTCTAGAAGTATAATAGCAGGTACAAAATTAGGCATAAAAAAAGTACAAAATAACATATGTATGACGTGATATTTAAAACAAATGTATGGTTAATGGTTTTACAGCAGAAAGGGGAGTCATGGATGATTTTCAGTTACAAAACAAGAATTTTCGATTCTCTTAAACTTATTAAAAAAAAATACTCTATTTTTGAGACTAGTGAAATAAAGTATAAAAGCAAAGTTTGATAATGCTGTCAATATATTTTAAAAACAGCATATTTTCGTGAGATACATGTACTGGAGTGAAACATCGTGTTGGCAAATATTAGTCTGTACGGAGTTTAGTTCTGAAATTCATTTTTCTAACCATACATTTTCTAGCCGAAAATTAAAATACTGGCAACACAGGGTACTTTTTATGTTTACTTCCAAAATTACTTTATATCGTTTGTATTCATAAATTGCGTTAATAATCGTCGCATTCAAAAATGCAATCATAATGTTCATATTCAGTATTGTGTATTTACTAGTATTCAAAAACTGCGTCTGTACTTGTAAAGATTAAAACAAATATTGGTCACATATTTAACTTATTAGTACATTACATTTAGTACACTTATTGATACAACTTATTACACATTAATTTAATATATTCAGAGACCCAAAAATTGTATAGATGATATCTGGTGGCATTCAAAAGCACTTATAGCAAAATTAACATATCAATATGTTGTTAATTAATCTACTGGCAAATGTTTGCTTACAGAAATTGTGAATACTACTGACATTAAGAATATTTGAAAGTAACTGATGTTAAGTTATATTTTTAACACAATCAAACTGATTGGTAAAGTTATCATACGATTTGAGTATTTCCAACTGAACGAAACATGTTACACATAAGGTACCCTGTGGTAATGACGCCACGTTAAGGTTCTACCAATTTTCACGGCTCAGTTTTAGATTGTATTGTTCAATCAAATATGGGATTTGATACAGCAACTCATTGACTATCTATATAAAAGAAAAATAATTTAACAGATATGTATTCATAAAATGTAATGGCGTGATTTCTTGACCAATGCTATTTGGCGTTATTACCCACCTATATGGGTTATAACGCCATGCAAACAAAACTATGAAATAAGATGGACTAATTGCATGTAGATTGCCCAATTCTAAAAATACAAACTCTACAAACTTAGAAATTGACAAATAGCATTCTAAGCTATTGAAAATGTTAAATTTTTTGTGAAAGTGTAAGAAAAAATAAAGGTGTGGTGTGGGGGGGGGGGGGAGGATGAGGCAAAAGAATATCAGACGTGAGCTTCTTTTTGCTTGAAAAGGACCGCTTAAATAGAATTATTAGAAACACTGCACAGTTTTAACTGTGTTTATTTAAATCAGTATTTAGGATGTAGCTCGGCTACGTTAGGGAATCAACCGGGGTATTAATGCCAAGGATTGGCGTTATAACCCCGTTATAGTTATTGCGCTGTACATTTTAAATTACAAATTATCTCGAGAAGATATCCAAAATCTTCAACAACATTTTGAAAGTCCATGAAATGTACTACAAATTTATGTAATTAACAAAGTATTTCCGGATAAAAAAAATAGTCTTCACATCACAAAACGTGTCTCGCAAATTTTAGATCAAGCGTTAATTTTAGTTGCTTGTAAAAACAATAAGACCTACAAATGAAACAAATTAACTTGAAGCAGTTTTTTGCGATTAATATGACTCAAAACCCTTCTGCGAAGAGCACATGGGTGTCATTTACCAGATTATTTCATAATTTTGCATAATATTAGCACTTGGCGTTATTACCCCGCCTGGCGTTATTACACCAGACCACCTTAAATACATATCAAATATTGAATGCTTAAGAAAAAAATCTAAAAACGTACCAAATAATGAAAACTTTATCAATACTTTTCTCAAAAACAACTACGATTCCTGTCAATGACTTCATTCAATGCTACATTTCTGTATTGATGTAGTCAAACTAGCATAGGTACATGACAAACGTTTATACTTATTCTCACAAAAATCGTATTTATTGACTATAGCTCATATTTTATTGTTTTTGCTTAATTTTTATATTGGCATGGTAGATTTGCTAAATGTTTTTTATCGACCGAAACCGTTGAAAAAATTGAATTAATTGTGCTGGTACGGCCCGTTTGAAAATTCGCCTTCATTTCGCAGACTCGTGCCCGTGCAAACAACCAGTATTTAGCAAATTTTACTTTAGCAAATCTAAACATTTGATTTAAGCTTTTTTTTCATTTTGTTATTCTATCCTATAGCTACAGAATTGTGTTTTTTTACTGTTTACTAGATACTGTTTATCAGATATTGTTTACCAGAAAATATTCTACTTATTTTTGATCACGAAGTTCTTTTTAAGTATCTCTTAAAATAAATAAATAAATAAATGCAAAAGAGTTAATTTAAAATAAGTCAGTAAACACTCTAATTCACTAACTCTATAAAAGTCTGTAATTCTAAGAGAAAATTATACGATTGTAAATAACGATAATACTTTCTGGAAAGAAACTTCTGAAATTTCAGAATGACTTTTTTTTTTACAGATTAACTATTCTTAGCTTTCTCACGTTTCAAATTAATACTATTTTTAAACCTACTCTGGATCTGTTGATTACTATGCTAAAATTTACGAAATACACGGAAAATTCTTAACTATAGAAATTTACTAGAAATTCACTTATTAGGCACTTTAGGCTTCTAGCACGTTTCTCTAAACTGAAGATTAGAATAAATGCTCTATAATCAGTTTTTTTTTTCATTTTCTTCGCATCTGACAAACATACAGAAACTCTTAATTTTTAACTATTTTTCACTCTTCTATGTTTTACACAAAACGTTTTTCAATTGAGAACAACCCGATAAAATTTTAGCATTGGATGTTCAAAAACATATTGTTAAATGCAGTGTGAAATAAAAATATGAATATGAATAGTATTATGTGTTTGTTATTCCATTATTATTAATTATCTATCTACCGAGTGTTCCAAATATGACTCATGGATTTTAAAATTCAATAACTTGCAGACGGTAACAGCTATTTAAAAAATTTTTGCAGGAGGGTTATGTATAATGTCAGGACTTTTTTACCGTATTTTTTATTTTAGTTCAAATTTCAAACAATAGAGGGCTCTGGCGGCAATTGAAGCCCATTTCGACGCCGAAACTGATGTCATTCAGCACTGATCACCTGGCCTTCAATTGCCGTCAGCGCCCTCTATTGTTTGAAATTCGAACTAAAATAAAAAATACGGTAAAAGAACCCCTGACATTATACATAACCCTCCTGCAAAAAATTTTTAAATAGCTGTCACCGTTTGCAAGTTATTGAATTTTAAAATCCATCAGTCATTTTTGGGACACCCGGTATATATAAATGTTAAGTTATGTGGCTGAGAAAAAGCACCTTTTTCAAATTTGCTGATGGCAAAAAATTGTCTGAAAAATAATGTCATTCAAATGGGAACTTAAAAATACATAATAAACATATTCAAATCTCATACAGAAAAATCTAATACATAATATTTGCATATCATATACATATAATAAATACATAAAAAAACATAACGCAACTTTATCTAAATTAATTATGTTGTATTTCCACCTTCTGAGTTACAAAGCCCCCTTGTACCTAACAAAACATGGTTAAAAATAATTTTTTAATGGGAAAGCGGTGGTTGAATCTCATGATCGTCATTTCTGGTGCCAAAAGTTTATTTTTTCAAACGTTCATAAATTATCATTAGTTAGTACAGTATAAAACTATTTTACCTGCATAAAGTATTAGTGTCACATTTTTATTCATAAAATCTGCCACAACTTTTTTAAAAAAGATCGTTTAAACTTCCGAATGGTGTCATTTGATTCATAATAAAAAATTGTAATATATTATTCAGTGTAATATAATATTCTTGAACTAATTAAAATATTTTGATTTTCACTACTCCCTGAATAAATTTTCTCTTCCTCCTTTTGGCTTCCAAAAAACAGTATAAAACAGTTTTTCTGCAGATATTGGATCTGAATTTTGTATGGCCAAAAGAAAGTTTTTCGCAAATTTTCATGACTGGAGATCAGTTGCTATGTTTTATTCAATTATCGGACTTTTTTACCTGAATTACTTCATCTATATGATTTATTTTCTGGCATTTTTTCAGCAAACGTATATTTTTTTGAAACATTATAACACAACAGATAAACATATTTTTGCTTTTATAATTCCCTGTTTTTTATCTCCTTTTACTTAGTTTTTATTAATTTAGATAAATTATATTTAAAATTTTTCGGCACTCGTTCAATTGTGTATAACACAGTGAAAAGAACTTGCACATCTCTCGAAAACACATGCTATTCTTAGAAAATGCAAATCGAATAAGATGCAGAATTTTTCAGATATGTTATAATAATAAGAGTTGAGCAAAACTTTTCAGCATTATTATGGAAAACGTCTTTTGGAGCACAAATATCACATAATCTTTAAAATGTTATATATAAAACATTTAATGAGTTTTAGAAAAAAACATCAACAAAACAATCAAATAATGAAAACTTTATCAATACTTTTCTCAAAAAAACAACTACTGTTTCTGTCAATGACTTCATTCAAACATGTTGTGAAATTAAAGAAAACAAAAGTGTCCCAAATAAACTAAAGTTATAGTTGTTTTTCCTATACTATTAGCTTTTCTCTTTTTTCTTACATTTATTTTTTGTTTTGTATTGATGAACAAGAAAAAAATTCTTTCCCACTAAACTTTTAAGTTTTTTTTAACTATGGAACTATTCCAGAAATTGACAAACAAAAAAGTTTAATGAATGAATTTCTAAATTATATTTACACTTAATTTGATAGAATATTTTAAACAAATATTACTTTCCTTTAATTAGTTTAAAATCGTTTTCATTTATGATTCAATTATTTTTGTATTTTCTATAAATTAGGTATCTTTAATCTCCAAAGCACATTATTTCATATATAACACATTTTTAAATGTTCAAATAATGTACGTTATAAACTAGTTGTGTGTGACAATCCCAAAAGTTTATTTTATCTCATACATAAATCTTACTATATCAAAGAACAGTTACACATGTTAATACTTCAGTTTTATTAGTTCTATACTATAATAACTTTGATTTTCGCTTTAAAATTCTGCTTCTGTCAATTAATCGGAATAAAAAAAGAGTTAATTTAGATCATGATAATTATTAATTCAAAGTTTTTCCTTATTGTGTTTAATCAACTGTTTGCAAACATCCAATTTAATAGGATGCAAATTCCCGTCTCTGCACGAGCCGATGAAAAATAGAACTACGAAGAATCGAGAAAATGAAACAAAAATCTGTTATCCAAGCACTCGTTTCTTTCGAAATATTTCTAAACTCAATGAGAATTTGTTGCCCACATGCAAGAGCATGTACCAAACTTTTGATACAGATATCTTAGCTTTTAAACGATTTTTTAAATTTTAAGCAAAAGTAAATAAATATGGCAAAATTAACTATACATTTAACACTTCTGCAAAACATGAAAGTGAAAAATGAACCAATATATGTTTTTTATTTTATAAAATTCGTAATGTTTATCACTATATATTCTCTCTGACGTCAGAAACTATTCAAAAAGCAACGGGAGATTTAACAGTGACATACAGAGAAAAGACGTAAAGATTCTGATTTATAATTTGCAAAACAGTATAGTATATATAAGTTCATTCCATCCTAAAACATTTTAAAAAATCATATAAATTCTCATGCTATTCCAATTATTTTTATTGTTAAGTTTACCTTATTTATTGGGAGCATTTTCGCGATTCAGGTACAAAAAATTTTCTTCTTTGAGAAAACGGTGATTAAAGATTATAAATTACACATTGTAAAGGATTTAACTGTATTATTAAAAAACATTGCTGAAAGAATAATAAAACTTTGTAAAACTATGCAAAGTAGGGTTGGTTATACATGTATATACTCGAAAAATATGAATCGAAGTATCATAAAATTTCAAAGAGATATGACGCCTAAATGATATCAAACATTGTTATTATGCATAACTCATTTTTTCTTTAGCTTATCCTGATCTATTTATAAGTAATTAAAATCGGTATTAAGAATAAAAGGTTGTACATATTTACTTCATTTGGCATTTCATAAAACAAAATTCACTATAGTAATATTCATTCTTTTTGCTTGTGTAGAAAGAAAATTGCAAATTGGCAAAGCTGCTTTGGTCCATGACACATTTTCCCAGATAGCTTTTAATTTATTTTTAAATACACAAGAGTGGTAATGAGATACCCACTTAAAGCAAACTAGTCGCAAACGCCATATTGTTTATAAAGATTTTGCATCCATCAGCAATTTTTTTTAAAAAATAGGCATTTTAATTACAGGAATTTTGTAACGTAGGGGCTATTACGTCCGAAGTAACGACTGTTTTCATTTAAATAAGGCAAATAATATTTAAAAAAAAAATCGCTCAAAAATGAATACTTTTTTTCTTATGTGTACGAACCCTGATTTATGTGATTAATCCGAATTACATTAATATGTTTGCAACAGAATTAGGAAGTTTATCACTCTCATATTACTAATAGGTAATGCATTACATAAATATATTATTAAAAGTTATTATCTAGGCTTTGAAGCCGATGTTATGTAGAGTACGCTTCCCCGTCATTTTCAGCCAAACATTTTCAGCCTTTAACGGTTGATACCTCGGCTGTTTACTGTCGGATTTTTTCAAAAATCATTATCAACAATGCTTTTATATATCTGCTGTGAAAGTTACCTCTAACGCTCCTCAGCACCTTTCCCAATACCCAGAAATCGAAATTTGTGTATAACAGAAAAATGTGCTTTCTCAAAAATTATGAGATCTAGAGTAATCACTGTAGTTTTCCTGCAAGATATAAAGTAACATCTATACCTCTAATTGTTTTCATAATTTTAGTCTCAGTAGATTCGGAATTACAAAGAGGGGAGGAGACATATTTTTGCAATATATTTTCGACGATATCTCTGAAAATATATTACCTAAAAAGAAAAGAAATATATTTTTGAGTTCAGAATAATGAGAGCTTTCACAAGATACCCCATACGATATACACAGAGGTTTTTTTTTCAAGTAGCTTAACTAGCCCCCTACTTCCCCTCCTTAATATACTTATAAATGTTAAATAATCTGTAAATATGCGAGTCAATAGTCTTTATTACTTCCCTCAATTCGAGCTTTCTGCGTTTTATAGTGTATGAGTAAAATTGCTGTGACAATCGGACAGACAATGTTTGATTGACTTCTCCTTTGGTATCAGTAAATTTCATCGAAAAATTAAAATATGTCAAAATTAGAGTTTCATTGAAATATTATAAGTTACCATTTCTGTATGTAGACGACTCTCTAAGGTAAATTTAAACATAGCATTAAAATTAGTAAACATTATTTTCTATCGATTGGTTCGAATAGTATTCTAATGCATATTTTCATATGTAGTAAAGTTAGTCAGAGTTACTGAGCTCCGGTGTTGTTTTTTAGAACAGTAGCTTTAAAAAGATTTAAAAGATATATGCATAGTTTCAACACTTCTGCCTCACCTGACCTGTAGGGGTAGTGTGGAATAGTCGTTTACGTGGTTTTGAGAAATTGTTTTTCATCTTTTTTTTCTGACCCTATAATTTCGCTAAACGATAAGCACCTAGGACAGAAAGCTATCTCCATTCAAATATTGATTTCCGTAAGAACATATACTATATACAAATGTATGTATGCATGTCTATATACAAATCAACATTTGAATGGGAGGGGGTACTTTTTGGTTCCTGAGTGTTATGATAGGTGAAAATGTATAGGTATGTATGCCTAAAAACAAACATTTGAATGTGTTGGACGGTAATATTTTCTCCTTGTGTCATGATTGGTAAAAATACACCAAACTTTTCCAGAATTTTGTTTCTCCGGGCGATTGCAGGAGGTAGCTTGTTACTTTTTAAAATAGAATCTATCTAAAATACAAGCTGAAAAATAGAGTTAAGTTACAAACGTGTTTTACCAAATAATATGAATTGTGATATGTTCATAAGATGAATTTCATACTAGATTTAAAACAATGTTGTTTTAATCATGTATCACTACCTACGACTATTACCGTTTATTTTCTTTACAACTCTCTCTTTAACATATCTATAGAATATAATAGGAGTGAGACAAAAATTTCACAAACACAGAAAAATATTTATTGATTTCACAAATAACAACTTTACAATACATAAAAAGGTGACTTCGTTTGGGGATATTGAATAGGTAAATTCTCATTGGCACATCAAAGAATAAATATTTTATTTCGTATTGTACATGTCAATGTGCATACTTCTTAGTGGAATGGCGCCTGGGTGATGCTTAACTGAGCAGGATGATAGCACCAATGTTGTTGTGCGAAAAGAACTGTGATCGCCGTTTTTCAATCTGGCAGCAGATCTGTGTGGCTTCTTTGGACAGCACCAGCAAAACAAGAGTTGCTTTAAATCAGTCTATGGTTTATTGGAAAACAGAAAAAGAAAATTACTAAAAAATTGATATATAATATCAAAATTGATTTTTGCTACAATCTATAAATAATATTGACAGTTTCAAGCATTAATAATGTTTTGAAATGTATAACGTCCTCACTCCCGAAACAAATATTACAAAAGTTAGTATAAATATATTTTGAACCATTTCCAAAGATGTAGAAGTATATAACACAGGCCTACAAATGTTTTTGGTGCCTGGGACTTTACAACTGATTTTGGATATTTTTGGGACGCTGATTCCAAATATGCAATCAGTTTTTCTCTATCAGCTCTACTTTTTTAGATATGCAAAGCGAACTAAAGATTTTTTAGAACTAAAGTGACCTTGAACACTTAAACTGACCTTATGATACATAGCCCTGTAACGACGCTCAAGGCGATTAGAAGGACGTTGAAATACCACAAGATCTTGAAAAAAACATATGTGCAAGCAAAACTGAGGATCTGCGCATGCTTATGATTTCGCGCCGCTCATCCATAAAGCCAAATGTAAAAGCCTCCAAGAGATAAGGTTAGTTTCAGAGTTCGCTTCATAAAAGCAAAACTGGCTTTCTTTGACTTTCTAAAGTTTTTGAACTTCCATGATATTTGTGTTTAAGATAGAATTCGTATCAATTTAACGTAAAACTCGTAGTGTTGTAGATTGTTGTGTTTGCGTTGTAGAATGGAATTTAAATGAGTTCAAGTAGAAAAAGTTGTATAAATCATCCAGATAAGTTTTGCTACATATGCAGAGAATAAAATTTGAAAGAACACAGAAAATATGTTACTGACTTTGTAAAGAGAGCTTATCTTGGATACTTTGGGGTTAGACTTGGTGGTCAGGATAAAATCTGCGCACCGCAACAGGTCTGTAAAACTTGTACAGAACATTTATTACAGTGAGCTGACGGAAAAGAATAAGTCTCAAATTCGGCTTACCAATGGTTTGGAGAGAACTCCAAAACCATTTCTATGACTATTATTTCACCTAGCACTGAAATACTATTTGAATTAATCGAAACAATTGTAATAAGAAAACTTATCCTTATTTAGTGTCTTCAAGACCCCCACTTCCTTACTCAGAGGAACTACCGATCCCAACGTTTCATCAGCTACCAGAGCTTAGTGAGGATGAATATTGTCCTTCTGATCATCTTTTAGATAGCTGTGAAGGTAACGGTGATTATGAGGAGAAGTCATCAATGCCTAAGTTTTTCAACCAGGTTGATTTAAATGATTTCAAAAGAGATTTCAATGTTTTAAAAGAAGCTTCTGAATTACTGGCTGGTTTCAAGATTAAAAGACAAAAATTTATTAGAACAAAGAGCCAAACTTACATTTTATCACACAAGACAAAATTGTCTATTACCCTTCTTCTCTTAAAAACACAATCTTGTATTTTGTCATGAATTTAGAGGACTGTTAGAAAAATTGGTTCTTCCTAAATATTTTCCAGATGATTGTCCTTGGACAGCAAAGAAGTTACACAAAATACTATTGTTTTTATATTTTTGGGATAGCAGGGATAAAACACACCATTAGATTAGAAAAGAGAGGCCTAAGAAAGAAAACATGGATGTTGGAGAAAGGAATGTCATTAATAACACTTTAGTTGGGCGAAAGAAAATCATACTTTCTGCACTGCATATCAAGCTCTGTCCTATGAAGCAGTTTGTGTAAATTCTCCATAAGAACGGGTCATGATTTGCATATATAAGGTAAAAACACCCGAATTGAGTTATGAAGATATTAAAGCAGGAATATTTAACGGACAACAAATAAGACAACAGATTAAGGATCCTGCTTTCGTAAATTCAACAAATGAGGCTGAATAAAAAGCCTGGACTTCTTTTGTGGCAGTTCACAAAAACATTCCGGGCAAATGCAAAGGAGAAATCTGTGTAGAACTGGTAAATAAAAAGCATAATAGTTTTAAATCTCTTGGGTGTACTATAAGCTTTACATTTCACTATTTACATTGCCACTTAGAGCATTTTCTTCAAAATAAAGAAGGCACAAGTGATAAACAGCCCGAAAGATTTCACCACAATATTAAGACTATGAAGGACCGCTACCAAAAAAGATGAGATATGCAAAGGGTTTCAGATTACAGTTTGAGTTTAAAAAGACACTGTTCTAATATATATTCCAGAATGTCACGGAAAAGAAGCTTCCGAAGCATTCAATGAGTATCAGTTTCATCAGTGACGTTTTTCTCTATTTTTGTGAGTAAAAATATTTGTATAATATAATTAAAAAATTATTATTTGAATATGTGTATATCATAATAATAAAAACTAACATTTGTGTATTATAAAAAATAAAAATCCTGTATCTATTTTATTTTTACATACATTTTTTAATACATGGATTTACCTTAAAATAATGAAACATATAGTTCACAAAAAGTTGTTTATCTTAAAAAACTGAGCTGATATAGAAAAACTAATGCATTATTTGAATTCAGAACATCAAATTCATATAAAATCAGCTAAAAATACCCCGGCACCAAAACAGCTGTTGACTAGTGTAATCGATGCTTATGATATAAATACATTTATTAAAAAGATGTCTAGAAGTAATTTTAACAATTCTGGAAGGATTTAAATTATTTTAAAGGATGTTCTTTTGTGTCTCCTCTAGGCGACATCAGGACTGAGCAGGATAAATTTGAGTGTTAGTGTAAAGTATTAGGAATCATGCTTTAAGCTATAAAGTAATTCATATAAATTGCAGACCGGTTTTCAATCTCATTATCAGCTACAATAGAGCCCCGATTTATATGCTTTCGACTTACATTATCCCACCATTTAAGTCACCGTGTTTGTAAGGAAAAAAATCCTTAACTAGATGTACTTTGAACTTCTTTGAAGATTTTTGGTGCTATATAAGGAAACTTTCCCGAGTAAATCAAATGATAGTGGCAAACACATAAAATATGTCACTAAAACGCTTAAAAAATCCTTCTGCTTGTTATAATGAATTTCTGTGAATAATAAAAAAAATTTTGGTTTAAACTGTATAGCAGGACATTTTTGCATTCCGAAAGACTTGAATGGGGCAGCTAGATGAACAACAAGTTATAAGTTAAGAATTTGTTATTCTTTTCAAATATTTATATTGCGAAAGCATTTTTTACTAATGTTAAATGCATGTAACATAAAACATAAATGCAATGTAATACCTTCACTAGATAGCGTTGTTTAAGATTTACTTCGCCAGTGTTAAAAGAAATTTCTGATGTAAGTAGAGATATTATTGTATTTTCGCCAATTTAATTGGTTTTATTTAGAAGACTGCCAGTGAAAAAAGACAAATCTCGATACTTCCAACCCACAATCCTTCCACATGATCAAAAATAGGCTGTTTTCCAAAATTTTTTGGAAAACCATGTTACGAGGGTAAGCGAAAAAGACCTTAAAATCGATAACGGCTTGGGGCCTGTTTAAAGAGCTGACAGTATGTGACTGCATTTTCAGAACAGTTTACGACAGGTTCGATGTATTCAAAATTAAAAATTATATGAAATCAAGCCTGTACTTTGCGTGCTTGTATTATTTTATTTAGAGTGGTTTTATTACTTAAAAAAAAGCTCTCTAGTTACAGATAAGTGGTTTCTGAATCAGTATGAATATCCAAGTATGATAAAAAATTTGAACTCATTGGTTAGGGACCAACATCATAAAGAAAATTTCAGGCAAACTGGAATAATAATCATGAGAAAAATAAGATTATTTACAATTTTTTTTAAAATTGCCTGATTTATTAGAGTATTTAACAAGCTAGGTACAAAAGTTATTCATGAAATGGGAAAAATAATTTTTAATAATCTCTTAAAATATTATATACTAGCGAGCTACGCCCGCTAGCTGGGCCACTTTTTCCAAACGAACCTCGATATTAAGCAGTATATAATAAGCAAAAAATTCATTTAATAAGCAAGTCTTGGAGTTCGAATCCTCAAGCACAAAAAAAGTAAATTAAAGAGCTATGGTTTTATGCGCCCATTATCCCGTTAAAAATATGCGATTTCGCACAGTGGGCGCTACGTGCCCACCGGCCTACCACCCACCGGCGCTACGAGCCATGGTCGCCATCGTCCCGTTAAAAATATTTGGTTTTGCACGGTTGGCGCTGCGCGCCCATAAGACATTTTCTCGTATTTTTTGGTTCATCAGAAGCAGACTTTTACGCGGATTCTGAATATGTAATCAGTTTTATCTACTTTAAAAACTGTCTGTATGATGGTTTAAGAACAAACGCGCAAAAAAAGTTTCGGTATTAAAAACTGCAAAAGACTGCTATTAAAAAAAAATAACTAATTTCATTAATATCACAAACAACATAACTAACAAATAATTTTGGCAGCTCGTTTTCCGTTTGTACTAACAAAAATTAGTATTAATTGCGTAAATCTTAGGTTACACAATATTCGTGTATGCTACCAAAAAGAAAAAGTATGAAAATAAAGCGTGTTTAACATTTTTTACCAATTAGTTCTTTTTCAAAGAACCGAAACGAAAGAAAAAGTCGTTTTCCCGGGAGAAAAAAGAGGCTTTCGGCTGCTTCTTCTTTTAGCCAAAGGGGAAAAGTTCAGGTCGTTCACCGCAAGGTGGCGCAGTGTTCTGCCTCAGAGCTCCGTTTGAGATCCGTTTGGGAAATTAGACGTTTTCCGTTCCGATTCCCGACCGGTTTTTAATTGATAACTTTTTTAATTTTGGTCCCACGGTCTCGAAAATGCCCGAAATGACTTTCCCGGAATTTTTCGAATCGAAAGACACCTCTCGCGACTTCCAACTCGCCCGCGTTGCGAACTCTAATCGGCTTCAAGCAGACAGACAGACAGACAGACAGAGGCGCACGGATTTTATTAGTATAGATTTTTTTCAAGCAAAACAAATATAGTGAATAATATACATTATATACATTACACAATTTATATACATTAAAACATAAAACAAAAATCGGTTTTCTGGTTTGAAAAAAAGCTATAATAAATATTTAGTTTATTTTTTTTTATTATTATAGATAATTTATTAAAATTAATTTTAACCATTATTTTGGCAAAAAAAAAAATCTTTTCAACCTTCACTTTATTTTACATTTTGTTCATTTTATTTCGCAAATTATTATATTTGTTTTTCCTTAAAATGTTAAGTGAAAATTTTTAGGCGGATGCAATTTGTGAAACTACGTTCTTTTTTATTTTAAGGTTGCAGTGGATCGTGTTAAGGTTTGTTTTAAGAAATCAGTATCTTTTAATATCAAAATATTAATAGTACTGTTTATATATTAAATTACAAAAACAAACTCAAAAAAGGACAAAACATAATAAATTGAACAAATTTTTACTTTTTTTCATCCAATTGAAAAATACTTCCGTCTATATTAACTTTATCTTTAAATCCTAATATATTTTCATTGTATAGTTATAACAAAAGCTAATAGTCATTTTGTTTATTCACATTCATAATGTGGATAAAAAAAATAAACATGGTTGATTTAAAAAATATCATAAAATACACCCAAGAGCCAAAATATTATGACCTTTATACTTTTTGCAATGGACTTGACTGGATGACATAGGGGAGGGTCATACAATCGAGTGTGAATACGAATAGTGCTTAAATGCTGCTGAGGAATCTCAGGAATCATTATTGTGCTTATTTCTGAGTGTCATGGAAAAGCTACTGATCTAAGCGACTTTGATGTAGAGCAAATTGTAATGGTCTGAGGGTTCGGAACGTGTATCTCCGAAACTGCACGAATCGTAGGTCGTTTTCGATCAGGCGCAGTCTTTACTTACTTTATGCAAAGGTAGATGAATGATGGTGAAACCACCAGTAGACGTCTACGTGATACCAACGTTGATGAACGTTGGAGGCTGTTTTTCATGGTCAAATAAATGCATGACAGTGCCCCAAATGACAGCTTATTATAATACAGGTCCAATTAAAATTTTTTCTGATCACACATTTCAATGGCCACTGTTGGATATATGGCTAAAAGACAGATGTTCCACTCATGTGGCAATCTATTCAATTAAAATCACAGATGCAAAAGACGCACATGAGAAAGTTCCCCAAAGCATAATACCATCAACACCAACATTTTTATTACCTGATATATATTAAGGGAGCAACTGTTCGACTGTAAGAAGGCTTACTGTGACACGACTATTGATGTGAAAGTTGACGAATCGAGATTCCCCAGATCAGGCAACTCTGTTTCCATGATACATGATTCAGTCACAATGTTGTTGAGTCCAGTCTAGGCTTAGTTGGCGATTACGCTTAGACAGAACAGACATTTCCGTAGATATCATTTATATTAAGAATAAAAAACGCTTTTTAAATGAGCAGTATAACAGAATTACAACAGGACAATAAGTTAACAGATAAATATTATTAATAATCATTCAAAAGAAATAACCATTTTTCAGACTTCACAAAACAAATTTTTGCTTCTACCAGAGCGCAATTAATTAAACATTTTGTATTTGCAAATGCAGTAATTACTAGAGGCAAATTAACTGTCTACATCGAAGGAAAAAATCTTTGCTCATGATCTGAAACACGTGTAATATTTAAACTGTATTGGCTCCTAGCATAATGAAATGCTAATGAAGAAACTGTATTTAGTGAGGTACTGCAAATGGCACTGAGATCTGTTGCATTGTACCGCTCTATAGGCTAAAGTCAGATAAACGATAAAATGTATCTATATAAATCGTATTTATTGAATGCAATTTTATAGACTTATCGGACTTTTAATATAGAAGTACTTTTAAGAGCCCTTATTTTGAAATTCAGACAAAAGAGTGATGTTTTGATACTTGTATTTTTTAATTGCCTTGATATTTTTTATGTTGAATCATATTTAATAATTAATCTGCAATTTTGAAGCCCTGAAAATTTTTTCTCTTCCTTATAGAAAATATCCAATTTCACGTTTGTGAATGCCATTTTTATGAAAAATGAAATCCCGATATGTTTGGAGTGGTATATCTCTGGCAAGCAACAACATCCCAAAATTCTTTTATATAAACTTATAGTATAACACTACTTACTTATTAAAATTTACTTGTTTCCATGGGGCATTGTTATTTTATATTGTTATGTTGCCACGAAATACAGTCAAAATGACGTTTTTGACCATTTTCCGCTCTTACTATCTTATTTAAGCTATAATACTTTCAAAGTTCATCTTATAGAATATGAAAGTGCACTGCTAGGACAAGCTAAATAATATAGTACTGCACGAAGATATTGTTGTTGTTAGTAGCTATAACCTGTTAAATATTCAAATTTTCCAAAATCTGCAACATTTAAAGTAGTTTATTTGAAAAAAGCGCTACAGATGAACGAAAAAAAAATGTCACTCAATAGTTAAATACATGTACAAAAACATGGGAAAAAAAAAGTGGG